>OY804590.1:32106941-33520691 GCA_963680875.1 Bathymodiolus brooksi
TTAACTTTGCAAGTTATTGACCATGAAACTTCATTAATTTTGTAAGTCATCACCCATGAAGCTTCATTAACTTTGCAAGTCATTGACCATGAAACTTCATTAATTTTGTAAGTCATTACCAATGAAACTTCATTAATTTTGTAAGTCACCACCCATGAATCTTCATTAATTTTGTACGTCACCACCCATGAATCTTCATTAATTTTGTAAGTCATTGACCATGAAGCTTCATTAACTTTGCAAGTCATTGACCATGAAACTTCATTAATTTTGTAAGTCATCACCCATGAAACTTCATTAATTTTGCAAGTCATTGACCATGAAACTTCATTGATTGTGTACGTCAATACACATGAAACTTCATTAATTGTGTAAGTAATTGAACATGAAGCTTCATTAACTTTGTAAATCATTGACCATGAAACTTCATTGAATTTGTAAGTCATCACCCATGAAGCTTCATTAACTTTGCAAGTCATTGATCATGAAACTTCATTAATTTTGTAAGTCATTACCAATAAAACTTCATTAATTTTGTAAGTCACCACCCATGAATCTTCATTAATTTTGTAAGTCATTGACCATGGAAGTTCATTAATTTTGTAAGTCATTGACCATGAAACTTCATTAATTTTGCAAGTCATTGACCTTGAAACTTCATTGATTGTGTACGTCATTACACATGAAACTTCATTAATTGTGTAAGTAATTGAACATGAAGCTTCATTAACTTTGTAAATCATTGACCATGAAACTTCATTAAATTTGTAAGTCATCACCCATGAAGCTTCATTAACTTTGCAAGTCATTGACCATGAAACTTCATTAATTTTGTAAGTCATTACCAATAAAACTTCATTAATTTTGTAAGTCACCACCCATGAATCTTCATTAATTTTGTAAGTCATTGACTATGGAAGTTCATTAATTTTGTAAGTCATTGACCATGAAACTTCATTAATTTTGTAAGTCATTAGCCATGAAACTTCATTAATTTTGGAATTCTTTATCCATGAAACTTAAATAATGTTGTAATTCATGGTCCATGAAATTCGTAATTCGAGTTTTATTTATTTTTGTTCGGTTTCCGCCATCAATAAAAGTGGCTACTGAAAAATGCGTTAAATACGAATAACAAATAACCGATTTCAAGCTTTTTTTCTTTCTTGTTAAGGAGGGTATTTTCCAAATGAAAACCTGTTTAAATATGTATTTCGATTCATGATATAACTACGTTATGGTTGGGGTTATGGTGTTCATCACTTTCAAAACTATTTCAGCTATATCGTGGTGGTAAGTTTTAATGGTGGAGGAAACCGGAGAAAACCACCGATCTGTCGCAAGTCAGTGACAAACTTTTTTGCATAGTGTTGTATCGAATACACTTCGTCATACCCACAATTCGAACACTCAACTTTTGTAGAAATAGACTCTGATTACACAGGTAGTTGTAAATCCAATGACCACACGATCACGACGGCCCCTTCCTATTATATAATATCTAAGATTGATACAATAGAATTGTTATGACAGCTAACGATTACGTCACTAATTTTGCGGATGTACGTCACTTAATTTTCTAGACACAAATTGGGTCAAAACATATGCAGCCATCAATGAAACTGCGGATATTTGATGATAGGAGTCACGTCATTTATAACAACCAACCAATTATAAATTTGCTTACAATCCTTGCATCGGTCCTGATTTTGTATTTTCTGTAATACATGCATTCGAATTTTTTATATGAATGGAATGATGGGACTGTTTTTCATCATATTTATCACATCATTTTTCAATTATTTTTTTTTCAGATTGAGGACGTCAACTCAAACAGTTAGTTGATCGAACGGAAAACGGCACATTTTGATTTATTTCAGTAACTAGTTACGCTCAATTAATGATTTAATCACAATAAAAGCAATTCATATAGAAATAAACCAGTTTGTGTTTTATGTCCTCTGATAAGGAGATTCAGATTGAGGAGTTGAGAACTCCCACTAAGGTCGGTACGCGTTTTATATGTTTTGGAAAATTCCCCAATCCTTTAAGGTAAAAGAAATCTTAATGCAGCTTTTTATGTTTTGTGTGCTCTGGATATGAGGGGTCTATGTCCTCTGATAAGGAGAACTCCCATTACATAAAGGAAATCTTAATGCAGCTTCTGATGAACACATCTAGATATGAGGGGTCTATGTACCCGTTATTACAAGACCAAATGTAGAAACACTGATATTGATGAGACAGATCGTGTCAGATTGGTATTGAGTGAGTGAGAGATTGCTGTTTAACGCCAACTCAGCAATATTTCAGCTATATCATGGCGAGAAGTTAATTTTTAATGAAATGATGATGAGATCCGCTCAACTGCAGCATCATCACCAGTACATAAACAAAAACCACCAAGGGATTACACTGCAAATAAAAGAAATGATACTCATCTACGAGTCCTAGTAATAAATTGCCAATCCATAAAAAATAAGAAATATGATACGGAAAATTTAACAGAGTCAACAAAACCAGATATAATTATAGGTAATGAGTCATGGTTGCATAAAGACATACAATCTACAGAGGTTTTTCCATCTCGTTATATACCTTACAGAAACGATCGTAAAACTGATGCACATGGTGGGGTTTTTATACTAGTTTCGGAAAAATATCTCAGTTCCGAGCCATCTGAATTGAAATCAGAAGAAACTAGCGAACAACTATGAATCAAGTTGCAAATCAAAGGGTCACCTGATTTATACATAGGTAGCTTCTATAAACCACCCAAAATAACTGATGAGGAGTACCTAACACATTTAGAAAAAAACATATATAGAATTAGACAGAGCCAAAATGCAAACATTTGGCTAGGAGGAGATTTTAACTTAGGAGGAATAGATTGGGATACCTACTCTATTAAGAACAAAGCACAAAACACCAAACAGTGCAAGCAACTACTTGATATATATCAAAACAATTACTTAGAACAAGTTGTTACTAAGCCAACACATATTACAGCAACTTCAGAGTCAACACTAGATTTATTTTTTACAAGTAATAGCTCACTGATAAATAAAATAGAAGTGATACCGGGTATTTCTGATCACAAAATAGTGTACATTGAAGCCAACCTAAAACCCAGAAAAGTAGTCAAACCACCAAGAAAAGTTTTTCTTTATAATAAAGCAAACACAGAAAAAATCAGTGAAAACTTGAAGACAATAGACTTAAATAGCCTCATGACAGACCAAAACTCAAACATAGACCATCTATGGGAACACTTTAAACAGAAAATTCATGACATCATGAATGAATTTATTCCAACTAAAATGATAAATAATTCCAAAAGAAAACTACCCTGGATTAACAAGGAAATAAAATCTCTGATCAGAAAAAGAAACAAACTGTACAAGAAAATGAACAATCACAGAAACACAAAAACAATATAACAATATAAAGACACTAAGCAAAGGCTCCAGAAAGAAACTAGAAGAGAATACTGGAACTATCTCGAAAATATAATATGCTATGACGAAAATTCAGAAAAAGTACAAAAACAAAAAATATTCTGGAATTATATACGAAACACCAAGAAAGACAGCTCAGGAGTTGCACCTTTGAGACAAGAGGGTATGCTTATTGATGACACAAGTCAAAAAGCAGAAATTTTAAACAAACAATATCATTCTGTATTTACACCTGAATGTGAAAATGAAGAACTGCCATCTCTCACAGACAATTATCCATCTATGCCTGAAATCACAGTTACAGCCAACGGCATTGAAAAACTACTAAGCAAACTAGATCCATCTAAAGCCACAGGTCCTGATGAAATTTCTTCACGTATTCTCAAACAATATGCACATGAATTTGCACCTCTTCTAACCACCATATTCAATACATCTTTATCAAGAGGTGAGGTACCCACAGATTGGAGGCAAGCAAACGTAATTCCAATCTTTACGAAAGGGGAAAATACTTAGCTAGCATCTACAGGTTTAGTATCATTAACATGTATATGTTGTAAACTTCTTGAACATATTGTTGTCAGTAACATGTTAAAACACTTTGATCAACATAACATCTTGGTTGATTGTCAACATTGCCTCCGATCAAAGCGCAGTTGTGAAACAGTTACTCACACTCAGTCATGAACTACTAAGCAACTTACATACTGGTAAACAAACTGATCTAATTATTCTGGATTTTTCTAAGGCATTTGACAAGGTCCCCCACAAGAAACTGTTAAGGAAATTAGACAATTACGGCATCAGGGGAAACATCTGGAATTGGATCTCTGCTTTCCTTAACAATAGGCAACAACGAGTAGTTCTTGATGGTGATGTTTCTAGTCAAATGCCTGTTGTCAGTGGTGTTCCGCAGGGGTCGGTCCTTGGGCCGCTGCTCTTCCTTGTGATCATAAATGACTTACCAGCATCAGTCTCATCTAAAACACGCTTATTTGCAGATGATTGTATCTTATATCGAACAATAGAAAACCACCAAGACTGTGTCACTCTGCAAATGGACTTAAATAAACTAGCACTCTGGGGATCAACATGGGGTATGCAGTATCATCCGCAAAAATGTAATTCTTTAAGTATAACAATATTACACCAACCTCATGCATTCAATTATACACTCAAAGGTCACGTACTCGAGTCAGTAAATACTGCAAAATATGTAGGTATCACTTTGTCAAGCAATATGTCATGGGACACACACATCAATAACATTACTGCAAAAGCTAATAAGATCTTAAGCTTTTTGCGTAGAAACTTGCAGATCAAACAGGAAGAGACCAAAAGACTGGCATACACATCCATGGTAAGATCAAACCTGGAGTACTGTTCTTCAATTTGGGCACCTCATACTAAACAACACATTGTCAAAATAGAAAGTGTACAAAGAAGAGCAGCCCGATATGTAACAAAAAGGTATCACAACACAAGCAGTGTTACATCTATGCTTAACCACCTAAATTGGAACACACTTGAAAATAGAAGAAACATCAATAGAGTGACTATGTTGTATAAGATCACACACAACTTAGTAGCAAAAGATCCTAACCTCTACCTGGTCAAACAACCCATCATGCACACCAGAAATTCTAACATTTTACAGTACCAGCTTTTCAACACTAGAACAAATTATTTCAAGTACAGTTATTTCCCATACACAGTTGTCTTATAGAATTCTTTGTCACATGCAACACTCATGGCATCCACTTTGGACCAATTTAAATCATTGGCCCAAAGCCAATACAACTAAACAACAAACTTCAGTCTGTAAATAAATTTTGTATATATTTTTATCTTGTCACTGTTTATATGATCTGCACTCTTTTTATAAATTTTTTGTCTGTTCGCGCTGCGCTGCGCCCGACAAGTAATCATCACCATTGATGGATTGTCGTAAAATGTAGATGTAGATGTACTAGACCAACACGCGTACGCTTAGTTGGAATTTTATAGTGCTAGCTCACTGAAACAACATTTCGCGGATAGACATGCCGTCCTACTCGGACACATCATCCTTATTCCGAGCCAACCAGTCTTTACTCTTTCTCCTTAATGCTGCGTGCTTAGTGGAGAAGCAAAAAATACAAATTTTGGCTTGACCCAATCGGGACTTGAACCCACGATCTACCACACTCAAGGCGAGCACTCGAACCATTACACCACTGATGCGGTTCGGATTGGTATTGAAACATCTCTTTATAGCAAAGATATCGAATAATTGTTAAAATAAAATTCAATCAGTCAATAGTATAATAGATACATGATAAAATGAAGAAAACAAAAATACCACACTGTCGAGAAACAATTCTGAAATATAATAGAAAACTTGTAGAAACAGAGGTCAAAATCAGTGTTTTATTGACAATATAGTTGTTATGTTTGGTACATGTGTTTTATTGACAATATAGTTGTTATGTTTGGTACATGTGTTTTATTGACAATATAGTTATGTTTGGTACATGTGTTTTATTGACAATATAGTTGTTGTTTGGTACATGTGTTTTATTGACAATATAGTTGTTATGTTTGGTACATGTGTTTTATTGACAATATAGTTGTTATGTTTGGTACATGTGTTTTATTGACAATATAGTTGTTATGTTTGGTACATGTGTTTTATTGACAATATAGTTGTTATGTTTGGTACATGTGTTTTTCAACAAATAGTCGGCATACCTATGTGTGCCAACCTCTTCTCGTCGGCTTGTTTCTGTGTTCATGTGAAGCAGACTACACGCCGTGACTTCTGAAGAACAATGAAAAGAAGCTATTCATGTCTTTTAATTTTTTAATTTCACGCTCCGCAATTGGTAAAAATAAATACATTGATCCTGCATTGGTGCTATTTGAGCTGTCAAATTGCATTCACTGGATAACTGTGTGTTATATACTGTCACTGTCAAAGTTATAGTTTTTCTGGTACCTGATTCATACTGAGCGACTCCAAAATCGGTAACAGTATAAGCGTGAACTTCACAGAGGACACAAAAAAGAAAAAAAGATTAGAACGACGCTTGTTTATGCTCTTTTTAGACAATTTGGCAGTAGTTAGTTTTTGGGCTCTTTGACATTGGAGGATAAATACGATATACATACATTGTCTGAAAATATAAACTTCATTTCCAATCGCTGTGAAATAGGACAGAAAGGCTTACCAAAGGCTCGCTTTTCTACTTGTTTCTAAAGCTATTTAACTAATCAAAACAGTAGCAATAATGGGTTCACAAATGTATGTTTCCAAATTGGGTACTTAACAAAATTGGTTGTGATCGCATGGTAGTTGGATTTACAACTACCTGTGCAATCAGTGCCTATCACCACTAAAGTTGTGAGTTCGAATCCCGTTTATGTCAAGCTGTACTTGTTACGTCATATTGGTGGTTTTCTCCGGGTATTCTGGTTTCCTCAACCAATAAAACTGACCGCCACAATAAAACTGAAATACTGTTGAAGGTGGCGTTAAAGATCATAGACCAATCATACCAACCAGCAAATTTTAAAAGTTTATATTGTAATAAAATGAAAAACAAGAAATAACACACTGTCGGAAAAGTTCGAAAATCTTATAAAAAAAACTCGTAGAAGAGACCAAATCGATTGCTCTCTCTCTCTCCCTCGCTCGCTCGTACGTACGCACGCACGCATGCAGCTGAAAAATGCATCGTTATTAAAAAAAAAGGGGACCTGCCCTAAGTATATACAGAACAAGGAAACGACAATTCTTTTCGCCTATTAGAACTGGTGGAAAAAAATATGCTGTCGACAGACGCCGAACAAACCAGTTATAAGCACGCCCATAAGGCGAGGATCGTCGTATTGCATGTCACCCTCGCCCTTTCTGAACAGGATCCTGAGTGAACCCCCAAAGCGTGACCTAGGAGAACCATTATGTAAACGGGAGTCCGCGTATGAATGCAAATGAAATACAAAAAAATTAAAAGAAACTCTCATTTGATGAAAATCAAGCGGTTTCAGAGAAGATGGAAATGTGAAAAATTAACAGACGGACGGTTTTCTGTATGTGTGTTCGTTTTGGTTTTTATAATTATTTTGTGTTGTTTGTAGTTATTGTCTGTTCTCTTGGTCAAGTCTTTGTCCCTGAATTGTCACGAATTTTGATCACTGTTCTAACCTTTATTCCCTTCACTTCACTTCCAAAATAACGACGAAAGATCAGCATGTCAACTCCATTGAACACCTAGTACAGTGACCTCTACAAATGCCCCACCGAAAAGTGGTACGGTCAAACATCAGAGACACTTTGCAAAAAGAAACAACCCTATTAGACTGTGAAAAGGGGGCTAATTTTTTGAAAGGCTGTCCTGATGAGTAAATAAATGTCCCATTTGTGACATTTAAGACAATAATTATAAATTTCATTTCGCATATAAATTGCTTCATTTTATTTCTAAAATGAGGATTTAATAATAGTTGTGTAGTGCCTTCTGACGGGACAAAGCATCCAGTCTCCAACCAAAAATAGTCTTAATTGGTAAAAACTCGTTATTTTAGGTTTAAATACAATAATTGAACATTCATATTTAATTAGAATCAAGCAGTGAACATACACAGATGACTGTATTATGACACGAAAACACCTAACATTATATCCGTAAAATGTACAGAAATGGTCCTTTTATGTACCCATGACAACAAATATCGTGTTTCTCCGGTCGGTTTTATGTCAATAGCTTTTTCTTTTTTCTTAGAGCAAACCGATGTCCTAAAACAAACACCCATTGTCATAACTGATAATCAAGTTGCCGAAACGCGATGGTATTAAAGCACACATTTCAATGGAACACCGACAATAGCAGAGAATGCACTTACCGGTGTGGAAATTTGACGTTTCTTTCCTGCATCTTATTCGTCTCAAACCAAAATAACACCTTCTCCAACCAAATAGGTTCGACCCCCTGTATTGTATTGTATACTTGTAGATAATATAGAGCTAAAATTTTACCATGTGATAAAACTTTAAATTTTGTTTAGAATAATAAGAAGAATCATGTTTATGTCACCCAGTTTCTCAAGATTGGCCCAAGCGTAAGTTTATTATCTGCTTCCTAAATGTTATTACATGCTTTCCGTCAATGTTCGTAAGTTCACTTCGTGAATTTCCGTAAAACTGTGTTTACAAACATGATGGACTAAACTGTTTTATTGAATATTTGCACCGAAAATTATTAACTGCCAATTTTCTCTCTTATGATATTGAAAATGATAAAAAAAAAAAACAAGTACATGTATGGAATTTGCATGTTAAAGCAATACATTTCTTGTTCTATAACTACAGTTTTGCAAGTATTTAATTCTAGCCAAACATGACTAAACATTTTGATACAAATCAGTTATTTCCTCTGTTGAAGTATATGATAAACATATCTTAACATGCCATTTTCCATATAATAACCTTTATCAGCCCTCGTTCATATATCATCCCTTGAGTCTATCGGCTCTCCGGCTGATATCAAGAACTAGGGCTGATAAAGGGTTTGATGTGAAAAATGCCATGTAATAATCTATGTATATTGTAGACGTTTTGCAGGTTTCAGATTTGATTCTAAAATTATACGTTTGTTCTATGAGTTGTTATCTCTCTTGCTTACATGCAAAATGGTACCCGGTCTAGCAAGAGCAATATGGGAAGATCAACGAATTTGAGTACAAACCCGTCTTATGTGACCTTCCAAGGGAACGTTGAAATAGGGTCACATAAGACAGGTGGTAACTTAATACAGGATTAATTAAAATAAAATGCAGTGTGAAGGAAATTAAAATTAAGGTCACATAATACAAGTTATTGCTTAATAGAGGTGGTCGCTAAAGCAGGTTTGAGTATAATTTTTTCAACATTCGTCGTAAAAATCGGAAGATAATTTGATAGCAAATATAAAATTTACAAGTTGTAACAACATTAAAATTTTGAACAGATTATGTTTAGTTTAATCCTATTTTATTGTACATAAGAGACGGACCATTTAACTTCCAGGGGGATTATGTTTTTTTTCTAAAAAAATATTCTGCTTACCAATGTTGCTGAAAAAAATATTGTGATTATGGTGGAGGAAAACAAAAATAATCTGATTCAGAGTTTTTGTCATATAACCTAATGTTAAATTCTGGAAAAGAAATTTGGCTTGACGCGACAAAAACAATAAATATTCTAACTCTCGTGTTGTCCGAAAAAAAAATTCTGAAGGAAAAAAAAATCATAACCCCCCCCCCCCCCCCCCTTTGCAAGTTAAATGGTCGGTCCCTAAACAATAGGATTGGACAGCAAGTTATACCAAATTATATTAAGTCCTCTCCTTACAAATATGCACATGAATTAATGACAGCAAAACAAAACTCTAACAATAGACATTTAAAATTTTGACACTGATAAGAAGAAAGTAAGAAGTACAGGTGAAAAATTGCAGACTTATTATGGAAACAATTATAGACCTAGATGCTATTTTCAGGAGGCGGGAACTATTTACCCTTTGCGAACACCTGAATTCACCTCCTGGTTGCTCATTGTTTTAGTTTTTTGTGTTGTCCTATTATGCATCTTTATGTTCTGAGTTCCGTGCTGTGATATCCGTTACGATTTCCGCATGGAAAGGATGTTCGGTTCATCTTTATATGTCTTTTTTACGTTATTTGTGTTTGTTTTGGTATAGTGCTGTCCAACGCATATTGCGTTGTGTGTTTGCTTTGTTTTTCATCGTCTCGTGTACCCTATGATAATGTTGCCAGTTTCTCTGGATTGTCCTTTTTTGATTGCCCCTTCGATGTTCTCTAACGTTTATTCATTCACTGAACTTTGCCAATCTCTACCAGAGTTATCGTTCCTTTCTCGCAGAGCGTAAGGAACGATAATTCTGATAGAGATTGACTTTGCATGGAATTTGACCTTCCGGGAAATAACGCCCGATATAATTTTAGAATCACAGACGGAAATGTGCAAATGCTTTATTGATTAACATCTACATATTAAAGAATGAAAACAAAGAAAACAGTGTACTTTTTGTTTCTGGGTCTGCAAAGTATGGCTAATCGCATCCGTGGTGTATTGGTTAGAGCGTGTTCGCCGCCAGTGCGGTAGATCATGGGGTCTATAAAATAGTATTTATAATTTGTTGAGCACACAGCATTAAGGAGAAAGAGCAAGGCTAATGTGTCCGAGTGGAGCGACATGTCTACCGCGGACTGTTGTTTCAGTGAACAAGCACTATAAAAATCCAAAAAGAAAAATGACCAGGGGACAAACAACGATCTACAAAAAATACGTCTAAAACTAGAGATCGAACCCCAATAAAACCGAGGGTGAACTCAGATGCCCCGGAAGGGTAAGCAGTTCCTACTCCACAAGTGACACCCGTCGTGATAATCAATAAAACCAGTACATTCAAAACGATTCAAATGAAGGATGTCATTGTTCAACTAAAGGTGCACAATATTAGATCTTTAAGGTGCACGTTTTGAATAAGCTTGGCATTTCAACGTTGTAAACAGTTTTCTTTTCCTGACCGTTTAGAATGATATTCTAATCGGGAAAATCGAACTTATATTTTGAGGTGGAAGTCAGTAATGGAAATACATTGCTATAACTACAATAACATTCATGCTTATAGTATTCTTTCATTATAGGCTATTAGACATTGGTGCAATTTAGTTTCTGACATTTTCCAATTTGATGGTATCCCCACATTTATATGTTTGTCTTTATCTTATGAAGAACTATTTTTATGTTCGAATGAACGTAGCAAAGGAGATCACACACACAATGTATTGTAGGCTCAATATGGCACTAGTGATAGATGAAAGGGCTGCCGATTTCTGGTTGTCAGAAGGAAAAGTGGTGCTGATCGATTAGAAAGGAACATTTTGCCTTGTAACGGACCCCACCAACGACCAGTCTAGGTTTGCGTTTTAAAATCTGATTCAACCCACCATTTCTTTAGAAATGCCTGTACCAAGTCAGGGTCATTACGGTTTTCACAGTTTTCCGGTTGTTGACTGATTTTGTCTGTTTATATACTTATGAGTTTTGACTTTCCCTTTGTAAGATTGCTGGGAGTTCGGTAATTTTGTTATTACCCTTATTTAGACTTGAAACAACCTATGCATGGTTGAATTATAAGCTTAGATGATCAAAGACTTCAAGGTGCGACAGGTTTAAACTAGCAATTATATTTTGTTTGTTAAAAATGTTGTTAATTATGTTTTACCTGTCAGTGGGTTGCCAATTTATTGAACATCATTTATTATCTCCCGAAATTGCACATTTCAATTGAAATTCCTAGACAAAAATAGTATCGATTATTGACATCATTTTGCATCCGGCATGGTCTGTCAACTGATCACATTTCAATCTTCCCCGAAAGCAATGGACCAATCGGAATTAAATTTGGTAATAGATTGTCTATTAAAGTTTGTTTCAATGTTCGGCTAATCGTGCAGACATAATGACGAGTGATATTATATGTAGCTTTAAACATAACACTTTCTCCGCATAAAATCCCATGCGAAGATGTCAGATATGAGTCCATTAGAAAAAGATAACTAGAAACCCACATGGGTACTCATGCACAAACCTTTGGGGTTCAAGAAACTTTTTGATAAGTCTTATTTATGCCCCGTTGTCTACTGATAAAGCTTCCAAGGGCTCAAATCACAGAACTGCACAACACGTCTCCAGGTGGTGGATAAGGGATTTTTCAGTATTTGTGTGTGTGTGGGGGGGGGGGGGGGAGGGGGGGGTATTGTTCAGATCACAATGCGAACAGCCTAGGCGTGGACAATAGAGAATACAATGTTTGATGAGTGTCAAGCTCTATGAACGTTTAATATCACTTTTGAAATGTTCGATACAATGTAAGCGTACAATAGCCACCACTACAAAAGCTATTTTCAATCTCTATCCAACTCTCCATATCACATTCCTCTCTCGTTTCTGTATATTGTTTTAATTGGTGATTGTGGGGAACACATCGTTAACTTGCATAGAATATTTGCTGCTGGACAATAACAATCCAACATTTATATTCCAATATGGCCACCTGTCATGTATCGGTAGCCATATTGGACTTCAAGTTCACACAAAGAACTAAAAAAATGTAAGGGACTTTTCGTGTAGCTTGGGGTCAATCAAATTTGATATTGTGTGACAACAAATTTAATAATTTTCTGATAGGGCCATGTGTTTTTTTTTCCAGCGATGACAACCATCTTAGATTTCAAATTCAACCAAAAATTAGAAAATTTGCTAAACAACCTTACAATTTATTTATTCATGTAATCAATTTGTTTGTTTGTTTGATGGTGGTTAACGCCACATTCAAATATATTTCAGTTATATCGTGGCGGTCAGTTTTATTGGTGGAGAAACAGGATGACCAGGAGAAAACCATCGACCTGTACACCTCTCCCAGATCGAGATTCGAACTCACAACGTCAGTGGTGATAGGCTCTGATTGCATAGAAAGTTGTAAATCCAACTACCATATGCCATTTTGAAACATTGTCTTCTTGGATTTCTTATCTGCACTCATTTTATAGTTTGCAAGGGAAAATCAAACTCAGATACAGCTTGGCCTTAATCAATCTTGCAGCTTTCGAGCAAAGCTATGAACTATGGTACAGCAAAGACTTCAGCTGATAGTAGCTCTAGAAAAGCTTGAAGATACCAAAGTGGTAACCAGAAGCCGTAAAGCGACAGACAATTGATTATACAATGACCAACAAGGAAAACAGACAACAGGACCAACAATGATACACCAAACTTTACTAAAGATCAAACAACAGGAATCCCGCTAAATACTGGCGGTGAACTCAGTTGCTCCGGAAGGATTAACAGTTCCTGCTCCACGTGTAACACACTTTATATAAGTAATTATTGTATATTTCTGCTAAAAATATTGTGGTATTGTTTGTTTTGTGCACAGGCATACAAGCTGTCAATTCGATATAATTGTTTAATTAAGTTTTTATTAATGTTTCCAATTTCAATCAATGATTCAAACGTAGATATCAAATATAGTGCCCACGAAACGTTTCTGGAATAACCTTCATCAGATACGCTCAATATTGAAAAATTTAAAAGCCAAATAATTTAAAGTTTTGGGAGCAATGAAACCAAAAGGACTAAACAGAATAGCCAAAATCGGCTAAGGTCACCTATGCCTGTGGGAGGAGAACTGTAGTTCTATTAATAATTACATAAAATCAGTATTATTTAAAAAAAATATTAAAAAATGAAGTCCTTTCAGGGTAGTAGTCTTCCTGAATAGCAACGCAACTAGCGGGTCATCGTATACACATGACGACTGATGTGAACCCATTCAGAGATGAAACTACACATGCACAATTCCAGCTGATGAAAAATTATAATTTTAACAAAACCAGGGTTCACCTCCGGTTTATAGTGGAGTTCATGTTACTCGATCTTTAGTATTATGTGTATGTCTTGTAGATCGTTGTTTGTCCTTTTTCTTTTGGCCATTGTGTTGTCTGTCCTTCTATTTACGGATTCTGATTACCCTTTTACTATCTTCAAACTCTTGCTGTTCATAATTATTAGAATATATCATAATTCCCCATCCATAATCAGGAATGTGGGTCAGTAGCATGCGTTCTCTCTCTGTAAATATCGAACGCCAGCAGACGCATAATTAATGAGGATTCCATCAACAGACGATGACAAATGATCAGATCTTTTGATTAATTACACGTTTTCAACACATTTTTATAACCGAATAGTTTATAGCATATTTATTTATATCATGCTTTACATACACTAAGACGTTTGTAATGAGAACATTTACGATTTTGACGACCTTAAAGCCTTTAAATGATTGTTGTATACGTCATGTTACCATTATTGTAGCTGCATTCCAGAGAATAAAAACTTGATTACGATCTACTGAATATAGAACCTCATTTTATTAATACCCCTAATATTGAAATAAATGGACAAATTACCGCGGATTAGATATTAAAGTCGATCAAGAATATAAAAAGGAATGTGGCGATGATAATATAGTTAATGAATATATAAAATCATCTGCACATTTGCTTATACCGATTTATGTTAAATTTTTTAATTGTATATTCGATTCAGGTAAAGTACCAGATACATGGCTTTGAGGAAATATTATACCCCTATTCAAAAACAAGGGGAAATCTGATGAACCTAAAAATTATAGACCAATTTCGATTTTGAGCTGTCTAGGGAAACTGTTTACCACGATACTCAATAAAAGATTGAATGCTTACTCAGACGAATTTTTGTTGATCAACGAAAGCCAAGTAGGTTTTTAGACAGGGCTACTCAACAAATGACAAATATATTTTCTTTGTACTCATTATTTGAACTTTTAACCTTGAAAAAGAAAAAAAATGTTCTGTGCATTCATAGATTTTGAAAAAGCCTTCGCTACTGATTGGAGAGAGGGTTTATGGTGTAAATTACTCATGAATAATATTAATGGTAAAATGCACAATGTAATACCGTTAGTTAATATGTATCATAATGTGAAATCTAGAATTATGTATAATAATGAATATTCCCATTTTTTTACTTGTGGGAACGGGGTCAGACAAAGAAATCTAATATCCTTTCCTATTTTCTTTATACTTAAATGATTTGGAAACCTTTTTAGAAAAGAATAATGTAACTGGTTTGAAAACTTTATCTGATGAATTAGAACAAGAGCTTGGTTATTATGTTAAATTATTTTTGATTATGTATGCCGATGACACTGCCCTTTTGGCAGAATCTGCAAGTAACTTACAGAATATGTTGAATCTATTCCACGAATACTGCCTCAAATGGAAACTCAAGTAAATATAGACAGAGCAAAAAATATGTTTTTTTTCTAAAGGAAGATTGCCAACACACATTCATTTTAAGTATAGGGATAAGGAATTAGAGATTGCAAAAGATTTTTTGTATCTTGGAATAAAATTCAGCAGGTTATGGTCATTTAGGGACGGACCATTTAACTTCCAGGAGGGGGGGGAGGGTTATGTTGTTTTTTTTTTTTTTTTAAATATTCTGATTCCCGATGTTGTTGAAAAAAATATTCTGATTTTGGTGGAGGAAAAAAAAATCTGATTCAGAGTTTTTGTCATATAACCTAATGTTAAATTCTGGAAAAAAAATTAATATTCTAACTCTCGTGTTGTCCGAAAACAAATTTCTGAACGAAACAAAAAACCATAACCCCAAGCCCCTCCTGCAAGATAAATGGTCGGTCCCTTAGTAATGCTAAAAAAGAACTGGTGAACAGGGGAACTGAAGCTATGTATGAGGTACTAAAAAGGGGCAGACTTCATAATTTATCCATAACATGTCAATTAGAACTATTCGACAGTAATACTTTATGGGTGTGAAATTTGGGGATTTGGAAATAACGAAATTATTGAAAGGATACATTTGAAATTCTGTAAGTTACTTCTACATCTAAACACTTCAACTCCCGATTGTATGGTCGATGGTGAACTTGGAAGATATCCCATTAGTATTGATATTAAAGTTAGAATGATAAAATTTTGGTGTAAACTTATTATAGGAAAACAAAGTAAACTTTCTCACATATGTTATAAATTACTTTACAACAAAAAATGTTTAAGAGATGGTTTTTCATTATGGATAAAAAATATTCAAGATATTTTAAATAAGAGTGGTTTATCATATATATGGTTATACCAGAATTGTATATAAAAAATGGTTGAGCAATGTTGTTAAGATGAATTTAATAGATCAATTTAAACAGACTTGGAGTACATCTATAGATAATTCATCCAATGCTTTGAATTATAGATTATACAAAAAGGGGGTATCTTTTGAAAATTACTTGGAAATTTTAAAGGATAAGAAATTATTCTTACTTTGTCGTTTCCGTACCTCTAATCACAGATTACCCATTGACATCGGTCGGTGGCAAAATATAAATTGAGAGAATAGTTGTAATTTGTGTCAGGGTAGAGAGTTGGGAGACGAGTTTCATTATTTATTCGAATGCACTGAATTTGTTCATGACAGAGCCAGGTTGCTTCCCCAAAAATACAGATGTAGTCCAAATACTGTAAAATATTGTGCCTTGATGTGTTCAAATTCAGTTGTTGAATTAAGTAAATTATGCAAATTCATTAAAATAGTTAAAAGTAAAGTATGTCCTTAGGTAGCTATTGTTTTAAAATTGATTTGTTTACTTCCTTTCGGAAACTAATGTAAATATTTTTGTACTTTTGATATTTATCTCTTTACCATGTAATTTAGTTATGAGAAATAAAGATGATTTGATTTGCAATATATGGATAGAAAATATAAGTGGTCAGTTAATATTTCAACTTTAGCAACAATATATCTAAATATATTATAAGAAAGAGACCTGTAGCAATAATGCTAATAATGTATACAGAAGGTGGACATTGGATGGACATATATACAGGATCTGGGAAGGTTCTTTAAAACTGGCCACCAACAGCGACTGTAGTTGAAGAGTCGAAGCAATCTATGCATGAATTATTTATAACCTTAGATGATCAAAGATGCAAAACATGCCTCGTGTAATGGTTTGCATGCTCGCCTCGAGTGCGATAGATCGTAGGTCCGAGCCCCATTTGTGTTAATCCAAAGACAATAGAAATAAATTTCTATTCGGTACAGGGCTGAATAACCGTTTTATACGCGTATTAATATGCACGCACGAGTAGTTTTATCCAGGTATGCTGGAGGGGAATGTAATCATTCGAGAGTTTCCCTTACACCAGTGAATAGCTTTTTCCGCTCTGCAGCACTCATTTGATTTGCGGTGTACTCGAATAAATTTTTCTTCATTGCTGACGAAGATATTGCTAGCTCACCTGAACATGCTCGTTCTACCAAAGATCCTGTAGCTCCCGCTAAAGATCCTATGACAGATGCATTCTCGCTTCTTTCAAAACATTTGAACAACGCATTGGAACAACAGAAGAATGAAATTGTCAGTGTTTTGGAGACCAAAATTCCTGCATTGAACAGTTCTAATACAAGTAAGACTGAATTTAAGTTCAAATATACAAGCAACCAGCAACAGTGTGCTTTTACCATAAAGTGTCTCGGGACATTTCTGTTATTTAAACTGTTATTGTGGCAGACAATCGGGAGCTAGCCATTAAAACTGTTGATAAAGTTCAACGAGAGGAATAAGACTGCTAAAATAGGGGACAAACACGGCTGGGACACGGTCAGTGAATATGAAGGGAATCCTTTGGCTGATGATTCTGACGATGAACGCCGTCTCAGACAGGCTGAAACCAGGGCTATTCGCAAGCGCAAAGCTGCCACCCCAAGGAACAACCCAAACGTATGGCGACGGACAAACTTTTTCGTGGCTTTCGCCAACCACCTGAGAGACAAAACTTCATGTCAGGAACCCAATTTACACCTAGATTCTACAACCAGAGGCATACCACTATCTCCGCCGCCGCACGAAAAAAGTCAGCTGCCCAAGACATTTGTTACTACTGTGGTGCAACCGGACACTGGTCCTACATTTGTCCCGAAAAAAAATCAACAAGAGAGCCGTCAGCAGTACTAAATGAGGTACTATCTTCTATTGACAATACTTTGTCGTTTCCGTACCTCTAATCACAGACTACCCATTGAAATCGGTCGGTGGCCATATGAGTATGAAAATCAAACAGTAAAAGTACACAATGTTAAGGGTAGATTACATAAAAATATACAATTTTGGAAAGAAAAACTTTTATTGGCAGAGAGTTCAAAAAATTTAGTTTTGCCTATATTAGAATATGGTTATTTGCTTATTTTTGAACAAGAATCTCCTCCAGTTATTTTAAGAAACAATAAATCTGCGTTTGAGCACAAAGATTTTGTTAAGCGTGTTATCGCAGATTTAGTGTATACAGGTGTGGTAAACGAAATTGACAATGTGCCAAAAGTTGTAAGTCCATTGTCAGTTTCGGTCAACTCGTCTGGCAAGGAGAGATTAATCCTTGACCTTCGTCATGTAAACAAATACTTGAAATTGACAACATTTAAATACGAGGGTGTTAAAGAGGCAGTGTTGCAGCAAATAAACGCTATGCATTTAAATTTGAGTTGAGACACGGGTATCATTACATTTTTACTTGTTTATCGTTTGGTCTCATTTCGGCGTGTTATATTTTTACCAAAGTGGTTCGCCCGTTAGATACATTTTGGCGAAGTAAAGGGTTCTTAATAGTCGTTTATTTAGATGATGGTCTCGGTTTTGAGGATTCCGAAGAATCATGTTTTAAAGTGTCAAAAGAAGTTTTGTCAGATTTGTTGTCTGCTGGTTTTTTACCAAACTATGAAAAAAGTGTATGGAAACCACAAATCAGTATAGATTGGCTAGGTTTTGTCTGGGATTTAGATACGGGTATACTTAGTATACCAGAAAGGAAAATATTAGATATTTTACAGTTGTTAAATACATTTTTAGAAAATTCAAAGCAGTTAGCTGTTAGAAAAGTTGCTGCTGTTGTTGGTAAAGTTATAGCGCTCTCTCCTGCACTTGGTAATATTGGGCAGAATAATGACCAGACATTTACATCATGATATCAAAATGTTATCTTGGGATTCTTTTGTTCAATTAGATGATTTTTCCATAAAAGAATTACAGTTCTGGATAACTTCTTTTAAGTCTTTACCAAATTGTGTACTTGCACCTATTCAAAGGTTACCCGAGAGGTTGGCTTTTACTGATGTTAGTTCTTATGCAGGAGCTGGTTATGTTGTACACTTTTCTTATACTAGTAACATAGTTCACAGAATGTGGACTAATGAAGAGAGGCTTAAAAGTTCAACATGGCGAGAGCTAAAAGCTGTTGTTTTGACTCTTAAAGGGTTTTCAGATCATTTTCAAAACAAATTTGTCAAATTGTTCACCGACAATCAGAATGTTGCTCGTATATATGAGGTTGGTAGCATGAAGAAAGATCAACATGAATTAGCTCTTGAGATTTTTTTATTTTTGCATAAAAAAGTCAATTTATTTAAAAATAGAATGGATCCCTAGAGATTTGAATACCGTAGCGGACGAATATAGTCGAATTTTCGATTTTGACAACTGGTCGGTGTCGGATAGAATTTTTCATTGCTTCAACAAAGTTTGGGGACCGTTTACTATTGATCGCTTTGCTAACGGTAATAACACGAAATTGACACGGTTTAATTCAAAGTTCAGTGATCCATTAACTGAAGGTGTAGACGCATTTACATTTGATTGGTCAAGAGATAATAATTGGCTTGTACCACCTGTTTCTGTACTAGTACACACAATCAAGCATGTTCAGTTATGCAAAACAGTGGGCACATTACTAGTTCCAAAGTGGAAATCTGCAATGTTCCGGCCTTTGCTTGTTTCACCCATTTCTGGGAATTTAAATACATTTGTTGCTGAATTTATTGAATATGAAAAATTCAGTTTTCAACAAAGGAAGATTTATTTCTAATGTGCTGGTGCTGAGGCTTGATGCCAGATTGTTTTGTTAGCGGACCTGGCCGCTTTCTTGAACAGTTTTCATTATGAATGTATTTATATATTTGTTACGGAACTTACCGTAATATTGTTTCTATGTAAAGCAGTGCATGTCTTTGCATATCTGCTTTAAGATAAAAAAAAAAAAGAAAAGAAAAAAATCTTTAAGGCGGACCTGGCCGCGATTTGTTTAAGGACATGCCAAACTAATTCTTTATTTTCAGGTTACTTTAAGTTTGGAATGGAAATAAATTCATGATTTGTCTCGTATTCCATGCCTTCATGATATTCCATTCTAATATGACGTCCCGTATTCGGTATACAAATAAAGGCATATTTGAATAACAATCAAATATAGGCCACACATGCGCGCTGAGCTAAAAAAAAAGCACCTGCATAAACACTGACTATTTTCAGAACATTCTTCATGGTTAGCGATTTTCTATCATTGTTTATCTAACAATTGTTGAAATAAATGAAGTTAAAATTAAATAAATCCTAATCAAATCTTATCATAATTAAACTCTTATAAAACGGCTTTGTTGTCTCCATGTTTATCTCCCTTTATCTCCGATCCGACTGACTGCGTTCAACTAGTAATTTCGTTGTTAATCAATTAAAGTTGTTTATTTGTAATAAAATTTATATTGAACCTTGTCAATAAAATTATTTTCGGTATTTTAAGCCACAGTTTCAACCACAATTTCGCTTTCCATCTCTTAATTCCCAATTTTACCATTTTTAAAATTCCGTATGAGATTGATGGAATAGCCACTACCAGCGCATCACCTTGACCGCCTCGAATTTTAAAATTACCGTATTTGTCCTATTAGAATCGAAATAATTCATGCCGGCCATACTTTATTGTTATTCAAATATGGGTAGGCATTATATTCATGAATATTTAACGTATGGCCGGCATGAATTATTTCTTAATTCTCAGTCATGGATACAGTCAAAAAGAGCAAGTCTGACGCAACTAACAAGAACTATGACTTATTTTACTAAATTTAAATCTTGGTGTAGACAGTTTAATTTGGAATATTTACCTGCAAAGGCTTCTACAGTTACTATTTATTTAACAAGTTTAATTCAATCGGGTTGTTCAGTTTCAGTTCTTAACTCTAATTTCTATGCTGTAAAGTGGTATCACGACATGCATTTGTTCAATGACGTTGTAGTAATAAGGGTAATAACAATAAACACGCGTTCTAGGAAGCTTCTTTTAGAGGCAGTTAGTGCAATAGGACTGGATAAAACATTGCTTGGTTTGCACAGTTTACGAAGCGGTGGGGCAAGTCAAGCAGCTAATAATAATGTTACAGACAGGCTTTTCAAAGCACACGGTCGTTGGCGATCAGAAAACGCTAAAGACGGATATGTGAAGGATAGTTTATTATCAAAGCTTTCTGTTACTAAGCTGCTTAGTATTTAGTGCTTTCGCCTTTTGTCTCGACTGGTTTATTGCAAACTCGCCATCCCAACGTATTTTTTTCATGTCTGATGAAGATATTGTAGATCGATTTAATTTTAACATTAATTCCTTCTATCTTTCACACATCTTTAAAAGTAAAATCCTAAAACACACATGCATAAACATTGCATTTTGCAGTTATATATATGAATTTATATATTGTTAGTTATGTTTTATGTGCATATGGTATTTGATTAATACGTCCGTGTTGTATTTTGTGCAGGCTGTTGAGATCAGTTAAATGGACATGTTTTGCGTGTCACCTGCCAAAAAAAAAATGTTTACTTAAATGTTGTGGTTTACTTGTATTCATTTATTAAACATGGTCGACTGGTTTATTGCAAACTCGCCATCCCAAAGTATTTGGTATTGAGTCTTATTCAGTCCAGTAAAGGAAAGAAATGTTTTATGCTCGGATGAACATGTGAGTTAGAACATAATTGACATTTGTTATTTTTACACTCAACACACGCATCAGTAAGGAAAAATAACTCATCGAATGTAAGTGTTCTCGCCATAATATAGCTGACATATTGCTCACTTAGCGATAAACAACAATCACTCGCCCAAAGACATACACATTCAAGCTCTATTGAGATGGCGATATCTTTATACTAAGATTTATCCCTTGTTATTAAAATAAAAACGTAGATATCAAATTCAGTGCGCACGACTCGTTTCTGGAATAACCTTCGAAAAACCAGGTACGTTATAGATTAAAGGATAACATATATCGTTGATTGATTGAAATAGCATCCATTCTCTCATACAATTTGTCTACTTTTTGAAAAACCTTTTATACATCTGTCATTATTCTGGAATGTCATGACATTACGTCAAACAAATATCTATTAATTTCGTCAACCTGTTCCTTGCATTTTTGTCACTTAAAATGTTTCGCTTTAATCTCATTTTGTTATCAAATTAGATATCGACATAGCAGTCAAAATAAACCATATGTGACACCTCTGTATGATATAAATACGTCATGTGTTACAGTCTTCTCTAGGACAATAACCATAGCGATGAAGTTGTTCTTGCTGTTTGCAGTGGTTCTAGTGCTTGCAGTTGTTCATGTCAACGGTAAGTAAGATACATTTCATATACTAGAGTAAAACACGAAGGGTACAACTAGTGGAAGAGGAACTGCTTACCCTTTCGGAGGACCTGAGTTAATCCCCGGTTTTTAATGGGATTCGCGTTTCTCAATCTTAACAAAAGATATGAGTTTTATTCCAACCTTTGACAATGTTTTCCCCTGAGACAACGTTCTGAGTTTCGTGTTATAATGTCCGTTACGATTTCCGTATAAAAACTATGTTTACCTTCAGTAGTTTGCAGGAGTCTCATGTCTCATTTACGTTATTTGTGTTTGTTTTCCGATAGTGGTGTCAAATATATTTTGCTATGAGGTTTCGTTTTGTTTTTCTTCGTCTAGTGTACCATATTTTGGCAGTTTCTCTAGATTGTCCATTTTTTATTGCCCCGTCGGTATTCTCTAACGTTTATTTATGTGATCCAGATCGACACTGATTTGTTCCTCCAGTAATAAACATGATTACCACGATGTAACTGAAATGTCTTACGGCAGTCCGGTGGTTTTGTTTGAATTTTTCTACCAATAAAGCAGACTGCCATGATATAGCTGAACTAACTTGCGGCAGTTCGGCGGTTTTCTCTCGATTCCACCGTCAATAAAACAGACCTCCAAGATATAACTAAATTATTTTTGAAAGAGATACCCATTGTCCCATTATCTTAATTGTATGGTTCATCACACTCATTAGACATACATTGTATTTAATATTGGAATTACAGGGTATATGACAAGGCTCGGGTTTTTAGATATATATCTAAAGATGTAAAACGGTTCGAGGACCTTTTTAAAAATAGGGTCGTTCTTTACACTGGTAAAGTTCGAAGAAACCAAATTGGCAGCCAGAAGCGGCAAATCGAAGAAGGACAGACAACACAATGGTTAAAAGAAAAGGGACAAAATGACACACAATGATCTACAAAACATTGCACAGAAAACGAAATATTGATCAACAAAACCCCCACTAAAAACCGGTGGTGAACTCACACCCTCCGAAATGGTAAGCATTTCCCCCTCCACATGCATCATCCGTCGTGTCCAGGGAAAAGAACATTCATCACAAACATTCTTTATCCAAAAAGCAAGAAATCTTGGTTCGATTATGTATATTTTCATATGATATTAAGCAAGTATGCAAACTTTTAAGAAATTCTTTAGTTTTATGTGTATGTTTTGTGGATCGTTGTTCGTCCTTTTGTCATTTTTCTGTTGCTTCAATTAGCTAGCACTATAATATTACAACTAAGCGCGTTGGTCTAGTATGACACGGACATCATTATCATCTCATCGAATACAACTAGTTCTCGCCATGCCATAGCTTATAATAGCTGATCATTTGGCGCTAAACAGCAACCACTCACTCATTTCAGATCAAGACTATATCGTAAAACGTTCTCTCGGTTTATTTGAATATTTCGCAGGCCATAGTCTTGTCATCATATTTTAAACATTTCCAAAATGAATGTGAATGTCTTCATATCATAATGTAAATTATTAAGTATTCATAATTTAAATATAATAATATTATTGGTCCATTTCAGGAACACGTCGTTGCACATTCCTTAAATGTAGAAGCCTTACTGGTAAACCTACGGGATGTTCTAGCAGACATGTAAGAGGAAACATTAATTCAATTAAAGTAGTTAGAAATTATGGCAGTGATAAATGCAAACGTGGGCGAAATTACAAGCTACACCATCGTAACAAAAAAGTACTAGGGATCAGAGGAAAATGCGCTGCATTGTTTAAAGTTTGCTTTACTTTAGGTGAGTATTAGTATCTACGGTACATATTTAGTTTTTATACAATTTGGTCTTATTTTGTTTCGGGAGACGGCGGATAAAATAATATAATTATGTTTTATAAGCTATATGATATGCTCAATGTTTACTTTTGTGTGGTTACAGCTTACCTTGATTAAGGGGAGTACGAGCTAACACTGGTTGGTTCGAAATCGGGATAATGTGTCCGAATGGGGCCATCTGTCTCTCCCCGGACTGTTGTGTCAGTACTCAAAAATCCCCAAACAGTGACAACCCCAGACCCACATTGAGCCTTTGGTGTCCATTAGGTTTCTCGACACTTATTTTGTGTGCATTCGTCATTTAACGCTTACTACGCCACTGGACACAGGTAAGCTTAGATTATCTATGTCTTTTAACGCTTACTACGTCACTGGACACAGGTAAGCTTAGATTTTCTATGTCATTTAGCGCTTACTATGTCACTGGACAGAGGTAAACTTAGATTATCTATGTCCTTTGGTTTACTTGCTTCCAAAGACTTTTAAATCATTCAACTTTCTAATCGTTTGACTGTGAATGTATCTGATAAAGGTTATTCCAGAAGCGCGTCGTCTGCACTTAATTATATATCTATTTATTTCAAGCTATGAAATAGTTAATAAAAACGGTTGTTATATAGATAGGTGTGATTTATGGGGATTTATCCGTGAAATAAATTCCGGTATCTCACATGTGAGATATCAGTTTTTTTCCCGCCGGAACTAGTCAATAGTTTAGTCCTTGGGAAAATAGATCTCGCTATTGACCTCGCGTGCAGTTATTAAGTACATACTAGATATGTCAGATAAATATATATACTTATATATATATATATGTTTTTCGAGAATGAATTTCTTATATAGAGCAATGTCACATCGAAGGCAAAGCCTGGTATTTGAGATGCTATGAGAAATCCATTTCGAGCAAAACTTATCAATGTTTATCGAGGATGACGTCATCAGTGACGTCATTATAGCGTCACATTAAAAAAAACAGCGCTATGAATATATTATCGCGTGTAAAGATCAAAGGGAAAATGTACAAATCATCAATAAATGTAGTAAATGATACTTTTAATTAGAAGTATATCTCTGATTAGTGGGACACATACAATGGCGTAGCTTGCATTGAGGCAACCGAGGAAGTTGCTTCGGTAAAAACATCACCAATTAATTAAAGTAGGAGTTTCATTTTTCTTCTTAAAAAAGATCCGGCATGTTCAGTGGTAATGGAAGAATCAATTGTGTATTGTAATTTGATTTAAAAAGGCCATAACTACTCGTTTTAAAACGAAGAAAGGTGTTTTCCTGACTAATTTACGTCACGATAGCTGATAGTCACGTGACAATTTTTCAAATCAGATTACAGACGCTGATGAAGCTTGTCGGTCAAGCGAAATATCCGCCGATTTAATTATAATTATAGTCTTTTTGTAGACTTATAGTTATTTTTGTTACATTTTAACATCTCTTTTTAAATCGTTGTGCTAACATTTTATTTATCATTTTTGTTTGTTTGCGCAGTATCGTTAACACTTGTTTCCGATCCGACATCCCGTAGGTTCATACGTTGGCAACTTTTTCAGACGTTTATATATATATATATTTATATATGTTTATTTAGAATAACTACCCCTTTACATCGGGGGCACATACAGGCGGAGTACATGTACATGCAGTGCGTCTAAAATATAACTATGTACATTTTACAATATAAAATAAAAATAGATAATTGTTTAGGTAATACATTAAATTATATTTTAATAAATATTTAAAACACTTGATCGGAGAACATAAATCCTTTTTAATGGGTAGATGGAGTATAGCCGGTACAAAACACTACATTTTTCGTTCCTACCAATCTGTCTATGCTTTTCCAGTGACAGTCGAACGTCGTTCACCCGGTTGACCCATCTCTTCCCTCATTTAATTTTTTTTTATTCCATAATTGAACTTGTTCTCGTCCTGTGTATAACTGAAAGTTTACTAACTCAACGTTGAGCAATAATCAATCAACTACAATATCAGATATGTATGCACATGACGACGTCCGTCACGTGATCATCAACAAAATTGTTCAAGCCACGATATAGCTGAAATATTGCCAAGGTTGGCGTAAAACACCAATCAATCAATGATCATCATCAATTTATCTATTCAAACCTATGTTTTTTTAGAAAGCTAAACACCTGTTGTATTTTGTAGCTTCAGATCTATACAAGTGTCACTATTACACATACTCCCAGAGAAAACTAATACGTGCAAGGAAGACGACATATGCGGCTGTGTGCAAGAGAAATTGCGGACATTACCGAAGAGGATTGAGGCCTTTCCTTCGAGGATGCGGAACCTGTTCTTGTTGCAAATGGAGAGGTAAAATATCATTCGGAACATTATTCTACAGTCACGTTTTGACCAAATAAATTGATATCTCAAAACGTTTCTTCTACAGAATACGATTAACAACGCGTACATGTATTGTATATCTTGCGCTATGTGAGACAAAATTACACATGAAACTTCATTAATTGTGTAAGTAATTGAACATGAAGCTTCATTAACTTTGTAAATCATTGACCATGAAACTTCATTAAATTTGTAAGTCATCACCCATGAAGCTTCATTAACTTTGCAAGTCATTGACCATGAAACTTCATTAATTTTGTAAGTCATTGACCATGGAAGTTCATTAATTTTGTAAGTCATTGACCATGAAACTTCATTAATTTTGCAAGTCATTGACCTTGAAACTTCATTGATTGTGTACGTCATTACACATGAAACTTCATTAATTGTGTAAGTAATTGAACATGAAGCTTCATTAACTTTGTAAATCATTGACCATGAAACTTCATTAAATTTGTAAGTCATCACCAATAAAGCTTCATTAACTTTGCAAGTCATTGACCATGAAACTTCATTAATTTTGTAAGTCATTACCAATAAAACTTCATTAATTTTGTAAGTCACCACCCATGAATCTTCATTAATTTTGTAAGTCATTGACCATGGAAGTTCATTAATTTTGTAAGTCATTGACCATGAAACTTCATTAATTTTGTAAGTCATTAGCCATGAAACTTCCTTAATTTTGGAATTCTTTACCCATGAAACTTAAATAATGTTGTAATTCATGGTCCATGAAATTCGTAATTCGAGTTTTATTTATTTTTGTTCGGTTTCCGCCATCAATAAAAGTGGCTACTGAAAAATGCGTTAAATACGAATAACAAATAACCGATTTCAAGCTTTTTTTCTTTCTTGTTAAGGAGGGTATTTTCCAAATGAAAACCTGTTTAAATATGTATTTCGATTCATGATATAACTACGTTATGGTTGGGGTTATGGTGTTCATCACTTTCAAAACTATTTCAGCTATATCGTGGTGGTAAGTTTTAATGGTGGAGGAAACCGGAGAAAACCCCCGATCTGTCGCAAGTCAGTGACAAACTTTTTTGCATAGTGTTGTATCGAATACACTTCGTCATGCCCACAATTCGAACACTCAACTTTTGTAGAAATAGACTCTGATTACACAGGTAGTTGTAAATCCAATGACCACACGATCACGACGGCCCCTGCCTATTATATAATATCTAAGATTGATACAATAGAATTGTTATGACAGCTAACGATTACGTCACTAATTTTGCGGATGTACGTCACTTAATTTTCTAGACACAAATTGGGTCAAAGCATATGCAGCCATCAATGAAACTGCGGATATTTGATGATAGGAGTCACGTCATTTATAACAACCAACCAATTATAAATTTGCTTACAATCCTTGCATCGGTCCTGATTTTGTATTTTCTGTAATACATGCATTCGAATTTTTTATATGAATGGAATGATGGGACTGTTTTTCATCATATTTATCACATCATTTTTCAATTATTTTTTTTTCAGATTGAGGACGTCAACTCAAACAGTTAGTTGATCGAACGGAAAACGGCACATTTTGATTTATTTCAGTAACTAGTTACGCTCAATTAATGATTTAATCACAATAAAAGCAATTCATATAGAAATAAATCAGTTTGTGTTTTATGTCCTCTGATAAGGAGATTCAGATTGAGGAGTTGAGAACTCCCACTAAGGTCGGTACGCGTTTTATATGTTTTGGAAAATTCCCCAATCCTTTAAGGTAAAAGAAATCTTAATGCAGCTTTTTATGTTTTGTGTGCTCTGGATATGAGGGGTCTATGTCCTCTGATAAGGAGAACTCCCATTACATAAAGGAAATCTTAATGCAGCTTCTGATGAACACATCTAGATATGAGGGGTCTATGTACCCGTTATTACAAGACCAAATGTAGAAACACTGATATTGATGAGACAGGTCGTGTCAGATTGGTATTGAGTGAGTGAGAGATTGCTGTTTAACGCCAACTCAGCAATATTTCAGCTATATCATGGCGAGAAGTTAATTTTTAATGAAATGATGATGAGATCCGCTCAACTGCAGCATCATCACCAGTACATAAACAAAAACCACCAAGGGATTACACTGCAAATAAAAGAAATGATACTCATCTACGAGTCCTAGTAATAAATTTCCAATCCATAAAAAATAAGAAATATGATACGGAAAATTTAACAGAGTCAACAAAACCAGATATAATTATAGGTAATGAGTCATGGTTGCATAAAGACATACAATCTACAGAGGTTTTTCCATCTCGTTATATACCTTACAGAAACGATCGTAAAACTGATGCACATGGTGGGGTTTTTATACTAGTTTCGGAAAAATATCTCAGTTCCGAGCCATCTGAATTGAAATCAGAAGAAACTAGCGAACAACTATGAATCAAGTTGCAAATCAAAGGGTCACCTGATTTATACATAGGTAGCTTCTATAAACCACCCAAAATAACTGATGAGGAGTACCTAACACATTTAGAAAAAAACATATATAGAATTAGACAGAGCCAAAATGCAAACATTTGGCTAGGAGGAGATTTTAACTTAGGAGGAATAGATTGGGATACCTACTCTATTAAGAACAAAGCACAAAACACCAAACAGTGCAAGCAACTACTTGATATATATCAAAACAATTACTTAGAACAAGTTGTTACTAAGCCAACACATATTACAGCAACTTCAGAGTCAACACTAGATTTATTTTTTACAAGTAATAGCTCACTGATAAATAAAATAGAAGTGATACCGGGTATTTCTGATCACAAAATAGTGTACATTGAAGCCAACCTAAAACCCAGAAAAGTAGTCAAACCACCAAGAAAAGTTTTCCTTTATAATAAAGCAAACACAGAAAAAATCAGTGAAAACTTGAAGACAATAGACTTAAATAGCCTCATGACAGACCAAAACTCAAACATAGACCATCTATGGGAACACTTTAAACAGAAAATTCATGTCATCATGAATGAATTTATTCCAACCAAAATGATAAATAATTCCAAAAGAAAACTACCCTGGATTAACAAGGAAATAAAATCTCTGATCAGAAAAAGAAACAAACTGTACAAGAAAATGAACAAACACAGAAACACAAAAACAATACAACAATATAAAGACACTAAGCAAAGGCTCCAGAAAGAAACTAGAAGAGAATACTGGAACTATCTCGAAAATATAATATGCTATGACGAAAATTCAGAAAAAGTACAAAAACAAAAAAAATTCTGGAATTATATACGAAACACCAAGAAAGACAGCTCAGGAGTTGCACCTTTGAGACAAGAGGGTATTCTTATTGATGACACAAGTCAAAAAGCAGAAATTTTAAACAAACAATATCATTCTGTATTTACACCTGAATGTGAAAATGAAGAACTGCCATCTCTCACAGACAATTATCCATCTATGCCTGAAATCACAGTTACAGCCAACGGCATTGAAAAACTACTAAGCAAACTAGATCCATCTAAAGCCACAGGTCCTGATGAAATTTCTTCACGTATTCTCAAACAATATGCACATGAATTTGCACCTCTTCTAACCACCATATTCAATACATCTTTATCAAGAGGTGAGGTACCCACAGATTGGAGGCAAGCAAACGTAATTCCAATCTTTAAGAAAGGGGGAAATACTTAGCTAGCATCTACAGGTTTAGTATCATTAACATGTATATGTTGTAAACTTCTTGAACATATTGTTGTCAGTAACATGTTAAAACACTTTGATCAACATAACATCTTGGTTGATTGTCAACATGGCTTCCGATCAAAGCGCAGTTGTGAAACACAGTTACTCACACTCAGTCATGAACTACTAAACAACTTACATACTGGTAAACAAACTGATCTAATTATTCTGGATTTTTCTAAGGCATTTGACAAGGTCCCCCACAAGAAACTGTTAAGGAAATTAGACAATTACGGCATCAGGGGAAACATCTGGAATTGGATCTCTGCTTTCCTTAACAATAGGCAACAACGAGTAGTTCTTGATGGTGAGGTTTCTAGTCAAATGCCTGTTGTCAGTGGTGTTCCGCAGGGGTCGGTCCTTGGGCCTCTGCTCTTCCTTGTGATCATAAATGACTTACCAGCATCAGTCTCATCTAAAACACGCTTATTTGCAGATGATTGTATCTTATATCGAACAATAGAAAACCACCAAGACTGTGTCACTCTGCAAATGGACTTAAATAAACTAGCACTCTGGGGATCAACATGGGGTATGCAGTATCATCCGCAAAAATGTAATTCTTTAAGTATAACAATATTACACCAACCTCATGCATTCAATTATACACTCAAAGGTCACGTACTCGAGTCAGTAAATACTGCAAAATATGTAGGTATCACTTTGTCAAGCAATATATCATGGGACACACACATCAATAACATTACTGCAAAAGCTAATAAGATCTTAAGCTTTTTGCGTAGAAACTTGCAGATCAAACAGGAAGAGACCAAAAGACTGGCATACACATCCATGGTAAGATCAAACCTGGAGTACTGTTCTTCAATTTGGGCACCTCATACTAAACAACACATTGTCAAAATAGAAAGTGTACAAAGAAGAGCAGCCCGATATGTAACAAAAAGGTATCACAACACAAGCAGTGTTACATCTATGCTTAACCACCTAAATTGGAACACACTTGAAAATAGAAGAAACATCAATAGAGTGACTATGTTGTATAAGATCACACACAACTTAGTAGCAAAAGATCCTAACCTCTACGTGGTCAAACAACCCATCATGCACACCAGAAATTCTAACATTTTACAGTACCAGCTTTTCAACACTAGAACAAATTATTTCAAGTACAGTTATTTCCCATACACAGTTGTCTTATGGAATTCTTTGTCACATGCAACACTCATGGCATCCACTTTGGACCAATTTAAATCATTGGCCCAAAGCCAATACAACTAAACAACAAACTTCAGTCTGTAAATAAATTTTGTATATATTTTTATCTTGTCACTGTTTATATGATCTGCACTCTTTTTATAAATTTTTTGTCTGTTCGCGCTGCGCTGCGCCCGACAAGTAATCATCACCATTGATGGATTGTCGTAAAATGTAGATGTAGATGTACTAGACCAACACGCGTACGCTTAGTCGGAATTTTATAGTGCTAGCTCACTGAAACAACATTTCGCGGATAGATATGCCGTCCTACTCGGACACATCATCCTTATTCCGAGCCAACCAGTCTTTACTCTTTCTCCTTAATGCTGCGTGCTTAGTGGAGAAGCAAAAAATACCAATTTTGGCTTGACCCAATCGGGACTTGAACCCACGATCTACCACACTCAAGGCGAGCACTCGAACCATTACACCACTGATGCGGTTCGGATTGGTATTGAAACATCTCTTTATAGCAAAGATATCGAATAATTGTTAAAATAAAATTCAATCAGTCAATAGTATAATAGATACATGATAAAATGAAGAAAACAAAAATACCACACTGTCGAGAAACAATTCTGAAATATAATAGAAAACTTGTAGAAACAGAGGTCAAAATCAGTGTTTTATTGACAATATAGTTGTTATGTTTGGTACATGTGTTTTATTGACAATATAGTTGTTATGTTTGGTACATGTGTTTTATTGACAATATAGTTGTTGTTTGGTACATGTGTTTTATTGACAATATAGTTGTTATGTTTGGTACATGTGTTTTATTGACAATATAGTTGTTATGTTTGGTACATGTGTTTTATTGACAATATAGTTGTTATGTTTGGTACATGTGTTTTTCAACAAATAGTCGGCATACCTATGTGTGCCAACCTCTTCTCGTCGGCTTGTTTCTGTGTTCATGTGAAGCAGACTACACGCCGTGACTTCTGAAGAACAATGAAAAGAAGCTATTCATGTCTTTTAATTTTTTAATTTCACGCTCCGCAATTGGTAAAAATAAATACATTGATCCTGCATTGGTGCTATTTGAGCTGTCAAATTGCATTCACTGGATAACTGTGTTATATACTGTCACTGTCAAAGTTATAGTTTTTCTGGTACCTGATTCATACTGAGCGACTGCAAAATCGGTAACAGTATAAGCGTGAACTTCACAGAGGACACAAAAAAGAAAAAAAGATTAGAACGACGCTTGTTTATGCTCTTTTTAGACAATTTGGCAGTAGTTAGTTTTTGGGCTCTTTGACATTGGAGGATACATACGATATACATACATTGTCTGAAAATATAAACTTCATTTCCAATCGCTGTGAAATAGGACAGAAAGGCTTACCAAAGGCTCGCTTTTCTACTTGTTTCTAAAGCTATTTAACTAATCAAAACAGTAGCAATAATGGGTTCACAAATGTATGTTTCCAAATTGGGTACTTAACAAAATTGGTTGTGATCGCATGGTAGTTGGATTTACAACTACCTGTGCAATCAGTGCCTATCACCACTAAAGTTGTGAGTTCGAATCCCGTTTATGTCAAGCTGTACTTGTTACGTCATATTGGTGGTTTTCTCCGGGTATTCTGGTTTCCTCAACCAATAAAACTGACCGCCACAATAAAACTGAAATACTGTTGAAGGTGGCGTTAAAGATCATAGACCAATCATACCAACCAGCAAATTTTAAAAGTTTATATTGTAATAAAATGAAAAACAAGAAATAACACACTGTCGGAAAAGTTCGAAAATCTTATAAAAAAAACTCGTAGAAGAGACCAAATCGATTGCTCTCTCTCTCTCCCTCGCTCGCTCGTACGTACGCACGCACGCATGCAGCTGAAAAATGCATCGTTATTAAAAAAAAAGGGGACCTGCCCTAAGTATATACAGAACAAGGAAACGACAATTCTTTTCGCCTATTAGAACTGGTGGAAAAAAATATGCTGTCGACAGACGCCGAACAAACCAGTTATAAGCACGCCCATAAGGCGAGGATCGTCGTATTGCATGTCACCCTCGCCCTTTCTGAACAGGATCCTGAGTGAACCCCCAAAGCGTGACCTAGGAGAACCATTATGTAAACGGGAGTCCGCGTATGAATGCAAATGAAATACAAAAAAATTAAAAGAAACTCTCATTTGATGAAAATCAAGCGGTTTCAGAGAAGATGGAAATGTGAAAAATTAACAGACGGACGGTTTTCTGTATGTGTGTTCGTTTTGGTTTTTATAATTATTTTGTGTTGTTTGTAGTTATTGTCTGTTCTCTTGGTCAAGTCTTTGTCCCTGAATTGTCACGAATTTTGATCACTGTTCTAACCTTTATTCCCTTCACTTCACTTCCAAAATAACGACGAAAGATCAGCATGTCAACTCCATTGAACACCTAGTACAGTGACCTCTACAAATGCCCCACCGAAAAGTGGTACGGTCAAACATCAGAGACACTTTGCAAAAAGAAACAACCCTATTAGACTGTGAAAAGGGGGCTAATTTTTTGAAAGGCTGTCCTGATGAGTAAATAAATGTCCCATTTGTGACATTTAAGACAATAATTATAAATTTCATTTCGCATATAAATTGCTTCATTTTATTTCTAAAATGAGGATTTAATAATAGTTGTGTAGTGCCTTCTGACGGGACAAAACATCCAGTCTCCAACCAAAAATATTCTTAATTGGTAAAAACTCGTTATTTTAGGTTTAAATACAATAATTGAACATTCATATTTAATTAGAATCAAGCAGTGAACATACACAGATGACTGTATTATGACACGAAAAAACCTAACATTATATCCGTAAAATGTACAGAAATGGTCCTTTTATGTACCCATGACAACAAATATCGTGTTTCTCCGGTCGGTTTTATGTCAATAGCTTTTTCTTTTTTCTTAGAGCAAACCGATGTCCTAAAACAAACACCCATTGTCATAACTGATAATCAAGCTGCCGAAACGCGATGGTATTAAAGCACACATTTCAATGGAACACCGACAATAGCAGAGAATGCACTTACCGGTGTGGAAATTTGACGTTTCTTTCCTGCATCTTATTCGTCTCAAACCAAAATAACACCTTCTCCAACCAAATAGGTTCGACCCCCTGTATTGTATTGTATACTTGTAGATAATATAGAGCTAAAATTTTACCATGTGATAAAACTTTAAATTTTGTTTAGAATAATAAGAAGAATCATGTTTATGTCACCCAGTTTCTCAAGATTGGCCCAAGCGTAAGTTTATTATCTGCTTCCTAAATGTTATTACATGCTTTCCGTCAATGTTCGTAAGTTCACTTCGTGAATTTCCGTAAAACTGTGTTTACAAACATGATGGACTAAACTGTTTTATTGAATATTTGCACCGAAAATTATTAACTGCCAATTTTCTCTCTTATGATATTGAAAATGATAAAAAAAAAAACAAGTACATGTATGGAATTTGCATGTTAAAGCAATACATTTCTTGTTCTATAACTACAGTTTTGCAAGTATTTAATTCTAGCCAAACATGACTAAACATTTTGATACAAATCAGTTATTTCCTCTGTTGAAGTATATGATAAACATATCTTAACATGCCATTTTCCATATAATAACCTTTATCAGCCCTCGTTCATATATCATCCCTTGAGTCTATCGGCTCTCCGGCTGATATCAAGAACTAGGGCTGATAAAGGGTATGATGTGAAAAATGACATGTAATAATCTATGTATATTGTAGACGTTTTGCAGGTTTCAGATTTGATTCTAAAATTATACGTTTGTTCTATGAGTTGTTATCTCTCTTGCTTACATGCAAAATGGTACCCGGTCTAGCAAGAGCAATATGGGAAGATCAACGAATTTGAGTACAAACCCGTCTTATGTGACCTTCCAAGGGAACGTTGAAATAGGGTCACATAAGACAGGTGGTAACTTAATACAGGATTAATTAAAATAAAATGCAGTGTGAAGGAAATTAAAATTAAGGTCACATAATACAAGTTATTGCTTAATAGAGGTGGTCGCTAAAGCAGGTTTGAGTATAATTTTTTCAACATTTGTACGTCGTAAAAATCGGAAGATAATTTGATAGCAAATATAAAATTTACAAGTTGTAACAACATTAAAATTTTGAACAGATTATGTTTAGTTTAATCCTATTTTATTGTACATAAGAGACGGACCATTTAACTTCCAGGGGGATTATGTTTTTTTTCTAAAAAAATATTCTGCTTACCAATGTTGCTGAAAAAAATATTGTGATTATGGTGGAGGAAAACAAAAATAATCTGATTCAGAGTTTTTGTCATATAACCTAATGTTAAATTCTGGAAAAAAAATTTGGCTTGACGCGACAAAAACAATAAATATTCTAACTCTGATAAGAAGAAAGTAAGAAGTACAGGTGAAAAATTGCAGACTTATTAGGGAAACAATTATAGACCTAGATGCTATTTTCAGGAGGCGGGAACTATTTACCCTTTGCGAACACCTGAATTCACCTCCTGGTTGCTCATTGTTTTAGTTTTTTGTGTTGTCCTATTATGCATCTTTATGTTCTGAGTTCCGTGCTGTGATATCCGTTACGATTTCCGCATGGAAAGGATGTTCGGTTCATCTTTATATGTCTTTTTTACGTTATTTGTGTTTGTTTTGGTATAGTGCTGTCCAACGCATATTGCGTTGTGTGTTTGCTTTGTTTTTCATCGTCTCGTGTACCCTATGATAATGTTGCCAGTTTCTCTGGATTGTCCTTTTTTGATTGCCCCTTCGATGTTCTCTAACGTTTATTCATTCACTGAACTTTGCCAATCTCTACCAGAGTTATCGTTCCTTTCTCGCAGAGCGTAAGGAACGATAATTCTGATAGAGATTGACTTTGCATGGAATTTGACCTTCCGGGAAATAACGCCCGATATAATTTTAGAATCACAGACGGAAATGTGCAAATGCTTTATTGATTAACATCTACATATTAAAGAATGAAAACAAAGAAAACAGTGTACTTTTTGTTTCTGGGTCTGCAAAGTATGGCTAATCGCATCCGTGGTGTATTGGTTAGAGCGTGTTCGCCGCCAGTGCGGTAGATCATGGGGTCTATATAATAGTATTTATAATTTGCTGAGCACACAGCATTAAGGAGAAAGAGCAAGGCTGGTTGGCTAAGAATCAGGCTAATGTGTCCGAGTGGAGCGACATGTCTACCGCGGACTTGTTTCAGTGAACAAGCACTATAAAAATCCAAAAAGAAAAAGGACCGTGGGACAAACAACGATCTACAAAAAATACGTATAAAACTAGAGATCGAACCCCAATAAAACCGAGGGTGAACTCAGATGCCCCGGAAGGGTAAGCAGTTCCTACTCCACAAGTGACACCCGTCGTGATAATCAATAAAACCAGTACATTCAAAACGATTCAAATGAAGGATGTCATTGTTCAACTAAAGGTGCACAAAATTAGATCTTTAAGGTGCACGTTTTGAATAAGCTTGGCATTTCAACGTTGTAAACAGTTTTCTTTTCCTGACCGTTTAGAATGATATTCTAATCGGGAAAATCGAACTTATATTTTGAGGTGGAAGTCAGTAATGGAAATGCATTGCTATAACAACAATAACATTCATGCTTATAGTATTCTTTCATTATAGGCTATTAGACATTGGTGCAATTTAGTTTCTGACATTTTCCAATTTGATGGTATCCCCACATTTATATGTTTGTCTTTATCTTATGAAGAACTACTTTTATGTTCGAATGAACGTAGCAAAGGAGATCACACACACACAATGTAATGTAGGCTCAATATGGCACTAGTGATAGATGAAAGGGCTGCCGATTTCTGGTTGTCAGAAGGAAAAGTGGTGCTGATCGATTAGAAAGGAACATTTTGCCTTGTAACGGACCCCACCAACGACCAGTCTAGGTTTGCGTTTTAAAATCTGATTCAACCCACCATTTCTTTAGAAATGCCTGTACCAAGTCAGGGTCATTACGGTTTTCACAGTTTTCCGGTTGTTGACTGATTTTGTCTGTTTATATACTTATGAGTTTTGACTTTCCCTTTATAAGATTGCTGGGAGTTCGGTAATTTTGTTATTACCCTTATTTAGACTTGAAACAACCTATGCATGGTTGAATTATAAGCTTAGATGATCAAAGACTTCAAGGTGCGACAGGTTTAAACTAGCAATTATATTTTGTTTGTTAAAAATGTTGTTAATTATGTTTTACCTGTCAGTGGGTTGCCAATTTATTGAACATCATTTATTATCTCCCGAAATTGCACATTTCAATTGAAATTCCTAGACAAAAATAGTATCGATTATTGACATCATTTTGCATCCGGCATGGTCTGTCAACTGATCACATTTCAATCTTCCCCGAAAGCAATGGACCAATCGGAATTACATTTGGTAATAGATTGTCTATTAAAGTTTGTTTCAATGTTCGGCTAATCGTGCAGACATAATGACGAGTGATATTATATGTAGCTTTAAACATAACACTTTCTCCGCATAAAATCCCATGCGAAGATGTCAGATATGAGTCCATTAGAAAAAGATAACTAGAAACCCACATGGGTACTCATGCACAAACCTTTGGGGTTCAAGAAACTTTTTGATAAGTCTTATTTATGCCCCGTTGTCTACTGATAAAGCTTCCAAGGGCTCAAATCACAGAACTGCACAACACGTCTCCAGGTGGTGGATAAGGGATTTTTCAGTATATGTGTGTGTGTGGGGAGGGGGGGGGGGTATTGTTCAGATCACAATGCGAACAGCCTAGGCGTGGACAATAGAGAATACAATGTTTGATGAGTGTCAAGCTCTATGAACGTTTAATATCACTTTTGAAATGTTCGATACAATGTAAGCGTACAATAGCCACCACTACAAAAGCCATTTTCAATCTCTATCCAACTCTCCATATCACATTCCTCTCTCGTTTCTGTATATTGTTTTAATTGGTGATTGTGGGGAACACATCGTTAACTTGCATGGAATATTTGCTGCTGGACAATAACAATCCAACATTTATATTCCAATATGGCCACCTGTATCGGTAGCCATATTGGACTTCAAGTTCACACAAAGAACTAAAAAATGTAAGGGACTTTTCGTGTAGCTTGGGGTCAATCAAATTTGATATTGTGTGACAACAAATTTAATAATTTTCTGATAGGGCCATGTGTTGTTTTTTTCCAGCGATGACAACCATCTTAGATTTCAAATTCAACCAAAAATTAGAAAATTTGCTAAACAACCTTACAATTTATTTATTCATGTAATCAATTTGTTTGTTTGTTTGATGGTGGTTAACGCCACATTCAAATATATTTCAGTTATATCGTGGCGGTCAGTTTTATTGGTGGAGAAACAGGATGACCAGGAGAAAACCATCGACCTGTACACCTCTCCCAGATCGAGATTCGAACTCACAACGTCAGTGGTGATAGGCTCTGATTGCATAGAAAGTTGTAAATCCAACTACCATATGCCATTTTGAAACATTGTCTTCTTGGATTTCTTATCTGCACTCATTTTATAGTTTGCAAGGGAAAATCAAACTCAGATACAGCTTGGCCTTAATCAATCTTGCAGCTTTCGAGCAAAGCTATGAACTATGGTACAGCAAAGACTTCAGCTGATAGTAGCTCTAGAAAAGCTTGAAGATACCAAAGTGGTAACCAGAAGCCGTAAAGCGACAGACAATTGATTATACAATGACCAACAAGGAAAACAGACAACAGGACCAACAATGATACACCAAACTTTACTAAAGATCAAACAACAGGAACCCCGCTAAATACTGGCGGTGAACTCAGTTGCTCCGGAAGGATTAACAGTTCCTGCTCCACGTGTAACACACTTTATATAAGTAATTATTGTATATTTCTGCTAAAAATATTGTGGTATTGTTTGTTTTGTGCACAGGCATACAAGCTGTCAATTCGATATAATTGTTTAATTAAGTTTTTATTAATGTTTCCAATTTCAATCAATGATTCAAACGTAGATATCAAATATAGTGCCCACGAAACGTTTCTGGAATAACCTTCATCAGATACGCTCAATATTGAAAAATTTAAAAGCCAAATAATTTAAAGTTTTGGGAGCAATGAAACCAAAAGGACTAAACAGAATAGCCAAAATCGGCTAAGGTCACCTATGCCTGTGGGAGGAGAACTGTAGTTCTATTAATAATTACATAAAATCAGTATTATTTAAAAAAAATATTAAAAAATGAAGTCCTTTCAGGGTAGTAGTCTTCCTGAATAGCAACGCAACTAGCGGGTCATCGTATACACATGACGACTGATGTGAACCCATTCAGAGATGAAACTACACATGCACAATTCCAGCTGATGAAATATTATAATTTTAACAAAACCAGGGTTCACCTCCGGTTTATAGTGGAGCCAGAACAGCTTACCCTACCGGAAAACCAGGGTTCACCTCCGGTTTATAGTGGAGTTCATGTTACTCGATCTTTAGTATTATGTGTATGTCTTGTAGATCGTTGTTTGTCCTTTTTCTTTTGGCCATTGTGTTGTCTGTCCTTCTATTTACGGATTCTGATTACCCTTTTACTATCTTCAAACTCTTGCTGTTCATAATTATTAGAATATATCATAATTCCCCATCCATAATCAGGAATGTGGGTCAGTAGCATGCGTTCTCTCTCTGTAAATATCGGAACGCCAGCAGACGCATAATTAATGAGGTTCCATCAACAGACGATGACAAATGATCAGATCTTTTGATTAATTACACGTTTTCAACACATTTTATAACCGAATAGTTTATAGCATATTTATTTATATCATGCTTTACATACACTAAGACGTTTGTAAGGAGAACATTTACGATTTTGACGACCTTAAAGCCTTTAAATGATTGTTGTATACGTCATGTTACCATTATTGTAGCTGCATTCCAGAGAATAAAAACTTGATTACGATCTACTGAATATAGAACCTCATTTTATTAATACCCCTAATATTGAAATAAATGGACAAATTACCGCGGATTAGATATTAAAGTCGATCAAGAATATAAAAAGGAATGTGGCGATGATAATATAGTTAATGAATATATAAAATCATCTGCACATTTGCTTATACCGATTTATGTTAAATTTTTTAATTGTATATTCGATTCAGGTAAAGTACCAGATACATGGCTTTGAGGAAATATTATACCCCTATTCAAAAACAAGGGGAAATCTGATGAACCTAAAAATTATAGACCAATTTCGATTTTGAGCTGTCTAGGGAAACTGTTTACCACGATACTCAATAAAAGATTGAATGCTTACTCAGACGAATTTTTGTTGATCAACGAAAGCCAAGTAGGTTTTTAGACAGGGCTACTCAACAAATGACAAATATATTTTCTTTGTACTCATTATTTGAACTTTTAACCTTGAAAAAGAAAAAAAATGTTCTGTGCATTCATAGATTTTGAAAAAGCCTTCGCTACTGATTGGAGAGAGGGTTTATGGTGTAAATTACTCATGAATAATATTAATGGTAAAATGCATAATGTAATACCGTTAGTTAATATGTATCATAATGTGAAATCTAGAATTATGTATAATAATGAATATTCCCATTTTTTTACTTGTGGGAACGGGGTCAGACAAAGAGAAATCTAATATCCTTTCCTATTTTCTTTATACTTAAATGATTTGGAAACCTTTTTAGAAAAGAATAATGTAACTGGTTTGAAAACTTTATCTGATGAATTAGAACAAGAGCTTGGTTATTATGTTAAATTATTTTTGATTATGTATGCCGATGACACTGCCCTTTTGGCAGAATCTGCAAGTAACTTACAGAATATGTTGAATCTATTCCACGAATACTGCCTCAAATGGAAACTCAAGTAAATATAGACAGAGCAAAAAATATGTTTTTTTTCTAAAGGAAGATTGCCAACACACATTCATTTTAAGTATAGGGATAAGGAATTAGAGATTGCAAAAGATTTTTTGTATCTTGGAATAAAATTCAGCAGGTTAGGGTCATTTAGGGACGGACCATTTAACTTCCAGGAGGGGGGGGAGGGTTATGTTGTTTTTTTTGTTTTTTTTTAAATATTCTGATTCCCGATGTTGTTGAAAAAAAAATTCTGATTTTGGTGGAGGAAAAAAAAATCTGATTCAGAGTTTTTGTCATATAACCTAATGTTAAATTCTGGAAAAAAAATTAATATTCTAACTCTCGTGTTGTCCGAAAACAAATTTCTGAACGAAACAAAAAACCATAACCCCAAGCCCCTCCTGCAAGATAAATGGTCGGTCCCTTAGTAATGCTAAAAAAGAACTGGTGAACAGGGGAACTGAAGCTATGTATGAGGTACTAAAAAGGGGCAGACTTCATAATTTATCCATAACATGTCAATTAGAACTATTCGACAGTAATACTTTATGGGTGTGAAATTTGGGGATTTGGAAATAACGAAATTATTGAAAGGATACATTTGAAATTCTGTAAGTTACTTCTACATCTAAACACTTCAACTCCCGATTGTATGGTCGATGGTGAACTTGGAAGATATCCCATTAGTATTGATATTAAAGTTAGAATGATAAAATTTTGGTGTAAACTTATTATAGGAAAACAAAGTAAACTTTCTCACATATGTTATAAATTACTTTACAACAAAAAATGTTTAAGAGATGGTTTTTCATTATGGATAAAAAATATTCAAGATATTTTAAATAAGAGTGGTTTATCATATATATGGTTATACCAGAATTGTATATAAAAAATCGTTGAGCAATGTTGTTAAGATGAATTTAATAGATCAATTTAAACAGACTTGGAGTACATCTATAGATAATTCATCCAATGCTTTGAATTATAGATTATACAAAAAGGGGGTATCTTTTGAAAATTACTTGGAAATTTTAAAGGATAAGAAATTATTCTTACTTTGTCGTTTCCGTACCTCTAATCACAGATTACCCATTGACATCGGTCGGTGGCAAAATATAAATCGAGAGAATAGTTGTAATTTGTGTCAGGGTAGAGAGTTGGGAGACGAGTTTCATTATTTATTCGAATGCACTGAATTTGTTCATGACAGAGCCAGGTTGATTCCCCAAAAATACAGATGTAGTCCAAATACTGTAAAATATTGTGCCTTGATGTGTTCAAATTCAGTTGTTGAATTAAGTAAATTATGCAAATTCATTAAAATAGTTAAAAGTAAAGTATGTCCTTAGGTAGCTATTGTTTTAAAATTGATTTGTTTACTTCCTTTCGGAAACTAATGTAAATATTTTTGTACTTTTGATATTTATCTCTTTACCATGTAATTTAGTTATGAGAAATAAAGATGATTTGATTTGCAATATATGGATAGAAAATATAAGTGGTCAGTTAATATTTCAACTTTAGCAACAATATATTTAAATATATTATAAGAAAGAGACCTGTAGCAATAATGCTAATAATGTATACAGAAGGTGGACATTGGATGGACATATATACAGGATCTGGGAAGGTTCTTTAAAACTGGCCACCAACAGCGACTGTAGTTGAAGAGTCGAAGCAATCTATGCATGAATTATTTATAACCTTAGATGATCAAAGATACAAAACATGCCTCGTGTAATGGTTTGCATGCTCGCCTCGAGTGCGATAGATCGTAGGTCCGAGCCCCATTTGTGTTAATCCAAAGACAATAGAAATAAATTTCTATTCGGTACAGGGCTGAATAACCGTTTTATACGCGTATTAATATGCACGCACGAGTAGTTTTATCCAGGTATGATGGAGGGGAATGTAATCATTCGAGAGTTTCCCTTACACCAGTAAATAGCTTTTTCCGCTCTGCAGCACTCATTTGATTTGCGGTGTACTCGAATAAATTTTTCTTCATTGCTAACGAAGATATTGCTAGCTCACCTGAACATGCTCGTTCTACCAAAGATCCTGTAGCTCCCGCTAAAGATCCTATGACAGATGCATTCTCGCTTCTTTCAAAACATTTGAACAACGCATTGGAACAACAGAAGAAGGAAATTTTCAGTGTTTTGGAGACCAAAATTCCTGCATTGAACAGTTCTAATACAAGTAAGACTGAATTTAAGTTCAAATATACAAGCAACCAGCAACAGTGTGCTTTTACCATAAAGTGTCTCGGGACATTTCTGTTATTTAAACTGCTATTGTGGCAGACAATCGGGAGCTAGCCATTAAAACTGTTGATAAAGTTCAACGAGAGGAATAAGACTGCTAAAATAGGGGACAAACACGGCTGGGACACGGTCAGTGAATATGAAGGGAATCCTTTGGCTGATGATTCTGACGATGAACGCCGTCTCAGACAGGCTGAAACCAGGGCTATTCGCAAGCGCAAAGCTGCCACCCCAAGGAACAACCCAAACGTATGGCGACGGACAAACTTTTTCGTGGCTTTCGCCAACCACCTGAGAGACAAAACTTCATGTCAGGAACCCAATTTACACCTAGATTCTACAACCAGAGGCATACCACTATCTCCGCCGCCGCACGAAAAAAGTCAGCTGCCCAAGACATTTGTTACTACTGTGGTGCAACCGGACACTGGTCCTACATTTGTCCCGAAAAAAAATCAACAAGAGAGCCGTCAGCAGTACTAAATGAGGTACTATCTTCTATTGACAATAATTTGTCGTTTCCGTACCTCTAATCACAGACTACCCATTGAAATCGGTCGGTGGCCATATGAGTATGAAAATCAAACAGTAAAAGTACACAATGTTAAGGGTAGATTACATAAAAATATACAATTTTGGAAAGAAAAACTTTTATTGGCAGAGAGTTCAAAAAATTTAGTTTTGCCTATATTAGAATATGGTTATTTGCTTATTTTTGAACAAGACTCTCCTCCAGTTATTTTAAGAAACAATAAATCTGCGTTTGAGCACAAAGATTTTGTTAAGCGTGTTATCGCAGATTTAGTGTATACAGGTGTGGTAAACGAAATTGACAATGTGCCAAAAGTTGTAAGTCCATTGTCAGTTTCGGTCAACTCGTCTGGCAAGGAGAGATTAATCCTTGACCTTCGTCATGTAAACAAATACTTGAAATTGACAACATTTAAATACGAGGGTGTTAAAGAGGCAGTGTTGCAGCAAATAAACGCTATGCATTTAAATTTGAGTTGAGACACGGGTATCATTACATTTTTACTTGTTTATCGTTTGGTCTCATTTCGGCGTGTTATATTTTTACCAAAGTGGTTCGCCCGTTAGATACATTTTGGCGAAGTAAAGGGTTCTTAATAGTCGTTTATTTAGATGATGCTCTCGGTTTTGAGGATTCCGAAGAATCATGTTTTAAAGTGTCAAAAGAAGTTTTGTCAGATTTGTTGTCTGCTGGTTTTTTACCAAACTATGAAAAAAGTGTATGGAAACCACAAATCAGTATAGATTGGCTAGGTTTTGTCTGGGATTTAGATACGGGTATACTTAGTATACCAGAAAGGAAAATATTAGATATTTTACAGTTGTTAAATACATTTTTAGAAAATTCAAAGCAGTTAGCTGCTAGAAAAGTTGCTGCTGTTGTTGGTAAAGTTATAGCGCTTTCTCCTGCACTTGGTAATATTGGGCAGAATAATGACCAGACATTTACATCATGATATCAACATGTTATCTTGGGATTCTTTTGTTCAAATAGATGATTTTTCCATAAAAGAATTACAGTTCTGGATAACTTCTTTGAAGTCTTTACCAAATTGTGTACTTGCACCTATTCAAAGGTTACCCGAGAGGTTGGCTTTTACTGATGTTAGTTCTTATGCAGGAGCTGGTTATGTTGTACACTTTTCTTATACTAGTAACATAGTTCACAGAATGTGGACTAATGAAGAGAGGCTTAAAAGTTCAACATGGCGAGAGCTAAAAGCCGTTGTTTTGACTCTTAAAGGGTTTTCAGATCATTTTCAAAACAAATTTGTCAAATTGTTCACCGACAATCAGAATGTTGCTCGTATATATGAGGTTGGTAGCATGAAGAAAGATCAACATGAATTAGCTCTTGAGATTTTTTTATTTTTGCATAAAAAAGTCAATTTATTTAAAAATAGAATGGATCCCTAGAGATTTGAATACCGTAGCGGACGAATATAGTCGAATTTTCGATTTTGACAACTGGTCGGTGTCGGATAGAATTTTTCATTGCTTCAACAAAGTTTGGGGACCGTTTACTATTGATCGCTTTGCTAACGGTAATAACACGAAATTGACACGGTTTAATTCAAAGTTCAGTGATCCATTAACTGAAGGTGTAGACGCATTTACATTTGATTGGTCAAGAGATAATAATTGGCTTGTACCACCTGTTTCTGTACTAGTACACACAATCAAGCATGTTCAGTTATGCAAAACAGTGGGCACATTACTAGTTCCGAAGTGGAAATCTGCAATGTTCCGGCCTTTGCTTGTTTCACCCATTTCTGGGAATTTAAACACATTTGTTGCTGAATTTATTGAATATGAAAAATTCAGTTTTCAACAAAGGAAGATTTATTTCTAATGTGCTGGTGCTGAGGCTTGATGCCAGATTGTTTTGTTAGCGGACCTGGCCGCTTTCTTGAACAGTTTTCATTATGAATGTATTTATATATTTGTTACGGAACTTACCGTAATATTGTTTCTATGTAAAGCAGTGCATGTCTTTGCATATGTGCTTTAAGATAAAAAAAAAAAAAAAAAAAAAAAATCTTTAAAGCGGACCTGGCCGCGATTTGTTTAAGGACATGCCAAACTAATTCTTTATTTTCAGGTTACTTTAAGTTTGGAATGGAAATAAATTCATGATATGTCTCGTATTCCATGCCTTCATGATATTCCATTCTAATATGACGTCCCGTATTCGGTATACAAATAAAGGCATATTTGAATAACAATCAAATATAGGCCACACATGCGCGCTGAGCTAAAAAAAAAAAGCACCTGCATAAACACTGACTATTTTCAGAACATTCTTCATGGTTAGCGATTTTCTATCATTGTTTATCTAACAATTGTTGAAATAAATGAAGTTAAAATTAAATAAATCCTAATCAAATCTTATCATAATTAAACTCTTATAAAACGGCTTTGTTGTCTCCATGTTTATCTCCCTTTATCTCCGATCCGACTGACTGCGTTCAACTGGTAATTTCGTTGTTAATCAATTAAAGTTGTTTATTTGTAATAAAATTTATATTGAACCTTGTCAATAAAATTATTTTCGGTATTTTAAGCCACAGTTTCAACCACAATTTCGCTTTCCATCTCTTAATTCCCAATTTTACCTTTTTTAAAATTCCGTATGAGATTGATGGAATAGCCACTACCAGCGCATCACCTTGACCGCCTCGAATTTTAAAATTACCGTATTTGTCCTATTAGAATCGAAATAATTCATGCCGGCCATACTTTATTGTTATTCAAATATGGGTAGGCATTATATTCATGAATATTTAACGTATGGCCGGCATGAATTATTTCTTAATTCTCAGTCATGGATACAGTCAAAAAGAGCAAGTCTGACGCAACTAACAAGAACTATGACTTATTTTTCTAAATTTAAATCTTGGTGTAGACAGTTTAATTTGGAATATTTACCTGCGAAGGCTTCTACAGTTACTATTTATTTAACAAGTTTAATTCAATCGGGTTGTTCAGTTTCAGTTCTGAACTCTAATTTCTATGCTGTAAAGTGGTATCACGACATGCATTTGTTCAATGACCGTTGTAGTAATAAGGGTAATAACAATAAACACGCGTTCTAGGAAGCTTCTTTTAGAGGCAGTTAGTGCAATAGGACTGGATAAAACATTGCTTGGTTTGCACAGTTTACGAAGCGGTGGGGCAAGTCAAGCAGCTAATAATAATGTTACAGACAGGCTTTTCAAAGCACACGGTCGTTGGCGATCAGAAAACGCTAAAGACGGATATGTGAAGGATAGTTTATTATCAAAGCTTTCTGTTACTAAGCTGCTTAGTATTTAGTGCTTTCGCCTTTTGTCTCGACTGGTTTATTGCAAACTCGCCATCCCAACGTATTTTTTTCATGTCTGATGAAGATATTGTAGATCGATTTAATTTTAACATTAATTCCTTCTATCTTTCACACATCTTTAAAAGTAAAATCCTAAAACACACATGCATAAACATTGCATTTTGCAGTTATATATATGAATTTATATATTGTTAGTTATGTTTTATGTGCATATGGTATTTGATTAATACGTCCGTGTTGTATTTTGTGCAGGCTGTTGAGATCAGTTAAATGGACATGTTTTGCGTGTCACCTGCCAAAAAAAAAATGTTTACTTAAATGTTGTGGTTTACTTGTATTCATTTATTAAACATGGTCGACTGGTTTATTGCAAACTCGCCATCCCAAAGTATTTGGTATTGAGTCTTATTCAGTCCAGTAAAGGAAAGAAATGTTTTATGCTCGGATGAACATGTGAGTTAGAACATAATTGACATTTGTTATTTTTACACTCAACACACGCATCAGTAAGGAAAAATAACTCATCGAATGTAAGTGTTCTCGCCATAATATAGCTGACATATTGCTCACTTAGCGATAAACAACAATCACTCGCCCAAAGACATACACATTCAAGCTCTATTGAGATGGCGATATCTTTATACTAAGATTTATCCCTTGTTATTAAAATAAAAACGTAGATATCAAATTCAGTGCGCACGACTCGTTTCTGGAATAACCTTCGAAAAACCAGGTACGTTATAGATTAAAGGATAACATATATCGTTGATTGATTGAAATAGCATCCATTCTCTCATACAATTTGTCTACTTTTTGAAAAACCTTTTATACATCTGTCATTATTCTGGAATGTCATGACATTACGTCAAACAAATATCTATTAATTTCGTCAACCTGTTCCTTGCATTTTTGTCACTTAAAATGTTTCGCTTTAATCTCATTTTGTTATCAAATTAGATATCGACATAGCAGTCAAAATAAACCATATGTGACACCTCTGTATGATATAAATACGTCATGTGTTACAGTCTTCTCTAGGACAATAACCATAGCGATGAAGTTGTTCTTGCTGTTTGCAGTGGTTCTAGTGCTTGCAGTTGTTCATGTCAACGGTAAGTAAGATACATTTCATATACTAGAGTAAAACACGAAGGGTACAACTAGTGGAAGAGGAACTGCTTACCCTTTCGGAGGACCTGAGTTAATCCCCGGTTTTTAATGGGATTCGCGTTTCTCAATCTTAACAAAAGATATGAGTTTTATTCCAACCTTTGACAATGTTTTCCCCTGAGACAACGTTCTGAGTTTCGTGTTATAATGTCCGTTACGATTTCCGTATAAAAACTATGTTTACCTTCAGTAGTTTGCAGGAGTCTCATGTCTCATTTACGTTATTTGTGTTTGTTTTCCGATAGTGGTGTCAAATATATTTTGCTATGAGGTTTCGTTTTGTTTTTCTTCGTCTAGTGTACCATATTTTGGCAGTTTCTCTAGATTGTCCATTTTTTATTGCCCCGTCGGTATTCTCTAACGTTTATTTATGTGATCCAGATCGACACTGATTTGTTCCTCCAGTAATAAACATGATTACCACGATGTAACTGAAATGTCTTACGGCAGTCCGGTGGTTTTGCTTGAATATTTCTACCAATAAAGCAGACTGCCATGATATAGCTGAACTAACTTGCGGCAGTTCGGCGGTTTTCTCTCGATTCCACCGTCAATAAAACAGACCTCCAAGATATAACTAAATTATTTTTGAAAGAGATACCCATTGTCCCATTATCTTAATTGTATGGTTCATCACACTCATTAGACATACATTGTATTTAATATTGGAATTACAGGGTATATGACAAGGCTCGGGTTTTTAGATATATATCTAAAGATGTAAAACGGTTCGAGGACCTTTTTAAAAATAGGGTCGTTCTTTACACTGGTAAAGTTCGAAGAAACCAAATTGGCAGCCAGAAGCGGCAAATCGAAGAAGGACAGACAACACAATGGTTAAAAGAAAAGGGACAAAATGACACACAATGATCTACAAAACATTGCACAGAAAACGAAATATTGATCAACAAAACCCCCACTAAAAACCGGTGGTGAACTCACACCCTCCGAAATGGTAAGCATTTCCCCCTCCACATCCATCATCCGTCGTGTCCAGGGAAAAGAACATTCATCACGAACATTCTTTATCCAAAAAGCAAGAAATCTTGGTTCGATTATGTATATTTTCATATGATATTAAGCAAGTATGCAAACTTTTAAGAAATTCTTTAGTTTTATGTGTATGTTTTGTGGATCGTTGTTCGTCCTTTTGTCATTTTTCTGTTGCTTCAATTAGCTAGCACTATAATATTACAACTAAGCGCGTTGGTCTAGTATGACACGGACATCATTATCATCTCATCGAATACAACTAGTTCTCGCCATGCCATAGCTTATAATAGCTGATCATTTGGCGCTAAACAGCAACCACTCACTCATTTCAGATCAAGACTATATCGTAAAACGTTCTCTCAGTTTATTTGAATATTTCGCAGGCCATAGTCTTGTCATCATATTTTAAACATTTCCAAAATGAATGTGAATGTCTTCATATCATAATGTAAATTATTAAGTATTCATAATTTAAATATAATAATATTATTGGTCCATTTCAGGAACACGTCGTTGCACATTCCTTAAATGTAGAAGCCTTACTGGTAAACCTACGGGATGTTCTAGCAGACATGTAAGAGGAAACATTAATTCAATTAAAGTAGTTAGAAATTATGGCAGTGATAAATGCAAACGTGGGCGAAATTACAAGCTACACCATCGTAACAAAAAAGTACTAGGGATCAGAGGAAAATGCGCTGCATTGTTTAAAGTTTGCTTTACTTTAGGTGAGTATTAGTATCTACGGTACATATTTAGTTTTTATACAATTTGGTCTTATTTTGTTTCGGGAGACGGCGGATAAAATAATATAATTATGTTTTATAAGCTATATGATATGCTCAATGTTTACTTTTGTGTGGTTACAGCTTACCTTGATTAAGGGGAGTACGAGCTAACACTGGTTGGTTCGAAATCGGGATAATGTGTCCGAATGGGGCCATCTGTCTCTCCCCGGACTGTTGTGTCAGTACTCAAAAATCCCCAAACAGTGACAACCCCAGACCCACATTGAGCCTTTGGTGTCCATTAGGTTTCTCGACACTTAATTTGTGTGCATTCGTCATTTAACGCTTACTACGCCGCTGGACACAAGTAAGCTTAGATTATCTATGTCTTTTAACGCTTACTACGTCACTGGACACAGGTAAGCTTAGATTTTCTATGTCATTTAGCGCTTACTATGTCACTGGACAGAGGTAAACTTAGATTATCTATGTCCTTTGGTTTACTTGCTTCCAAAGACTTTTAAATCATTCAACTTTCTAATCGTTTGACTGTGAATGTATCTGATAAAGGTTATTCCAGAAGCGCGTCGTCTGCACTTAATTATATATCTATTTATTTCAAGCTATGAAATAGTTAATAAAAACGGTTGTTATATAGATAGGTGTGATTTATGGGGATTTATCCGTGAAATAAATTCCGGTATCTCACATGTGAGATATCAGTTTTTTTCCCGCCGGAACTAGTCAATAGTTTAGTCCTTGGGAAAATAGATCTCGCTATTGACCTCGCGTGCAGTTATTAAGTACATACTAGATATGTCAGATAAATATATATACTTATATATATATATATGTTTTTCGAGAATGAATTTCTTATATAGAGCAATGTCACATCGAAGGCAAAGCCTGGTATTTGAGATGCTATGAGAAATCCATTTCGAGCAAAACTTATCAATGTTTATCGAGGATGACGTCATCAGTGACGTCATTATAGCGTCACATTAAAATAAAACAGCGCTATGAATATATTATCGCGTGTAAAGATCAAAGGGAAAATGTACAAATCATCAATAAATGTAGTAAATGATACTTTTAATTAGAAGTATATCTTTGATTAGTGGGACACATACAATGGCGTAGCTTGCATTGAGGCAACCGAGGAAGTTGCTTCGGTAAAAAAAATCACCAATTAATTAAAGTAGGAGTTTCATTTTTCTACTTAAAAAAGATCCGGCATGTTCAGTGGTAATGGAAGAATCAATTGTGTATTGTAATTTGATTTAAAAAGGCCATAACTACTCGTTTTAAAACGAAAAAAGGTGTTTCCTGACTTAAAATTGCAGTGGCTTTCCTGGGGCTGTACACCCCAGACCCCCAGCCTCGGTAATATTTGAGCCCAAGCTACGCCCGTGACAAATCTACAGCACCGTATATTACAAATACTCAGAATGGTACAAATTATACAAAATCTACGTATATTTTTTTTTCACTGGTGGGTGAAAATTCGATATATATGTTTATCCTGCAATTGTGTGAATTTGAGTACTAATAAAGGGGGTCAACAATTAGTCTGTTACGTATGTGCAGAGCGCCAGGCTTCCTGCACGCTGAAGAACTCTTTTTATAGATTTCGGATAGAATATCTATATATACATGTATATATATATATATATATATAAAGTCTAAGGCAATCTACCAACCAGAGAACTTAATGAGTAACGGATCGTCGAGACGTGACGATGCAGCACAAACAAAATAAATTATAGAAATCTAGAAGATTGTGCAACGATACCGATAAAGATGTTGCAAAAAATATATTGACAAAATTTTCGATCATATACGTCTGAAAATTAAACCAAACAGCATTAGAATTAGATTTTAGAGCTGTCAAATATATATATATATATATATATATATATAAACGTCTAAAATGTTAGCACAACGATATCAAAAAAAGATGTTAAAATGTAACAAAAATAACTATAAGTCTACAAAAAGACTATAATTATAATTAAATCGACGGATATTTCGCTTGACCGACAAGCTTCATCAGCGTCTGTAATCTGATTTGAAAAATTGTCACGTGACCATCAGCTATCGTGACGTAAATTACTAAAAATCATAATCTTGAACTTTATACTTTATATTATTCAAGTTTATATGTTCACTAATTTATAAACAATATGAATAATATAAAGTATAAAGTTCAAGATTATGATTTTTAGTAATTTACGTCACGATAGCTGATGGTCGAGGATAGTCGAGGAAGTTGCTTCGGTAAAAAAAATCACCAATTAAAGTAGGAGTTTCATTTTTCTTCTTAAAAAAGATCCGGCATGTTCAGTGGTAATGGAAGAATCAATTGTGTATTGTAATTTGATTTAAAAAGGCCATAACTACTCGTTTTAAAACGAAGAAAGGTGTTTTCCTGACTAATTTACGTCACGATAGCTGATAGTCACGTGACAATTTTTCAAATCAGATTACAGACGCTGATGAAGCTTGTCGGTCAAGCGAAATATCCGCCGATTTAATTATAATTATAGTCTTTTTGTAGACTTATAGTTATTTTTGTTACATTTTAACATCTTTTTTTAAATCGTTGTGCTAACATTTTATTTATCATTTTTGTTTGTTTGCGCAGTATCGTTAACACTTGTTTCCGATCCGACATCCCGTAGGTTCATACGTTGGCAACTTTTTCAGACGTTTATATATATATATATATATATATATACGTCTGAAAATTAAACCAAACAGTGTTAGAATTAGATTTTAGAGCTGTCAAATTTTTGTTCTTCCCTCGACGGGATTTGAACCCACACCATTGATACACTGCAGCACCATTCGCTTAGCCTTACGTCCAGCGCCCTAGACCACTCGACCACATCCACTCCCTAAAAAGGGAGCTTCAATAATCCTAGTGTTACCTTTTCTCGTAAGGTAAATCTAGGGATAGACGTAAGACATGTGTATAAGCGTGTGTAGATGGTACATATATACTTAATATTATAATTTGACAGCAATCTAACTCAGCAATTTTTAATATATTGTATAGGATAATGAAGAATTCATTATACAGTCACAGTAAATAAAGTATATTATACAAACGTCTAGAAGCAAGTGACAACCATACAATATATCTGTCCCACTGGATCTGAAAGTTACTAAGGATACTAGGTTAATACTAAATATTATATACGTCTGAAAATTAAACCAAACAGTGCTAGAATTAGATTTTAGAGCTGTCAAATTTTTGTTCTTCCCTCGACGGGATTTGAACCCACACCATTGATACACTGCAGCACCATATTTATATATGTTTATTTAGAATAACTACCCCTTTACATCGGGGGCACATACAGGCGGAGTACATGTACATGCAGTGCGTCTAAAATATAACTATGTACATTTTACAATATAAAATAAAAATAGATAATTGTTTAGGTAATACATTAAATTATATTTTAATAAATATTTAAAACACTTGATCGGAGAACATAAATCCTTTTTAATGGGTAAATGGAGTATAGCCGGTACAAAACACTACATTTTTCGTTCCTACCAATCTGTCTATGCTTTTCCAGTGACAGTCGAACGTCGTTCACCCGGTTGACCCATCTCTTCCCTCATTTAATTTTTTTTTATTTCATCATTGAACTTGTTCTCGTCCTGTGTATAACTGAAAGTTTACTAACTCAACGTTGAGCAATAATCAATCAACTACAATATCAGATATGTATGCACATGACGACGTCCGTCACGTGATCATCAACAAAATTGTTCAAGCCACGATATAGCTGAAATATTGCCAAGGTTGGCGTAAAACACCAATCAATCAATGATCATCATCAATTTATCTATTCAAACCTATGTTTTTTTAGAAAGCTAAACACCTGTTGTATTTTGTAGCTTCAGATCTATACAAGTGTCACTATTACACATACTCCCAGAGAAAACTAATACGTGCAAGGAAGACGACATATGCGGCTGTGTGCAAGAGAAATTGCGGACATTACCGAAGAGGATTGAGGCCTTTCCTTCGAGGATGCGGAACCTGTTCTTGTTGCAAATGGAGAGGTAAAATATCATTCGGAACATTATTCTACAGTCACGTTTTGACCAAATAAATTGATATCTCAAAACGTTTCTTCTACAGAATACGATTAACAACGCGTACATGTATTGTATATCTTGCGCTATGTGAGACAAAATTAGTTTTCTATGCTTAATCTTTTCACTTCATTAATTTTGTAAGTCATCACCCATGAAAGTTCATTAATTGTGTAAGTAATTGAACATGAAGCTTCATTAACTTTGTAAATCATTGACCATGAAACTTCATTAATTTTGTAATTCATTACCCATGAAACTTTATTAATTTTCCAAGTCATTACCGATGAATCTTCATTAATTGTGTAAGTCACCACCCATAAATCTTCATTAATTTTGTAAGTCATTGACCATGAAGCTTCATTAACTTTGCAAGTTATTGACCATGAAACTTCATTAATTTTGTAAGTCATCACCCATGAAGCTTCATTAACTTTGCAAGTCATTGACCATGAAACTTCATTAATTTTGTAAGTCATTACCAATGAAACTTCATTAATTTTGTAAGTCACCACCCATGAATCTTCATTAATTTTGTACGTCACCACCCATGAATCTTCATTAATTTTGTAAGTCATTGACCATGAAGCTTCATTAACTTTGCAAGTCATTGACCATGGAACTTCATTAATTTTGCAAGTCATTGACCATGAAACTTCATTGATTGTGTACGTCATTACACATGAAACTTCATTAATTGTGTAAGTAATTGAACATGAAGCTTCATTAACTTTGTAAATTATTGACCATGAAACTTCATTAAATTTGTAAGTCATCACCCATGAAGCTTCATTAACTTTGCAAGTCATTGACCATGAAACTTCATTAATTTTGTAAGTCATTACCAATAAAACTTCATTAATTTTGTAAGTCACCACCCATGAATCTTCATTAATTTTGTAAGTCATTGACCATGGAAGTTCATTAATTTTGTAAGTCATTGACCATGAAACTTCATTAATTTTGCAAGTCATTGACCTTGAAACTTCATTGATTGTGTACGTCATTACACATGAAACTTCATTAATTGTGTAAGTAATTGAACATGAAGCTTCATTAACTTTGTAAATCATTGACCATGAAACTTCATTAAATTTGTAAGTCATCACCCATGAAGCTTCATTAACTTTGCAAGTCATTGACCATGAAACTTCATTAATTTTGTAAGTCATTACCAATAAAACTTCATTAATTTTGTAAGTCACCACCCATGAATCTTCATTAATTTTGTAAGTCATTGACTATGGAAGTTCATTAATTTTGTAAGTCATTGACCATGAAACTTCATTAATTTTGTAAGTCATTAGCCATGAAACTTCCTTAATTTTGGAATTCTTTACCCATGAAACTTAAATAATGTTGTAATTCATGGTCCATGAAATTCGTAATTCGAGTTTTATTTATTTTTGTTCGGTTTCCGCCATCAATAAAAGTGGCTACTGAAAAATGCGTTAAATACGAATAACAAATAACCGATTTCAAGCTTTTTATTTTTCTTGTTAAGGAGGGTATTTTCCAAATGAAAACCTGTTTAAATATGTATTTCGATTCATGATATAACTACGTTATGGTTGGGGTTATGGTGTTCATCACTTTCAAAACTATTTCAGCTATATCGTGGTGGTAAGTTTTAATGGTGGAGGAAACCGGAGAAAACCACCGATCTGTCGCAAGTCAGTGACAAACTTTTTTGCATAGTGTTGTATCGAATACACTTCGTCATGCCCACAATTCGAACACTCAACTTTTGTAGAAATAGACTCTGATTACACAGGTAGTTGTAAATCCAATGACCACACGATCACGACGGCCCCTGCCTATTATATAATATCTAAGATTGATACAATAGAATTGTTATGACAGCTAACGATTACGTCACTAATTTTGCGGATGTACGTCACTTAATTTTCTAGACACAAATTGGGTCAAAGCAGCCATCAATGAAACTGCGGATACTTGATGATAGGAGTCACGTCATTTATAACAACCAACCAATTATAAATTTGCTTACAATCCTTGCATCGGTCCTGATTTTGTATTTTCTGTAATACATGCATTCGAATTTTTTATATGAATGGAATGATGGGACTGTTTTTCATCATATTTATCACATCATTTTTCAATTATTTTTTTTTCAGATTGAGGACGTCAACTCAAACAGTTAGTTGATCGAACGGAAAACGGCACATTTTGATTTATTTCAGTAACTAGTTACGCTCAATTAATGATTTAATCACAATAAAAGCAATTCATATAGAAATAAATCAGTTTGTGTTTTATGTCCTCTGATAAGGAGATTCAGATTGAGGAGTTGAGAACTCCCACTAAGGTCGGTACGCGTTTTATATGTTTTGGAAAATTCCCCAATCCTTTAAGGTAAAGGAAATCTTAATGCAGCTTTTTATGTTTTGTGTGCTCTGGATATGAGGGGTCTATGTCCTCTGATAAGGAGAACTCCCATTACATAAAGGAAATCTTAATGCAGCTTCTGATGAACACATCTAGATATGAGGGGTCTATGTACCCGTTATTACAAGACCAAATGTAGAAACACTGATATTGATGAGACAGGTCGTGTCAGATTGGTATTGAGTGAGTGAGAGATTGCTGTTTAACGCCAACTCAGCAATATTTCAGCTATATCATGGCGAGAAGTTAATTTTTAATGAAATGATGATGAGATCCGCTCAACTGCAGCATCATCACCAGTACATAAACAAAAACCACCAAGGGATTACACTGCAAATAAAAGAAATGATACTCATCTACGAGTCCTAGTAATAAATTGCCAATCCATAAAAAATAAGAAATATGATACGGAAAATTTAACAGAGTCAACAAAACCAGATATAATTATAGGTAATGAGTCATGGTTGCATAAAGACATACAATCTACAGAGGTTTTTCCATCTCGTTATATACCTTACAAAAACGATCGTAAAACTGATGCACATGGTGGGGTTTTTATACTAGTTTCGGAAAAATATCTCAGTTCCGAGCCATCTGAATTGAAATCAGAAGAAACTAGCGAACAACTATGAATCAAGTTGCAAATCAAAGGGTCACCTGATTTATACATAGGTAGCTTCTATAAACCACCCAAAATAACTGATGAGGAGTACCTAACACATTTAGAAAAAAACATATATAGAATTAGACAGAGCCAAAATGCAAACATTTGGCTAGGAGGAGATTTTAACTTAGGAGGAATAGATTGGGATACCTACTCTATTAAGAACAAAGCACAAAACACCAAACAGTGCAAGCAACTACTTGATATATATCAAAACAATTACTTAGAACAAGTTGTTACTAAGCCAACACATATTACAGCAACTTCAGAGTCAACACTAGATTTATTTTTTACAAGTAATAGCTCACTGATAAATAAAATAGAAGTGATACCGGGTATTTCTGATCACAAAATAGTGTACTTGAAGCCAACCTAAAACCCAGAAAAGTAGTCAAACCACCAAGAAAAGTTTTTCTTTATAATAAAGCAAACACAGAAAAAATCAGTGAAAACTTGAAGACAATAGACTTAAATAGCCTCATGACAGACCAAAACTCAAACATAGACCATCTATGGGAACACTTTAAACAGAAAATTCATGTCATCATGAATGAATTTATTCCAACCAAAATGATAAATAATTCCAAAAGAAAACTACCCTGGATTAACAAGGAAATAAAATCTCTGATCAGAAAAAGAAACAAACTGTACAAGAAAATGAACAAACACAGAAACACAAAAACAATACAACAATATAAAGACACTAAGCAAAGGCTCCAGAAAGAAACTAGAAGAGAATACTGGAACTATCTCGAAAATATAATATGCTATGACGAAAATTCAGAAAAAGTACAAAAACAAAAAAAATTCTGGAATTATATACGAAACACCAAGAAAGACAGCTCAGGAGTTGCACCTTTGAGACAAGAGGGTATGCTTATTGATGACACAAGTCAAAAAGCAGAAATTTTAAACAAACAATATCATTCTGTATTTACACCTGAATGTGAAAATGAAGAACTGCCATCTCTCACAGACAATTATCCATCTATGCCTGAAATCACAGTTACAGCCAACGGCATTGAAAAACTACTAAGCAAACTAGATCCATCTAAAGCCACAGGTCCTGATGAAATTTCTTCACGTATTCTCAAACAATATGCACATGAATTTGCACCTCTTCTAACCACCATATTCAATACATCTTTATCAAGAGGTGAGGTACCCACAGATTGGAGGCAAGCAAACGTAATTCCAATCTTTAAGAAAGGGGGAAATACTTAGCTAGCATCTACAGGTTTAGTATCATTAACATGTATATGTTGTAAACTTCTTGAACATATTGTTGTCAGTAACATGTTAAAACACTTTGATCAACATAACATCTTGGTTGATTGTCAACATGGCTTCCGATCAAAGCGCAGTTGTGAAACACAGTTACTCACACTCAGTCATGAACTACTAAACAACTTACATACTGGTAAACAAACTGATCTAATTATTCTGGATTTTTCTAAGGCATTTGACAAGGTCCCCCACAAGAAACTGTTAAGGAAATTAGACAATTACGGCATCAGGGGAAACATCTGGAATTGGATCTCTGCTTTCCTTAACAATAGGCAACAACGAGTAGTTCTTGATGGTGAGGTTTCTAGTCAAATGCCTGTTGTCAGTGGTGTTCCGCAGGGGTCGGTCCTTGGGCCGCTGCTCTTCCTTGTGATCATAAATGACTTACCAGCATCAGTCTCATCTAAAACACGCTTACTTGCAGATGATTGTATCTTATATCGAACAATAGAAAACCACCAAGACTGTGTCACTCTGCAAATGGACTTAAATAAACTAGCACTCTGGGGATCAACATGGGGTATGCAGTATCATCCGCAAAAATGTAATTCTTTAAGTATAACAATATTACACCAACCTCATGCATTCAATTATACACTCAAAGGTCACGTACTCGAGTCAGTAAATACTGCAAAATATGTAGGTATCACTTTGTCAAGCAATATGTCATGGGACACACACATCAATAACATTACTGCAAAAGCTAATACGATCTTAAGCTTTTTGCGTAGAAACTTGCAGATCAAACAGGAAGAGACCAAAAGACTGGCATACACATCCATGGTAAGATCAAACCTGGAGTACTGTTCTTCAATTTGGGCACCTCATACTAAACAACACATTGTCAAAATAGAAAGTGTACAAAGAAGAGCAGCCCGATATGTAACAAAAAGGTATCACAACACAAGCAGTGTTACATATATGCTTAACCACCTAAATTGGAACACACTTGAAAATAGAAGAAACATCAATAGAGTGACTATGTTGTATAAGATCACACACAACTTAGTAGCAAAAGATCCTAACCTCTACCTTGTCAAACAACCCATCATGCACACCAGAAATTCTAACATTTTACAGTACCAGCTTTTCAACACTAGAACAAATTATTTCAAGTACAGTTATTTCCCATACACAGTTGTCTTATGGAATTCTTTGTCACATGCAACACTCATGGCATCCACTTTGGACCAATTTAAATCATTGGCCCAAAGCCAATACAACTAAACAACAAACTTCAGTCTGTAAATAAATTTTGTATATATTTTTATCTTGTCACTGTTTATATGATCTGCACTCTTTTTTATAAATTTTTTGTCTGTTCGCGCTGCGCTGCGCCCGACAAGTAATCATCACCATTGATGGATTGTCGTAAAATGTAGATGTAGATGTACTAGACCAACACGCGCACGCTTAGTTGGAATTTTATAGTGCTAGCTCACTGAAACAACATTTCGCGGATAGACATGCCGTCCTACTCGGACACATCATCCTTATTCCGAGCCAACCAGTCTTTACTCTTTCTCCTTAATGCTGCGTGCTTAGTGGAGAAGCAAAAAATACCAATTTTGGCTTGACCCAATCGGGACTTGAACCCACGATCTACCACACTCAAGGCGAGCACTCGAATCATTACACCACTGATGCGGTTCAGATTGGTATTGAAACATCTCTTTATAGCAAAGATATCGAATAATTGTTAAAATAAAATTCAATCAGTCAATAGTATAATAGATACATGATAAAATGAAGAAAACAAAAATACCACTGTCGAGAAACAATTCTGAAATATAATAGAAAACTTGTAGAAACAGAGGTCAAAATCAGTGTTTTATTGACAATATAGTTGTTATGTTTGGTACATGTGTTTTATTGACAATATAGTTGTTATGTTTGGTACATGTGTTTTATTGACAATATAGTTATGTTTGGTACATGTGTTTTATTGACAATATAGTTGTTGTTTGGTACATGTGTTTTATTGACAATATAGTTGCTATGTTTGGTACATGTGTTTTATTGACAATATAGTTGTTATGTTTGGTACATGTGTTTTATTGACAATATAGTTGTTATGTTTGGTACATGTGTTTTATTGACAATATAGTTGTTATGTTTGGTACATGTGTTTTATTGACAATATAGTTATGTTTGGTACATGTGTTTTATTGACAATATAGTTGTTGTTTGGTACATGTGTTTTATTGACAATATAGTTGCTATGTTTGGTACATGTGTTTTATTGACAATATAGTTGTTATGTTTGGTACATGTGTTTTATTGACAATATAGTTGTTATGTTTGGTACATGTGTTTTATTGACAATATAGTTGTTATGTTTGGTACATGTGTTTTTCAACAAATAGTCGGCATACCTATGTGTGCCAACCTCTTCTCGTCGGCTTGTTTCTGTGTTCATGTGAAGCAGACTACACGCCGTGACTTCTGAAGAACAATGAAAAGAAGCTATTCATGTCTTTTAATTTTTTAATTTCACGCTCCGCAATTGGTAAAAATAAATACATTGATCCTGCATTGGTGCTATTTGAGCTGTCAAATTGCATTCACTGGATAACTGTGTGTTATATACTGTCACTGTCAAAGTTATAGTTTTTCTGGTACCTGATTCATACTGAGCGACTCCAAAATCGGTAACAGTATAAGCGTGAACTTCACAGAGGACACAAAAAAGAAAAAAAGATTAGAACGACGCTTGTTTATGCTCTTTTTAGACAATTTGGCAGTAGTTAGTTTTTGGGCTCTTTGACATTGGAGGATAAATACGATATACATACATTGTCTGAAAATATAAACTTCATTTCCAATCGCTGTGAAATAGGACAGAAAGGCTTACCAAAGGCTCGCTTTTCTACTTGTTTCTAAAACTATTTAACTAATCAAAACAGTCGCAATAATGGGTTCACAAATGTATGTTTCCAAATTGGGTACTTAACAAAATTGGTTGTGATCGCATGGTAGTTGGATTTACAACTACCTGTGCAATCAGTGCCTATCACCATTAAAGTTGTGAGTTCGAATCCCGTTTATGTCAAGCTGTACTTGTTACGTCATATTGGTGGTTTTCTCCGGGTATTCTGGTTTCCTCAACCAATAAAACTGACCGCCACAATAAAACTGAAATACTGTTGAAGGTGGCGTTAAAGATCATAGACCAATCATACCAACCAGCAAATTTTAAAAGTTTATATTGTAATAAAATGAAAAACAAGAAATAACACACTGTCGGAAAAGTTCGAAAATCTTATAAAAAAAACTCGTAGAAGAGACCAAATCGATTGCTCTCTCTCTCTCCCTCGCTCGCTCGTACGTACGCACGCACGCATGCAGCTGAAAAATGCATCGTTATTAAAAAAAAAGGGGACCTGCCCTAAGTATATACAGAACAAGGAAACGACAATTCTTTTCGCCTATTAGAACTGGTGGAAAAAAATATGCTGTCGACAGACGCCGAACAAACCAGTTATAAGCACGCCCATAAGGCGAGGATCGTCGTATTGCATGTCACCCTCGCCCTTTCTGAACAGGATCCTGAGTGAACCCCCAAAGCGTGACCTAGGAGAACTATTATGTAAACGGGAGTCCGCGTATGAATGCAAATGAAATACAAAAAAATTAAAAGAAACTCTCATTTGATGAAAATCAAGCGGTTTCAGAGAAGATGGAAATGTGAAAAATTAACAGACGGACGGATTTCTGTATGTGTGTTCGCTTTGGTTATTATAATTATTTTGTGTTGTTTGTAGTTATTGTCTGTTCTCTTGGTGAAGTCTTTGTCCCAGGATTGTCACGAATTTTGATCACTGTTCTAACCTTTATTCCCTTCACTTCACTTCCAAAATAACGACGAAAGATCAGCATGTCAACTCCATTGAACACCTAGTACAGTGACCTCTACAAATGCCCCACCGAAAAGTGGTACGGTCAAACATCAGAGACACTTTGCAAAAAGAAACAACCCTATTAGACTGTGAAAAGGGGGCTAATTTTTTGAAAGGCTGTCCTGATGAGTAAATAAATGTCCCATTTGTGACATTTAAGACAATAATTATACATTTCATTTCGCATATAAATTGCTTCATTTTATTTCTAAAATGAGGATTTAATAATAGTTGTGTAGTGCCTTCTTACGGGACAAAACATCCAGTCTCCAACCAAAAATATTCTTAATTGGTAAAAACTCGTTATTTTAGGTTTAAATACAATAATTGAACATTCATATTTAATTAGAATCAAGCAGTGAACATACACAGATGACTGTATTATGACACGAAAAAACCTAACATTATATCCGTAAAATGTACAGAAATGGTCCTTTTATGTACCCATGACAACAAATATCGTGTTTCTCCGGTCGGTTTTATGTCAATAGCTTTTTCTTTTTTCTTAGAGCAAACCGATGTCCTAAAACAAACACCCATTGTCATAACTGATAATCAAGCTGCCGAAACGCGATGGTATTAAAGCACACATTTCAATGGAACACCGACAATAGCAGAGAATGCACTTACCGGTGTGGAAATTTGACGTTTCTTTCCTGCATCTTATTCGTCTCAAACCAAAATAACACCTTCTCCAACCAAATAGGTTCGACCCCCTGTATTGTATTGTATACTTGTAGATAATATAGAGCTAAAATTTTACCATGTGATAAAACTTTAAATTTTGTTTAGAATAATAAGAAGAATCATGTTTATGTCACCCAGTTTCTCAAGATTGGCCCAAGCGTAAGTTTATTATCTGCTTCCTAAATGTTATTACATGCTTTCCGTCAATGTTCGTAAGTTCACTTCGTGAATTTCCGTAAAACTGTGTTTACAAACATGATGGACTAAACTGTTTTATTGAATATTTGCACCGAAAATTATTAACTGCCAATTTTCTCTCTTGTGATATTGAAAATGATAAAAAAAAAAACAAGTACATGTATGGAATTTGCATGTTAAAGCAATACATTTCTTGTTCTATAACTACAGTTTTGCAAGTATTTAATTCTAGCCAAACATGACTAAACATTTTGATACAAATCAGTTATTTCCTCTGTTGAAGTATATGATAAACATATCTTAACATGCCATTTTCCATATAATAACCTTTATCAGCCCTCGTTCATATATCATCCCTTGAGTCTATCGGCTCTCCGGCTGATATCAAGAACTAGGGCTGATAAAGGGTATGATGTGAAAAATGACATGTAATAATCTATGTATATTGTAGACGTTTTGCAGGTTTCAGATTTGATTCTAAAATTATACGTTTGTTCTATGAGTTGTTATCTCTCTTGCTTACATGCAAAATGGTACCCGGTCTAGCAAGAGCAATATGGGAAGATCAACGAATTTGAGTACAAACCCGTCTTATGTGACCTTCCAAGGGAACGTTGAAATAGGGTCACATAAGACAGGTGGTAACTTAATACAGGATTAATTAAAATAAAATGCAGTGTGAAGGAAATTAAAATTAAGGTCACATAATACAAGTTATTGCTTAATAGAGGTGGTCGCTAAAGCAGGTTTGAGTATAATTTTTTCAACATTTGTACGTCGTAAAAATCGGAAGATAATTTGATAGCAAATATAAAATTTACAAGTTGTAACAACATTAAAATTTTGAACAGATTATGTTTAGTTTAATCCTATTTTATTGTACATAAGAGACGGACCATTTAACTTCCAGGGGGATTATGTTTTTTTTCTAAAAAAATATTCTGCTTACCAATGTTGCTGAAAAAAATATTGTGATTATGGTGGAGGAAAACAAAAATAATCTGATTCAGAGTTTTTGTCATATAACCTAATGTTAAATTCTGGAAAAGAAATTTGGCTTGACGCGACAAAAACAATAAATATTCTAACTCTCGTGTTGTCCGAAAAAAAAATTCTGAAGGAAAAAAAAATCATAACCCCCCCCCCCCCCCCCTTTGCAAGTTAAATGGTCGGTCCCTAAACAATAGGATTGGACAGCAAGTTATACCAAATTATATTAAGTCCTCTCCTTACAAATATGCACATGAATTAATGACAGCAAAACAAAACTCTAACAATAGACATTTAAAATTTTGACACTGATAAGAAGAAAGTAAGAAGTACAGGTGAAAAATTGCAGACTTATTATGGAAACAATTATAGACCTAGATGCTATTTTCAGGAGGCGGGAACTATTTACCCTTTGCGAACACCTGAATTCACCTCCTGGTTGCTCATTGTTTTAGTTTTTTGTGTTGTCCTATTATGCATCTTTATGTTCTGAGTTCAGTGCTGTGATATCCGTTACGATTTCCGCATGGAAAGGATGTTCGGTTCATCTTTATATGTCTTTTTTACGTTATTTGTGTTTGTTTTGGTATAGTGCTGTCCAACGCATATTGCGTTGTGTGTTTGCTTTGTTTTTCATCGTCTCGTGTACCTTATGATAATGTTGCCAGTTTCTCTGGATTGTCCTTTTTTGATTGCCCCTTCGATGTTCTCTAACGTTTATTCATTCACTGAACTTTGCCAATCTCTACCAGAGTTATCGTTCCTTTCTCGCAGAGCGTAAGGAACGATAATTCTGATAGAGATTGACTTTGCATGGAATTTGACCTTCCGGGAAATAACGCCCGATATAATTTTAGAATCACAGACGGAAATGTGCAAATGCTTTATTGATTAACATCTACATATTAAAGAATGAAAACAAAGAAAACAGTGTACTTTTTGTTTCTGGGTCTGCAAAGTATGGCTAATCGCATCCGTGGTGTATTGGTTAGAGCGTGTTCGCCGCCAGTGCGGTAGATCATGGGGTCTATATAATAGTATTTATAATTTGCTGAGCACACAGCATTAAGGAGAAAGAGCAAGGCTGGTTGGCTAAGAATCAGGCTAATGTGTCCGAGTGGAGCGACATGTCTACCGCGGACTGTTGTTTCAGTGAACAAGCACTATAAAAATCCAAAAAGAAAAAGGACCGTGGGACAAACAACGATCTACAAAAAATACGTATAAAACTAGAGATCGAACCCCAATAAAACCGAGGGTGAACTCAGATGCCCCGGAAGGGTAAGCAGTTCCTACTCCACAAGTGACACCCGTCGTGATAATCAATAAAACCAGTACATTCAAAACGATTCAAATGAAGGATGTCATTGTTCAACTAAAGGTGCACAAAATTAGATCTTTAAGGTGCACGTTTTGAATAAGCTTGGCATTTCAACGTTGTAAACAGTTTTCTTTTCCTGACCGTTTAGAATGATATTCTAATCGGGAAAATCGAACTTATATTTTGAGGTGGAAGTCAGTAATGGAAATGCATTGCTATAACTACAATAACATTCATGCTTATAGTATTCTTTCATTATAGGCTATTAGACATTGGTGCAATTTAGTTTCTGACATTTTCCACATTTGATGGTATCCCCACATTTATATGTTTGTCTTTATCTTATGAAGAACTATTTTTATGTTCGAATGAACGTAGCAAAGGAGATCACACACACAATGTAATGTAGGCTCAATATGGCACTAGTGATAGATGAAAGGGCTGCCGATTTCTGGTTGTCAGAAGGAAAAGTGGTGCTGATCGATTAGAAAGGAACATTTTGCCTTGTAACGGACCCCACCAACGACCAGTCTAGGTTTGCGTTTTAAAATCTGATTCAACCCACCATTTCTTTAGAAATACCTGTACCAAGTCAGGGTCATTACGGTTTTCACAGTTTTCCGGTTGTTGACTGATTTTGTCTGTTTATATACTTATGAGTTTTGACTTTCCCTTTGTAAGATTGCTGGGAGTTCGGTAATTTTGTTATTACCCTTATTTAGACTTGAAACAACCTATGCATGGTTGAATTATAAGCTTAGATGATCAATGACTTCAAGGTGCGACAGGTTTAAACTAGCAATTATATTTTGTTTGTTAAAAATGTTGTTAATTATGTTTTACCTGTCAGTGGGTTGCCAATTTATTGAACATCATTTATTATCTCCCGAAATTGCACATTTCAATTGAAATTCCTAGACAAAAATAGTATCGATTATTGACATCATTTTGCATCCGGCATGGTCTGTCAACTGATCACATTTCAATCTTCCCCGAAAGCAATGGACCAATCGGAATTACATTTGGTAATAGATTGTCTATTAAAGTTTGTTTCAATTTTCGGCTAATCGTGCAGACATAATGACGAGTGATATTATATGTAGCTTTAAACATAAAACTTTCTCCGCATAAAGTTTTGAACGATGGAATTCAAAGTAAACACAAGAGATCATTGGATGGTCCTTCCCGTGCGAAGATGTCAGATATGAGTCCATTAGAAAAAGATAACTAGAAACCCACATGGGTACTCATGCACAAACCTTTGGGGTTCAAGAAACTTTTTGATAAGTCTTATTTATGCCCCGTTGTCTACTGATAAAGCTTCCAAGGGCTCAAATCACAGAACTGCACAACACGTCTCCAGGTGGTGGATAAGGGATTTTTCAGTATATGTGTGTGTGTGGGGGGGGGGGGGGTATTGTTCAGATCACAATGCGAACAGCCTAGGCGTGGACAATAGAGAATACAATGTTGGGATGAGTATCAAGCTCTATGAACGTTTAATATCACTTTTGAAATGTTCGATACAATGTAAGCGTACAATAGCCACCACTACAAAAGCTATTTTCAATCTCTATCCAACTCTCCATATCACATTCCTCTCTCGTTTCTGTATATTGTTTTAATTGGTGATTGTGGGGAACACATCGTTAGCTTGCATGGAATATTTGCTGCTGGACAATAACAATCCAACATTTATATTCCAATATGGCCACCTGTCATGTATCGGTAGCCATATTGGACTTCAAGTTCACACAAAGAACTAAAAAATGTAAGGGACTTTTCGTGTAGCTTGGGGTCAATCAAATTTGATATTGTGTGACAACAAATTTAATAATTTTCTGATAGGGCCATGTGTTGTTTTTTTCCAGCGATGACAACCATCTTAGATTTCAAATTCAACCAAAAATTAGAAAATTTGCTAAACAACCTTACAATTTATTTATTCATGTAATCAATTTGTTTGTTTGTTTGATGGTGGTTAACGCCACATTCAAATATATTTCAGTTATATCGTGGCGGTCAGTTTTATTGGTGGAGAAACAGGATGACCAGGAGAAAACCATCGACCTGTACACCTCTCCCAGATCGAGATTCGAACTCACAACGTCAGTGGTGATAGGCTCTGATTGCATAGAAAGTTGTAAATCCAACTACCATATGCCATTTTGAAACATTGTCTTCTTGGATTTCTTATCTGCACTCATTTTATAGTTTGCAAGGGAAAATCAAACTCAGATACAGCTTGGCCTTAATCAATCTTGCAGCTTTCGAGCAAAGCTATGAACTATGGTACAGCAAAGACTTCAGCTGATAGTAGCTCTAGAAAAGCTTGAAGATACCAAAGTGGTAACCAGAAGCCGTAAAGCGACAGACAATTGATTATACAATGACCAACAAGGAAAACAGACAACAGGACCAACAATGATACACCAAACTTTACTAAAGATCAAACAACAGGAACCCCGCTAAATACTGGCGGTGAACTCAGTTGCTCCGGAAGGATTAACAGTTCCTGCTCCACGTGTAACACACTTTATATAAGTAATTATTGTATATTTCTGCTAAAAATATTGTGGTATTGTTTGTTTTGTGCAGAGGCATACAAGCTGTCAATTCGATATAATTGTTTAATTAAGTTTTTATTAATGTTTCCAATTTCAATCAATGATTCAAACGTAGATATCAAATATAGTGCCCACGAAACGTTTCTGGAATAACCTTCATCAGATACGCTCAATATTGAAAAATTTAAAAGCCAAATAATTTAAAGTTTTGGGAGCAATGAAACCAAAAGGACTAAACAGAATAGCCAAAATCGGCTAAGGTCACCTATGCCTGTGGGAGGAGAACTGTAGTTCTATTAATAATTACATAAAATCAGTATTATTTAAAAAAAATATTAAAAAATGAAGTCCTTTCAGGGTAGTAGTCTTCCTGAATAGCAACGCAACTAGCGGGTCATCGTATACACATGACGACTGATGTGAACCCATTCAGAGATGAAACTACACATGCACAATTCCAGCTGATGAAAAATTATAATTTTAACAAAACCAGGGTTCACCTCCGGTTTATAGTGGAGCCAGAACAGCTTACCCTACCGGAAAACCAGGGTTCACCTTCGGTTTATAGTGGAGTTCATGTTACTCGATCTTTAGTATTATGTGTATGTCTTGTAGATCGTTGTTTGTCCTTTTTCTTTTGGCCATTGTGTTGTCTGTCCTTCTATTTACGGATTCTGATTACCCTTTTACTATCTTCAAACTCTTGCTGTTCATAATTATTAGAATATATCATAATTCCCCATCCATAATCAGGAATGTGGGTCAGTAGCATGCGTTCTCTCTCTGTAAATATCGGAACGCTAGCAGACGCATAATTAATGAGGATTCCATCAACAGACGATGACAAATGATCAGATCTTTTGATTAATTACACGTTTTCAACACATTTTTATAACCGAATAGTTTATAGCATATTTATTTATATCATGCTTTACATACACTAAGACGTTTGTAATGAGAACATTTACGATTTTGACGACCTTAAAGCCTTTAAATGATTGTTGTATACGTCATGTTACCATTATTGTAGCTGCATTCCAGAGAATAAAAACTTGATTACGATCTACTGAATATAGAACCTCATTTTATTAATACCCCTAATATTGAAATAAATGGACAAATTACCGCGGATTAGATATTAAAGTCGATCAAGAATATAAAAAGGAATGTGGCGATGATAATATAGTTAATGAATATATAAAATCATCTGCACATTTGCTTATACCGATTTATGTTAAATTTTTTAATTGTATATTCGATTCAGGTAAAGTACCAGATACATGGCTTTGAGGAAATATTATACCCCTATTCAAAAACAAGGGGAAATCTGATGAACCTAAAAATTATAGACCAATTTCGATTTTGAGCTGTCTAGGGAAACTGTTTACCACGATACTCAATAAAAGATTGAATGCTTACTCAGACGAATTTTTGTTGATCAACGAAAGCCAAGTAGGTTTTTAGACAGGGCTACTCAACAAATGACAAATATATTTTCTTTGTACTCATTATTTGAACTTTTAACCTTGAAAAAGAAAAAAAATGTTCTGTGCATTCATAGATTTTGAAAAAGCCTTCGCTACTGATTGGAGAGAGGGTTTATGGTGTAAATTACTCATGAATAATATTAATGGTAAAATGCATAATGTAATACCGTTAGTTAATATGTATCATAATGTGAAATCTAGAATTATGTATAATAATGAATATTCCCATTTTTTTACTTGTGGGAACGGGGTCAGACAAAGAGAAATCTAATATCCTTTCCTATTTTCTTTATACTTAAATGATTTGGAAACCTTTTTAGAAAAGAATAATGTAACTGGTTTGAAAACTTTATCTGATGAATTAGAACAAGAGCTTGGTTATTATGTTAAATTATTTTTGATTATGTATGCCGATGACACTGCCCTTTTGGCAGAATCTGCAAGTAACTTACAGAATATGTTGAATCTATTCCACGAATACTGCCTCAAATGGAAACTCAAGTAAATATAGACAGAGCAAAAAATTTGTTTTTTTTCTAAAGGAAGATTGCCAACACACATTCATTTTAAGTATAGGGATAAGGAATTAGAGATTGCAAAAGATTTTTTGTATCTTGGAATAAAATTCAGCAGGTTAGGGTCATTTAGGGACGGACCATTTAACTTCCAGGAGGGGGGGGAGGGTTATGTTTTTTTTGTTTTTTTTTAAATATTCTGATTCCCGATGTTGTTGAAAAAAATATTCTGATTTTGGTGGAGGAAAAAAAAATCTGATTCAGGGTTTTTGTCATATAACCTAATGTTAAATTCTGGAAAAAAAATTAATATTCTAACTCTGGTGTTGTCCGAAAACAAATTTCTGAACGAAACAAAAAACCATAACCCCAAGCCCCTCCTGCAAGATAAATGGTCGGTCCCTTAGTAATGCTAAAAAAGAACTGGTGAACAGGGGAACTGAAGCTATGTATGAGGTACTAAAAAGGGGCAGACTTCATAATTTATCCATAACATGTCAATTAGAACTATTCGACAGTAATACTTTATGGGTGTGAAATTTGGGGATTTGGAAATAACGAAATTATTGAAAGGATACATTTGAAATTCTGTAAGTTACTTCTACATCTAAACACTTCAACTCCCGATTGTATGGTCGATGGTGAACTTGGAAGATATCCCATTAGTATTGATATTAAAGTTAGAATGATAAAATTTTGGTGTAAACTTATTATAGGAAAACAAAGTAAACTTTCTCACATATGTTATAAATTACTTTACAACAAAAAATGTTTAAGAGATGGTTTTTCATTATGGATAAAAAATATTCAAGATATTCTAAATAAGAGTGGTTTATCATATATATGGTTATACCAGAATTGTATATAAAAAATGGTTGAGCAATGTTGTTAAGATGAATTTAATAGATCAATTTAAACAGACTTGGAGTACATCTATAGATAATTCATCCAATGCTTTGAATTATAGATTATACAAAAAGGGGGTATCTTTTGAAAATTACTTGGAAATTTTAAAGGATAAGAAATTATTCTTACTTTGTCGTTTCCGTACCTCTAATCACAGATTACCCATTGACATCGGTCGGTGGCAAAATATAAATCGAGAGAATAGTTGTAATTTGTGTCAGGGTAGAGAGTTGGGAGACGAGTTTCATTATTTATTCGAATGCACTGAATTTGTTCATGACAGAGCCAGGTTGATTCCCCAAAAATACAGATGTAGTCCAAATACTGTAAAATATTGTGCCTTGATGTGTTCAAATTCAGTTGTTGAATTAAGTAAATTATGCAAATTCATTAAAATAGTTAAAAGTAAAGTATGTCCTTAGGTAGCTATTGTTTTAAAATTGATTTGTTTACTTCCTTTCGGAAACTAATGTAAATATTTTTGTACTTTTGATATTTATCTCTTTACCATGTAATTTAGTTATGAGAAATAAAGATGATTTGATTTGCAATATATGGATAGAAAATATAAGTGGTCAGTTAATATTTCAACTTTAGCAACAATATATCTAAATATATTATAAGAAAGAGACCTGTAGCAATAATGCTAATAATGTATACAGAAGGTGGACATTGGATGGACATATATACAGGATCTGGGAAGGTTCTTTAAAACTGGCCACCAACAGCGACTGTAGTTGAAGAGTCGAAGCAATCTATGCATGAATTATTTATAACCTTAGATGATCAAAGATGCAAAACATGCCTCGTGTAATGGTTTGCATGCTCGCCTCGAGTGCGATAGATCGTAGGTCCGAGCCCCATTTGTGTTAATCCAAAGACAATAGAAATAAATTTCTATTCGGTACAGGGCTGAATAACCGTTTTATGCGCGTATTAATATGCACGCACGAGTAGTTTTATCCAGGTATGCTGGAGGGGAATGTAATCATTCGAGAGTTTCCCTTACACCAGTGAATAGCTTTTTCCGCTCTGCAGCACTCATTTGATTTGCGGTGTACTCGAATAAATTTTTCTTCATTGCTGACGAAGATATTGCTAGCTCACCTGAACATGCTCGTTCTACCAAAGATCCTGTAGCTCCCGCTAAAGATCCTATGACAGATGCATTCTCGCTTCTTTCAAAACATTTGAACAACGCATTGGAACAACAGAAGAATGAAATTGTCAGTGTTTTGGAGACCAAAATTCCTGCATTGAACAGTTCTAATACAAGTAAGACTGAATTTAAGTTCAAATATACAAGCAACCAGCAACAGTGTGCTTTTACCATAAAGTGTCTCGGGACATTTCTGTTATTTAAACTGTTATTGTGGCAGACAATCGGGAGCTAGCCATTAAAACTGTTGATAAAGTTCAACGAGAGGAATAAGACTGCTAAAATAGGGGACAAACACGGCTGGGACACGGTCAGTGAATATGAAGGGAATCCTTTGGCTGATGATTCTGACGATGAACGCCGTCTCAGACAGGCTGAAACCAGGGCTATTCGCAAGCGCAAAGCTGCCACCCCAAGGAACAACCCAAACGTATGGCGACGGACAAACTTTTTCGTGGCTTTCGCCAACCACCTGAGAGACAAAACTTCATGTCAGGAACCCAATTTACACCTAGATTCTACAACCAGAGGCATACCACTATCTCCGCCGCCGCACGAAAAAAGTCAGCTGCCCAAGACATTTGTTACTACTGTGGTGCAACCGGACACTGGTCCTACATTTGTCCCGAAACAAAATCAACAAGAGAGCCGTCAGCAGTACTAAATGAGGTACTATCTTCTATTGACAATACTTTGTCGTTTCCGTACCTCTAATCACAGACTACCCATTGAAATCGGTCGGTGGCCATATGAGTATGAAAATCAAACAGTAAAAGTACACAATGTTAAGGGTAGATTACATAAAAATATACAATTTTGGAAAGAAAAACTTTTATTGGCAGAGTTCAAAAAATTTAGTTTTGCCTATATTAGAATATGGTTATTTGCTTATTTTTGAACAAGAATCTCCTCCAGTTATTTTAAGAAACAATAAATCTGCGTTTGAGCACAAAGATTTTGTTAAGCGTGTTATCGCAGATTTAGTGTATACAGGTGTGGTAAACGAAATTGACAATGTGCCAAAAGTTGTAAGTCCATTGTCAGTTTCGGTCAACTCGTCTGGCAAGGAGAGATTAATCCTTGACCTTCGTCATGTAAACAAATACTTGAAATTGACAACATTTAAATACGAGGGTGTTAAAGAGGCAGTGTTGCAGCAAATAAACGCTATGCATTTAAATTTGAGTTGAGACACGGGTATCATTACATTTTTACTTGTTTATCGTTTGGTCTCATTTCGGCGTGTTATATTTTCACCAAAGTGGTTCGCCCGTTAGATACATTTTGGCGAAGTGAAGGGTTCTTAATAGTCGTTTATTTAGATGATGGTCTCGGTTTTGAGGATTCCGAAGAATCATGTTTTAAAGTGTCAAAAGAAGTTTTGTCAGATTTGTTGTCTGCTGGTTTTTTACCAAACTATGAAAAAAGTGTATGGAAACCACAAATCAGTATAGATTGGCTAGGTTTTGTCTGGGATTTAGATACGGGTATACTTAGTATACCAGAAAGGAAAATATTAGATATTTTACAGTTGTTAAATACATTTTTAGAAAATTCAAAGCAGTTAGCTGTTAGAAAAGTTGCTGCTGTTGTTGGTAAAGTTATAGCGCTCTCTCCTGCACTTGGTAATATTGGGCAGAATAATGACCAGACATTTACATCATGATATCAACATGTTATCTTGGGATTCTTTTGTTCAAATAGATGATTTTTCCATAAAAGAATTACAGTTCTGGATAACTTCTTTGAAGTCTTTACCAAATTGTGTACTTGCACCTATTCAAAGGTTACCCGAGAGGTTGGCTTTTACTGATGTTAGTTCTTATGCAGGAGCTGGTTATGTTGTACACTTTTCTTATACTAGTAACATAGTTCACAGAATGTGGACTAATGAAGAAAGGCTTAAAAGTTCAACATGGCGAGAGCTAAAAGCTGTTGTTTTGACTCTTAAAGGGTTTTCAGATCATTTTCAAAACAAATTTGTCAAATTGTTCACCGACAATCAGAATGTTGCTCGTATATATGAGGTTGGTAGCATGAAGAAAGATCAACATGAATTAGCTCTTGAGATTTTTTTATTTTTGCATAAAAAAGTCAATTTATTTAAAAATAGAATGGATCCCTAGAGATTTGAATACCGTAGCGAACGAATATAGTCGAATTTTCGATTTTGACAACTGGTCGGTGTCGGATAGAATTTTTCATTGCTTCAACAAAGTTTGGGGACCGTTTACTATTGATCGCTTTGCTAACGGTAATAACACGAAATTGACACGGTTTAATTCAAAGTTCAGTGATCCATTAACTGAAGGTGTAGACGCATTTACATTTGATTGGTCAAGAGATAATAATTGGCTTGTACCACCTGTTTCTGTACTAGTACACACAATCAAGCATGTTCAGTTATGCAAAACAGTGGGCACATTACTAGTTCCAAAGTGGAAATCTGCAATGTTCCGGCCTTTGCTTGTTTCACCCATTTCTGGGAATTTAAACACATTTGATGCTGAATTTATTGAATATGAAAAATTCAGTTTTCAACAAAGGAAGATTTATTTCTAATGTGCTGGTGCTGAGGCTTGATGCCAGATTGTTTTGTTAGCGGACCTGGCCGCTTTCTTGAACAGTTTTCATTATGAATGTATTTATATATTTGTTACGGAACTTACCGTAATATTGTTTCTATGTAAAGCAGTGCATGTCTTTGCATATGTGCTTTAAGATAAAAAAAAAAAAGAAAAGAAAAAAATCTTTAAGGCGGACCTGGCCGCGATTTGTTTAAGGACATGCCAAACTAATTCTTTATTTTCAGGTTACTTTAAGTTTGGAATGGAAATAAATTCATGATTTGTCTCGTATTCCATGCCTTCATGATATTCCATTCTAATATGACGTCCCGTATTCGGTATACAAATAAAGGCATATTTGAATAACAATCAAATATAGGCCACACATGCGCGCTGAGCTAAAAAAAAAAAAGCACCTGCATAAACACTGACTATTTTCAGAACATTCTTCATGGTTAGCGATTTTCTATCATTGTTTATCTAACAATTGTTGAAATAAATGAAGTTAAAATTAAATAAATCCTAATCAAATCTTATCATAATTAAACTCTTATAAAACGGCTTTGTTGTCTCCATGTTTATCTCCCTTTATCTCCGATCCGACTGACTGCGTTCAACTGGTAATTTCGTTGTTAATCAATTAAAGTTGTTTATTTGTAATAAAATTTATATTGAACCTTGTCAATAAAATTATTTTCGGTATTTTAAGCCACAGTTTCAACCACAATTTCGCTTTCCATCTCTTAATTCCCAATTTTACCATTTTTAAAATTCCGTATGAGATTGATGGAATAGCCACTACCAGCGCATCACCTTGACCGCCTCGAATTTTAAAATTACCGTATTTGTCCTATTAGAATCGAAATAATTCATGCCGGCCATACTTTATTGTTATTCAAATATGGGTAGGCATTATATTCATGAATATTTAACGTATGGCCGGCATGAATTATTTCTTAATTCTCAGTCATGGATACAGTCAAAAAGAGCAAGTCTGACGCAACTAACAAGAACTATGACTTATTTTTCTAAATTTAAATCTTGGTGTAGACAGTTTAATTTGGAATATTTACCTGCGAAGGCTTCTACAGTTACTATTTATTTAACAAGTTTAATTCAATCGGGTTGTTCAGTTTCAGTTCTGAACTCTAATTTCTATGCTGTAAAGTGGTATCACGACATGCATTTGTTCAATGACCGTTGTAGTAATAAGGGTAATAACAATAAACACGCGTTCTAGGAAGCTTCTTTTAGAGGCAGTTAGTGCAATAGGACTGGATAAAACATTGCTTGGTTTGCACAGTTTACGAAGCGGTGGGGCAAGTCAAGCAGCTAATAATAATGTTACAGACAGGCTTTTCAAAGCACACGGTCGTTGGCGATCAGAAAACGCTAAAGACGGATATGTGAAGGATAGTTTATTATCAAAGCTTTCTGTTACTAAGCTGCTTAGTATTTAGTGCTTTCGCCTTTTGTCTCGACTGGTTTATTGCAAACTCGCCATCCCAACGTATTTTTTTCATGTCTGATGAAGATATTGTAGATCGATTTAATTTTAACATTAATTCCTTCTATCTTTCACACATCTTTAAAAGTAAAATCCTAAAACACACATGCATAAACATTGCATTTTGCAGTTATATATATGAATTTATATATTGTTAGTTATGTTTTATGTGCATATGGTATTTGATTAATACGTCCGTGTTGTATTTTGTGCAGGCTGTTGAGATCAGTTAAATGGACATGTTTTGCGTGTCACCTGCCAAAAAAAAAATGTTTACTTAAATGTTGTGGTTTACTTGTATTCATTTATTAAACATGGTCGACTGGTTTATTGCAAACTCGCCATCCCAAAGTATTTGGTATTGAGTCTTATTCAGTCCAGTAAAGGAAAGAAATGTTTTATGCTCGGATGAACATGTGAGTTAGAACATAATTGACATTTGTTATTTTTACACTCAACACACGCATCAGTAAGGAAAAATAACTCATCGAATGTAAGTGTTCTCGCCATAATATAGCTGACATATTGCTCACTTAGCGATAAACAACAATCACTCGCCCAAAGACATACACATTCAAGATTTATCCCTTGTTATTAAAATAAAAACGTAGATATCAAATTCAGTGCGCACGACTCGTTTCTGGAATAACCTTCGAAAAACCAGGTACGTTATAGATTAAAGGATAACATATATCGTTGATTGATTGAAATAGCATCCATTCTCTCATACAATTTGTCTACTTTTTGAAAAACCTTTTATACATCTGTCATTATTCTGGAATGTCATGACATTACGTCAAACAAATATCTATTAATTTCGTCAACCTGTTCCTTGCATTTTTGTCACTTAAAATGTTTCGCTTTAATCTCATTTTGTTATCAAATTAGATATCGACATAGCAGTCAAAATAAACCATATGTGACACCTCTGTATGATATAAATACGTCATGTGTTACAGTCTTCTCTAGGACAATAACCATAGCGATGAAGTTGTTCTTGCTGTTTGCAGTGGTTCTAGTGCTTGCAGTTGTTCATGTCAACGGTAAGTAAGATACATTTCATATACTAGAGTAAAACACGAAGGGTACAACTAGTGGAAGAGGAACTGCTTACCCTTTCGGAGGACCTGAGTTAATCCCCGGTTTTTAATGGGATTCGCGTTTCTCAATCTTAACAAAAGATATGAGTTTTATTCCAACCTTTGACAATGTTTTCCCCTGAGACAACGTTCTGAGTTTCGTGTTATAATGTCCGTTACGATTTCCGTATAAAAACTATGTTTACCTTCAGTAGTTTGCAGGAGTCTCATGTCTCATTTACGTTATTTGTGTTTGTTTTCCGATAGTGGTGTCAAATATATTTTGCTATGAGGTTTCGTTTTGTTTTTCTTCGTCTAGTGTACCATATTTTGGCAGTTTCTCTAGATTGTCCATTTTTTATTGCCCCGTCGGTATTCTCTAACGTTTATTTATGTGATCCAGATCGACACTGATTTGTTCCTCCAGTAATAAACATGATTACCACGATGTAACTGAAATGTCTTACGGCAGTCCGGTGGTTTTGTTTGAATATTTCTACCAATAAAGCAGACTGCCATGATATAGCTGAACTAACTTGCGGCAGTTCGGCGGTTTTCTCTCGATTCCACCGTCAATAAAACAGACCTCCAAGATATAACTAAATTATTTTTGAAAGAGATACCCATTGTCCCATTATCTTAATTGTATGGTTCATCACACTCATTAGACATACATTGTATTTAATATTGGAATTGCAGGGTATATGACAAGGCTCGGGTTTTTAGATATATATCTAAAGATGTAAAACGGTTCGAGGACCTTTTTAAAAATAGGGTCGTTCTTTACACTGGTAAAGTTCGAAGAAACCAAATTGGCAGCCAGAAGCGGCAAATCGAAGAAGGACAGACAACACAATGGTTAAAAGAAAAGGGACAAAATGACACACAATGATCTACAAAACATTGCACAGAAAACGAAATATTGATCAACAAAACCCCCACTAAAAACCGGTGGTGAACTCACACCCTCCGAAATGGTAAGCATTTCCCCCTCCACATCCATCATCCGTCGTGTCCAGGGAAAAGAACATTCATCACGAACATTCTTTATCCAAAAAGCAAGAAATCTTGGTTCGATTATGTATATTTTCATATGATATTAAGCAAGTATGCAAACTTTTAAGAAATTCTTTAGTTTTATGTGTATGTTTTGTGGATCGTTGTTCGTCCTTTTGTCATTTTTCTGTTGCTTCAATTAGCTAGCACTATAATATTACAACTAAGCGCGTTGGTCTAGTATGACACGGACATCATTATCATCTCATCGAATACAACTAGTTCTCGCCATGCCATAGCTTATAATAGCTGATCATTTGGCGCTAAACAGCAACCACTCACTCATTTCAGATCAAGACTATATCGTAAAACGTTCTCTCAGTTTATTTGAATATTTCGCAGGCCATAGTCTTGTCATCATATTTTAAACATTTCCAAAATGAATGTGAATGTCTTCATATCATAATGTAAATTATTAAGTATTCATAATTTAAATATAATAATATTATTGGTCCATTTCAGGAACACGTCGTTGCACATTCCTTAAATGTAGAAGCCTTACTGGTAAACCTACGGGATGTTCTAGCAGACATGTAAGAGGAAACATTAATTCAATTAAAGTAGTTAGAAATTATGGCAGTGATAAATGCAAACGTGGGCGAAATTACAAGCTACACCATCGTAACAAAAAAGTACTAGGGATCAGAGGAAAATGCGCTGCATTGTTTAAAGTTTGCTTTACTTTAGGTGAGTATTAGTATCTACGGTACATATTTAGTTTTTATACAATTTGGTCTTATTTTGTTTCGGGAGACGGCGGATAAAATAATATAATTATGTTTTATAAGCTATATGATATGCTCAATGTTTACTTTTGTGTGGTTACAGCTTACCTTGATTAAGGGGAGTACGAGCTAACACTGGTTGGTTCGAAATCGGGATAATGTGTCCGAATGGGGCCATCTGTCTCTCCCCGGACTGTTGTGTCAGTACTCAAAAATCCCCAAACAGTGACAACCCCAGACCCACATTGAGCCTTTGGTGTCCATTAGGTTTCTCGACACTTAATTTGTGTGCATTCGTCATTTAACGCTTACTACGCCGCTGGACACAAGTAAGCTTAGATTATCTATGTCTTTTAACGCTTACTACGTCACTGGACACAGGTAAGCTTAGATTTTCTATGTCATTTAGCGCTTACTATGTCACTGGACAGAGGTAAACTTAGATTATCTATGTCCTTTGGTTTACTTGCTTCCAAAGACTTTTAAATCATTCAACTTTCTAATCGTTTGACTGTGAATGTATCTGATAAAGGTTATTCCAGAAGCGCGTCGTCTGCACTTAATTATATATCTATTTATTTCAAGCTATGAAATAGTTAATAAAAACGGTTGTTATATAGATAGGTGTGATTTATGGGGATTTATCCGTGAAATAAATTCCGGTATCTCACATGTGAGATATCAGTTTTTTTCCCGCCGGAACTAGTCAATAGTTTAGTCCTTGGGAAAATAGATCTCGCTATTGACCTCGCGTGCAGTTATTAAGTACATACTAGATATGTCAGATAAATATATATACTTATATATATATATATGTTTTTCGAGAATGAATTTCTTATATAGAGCAATGTCACATCGAAGGCAAAGCCTGGTATTTGAGATGCTATGAGAAATCCATTTCGAGCAAAACTTATCAATGTTTATCGAGGATGACGTCATCAGTGACGTCATTATAGCGTCACATTAAAATAAAACAGCGCTATGAATATATTATCGCGTGTAAAGATCAAAGGGAAAATGTACAAATCATCAATAAATGTAGTAAATGATACTTTTAATTAGAAGTATATCTCTGATTAGTGGGACACATACAATGGCGTAGCTTGCATTGAGGCAACCGAGGAAGTTGCTTCGGTAAAAAAAATCACCAATTAATTAAAGTAGGAGTTTCATTTTTCTTCTTAAAAAAGATCCGGCATGTTCAGTGGTAATGGAAGAATCAATTGTGTATTGTAATTTGATTTAAAAAGGCCATAACTACTCGTTTTAAAACGAAAAAAGGTGTTTCCTGACTTAAAATTGCAGTGGCTTTCCTGGGGCTGTACACCCCAGACCCCCAGCCTCGGTAATATTTGAGCCCAAGCTACGCCCGTGACAAATCTACAGCACCGTATATTACAAATACTCAGAATGGTACAAATTATACAAAATCTACGTATATTTTTTTTTCACTGGTGGGTGAAAATTCTATATATATGTTTATCCTGCAATTGTGTGAATTTGAGTACTAATAAAGGGGGTCAACAATTAGTCTGTTACGTATGTGCAGAGCGCCAGGCTTCCTGCACGCTGAAGAACTCTTTTTATAGATTTCGGATAGAATATCTATATATACATGTATATATATATAAAGTCTAAGGCAATCTACCAACCAGAGAACTTAATGAGTAACGGATCGTCGAGACGTGACGATGCAGCACAAACAAAATAAATTATAGAAATCTAGAAGATTGTGCAACGATACCGATAAAGATGTTGCAAAAAATATATTGACAAAATTTTCGATCATATACGTCTGAAAATTAAACCAAACAGCGTTAGAATTAGATTTTAGAGCTGTCAAATATATATATATATATATATATATAAACGTCTTAAATGTTAGCACAACGATATCAAAAAAAGATGTTAAAATGTAACAAAAATAACTATAAGTCTACAAAAAGACTATAATTATAATTAAATCGACGGATATTTCGCTTGACCGACAAGCTTCATCAGCGTCTGTAATCTGATTTGAAAAATTGTCACGTGACCATCAGCTATCGTGACGTAAATTACTAAAAATCATAATCTTGAACTTTATACTTTATATTATTCAAGTTTATATGTTCACTAATTTATAAACAATATGAATAATATAAAGTATAAAGTTCAAGATTATGATTTTTAGTAATTTACGTCACGATAGCTGATGGTCGAGGATAGTCGAGGAAGTTGCTTCGGTAAAAAAAATCACCAATTAAAGTAGGAGTTTCATTTTTCTTCTTAAAAAAGATCCGGCATGTTCAGTGGTAATGGAAGAATCAATTGTGTATTGTAATTTGATTTAAAAAGGCCATAACTACTCGTTTTAAAACGAAGAAAGGTGTTTTCCTGACTAATTTACGTCACGATAGCTGATAGTCACGTGACAATTTTTCAAATCAGATTACAGACGCTGATGAAGCTTGTCGGTCAAGCGAAATATCCGCCGATTTAATTATAATTATAGTCTTTTTGTAGACTTATAGTTATTTTTGTTACATTTTAACATCTTTTTTTAAATCGTTGTGCTAACATTTTATTTATCATTTTTGTTTGTTTGCGCAGTATCGTTAACACTTGTTTCCGATCCGACATCCCGTAGGTTCATACGTTGGCAACTTTTTCAGACGTTTATATAAATATATATATATATATATATACGTCTGAAAATTAAACCAAACAGTGTTAGAATTAGATTTTAGAGCTGTCAAATTTTTGTTCTTCCCTCGACGGGATTTGAACCCACACCATTGATACACTGCAGCACCATTCGCTTAGCCTTACGTCCAGCGCCCTAGACCACTCGACCACATCCACTCCCTAAAAAGGGAGCTTCAATAATCCTAGTGTTACCTTTTCTCGTAAGGTAAATCTAGGGATAGACGTAAGACATGTGTATAAGCGTGTGTAGATGGTACATATATACTTAATATTATAATTTGACAGCAATCTAACTCAGCAATTTTTAATATATTGTATAGGATAATGAAGAATTCATTATACAGTCACAGTAAATAAAGTATATTATACAAACGTCTAGAAGCAAGTGACAACCATACAATATATCTGTCCCACTGGATCTGAAAGTTACTAAGGATACTAGGTTAATACTAAATATTATATACGTCTGAAAATTAAACCAAACAGTGTTAGAATTAGATTTTAGAGCTGTCAAATTTTTGTTCTTCCCTCGACGGGATTTGAACCCACACCATTGATACACTGCAGCACCATATTTATATATGTTTATTTAGAATAACTACCCCTTTACATCGGGGGCACATACAGGCGGAGTACATGTACATGCAGTGCGTCTAAAATATAACTATGTACATTTTACAATATAAAATAAAAATAGATAATTGTTTAGGTAATACATTAAATTATATTTTAATAAATATTTAAAACACTTGATCGGAGAACATAAATCCTTTTTAATGGGTAAATGGAGTATAGCCGGTACAAAACACTACATTTTTCGTTCCTACCAATCTGTCTATGCTTTTCCAGTGACAGTCGAACGTCGTTCACCCGGTTGACCCATCTCTTCCCTCATTTAATTTTTTTTTATTTCATCATTGAACTTGTTCTCGTCCTGTGTATAACTGAAAGTTTACTAACTCAACGTTGAGCAATAATCAATCAACTACAATATCAGATATGTATGCACATGACGACGTCCGTCACGTGATCATCACCAAAATTGTTCAAGCCACGATATAGCTGAAATATTGCCAAGGTTGGCGTAAAACACCAATCAATCAATGATCATCATCAATTTATCTATTCAAACCTATGTTTTTTTAGAAAGCTAAACACCTGTTGTATTTTGTAGCTTCAGATCTATACAAGTGTCACTATTACACATACTCCCAGAGAAAACTAATACGTGCAAGGAAGACGACATATGCGGCTGTGTGCAAGAGAAATTGCGGACATTACCGAAGAGGATTGAGGCCTTTCCTTCGAGGATGCGGAACCTGTTCTTGTTGCAAATGGAGAGGTAAAATATCATTCGGAACATTATTCTACAGTCACGTTTTGACCAAATAAATTGATATCTCAAAACGTTTCTTCTACAGAATACGATTAACAACGCGTACATGTATTGTATATCTTGCGCTATGTGAGACAAAATTAGTTTTCTATGCTTAATCTTTTCACTTCATTAATTTTGTAAGTCATCACCCATGAAAGTTCATTAATTGTGTAAGTAATTGAACATGAAGCTTCATTAACTTTGTAAATCATTGACCATGAAACTTCATTAATTTTGTAATTCATTACCCATGAAACTTTATTAATTTTCCAAGTCATTACCGATGAATCTTCATTAATTGTGTAAGTCACCACCCATAAATCTTCATTAATTTTGTAAGTCATTGACCATGAAGCTTCATTAACTTTGCAAGTTATTGACCATGAAACTTCATTAATTTTGTAAGTCATCACCCATGAAGCTTCATTAACTTTGCAAGTCATTGACCATGAAACTTCATTAATTTTGTAAGTCATTACCAATGAAACTTCATTAATTTTGTAAGTCACCACCCATGAATCTTCATTAATTTTGTACGTCACCACCCATGAATCTTCATTAATTTTGTAAGTCATTGACCATGAAGCTTCATTAACTTTGCAAGTCATTGACCATGGAACTTCATTAATTTTGTAAGTCATCACCCATGAAACTTCATTAATTTTGCAAGTCATTGACCATGAAACTTCATTGATTGTGTACGTCATTACACATGAAACTTCATTAATTGTGTAAGTAATTGAACATGAAGCTTCATTAACTTTGTAAATTATTGACCATGAAACTTCATTAAATTTGTAAGTCATCACCCATGAAGCTTCATTAACTTTGCAAGTCATTGACCATGAAACTTCATTAATTTTGTAAGTCATTACCAATAAAACTTCATTAATTTTGTAAGTCACCACCCATGAATCTTCATTAATTTTGTAAGTCATTGACCATGGAAGTTCATTAATTTTGTAAGTCATTGACCATGAAACTTCATTAATTTTGCAAGTCATTGACCTTGAAACTTCATTGATTGTGTACGTCATTACACATGAAACTTCATTAATTGTGTAAGTAATTGAACATGAAGCTTCATTAACTTTGTAAATCATTGACCATGAAACTTCATTAAATTTGTAAGTCATCACCCATGAAGCTTCATTAACTTTGCAAGTCATTGACCATGAAACTTCATTAATTTTGTAAGTCATTACCAATAAAACTTCATTAATTTTGTAAGTCACCACCCATGAATCTTCATTAATTTTGTAAGTCATTGACTATGGAAGTTCATTAATTTTGTAAGTCATTGACCATGAAACTTCATTAATTTTGTAAGTCATTAGCCATGAAACTTCCTTAATTTTGGAATTCTTTACCCATGAAACTTAAATAATGTTGTAATTCATGGTCCATGAAATTCGTAATTCGAGTTTTATTTATTTTTGTTCGGTTTCCGCCATCAATAAAAGTGGCTACTGAAAAATGCGTTAAATACGAATAACAAATAACCGATTTCAAGCTTTTTATTTTTCTTGTTAAGGAGGGTATTTTCCAAATGAAAACCTGTTTAAATATGTATTTCGATTCATGATATAACTACGTTATGGTTGGGGTTATGGTGTTCATCACTTTCAAAACTATTTCAGCTATATCGTGGTGGTAAGTTTTAATGGTGGAGGAAACCGGAGAAAACCACCGATCTGTCGCAAGTCAGTGACAGACTTTTTTGCATAGTGTTGTATCGAATACACTTCGTCATGCCCACAATTCGAACACTCAACTTTTGTAGAAATAGACTCTGATTACACAGGTAGTTGTAAATCCAATGACCACACGATCACGACGGCCCATGCCTATTATATAATATCTAAGATTGATACAATAGAATTGTTATGACAGCTAACGATTACGTCACTAATTTTGCGGATGTACGTCACTTAATTTTCTAGACACAAATTGGGTCAAAGCAGCCATCAATGAAACTGCGGATACTTGATGATAGGAGTCACGTCATTTATAACAACCAACCAATTATAAATTTGCTTACAATCCTTGCATCGGTCCTGATTTTGTATTTTCTGTAATACATGCATTCGAATTTTTTATATGAATGGAATGATGGGACTGTTTTTCATCATATTTATCACATCATTTTTCAATTATTTTTTTTTCAGATTGAGGACGTCAACTCAAACAGTTAGTTGATCGAACGGAAAACGGCACATTTTGATTTATTTCAGTAACTAGTTACGCTCAATTAATGATTTAATCACAATAAAAGCAATTCATATAGAAATAAATCAGTTTGTGTTTTATGTCCTCTGATAAGGAGATTCAGATTGAGGAGTTGAGAACTCCCACTAAGGTCGGTACGCGTTTTATATGTTTTGGAAAATTCCCCAATCCTTTAAGGTAAAAGAAATCTTAATGCAGCTTTTTATGTTTTGTGTGCTCTGGATATGAGGGGTCTATGTCCTCTGATAAGGAGAACTCCCATTACATAAAGGAAATCTTAATGCAGCTTCTGATGAACACATCTAGATATGAGGGGTCTATGTACCCGTTATTACAAGACCAAATGTAGAAACACTGATATTGATGAGACAGGTCGTGTCAGATTGGTATTGAGTGAGTGAGAGATTGCTGTTTAACGCCAACTCAGCAATATTTCAGCTATATCATGGCGAGAAGTTAATTTTTAATGAAATGATGATGAGATCCGCTCAACTGCAGCATCATCACCAGTACATAAACAAAAACCACCAAGGGATTACACTGCAAATAAAAGAAATGATACTCATCTACGAGTCCTAGTAATAAATTGCCAATCCATAAAAAATAAGAAATATGATACGGAAAATTTAACAGAGTCAACAAAACCAGATATAATTATAGGTAATGAGTCATGGTTGCATAAAGACATACAATCTACAGAGGTTTTTCCATCTCGTTATATACCTTACAAAAACGATCGTAAAACTGATGCACATGGTGGGGTTTTTATACTAGTTTCGGAAAAATATCTCAGTTCCGAGCCATCTGAATTGAAATCAGAAGAAACTAGCGAACAACTATGAATCAAGTTGCAAATCAAAGGGTCACCTGATTTATACATAGGTAGCTTCTATAAACCACCCAAAATAACTGATGAGGAGTACCTAACACATTTAGAAAAAAACATATATAGAATTAGACAGAGCCAAAATGCAAACATTTGGCTAGGAGGAGATTTTAACTTAGGAGGAATAGATTGGGATACCTACTCTATTAAGAACAAAGCACAAAACACCAAACAGTGCAAGCAACTACTTGATATATATCAAAACAATTACTTAGAACAAGTTGTTACTAAGCCAACACATATTACAGCAACTTCAGAGTCAACACTAGATTTATTTTTTACAAGTAATAGCTCACTGATAAATAAAATAGAAGTGATACCGGGTATTTCTGATCACAAAATAGTGTACATTGAAGCCAACCTAAAACCCAGAAAAGTAGTCAAACCACCAAGAAAAGTTTTTCTTTATAATAAAGCAAACACAGAAAAAATCAGTGAAAACTTGAAGACAATAGACTTAAATAGCCTCATGACAGACCAAAACTCAAACATAGACCATCTATGGGAACACTTTAAACAGAAAATTCATGTCATCATGAATGAATTTATTCCAACCAAAATGATAAATAATTCCAAAAGAAAACTACCCTGGATTAACAAGGAAATAAAATCTCTGATCAGAAAAAGAAACAAACTGTACAAGAAAATGAACAAACACAGAAACACAAAAACAATACAACAATATAAAGACACTAAGCAAAGGCTCCAGAAAGAAACTAGAAGAGAATACTGGAACTATCTCGAAAATATAATATGCTATGACGAAAATTCAGAAAAAGTACAAAAACAAAAAAAATTCTGGAATTATATACGAAACACCAAGAAAGACAGCTCAGGAGTTGCACCTTTGAGACAAGAGGGTATTCTTATTGATGACACAAGTCAAAAAGCAGAAATTTTAAACAAACAATATCATTCTGTATTTACACCTGAATGTGAAAATGAAGAACTGCCATCTCTCACAGACAATTATCCATCTATGCCTGAAATCACAGTTACAGCCAACGGCATTGAAAAACTACTAAGCAAACTAGATCCATCTAAAGCCACAGGTCCTGATGAAATTTCTTCACGTATTCTCAAACAATATGCACATGAATTTGCACCTCTTCTAACCACCATATTCAATACATCTTTATCAAGAGGTGAGGTACCCACAGATTGGAGGCAAGCAAACGTAATTCCAATCTTTAAGAAAGGGGGAAATACTTAGCTAGCATCTACAGGTTTAGTATCATTAACATGTATATGTTGTAAACTTCTTGAACATATTGTTGTCAGTAACATGTTAAAACACTTTGATCAACATAACATCTTGGTTGATTGTCAACATGGCTTCCGATCAAAGCGCAGTTGTGAAACACAGTTACTCACACTCAGTCATGAACTACTAAACAACTTACATACTGGTAAACAAACTGATCTAATTATTCTGGATTTTTCTAAGGCATTTGACAAGGTCCCCCACAAGAAACTGTTAAGGAAATTAGACAATTACGGCATCAGGGGAAACATCTGGAATTGGATCTCTGCTTTCCTTAACAATAGGCAACAACGAGTAGTTCTTGATGGTGAGGTTTCTAGTCAAATGCCTGTTGTCAGTGGTGTTCCGCAGGGGTCGGTCCTTGGGCCGCTGCTCTTCCTTGTGATCATAAATGACTTACCAGCATCAGTCTCATCTAAAACACGCTTACTTGCAGATGATTGTATCTTATATCGAACAATAGAAAACCACCAAGACTGTGTCACTCTGCAAATGGACTTAAATAAACTAGCACTCTGGGGATCAACATGGGGTATGCAGTATCATCCGCAAAAATGTAATTCTTTAAGTATAACAATATTACACCAACCTCATGCATTCAATTATACACTCAAAGGTCACGTACTCGAGTCAGTAAATACTGCAAAATATGTAGGTATCACTTTGTCAAGCAATATGTCATGGGACACACACATCAATAACATTACTGCAAAAGCTAATACGATCTTAAGCTTTTTGCGTAGAAACTTGCAGATCAAACAGGAAGAGACCAAAAGACTGGCATACACATCCATGGTAAGATCAAACCTGGAGTACTGTTCTTCAATTTGGGCACCTCATACTAAACAACACATTGTCAAAATAGAAAGTGTACAAAGAAGAGCAGCCCGATATGTAACAAAAAGGTATCACAACACAAGCAGTGTTACATATATGCTTAACCACCTAAATTGGAACACACTTGAAAATAGAAGAAACATCAATAGAGTGACTATGTTGTATAAGATCACACACAACTTAGTAGCAAAAGATCCTAACCTCTACCTTGTCAAACAACCCATCATGCACACCAGAAATTCTAACATTTTACAGTACCAGCTTTTCAACACTAGAACAAATTATTTCAAGTACAGTTATTTCCCATACACAGTTGTCTTATGGAATTCTTTGTCACATGCAACACTCATGGCATCCACTTTGGACCAATTTAAATCATTGGCCCAAAGCCAATACAACTAAACAACAAACTTCAGTCTGTAAATAAATTTTGTATATATTTTTATCTTGTCACTGTTTATATGATCTGCACTCTTTTTTATAAATTTTTTGTCTGTTCGCGCTGCGCTGCGCCCGACAAGTAATCATCACCATTGATGGATTGTCGTAAAATGTAGATGTAGATGTACTAGACCAACACGCGCACGCTTAGTTGGAATTTTATAGTGCTAGCTCACTGAAACAACATTTCGCGGATAGACATGCCGTCCTACTCGGACACATCATCCTTATTCCGAGCCAACCAGTCTTTACTCTTTCTCCTTAATGCTGCGTGCTTAGTGGAGAAGCAAAAAATACCAATTTTGGCTTGACCCAATCGGGACTTGAACCCACGATCTACCACACTCAAGGCGAGCACTCGAATCATTACACCACTGATGCGGTTCAGATTGGTATTGAAACATCTCTTTATAGCAAAGATATCGAATAATTGTTAAAATAAAATTCAATCAGTCAATAGTATAATAGATACATGATAAAATGAAGAAAACAAAAATACTACTGTCGAGAAACAATTCTGAAATATAATAGAAAACTTGTAGAAACAGAGGTCAAAATCAGTGTTTTATTGACAATATAGTTGTTATGTTTGGTACATGTGTTTTATTGACAATATAGTTGTTATGTTTGGTACATGTGTTTTATTGACAATATAGTTATGTTTGGTACATGTGTTTTATTGACAATATAGTTGTTGTTTGGTACATGTGTTTTATTGACAATATAGTTGCTATGTTTGGTACATGTGTTTTATTGACAATATAGTTGTTATGTTTGGTACATGTGTTTTATTGACAATATAGTTGTTATGTTTGGTACATGTGTTTTATTGACAATATAGTTGTTATGTTTGGTACATGTGTTTTTCAACAAATAGTCGGCATACCTATGTGTGCCAACCTCTTCTCGTCGGCTTGTTTCTGTGTTCATGTGAAGCAGACTACACGCCGTGACTTCTGAAGAACAATGAAAAGAAGCTATTCATGTCTTTTAATTTTTTAATTTCACGCTCCGCAATTGGTAAAAATAAATACATTGATCCTGCATTGGTGCTATTTGAGCTGTCAAATTGCATTCACTGGATAACTGTGTGTTATATACTGTCACTGTCAAAGTTATAGTTTTTCTGGTACCTGATTCATACTGAGCGACTCCAAAATCGGTAACAGTATAAGCGTGAACTTCACAGAGGACACAAAAAAGAAAAAAAGATTAGAACGACGCTTGTTTATGCTCTTTTTAGACAATTTGGCAGTAGTTAGTTTTTGGGCTCTTTGACATTGGAGGATAAATAAGATATACATACATTGTCTGAAAATATAAACTTCATTTCCAATCGCTGTGAAATAGGACAGAAAGGCTTACCAAAGGCTCGCTTTTCTACTTGTTTCTAAAACTATTTAACTAATCAAAACAGTCGCAATAATGGGTTCACAAATGTATGTTTCCAAATTGGGTACTTAACAAAATTGGTTGTGATCGCATGGTAGTTGGATTTACAACTACCTGTGCAATCAGTGCCTATCACCATTAAAGTTGTGAGTTCGAATCCCGTTTATGTCAAGCTGTACTTGTTACGTCATATTGGTGGTTTTCTCCGGGTATTCTGGTTTCCTCAACCAATAAAACTGACCGCCACAATAAAACTGAAATACTGTTGAAGGTGGCGTTAAAGATCATAGACCAATCATACCAACCAGCAAATTTTAAAAGTTTATATTGTAATAAAATGAAAAACAAGAAATAACACACTGTCGGAAAAGTTCGAAAATCTTATAAAAAAAACTCGTAGAAGAGACCAAATCGATTGCTCTCTCTCTCTCCCTCGCTCGCTCGTACGTACGCACGCACGCATGCAGCTGAAAAATGCATCGTTATTAAAAAAAAAGGGGACCTGCCCTAAGTATATACAGAACAAGGAAACGACAATTCTTTTCGCCTATTAGAACTGGTGGAAAAAAATATGCTGTCGACAGACGCCGAACAAACCAGTTATAAGCACGCCCATAAGGCGAGGATCGTCGTATTGCATGTCACCCTCGCCCTTTCTGAACAGGATCCTGAGTGAACCCCCAAAGCGTGACCTAGGAGAACCATTATGTAAACGGGAGTCCGCGTATGAATGCAAATGAAATACAAAAAAATTAAAAGAAACTCTCATTTGATGAAAATCAAGCGGTTTCAGAGAAGATGGAAATGTGAAAAATTAACAGACGGACGGATTTCTGTATGTGTGTTCGCTTTGGTTATTATAATTATTTTGTGTTGTTTGTAGTTATTGTCTGTTCTCTTGGTCAAGTCTTTGTCCCAGGATTGTCACGAATTTTGATCACTGTTCTAACCTTTATTCCCTTCACTTCACTTCCAAAATAACGACGAAAGATCAGCATGTCAACTCCATTGAACACCTAGTACAGTGACCTCTACAAATGCCCCACCGAAAAGTGGTACGGTCAAACATCAGAGACACTTTGCAAAAAGAAACAACCCTATTAGACTGTGAAAAGGGGGCTAATTTTTTGAAAGGCTGTCCTGATGAGTAAATAAATGTCCCATTTGTGACATTTAAGACAATAATTATACATTTCATTTCGCATATAAATTGCTTCATTTTATTTCTAAAATGAGGATTTAATAATAGTTGTGTAGTGCCTTCTGACGGGACAAAACATCCAGTCTCCAACCAAAAATATTCTTAATTGGTAAAAACTCGTTATTTTAGGTTTAAATACAATAATTGAACATTCATATTTAATTAGAATCAAGCAGTGAACATACACAGATGACTGTATTATGACACGAAAAAACCTAACATTATATCCGTAAAATGTACAGAAATGGTCCTTTTATGTACCCATGACAACAAATATCGTGTTTCTCCGGTCGGTTTTATGTCAATAGCTTTTTCTTTTTTCTTAGAGCAAACCGATGTCCTAAAACAAACACCCATTGTCATAACTGATAATCAAGCTGCCGAAACGCGATGGTATTAAAGCACACATTTCAATGGAACACCGACAATAGCAGAGAATGCACTTACCGGTGTGGAAATTTGACGTTTCTTTCCTGCATCTTATTCGTCTCAAACCAAAATAACACCTTCTCCAACCAAATAGGTTCGACCCCCTGTATTGTATTGTATACTTGTAGATAATATAGAGCTAAAATTTTACCATGTGATAAAACTTTAAATTTTGTTTAGAATAATAAGAAGAATCATGTTTATGTCACCCAGTTTCTCAAGATTGGCCCAAGCGTAAGTTTATTATCTGCTTCCTAAATGTTATTACATGCTTTCCGTCAATGTTCGTAAGTTCACTTCGTGAATTTCCGTAAAACTGTGTTTACAAACATGATGGACTAAACTGTTTTATTGAATATTTGCACCGAAAATTATTAACTGCCAATTTTCTCTCTTGTGATATTGAAAATGATAAAAAAAAAAACAAGTACATGTATGGAATTTGCATGTTAAAGCAATACATTTCTTGTTCTATAACTACAGTTTTGCAAGTATTTAATTCTAGCCAAACATGACTAAACATTTTGATACAAATCAGTTATTTCCTCTGTTGAAGTATATGATAAACATATCTTAACATGCCATTTTCCATATAATAACCTTTATCAGCCCTCGTTCATATATCATCCCTTGAGTCTATCGGCTCTCCGGCTGATATCAAGAACTAGGGCTGATAAAGGGTATGATGTGAAAAATGACATGTAATAATCTATGTATATTGTAGACGTTTTGCAGGTTTCAGATTTGATTCTAAAATTATACGTTTGTTCTATGAGTTGTTATCTCTCTTGCTTACATGCAAAATGGTACCCGGTCTAGCAAGAGCAATATGGGAAGATCAACGAATTTGAGTACAAACCCGTCTTATGTGACCTTCCAAGGGAACGTTGAAATAGGGTCACATAAGACAGGTGGTAACTTAATACAGGATTAATTAAAATAAAATGCAGTGTGAAGGAAATTAAAATTAAGGTCACATAATACAAGTTATTGCTTAATAGAGGTGGTCGCTAAAGCAGGTTTGAGTATAATTTTTTCAACATTTGTACGTCGTAAAAATCGGAAGATAATTTGATAGCAAATATAAAATTTACAAGTTGTAACAACATTAAAATTTTGAACAGATTATGTTTAGTTTAATCCTATTTTATTGTACATAAGAGACGGACCATTTAACTTCCAGGGGGATTATGTTTTTTTTCTAAAAAAATATTCTGCTTACCAATGTTGCTGAAAAAAATATTGTGATTATGGTGGAGGAAAACAAAAATAATCTGATTCAGAGTTTTTGTCATATAACCTAATGTTAAATTCTGGAAAAGAAATTTGGCTTGACGCGACAAAAACAATAAATATTCTAACTCTCGTGTTGTCCGAAAAAAAAATTCTGAAGGAAAAAAAAATCATAACCCCCCCCCCCTTTGCAAGTTAAATGGTCGGTCCCTAAACAATAGGATTGGACAGCAAGTTATACCAAATTATATTAAGTCCTCTCCTTACAAATATGCACATGAATTAATGACAGCAAAACAAAACTCTAACAATAGACATTTAAAATTTTGACACTGATAAGAAGAAAGTAAGAAGTACAGGTGAAAAATTGCAGACTTATTATGGAAACAATTATAGACCTAGATGCTATTTTCAGGAGGCGGGAACTATTTACCCTTTGCGAACACCTGAATTCACCTCCTGGTTGCTCATTGTTTTAGTTTTTTGTGTTGTCCTATTATGCATCTTTATGTTCTGAGTTCCGTGCTGTGATATCCGTTACGATTTCCGCATGGAAAGGATGTTCGGTTCATCTTTATATGTCTTTTTTACGTTATTTGTTTTTGTTTTGGTATAGTGCTGTCCAACGCATATTGCGTTGTGTGTTTGCTTTGTTTTTCATCGTCTCGTGTACCTTATGATAATGTTGCCAGTTTCTCTGGATTGTCCTTTTTTGATTGCCCCTTCGATGTTCTCTAACGTTTATTCATTCACTGAACTTTGCCAATCTCTACCAGAGTTATCGTTCCTTTCTCGCAGAGCGTAAGGAACGATAATTCTGATAGAGATTGACTTTGCATGGAATTTGACCTTCCGGGAAATAACGCCCGATATAATTTTAGAATCACAGACGGAAATGTGCAAATGCTTTATTGATTAACATCTACATATTAAAGAATGAAAACAAAGAAAACAGTGTACTTTTTGTTTCTGGGTCTGCAAAGTATGGCTAATCGCATCCGTGGTGTATTGGTTAGAGCGTGTTCGCCGCCAGTGCGGTAGATCATGGGGTCTATATAATAGTATTTATAATTTGCTGAGCACACAGCATTAAGGAGAAAGAGCAAGGCTGGTTGGCTAAGAATCAGGCTAATGTGTCCGAGTGGAGCGACATGTCTACCGCGGACTGTTGTTTCAGTGAACAAGCACTATAAAAATCCAAAAAGAAAAAGGACCGTGGGACAAACAACGATCTACAAAAAATACGTATAAAACTAGAGATCGAACCCCAATAAAACCGAGGGTGAACTCAGATGCCCCGGAAGGGTAAGCAGTTCCTACTCCACAAGTGACACCCGTCGTGATAATCAATAAAACCAGTACATTCAAAACGATTCAAATGAAGGATGTCATTGTTCAACTAAAGGTGCACAAAATTAGATCTTTAAGGTGCACGTTTTGAATAAGCTTGGCATTTCAACGTTGTAAACAGTTTTCTTTTCCTGACCGTTTAGAATGATATTCTAATCGGGAAAATCGAACTTATATTTTGAGGTGGAAGTCAGTAATGGAAATGCATTGCTATAACTACAATAACATTCATGCTTATAGTATTCTTTCATTATAGGCTATTAGACATTGGTGCAATTTAGTTTCTGACATTTTCCAATTTGATGGTATCCCCACATTTATATGTTTGTCTTTATCTTATGAAGAACTATTTTTATGTTCGAATGAACGTAGCAAATGAGATCACACACACAATGTAATGTAGGCTCAATATGGCACTAGTGATAGATGAAAGGGCTGCCGATTTCTGGTTGTCAGAAGGAAAAGTGGTGCTGATCGATTAGAAAGGAACATTTTGCCTTGTAACGGACCCCACCAACGACCAGTCTAGGTTTGCGTTTTAAAATCTGATTCAACCCACCATTTCTTTAGAAATACCTGTACCAAGTCAGGGTCATTACGGTTTTCACAGTTTTCCGGTTGTTGACTGATTTTGTCTGTTTATATACTTATGAGTTTTGACTTTCCCTTTGTAAGATTGCTGGGAGTTCGGTAATTTTGTTATTACCCTTATTTAGACTTGAAACAACCTATGCATGGTTGAATTATAAGCTTAGATGATCAATGACTTCAAGGTGCGACAGGTTTAAACTAGCAATTATATTTTGTTTGTTAAAAATGTTGTTAATTATGTTTTACCTGTCAGTGGGTTGCCAATTTATTGAACATCATTTATTATCTCCCGAAATTGCACATTTCAATTGAAATTCCTAGACAAAAATAGTATCGATTATTGACATCATTTTGCATCCGGCATGGTCTGTCAACTGATCACATTTCAATCTTCCCCGAAAGCAATGGACCAATCGGAATTACATTTGGTAATAGATTGTCTATTAAAGTTTGTTTCAATTTTCGGCTAATCGTGCAGACATAATGACGAGTGATATTATATGTAGCTTTAAACATAAAACTTTCTCCGCATAAAGTTTTGAACGATGGAATTCAAAGTAAACACAAGAGATCATTGGATGGTCCTTCCCGTGCGAAGATGTCAGATATGAGTCCATTAGAAAAAGATAACTAGAAACCCACATGGGTACTCATGCACAAACCTTTGGGGTTCAAGAAACTTTTTGATAAGTCTTATTTATGCCCCGTTGTCTACTGATAAAGCTTCCAAGGGCTCAAATCACAGAACTGCACAACACGTCTCCAGGTGGTGGATAAGGGATTTTTCAGTATATGTGTGTGTGTGGGGAGGGGAGGGGTATTGTTCAGATCACAATGCGAACAGCCTAGGCGTGGACAATAGAGAATACAATGTTGGGATGAGTGTCAAGCTCTATGAACGTTTAATATCACTTTTGAAATGTTCGATACAATGTAAGCGTACAATAGCCACCACTACAAAAGCTATTTTCAATCTCTATCCAACTCTCCATATCACATTCCTCTCTCGTTTCTGTATATTGTTTTAATTGGTGATTGTGGGGAACACATCGTTAGCTTGCATGGAATATTTGCTGCTGGACAATAACAATCCAACATTTATATTCCAATATGGCCACCTGTCATGTATCGGTAGCCATATTGGACTTCAAGTTCACACAAAGAACTAAAAAATGTAAGGGACTTTTCGTGTAGCTTGGGGTCAATCAAATTTGATATTGTGTGACAACAAATTTAATAATTTTCTGATAGGGCCATGTGTTGTTTTTTTCCAGCGATGACAACCATCTTAGATTTCAAATTCAACCAAAAATTAGAAAATTTGCTGAACAACCTTACAATTTATTTATTCATGTAATCAATTTGTTTGTTTGTTTGATGGTGGTTAACGCCACATTCAAATATATTTCAGTTATATCGTGGCGGTCAGTTTTATTGGTGGAGAAACAGGATGACCAGGAGAAAACCATCGACCTGTACACCTCTCCCAGATCGAGATTCGAACTCACAACGTCAGTGGTGATAGGCTCTGATTGCATAGAAAGTTGTAAATCCAACTACCATATGCCATTTTGAAACATTGTCTTCTTGGATTTCTTATCTGCACTCATTTTATAGTTTGCAAGGGAAAATCAAACTCAGATACAGCTTGGCCTTAATCAATCTTGCAGCTTTCGAGCAAAGCTATGAACTATGGTACAGCAAAGACTTCAGCTGATAGTAGCTCTAGAAAAGCTTGAAGATACCAAAGTGGTAACCAGAAGCCGTAAAGCGACAGACAATTGATTATACAATGACCAACAAGGAAAACAGACAACAGGACCAACAATGATACACCAAACTTTACTAAAGATCAAACAACAGGAACCCCGCTAAATACTGGCGGTGAACTCAGTTGCTCCGGAAGGATTAACAGTTCCTGCTCCACGTGTAACACACTTTATATAAGTAATTATTGTATATTTCTGCTAAAAATATTGTGGTATTGTTTGTTTTGTGCACAGGCATACAAGCTGTCAATTCGATATAATTGTTTAATTAAGTTTTTATTAATGTTTCCAATTTCAATCAATGATTCAAACGTAGATATCAAATATAGTGCCCACGAAACGTTTCTGGAATAACCTTCATCAGATACGCTCAATATTGAAAAATTTAAAAGCCAAATAATTTAAAGTTTTGGGAGCAATGAAACCAAAAGGACTAAACAGAATAGCCAAAATCGGCTAAGGTCACCTATGCCTGTGGGAGGAGAACTGTAGTTCTATTAATAATTACATAAAATCAGTATTATTTAAAAAAAATATTAAAAAATGAAGTCCTTTCAGGGTAGTAGTCTTCCTGAATAGCAACGCAACTAGCGGGTCATCGTATACACATGACGACTGATGTGAACCCATTCAGAGATGAAACTACACATGCACAATTCCAGCTGATGAAAAATTATAATTTTAACAAAACCAGGGTTCACCTCCGGTTTATAGTGGAGCCAGAACAGCTTACCCTACCGGAAAACCAGGGTTCACCTCCGGTTTATAGTGGAGTTCATGTTACTCGATCTTTAGTATTATGTGTATGTCTTAAACAATTCATAAAGCTTTTAGTCATAGAAACTATGGATCAAAATTTGTTGTGTTAGGCTACAATTCCACATATTTTTCAAACAAAATTCATAAAGGTAAAACATGCTACTCCGAGGAACAAGTGATCAGTATGCTGGAGTTCCTCATCGATAACATATTTGTCTCCTTTGGAGGGACACTGTTTCAGCAGGTCGTCGGCATACCAATGGGTACGAATTGTGCCCCTCTTCTAGCCGATTTATTTTTATACTCATATGAGTCGGAGTTTCTTCAAAAGCTTGTAAAAGATAAGAAGATTCATGAGGCTAGAGCCTTTAATTTCACATACAGGTATATTGATGACGTTTTATCTATCAATAATTCTAGATTTGCAGAATTTCTTCCATTGATATATCCTCCAGAGCTGGAAGTTAAAGAGACCACCGATACAGCTTCGTCCGCATCATTTTTGGACTTATACCTCGAATTTGACGACAGTGGTCAACTCAGTACTAAAATTTATGATAAGCGGGACGACTTCAATTTTAAAATCATAAATTTTCCAAATATGTGCAGCAATATACCAGCTTCTCCTGCATATGGTGTTTACATCTCGCAATTGATTCGCTATGCAAGGGGCAGTAGCAATTGTTCTGATTTCCTGAAACGTCATCTTCATCTGAGAAACAGGCTACTGGACCAGGGCTATAAAAAGATTCGCCTTATTCGATCTCTTAAAAAGTTTATATTCCGATACCAATATCTTGTCGAAATATATTCCGTCTCTGCAGAAAAAATTATAAGCGATGCATTTTCATATAGTGAAAATGTATAAAGATAAAGAGTCAAATATGTCAAGAATTTTTTTTGTCAATGTGTGACGTAAAAATATTTTTGACATTTACGTCACCGAATATGGTACTGCTTTGACAACTATTTTACCTATTTTGTTCCTGTATTTAAATACTGTTACAGTGACAGCCGGAACCTTTGAACCGTAATGAGAGCAGGAGGTTTGGCGCCTTAAAATCTGATTCAACCCACCATTTCTTTAGAAATGCCTGTACCAAGTCAGGGTCATTACGGTTTTCACAGTTTTCCGGTTGTTGACTGATTTTGTCTGTTTATATGATTATGAGTTTTGACTTTCCCTTTGTAAGATTGTTCGGAGTTCGGTAATTTTGTTATTACCTTTATTTATTGTAGATCGTTGTTTGTCCTTTTTCTTTTGGCCATTGTGTTGTCTGTCCTTCTATTTACGGATTCTGATTACCCTTTTACTATCTTCAAACTCTTGCTGTTCATAATTATTAGAATATATCATAATTCCCCATCCATAATCAGGAATGTGGGTCAGTAGCATGCGTTCTCTCTCTGTAAATATCGAACGCCAGCAGACGCATAATTAATGAGGTTCCATCAACAGACGATGACAAATGATCAGATCTTTTGATTAATTACACGTTTTCAACACATTTTTATAACCGAATAGTTTATAGCATATTTATTTATATCATGCTTTACATACACTAAGACGTTTGTAAGGAGAACATTTACGATTTTGACGACCTTAAAGCCTTTAAATGATTGTTGTATACGTCATGTTACCATTATTGTAGCTGCATTCCAGAGAATAAAAACTTGATTACGATCTACTGAATATAGAACCTCATTTTATTAATACCCCTAATATTGAAATAAATGGACAAATTACCGCGGATTAGATATTAAAGTCGATCAAGAATATAAAAAGGAATGTGGCGATGATAATATAGTTAATGAATATATAAAATCATCTGCACATTTGCTTATACCGATTTATGTTAAATGTTTTAATTGTATATTCGATTCAGGTAAAGTACCAGATACATGGCTTTGAGGAAATATTATACCCCTATTCAAAAACAAGGGGAAATCTGATGAACCTAAAAATTATAGACCAATTTCGATTTTGAGCTGTCTAGGGAAACTGTTTACCACGATACTCAATAAAAGATTGAATGCTTACTCAGACGAATTTTTGTTGATCAACGAAAGCCAAGTAGGTTTTTAGACAGGGCTACTCAACAAATGACAAATATATTTTCTTTGTACTCATTATTTGAACTTTTAACCTTGAAAAAGAACAAAATGTTCTGTGCATTCATAGATTTTGAAAAAGCCTTCGCTACTGATTGGAGAGAGGGTTTATGGTGTAAATTACTCATGAATAATATTAATGGTAAAATGCACAATGTAATACCGTTAGTTAATATGTATCATAATGTGAAATCTAGAATTATGTATAATAATGAATATTCCCATTTTTTTACTTGTGGGAACGGGGTCAGACAAAGAAATCTAATATCCTTTCCTATTTTCTTTATACTTAAATGATTTGGAAACCTTTTTAGAAAAGAATAATGTAACTGGTTTGAAAACTTTATCTGATGAATTAGAACAAGAGCTTGGTTATTATTTTTGATTATGTATGCCGATGACACTGCCCTTTTGGCAGAATCTGCAAGTAACTTACAGAATATGTTGAATCTATTCCACGAATACTGCCTCAAATGGAAACTCAAGTAAATATAGACAGAGCAAAAAATATGTTTTTTTTCTAAAGGAAGATTGCCAACACACATTCATTTTAAGTATAGGGATAAGGAATTAGAGATTGCAAAAGATTTTTTGTATCTTGGAATAAAATTCAGCAGGTTAGGGTCATTTAGGGACGGACCATTTAACTTCCAGGAGGGGGGGGGGAGGGTTATTATTTTTTTTTTTTTTTTAAATATTCTGATTCCCGATGTTGTTGAAAAAAATATTCTGATTTTGGTGGAGGAAAAAAAAATCTGATTCAGAGTTTTTGTCATATAACCTAATGTTAAATTCTGGAAAAAAAATTAATATTCTAACTCTCGTGTTGTCCGAAAACAAATTTCTGAACGAAACAAAAAACCATAACCCCAAGCCCCTCCTGCAAGATAAATGGTCGGTCCCTTAGTAATGCTAAAAAAGAACTGGTGAACAGGGGAACTGAAGCTATGTATGAGGTACTAAAAAGGGGCAGACTTCATAATTTATCCATAACATGTCAATTAGAACTATTCGACAGTAATACTTTATGGGTGTGAAATTTGGGGATTTGGAAATAACGAAATTATTGAAAGGATACATTTGAAATTCTGTAAGTTACTTCTACATCTAAACACTTCAACTCCCGATTGTATGGTCGATGGTGAACTTGGAAGATATCCCATTAGTATTGATATTAAAGTTAGAATGATAAAATTTTGGTGTAAACTTATTATAGGAAAACAAAGTAAACTTTCTCACATATGTTATAAATTACTTTACAACAAAAAATGTTTAAGAGATGGTTTTTCATTATGGATAAAAAATATTCAAGATATTTTAAATAAGAGTGGTTTATCATATATATGGTTATACCAGAATTGTATATAAAAAATGGTTGAGCAATGTTGTTAAGATGAATTTAATAGATCAATTTAAACAGACTTGGAGTACATCTATAGATAATTCATCCAATGCTTTGAATTATAGATTATACAAAAAGGGGGTATCTTTTGAAAATTACTTGGAAATTTTAAAGGATAAGAAATTATTCTTACTTTGTCGTTTCCGTACCTCTAATCACAGATTACCCATTGACATCGGTCGGTGGCAAAATATAAATCGAGAGAATAGTTGTAATTTGTGTCAGGGTAGAGAGTTGGGAGACGAGTTTCATTATTTATTCGAATGCACTGAATTTGTTCATGACAGAGCCAGGTTGATTCCCCAAAAATACAGATGTAGTCCAAATACTGTAAAATATTGTGCCTTGATGTGTTCAAATTCAGTTGTTGAATTAAGTAAATTATGCAAATTCATTAAAATAGTTAAAAGTAAAGTATGTCCTTAGGTAGCTATTGTTTTAAAATTGATTTGTTTACTTCCTTTCGGAAACTAATGTAAATATTTTTGTACTTTTGATATTTATCTCTTTACCATGTAATTTAGTTATGAGAAATAAAGATGATTTGATTTGCAATATATGGATAGAAAATATAAGTGGTCAGTTAATATTTCAACTTTAGCAACAATATATTTAAATATATTATAAGAAAGAGACCTGTAGCAATAATGCTAATAATGTATACAGAAGGTGGACATTGGATGGACATATATACAGGATCTGGGAAGGTTCTTTAAAACTGGCCACCAACAGCGACTGTAGTTGAAGAGTCGAAGCAATCTATGCATGAATTATTTATAACCTTAGATGATCAAAGATGCAAAACATGCCTCGTGTAATGGTTTGCATGCTCGCCTCGAGTGCGATAGATCGTAGGTCCGAGCCCCATTTGTGTTAATCCAAAGACAATAGAAATAAATTTCTATTCGGTACAGGGCTGAATAACCGTTTTATACGCGTATTAATATGCACGCACGAGTAGTTTTATCCAGGTATGATGGAGGGGAATGTAATCATTCGAGAGTTTCCCTTACACCAGTAAATAGCTTTTTCCGCTCTGCAGCACTCATTTGATTTGCGGTGTACTCGAATAAATTTTTCTTCATTGCTAACGAAGATATTGCTAGCTCACCTGAACATGCTCGTTCTACCAAAGATCCTGTAGCTCCCGCTAAAGATCCTATGACAGATGCATTCTCGCTTCTTTCAAAACATTTGAACAACGCATTGGAACAACAGAAGAAGGAAATTTTCAGTGTTTTGGAGACCAAAATTCCTGCATTGAACAGTTCTAATACAAGTAAGACTGAATTTAAGTTCAAATATACAAGCAACCAGCAACAGTGTGCTTTTACCATAAAGTGTCTCGGGACATTTCTGTTATTTAAACTGCTATTGTGGCAGACAATCGGGAGCTAGCCATTAAAACTGTTGATAAAGTTCAACGAGAGGAATAAGACTGCTAAAATAGGGGACAAACACGGCTGGGACACGGTCAGTGAATATGAAGGGAGTCCTTTGGCTGATGATTCTGACGATGAACGCCGTCTCAGACAGGCTGAAACCAGGGCTATTCGCAAGCGCAAAGCTGCCACCCCAAGGAACAACCCAAACGTATGGCGACGGACAAACTTTTTCGTGGCTTTCGCCAACCACCTGAGAGACAAAACTTCATGTCAGGAACCCAATTTACACCTAGATTCTACAACCAGAGGCATACCACTATCTCCGCCGCCGCACGAAAAAAGTCAGCTGCCCAAGACATTTGTTACTACTGTGGTGCAACCGGACACTGGTCCTACATTTGTCCCGAAAAAAAATCAACAAGAGAGCCGTCAGCAGTACTAAATGAGGTACTATCTTCTATTGACAATACTTTGTCGTTTCCGTACCTCTAATCACAGACTACCCATTGAAATCGGTCGGTGGCCATATGAGTATGAAAATCAAACAGTAAAAGTACACAATGTTAAGGGTAGATTACATAAAAATATACAATTTTGGAAAGAAAAACTTTTATTGGCAGAGAGTTCAAAAAATTTAGTTTTGCCTATATTAGAATATGGTTATTTGCTTATTTTTGAACAAGAATCTCCTCCAGTTATTTTAAGAAACAATAAATCTGCGTTTGAGCACAAAGATTTTGTTAAGCGTGTTATCGCAGATTTAGTGTATACAGGTGTGGTAAACGAAATTGACAATGTGTCAAAAGTTGTAAGTCCATTGTCAGTTTCGGTCAACTCGTCTGGCAAGGAGAGATTAATCCTTGACCTTCGTCATGTAAACAAATACTTGAAATTGACAACATTTAAATACGAGGGTGTTAAAGAGGCAGTGTTGCAGCAAATAAACGCTATGCATTTAAATTTGAGTTGAGACACGGGTATCATTACATTTTTACTTGTTTATCGTTTGGTCTCATTTCGGCGTGTTATATTTTTACCAAAGTGGTTCGACCGTTAGATACATTTTGGCGAAGTAAAGGGTTCTTAATAGTCGTTTATTTAGATGATGCTCTCGGTTTTGAGGATTCCGAAGAATCATGTTTTAAAGTGTCAAAAGAAGTTTTGTCAGATTTGTTGTCTGCTGGTTTTTTACCAAACTATGAAAAAAGTGTATGGAAACCACAAATCAGTATAGATTGGCTAGGTTTTGTCTGGGATTTAGATACGGGTATACTTAGTATACCAGAAAGGAAAATATTAGATATTTTACAGTTGTTAAATACATTTTTAGAAAATTCAAAGCAGTTAGCTGCTAGAAAAGTTGCTGCTGTTGTTGGTAAAGTTATAGCGCTTTCTCCTGCACTTGGTAATATTGGGCAGAATAATGACCAGACATTTACATCATGATATCAACATGTTATCTTGGGATTCTTTTGTTCAAATAGATGATTTTTCCATAAAAGAATTACAGTTCTGGATAACTTCTTTGAAGTCTTTACCAAATTGTGTACTTGCACCTATTCAAAGGTTACCCGAGAGGTTGGCTTTTACTGATGTTAGTTCTTATGCAGGAGCTGGTTATGTTGTACACTTTTCTTATACTAGTAACATAGTTCACAGAATGTGGACTAATGAAGAGAGGCTTAAAAGTTCAACATGGCGAGAGCTAAAAGCTGTTGTTTTGACTCTTAAAGGGTTTTCAGATCATTTTCAAAACAAATTTGTCAAATTGTTCACCGACAATCAGAATGTTGCTCGTATATATGAGGTTGGTAGCATGAAGAAAGATCAACATGAATTAGCTCTTGAGATTTTTTTATTTTTGCATAAAAAAGTCAATTTATTTAAAAATAGAATGGATCCCTAGAGATTTGAATACCGTAGCGGACGAATATAGTCGAATTTTCGATTTTGACAACTGGTCGGTGTCGGATAGAATTTTTCATTGCTTCAACAAAGTTTGGGGACCGTTTACTATTGATCGCTTTGCTAACGGTAATAACACGAAATTGACACGGTTTAATTCAAAGTTCAGTGATCCATTAACTGAAGGTGTAGACGCATTTACATTTGATTGGTCAAGAGATAATAATTGGCTTGTACCACCTGTTTCTGTACTAGTACACACAATCAAGCATGTTCAGTTATGCAAAACAGTGGGCACATTACTAGTTCCGAAGTGGAAATCTGCAATGTTCCGGCCTTTGCTTGTTTCACCCATTTCTGGGAATTTAAACACATTTGTTGCTGAATTTATTGAATATGAAAAATTCAGTTTTCAACAAAGGAAGATTTATTTCTAATGTGCTGGTGCTGAGGCTTGATGCCAGATTGTTTTGTTAGCGGACCTGGCCGCTTTCTTGAACAGTTTTCATTATGAATGTATTTATATATTTGTTACGGAACTTACCGTAATATTGTTTCTATGTAAAGCAGTGCATGTCTTTGCATATGTGCTTTAAGATAAAAAAAAAAAAAAAAAAAATCTTTAAGGCGGACCTGGCCGCGATTTGTTTAAGGACATGCCAAACTAATTCTTTATTTTCAGGTTGCTTTAAGTTTGGAATGGAAATAAATTCATGATATGTCTCGTATTCCATGCCTTCATGATATTCCATTCTAATATGACGTCCCGTATTCGGTATGCAAATAAAGGCATATTTGAATAACAATCAAATATAGGCCACACATGCGCGCTGAGCTAAAAAAAAAAAAAAGCACCTGCATAAACACTGACTATTTTCAGAACATTCTTCATGGTTAGCGATTTTCTATCATTGTTTATCTAACAATTGTTGAAATAAATGAAGTTAAAATTAAATAAATCCTAATCAAATCTTATCATAATTAAACTCTTATAAAACGGCTTTGTTGTCTCCATGTTTATCTCCCTTTATCTCCGATCCGACTGACTGCGTTCAACTGGTAATTTCGTTGTTAATCAATTAAAGTTGTTTATCCTGCAATCAGTACATTTGCTGTACAAATATACCACACGAATAAATTTTTGCTTTATTCGTAGCCTACGAATAAACTTTTGAAGCCTACGAATAAACTTTTAAACCTACGAATAAACTTTTAAGCCCCGCCCATAGATTCCGGAACTACTTTTTTGTGTTTTTGCTCTCCTGCGAAGGAGTTAAAATATTAACCGTAACCAATGTCAATAATCGACGTCGTCTTTTTCTAATAAATGTTTTCGTTCTCACTATTTGTAAATTTACAAACCGACAAAATGAAACTAATAATTCTAAAATTTCATATTCTTTATACATATTTTACGATAAAAAAAATCCTAGAAGTCAATAAAAATCAAAACAAAGATCTTAAATTCTGTATTCTGGATTGTCTCTCTTGTAATTTTTGGTATCGTCTACGCGCATGTACAATTTACACTCGGTAACTTCAACACACTTGTACTTTTGATAGGTGGACGGACACTGACATATAAAATAAAATAAAAATAAAATAAATTAAACAAATCCGAATCATTTATAACTTGACAGGGAAGCTTTGAAAACAAAACAAAAGCAACTAAAACTACAGGACAAAGGGAATAAACCAAAGTCTTGCCTCCAACAGATGAGGAAATTAACATCCTTTATAACAGAAACGTTCTGGGCAGTCACACACCACAATCTTTACTAAACACACTTATATGGTTAAATAACTCAGTACAGTTTGAACATCAAACTCTAAGATTACTAGTACTACATATATTTTATTATAAAATTTCTTCATATTAAATGTTCAATTAATTCACATCAATTACTTCAACATATCAGATAGTAGATTTCTTCAAGGTGAAAATAACACATATTCCTGCTATTGCATCAAGTCACTTTAAAATTATAGATAATTTTTTATATTCTGAATTCTTTATGACACCACAAAATATCTATATAATTTGTTTTAACCATTTGGAATAATTGTATTCAGTCACTTCCTCCAATCATTTTGCATCTTTTTTTAAAACATTTTTTTCTTTTGCAAAATTCCAACAAAGTTGTATGATTTGTCAGTTGAAACTAGTGTTTTATCTGCTGGAATTCTACTCACTGTTGATCAGGATTACAGTGCATTTTTTATTTTGTGCAATTCCATTTGAAACTGATTCACATACCCCTGGCCTGTATGCAACAACTGAGTGATAGTTCTTGAAAAATGTCCTTTGTTTAATCAGATCTTTATAAAACGTTCATAGGTTTTTATGCAATTATTTCTTTCATATATAGTCTTTGCACTTATTTCAAACATCACATGTACATTGTACACTGTTAAACCATTAATCCAGCCATTCATCTGAAAGACATTAATATAGCATTGATTATAATTAAAATACATGTTATTATATATTTACTAATAAAATAACAAGAAAAAAGGAACAAAATGCAGACTAAATTAGCAATGTTTGAATATTTGAAACTTCAAGCTTTCATAATGCATTTTTGTATGATCCGACTCAGAAAATATATTCGCACATTAGTCATTACTCGCAACAACCAACATTATCATGTAAATATTGTTCATTCCAGAAAAATATATCCTTCACTCTAATATTTTTCTGGTCACAACACCTATGTCCATAATATTCTTGGTTCCTTAGTGACATCGCATTATGTAATTTACCAATCAATGGATTATGGTTTAATAATAGCAAATTTGATATGAAGAAAATAGTTGGTGGGGATTCTACATACATGTAGACTTCAATGCATATTAATTCATTTGATTATGATATACAAACAGAAGTTAAATATAGTAATTAAAATCATATCTGGTGCTTGTTGACACTAAATCAGATCTCTATTTTGATTTTCTTCAATTTGAAAGTTTTATTTTATTCTATAAAAATAAATTCCAATTTTCCATTGAAACCTATGTAAAGTCCAGAAGATTGGTATTAGCTTCTCCTCCTTTATATACTTGCATTGTCGCAAAATACATAGTTTATTTGTACGAGCTTTAGAAACAGGTAGAAAAGTGCATGAAAGAAAACTTTCCAGTCTCATGAAAAAAATGAAGGATAGTTGCAAATTAGACATTAATCAATCAGTGCCAGAATATATCTTATCCCGTCCAGAAGTTAAGAGAAAACAATGTGGAGGGGATAGATATTATGCAAATATCAGGGCATAACAATGTGGCATTTATTAATAATTACTCAACATTGAGTGAGGAAAGACACAAGAAAATATCAAACATCCTCAGCAACACTGAAAGTGAAACTAACAGAAATGCTTTTCAGCAAACTTACCTCGTAAAACCTCCACAAATTCTACAGCCAGTAGCACTTCTGATGTTTCGTGTGGAAGCAATCCCGATGTTCCTTTTTACAGTTCTAATACAAATATGTCAAGTCAAATTAGTTCTATGTTTTACGGCGTGGTCATCCATAACAAATGGTGAATGTGTACACAATTTTCACAAATGACTAAATATCCCAATAACTGAGCATTTGAGTGTTTGACATCGTTGTTAAATACATTTCCGTGAATCAGTTCAGTTTGTTGAGATAAATGATTAATCTTTCTGTTTTCTCTACTCTACCTAGTTTACTTAAAACATGCTCGAATCGTCTATACATGTATGTGTGTATTGCTTTCACATGTTTACAAACTGTGTGGGTCATACTTAAATACGCCTGCAGTAGTAACCAGGCAAATATATACGCCTGTGTGTCATACAAAGGTGGACGCCTGCAACTATATGGTTCTTTTTTATTTATTTTTTTTTAATATAAACTAGTAAAAGGAATATATCGGATGTTTATTATTTGATATAAAAAAATAAAAATAAAAGTGAACCATATAGTTGCAGGCGTATACCTTTTCACACAGGCGTATATATTTACCTGGTTACTACTGCATGCGTATTTAAGTATGACCGCATGTGACGTATGATCGCTAAATTAATGTGTTTTCATATCTATGAAAAACATATTAAATATATATATTTCAGGTTCTAAACTATCAATTTTCTATATAGATTTTCACCTTAATCAATAAATCTTCACTTAAATAAAGTTATTTCACTTCCTTTTGAGAACTATTTGTTCGCGAATTTTTGTCAGCAAAAAAAATCTGGTATTTTATTACGCCAAATAGTGAGGATTCCGTTGCATTAAAAAATGCATTTTTACGAGTTAAGATTATTTTTGAGGACATCGTGGATTGCAGGATAAATACAATATTGGTCTGTTGACGGTAAATATAGAATTTATTTGACTCGGCGCGAAACGGGGAGAAAGACTCGCTAGAAGCTCGTCTTTCACCCCGTTTCTCAGCCTTGTCAAATAAATTCTATATTTACCGTCAACAGACCAATATTGTATATTTATTTGCAATAAAATTTATATTGAACCTTGTCAATAAAATTATTTTCGGTATTTTAAGCCACAGTTTCAACCACAATTTCGCTTTCCATCTCTTAATTCCCAATTTTACCATTTTTAAAATTCCCTATGAGATTGATGGAATAGCCACTACCAGCGCATCACCTTGACCGCCTCGAATTTTAAAATTACCGTATTTGTCCTATTAGAATCGAAATAATTCATGCCGGCCATACTTTATTGTTATTCAAATATGGGTAGGCATTATATTCATGAATATTTAACGTATGGCCGGCATGAATTATTTCTTAATTCTCAGTCATGGATACAGTCAAAAAGAGCAAGTCTGACGCAACTAACAAGAACTATGACTTATTTTTCTAAATTTAAATCTTGGTGTAGACAGTTTAATTTGGAATATTTACCTGCGAAGGCTTCTACAGTTACTATTTATTTAACAAGTTTAATTCAATCGGGTTGTTCAGTTTCAGTTCTGAACTCTAATTTCTATGCTGTAAAGTGGTATCACGACATGCATTTGTTCAACGACCGTTGTAGTAATAAGTTAGTAAATATTGTATTGGAAGGCGGCAAAAGAATTTTGTCAAAGCCTATTAAAAAGAAAGAACCTATTACTGCAGATATAATACATAAATTGTTTAATTTTTATAAGAACAATTTGGCTTTATACAACAGTCGTTCACTTTGTATGTTTTTACTAGCTTATGCAGGATTTTTTTAGGTATAAAGAACTTTCTAATATCAGAATGACTATTATTGCTTTTTATGATACACATATTGAAATACTTGTTGAAACTAGCAAGACAGATATTTATAGACAAGGCAATAAAGTCGTAATAGCCAGAACAAACACTGAAACTTGTCCAGTTCTTTTCTTGCGTCGCTACTGTACATTAGCAGGCCTCAACTTAGATTCTAATGAATACATTTTTCGTTCTTTACAATACAACAAATAAGGGTAATAACAAAATTACCAAACTCTGAACAATCTTACAAAGGGAAAGTCAAAAACTCATAATTATATAACCAGACAAAATCAGTCAACAACCGGAAAAATGTGAAAATCGTAATGACCCTGACTTGGTACAGGCATTTCTAAAGAAATGGTGGGTTGAATCAGATTTTAAAGCGCCAAACCTCTCGCTCTCATTACGGTTCAAAGGTTCCGGCTGTCACTATAACAGTATTTAAATACAGGAACAAAATAGGTAAAATAGTTGTCAAAGCAGTACCATATTCGGTGACGTAAATGTCAAAAATATTTTTACGTCACACATTGATAAAAAAATATCCTTGACATTTTTCTTGACTTCTTTATCTTTATACATTTTCACTATTTGAAAATGCATCGCTTATAATCGTTTCTGCAGAGACGGAATATATTTCGACAAGATCTTGGTATCGGAATATAAACTTTTTAAGAGATCGAATAAGGCGAATCTTTTATAGCCCTGGTCCAGTAGCCTGTTTCTCAGATGAAGATGACGTTTCAGGAAATCAGAATAATTGCTACTGGCCCTTTCATAGCGAATCCATTGTGGGATGTAAACACCATATGCAGGAGAAGCTGGTATATTGCGGCACCATAAATGTACTATCAGTAAAATTAACAAACGTTATCTTACACGCGTTCTAGGGAGCTTCTTTTAGAGGCAGTTAGTGCAATATGACTGGATAAACATTGCTTGGTTTGCACAGTTTACGAAGCGGTGGGACAAGTCAAGCAGCTAATAATAATGTTACAGACAGGCTTTTCAAAGCACACGGTCGTTGGCGATCAGAAAACGCTAAAGACGGATATGTGAAGGATAGTTTATTATCAAAGCTTTCTGTTACTAAGCTGCTTAGTATTTAGTGCTTTCGCCTTTTGTCTCGACTGGTTTATTGCAAACTCGCCATCCCAACGTATTTTTTTCATGTCTGATGAAGATATTGTAGATCGATTTAATTTTAACATTAATTCCTTCTATCTTTCACACATCTTTAAAAGTAAAATCCTAAAACACACATGCATAAACATTGCATTTTGCAGTTATATATATGAATTTATATATTGTTAGTTATGTTTTATGTGCATATGGTATTTGATTAATACGTCCGTGTTGTATTTTGTGCAGGCTGTTGAGATCAGTTAAATGGACATGTTTTGCGTGTCACCTGCCAAAAAAAAAATGTTTACTTAAATGTTGTGGTTTACTTGTATTCATTTATTAAACATGGTCGACTGGTTTATTGCAAACTCGCCATCCCAAAGTATTTGGTATTGAGTCTTATTCAGTCCAGTAAAGGAAAGAAATGTTTTATGCTCGGATGAACATGTGAGTTAGAACATAATTGACATTTGTTATTTTTACACTCAACACACGCATCAGTAAGGAAAAATAACTCATCGAATGTAAGTGTTCTCGCCATAATATAGCTGACATATTGCTCACTTAGCGATAAACAACAATCACTCGCCCAAAGACATACACATTCAAGCTCTATTGAGATGGCGATATCTTTATACTAAGATTTATCCCTTGTTATTAAAATAAAAACGTAGATATCAAATTCAGTGCGCACGACTCGTTTCTGGAATAACCTTCGAAAAACCAGGTACGTTATAGATTAAAGGATAACATATATCGTTGATTGATTGAAATAGCATCCATTCTCTCATACAATTTGTCTACTTTTTGAAAAACCTTTTATACATCTGTCATTATTCTGGAATGTCATGACATTACGTCAAACAAATATCTATTAATTTCGTCAACCTGTTCCTTGCATTTTTGTCACTTAAAATGTTTCGCTTTAATCTCATTTTGTTATCAAATTAGATATCGACATAGCAGTCAAAATAAACCATATGTGACACCTCTGTATGATATAAATACGTCATGTGTTACAGTCTTCTCTAGGACAATAACCATAGCGATGAAGTTGTTCTTGCTGTTTGCAGTGGTTCTAGTGCTTGCAGTTGTTCATGTCAACGGTAAGTAAGATACATTTCATATACTAGAGTAAAACACGAAGGGTACAACTAGTGGAAGAGGAACTGCTTACCCTTTCGGAGGACCTGAGTTAATCCCCGGTTTTTAATGGGATTCGCGTTTCTCAATCTTAACAAAAGATATGAGTTTTATTCCAACCTTTGACAATGTTTTCCCCTGAGACAACGTTCTGAGTTTCGTGTTATAATGTCCGTTACGATTTCCGTATAAAAACTATGTTTACCTTCAGTAGTTTGCAGGAGTCTCATGTCTCATTTACGTTATTTGTGTTTGTTTTCCGATAGTGGTGTCAAATATATTTTGCTATGAGGTTTCGTTTTGTTTTTCTTCGTCTAGTGTACCATATTTTGGCAGTTTCTCTAGATTGTCCATTTTTTATTGCCCCGTCGGTATTCTCTAACGTTTATTTATGTGATCCAGATCGACACTGATTTGTTCCTCCAGTAATAAACATGATTACCACGATGTAACTGAAATGTCTTACGGCAGTCCGGTGGTTTTGTTTGAATTTTTCTACCAATAAAGCAGACTGCCATGATATAGCTGAACTAACTTGCGGCAGTTCGGCGGTTTTCTCTCGATTCCACCGTCAATAAAACAGACCTCCAAGATATAACTAAATTATTTTTGAAAGAGATACCCATTGTCCCATTATCTTAATTGTATGGTTCATCACACTCATTAGACATACATTGTATTTAATATTGGAATTACAGGGTATATGACAAGGCTCGGGTTTTTAGATATATATCTAAAGATGTAAAACGGTTCGAGGACCTTTTTAAAAATAGGGTCGTTCTTTACACTGGTAAAGTTCGAAGAAACCAAATTGGCAGCCAGAAGCGGCAAATCGAAGAAGGACAGACAACACAATGGTTAAAAGAAAAGGGACAAAATGACACACAATGATCTACAAAACATTGCACAGAAAACGAAATATTGATCAACAAAACCCCCACTAAAAACCGGTGGTGAACTCACACCCTCCGAAATGGTAAGCATTTCCCCCTCCACATGCATCATCCGTCGTGTCCAGGGAAAAGAACATTCATCACAAACATTCTTTATCCAAAAAGCAAGAAATCTTGGTTCGATTATGTATATTTTCATATGATATTAAGCAAGTATGCAAACTTTTAAGAAATTCTTTAGTTTTATGTGTATGTTTTGTGGATCGTTGTTCGTCCTTTTGTCATTTTTCTGTTGCTTCAATTAGCTAGCACTATAATATTACAACTAAGCGCGTTGGTCTAGTATGACACGGACATCATTATCATCTCATCGAATACAACTAGTTCTCGCCATGCCATAGCTTATAATAGCTGATCATTTGGCGCTAAACAGCAACCACTCACTCATTTCAGATCAAGACTATATCGTAAAACGTTCTCTCGGTTTATTTGAATATTTCGCAGGCCATAGTCTTGTCATCATATTTTAAACATTTCCAAAATGAATGTGAATGTCTTCATATCATAATGTAAATTATTAAGTATTCATAATTTAAATATAATAATATTATTGGTCCATTTCAGGAACACGTCGTTGCACATTCCTTAAATGTAGAAGCCTTACTGGTAAACCTACGGGATGTTCTAGCAGACATGTAAGAGGAAACATTAATTCAATTAAAGTAGTTAGAAATTATGGCAGTGATAAATGCAAACGTGGGCGAAATTACAAGCTACACCATCGTAACAAAAAAGTACTAGGGATCAGAGGAAAATGCGCTGCATTGTTTAAAGTTTGCTTTACTTTAGGTGAGTATTAGTATCTACGGTACATATTTAGTTTTTATACAATTTGGTCTTATTTTGTTTCGGGAGACGGCGGATAAAATAATATAATTATGTTTTATAAGCTATATGATATGCTCAATGTTTACTTTTGTGTGGTTACAGCTTACCTTGATTAAGGGGAGTACGAGCTAACACTGGTTGGTTCGAAATCGGGATAATGTGTCCGAATGGGGCCATCTGTCTCTCCCCGGACTGTTGTGTCAGTACTCAAAAATCCCCAAACAGTGACAACCCCAGACCCACATTGAGCCTTTGGTGTCCATTAGGTTTCTCGACACTTATTTTGTGTGCATTCGTCATTTAACGCTTACTACGCCACTGGACACAGGTAAGCTTAGATTATCTATGTCTTTTAACGCTTACTACGTCACTGGACACAGGTAAGCTTAGATTTTCTATGTCATTTAGCGCTTACTATGTCACTGGACAGAGGTAAACTTAGATTATCTATGTCCTTTGGTTTACTTGCTTCCAAAGACTTTTAAATCATTCAACTTTCTAATCGTTTGACTGTGAATGTATCTGATAAAGGTTATTCCAGAAGCGCGTCGTCTGCACTTAATTATATATCTATTTATTTCAAGCTATGAAATAGTTAATAAAAACGGTTGTTATATAGATAGGTGTGATTTATGGGGATTTATCCGTGAAATAAATTCCGGTATCTCACATGTGAGATATCAGTTTTTTTCCCGCCGGAACTAGTCAATAGTTTAGTCCTTGGGAAAATAGATCTCGCTATTGACCTCGCGTGCAGTTATTAAGTACATACTAGATATGTCAGATAAATATATATACTTATATATATATATATGTTTTTCGAGAATGAATTTCTTATATAGAGCAATGTCACATCGAAGGCAAAGCCTGGTATTTGAGATGCTATGAGAAATCCATTTCGAGCAAAACTTATCAATGTTTATCGAGGATGACGTCATCAGTGACGTCATTATAGCGTCACATTAAAAAAAACAGCGCTATGAATATATTATCGCGTGTAAAGATCAAAGGGAAAATGTACAAATCATCAATAAATGTAGTAAATGATACTTTTAATTAGAAGTATATCTCTGATTAGTGGGACACATACAATGGCGTAGCTTGCATTGAGGCAACCGAGGAAGTTGCTTCGGTAAAAACATCACCAATTAATTAAAGTAGGAGTTTCATTTTTCTTCTTAAAAAAGATCCGGCATGTTCAGTGGTAATGGAAGAATCAATTGTGTATTGTAATTTGATTTAAAAAGGCCATAACTACTCGTTTTAAAACGAAGAAAGGTGTTTTCCTGACTAATTTACGTCACGATAGCTGATAGTCACGTGACAATTTTTCAAATCAGATTACAGACGCTGATGAAGCTTGTCGGTCAAGCGAAATATCCGCCGATTTAATTATAATTATAGTCTTTTTGTAGACTTATAGTTATTTTTGTTACATTTTAACATCTCTTTTTAAATCGTTGTGCTAACATTTTATTTATCATTTTTGTTTGTTTGCGCAGTATCGTTAACACTTGTTTCCGATCCGACATCCCGTAGGTTCATACGTTGGCAACTTTTTCAGACGTTTATATATATATATATTTATATATGTTTATTTAGAATAACTACCCCTTTACATCGGGGGCACATACAGGCGGAGTACATGTACATGCAGTGCGTCTAAAATATAACTATGTACATTTTACAATATAAAATAAAAATAGATAATTGTTTAGGTAATACATTAAATTATATTTTAATAAATATTTAAAACACTTGATCGGAGAACATAAATCCTTTTTAATGGGTAGATGGAGTATAGCCGGTACAAAACACTACATTTTTCGTTCCTACCAATCTGTCTATGCTTTTCCAGTGACAGTCGAACGTCGTTCACCCGGTTGACCCATCTCTTCCCTCATTTAATTTTTTTTTATTCCATAATTGAACTTGTTCTCGTCCTGTGTATAACTGAAAGTTTACTAACTCAACGTTGAGCAATAATCAATCAACTACAATATCAGATATGTATGCACATGACGACGTCCGTCACGTGATCATCAACAAAATTGTTCAAGCCACGATATAGCTGAAATAATGCCAAGGTTGGCGTAAAACACCAATCAATCAATGATCATCATCAATTTATCTATTCAAACCTATGTTTTTTTAGAAAGCTAAACACCTGTTGTATTTTGTAGCTTCAGATCTATACAAGTGTCACTATTACACATACTCCCAGAGAAAACTAATACGTGCAAGGAAGACGACATATGCGGCTGTGTGCAAGAGAAATTGCGGACATTACCGAAGAGGATTGAGGCCTTTCCTTCGAGGATGCGGAACCTGTTCTTGTTGCAAATGGAGAGGTAAAATATCACTCGGAACATTATTCTACAGTCACGTTTTGACCAAATAAATTGATATCTCAAAACGTTTCTTCTACAGAATACGATTAACAACGCGTACATGTATTGTATATCTTGCGCTATGCGAGACAAAATTACACATGAAACTTCATTAATTGTGTAAGTAATTGAACATGAAGCTTCATTAACTTTGTAAATCATTGACCATGAAACTTCATTAAATTTGTAAGTCATCACCCATGAAGCTTCATTAACTTTGCAAGTCATTGACCATGAAACTTCATTAATTTTGTAAGTCATTGACCATGGAAGTTCATTAATTTTGTAAGTCATTGACCATGAAACTTCATTAATTTTGCAAGTCATTGACCTTGAAACTTCATTGATTGTGTACGTCATTACACATGAAACTTCATTAATTGTGTAAGTAATTGAACATGAAGCTTCATTAACTTTGTAAATCATTGACCATGAAACTTCATTAAATTTGTAAGTCATCACCCATGAAGCTTCATTAACTTTGCAAGTCATTGACCATGAAACTTCATTAATTTTGTAAGTCATTACCAATAAAACTTCATTAATTTTGTAAGTCACCACCCATGAATCTTCATTAATTTTGTAAGTCATTGACCATGGAAGTTCATTAATTTTGTAAGTCATTGACCATGAAACTTCATTAATTTTGTAAGTCATTAGCCATGAAACTTCCTTAATTTTGGAATTCTTTACCCATGAAACTTAAATAATGTTGTAATTCATGGTCCATGAAATTCGTAATTCGAGTTTTATTTATTTTTGTTCGGTTTCCGCCATCAATAAAAGTGGCTACTGAAAAATGCGTTAAATACGAATAACAAATAACCGATTTCAAGCTTTTTTTCTTTCTTGTTAAGGAGGGTATTTTCCAAATGAAAACCTGTTTAAATATGTATTTCGATTCATGATATAACTACGTTATGGTTGGGGTTATGGTGTTCATCACTTTCAAAACTATTTCAGCTATATCGTGGTGGTAAGTTTTAATGGTGGAGGAAACCGGAGAAAACCACCGATCTGTCGCAAGTCAGTGACAAACTTTTTTGCATAGTGTTGTATCGAATACACTTCGTCATGCCCACAATTCGAACACTCAACTTTTGTAGAAATAGACTCTGATTACACAGGTAGTTGTAAATCCAATGACCACACGATCACGACGGCCCCTGCCTATTATATAATATCTAAGATTGATACAATAGAATTGTTATGACAGCTAACGATTACGTCACTAATTTTGCGGATGTACGTCACTTAATTTTCTAGACACAAATTGGGTCAAAGCATATGCAGCCATCAATGAAACTGCGGATATTTGATGATAGGAGTCACGTCATTTATAACAACCAACCAATTATAAATTTGCTTACAATCCTTGCATCGGTCCTGATTTTGTATTTTCTGTAATACATGCATTCGAATTTTTTATATGAATGGAATGATGGGACTGTTTTTCATCATATTTATCACATCATTTTTCAATTATTTTTTTTTCAGATTGAGGACGTCAACTCAAACAGTTAGTTGATCGAACGGAAAACGGCACATTTTGATTTATTTCAGTAACTAGTTACGCTCAATTAATGATTTAATCACAATAAAAGCAATTCATATAGAAATAAATCAGTTTGTGTTTTATGTCCTCTGATAAGGAGATTCAGATTGAGGAGTTGAGAACTCCCACTAAGGTCGGTACGCGTTTTATATGTTTTGGAAAATTCCCCAATCCTTTAAGGTAAAAGAAATCTTAATGCAGCTTTTTATGTTTTGTGTGCTCTGGATATGAGGGGTCTATGTCCTCTGATAAGGAGAACTCCCATTACATAAAGGAAATCTTAATGCAGCTTCTGATGAACACATCTAGATATGAGGGGTCTATGTACCCGTTATTACAAGACCAAATGTAGAAACACTGATATTGATGAGACAGGTCGTGTCAGATTGGTATTGAGTGAGTGAGAGATTGCTGTTTAACGCCAACTCAGCAATATTTCAGCTATATCATGGCGAGAAGTTAATTTTTAATGAAATGATGATGAGATCCGCTCAACTGCAGCATCATCACCAGTACATAAACAAAAACCACCAAGGGATTACACTGCAAATAAAAGAAATGATACTCATCTACGAGTCCTAGTAATAAATTGCCAATCCATAAAAAATAAGAAATATGATACGGAAAATTTAACAGAGTCAACAAAACCAGATATAATTATAGGTAATGAGTCATGGTTGCATAAAGACATACAATCTACAGAGGTTTTTCCATCTCGTTATATACCTTACAGAAACGATCGTAAAACTGATGCACATGGTGGGGTTTTTATACTAGTTTCGGAAAAATATCTCAGTTCCGAGCCATCTGAATTGAAATCAGAAGAAACTAGCGAACAACTATGAATCAAGTTGCAAATCAAAGGGTCACCTGATTTATACATAGGTAGCTTCTATAAACCACCCAAAATAACTGATGAGGAGTACCTAACACATTTAGAAAAAAACATATATAGAATTAGACAGAGCCAAAATGCAAACATTTGGCTAGGAGGAGATTTTAACTTAGGAGGAATAGATTGGGATACCTACTCTATTAAGAACAAAGCACAAAACACCAAACAGTGCAAGCAACTACTTGATATATATCAAAACAATTACTTAGAACAAGTTGTTACTAAGCCAACACATATTACAGCAACTTCAGAGTCAACACTAGATTTATTTTTTACAAGTAATAGCTCACTGATAAATAAAATAGAAGTGATACCGGGTATTTCTGATCACAAAATAGTGTACATTGAAGCCAACCTAAAACCCAGAAAAGTAGTCAAACCACCAAGAAAAGTTTTCCTTTATAATAAAGCAAACACAGAAAAAATCAGTGAAAACTTGAAGACAATAGACTTAAATAGCCTCATGACAGACCAAAACTCAAACATAGACCATCTATGGGAACACTTTAAACAGAAAATTCATGTCATCATGAATGAATTTATTCCAACCAAAATGATAAATAATTCCAAAAGAAAACTACCCTGGATTAACAAGGAAATAAAATCTCTGATCAGAAAAAGAAACAAACTGTACAAGAAAATGAACAAACACAGAAACACAAAAACAATACAACAATATAAAGACACTAAGCAAAGGCTCCAGAAAGAAACTAGAAGAGAATACTGGAACTATCTCGAAAATATAATATGCTATGACGAAAATTCAGAAAAAGTACAAAAACAAAAAAAATTCTGGAATTATATACGAAACACCAAGAAAGACAGCTCAGGAGTTGCACCTTTGAGACAAGAGGGTATGCTTATTGATGACACAAGTCAAAAAGCAGAAATTTTAAACAAACAATATCATTCTGTATTTACACCTGAATGTGAAAATGAAGAACTGCCATCTCTCACAGACAATTATCCATCTATGCCTGAAATCACAGTTACAGCCAACGGCATTGAAAAACTACTAAGCAAACTAGATCCATCTAAAGCCACAGGTCCTGATGAAATTTCTTCACGTATTCTCGAACAATATGCACATGAATTTGCACCTCTTCTAACCACCATATTCAATACATCTTTATCAAGAGGTGAGGTACCCACAGATTGGAGGCAAGCAAACGTAATTCCAATCTTTAAGAAAGGGGGAAATACTTAGCTAGCATCTACAGGTTTAGTATCATTAACATGTATATGTTGTAAACTTCTTGAACATATTGTTGTCAGTAACATGTTAAAACACTTTGATCAACATAACATCTTGGTTGATTGTCAACATGGCTTCCGATCAAAGCGCAGTTGTGAAACACAGTTACTCACACTCAGTCATGAACTACTAAACAACTTACATACTGGTAAACAAACTGATCTAATTATTCTGGATTTTTCTAAGGCATTTGACAAGGTCCCCCACAAGAAACTGTTAAGGAAATTAGACAATTACGGCATCAGGGGAAACATCTGGAATTGGATCTCTGCTTTCCTTAACAATAGGCAACAACGAGTAGTTCTTGATGGTGAGGTTTCTAGTCAAATGCCTGTTGTGAGTGGTGTTCCGCAGGGGTCGGTCCTTGGGCCTCTGCTCTTCCTTGTGATCATAAATGACTTACCAGCATCAGTCTCATCTAAAACACGCTTATTTGCAGATGATTGTATCTTATATCGAACAATAGAAAACCACCAAGACTGTGTCACTCTGCAAATGGACTTAAATAAACTAGCACTCTGGGGATCAACATGGGGTATGCAGTATCATCCGCAAAAATGTAATTCTTTAAGTATAACAATATTACACCAACCTCATGCATTCAATTATACACTCAAAGGTCACGTACTCGAGTCAGTAAATACTGCAAAATATGTAGGTATCACTTTGTCAAGCAATATGTCATGGGACACACACATCAATAACATTACTGCAAAAGCTAATAAGATCTTAAGCTTTTTGCGTAGAAACTTGCAGATCAAACAGGAAGAGACCAAAAGACTGGCATACACATCCATGGTAAGATCAAACCTGGAGTACTGTTCTTCAATTTGGGCACCTCATACTAAACAACACATTGTCAAAATAGAAAGTGTACAAAGAAGAGCAGCCCGATATGTAACAAAAAGGTATCACAACACAAGCAGTGTTACATCTATGCTTAACCACCTAAATTGGAACACACTTGAAAATAGAAGAAACATCAATAGAGTGACTATGTTGTATAAGATCACACACAACTTAGTAGCAAAAGATCCTAACCTCTACCTGGTCAAACAACCCATCATGCACACCAGAAATTCTAACATTTTACAGTACCAGCTTTTCAACACTAGAACAAATTATTTCAAGTACAGTTATTTCCCATACACAGTTGTCTTATGGAATTCTTTGTCACATGCAACACTCATGGCATCCACTTTGGACCAATTTAAATCATTGGCCCAAAGCCAATACAACTAAACAACAAACTTCAGTCTGTAAATAAATTTTGTATATATTTTTATCTTGTCACTGTTTATATGATCTGCACTCTTTTTATAAATTTTTTGTCTGTTCGCGCTGCGCTGCGCCCGACAAGTAATCATCACCATTGATGGATTGTCGTAAAATGTAGATGTAGATGTACTAGACCAACACGCGTACGCTTAGTCGGAATTTTATAGTGCTAGCTCACTGAAACAACATTTCGCGGATAGATATGCCGTCCTACTCGGACACATCATCCTTATTCCGAGCCAACCAGTCTTTACTCTTTCTCCTTAATGCTGCGTGCTTAGTGGAGAAGCAAAAAATACCAATTTTGGCTTGACCCAATCGGGACTTGAACCCACGATCTACCACACTCAAGGCGAGCACTCGAACCATTACACCACTGATGCGGTTCGGATTGGTATTGAAACATCTCTTTATAGCAAAGATATCGAATAATTGTTAAAATAAAATTCAATCAGTCAATAGTATAATAGATACATGATAAAATGAAGAAAACAAAAATACCACACTGTCGAGAAACAATTCTGAAATATAATAGAAAACTTGTAGAAACAGAGGTCAAAATCAGTGTTTTATTGACAATATAGTTGTTATGTTTGGTACATGTGTTTTATTGACAATATAGTTGTTATGTTTGGTACATGTGTTTTATTGACAATATAGTTGTTGTTTGGTACATGTGTTTTATTGACAATATAGTTGTTATGTTTGGTACATGTGTTTTATTGACAATATAGTTGTTATGTTTGGTACATGTGTTTTATTGACAATATAGTTGTTATGTTTGGTACATGTGTTTTATTGACAATATAGTTGTTATGTTTGGTACATGTGTTTTTCAACAAATAGTCGGCATACCTATGTGTGCCAACCTCTTCTCGTCGGCTTGTTTCTGTGTTCATGTGAAGCAGACTACACGCCGTGACTTCTGAAGAACAATGAAAAGAAGCTATTCATGTCTTTTAATTTTTTAATTTCACGCTCCGCAATTGGTAAAAATAAATACATTGATCCTGCATTGGTGCTATTTGAGCTGTCAAATTGCATTCACTGGATAACTGTGTTATATACTGTCACTGTCAAAGTTATAGTTTTTCTGGTACCTGATTCATACTGAGCGACTGCAAAATCGGTAACAGTATAAGCGTGAACTTCACAGAGGACACAAAAAAGAAAAAAAGATTAGAACGACGCTTGTTTATGCTCTTTTTAGACAATTTGGCAGTAGTTAGTTTTTGGGCTCTTTGACATTGGAGGATACATACGATATACATACATTGTCTGAAAATATAAACTTCATTTCCAATCGCTGTGAAATAGGACAGAAAGGCTTACCAAAGGCTCGCTTTTCTACTTGTTTCTAAAGCTATTTAACTAATCAAAACAGTAGCAATAATGGGTTCACAAATGTATGTTTCCAAATTGGGTACTTAACAAAATTGGTTGTGATCGCATGGTAGTTGGATTTACAACTACCTGTGCAATCAGTGCCTATCACCACTAAAGTTGTGAGTTCGAATCCCGTTTATGTCAAGCTGTACTTGTTACGTCATATTGGTGGTTTTCTCCGGGTATTCTGGTTTCCTCAACCAATAAAACTGACCGCCACAATAAAACTGAAATACTGTTGAAGGTAGCGTTAAAGATCATAGACCAATCATACCAACCAGCAAATTTTAAAAGTTTATATTGTAATAAAATGAAAAACAAGAAATAACACACTGTCGGAAAAGTTCGAAAATCTTATAAAAAAAACTCGTAGAAGAGACCAAATCGATTGCTCTCTCTCTCTCTCCCTCGCTCGCTCGTACGTACGCACGCACGCATGCAGCTGAAAAATGCATCGTTATTAAAAAAAGGGGACCTGCCCTAACTATATACAGAACAAGGAAACGACAATTCTTTTCGCCTATTAGAACTGGTGGAAAAAAATATGCTGTCGACAGACGCCGAACAAACCAGTTATAAGCACGCCCATAAGGCGAGGATCGTAGTATTGCATGTCACCCTCGCCCTTTCTGAACAGGATCCTGAATGAACCCCCAAAGCGTGACCTAGGAGAACCATTATGTAAACGGAGTCCGCGTATGAATGCAAATGAAATACAAAAAAAGTAAAAAGAAACTCCCATTTGCTGAAAATCAAGCGGTTTTAGAGAAAATGGAAATGTGAAAAATTAGCAGACGGACGGTTTTCTGTATGTGTGTTCGTTTTGGTTATTATAACTATTTTGTGTTGTTTGTAGTTATTGTCTGTTCTCTTGGCCAAGTCTTTGTCCCTGGATTGTCACGAATTTTGATCCCTGTTCTAACCTTTATTCCCTTCACTTCACTTCCAAAATAACGACGAAAGATCAGCATGTCAACTCCATTGAACACCTAGTACAGTGACCTCTACAAATGCCCCACCGAAAAGTGGTACGGTCAAACATCAGAGACACTGCAAAAAGAAACAACCCTATTAGACTGTGAAAAGGGGGCTAATTTTTTGAAAGGCTGTCCTGATGAGTAAATAAATGTCCCATTTGTGACATTTAAGACAATAATTATAAATTTCATTTCGCATATAAATTGCTTCATTTTATTTCTAAAATGAGGACTTAACAGTAGTTGTGTAGTGCCTTCTGACGGGAAAAAACATCCAGTGTTAAAGTTTTCTTTCAATGTCTTAACAAAGCCAAAAATAAGTCATATACCTCGAGTCTCCAACCAAAAATATTCTTAATTGGTAAAAACTCGTTATTTTAGGTTTAAATACAATAATTGAACATTCATATTTAATTAGAATAAAGCAGTGAACATACACAGATGACTGTATTATGACACGAAAAACCTAACATTATATCCGTAAAATGTACAGAAATGGTCCTTTTATGTACCCATGACAAAAAATATCGTGTTTCGCCGGTCGGTTTTATGTCAATAGCTTTTTCTTTTTTCTTAGAGCAAACCGATGTCCTAAAACTAACACCCATTGTCATAACTGATAATCAAGTTGCCGAAACGCGATGGTATTAAAGCACACATTTCAATGGAACACCGACAATAGCAGAGAATGCACTTACCGGTGTGGAAATTTGACGTTTTTATCCTGCATCTTGTTGGTCTCAAACCAAAATAACACCTTCTCCAACCAAATAGGTTCGACCCCTTGTATTGTATTGTATACTTGTGATAAAACTTTAAATTTTGTTTAGAATAATAAGAAGAATCATGTTTATGTCACCCAGTTTCTCAAGATTGGCCCAAGCGTAAGTTTATTATCTGCTTCCTAAATGTTATTACATGCTTTCCGTCAATGTTCGTAAGTTCACTTCGTGAATTTCCGTAAAACTGTGTTTACAAACATGATGGACTAAACTGTTTTATTGAATATTTGCACCGAAAATTATTAACTGCCAATTTTCTCTCTTATGATATTGAAAATGATAAAAAAAAAACAAGTACATGTATGGAATTTGCATGTTAAAGCAATACATTTCTTGTTCTATAACTACAGTTTTGCAAGTATTTAATTCTAGCCAAACATGACTAAACATTTTGATACAAATCAGTTATTTCCTCTGTTGAAGTATATGATAAACATATCTTAGCATGCCATTTTTCATATAATAACCTTTATCAGCCCTCGTTCATATATCATCCCTTGAGCCTATCGGCTCTCGGGCTGATATCAAGAACTAGGGCTGATAAAGGGTATGATGTGAAAAATGCCATGTAATAATCTTATGTATATTGTAGACGTTTTGCACGTTTCAAATTTAATTCTAAAATTATACGTTTGTTCTATGAGTTGTTATCTCTCTTGCTTACATGCAAAATGGTACCCGGTCTAGCAAGAGCAATATGGGAAGATCAACGAATTTGAGTACAAACCCGTCTTATGTGACCTTCCAAGGGAACGTTGAAATAGGGTCACATAAGACAGGTGGTAACTTAATACAGGATTAATTAAAATAAAATGCGGTGTGAAAGAAATTAAAATTAAGGTCACATAATACAAGTTATTGCTTAATAGAGGTGGTCGCTAAAGCAGGTTTGGGTATATTTTTTTCAACATTTGTAGACTTTTGTACGTCGTAAAAATCGGAAGATAATTTGATAGCAAATATAAAATTTACAAGTTGTAACAACATTAAAAACATTATGTTTAGTTTAATCATATTTTATTGTACATAAGAGACGGACCATTTAACTTCCAGGGGGATTATGTTTTTTTTCTAACAAAATATTCTGCTTACCAATGTTGCTGAAAAAAATATTGTGATTATGGTGGAGGAAAACAAAAATAATCTGATTCAGATTTTTGTCATATAACCTAATGTTAAATTCTGGAAAAAAAATTCGACTTGGCGCGACAAAAACAATAAATATTCTAACTCTCGTGTTGTCCGAAAAAAAAATTCTGAAGGAAACAAAAAACCATAACACCCCCCCCCCCCCCCCCTTTCAAGTTAAATGGTCGGTCCCTAAACAATAGTATTGGACAGCAAGCTATACCAAATTATATTAAGTCCTCTCCTTACAAAATATGCACATGAATTAATGACAGCAAAACAAAACTCTAACGATAGACATTTAAAATTTTGACACTGATAAGAAGAAAGTAAGAAGTACAGGTGAAAAATTGCAGACTTATTATGGAAACAATTATAGACCTAGATGCTATATTCAGGAGGCGGGAACTATTTACCCTTTGCGAACACTTGAATTCACCCCCATGGTTGCTTATCGTTTTAGTTTTTTGAGTTGTCCTATTATGCATCTTTATGTTCCGTGCTGTGATATCCGTTACGATTTCCGCATGGAAAGGATGTTCGGTTCATCTTTAGCTCCAGTTGTTTGTAGAAGGGCGCATATGTCTTTTTTACGTTATTTGTGTTTGTTTTGGTATAGTGCTGTCCAACGCATATTGCGTTGTGTGTTTGCTTTGTTTTTCATCGTCTCGTGTACCCTATGATAATGTTGCCAGTTTTTCTGGATTGTCCTTTTTTGATTGCCCCTTCGATATTCTCTAACGTTTATTCATTCACTGAACTTTACCAATCCCTACCAGAGTTATCGTTCCTTTCTCGCAGAGCGTAAGGAACGATAATTCTGATACAGATTGACTTTGCATGGAATTTGACCTTCCGGGAAATAACGCCTGATATAATTTTAGAATCACAGACGGAAATGTGCAAATGCTTTATTGATTAACATCAACATATTAAAGAAGGAAAACAAAGAAAACAGTGTACTTTGTGTTTCTGGGTCTGCAAAGTATGGCTAATCGCATCCGTGGTGTAATGGTTAGAGCGTGTTCGCCGCCAGTGGGGTACACAGCATTAAGGAGAAAGAGCAAGGCTGGTTGGCTAAGAATCAGGCTAATGTGTCCGAGTGGAGCGACATGTCTACTGCGGACTGTTGTTTCAGTGAACAAGCACTATAAAAATCCAAAAAAGAAAAAGGACCGTGGGACAAACAACGATCTACAAAAAATACGCATTAAACTAGAGATCGAACCCCAATAAAACCGAGGGTGAACTCAGATGTCCCGGAAGGGTAAGCAGTTCCTTCTCCACAAGTGACACCCGTCGTGATAATCAATAAAACCAGTACATTCAAAACGATTCAAATGAAGGATGTCATTGTTCAACTAAAGGTGCACAAAATTGGATCTTTAAGGTGCACGTTTTAAATAAGCTTGGCGTGTCAACGTTGTAAGCAGTTTTCTTTTCCTGACCGTTTAGAATGATATTCTAATCGGGAAAATCGAAGTTATATTTTGAGGTGGAAGTCAGTAATGGAAATGTATTGTATAACAAACTACAATAACATTCATGCTTACAGTATTCTTTCATTATAGGCTATTAGACATTGGTGCAATTTAGTTTCTGACATTTTCCAATTTGATGGTATCCCCACATTTATATGTTTGTCTTTATCTTATGAAGAACTATTTTTATGTTCGGATGAACGTAGCAAAGGAGATCACACACACAATGTAATGTAGGCTCAATATGGCACTAGTGATAGATGAAAGGGCTGCTGATTTCTGGTTGTCAGAAGGAAAAGTGGTGCTGATGGATGAGAAAGGAACATTTTGCCTTGTAACGAACCCCACCAACGACCTGTCTAGTTTTGCGTTTTAAAATCTGATTCAACCCACCATTTCTTTAGAAATGCCTGTACCAAGTCAGGGTCATTACGGTTTTCACAGTTATCCGGTTGTTGACTGATTTTGTCTGTTTATATACTTATGAGTTTTGACTTTCCCTTTGTAAGATTGCTCGGAGCTCGGTAATTTTGTTATTACCCTTATTTAGACTTGACACAACAACCTATGCATGGTTGAATTACAAGCTTAGATGATCAACGACTTCAAGGTGCGACAGGTTTAAACTAGCAATTATATTTTGTTTGTTAAAAATGTTGTTAATTATGTTTTACCTGTCAGTGGGTTGCCAATTTATTGAACATCATTTATTATCTCACGAAATTGCACATTTCAATTGAAATTCCTAGACAAAAATAGTATCAATTATTGACATCATTTTGCATCTGGCATGGTCTGTCAACTGATCACATTTCAATCTTCCCCGAAAGCAATGGACCAATCGGAATTAAATTTGGTAATAGATTGTCTATTAAAGTTTGTTTCAATTTTCGGCTAATCGTGCAGACATAATGACGAGTGATATTATATGTAGTTTTAAACATAACACTTTCTCCGCATAAAGTTTTGAACGATGGAATTCAAAGTAAACACAAGAGATCATTGGATGGTCCTTCCCTTGCGAAGATGTCAGATATGAGTCCATTAGAAAAAGATAACTAGAAACCCACATGGGTACTCATGCACAAACCTTTTGGGTTCAAAAAACTTTTTGATAAGTCTTATTTATACCCCGTTGTCGACTGATAATGCTTCCAAGGGCTCAAATCACAGAACTGCACAACACGTCTCCATGTGGTGGATAAGGGATTTTTGAGTGTGTGTGTGGCGGGGGGGGGGGGGGGGGGGTATTGTTCATATCTCAATGCGAACAGCCTAAGCGTGGACAATAGAGAATACAATGTTTGATGAGTGTCAAGCTTTATGAACGTTTAATATCACTTTTGAAATTTTCGATACAGTGTAAGCGTACAATAGCCACCACTACAAAAGCTATTTTCAATGTCTACCCAACTCTCCATATCACATTCCTCTCTCGTTTCTGTATATTGTTTTAATTGGTGATTGTGTAGAACACATCGTTAACTTGCATGGAATATTTGCTGCTGGACAATAACAATCCAACATTTATATTCCAATATGGCCACCTGTCATGTATCGGTAGCCATATTGGACTTCAAATTCACACAAAGAATGAACAAATTTAATAATTTTCTGATAGGACCATGTATTGGTTTTTTTTCAGCCATGACAACCATCTTAGATTTCAGATTCAACCAAAAATTTCAAAATTTGCCAAATAACCTTACAATTTTTTTATTCATGTAAAGATTTGGGTTCAATCAAATTTGTTTGTTTGTTTGATGGTGGATAACGCCACATTCAAAAATATTTCAGTTATATCGTGGCGGTCAGTTTTATTGGTGGAGAAACAGGATGACCAGGAGAAAACCACCGACCTGTACACCTCTGCCAGATCGAGATTCGAACTCACAACGTCAGTGGTGATAGGCTCTGATTGCATAGGAAGTTGTAAATCCAACTACCATACGATCAAGATCACGACGGCCCCTCAAATTTGTAATTTCTGAAAAAAAAGAAATCATTTTCCTATAGGGTGCCATTTTGAAACCGTGTCTGCTTGGATTTCTTATCTGCACTCATTTTATAGTTTGCAAAGGACAATCAAACTCAGATACAGTTTGGCCTTATTCAATCTTGCAGCTTTCGAGCAAAATTATTTTAGATCATCCCAAATGGTTCTAGATTAAAAGTTTGTCATGCGGTAGCTGCTATCAAGAACATAATTAGTTTTATGTGTATGTTTTGTAGATCGTTGTTTTTCTTTTTGTATTTTTTCTTTTCTCTATTGTGTTTTCTGTTCTTCTTCGATACGGATTCTGATTACCCCTTTTGTATCTTCAAACTCTTCTTGACCGTAGCAGCAAAGATACAATTTCCAAATGGAATGAAATATTAAAATAAAAAAATAGTGAAGACCACATTAATGGTATGTTTGGTTTTATTTGTTTAAACAATTTGGTAGAATATGATTGAAATGTAAAATTAACGAACTAATAGTGATGATAATACGTCATTATGAACTATGGTACAGCAAAGATTTCAGCTGATAGTAGCTCTAGAAAAGCTTGAAGATACCAAAGTGGTAACCAGAAGCCGTAAATCGAAGAAGGACAGACAATTGATTATACAATGGCCAAAAAGGAAAACAGACAACAGGACCAACAATGATACACAAAACATTACTAAAGATCAAACAACAGGAACCCCGCTAAATACTGGCGGTGAACTCAGTTGCTCCGGAAGGTTTAGCAGTTCCTGTTCTACGTGTAACACACTTTACATAAGTAATTATTGTATATTTCTGTTAAAAATATTGTGGTATTGTTTGTTTTGTGCACAGGCATACAAGCTGTCAATTCGATATAATTGTTTAATTAAGTTTGTATTAATGTTTCCAATTCCAATCAATGATTCAAACGTAGATATCAAATCTAGTGCCCACGAAACGTTTCTGGAATAACCTTCATCAGATACGCTCAATATTGAAAAATTGAAAAGCCAAATAATTTAAAGTTTTGGGAGCAATGAAACCAAAAGGACTAAACAGAATAGCCAAAATCGGCTAAGGTCACCTATGCCTGTGGGAGGAGAACTGTAGTTCTATTAATAATTACATAAAATCAGTATTATTTAAAAAAAATATTAGAAAATGAAGTCCTTTCACGGTTGTAATCTTCCTGAATAGCAACGCCACTAGCGGGTCATCGTAAACACATGACGACTGATGTGAACCCATTCAGAGATGAAACTACACATGCACAATTCCAGCTGATGAAAAATTATAATTTTAACAATAGTTATTGAATACGTGCCGCTGGTGGAGCCAGAACAGCTTACCCTTCCGGAAAACCAGGGTTCACCTCCGGTTTATAGTGGAGTTCATGTTACTCGATCTTTAGTATTATGTGTATGTCTTGTAGATCGTTTGTTTGTCCTTTTTCTTTTGGCCATTGTGTTGTCTGTCCTTCTATTTACGGATTCTGATTACCCTTTTACTATCTTCAAACTCTTGCTGTTCATTATTATTAGAATATATCATAATTCCCCATCCATAATCAGGAATGTGGGTGAATGTGGATCAGATGCATGCATTCTCTCTCTGTAAATATCGGAACGCCAGCAGACGCATAATTAATGAGGATTCCATCAACAGACGATGACAAATGATCAGATCTTTTGATTAATTACACCTTTTCAACACATTTTTATAACCGGAATAGTTTATAGCATATTTATTTATATCATGCTTTACATACACTAAGACGTTTGTAAGGAGAAAATTTACGAATTTGACGACCTTAAAGCCTTTAAATGATTGTTGTATACGTCATGTTACCATTATTGTAGCTACATTCCAGAGAATAAAAACTTAACTCGTTGTTTGTCCTTTTGTACCTTTTCTTTTGGCCATTGTGTTGTTTGTTCTTCGAAATACGTATTCTGATTACCCAATTGGTATCTTCAAACTCTTTTTACAAATATTATTGTATGTTATAGACTTTCTACGCATGTTCAACTGTTGACTGACCACGTACGAGTATGTTTGCTAACAAGATATCTTCTTAATTACGGAGTACACCTAGAGAAGGTCTTTCTCAATAGAAAATTAAAGAGTAGACATAGGAGAACTAAAACAGAATCCTCAAAATTAGCGATGAAGAAGGCAGAAAAAGAGTATAAAAAGCTGCTCGACACAAGTATTATTAATCATAAGGAAAGCAATGAGACAAAAGATGAAGGAATTAAGGTCGAAAAATAGTAAAGAATATTGGAAAATATTAAATTCAGGTTGTCGTAAAAAGCAACCAAATATTTCTATTAGCTCACTTTTTGATTTTTTAAAAAAATTGAATGAAACTCCCATTAACATAGAACAAATTATTACGATCTCCTGAATATAGAACCTCATTTTATAAATACCCCTAATATTGAAATAAATGGACAAATTACCGCGGATGAGATATTAAAGTCTATCAAAGATTTAAAAACAGAGAAGGCATGTGGCGATGATAATATAATTAATGAATATATAAAATGATCTGCACATTTGTTTATACCGATTTATGTTAAATTGTTTAATTGTATATTCGATTCAGGTAAAGTTCCAGGTAAAGTTCCAGGTGCATGGCTTTCAGGAAATATTATACTGATATTCAAAAACAAGGGGAAATCTGATGAACCTAAAAGTTATAGACCAACGAAAGCCAAGTAGGTTTTAGACAGGGCTACTCAACAAATGACAATGTAATTTCTTTGTTATCATTATTTGAACCTTGAAAAAGAAAAAGAAATGTTCTGTGCATTCAATAGATTTTGAAAAAACCTTCGATATTGATTGGAGAGAGGGTTTATGGTGTAAATTACTCATGAATAATATTAATGGTAAAATGCACAATGTAATAGTTAATATGTATCATAATGTGAAATCTAGAATTATGCATAATAATGAATATTCCGATTTTGTCACTTGTGGGAACGGGGTCAGACATTTAGAAATATTATCTTCTTTCCTATTTTCTTATGCTTAAATGATTTGGAAACCTTTTTAGAAAAGAATAATGGAACTGGTTTGAAAACTTTATCTGATGAATTAGAACAAGAGCTTGGTTATTATGTTAAATTATTTTTGATTATGTATGCTGATGACAGTACCCTTTTGGCAGAATCTGCAAGTAAATTACAGAATATGTTGAATCTATTACACGAATACTACCTCAAATGGAAACTTAAGTAAATATAGACAAAGCCAAAATTATGTTTTTTTCTAAGGGAAGATTGCCAACAAACATTTATTATAAGTATGGGAATAAGGAATTTTTCTATCTTGGAATACAATTCAGCAGGTCAGGGTCATTTAGTAATGCTAAACAAGAACTGGTGAACAGGGGAACTAAAGCTATGTATGAGGTACTAAAAGGGAGGAGACTTCATAATTTATCCATAAAATGTCAGTTAGAACTATTCGACAGTATGGTCAAGCCAATAATACTTGATGGGTGTGAAATTTGGGGATTTGGAAATAACGAAATTATTGAAAGGATACATTTGAAATTCTGTAAGCTACTTCTACATATAAACACTTCAACTCTCGATTATATGGTCGATGGTGAACTTGGAAGATATCTCATTACCCATTAGTATTGATATTAAAGTTAGAATGATAAAATTCTGGTGTAAACTTACTATGGGAAAACAAAGTAAACTTTCTCACATGTTACTTTACAACAACAATTTATTAAGAGATGGTTTTTCATTATGGATAAAAGATATTCAAGATATTTTAAATAAGAGTGGTTTATCATATATATGGTCATACCAGAATGGTATATCAATAAAATGGTTGAGCAATGTTGTTAAGATGAATTTAATGGATAAATTTAAAGACTTGGAATACATCTGTAGATAATTCACCCAAGGCTTTAAATTATAGATTGTACAAAATTACTTGGAAATTTTAAAGGATAAGGACTTATTCTTATGTAACGTGTAAACCCTAAGCGGTCAATGGATTCGTACCGACTTAATCGGGATTCCAAATGCTAAAATACACTAATAGTTCAAATGTCACATTAACACCATGCAATGTGCACAATCAAAAATTTGATACCACACAAATGCCACTAATATAATAGATTCGAATTGATAACTTTTATAACGTATATACACAGTATAGGATTCAGTCTTCTGAACACTATCAAGTTGCACAATCAATTTGCTATTAGCAATATTATACTTCCTACACCGTCAGGAATCTGCACTTGTATATCAGAATATCACCAATCCAAACGCACACGGCAATCCAATGGAATCAATTACACAAGATATACTACAATTGCTAAGTACACACTTCCAACAAATATATCCGTCACTATGGTTGCATTTGCACACATGCAAATCGCACAAATAACCATAAACACTTTCCTTATACCTTGATATATTTGAATTCCGGAATTACAGAATACTAAAGAATATTCACTATCACTATTTAATCCAAGGAATAATATATAACACTTACCAACTCTCTTAGTTAATATACAAGATGTTGCTAGTCCAACAATGATCAACACACTGACACCTGGATTCGGTCTCCTTATATACTCTGGGCGACGTGGACTAGTCTATTGCTTATCTATGTAGGGGTGGCACACGACGATACCACAAAGCATTACTGTTCAAGGGATAACAGGTTATTTTCCGGTTCTCCAAAGAAAGGATGAACATACTGTTTAGGAAACAATAACTTTCCGTATGTACAAATAAAAGTTTCTATCCCCACAACATAAATACCCCTGAACGGTAAAGTGGACTGCCTTTTAGTAAAGTAATCTCTTGCGTGAAAATAAACATGATGAAGGTAGGAATCAATCAAAACAGAACATTTTATAATCTTTCTCGTACGAATACAAGTATCCACAAGCATTTTCGTCACATTACACACCCCTCAAATTTCATGCGTCCTCCCATGACTCATTAAATACATCTGAGAAATCATCTATCAAAATGGTCCTCTTTCATACCCAAACTCTATCACAGTGCATACACCGTTCAATTGGACATAAATTACAACAATACAAAGCCTTATCCCGCTTTGTCACTACACAATACCAAATCAACTTTGGTATAAGTTAGCTTCTGACCATATAGATCTACAGCTATATTTCTTCTGACCACTAAGTCAGGCTCCACTGCATCTGACAATAAAGCCAGGCAACACGACATCTGACAATAAAGTCAGGCAACACTTTGAATGTCCATCAAGTCTAATCTGATGACATCACAAGACACTACCCGTAGACAACACAGTCTACCTATATGTCCAAATTCCCATCTTCCATATCACACATTTAGAATATTCTTCTTATACACAAACACTTCATGGGATTCCTCCTATTGTCCGAACAAAACACAATGAAACTTCTTTTGAATTCCTATATGTCCTACTTCACTAATTCACTTATTACAAATATTCCTATTTTTAACTTTTAACTTCTTTCCTACTAACGTCTGCAATTTTGAGTGTCACTGCCAAAGAATAAATTTTGGGGTCCCTATCAAATTTTGCCTCTGCAGCGGCCCCAAGGAGCCTATCAGACACTACTAGACTATATCTGTTACCATCTTCGGTTTCTGGTAGCTCGCCAAGTATATCAGTAGCTATCCGTTCCATGGGAAAAATACTTTGCACTAGATTCATTGGGGATCTTTTTGTTTTTAGTGGGGGTTTTGTTGCAAAAATCACAACCGGCAATGTATTTGCGGACATCCGATTATAGACCAGGCCAGTAATATTTCTGTCGAATCTTTTCCAGAATCTTTCGTACTCCCAAGTGTGCAGACGTTTTACTGTCATGACATTGAAATAGCACATTCCTTCTCTCAGCAAAAGGCACAATTGTTTGTAAACGGTTCTTAGATGTGTCTGTTGTCTCAAACCTTCTGTACAGTATTCCATCTATCACCTCGAGACTATCCCATTGTGACCATACACAACTGGTTGCCACACTTCTGCCAGATATTTCCGAGAATGAAGGCCTTTTGTGGTCAATAAAAGCCCTTTTAATGAACTGTACACTTTTGTCACTATCCTGTAATTCTTTAAGCGATAGCTGTTCGTCATTTGAAAGATCATTTGAGTACCCATCGGTGCTAATGTTTCGCACCTTAGCAGTTTCATCACTAATGTTATTCTTTCAATTACTGCAATATCCACACTGTTTGCATGGGACACGGCTCAAGGCGTCGGCATTAGAATGCTTGTTTCCAGACCTGTGGATAATTTCGATATCATATTCACTCAAGACCTCTAGCCATCGAGCAAGTTGTCCTTCTGGATTTTTGAACTGCATCAACCACCGAAGAGAACCGTGATCAGTACGGTCTGTGAATTTTCTACCATAAAGATAGTGCTTGAAATGCTTCACGAAATTGACAACGCTACCAGCTCTTTCCTTGTCACACAGTACTGCCTTTCTGATTTGTTTAATGTTCGACTTGCATATCCAATTACAACTTATTTACCGTCCTTATCAATTTGAGATAGTACGGCACCGATCGCTTCTTTACTGGCATCAGTGTCTAAAATGAAGTCACGGGAAAAGTCAGGGTAAGCAAGAATTGGTACATTAGTGAGGCGTTGTTTTAAAAACTCAAATGCATCCTGACATTCCCGTGTCCATACAAAAGCCCTACCTTTCTCGGTCAGACGATGTAGACATTTTGCTTTAGCAGAAAAGTCTTTGATGTAGCGACGGTAGTAGCCACAGAGACCTAGGAATGAACGAAGCTCAGTAACACTTGTAGGGGTTGGCCAGTTTGCTATCACTTCTATTTTAGACGGACCAGTAGCAACACCTGTCTCTGAAATAACATGCCCCAGAAACTGAACTTCTTTTGAACATAGGCAGCACTTTTTCGCTTTCAGTTTTAGCCCGGCATTTTGAATGCGCGCAACCACTATTTCTAAATTTCCAATCATGTCACTGAATGTTTTCCACATAACGATTATATCGTCCAAATAGATTAAACATATATCCCATTGTAGACCAGCAAGCACTGTTTCCATCAGTCTCGAATGTGCTAGGTGCACAACAGAGGCCAAATGGCATGGTCTTAAATTGGAATAATCCACCTCTAGTTGCAAAAGCGGTCTTGTGTCGATCCTCAGGGCTTAATTCTACTTGCCAGTACCCAGAGCAAAGATCTAGTGTAGAGAACCATGTATTTCCTAATAACTGCTCTAGCGAATCATCGATTCGAGGCAAAGGATATGCGTCCTTAACAGTAACATTGTTAAGACGCCTATAATCGACACAAAATCTAAAGGAACCATCCTTCTTCTTTACTAACACAGCTCCCGATGCCCAAGGACTATTTGACGGCTCTATCACATCTTTCTCTAGCATTTCGTCAATGTGTTTATCAATTTCGTGTCTGAGGTGTACTGGTGTACGTCTAGTTGGTTCTGTGAATGTGGGTGCATTTCCGGTATTTATGTTGTGTTTCACACTACTAGTTCGACCTAAATCTTTGTCAGTTTCGGTAAACGAATCCTTGTATTTGATAAGTAACTTACGCAGTTGCTGACTTTGGTTTTCATTTAGATCGTCACTTGACCTATCAAAAAAATCTTGTAAATCTGGCCTTAGTATGTATTTTTCACTGTCGTTGCTGTGATTGGGTTCAGTAGATGAAACACGTTGTATCCAATGTATTGTCCCTATACTAGTCCCTTTATGAACCAATCGAACCTCAGGTTTCACATTCATAAGTCTAACAGGCACTATGTCACTTGTATTCACTACTGCTCGAGCAGTTAATGGGAAATCTTTTTCAAGTTTCTCTTCAATAGGTTCAATTATCCCCTCGAAATATTTCACTTTCCCTCCTTTTGGTACACAAACGACTCCTGGAATTATCATCTCGCTCATAGGCGGAATACTCACAGTCTCACTAGCAACAACTCTATAGCACCCTAATGAACCTTCAAAATGAACATTGAATGACTTTTTGCCAACCACTAAACGTTTCGATACTATATCAATGATACAATCATTATCCTTGAGAAAATCAAGTCCGATTATTCCATCAGCGCGCACATTGGCTACAACAGCTTTTATCTGAAAAGAGTTTTCACATATCTCAAATATGAACTTTCCTTTCCCTTTAACAGATAAACATCCTCCGTCAGCGGATGTTATTTGTTGAGAAAATTCCTGTAAAATTGGTTTCTTTGTCAGTTTATCATAAAAACTTGTTGATACTATTGATAGAGTGACCCCTGTGTCCACCAAGAAATTCGCACTAACCCCTCCTATGCACACATCAATATACATGCCAGCTTCGTCAATTATTGAAACATTTGGTTTTGTTTGCTTATTTCTCCTTTGAATAACCCTTGATGAACCGTATCGACCTGATTTATACGTATTACTTATTTCCGAATTGCTGGTTTTTAAACATATTTTCTCTAGGTGGAAATTTACAGTTTCTAAACAAATGATCACTAGCACCACAGTTATAACATTTTCTTTCCTTACTTTCTGGTGTATACGTAGATCTGCTATTTTGTTTAAATTTACCTATTTCCTCTGTTTTATCATATCCTGTATTGATTTCATGCCCAATTACGATACTATTAGCTGATAGGTTCAATTTATTTTCGTCATCTCTGTTATTAGAATCAGCTGATCGTAAGTAACCGCGTGATGTTCTATTTGATTCTTCAGCTTTGCTAAAAGCTTCTAGTTCGACCGAGAGTTGCATCATCCAAATGTCTGGGCCTTGATTGTTTCACTTTCAACTTCATATCCGAATCATGCAATGCATCTATGAATTTTTCTTTTGCAAGGGTTTCACGAACATCCCTAGGAGCCGTCGGATATGCTAAATTTGAAAGTCTTCTTAACACTTGTCCCAATTCCGGCAATGACTCAGAAGCCTTCTTTTTGCGTTCACGAACCTGAACCCTGTATAACTCCGTAAAACTAGGTGGAGCAAAACGTTCCTCTAGTGCATTAACTAAAATATCATAGCTACTCCGGTCTTCATGGGGCAAATCGCCTAATGTAGCTTGTGCCTGACCTCTTAAAGAAACAGCCAGATACAGCCCTTTCTGTTCTAAAGACCAATTGTTAACTTTTGCTACCATATCAAAATGCGATTTATAATCGATCCAAGAATTAACACCATCATATGTTGCGGGCTTCACTTTGACACCTTGATTGCAATTTCTCATTTGATCAGAACAGTTGTCATCGTGCATTGTTTCTTTCCTGACGTGTTTGTTTGTATTGATATGTACTTTAGGTGCAGTTTTGATCTGCAAGTCTCCTTTATTGGATACATTTCGCTGTGTTTCTGTTCCTTTACACTTACCTTCCATTTCAAAACTCAATTTGCCTTTATCTTTAAGAGGAAGTGTTTCTGCTATAGAAAATGATTCTATATCAAAAGACTTTGTTTTAGCAAAAGGAACTATAGGTTTTGTACCCAGCATAATTGTATGTCCTGTGTTTGGCTTTTGTACGGAACTTGCAAACCCAGAATCACTTTTCCTTGAAATATTGTCCATATATATTGCACTAGCCTGCGTATCTGGCTTGGGAGTCGAATGTACAAAACTCTGTCTCAAACTATTTTCTAGATGTTCTATTGCCGATGTCAAATTGCCTATTTCACTATTTATATCAGACATTTCCTACCATTAATCTACTTACCAGCTATAATGATAAATTTTTCTTCTCAAATCTTTTAACACTTTAACACACTAAAAATAAATAGTTTACACAATGCTAAATAACAATCACAAGTAGCCAATCGTATCTCAATAATTTACAGAATATTTTCAACAATGGAATCCCACCGATGCCACCAAATTTGTAACGTGTAAACCCTAAGCGGTCAATGGATTCGTACCGACTTAATCGGGATTCCAAATGCTAAAATACACTAATAGTTCAAATGTCACATTAACACCATGCAATGTGCACAAGCAAAATGATACCACACAAATGACACTAATATCATAGATTCGAATTGATAACTTTTATAACGTATATACACAGTATAGGATTCAGTCTTCTGAACACTATCAAATTGCACAATCAATTTGCTATTAGCAATATTATACTTCCTACACCGTCAGGAATCTGCACTTGTATATCAGAATATCACTAATCCAAACGCACACGGAAATCCAATGGAATCAATTACACAAGAAACACAAGATATACTACAATTGCTAAGTACACACTTCCAACAAATATATCTGTCACTATAGTTGCATTTGCACACATGTAAATCGCACAAATAACCATAAACACTTTCCTTATACCTTGATATATTTGAATTCCGGAATTACAGAATATTAAAGAATATTCACTATCACATGGAATCACTATTTAATCCAAGGAATAATACCTAACACTTACCAAACTCTCTTAGTTAATATACAAGATGTTGCTAGTCCAACAATGATCAACACACTGACGCTGATACCTGGATTCGGTCTCCTTATATACTCTGGGCGACGTGGACTAGTCTATTACTTATCTATGTAGGGGTGGCACACGACGATACCACAAAATACTAAGCATTACTGTTCAAGGAATAACAGGTCATTTTCCGGTTCTCCAAAGAAAGGATGAACATACTGTTTAGGAAACAATAACTTTCCGTATGTACAAATAAAAGTTTTTATCCCCACAACATAAATACCCCTGAACGGTAAAGTGGACTGCCTTTTAGTAAAGTAATCTCTTGCGTGAAAATAAACATGATGAAGGTAGGAATCAATCAAAACAGAACATTTTATAATCTTTCTCGTACGAATACAAGTATCCACAGGCATTTTCGTTACACTTACTTTGTCGTTTCCGTACCTCTAATCTCAGATTACCCATTGAAATCGGTCGGTGGCCAAATATAAACCGAGAGAATAGAGATTGTAATTTGTGTCAGGGTAGAGAGTTGGGAGACGAGTTTCATTATTTATTCGAATGCACTGAATTTATTCATGACAGCCAGGTTGATTCCCCAAAAATATAGATGTAGTACAAATACTGTAAAATATTGTGCCTTGATGTGTTCAAATTCAGTTGTTGAATTAAGTAAATTATGTAAATTCATTAAAATAGTTAAAAGTAAAGTATGTCCTTAGGTAGCTATTGTTTTAAAATTGATTTGTTTACTTCCTTTCGGAAACTAATGTAAATATTTTTGTACTTTTGATATTTATCTCTTTACCATGTAATTTAGCTATGAGTAATAAAGATCATTTGATTTGCAATATACGGATAGAAATTATAAGTGGTCAGTTAATATTTCATCTTTAGCAACAATATATTTAAATATATTATAAGAAAGAGACCTGTAGCAATAATGCTAATAATGTATACAGAAGGTGGACATTGGATGGACATATATACAAGATCTGGGAAGGTTCTTTAAAACTGGCCACCAACAGCGACTGTAGTTGAAGAGTCGAAGCAATCTATGCATGAATTATTTATAACCTTAGATGATCAGAGATGTAAAACATGCCTCGTGTAATGGTTTGCGTGCTCGCCTCGAGTGTGATAGATCGTAGGTCCGAGCCCCATTTGTGTTAATCCAAAGACAATAGAAATACATTTATTTTCGGTACAGGCTGCAAAACCATTTTATACGCGTATTAATATGCACGCACGGGTAGTTTTATCCAGGTATGTTTGAGCGGGAATTTAATCATTCGAGAGTTTCCCTTACACCAGTGAATAGCTTTTTCCGCTCTGCTGCACTTATTTGATTTGCGTTGTACTCGAATATATTGTTCTTCATGTCTGACGAAGATATTGCTAGCTCACCTCAACATGCTCGTTCTACCGAAGATCATGTAGCTCTCGCTAAAGATCCTATTACAGATGCATTCTCGCTTCTTTCAAAACATTTGGACAACGCATTGGAACAACAGAAGAAGAAAATGTTCAGTGTTTTGGAGACCAAAATTCCTGCATTGAACAGTTCTAATACAAGTAAGACTGAATTTAAGTTCAAATATACAAGCAACCAAAAACAGTGTGCTTTTAACGATAACGTGTCTCAGGACATTTCTGTTATTTAAACTGTTATTGTAGCTGACAATCGGGAGCTAGCCATTAAAACTGTTGATAAAGTTCAACGAGATATAGTTGTGAGGAATAAGACTGTTAAGATAGGGGACAAACATCGCTGGGACACGGTCAGTGAATATGAAGGGAATCCTTTGGCTGATGATTTTGACGATGAGCGCCGTCTCAGACAGGCTGAAACCAGGACTATTCGCAAGCGCAAAGCTGCCACCCCCAAGGAACCACCCAAACGTATGGCGACGGACAAGCTTTTTCGTGGCTTTAGCCAACCACCTGAGAGACAAAACTTCATGTCAGGAACCCAATTTACACCTAGATTCAATAACCAGAGGCAGACCACTATCTCCGCCGCCGCACGAAAAAAGTCAGCTGCCCAAGACATGTGTTACTACTGTGGTGCAACCGGACACTGGTCCTACAATTGTCCCGAATAAATCAACAAGAGAGCAGACAGCAGTACAAAATGAGGTACTATCTTCTATTGACAATACTTTATGCTTAGAGTCATATGAGTATGAAAATCAAACAGTAAAAGTACACAATGTTAAGGGTAGATTACATAAAAATATACAATTTTGGAAAGAAAAACTTTTATTGGCAGATAGTTCAAAATATTTAGTTTTGCCTATATTAGAATATGGTTATTTCCTTATTTTTGAACAAGAACCTCCTCCAGTTATATTAAGAAACAATAAATCTGCGTTTTAGCACAACGATTTTGCTCTCGGTTTTGAGGATTCGAGGAATCATGTTTTAAAGTGTCAAAAGAAGTTTTGTCAGATTTGTTGTCTGCTGGTTTTTTACCAAACTATGAAAAAAGTGTATGGAAACCACAAATCAGTATAGATTGGCTAGGTTTTGTCTGGGATTTAGATAAGGGTATACTTAGTATACCAGAAAAGAAAATCTTAGATATTGTACAGTTGTTAAATACATTTTTAGAAAATTCAAAGCAGTTAACTGCTAGAAACGTTGCTGCTGTTGTTGTTAAAATTATAGCGCTCTCTCCTACACTTGGTAATATTTGCAGAATAATGACCAGGCATTTACACCATGTTATCAACGAGCGAAGCTCTTGGGATTCTTTTGTTCAAATAGATGATTTTTCAATAAAAGAATTACAGTTCTGGTTATGTTGTACACTTTTCTGATACTAGTAACATAGTTCACAGAATGTGGACTAATGAAGAGAGGCTTAAGAGTTCAAAATGGCGAGAGCTAAAAGCTGTTGTTTTGATTCTTAATGGGTTTTCAGATCATTTTCAAAACAAATTTGTCAAATTGTTCACCGACAATCAGAATGTTGCTCATTTATATGAGATTGGTTGCATGAAGAAAGATCTACATGAATTAGTTTGGGGACCATTTACTATTGATCGCTTCGCTAACGGTAATAACACGAAATTGACACTGTTTAATTCAAATTTAGTGATCCATTAACTGAAGATGTAGACGCATTTACATTTGATTGGCCAAGAGATAATAATTGGCTTGTACCACCTGTTTCTTTAATAGCACACACAATCAAGCATGTTCAGTTATGCAAAACAGTGGGCACATTACTAGTTCCGAAGTGGAAATCTGCAATGTTCTGGCCTTTGCTTGTTTCACCCATTTCTGGGAATTTAAAAAAATTTGTTGCTGAATTTATTGAATATGAAACTCTTTCAAGATTTTTTGTTATATAAATGCTCGGCTGAAAATTCAGTTTTAGAAAGATTTATTTCTAATGTGCTGGTGCTGAGGCTTGATGCCAGATTGTCTTGTTATCGGACCTGGCCGCTTTTTTCAACAGTTTTCATTATGAATGTATTTATATATTTGTTACGGAACTTACCGTAATATTGTTTCTATGTAAAGCAGTGCATGTCTTTGCATATGTGTTTTAAGAAAAAAATCTTTAAGGCGGACCTGGCCGTGATTTGTTTAAGGACATGCCAAACTAATTCTTTATTTTCAGGTTACTTTAAGTTTACAATGGAAAGAAATTCATGATTTGTCTCGTATTCCAGGCCTTCATGATATTGCATTCTAATATGACGTCCCGTATTCGGTAGACAAATAAAAGCATATTTGAATAACAATCAAATATAGGCCACACATGCGCGCTGAGCTAAAAAAAAAAAGCACCTACATAAACGCTGACTATTTTTAGAAAATTCTTCATGGTTAGCGATTTTCTATTATTGTTTATCTAAAAATTGTTAAAATAAATGAAGTTAAAATTCAATAAATACTAATCAAGTCTTATCATAATTAAACTCTTATAAACACGGCTTTGTTGTCTCCCTGTTTATCTCCCATTGTCTCCGATCCGACTGGCTGCGTTCAACTGGTAATTTCGTTGTTAATCAATTAAAGTTGTTTATTTGTAATAAAATTTATAAATTTATAAATTCCGTATGAGATTGATGGAATAGCCACTACCAGCGCATCACCTTGACCGCCTCGAATTTTAAAATTACCGTATTTGTCCTATTAGAATCGAAATAATTCATGCCGGCCATACTTTATTGTTATTCAAATATGGGTAGGCATTATATTCATGAATATTTAACGTATGGCCGGCATGAATTATTTCTTAATTCTCAGTCATGGATACAGTCAAAAAGAGCAAGTCTGACGCAACTAACAAGAACTATGACTTATTTTTCTAAATTTAAATCTTGGTGTAGACAGTTTGATTTGGAATATTTACCTGCGAAGGCTTCTACAGTTACTATTTATTTAACAAGTTTAATTTTATACACAACAAAACAGAGATATATGTTTATTATGATATAAGAAAGAAACTACATACATAATACATATCAAAACATAATAATAAAATAAACATCATTTGGCGTATAGCTGTCTCGTTTGTTGTCACAGTTTTTGATCGCATAACGAATGATTAATTTCCAAGCTTGGGAATTATATCAATCAAACACCATGCTTGAACTACATGTTGTTGAATCTCCCCCTAACTAATGAGTTCATGCTTGAACTGACTGATGAACCCTGGCCCTATTTATGACTACAAGCATGTAGACCATAAACGTCAGTGGTGAAAGTTCATGCATGGACTGACGGCAGACGGACTTAGGACAGTACGATTGATTAATTTCCAAGCTTGGGAATTATATCAATCAAACACCCGAGTTCATGCTTTAACTACATGTTGTTGAATCTCCCCCTAACTAATGAGTTCATGCTTGAACTGACTGATGAATCCTGGCCCTATTTATGACTACAAGCATGTAGACCATAAACGTCAGTGGTGAAAGTCCATGCATGGACTGACGGCAGACTGACTTAGGACAGTGATCAGTTATTAGCTAGGGTCGTGAAACCTTTGACAGGTGTCTTGTCTGTATGCTAACCAAGACTCGTGCCAAAAGTGTCATTTACTGCGACAAGCAACTAAGTCATCAATAACTTACCCATCGAATTTGGGGAATTTGAGTTAAAATCAACGAAAAAATGCCACATACAAATATTATTTTGTTATTATAAACCAAGACAACAAATTAAAATTTGATGGTGGTGGTGGGGAAGGTGGTGGTTAGTCTGATGCAAATGTATCAACATGGCGACTTCCATAGCAAAATATAATGACACATAATCACGTGCTTACGCTGCATCTATTTCATACATGAGGCGCCCTAAGGTTTGATAGAGTGCTTTGTGTGTATAAAACCAATTCATCTAAGTAAACTTATTACGTTGCATCTATTTCATACAAGAGGCGCCCTACGGTTTGATAGAGCGCTTTGTGTGTATAAAACCAATTTATTTAAGTAAACTTATATAAATAACCCTTTATACACAACAAAACAGAGATATATGTTTATTATGATATAAGAAAGAAACTACATACATAATACATATCAAAACATAATAATAAAATAAACATCATTTGGCGTATAGCTGTCTCGGTTGTTGTCTTGTCTGTATGCTAACCAAGACAAGTGTCATTTACTGCGACAAGCAACTAAGTCATCAATAACTTACCCATCGAATTTGGGGAATTTGAGTTAAAATCAACGAAAAAATGCCAAATCAGTTGATGACTAATGACTATAGGAGACAACTGAACCCCAAATGAAGATACGCGTTATGTAAAGAGAATTACGAAAGGCATGCAATATATAACTTCATTAACTCATTATACATTTTAAATGACATTTAGCAAAGCATCATGAAGTGTCGAAGTAACCTATAAAGTACTCTGACGATTAGCTGTAAATATAAACGTATTTACCATCAGCTTCTAAATGAACTAGTTTATCACTGATTAGTACAAGAGTTTACATTCATTTGATAACAGTAACAATATAAATCAGCAGCGAGAGTGTCTGGTGAATGTTTCTAATTGCACTTTATGATGCATGAAATTTAATACCCATGTCTCTCATCATGTGTTATCGTTCTATAAACACGAATTTAATTAATTCAAACATCCATGTCTTACTATCGTCCAATGTTCTTGTTATTTATTGCTCCCAGCTGTGTTGAAATTAAAACACATATAATTAATACGAGTTGTAAAGTTATGTCACTATCCATCAACAGTTTACTAGCCATTGATGAATAATAAAAACAAAATACACAAAATAAAAATATACAATTGTGTACTCTTTCTCTATCTGATGACGGGGATTAGTATGCCCCACCGTACAGTGTCAGCTGATTGGATGTTAGTGACAATTAAACAAAATATTGATCAATACATTACATTTGGATCACTTGAACAAATGAAAAACACAATTGAGTTGATGAAATCTCACTCATCAAGTGTGAACTCTACGTAAGTAAGAAATTGTGTGAATTATGGATAACAATATACGAGGATTATTATGCCCCGACACTAACGAAATGCACAACGATAACACTAACACCCGAATTTTATTATGCCCCAAAACACTGTGTTAGCACTGAACCATTCAATCGAGTAACGCTTTTTGGGCCTGCTTGATTGTCGACATAGAAGTTCTAATATAACGGGTATAGCATAGTGAACTCCAACGTCCGAGAGTCTGAATAAGATGGTCTTCAATATATGACCCTGCAGTTGTACTCGCCCCAATTCTGAAGCTGTGACCGTTATACAAGTCAGAATTGTATCCTAATGATGTGAGTATCCGTTTTAGTGAATAAATGAAATAATGTCTCGTTAACGCCTTCCCGTTCTCCATTACAAAGAATGGTTCTTTATCATTATTCCTTTCAAATGTTTTATTTCGAAATTCAACATATCGTTCCAAAGAAATGACGGGACAAACTGAAGCCCCTGACGAAAATAAATGAATATCGACCCCCTCACGAAAAGGGTCTGTTTTAGAGGCTTTCAGATGTAAAGTCACTCTGTCATTATGGAAATGCACATCTTCCATACATACATTGCATTCTGGGTCGAAAGAATGTAATATGGTGAATTCACCGCAACGTAGAAAGCCGAAATACGCCATAACACATGTTGCTTCTAAAAGTATATCGGTATACGGTGTGAAATACATTTGTCTCAAAAGATGACAAATATCCCGCAGTAAACCGAAAGTAATCGGTAGTCTAGGTTTGGTTGAATGTGACTCATTTTTCTTAATTCCTCTATATAGGGCATCAAGCCGATAAAGTTTGTCAGATGCATTGCTAAATACAGAATTTGTCCCGGACTCAAGATATTTATACCGTATTCCACAAATGTACATTTTAATAGTAGAACATTTCAAATGTAAGTTTTTGAAGCAATGTGTAGCAAAATGAATAAGTGATTCCTCAGTTAACGGAGGCATATATGAATTTGTCCAAAGTACTCCAGTCATGCTTAGAAAGGTGACATAGGCGGAATAACCGCATTCATATTTTGTACGGATTCTTGGCGCTATTGATGTGTTAAGTAAACAACTTACAGTATTAGTTAATTCCACATTACGAGTGAGTAGTGAGGACAGGTTGTCGCTTGGACATCTGCTTCCGGTGCTACTTTCCGGAACGTCTAAAAATCAAATCGAGAAAGTGCATCGCTTATGACGTTTTTAACTCCCGGGATATGCTTACTTGAAAATGTAAAATTGTTTGTTGCTGCTAGCCAAGTGAGTTTACGCATTAGCTTCATAATATCCTGCACCTTAGATCGCCCCTTATTTATAATGTGAACCGTCGATTCATTGTCACAGTGAAAAACTATTCGCTTTTTTTTTATCCAATATTTACTCCAAAGCACTGCCGCAACGACAATAGGGTAAAATTCTCTGAAAGCCATCGACATTTCTGACTCCATTATATAGCTCAACTCAGATGGCCAAGGGCTACTAAACCATCTTCCCTGGAAGTATCCCCCAAATCCCAATGTCGATGCTGCATCTGTGAACAAGACTAAGTCGTCAGAACTAGTAGTCAATGTATCGTAGAAAAAAGATACGCGATTCCACTGTTTGAGAAAAATATGCCACATTTTAAGGTCTTCTCGGCATTCAGGGGACAGTGAAACATAATAATTGAGATTGTTAACTTTAGTAGATAAGTTTATCAAATATGTGACAAAACTTCTGCCGGGTTTAATAACTCTTGCAGCAAAATTGAAATGTCCAAGAAGCTGTAAAAGTTTTCGCTTTCTTATCGAGCGCCTGCTTAAAAATGTACCAATGAACGAAATAATTCGGTCGACTTTATTTTGAGGAAGCCTAGCTTCCATATTAGCAGTGTCTAATATAACTCCTAAATACTCTAAAGTTGTATCTGGGCCCACGGTCTTCTTTGTAGATAGCGGTATATTCAGTTTTTTGAAAATCATGGTAAGAATAGCCATAGTTCTGTCTCCTGACGTATCAGCAGTTTGAATTGTCAAAAAATCATCAAGTAAATGTAGTATTACAGGAATATTGTAGTTATTCTTGGCTATCCAACATATAGCTACTGACAAATTGTCAAAAAGTTTAGGTGATGAGCGTGAACCAAAACAAAGACGTACATAATAGTAATATAACTTTCTCCATTTGATACAGTACAAATGGTGCTGATCCTTTCTGATCCCTAACTGCTTAAATGCGTCTGAGATGTCCACCTTGTTTAATATTGAAAAACGCCCGAAATCTTTTATAGCGCTGATCGCATCATCTATCCTAACGTAGGATAGCGAACATTGTTCTTTATCAATTAAATTGTTAATGCTTGAATGCTCTTCACCGTCATGAGGAGACGATAAATCGACTATTAATCTCTTTTTTCCTGAATATTTACCTTCAACTATACCTATCGGGCTTACACGATACATATCAAAAGGGGGCTTCTCAAACGCCCCTTTGAGATAGCCTTTCTCCACCTCTTGTTTAATTAAATTATCAACAATGTCTGGATTACGAAAAGCTGATTGGAGATTTTTACATTCAACTGTTGGTAAATTTGTCTTTGATACCATAGTTTTTGATTCCATCTAATAAATATTGTACAAAATGTCTGTCGGGATGTTTTAATAATTCTTCAGCTAAATTATCAACGTTAATTTGAGATGCTGATACATTGTCGTTCGCGGTGAGTCACCTGTCGGCAGCTTTCTGCACGTCAGATGTTTTATTTTGATTTTGTTTGCTAAAATTAGTTTTCTCACATGTCTTAAATCCATGACCTTTGCCCTTGCACTTGAGACAGGCGTGACTAAATTTACAGTCTTTCCATTTACACGTTCCGTAATTAAAATTGTTACATAAATCATGATCTTCTACTTGAATGATATTTCTACCATATCTATCTTTGTTTTTCTCTCCCACTGACCGAATATTTGCCATGCTTTGTGGGGCCTTTTGAAGGGGAATATCTTTACTCCTTTGTTTCTCGCAGAATTTAGTTGTGTGATCGTAATCACCACAAAGTTCGCATTCCCTACTTTGTGTACCATGCATAACTAGATGTAACAGACGATCATCTACTTTCCCTCAGTTAATAGCAATGGTGTGCTCTATTATTGCATTAGCAGCCTTAGCTGAAAACATTTTGTGATAGCGATAAAACTTTGGGCCGTAATTAGTGGCAATATCATTGATATCTGCCTCGTATTGATCAAGCTCGTCACGTCGCTGAGGGTACACTTTACAAATAATGTTTCTGTATTTTCTAAATGCCTTATTGAATTCATCTAGGGTAAGACATTGCTCTAACCGAGTGTCCTTTGGAGCTGACAACTCTACAGTTAGCCCTTCGGAGAAGATTGTACGGGTCTGTGGTACTTCATTCTTAGGATAAAGTAATAAGGCTAAATTGATGTCCTTACCTTCTAAAATTTGCTTACGCAATGTCGGAGACACATAATCCAATTTTGGTAAGTCCTCTGAATACACAATACCTTTTGATGTGTCCACCTGTCTACGAAATGTTTGTTCCACATTAGATGGATTCAAAGGAGTAGCTGTTCTGTAAGTTGCTTGGAAAGCCGTCGATAAATCGAAGTTCGACTTCTGATTTGGAGTACTACCAGTAGCACCCTTGTTTTGAAGAATTCCTGCCACCATTGAAGACATTGAAGAAAGAGCTTCTGTAGCTGTTTTTAGAGCACAAGTAGTTTCCTTAAGAAGTTCTTCTGTATGCGTAGCGCCACTATTTTGATTTGTTTGTTGTACTTGAGTCTCCATTTCATTTTGTTCCATACTTGGCTCAGTAGACGTATTGTCGTTTATATTAATAGTATCTTGAGGAACTTCACCTTCACTTTGTGGAGTGTTTTTGTACTTCTCAAAGTACAATTGCCGAATCATGTCTAGTCGCCAAGTAGATTTCACGGAAATGCCCATCTCCTTAAGATGGTAAATGTATTGTTCTTTGTTCCAATGCATTGTATCACTTGGATCATGCCGCGCAGGACGTTTTCTTCCACTCATTATGAATTTGTCTATTTCATGAGATAGATAGATGCATAATCCAATTTACTTAAATTATGTAGAAGGTGTTAATCACCAGAATAGAATTAATTTTTAATTGATACGAAATTTAGTCTGATGCAAATGTATCAACATGGCGACTTCCATAGCAAAATATAATGACACATAATCACGTGCTTACGCTGCATCTATTTCATACATGAGGCGCCCTAAGGTTTGATAGAGTGCTTTGTGTGTATAAAACCAATTCATCTAAGTAAACTTATTACGTTGCATCTATTTCATACAAGAGGCGCCCTACGGTTTGATAGAGCGCTTTGTGTGTATAAAACCAATTTATTTAAGTAAACTTATATAAATAACCCTCAATCGGGTTGTTCAGTTTCAGTTCTGAACTCTAATTTCTATGCTGTAAAGTGGTATCACGACATGCATTTGTTCAACGACCGTTGTAGTAATAAGTTAGTAAATAATGTATTGGAAGGCGGCAAAAGAATTTTGTCAAAGCCTATTAAAAAGAAAGAACCTATTACTGCAGATATAATACATAAATTGTTTAATTTTTATAAGAATAATTTGGCTTTATACAACAGTCGTTCACTTTGTATGTTTTTACTAGCTTATGCAGGATTTTTTAGGTATAAAGAACTTTTTAATATCAGAATTACTAATATTGCTTTCTATGATACACATATTGAAATACTTGTTGAAACTAGCAAGACAGATATTTATAGACAAGGCAATAAAGTCGTAATAGCCAGAACAAACACTGAAACTTGTCCAGTTCTTTTCTTGCATCGCTACTGTACATTAGCAGTAAGCAGTATTTGGATTCTAATGAATACATTTTTCGTTCTTTACAATACAACAAAAGCAACCATAAATGTACTATCAGTAAAATTAACAAACCGTTATCTTACACGCGTTCTAGGGAGCTTCTTTTAGAGACAGTTAGTGCAATAGGACTGGATAAAACATTGTTTGGTTTGCACAGTTTACGAAGTGGTGGGGCAAGTCAAGCAGCTAATAATAATGTTACAGACAGGCTTTTCAAAGCATACGGTCGTTGGCGATCAGAAAACGCTAAAGACGGATATGTGAAGGATAGTTTATTATCAAAGCTTTCTGTTACTAAGCTGCTTAGTATTTAGTGCTTTCGCCTTTTGTCTCGACTGGTTTGATGCAAACTCGCCATCCCCCCCCCACACACACACACACATTTGTTACTACTGTGATGGAACTCCGTGTAATAGAAAAACATACTTGAGCACACTAAGCATACTGGAAGACACAAAACATACTTGAGCACACAAAACATACTTGAGCACACAAGTCATGATTGAGCACACTAAACATACTTGAAGACACAAAACATACTTGAGCACACAAAACATACTTGAGCACACAAGTCATGATTGAGCACACTAAACATACTTGAAGACAGAAAACATACTTTAGCACATCAAGTATACTTGAGCATATCATCGGACTGAGATAAAATGCAAAAGAAAATGATTTAACATGGACGACTGGTTATATCCCGTCTTCGAAGTTCAATCTATTAGAAAAGTAAGACAAATGCAACATGCCAATGACCTAAATCTGCCAAATAAGAAGTCAAAAGTTTGCCCTTCCGGAGCACATGAGGTCACTCCCTGCTTTTAGTGGGGTTCGTGTTTCTCGATCTTTAGTTTTATGTGTATGTTTTGTAGATCGTTGTTTGACCTTGGTACATTTTGGCCATTGTGTTGTCTGTTCTTTGATATACGGATTCCGATTACCCCTTTGGTATCTTCAAACTCTTCTTTCATAACAACCATAATATATATGCCAATATTGTCTCTGGATTGTCAATTTTTTTATTGCCCCTTCGGTGTCCTCTAATGTTTATTAGAAAGGCAATTCACAATTCACAATTCTTTAATTTACCTAATTTTTAATTTCAGCTGAAAATAAATTGCCATACATAGGCAACGTTTTAGATTTAAATTCATCATATCCCCGGTACTAGATATCAGAAAAAGAAGCCGGCCCACTGAAACAACAGTTCGCGGATATACATGTCGCCTCACTCGGACACATTACCCTGATTCCGAGCCAACCCGTGTTTTCTCTTTATCCTTAATGCAGCGTGCTTAGCAGAGAAGCAACACGTACCAATTGTATAGTCTTTATAATCTATGGCTCTCAAGGTAATTTAATAATGAACAATGCGAGAACACATGGTTAATTTTCAATATTGATTGATCAGTATCTATCACTACTGATGTTGTGAGTTCGAATCTCGATCAGGGCGCAGTGTACAAGATTATGTAATAAAGTTTGTCTGTGAATTGCGACAGGTCGGTGGTTTTCTTCGAGTACTCCGGGTTCCTCCACCAATAAAACTAACCCCCACGATATAACTGAAATATTGTTGAAAGTGGCGTTAAACATCAAACAAGCAATCAATATTGATTATCTTGTATGCTTAACGAATGCATTTTGTATTACAATAGCGTGTTTGTGTAACTATAACTTTTGCTAAACGGCAGATCTGATTATAGCATGTTTAAATAGGATTTAATGATAAAATCAACAATAACATTAAAACAGTTACGTTTTTAATGGTCTCCTAATCAGATAAAACCCTAGTGTATGTTAGTATTGAGTGGAACTCTCTGCATTATGGGTTCCATGATATAAAACATTGAGAGAAAAAAATTAAATTGTGTTTAATTTTCTCTGTATCAGATGAAAAATCACATATTCTTGTCAATAAAGAATTATATAATTAATGATTGAATGATACATGTGAATTATTTATGATAATATCAAAATAAATATGTTTTATTTTATTTGATCTTTATAAGATGACAAAAATCAAATATATTTGTCAATTTTGTGTAAAGAATTATCTGCAGTAAGGATTGCATAACATGCAAATATATACAATAAAATTTTAATAATATATGTGTTTTAATTATCTCTTTATAAGATGAAAACATCTAACATGTGTGTCAGTATTGTGTGGAACTACGTAGAAAGGGATTTTATAGCTGTAGTTGGATTACTTGTGTAATAGCATTTTGGAATCGTTTAACATACCATGTCACAGAAATCAGAGAGTTTATTTTATCTTTTTTATGGAAAGATAATAATTATTCTACAACTAGGAATGATGATGACCCGTGCTGATTTTTGTGAAAATACTTTTACAATATATCAGAACAAAACTATCACAATCAGTACGGGTGTTACAATACCTAATTTAGAGTCATCAACCAAATGTGCAGCTGAGTGTCGATCAAGACATAGATGTTGTGCTGCTGTTTACAGTCAAACATCAATGATGTGTCATCTAGATATTTCAGGAGATTGTAGTTCTGAGAAATCTTCCGTGGATGGATGGGTAACTATGACAAAGGATTATTTTGGTAATTATATTAAAATCTAAAACACTACCCAGGGTATAGTACTTAAAAGTTGTGATGGTTTGTGGTTGATGGTGTTTAACGCCACTTTCAACAATATTTCAGTTTTTTCGTGGCGGTCAGTTTTATTGGTGGAGAAAATCGGAGTACCCTGAGAAAACCACCGACCTGTCTCAGCAGGTCTTAAAGGGGAAAGATGTTGGTTTCACGTAAAACCGTCAAACCCTTACATCCGCCCTTAAAGATGAATAATCATGATATGCCAGAAGTTTCGAGTCATAAACATGTAGGAATTTACTTCTCAGACAATGGTTCGTGGCACGAGCATATAGATTACATTGTAAAGAAATGTAAAGAAATCGTTTGTCCGTTTTAACATCCTTCGTCGATTTCGACTTGTCTTAGATAGATTTACGCTGGAAAAAAAATATTTTTCCTTTATAAGGCCTATTTTAGAATATGGTGACGTCATATGGGATAGTAATATTCATTACTTAGCTGACAAAATTGAGCATGTTCAAATTGAGGCTATGAGAATTGTTACGGGTGGGACAAAATTAACCTCTATCAATAAACTTTACGATGAAACGGGTTGGGAGAAGTTGGCCGATCGAAGAACAAATCATAAATTGGTCTTATTTCATTTAATGGTGAATAGGGAAGTATCTGAGTAACTTGTTACTAGATACTCTGTCTAACTTACATCACCATTTCACGTGCCGATCTCAAAGCATATCTGCAATTCGAACAAGAACGAGTCTCTATACTGGATACTATTTGCCATCTAGTATAAAGCTATGGAACGAACTTCCCCTGGAATTTCGTAACATAACGTCGCTCGACATTTTCAAAATCCGATTAAAAGTCATTAATAAGAAACGCCCATCTTATTATTACATCGGAAGTAGGCTAGCTCAAGTCCTTCATGCAAGATTGCGCATGGATAGCAGCTCATTAAACGTGCACCTTTTCTTACGTAATCTAGTTGATAACCCTAACTACATGCGGTCAGACCGAGACGACAGCCCACTTTCTACTTCAGTGTAGAAATTATTCAGTGATCCGAGACACTACTATCAACTCCTTAAATTTACTTGTCCCTATTACAGCCAAACTATTATTGTATGGATCAACTGCTCTAACTGATGAACAAAACACACTTATTTTTACCAAAGTGCGAAAATACATCCTAGACTGCAAAATATTTGTAAATGCTTAGTATATTGTGACCGCATTTCATCCTTCACCCTCTTTTTATTTTATTTTCATGTACATTCTTTTTTCATCTGCTTTTGCAATCTTCATTGTGAATTGTTTATCATTATGTAATGTTCGTTAAATTTTTCATGAGCGTGCAATACGTGATGATGTTTTCATATTGTTGTCGATTTGTAAGGAGACGGATTTATATAAGCTCAGCTTGTTTCCGAATCCTTGTCGTATATTACATATTGTATTGTATTAACATGTCATATTATTGAATAAAATATGTTTAAATTAAAGGGGAAAGACACCAAGCCATAATGTAATGTTAAATATACTTAATTACTAATTGAAAATGGAATCAAACACATGTTATTGGAGTAACACACCCGATGTCACTAGTGGAGCAGGAATTGCTTACCCTTCCAGAACACCTGAGTTCAACCCCGGTTTTTAGTGGGGTTCGTGTTGCTCGATATTTAGTTTTCAGTGTAGTGTTTTGTAGATTGTTGTTGGTTCATTTTCTTTTGTTCATTATGACTCGTATCCTTCTTCTGTTGACGGATTCTGATTACACCTTTGGTATCTTCAAACTCTTCTTATTACTAAAAGAATCACAGAAAGTTATTAATTGCGTATTTTAAAATCATATACAGTCAAACCTGTATTAAGAGGTCACCCTTGGAACATAAAAAGTGGCCATATAAGACAGGTGATCTCTTAAAAGAGGTTTAATTTGTATGATGTTTTCTACGTCAGGACAAGAAAAGGATGACCTTTTAATACAGGTGACTACATAATAGAGGTGACCGCATGGGGAGGTTTGACTATATTATAAATTTTCCGGCTGTAAGGCAGCTGTCAAAAAGACAATGTTAGTGACGTCACTCCTTCTTATATTAATTCAAGTATTCAAGTATTGGTATACATTATAAACCAGTCAAGAAAATGTACATTTACCGAGTTTTAATAGACTGGGAATAAGAAAATATGGGCTTAGTCTCTTATGATTTCAATCCATATATTCGGTAAAGGAAATTAATAGCAGTCAACTTTCAGCACCAAAAACGAGAGTTCCTCTTTTTGTACGAATAAAGTCATTTTTAGAACGTTAACAACCTAAGTAGAGCATTGTTTTGTTCTTCTTAGTGGTTGGATAATTTTGTTTATCTTCGGCTATGTTACAAACTGTGTCGTAAAGGAATTTTATTTTGGTGTAGTCGCAAGGAAACTGGAATAAACGGTGTGACGTAAAATAATGTTGTTTTTGTGCTCTTCAATACTAAAGAGTTCAACAAAATGGCGACATCCATAAAAATCCAAATTGATTTTTTTCAACCGTCTTTGTGACTGCACTATTGGTCATTTAAAAGGATAGAAAACCTTATTGCTTGATATACACACACATCATATATTTGGTTTCTTTCCCCTTTTTTCTACGCTGTGTAGTACAATACCTCCGAAAGAAACATCATTTGCTTGTGGTACGACTCAATTACGTCACTCACCCCACCCTAAGGACAGAACGTAGATGGGTGTATCCCCTTTTGAGAATGTCACGCTTATTGCAATTTAAAGACAATTTGTCTACCCTTCCGGAGCACCTGCGTTCACCCCCGGTTTTTAGTGGGGTTGGTGTTGCTCGATCCTTTGTTTTATGTGTTATGTTTTGTAGATCGTTGTTTGTCCTTTCGTCCTTTTTTCTTTTGGTCATTGTGTTGTCTGTTCTTCATTGATTTACGGATTCTGATTACGCCTTTGGTATCTTCAAACTCTTCTTTCAATAGCTTTTTTTCTGAATAGCAATATGTTTGAGAGAAGACGTTGGTAGTCCGTTTTAAAAGAACATTTTCAACCCCTATCCATATCTTTCCTCTTTTACTTGTGCCAAAACAATTGTACCTACGTTCTGAATGCAACAAGGAAAAGGCAAAATCATGGATAGGGACAAAACGTTCAGTCTTATAACGTCCTCCTACAACAAAATATTTGCTAATTGGTAACTGCTGCAAATTGTATTTTACAATGGGTGGAAGGCGTGTGCACATGACATTCGTTCATTCCATACAACCATCAGTGCATTATTTTACAAGGGGTGTAAGGGGAGTCCACGAGCCATTCGTTCTTTCCATACATCCATCAGTGCATTATTTTAAAAGGGGTGTAAGGGGAGTCCACGAGCCATTCGTTCTTTCCATACATCCATCACTGCATTATTTTAAAAGGGGTGTAAGGGGAGTCCACGAGGCATTCGTTCTTTCCATACCATCATCATTACATTATTTTACAAGGGGTGGAAGGCGTGTGCACATGACATTCGTTCATTCCATACAACCATCAGTGCATTATTTTACAAGGGGTGTAAGGGGAGTCCACGAGCCATTCGTTCTTTCCATACATCCATCAGTGCATTATTTTAAAAGGGGTGTAAGGGGAGTCCACGAGCCATTCGTTCTTTCCATACATCCATCACTGCATTATTTTAAAAGGGGTGTAAGGGGAGTCCACGAGGCATTCGTTCTTTCCATACCATCATCATTACATTATTTTACAAGGGGTGTAAGGGGAGTCCACGAACCATTCGTTCTTTCCATACATCCATCAGTGCATTATTTTACAAGGGGTGTAAGGGGAGTCCACGAGCCATTCGTTCTTTCCATACATCCATCAGTGCATTATTTTACAAGGGGTGTAAGGGATGTCCAGGAGGCATTCGTTCGTTCCGCACAACCAATGGCACTAGATCCTATTTTCTTTATTACATTGTTCTCTCGGGGAATTGGTGAAAGTTCACATGGCTCAACAAACATGACTGCCTGTCGCGTCCCATGCGGCGGATAGGGTTGCTTACTTGATCGGGGTTGTCAGGTTAAAATACGGAAAGCCTTATTGTGGATCATAGTGTGTAAAGTATTTTTGAGAATTTCACCCCTCCCCCTCCCCCGTCCCCTTGGACGTTAAAGACCTCTTGCAGATTTCAGAAAAAGAGCTGGGACGTTTTATCCGCTACAAAGGGGTACAATTTCCGTCCTTGCCCAACTCGATTATCTTCAAGTGAAAGTCAAAGGTCGATGCCCAGGTTATTCAATCCATTTTTTCTGTAGGTCTATATATCTTTTTACATTATTGAACTTGTTAAACACTTTTAAATTATTTGGCTTTCCAATATTTCGGTTTTTGAGCGTACCTGATGAAGGTTATTCCAGAAACGTGTCGTGTACACTAAATTAGATATCTACGTTTTCATTTCCTTAATATGCGAGAAATGATCAATCAATAAACCACCAGGGTATTAATTATAAAATGATAGATTAAACAGTGATGGTCAACAATTCCTTCAATATTAACAAAGCGAACAATCATCTCTCTTCTCAAACCTTTGAAGATAAAAAAAAAACAAAACGGCATATGACGTTAGTAATACGTCTCATCTCGCTGATAATGCAAATAGATTCTATCACAAATATGAAAGTACTCTTGTAAAATCAAAGAATATGAAAAGCAAAATGATAAATAGTATTATTACAATACTCCATTAACAAAAATAGACCTAAGCACGCTACATCTGAAAGATAGCAGCAAACTTGATTAATTTCTAGTCAATTTGAATCAAATTTCATAAAAAAACATTATGTTTCCATGGTGATAATCAATCAGTAATATGCTAGGATTTCCATTTTACTTGCATGTGTAAATCACTTGATTTACAGCATCATTTCACTAAGAGGGATGTACCCCGCCACCCTTTATTGAAGTGTCTGTACCAAACCAGAAAACCGAGCGGCCTTGTATTTGTGTATTAGGGGTAGCCATTTTCCTCTTTCTACGATTTGTTTTATTCGTGTTACTCGATCTTTAGTTTTATGTGTATGTTTTGTAGATGTTGTTTGTGTTTAGTGGGGTTCGTGTTACTCGATCTTTAGTTTTATGTGTATGTTTTGTAGATGTTGTTTGTGTTTAGTGGGGTTTGTGTTACTTGATCTTTAGTTTTATGTGTATGTTTTGTAGATGGTGTTTGTGTTTAGTGGGGTTTGTGTTACTCGATCTTTAGTTTTATGTGTATGTTTTGTAGATGTTGTTTGTGTTTAGTGAGGTTCGTGTTACTCGATCTTTAGTTTTATGTGTATGTTTTGTAGATGTTGTTTGTGTTACTCGATCTTTAGTTTTATGTGTATGTTTTGTAGATGTTGTTTGTGTTTAGTGAGGTTCGTGTTACTCGATCTTTAGTTTTATGTGTATGTTTTGTATATGTTGTTTGTGTTACTCGATCTTTAGTTTTATGTGTATGTTTTGTATATGTTGTTTGTGTTACTCGATCTTTAGTTTTATGTGTATGTTTTGTAGATGTTGTTTGTGTTTAGTGAGGTTCGTGTTACTCGATCTTTAGTTTTATGTGTATGTTTTGTATATGTTGTTTGTGTTACTCGATCTTTAGTTTTATGTGTATGTTTTGTAGATGTTGTTTGTGTTTAGTGGGGTTTGTGTTACTCTATCTTTAGTTTTATGTGTATGTTTTGTAGATGTTGTTTGTGTTTAGTGAGGTTTGTGTTACTTGATCTTTAGTTTTATGTGTATGTTTTGTAGATGTTGTTTGTGTTTAGTGGGGTTTGTGTTACTTGATCTTTAGTTTTATGTGTATGTTTTGTAGATGTTGTTTGTGTTTAGTGGGGTTCGTGTTACTCTATCTTTAGTTTTATGTGTATGTTTTGTAGATGTTGTTTGTGTTTAGTGGTGTTCGTGTTACTCGATCTTTAGTTTTATGTGTATGTTTTGTAGATGTTGTTTGTGTTTAGTGGGGTTCGTGTTACTCGATCTTTAGTTTTATGTGTATGTTTTGTAGATGTTGTTTGTGTTTAGTGGGGTTTGTGTTACTCAATCTTTAGTTTTATGTGTATGTTTTGTAGATGTTGTTTGTGTTACTCAATCTTTAGTTTTATGTGTATGTTTTGTAGATGTTGTTTGTGTTTAGTGGGGTTTGTGTTACTCGATCTTTAGTTTTATGTGTATGTTTTGTAGATCGTTGTTTGTGTTTAGTGGGGTTTGTGTTACTCGATCTTTAGTTTTTATGTGTATGTTTTGTAGATGTTGTTTGTGTTTAGTGGGGTTCGTGTTACTCAATCTTTAGTTTTATGTGTATGTTTTGTAGATGTTGTTTGTGTTTAGTGGGGTTTGTGTTACTCAATCTTTAGTTTTATGTGTATGTTTTGTAGATGTTGTTTGTGTTTAGTGGGATTTGTGTTACTTGATCTTTAGTTTTATGTGTATGTTTTGTAGATGTTGTTTGTGTTTAGTGGGGTTCGTGTTACTCAATCTTTAGTTTTATGTGTATGTTTTGTAGATGTTGTTTGTGTTTAGTGGTGTTCGTGTTACTCGATCTTTAGTTTTATGTGTATGTTTTGTAGATGTTGTTTGTGTTTAGTGGGGTTTGTGTTACTTGATCTTTAGTTTTATGTGTATGTTTTGTAGATGTTGTTTGTGTTTAGTGGGGTTCGTGTTACTTGATCTTTAGTTTTATGTGTATGTTTTGTAGATGTTGTTTGTGTTTATTGGGGTTTGTGTTACTCGATCTTTAGTTTTATGTGTATGTTTTGTAGATGTTGTTTGTGTTTAGTGAGGTTCGTGTTACTCGATCTTTAGTTTTATGTGTATGTTTTGTATATGTTGTTTGTGTTACTCGATCTTTAGTTTTATGTGTATGTTTTGTAGATGTTGTTTGTGTTTAGTGAGGTTCGTGTTACTTGATCTTTAGCTTTATGTGTATGTTTTGTATATGTTGTTTGTGTTACTCGATCTTTAGTTTTATGTGTATGTTTTGTAGATGTTGTTTGTGTTTAGTGAGGTTCGTATTACTCGATCTTTAGTTTTATTTGTATGTTTTGTATATGTTGTTTGTGTTACTCGATCTTTAGTTTTATGTGTAAGTTTTGTAGATGTTGTTTGTGTTTAGTGAGGTTCGTGTTACTCGATCTTTAGTTTTATGTGTATGTTTTGTATATGTTGTTTGTGTTACTCGATCTTTAGTTTTATGTGTATGTTTTGTAGATGTTGTTTGTGTTTAGTGGTGTTCGTGTTACTCGATCTTTAGTTTTATGTGTATGTTTTGTAGATGTTGTTTGTGTTTAGTGGGGTTCGTGTTACTCTATCTTTAGTTTTATGTGTATGTTTTGTTGATGTTGTTTGTGTTTAGTGGAGTTTGTGTTACTCGATCTTTAGTTTTATGTGTATGTTTTGTAGATGTTGTTTGTGTTTAGTGGGGTTCGTGTTACTCAATCTTTAGTTTTATGTGTATGTTTTGTAGATGTTGTTTGTGTTTAGTGGGGTTTGTGTTACTCAATCTTTAGTTTTATGTGTATGTTTTGTAGATGTTGTTTGTGTTTAGTGGGGTTCGTGTTACTTGATCTTTAGTTTTATGTGTATGTTTTGTAGATGTTGTTTGTGTTTATTGGGGTTTGTGTTACTCGATCTTTAGTTTTATGTGTATGTTTTGTAGATGTTGTTTGTGTTTAGTGGTGTTCGTGTTACTTGATCTTTAGTTTTATGTGTATGTTTTGTAGATGTTGTTTGTGTTTAGTGGGGTTTGTGTTACTCGATCTTTAGTTTTATGTGTAGGTTTTGTAGATGTTGTTTGTGTTTAGTGGGGTTTGTGTTACTCGATCTTTAGTTTTATGTGTATGTTTTGTAGATGTTGTTTGTGTTTAGTGGGGTTTGTGTTACTCGATCTTTAGTTTTATGTGTATGTTTTGTAGATGTTGTTTGTGTTTAGTGGGGTTCGTGTTACTCGATCTTTAGTTTTATGTGTATGTTTTGTAGATGTTGTTTGTGTTTAGTGGGGTTCGTGTTACTCAATCTTTAGTTTTATGTGTATGTTTTGTAGATGTTGTTTGTGTTTAGTGGGGTTCGTGTTACTTGATCTTTAGTTTTATGTGTATGTTTTGTAGATGTTGTTTGTGTTTAGTGGGGTTCGTGTTACTTGATCTTTAGTTTTATGTGTATGTTTTGTAGATGTTGTTTGTGTTTATTGGGGTTTGTGTTACTCGATCTTTAGTTTTATGTGTATGTTTTGTAGATGTTGTTTGTGTTTAGTGGTGTTCGTGTTACTTGATCTTTAGTTTTATGTGTATGTTTTGTAGATGTTGTTTGTGTTTAGTGGGGTTTGTGTTACTCGATCTTTAGTTTTATGTGTATGTTTTGTAGATGTTGTTTGTGTTTAGTGGGGTTTGTGTTACTCGATCTTTAGTTTTATGTGTATGTTTTGTAGATGTTGTTTGTGTTTAGTGGGGTTTGTGTTACTCGATCTTTAGTTTTATGTGTATGTTTTGTAGATGTTGTTTGTGTTTAGTGGGGTTCGTGTTACTCGATCTTTAGTTTTATGTGTATGTTTTGTAGATGTTGTTTGTGTTTAGTGGGGTTCGTGTTACTCAATCTTTAGTTTTATGTGTATGTTTTGTAGATGTTGTTTGTGCTTAGTGGGGTTTGTGTTACTTGATCTTTAGTTTTATGTGTATGTTTTGTAGATGTTGTTTGTGTTTAGTGGGGTTCGTGTTACTCTATCTTTAGTTTTATGTGTATGTTTTGTAGATGTTGTTTGTGTTTAGTGGGGTTTGTGTTACTTGATCTTTAGTTTTATGTGTATGTTTTGTAGATGTTGTTTGTGTTACTCAATCTTTAGTTTTATGTGTATGTTTTGTAGATGTTGTTTGTGTTTATTGGGGTTTGTGTTACTCGATCTTTAGTTTTATGTGTATGTTTTGTAGATGTTGTTTGTGTTTAGTGGGGTTCGTGTTACTTGATCTTTAGTTTTATGTGTATGTTTTGTAGATGTTGTTTGTGTTTAGTGGGGTTCGTGTTACTCTATCTTTAGTTTTATGTGTATGTTTTGTAGATGTTGTTTGTGTTTAGTGGGGTTTGTGTTACTTGATCTTTAGTTTTATGTGTATGTTTTGTAGATGTTGTTTGTGTTTAGTGGGGTTCGTTTTACTTGATCTTTAGTTTTATGTGTATGTTTTGTAGATGTTGTTTGTGTTTAGTGGGGTTTGTGTTACTTGATCTTTAGTTTTATGTGTATGTTTTGTAGATGTTGTTTGTGTTTAGTGGCGTTCGTGTTACTCTATCTTTAGTTTTATGTGTATGTTTTGTAGATGTTGTTTGTGTTTAGTGGGGTTTGTGTTACTTGATCTTTAGTTTTATGTATATATTTTGTATATGTTGTTTGTGTTTAGTGGGGTTTGTGTTACTTGATATTTAGTTTTATGTGTATGTTTTGTAGATCGTTGTTTGTGTTTAGTGGGGTTTGTGTTACTCGATCTTTAGTTTTATGTGTATGTTTTGTAGATGTTGTTTGTGTTTAGTGGGGTTTGTGTTACTCGATCTTTAGTTTTATGTGTATGTTTTGTAGATGTTGTTTGTGTTTAGTGGGGTTCGTGTTACTCGATCTTTAGTTTTATGTGTATGTTTTGTAGATGTTGTTTGTGTTTAGTGGGGTTTGTGTTACTCAATCTTTAGTTTTATGTGTATGTTTTGTAGATGTTGTTTGTGTTACTCAATCTTTAGTTTTATGTGTATGTTTTGTAGATGTTGTTTGTGTTTATTGGGGTTTGTGTTACTCGATCTTTAGTTTTATGTGTATGTTTTGTAGATGTTGTTTGTGTTTAGTGGTGTTCGTGTTACTTGATCTTTAGTTTTATGTGTATGTTTTGTAGATGTTGTTTGTGTTTAGTGGGGTTTGTGTTACTCGATCTTTAGTTTTATGTGTATGTTTTGTAGATGTTGTTTGTGTTTAGTGGGGTTTGTGTTACTCGATCTTTAGTTTTATGTGTATGTTTTGTAGATGTTGTTTGTGTTTAGTGGGGTTTGTGTTACTCGATCTTTAGTTTTATGTGTATGTTTTGTAGATGTTGTTTGTGTTTAGTGGGGTTCGTGTTACTCGATCTTTAGTTTTATGTGTATGTTTTGTAGATGTTGTTTGTGTTTAGTGGGGTTCGTGTTACTCAATCTTTAGTTTTATGTGTATGTTTTGTAGATGTTGTTTGTGTTTAGTGGGGTTTGTGTTACTTGATCTTTAGTTTTATGTGTATGTTTTGTAGATGTTGTTTGTGTTTAGTGGGGTTCGTGTTACTCTATCTTTAGTTTTATGTGTATGTTTTGTAGATGTTGTTTGTGTTTAGTGGGGTTTGTGTTACTTGATCTTTAGTTTTATGTGTATGTTTTGTAGATGTTGTTTGTGTTACTCAATCTTTAGTTTTATGTGTATGTTTTGTAGATGTTGTTTGTGTTTATTGGGGTTTGTGTTACTCGATCTTTAGTTTTATGTGTATGTTTTGTAGATGTTGTTTGTGTTTAGTGGGGTTCGTGTTACTTGATCTTTAGTTTTATGTGTATGTTTTGTAGATGTTGTTTGTGTTTAGTGGGGTTCGTGTTACTCTATCTTTAGTTTTATGTGTATGTTTTGTAGATGTTGTTTGTGTTTAGTGGGGTTTGTGTTACTTGATCTTTAGTTTTATGTGTATGTTTTGTAGATGTTGTTTGTGTTTAGTGGGGTTCGTGTTACTTGATCTTTAGTTTTATGTGTATGTTTTGTAGATGTTGTTTGTGTTTAGTGGCGTTCGTGTTACTCTATCTTTAGTTTTATGTGTATGTTTTGTAGATGTTGTTTGTGTTTAGTGGGGTTCGTGTTACTTGATCTTTAGTTTTATGTATATATTTTGTATATGTTGTTTGTGTTTAGTGGGGTTTGTGTTACTTGATCTTTAGTTTTATGTGTATGTTTTGTAGATCGTTGTTTGTGTTTAGTGGGGTTTGTGTTACTCGATCTTTAGTTTTATGTGTATGTTTTGTAGATGTTGTTTGTGTTTAGTGGGGTTTGTGTTACTCGATCTTTAGTTTTATGTGTATGTTTTGTAGATGTTGTTTGTGTTTAGTGGGGTTCGTGTTACTCGATCTTTAGTTTTATGTGTATGTTTTGTAGATGTTGTTTGTGTTTAGTGGGGTTTGTGTTACTCAATCTTTAGTTTTATGTGTATGTTTTGTAGATGTTGTTTGTGTTACTCAATCTTTAGTTTTATGTGTATGTTTTGTAGATGTTGTTTGTGTTTAGTGGGGTTTGTGTTACTCGATCTTTAGTTTTATGTGTATGTTTTGTAGATCGTTGTTTGTGTTTAGTGGGGTTTGTGTTACTCGATCTTTAGTTTTTATGTGTATGTTTTGTAGATGTTGTTTGTGTTTAGTGGGGTTCGTGTTACTCAATCTTTAGTTTTATGTGTATGTTTTGTAGATGTTGTTTGTGTTTAGTGGGGTTTGTGTTACTCAATCTTTAGTTTTATGTGTATGTTTTGTAGATGTTGTTTGTGTTTAGTGGGGTTTGTGTTACTTGATCTTTAGTTTTATGTGTATGTTTTGTACATGTTGTTTGTGTTTAGTGGGGTTCGTGTTACTCAATCTTTAGTTTTATGTGTATGTTTTGTAGATGTTGTTTGTGTTTAGTGGTGTTCGTGTTACTCGATCTTTAGTTTTATGTGTATGTTTTGTAGATGTTGTTTGTGTTTAGTGGGGTTCGTGTTACTCGATCTTTAGTTTTATGTGTATGTTTTGTAGATGTTGTTTGTGTTTAGTGGGGTTTGTGTTACTCAATCTTTAGTTTTATGTGTATGTTTTGTAGATGTTGTTTGTGTTTAGTGGGGTTTGTGTTACTCAATCTTTAGTTTTATGTGTATGTTTTGTAGATGTTGTTTGTGTTTAGTGGGGTTTGTGTTACTTGATCTTTAGTTTTATGTGTATGTTTTGTAGATGTTGTTTGTGTTTAGTGGGGTTCGTGTTACTTGATCTTTAGTTTTATGTGTATGTTTTGTAGATGTTGTTTGTGTTTAGTGGGGTTTGTGTTACTCGATCTTTAGTTTTATGTGTATGTTTTGTAGATGTTGTTTGTGTTTAGTGGGGTTTGTGTTACTCGATCTTTAGTTTTATGTGTATGTTTTGTAGATGTTGTTTGTGTTTAGTGGGGTTCGTGTTACTCGATCTTTAGTTTTATGTGTATGTTTTGTAGATGTTGTTTGTGTTTAGTGGGGTTCGTGTTACTCAATCTTTAGTTTTATGTGTATGTTTTGTAGATGTTGTTTGTGCTTAGTGGGGTTTGTGTTACTTGATCTTTAGTTTTATGTGTATGTTTTGTAGATGTTGTTTGTGTTTAGTGGGGTTCGTGTTACTCTATCTTTAGTTTTATGTGTATGTTTTGTAGATGTTGTTTGTGTTTAGTGGGGTTTGTGTTACTTGATCTTTAGTTTTATGTGTATGTTTTGTAGATGTTGTTTGTGTTACTCAATCTTTAGTTTTATGTGTATGTTTTGTAGATGTTGTTTGTGTTTATTGGGGTTTGTGTTACTCGATCTTTAGTTTTATGTGTATGTTTTGTAGATGTTGTTTGTGTTTAGTGGGGTTCGTGTTACTTGATCTTTAGTTTTATGTGTATGTTTTGTAGATGTTGTTTGTGTTTAGTGGGGTTCGTGTTACTCTATCTTTAGTTTTATGTGTATGTTTTGTAGATGTTGTTTGTGTTTAGTGGGGTTTGTGTTACTTGATCTTTAGTTTTATGTGTATGTTTTGTAGATGTTGTTTGTGTTTAGTGGGGTTCGTTTTACTTGATCTTTAGTTTTATGTGTATGTTTTGTAGATGTTGTTTGTGTTTAGTGGGGTTCGTGTTACTTGATCTTTAGTTTTATGTGTATGTTTTGTAGATGTTGTTTGTGTTTAGTGGCGTTCGTGTTACTCTATCTTTAGTTTTATGTGTATGTTTTGTAGATGTTGTTTGTGTTTAGTGGGGTTTGTGTTACTTGATCTTTAGTTTTATGTATATATTTTGTATATGTTGTTTGTGTTTAGTGGGGTTTGTGTTACTTGATATTTAGTTTTATGTGTATGTTTTGTAGATCGTTGTTTGTGTTTAGTGGGGTTTGTGTTACTCGATCTTTAGTTTTATGTGTATGTTTTGTAGATGTTGTTTGTGTTTAGTGGGGTTTGTGTTACTCGATCTTTAGTTTTATGTGTATGTTTTGTAGATGTTGTTTGTGTTTAGTGGGGTTCGTGTTACTCGATCTTTAGTTTTATGTGTATGTTTTGTAGATGTTGTTTGTGTTTAGTGGGGTTTGTGTTACTCAATCTTTAGTTTTATGTGTATGTTTTGTAGATGTTGTTTGTGTTACTCAATCTTTAGTTTTATGTGTATGTTTTGTAGATGTTGTTTGTGTTTATTGGGGTTTGTGTTACTCGATCTTTAGTTTTATGTGTATGTTTTGTAGATGTTGTTTGTGTTTAGTGGTGTTCGTGTTACTTGATCTTTAGTTTTATGTGTATGTTTTGTAGATGTTGTTTGTGTTTAGTGGGGTTTGTGTTACTCGATCTTTAGTTTTATGTGTATGTTTTGTAGATGTTGTTTGTGTTTAGTGGGGTTTGTGTTACTCGATCTTTAGTTTTATGTGTATGTTTTGTAGATGTTGTTTGTGTTTAGTGGGGTTTGTGTTACTCGATCTTTAGTTTTATGTGTATGTTTTGTAGATGTTGTTTGTGTTTAGTGGGGTTCGTGTTACTCGATCTTTAGTTTTATGTGTATGTTTTGTAGATGTTGTTTGTGTTTAGTGGGGTTCGTGTTACTCAATCTTTAGTTTTATGTGTATGTTTTGTAGATGTTGTTTGTGTTTAGTGGGGTTTGTGTTACTTGATCTTTAGTTTTATGTGTATGTTTTGTAGATGTTGTTTGTGTTTAGTGGGGTTCGTGTTACTCTATCTTTAGTTTTATGTGTATGTTTTGTAGATGTTGTTTGTGTTTAGTGGGGTTTGTGTTACTTGATCTTTAGTTTTATGTGTATGTTTTGTAGATGTTGTTTGTGTTACTCAATCTTTAGTTTTATGTGTATGTTTTGTAGATGTTGTTTGTGTTTATTGGGGTTTGTGTTACTCGATCTTTAGTTTTATGTGTATGTTTTGTAGATGTTGTTTGTGTTTAGTGGGGTTCGTGTTACTTGATCTTTAGTTTTATGTGTATGTTTTGTAGATGTTGTTTGTGTTTAGTGGGGTTCGTGTTACTCTATCTTTAGTTTTATGTGTATGTTTTGTAGATGTTGTTTGTGTTTAGTGGGGTTTGTGTTACTTGATCTTTAGTTTTATGTGTATGTTTTGTAGATGTTGTTTGTGTTTAGTGGGGTTCGTGTTACTTGATCTTTAGTTTTATGTGTATGTTTTGTAGATGTTGTTTGTGTTTAGTGGCGTTCGTGTTACTCTATCTTTAGTTTTATGTGTATGTTTTGTAGATGTTGTTTGTGTTTAGTGGGGTTCGTGTTACTTGATCTTTAGTTTTATGTATATATTTTGTATATGTTGTTTGTGTTTAGTGGGGTTTGTGTTACTTGATCTTTAGTTTTATGTGTATGTTTTGTAGATCGTTGTTTGTGTTTAGTGGGGTTTGTGTTACTCGATCTTTAGTTTTATGTGTATGTTTTGTAGATGTTGTTTGTGTTTAGTGGGGTTTGTGTTACTCGATCTTTAGTTTTATGTGTATGTTTTGTAGATGTTGTTTGTGTTTAGTGGGGTTCGTGTTACTCGATCTTTAGTTTTATGTGTATGTTTTGTAGATGTTGTTTGTGTTTAGTGGGGTTTGTGTTACTCAATCTTTAGTTTTATGTGTATGTTTTGTAGATGTTGTTTGTGTTACTCAATCTTTAGTTTTATGTGTATGTTTTGTAGATGTTGTTTGTGTTTAGTGGGGTTTGTGTTACTCGATCTTTAGTTTTATGTGTATGTTTTGTAGATCGTTGTTTGTGTTTAGTGGGGTTTGTGTTACTCGATCTTTAGTTTTTATGTGTATGTTTTGTAGATGTTGTTTGTGTTTAGTGGGGTTCGTGTTACTCAATCTTTAGTTTTATGTGTATGTTTTGTAGATGTTGTTTGTGTTTAGTGGGGTTTGTGTTACTCAATCTTTAGTTTTATGTGTATGTTTTGTAGATGTTGTTTGTGTTTAGTGGGGTTTGTGTTACTTGATCTTTAGTTTTATGTGTATGTTTTGTACATGTTGTTTGTGTTTAGTGGGGTTCGTGTTACTCAATCTTTAGTTTTATGTGTATGTTTTGTAGATGTTGTTTGTGTTTAGTGGTGTTCGTGTTACTCGATCTTTAGTTTTATGTGTATGTTTTGTAGATGTTGTTTGTGTTTAGTGGGGTTCGTGTTACTCGATCTTTAGTTTTATGTGTATGTTTTGTAGATGTTGTTTGTGTTTAGTGGGGTTTGTGTTACTCAATCTTTAGTTTTATGTGTATGTTTTGTAGATGTTGTTTGTGTTTAGTGGGGTTTGTGTTACTCAATCTTTAGTTTTATGTGTATGTTTTGTAGATGTTGTTTGTGTTTAGTGGGGTTTGTGTTACTTGATCTTTAGTTTTATGTGTATGTTTTGTAGATGTTGTTTGTGTTTAGTGGGGTTCGTGTTACTTGATCTTTAGTTTTATGTGTATGTTTTGTAGATGTTGTTTGTGTTTAGTGGGGTTTGTGTTACTCGATCTTTAGTTTTATGTGTATGTTTTGTAGATGTTGTTTGTGTTTAGTGAGGTTCGTGTTACTCGATCTTTAGTTTTATGTGTATGTTTTGTATATGTTGTTTCTGTTACTCGATCTTTAGTTTTATGTGTATGTTTTGTAGATGTTGTTTGTGTTTAGTGAGGTTCGTGTTGCTTGATCTTTAGTTTTATGTGTATGTTTTGTATATGTTGTTTGTGTTACTCGATCTTTAGTTTTATGTGTATGTTTTGTAGATGTTGTTTGTGTTTAGTGAGGTTCGTATTACTCGATCTTTAGTTTTATGTGTATGTTTTGTATATGTTGTTTGTGTTACTCGATCTTTAGTTTTATGTGTATGTTTTGTAGATGTTGTTTGTGTTTAGTGAGGTTCGTGTTACTCGATCTTTAGTTTTATGTGTATGTTTTGTATATGTTGTTTGTGTTACTCGATCTTTAGTTTTATGTGTATGTTTTGTAGATGTTGTTTGTGTTTAGTGGTGTTCGTGTTACTCGATCTTTAGTTTTATGTGTATGTTTTGTAGATGTTGTTTGTGTTTAGTGGGGTTCGTGTTACTCTATCTTTAGTTTTATGTGTATGTTTTGTAGATGTTGTTTGTGTTTATTGGGGTTTGTGTTACTCGATCTTTTGTTTTATGTGTATGCTTTGTAGATGTTGTTTGTGTTTAGTGGTGTTCGTGTTACTTGATCTTTAGTTTTATGTGTATGTTTTGTAGATGTTGTTTGTGTTTAGTGGGGTTTGTGTTACTCGATCTTTAGTTTTATGTGTATGTTTTGTAGATGTTGTTTGTGTTTAGTGGGGTTTGTGTTACTCGATCTTTAGTTTTATGTGTATGTTTTGTAGATGTTGTTTGTGTTTAGTGGGGTTTGTGTTACTCGATCTTTAGTTTTATGTGTATGTTTTGTAGATGTTGTTTGTGTTTAGTGGGGTTCGTGTTACTCGATCTTTAGTTTTATGTGTATGTTTTGTAGATGTTGTTTGTGTTTAGTGGGGTTCGTGTTACTCAATCTTTAGTTTTATGTGTATGTTTTGTAGATGTTGTTTGTGTTTAGTGGGGTTTGTGTTACTTGATCTTTAGTTTTATGTGTATGTTTTGTAGATGTTGTTTGTGTTTAGTGGGGTTCGTGTTACTCTATCTTTAGTTTTATGTGTATGTTTTGTAGATGTTGTTTGTGTTTAGTGGGGTTTGTGTTACTTGATCTTTAGTTTTATGTGTATGTTTTGTAGATGTTGTTTGTGTTACTCAATCTTTAGTTTTATGTGTATGTTTTGTAGATGTTGTTTGTGTTTATTGGGGTTTGTGTTACTCGATCTTTAGTTTTATGTGTATGTTTTGTAGATGTTGTTTGTGTTTAGTGGGGTTCGTGTTACTTGATCTTTAGTTTTATGTGTATGTTTTGTAGATGTTGTTTGTGTTTAGTGGGGTTCGTGTTACTCTATCTTTAGTTTTATGTGTATGTTTTGTAGATGTTGTTTGTGTTTAGTGGGGTTTGTGTTACTTGATCTTTAGTTTTATGTGTATGTTTTGTAGATGTTGTTTGTGTTTAGTGGGGTTCGTTTTACTTGATCTTTAGTTTTATGTGTATGTTTTGTAGATGTTGTTTGTGTTTAGTGGGGTTCGTGTTACCTGATCTTTTGTTTTATGTGTATGTTTTGTAGATGTTGTTTGTGTTTAGTGGCGTTCGTGTTACTCTATCTTTAGTTTTATGTGTATGTTTTGTAGATGTTGTTTGTGTTTAGTGGGGTTTGTGTTACTTGATCTTTAGTTTTATGTATATATTTTGTATATGTTGTTTGTGTTTAGTGGGGTTTGTGTTACTTGATCTTTAGTTTTATGTGTATGTTTTGTAGATCGTTGTTTGTGTTTAGTGGGGTTTGTGTTACTCGATCTTTAGTTTTATGTGTATGTTTTGTAGATGTTGTTTGTGTTTAGTGGGGTTTGTGTTACTCGATCTTTAGTTTTATGTGTATGTTTTGTAGATGTTGTTTGTGTTTAGTGGGGTTCGTGTTACTCGATCTTTAGTTTTATGTGTATGTTTTGTAGATGTTGTTTGTGTTTAGTGGGGTTTGTGTTACTCAATCTTTAGTTTTATGTGTATGTTTTGTAGATGTTGTTTGTGTTACTCAATCTTTAGTTTTATGTGTATGTTTTGTAGATGTTGTTTGTGTTTATTGGGGTTTGTGTTACTCGATCTTTAGTTTTATGTGTATGTTTTGTAGATGTTGTTTGTGTTTAGTGGTGTTCGTGTTACTTGATCTTTAGTTTTATGTGTATGTTTTGTAGATGTTGTTTGTGTTTAGTGGGGTTTGTGTTACTCGATCTTTAGTTTTATGTGTATGTTTTGTAGATGTTGTTTGTGTTTAGTGGGGTTTGTGTTACTCGATCTTTAGTTTTATGTGTATGTTTTGTAGATGTTGTTTGTGTTTAGTGGGGTTTGTGTTACTCGATCTTTAGTTTTATGTGTATGTTTTGTAGATGTTGTTTGTGTTTAGTGGGGTTCGTGTTACTCGATCTTTAGTTTTATGTGTATGTTTTGTAGATGTTGTTTGTGTTTAGTGGGGTTCGTGTTACTCAATCTTTAGTTTTATGTGTATGTTTTGTAGATGTTGTTTGTGTTTAGTGGGGTTTGTGTTACTTGATCTTTAGTTTTATGTGTATGTTTTGTAGATGTTGTTTGTGTTTAGTGGGGTTCGTGTTACTTGATCTTTAGTTTTATGTGTATGTTTTGTAGATGTTGTTTGTGTTTAGTGGGGTTCGTGTTACTCTATCTTTAGTTTTATGTGTATGTTTTGTAGATGTTGTTTGTGTTTAGTGGGGTTTGTGTTACTTGATCTTTAGTTTTATGTGTATGTTTTGTAGATGTTGTTTGTGTTTAGTGGGGTTCGTGTTACTTGATCTTTAGTTTTATGTGTATGTTTTGTAGATGTTGTTTGTGTTTAGTGGCGTTCGTGTTACTCTATCTTTAGTTTTATGTGTATGTTTTGTAGATGTTGTTTGTGTTTAGTGGGGTTCGTGTTACTTGATCTTTAGTTTTATGTATATATTTTGTATATGTTGTTTGTGTTTAGTGGGGTTTGTGTTACTTGATCTTTAGTTTTATGTGTATGTTTTGTAGATCGTTGTTTGTGTTTAGTGGGGTTTGTGTTACTCGATCTTTAGTTTTATGTGTATGTTTTGTAGATGTTGTTTGTGTTTAGTGGGGTTTGTGTTACTCGATCTTTAGTTTTATGTGTATGTTTTGTAGATGTTGTTTGTGTTTAGTGGGGTTCGTGTTACTCGATCTTTAGTTTTATGTGTATGTTTTGTAGATGTTGTTTGTGTTTAGTGGGGTTTGTGTTACTCAATCTTTAGTTTTATGTGTATGTTTTGTAGATGTTGTTTGTGTTACTCAATCTTTAGTTTTATGTGTATGTTTTGTAGATGTTGTTTGTGTTTAGTGGGGTTTGTGTTACTCGATCTTTAGTTTTATATGTATGTTTTGTAGATCGTTGTTTGTGTTTAGTGGGGTTTGTGTTACTCGATCTTTAGTTTTTATGTGTATGTTTTGTAGATGTTGTTTGTGTTTAGTGGGGTTCGTGTTACTCAATCTTTAGTTTTATGTGTATGTTTTGTAGATGTTGTTTGTGTTTAGTGGGGTTTGTGTTACTCAATCTTTAGTTTTATGTGTATGTTTTGTAGATGTTGTTTGTGTTTAGTGGGGTTTGTGTTACTTGATCTTTAGTTTTATGTGTATGTTTTGTACATGTTGTTTGTGTTTAGTGGGGTTCGTGTTACTCAATCTTTAGTTTTATGTGTATGTTTTGTAGATGTTGTTTGTGTTTAGTGGTGTTCGTGTTACTCGATCTTTAGTTTTATGTGTATGTTTTGTAGATGTTGTTTGTGTTTAGTGGGGTTCGTGTTACTCGATCTTTAGTTTTATGTGTATGTTTTGTAGATGTTGTTTGTGTTTAGTGGGGTTTGTGTTACTCAATCTTTAGTTTTATGTGTATGTTTTGTAGATGTTGTTTGTGTTTAGTGGGGTTTGTGTTACTCAATCTTTAGTTTTATGTGTATGTTTTGTAGATGTTGTTTGTGTTTAGTGGGGTTTGTGTTACTTGATCTTTAGTTTTATGTGTATGTTTTGTAGATGTTGTTTGTGTTTAGTGGGGTTCGTGTTACTTGATCTTTAGTTTTATGTGTATGTTTTGTAGATGTTGTTTGTGTTTAGTGGGGTTTGTGTTACTCGATCTTTAGTTTTATGTGTATGTTTTGTAGATGTTGTTTGTGTTTAGTGAGGTTCGTGTTACTCGATCTTTAGTTTTATGTGTATGTTTTGTATATGTTGTTTCTGTTACTCGATCTTTAGTTTTATGTGTATGTTTTGTAGATGTTGTTTGTGTTTAGTGAGGTTCGTGTTGCTTGATCTTTAGTTTTATGTGTATGTTTTGTATATGTTGTTTGTGTTACTCGATCTTTAGTTTTATGTGTATGTTTTGTAGATGTTGTTTGTGTTTAGTGAGGTTCGTATTACTCGATCTTTAGTTTTATGTGTATGTTTTGTATATGTTGTTTGTGTTACTCGATCTTTAGTTTTATGTGTATGTTTTGTAGATGTTGTTTGTGTTTAGTGAGGTTCGTGTTACTCGATCTTTAGTTTTATGTGTATGTTTTGTATATGTTGTTTGTGTTACTCGATCTTTAGTTTTATGTGTATGTTTTGTAGATGTTGTTTGTGTTTAGTGGTGTTCGTGTTACTCGATCTTTAGTTTTATGTGTATGTTTTGTAGATGTTGTTTGTGTTTAGTGGGGTTCGTGTTACTCTATCTTTAGTTTTATGTGTATGTTTTGTAGATGTTGTTTGTGTTTATTGGGGTTTGTGTTACTCGATCTTTTGTTTTATGTGTATGCTTTGTAGATGTTGTTTGTGTTTAGTGGTGTTCGTGTTACTTGATCTTTAGTTTTATGTGTATGTTTTGTAGATGTTGTTTGTGTTTAGTGGGGTTTGTGTTACTCGATCTTTAGTTTTATGTGTATGTTTTGTAGATGTTGTTTGTGTTTAGTGGGGTTTGTGTTACTCGATCTTTAGTTTTATGTGTATGTTTTGTAGATGTTGTTTGTGTTTAGTGGGGTTTGTGTTACTCGATCTTTAGTTTTATGTGTATGTTTTGTAGATGTTGTTTGTGTTTAGTGGGGTTCGTGTTACTCGATCTTTAGTTTTATGTGTATGTTTTGTAGATGTTGTTTGTGTTTAGTGGGGTTCGTGTTACTCAATCTTTAGTTTTATGTGTATGTTTTGTAGATGTTGTTTGTGTTTAGTGGGGTTTGTGTTACTTGATCTTTAGTTTTATGTGTATGTTTTGTAGATGTTGTTTGTGTTTAGTGGGGTTCGTGTTACTCTATCTTTAGTTTTATGTGTATGTTTTGTAGATGTTGTTTGTGTTTAGTGGGGTTTGTGTTACTTGATCTTTAGTTTTATGTGTATGTTTTGTAGATGTTGTTTGTGTTACTCAATCTTTAGTTTTATGTGTATGTTTTGTAGATGTTGTTTGTGTTTATTGGGGTTTGTGTTACTCGATCTTTTGTTTTATGTGTATGTTTTGTAGATGTTGTTTGTGTTTAGTGGGGTTCGTGTTACTTGATCTTTAGTTTTATGTGTATGTTTTGTAGATGTTGTTTGTGTTTAGTGGGGTTCGTGTTACTCTATCTTTAGTTTTATGTGTATGTTTTGTAGATGTTGTTTGTGTTTAGTGGGGTTTGTGTTACTTGATCTTTAGTTTTATGTGTATGTTTTGTAGATGTTGTTTGTGTTTAGTGGGGTTCGTTTTACTTGATCTTTAGTTTTATGTGTATGTTTTGTAGATGTTGTTTGTGTTTAGTGGGGTTCGTGTTACCTGATCTTTAGTTTTATGTGTATGTTTTGTAGATGTTGTTTGTGTTTAGTGGCGTTCGTGTTACTCTATCTTTAGTTTTATGTGTATGTTTTGTAGATGTTGTTTGTGTTTAGTGGGGTTTGTGTTACTTGATCTTTAGTTTTATGTATATATTTTGTATATGTTGTTTGTGTTTAGTGGGGTTTGTGTTACTTGATCTTTAGTTTTATGTGTATGTTTTGTAGATCGTTGTTTGTGTTTAGTGGGGTTTGTGTTACTCGATCTTTAGTTTTATGTGTATGTTTTGTAGATGTTGTTTGTGTTTAGTGGGGTTTGTGTTACTCGATCTTTAGTTTTATGTGTATGTTTTGTAGATGTTGTTTGTGTTTAGTGGGGTTCGTGTTACTCGATCTTTAGTTTTATGTGTATGTTTTGTAGATGTTGTTTGTGTTTAGTGGGGTTTGTGTTACTCAATCTTTAGTTTTATGTGTATGTTTTGTAGATGTTGTTTGTGTTACTCAATCTTTAGTTTTATGTGTATGTTTTGTAGATGTTGTTTGTGTTTATTGGGGTTTGTGTTACTCGATCTTTAGTTTTATGTGTATGTTTTGTAGATGTTGTTTGTGTTTAGTGGTGTTCGTGTTACTTGATCTTTAGTTTTATGTGTATGTTTTGTAGATGTTGTTTGTGTTTAGTGGGGTTTGTGTTACTCGATCTTTAGTTTTATGTGTATGTTTTGTAGATGTTGTTTGTGTTTAGTGGGGTTTGTGTTACTCGATCTTTAGTTTTATGTGTATGTTTTGTAGATGTTGTTTGTGTTTAGTGGGGTTTGTGTTACTCGATCTTTAGTTTTATGTGTATGTTTTGTAGATGTTGTTTGTGTTTAGTGGGGTTCGTGTTACTCGATCTTTAGTTTTATGTGTATGTTTTGTAGATGTTGTTTGTGTTTAGTGGGGTTCGTGTTACTCAATCTTTAGTTTTATGTGTATGTTTTGTAGATGTTGTTTGTGTTTAGTGGGGTTTGTGTTACTTGATCTTTAGTTTTATGTGTATGTTTTGTAGATGTTGTTTGTGTTTAGTGGGGTTCGTGTTACTCTATCTTTAGTTTTATGTGTATGTTTTGTAGATGTTGTTTGTGTTTAGTGGGGTTTGTGTTACTTGATCTTTAGTTTTATGTGTATGTTTTGTAGATGTTGTTTGTGTTACTCAATCTTTAGTTTTATGTGTATGTTTTGTAGATGTTGTTTGTGTTTATTGGGGTTTGTGTTACTCGATCTTTAGTTTTATGTGTATGTTTTGTAGATGTTGTTTGTGTTTAGTGGGGTTCGTGTTACTTGATCTTTAGTTTTATGTGTATGTTTTGTAGATGTTGTTTGTGTTTAGTGGGGTTCGTGTTACTCTATCTTTAGTTTTATGTGTATGTTTTGTAGATGTTGTTTGTGTTTAGTATGGTTTGTGTTACTTGATCTTTAGTTTTATGTGTATGTTTTGTAGATGTTGTTTGTGTTTAGTGGGGTTCGTTTTACTTGATCTTTAGTTTTATGTGTATGTTTTGTAGATGTTGTTTGTGTTTAGTGTGGTTCGTGTTACTTGATCTTTAGTTTTATGTGTATGTTTTGTAGATGTTGTTTGTGTTTAGTGGCGTTCGTGTTACTCTATCTTTAGTTTTATGTGTATGTTTTGTAGATGTTGTTTGTGTTTAGTGGGGTTTGTGTTACTTGATCTTTAGTTTTATGTATATATTTTGTATATGTTGTTTGTGTTTAGTGGGGTTTGTGTTACTTGATCTTTAGTTTTATGTGTATGTTTTGTAGATCGTTGTTTGTGTTTAGTGGGGTTTGTGTTACTCGATCTTTAGTTTTATGTGTATGTTTTGTAGATGTTGTTTGTGTTTAGTGGGGTTTGTGTTACTCGATCTTTAGTTTTATGTGTATGTTTTGTAGATGTTGTTTGTGTTTAGTGGGGTTCGTGTTACTCGATCTTTAGTTTTATGTGTATGTTTTGTAGATGTTGTTTGTGTTTAGTGGGGTTTGTGTTACTCAATCTTTAGTTTTATGTGTATGTTTTGTAGATGTTGTTTGTGTTACTCAATCTTTAGTTTTATGTGTATGTTTTGTAGATGTTGTTTGTGTTTAGTGGGGTTTGTGTTACTCGATCTTTAGTTTTATGTGTATGTTTTGTAGATCGTTGTTTGTGTTTAGTGGGGTTTGTGTTACTCGATCTTTAGTTTTTATGTGTATGTTTTGTAGATGTTGTTTGTGTTTAGTGGGGTTCGTGTTACTCAATCTTTAGTTTTATGTGTATGTTTTGTAGATGTTGTTTGTGTTTAGTGGGGTTTGTGTTACTCAATCTTTAGTTTTATGTGTATGTTTTGTAGATGTTGTTTGTGTTTAGTGGGGTTTGTGTTACTTGATCTTTAGTTTTATGTGTATGTTTTGTACATGTTGTTTGTGTTTAGTGGGGTTCGTGTTACTCAATCTTTAGTTTTATGTGTATGTTTTGTAGATGTTGTTTGTGTTTAGTGGTGTTCGTGTTACTCGATCTTTAGTTTTATGTGTATGTTTTGTAGATGTTGTTTGTGTTTAGTGGGGTTCGTGTTACTCGATCTTTAGTTTTATGTGTATGTTTTGTAGATGTTGTTTGTGTTTAGTGGGGTTTGTGTTACTCAATCTTTAGTTTTATGTGTATGTTTTGTAGATGTTGTTTGTGTTTAGTGGGGTTTGTGTTACTCAATCTTTAGTTTTATGTGTATGTTTTGTAGATGTTGTTTGTGTTTAGTGGGGTTTGTGTTACTTGATCTTTAGTTTTATGTGTATGTTTTGTAGATGTTGTTTGTGTTTAGTGGGGTTCGTGTTACTTGATCTTTAGTTTTATGTGTATGTTTTGTAGATGTTGTTTGTGTTTAGTGGGGTTTGTGTTACTCGATCTTTAGTTTTATGTGTATGTTTTGTAGATGTTGTTTGTGTTTAGTGAGGTTCGTGTTACTCGATCTTTAGTTTTATGTGTATGTTTTGTATATGTTGTTTCTGTTACTCGATCTTTAGTTTTATGTGTATGTTTTGTAGATGTTGTTTGTGTTTAGTGAGATTCGTGTTACTTGATCTTTAGTTTTATGTGTATGTTTTGTATATGTTGTTTGTGTTACTCGATCTTTAGTTTTATGTGTATGTTTTGTAGATGTTGTTTGTGTTTAGTGAGGTTCGTATTACTCGATCTTTAGTTTTATGTGTATGTTTTGTATATGTTGTTTGTGTTACTCGATCTTTAGTTTTATGTGTATGTTTTGTAGACGTTGTTTGTGTTTAGTGAGGTTCGTGTTACTCGATCTTTAGTTTTATGTGTATGTTTTGTATATGTTGTTTGTGTTACTCGATCTTTAGTTTTATGTGTATGTTTTGTAGATGTTGTTTGTGTTTAGTGGTGTTCGTGTTACTCGATCTTTAGTTTTATGTGTATGTTTTGTAGATGTTGTTTGTGTTTAGTGGGGTTCGTGTTACTCTATCTTTAGTTTTATGTGTATGTTTTGTAGATGTTGTTTGTGTTTAGTGGAGTTTGTGTTACTCGATCTTTAGTTTTATGTGTATGCTTTGTAGATGTTGTTTGTGTTTAGTGGGGTTCGTGTTACTCAATCTTTAGTTTTATGTGTATGTTTTGTAGATGTTGTTTGTGTTTAGTGGGGTTTGTGTTACTCAATCTTTAGTTTTATGTGTATGTTTTGTAGATGTTGTTTGTGTTTAGTGGGATTCGTGTTACTTGATCTTTAGTTTTATGTGTATGTTTTGTAGATGTTGTTTGTGTTTAGTGGGGTTCGTGTTACTTGATCTTTAGTTTTATGTGTATGTTTTGTAGATGTTGTTTGTGTTTATTGGGGTTTGTGTTACTCGATCTTTAGTTTTATGTGTATGTTTTGTAGATGTTGTTTGTGTTTAGTGGTGTTCGTGTTACTTGATCTTTAGTTTTATGTGTATGTTTTGTAGATGTTGTTTGTGTTTAGTGGGGTTTGTGTTACTCGATCTTTAGTTTTATGTGTATGTTTTGTAGATGTTGTTTGTGTTTAGTGGGGTTTGTGTTACTCGATCTTTAGTTTTATGTGTATGTTTTGTAGATGTTGTTTGTGTTTAGTGGGGTTTGTGTTACTCGATCTTTAGTTTTATGTGTATGTTTTGTAGATGTTGTTTGTGTTTAGTGGGGTTCGTGTTACTCGATCTTTAGTTGTATATGTATGTTTTGTAGATCGTTGTTTGTGTTTAGTGGGGTTCGTGTTACTCTATCTTTAGTTTTATGTGTATGTTTTGTAGATGTTGTTTGTGTTTAGTGGGGTTTGTGTTACTTGATCTTTAGTTTTATGTGTATGTTTTGTAGATGTTGTTTGTGCTTAGTGGGGTTCGTGTTACTTGATCTTTAGTTTTATGTGTATGTTTTGTAGATGTTGTTTGTGTTTAGTGGGGTTCGTGTTACTTGATCTTTAGTTTTATGTGTATGTTTTGTAGATGTTGTTTGTGTTTAGTGGGGTTCGTGTTACTCTATCTTTAGTTTTATGTGTATGTTTTGTAGATGTTGTTTGTGTTTAGTGGGGTTTGTGTTACTTGATCTTTAGTTTTATGTGTATGTTTTGTAGATGTTGTTTGTGTTTAGTGGGGTTCGTTTTACTTGATCTTTAGTTTTATGTGTATGTTTTGTAGATGTTGTTTGTGTTTAGTGGGGTTCGTGTTACTTGATCTTTAGTTTTATGTGTATATTTTGTAGATGTTGTTTGTGTTTAGTGGGGTTCGTGTTACTCTATCTTTAGTTTTATGTGTATGTTTTGTAGATGTTGTTTGTGTTTAGTGGGGTTTGTGTTACTTGATCTTTAGTTTTATGTATATATTTTGTATATGTTGTTTGTGTTTAGTGGGGTTTGTGTTACTTGATCTTTAGTTTTATGTGTATGTTTTGTAGATCGTTGTTTGTGTTTAGTGGGGTTTGTGTTACTCGATCTTTAGTTTTATGTGTATGTTTTGTAGATGTTGTTTGTGTTTAGTGGGGTTTGTGTTACTCGATCTTTAGTTTTATGTGTATGTTTTGTAGATGTTGTTTGTGTTTAGTGGGGTTTGTGTTACTCGATCTTTAGTTTTATGTGTATGTTTTGTAGATGTTGTTTGTGTTTAGTGGGGTTTGTGTTACTCAATCTTTAGTTTTATGTGTATGTTTTGTAGATGTTGTTTGTGTTTAGTGGGGTTCGTGTTACTCGATCTTTAGTTTTATGTGTATGTTTTGTAGATCGTTGTTTGTGTTTAGTGGGGTTCGTGTTACTTGATCTTTAGTTTTATGTGTATGTTTTATAGATGTTGTTTATGTTTAGTGGGGTTTGTGTTACTCGATCTTTAGTTTTATGTGTATGTTTTGTAGATGTTGTTTGTGTTTAGTGGGGTTCGTGTTACTTGATCTTTAGTTTTATGTGTATGTTTTGTAGATGTTGTTTGTGTTACTCAATCTTTAGTTTTATGTGTATGTTTTGTATATGTTGTTTGTGTTACTCAATCTTTAGTTTTATGTGTATGTTTTGTAGATGTTGTTTGTGTTACTCAATCTTTAGTTTTATGTGTATGTTTTGTATATGTTGTTTGTGTTACTCAATCTTTAGTTTTATGTGTATGTTGTGTAGATGTTGTTTGTGTTTAGTGGGGTTTGTGTTACTCGATCTTTAGTTTTATGTGTATGTTTTGTAGATGTTGTTTGTGTTTAGTGGGGTTTGTGTTACTCGATCTTTAGTTTTATGTGTATGTTTTGTAGATGTTGTTTGTGTTTAGTGGGGTTCGTGTTACTTGATCTTTAGTTTTATGTGTATGTTTTGTCGATGTTGTTTGTGTTTAGTGGGGTTCGTGTTACTTGATCTTTAGTTTTATGAGTATGTTTTGTAGATGTTGTTTGTGTTTATTGGGGTTTGTGTTACTCGATCTTTAGTTTTATGTGTATGTTTTGTAGATGTTGTTTGTGTTTAGTGGTGTTCGTGTTACTTGATCTTTAGTTTTATGTGTATGTTTTGTAGATGTTGTTTGTGTTTAGTGGGGTTTGTGTTACTCGATCTTTAGTTTTATGTGTATGTTTTGTAGATGTTGTTTGTGTTTAGTGGGGTTTGTGTTACTCGATCTTTAGTTTTATGTGTATGTTTTGTAGATGTTGTTTGTGTTTAGTGGGGTTTGTGTTACTCGATCTTTAGTTTTATGTGTATGTTTTGTAGATGTTGTTTGTGTTTAGTGGGGTTCGTGTTACTCGATCTTTAGTTTTATGTGTATGTTTTGTAGATGTTGTTTGTGTTTAGTGGGGTTCGTGTTACTCTATCTTTAGGTTTATGTGTATGTTTGTAGATGTTGTTTGTGTTTAGTGGGGTTTGTGTTACTTGATCTTTAGTTTTATGTGTATGTTTTGTAGATGTTGTTTGTGTTTAGTGGGGTTCGTGTTACTTGATCTTTAGTTTTATGTGTATGTTTTGTAGATGTTGTTTGTGTTTAGTGGGGTTCGTGTTACTTGATCTTTAGTTTTATGTGTATGTTTTGTAGATGTTGTTTGTGTTTAGTGGGGTTCGTGTTACTCTATCTTTAGTTTTATGTGTATGTTTTGTAGATGTTGTTTGTGTTTAGTGGGGTTTGTGTTACTTGATCTTTAGTTTTATGTGTATGTTTTGTAGATGTTGTTTGTGTTTAGTGGGGTTCGTGTTACTTGATCTTTAGTTTTATGTGTATGTTTTGTAGATGTTGTTTGTGTTTAGTGGGATTCGTGTTACTTGATCTTTAGTTTTATGTGTATGTTTTGTAGATGTTGTTTGTGTTTAGTGGGGTTCGTGTTACTTGATCTTTAGTTTTATGTGTATGTTTTGTAGATGTTGTTTGTGTTTATTGGGGTTTGTGTTACTCTATCTTTAGTTTTATGTGTATGTTTTGTAGATGTTGTTTGTGTTTAGTGGGGTTCGTGTTACTTGATCTTTAGTTTTATGTGTATGTTTTGTAGATGTTGTTTGTGTTTAGTGGGATTCGTGTTACTTGATCTTTAGTTTTATGTGTATGTTTTGTAGATGTTGTTTGTGTTTAGTGGGGTTCGTGTTACTTGATCTTTAGTTTTATGTGTATGTTTTGTAGATGTTGTTTGTGTTTATTGGGGTTTGTGTTACTCGATCTTTAGTTTTATGTGTATGTTTTGTAGATGTTGTTTGTGTTTAGTGGGGTTCGTGTTACTTGATCTTTAGTTTTATGTGTATGTTTTGTAGATGTTGTTTGTGTTTAGTGGGGTTCGTGTTACTCTATCTTTAATTTTATGTGTATGTTTTGTAGATGTTGTTTGTGTTTAGTGGGGTTTGTGTTACTTGATCTTTAGTTTTATGTGTATGTTTTGTATATGTTGTTTGTGTTTAGTGGGGTTTGTGTTACTTGATCTTTAGTTTTATGTGTATGTTTTGTAGATCGTTGTTTGTGTTTAGTGGGGTTTGTGTTACTCGATCTTTAGTTTTATGTGTATGTTTTGTAGATGTTGTTTGTGTTTAGTGGGGTTTGTGTTACTCGATCTTTAGTTTTATGTGTATGTTTTGTAGATGTTGTTTGTGTTTAGTGGGGTTTATGTTACTCGATCTTTTGTTTTATGTGTATGTTTTGTAGATGTTGTTTGTGTTTAGTGGGGTTTGTGTTACTCGATCTTTAGTTTTATGTGTATGTTTTGTAGATGTTGTTTGTGTTTAGTGGGGTTCGTGTTACTCGATCTTTAGTTTTATGTGTATGTTTTGTAGATCGTTGTTTGTGTTTAGTGGGGTTCGTGTTACTTGATCTTTAGTTTTATGTGTATGTTTTGTAGATGTTGTTTGTGCTTAGTGGGGTTTGTGTTACTCGATCTTTAGTTTTATGTGTATGTTTTGTAGATCGTTGTTTGTGTTTAGTGGGGTTCGTGTTACTTGATCTTTAGTTTTATGTGTATGTTTTGTAGATGTTGTTTGTGTTTAGTGGGGTTCGTGTTACTCTATCTTTAGTTTTATGTGTATGTTTTGTAGATGTTGTTTGTGTTTAGTGGGGTTTGTGTTACTTGATCTTTAGTTTTATGTGTATGTTTTGTAGATGTTGTTTGTGTTTAGTGGGGTTCGTGTTACTTGATCTTTAGTTTTATGTGTATGTTTTGTAGATGTTGTTTGTGTTTAGTGGGGTTCGTGTTACTCTATCTTTAGTTTTATGTGTATGTTTTGTAGATGTTGTTTGTGTTTAGTGGGGTTTGGGTTACTTGATCTTTAGTTTTATGTGTATGTTTTGTAGATGTTGTTTGTGTTTAGTGGGGTTCGTTTTACTTGATCTTTAGTTTTATGTGTATGTTTTGTAGATGTTGTTTGTGTTTAGTGGGGTTCGTGTTACTTGATCTTTAGTTTTATGTGTATGTTTTGTAGATGTTGTTTGTGTTTAGTGGGGTTCGTGTTACTCTATCTTTAGTTTTATGTGTATGTTTTGTAGATGTTGTTTGTGTTTAGTGGGGTTTGTGTTACTTGATCTTTAGTTTTATGTATATATTTTGTATATGTTGTTTGTGTTTAGTGGGGTTTGTGTTACTTGATCTTTAGTTTTATGTGTATGTTTTGTAGATCGTTGTTTGTGTTTAGTGGGGTTTGTGTTACTCGATCTTTAGTTTTATGTGTATGTTTTGTAGATGTTGTTTGTGTTTAGTGGGGTTTGTGTTACTCGATCTTTAGTTTTATGTGTATGTTTTGTAGATGTTGTTTGTGTTTAGTGGGGTTTGTGTTACTCGATCTTTAGTTTTATGTGTATGCTTTGTAGATGTTGTTTGTGTTTAGTGGGGTTTGTGTTACTCAATCTTTAGTTTTATGTGTATGTTTTGTAGATGTTGTTTGTGTTTAGTGGGGTTCGTGTTACTCGATCTTTAGTATTATGTGTATGTTTTGTAGATCGTTGTTTGTGTTTAGTGGGGTTCGTGTTACTTGATCTTAATTTTATGTGTATGTTTTGTAGATGTTGTTTATGTTTAGTGGGGTTTGTGTTACTCGATCTTTAGTTTTATGTGTATGTTTTGTAGATGTTGTTTGTGTTACTCAATCTTTAGTTTTATGTGTATGTTTTGTAGATGTTGTTTGTGTTACTCAATCTTTAGTTTTATGTGTATGTTTTGTATATGTTGTTTGTGTTACTCAATCTTTAGTTTTATGTGTATGTTTTGTAGATGTTGTTTGTGTTTAGTGGGGTTTGTGTTACTCGATCTTTAGTTTTATGTGTATGTTTTGTAGATGTTGTTTGTGTTTAGTGGGGTTCGTGTTACTATATCTATAGTTTTATGTGTATGTTTTGTAGATGTTGTTTGTGTTTAGTGGGGTTTGTGTTACTTGATCTTTAGTTTTATGTGTATGTTTTGTAGATGTTGTTTGTGTTTAGTGGGGTTCGTGTTACTTGATCTTTAGTTTTATGTGTATGTTTTGTAGATGTTGTTTGTGTTTAGTGGGGTTCGTGTTACTTGATCTTTTGTTTTATGTGTATGTTTTGTAGATGTTGTTTGTGTTTAGTGGGGTTCGTGTTACTCTATCATTAGTTTTATGTGTATGTTTTGTAGATGTTGTTTGTGTTTAGTGGGGTTTGTGTTACTTGATCTTTAGTTTTATGTGTATGTTTTGTAGATCGTTGTTTGTGTTTAGTGGGGTTTGTGTTACTCGATCTTTAGTTTTATGTGTATGTTTTGTAGATGTTGTTTGTGTTTAGTGGGGTTTGTGTTACTCGATCTTTAGTTTTATGTGTATGTTTTGTAGATGTTGTTTGTGTTTAGTGGGGTTTGTGTTACTCGATCTTTAGTTTTATGTGTATGTTTTGTAGATGTTGTTTGTGTTTAGTGGGGTTTGTGTTACTCAATCTTTAGTTTTATGTGTATGTTTTGTAGATGTTGTTTGTGTTTAGTGGGGTTCGTGTTACTCGATCTTTAGTATTATGTGTATGTTTTGTAGATCGTTGTTTGTGTTTAGTGGGGTTCGTGTTACTTGATCTTTAGTTTTATGTGTATGTTTTGTAGATGTTGTTTATGTTTAGTGGGGTTTGTGTTACTCGATCTTTAGTTTTATGTGTATGTTTTGTAGATGTTGTTTGTGTTACTCAATCTTTAGTTTTATGTGTATGTTTTGTAGATGTTGTTTGTGTTACTCAATCTTTAGTTTTATGTGTATGTTTTGTATATGTTGTTTGTGTTACTCAATCTTTAGTTTTATGTGTATGTTTTGTAGATGTTGTTTGTGTTTAGTGGGGTTCGTGTTACTATATCTATAGTTTTATGTGTATGTTTTGTAGATGTTGTTTGTGTTTAGTGGGGTTTGTGTTACTTGATCTTTAGTTTTATGTGTATGTTTTGTAGATGTTGTTTGTGTTTAGTGGGGTTCGTGTTACTTGATCTTTAGTTTTATGTGTATGTTTTGTAGATGTTGTTTGTGTTTAGTGGGGTTCGTGTTACTTGATCTTTTGTTTTATGTGTATGTTTTGTAGATGTTGTTTGTGTTTAGTGGGGTTCGTGTTACTCTATCATTAGTTTTATGTGTATGTTTTGTAGATGTTGTTTGTGTTTAGTGGGGTTTGTGTTACTTGATCTTTAGTTTTATGTGTATGTTTTGTAGATGTTGTTTGTGTTTAGTGGGGTTCGTGTTACTTGATCTTTAGTTTTATGTGTATGTTTTGTAGATGTTGTTTGTGCTTAGTGGGGTTCGTGTTACTTGATCTTTAGTTGTATGTGTATGTTTTGTAGATGTTGTTTGTGTTTAGTGGGGTTCGTGTTACTCTATCTTTAGTTTTATGTGTATGTTTTGTAGATGTTGTTTGTGTTTAGTGGGGTTTGTGTTACTTGATCTTTAGTTTTATGTGTATGTTTTGTATATGTTGTTTGTGTTTAGTGGGATTTGTGTTACTTGATCTTTAGTTTTATGTGTATGTTTTGTAGATCGTTGTTTGTGTTTAGTGGGGTTTGTGTTACTCGATCTTTAGTTTTATGTGTATGTTTTGTAGATGTTGTTTGTGTTTAGTGGGGTTTGTGTTACTCGATCTTTTGTTTTATGTGTATGTTTTGTAGATGTTGTTTGTGCTTAGTGGGGTTTGTGTTACTCGATCTTTAGTTTTATGTGTATGTTTTGTAGATCGTTGTTTGTGTTTAGTGGGGTTCGTGTTACTTGATCTTTAGTTTTATGTGTATGTTTTGTAGATGTTGTTTGTGTTTAGTGGGGTTCGTGTTACTCTATCTTTAGTTTTATGTGTATGTTTTGTAGATGTTGTTTGTGTTTAGTGGGGTTTGTGTTACTCGATCTTTAGTTTTATGTGTATGTTTTGTAGATGTTGTTTGTGTTTAGTGAGGTTCGTGTTACTCGATCTTTAGTTTTATGTGTATGTTTTGTATATGTTGTTTCTGTTACTCGATCTTTAGTTTTATGTGTATGTTTTGTAGATGTTGTTTGTGTTTAGTGAGGTTCGTGTTACTTGATCTTTAGTTTTATGTGTATGTTTTGTATATGTTGTTTGTGTTACTCGATCTTTAGTTTTATGTGTATGTTTTGTAGATGTTGTTTGTGTTTAGTGAGGTTCGTATTACTCGATCTTTAGTTTTATGTGTATGTTTTGTATATGTTGTTTGTGTTACTCGATCTTTAGTTTTATGTGTATGTTGTGTAGATGTTGTTTGTGTTTAGTGAGGTTCGTGTTACTCGATCTTTAGTTTTATGTGTATGTTTTGTATATGTTGTTTGTGTTACTCGATCTTTAGTTTTATGTGTATGTTTTGTAGATGTTGTTTGTGTTTAGTGGTGTTCGTGTTACTCGATCTTTAGTTTTATGTGTATGTTTTGTAGATGTTGTTTGTGTTTAGTGGGGTTCGTGTTACTATATCTTTAGTTTTATGTGTATGTTTTGTAGATGTTGTTTGTGTTTAGTGGAGTTTGTGTTACTCGATCTTTAGTTTTATGTGTATGCTTTGTAGATGTTGTTTGTGTTTAGTGGGGTTCGTGTTACTCAATCTTTAGTTTTATGTGTATGTTTTGTAGATGTTGTTTGTGTTTAGTGGGGTTTGTGTTACTCAATCTTTAGTTTTATGTGTATGTTTTGTAGATGTTGTTTGTGTTTAGTGGGATTCGTGTTACTTGATCTTTAGTTTTATGTGTATGTTTTGTAGATGTTGTTTGTGTTTAGTGGGGTTCGTGTTACTTGATCTTTAGTTTTATGTGTATGTTTTGTAGATGTTGTTTGTGTTTATTGGGGTTTGTGTTACTCGATCTTTAGTTTTATGTGTATGTTTTGTAGATGTTGTTTGTGTTTAGTGGTGTTCGTGTTACTTGATCTTTAGTTTTATGTGTATGTTTTTTAGATGTTGTTTGTGTTTAGTGGGGTTTGTGTTACTCGATCTTTAGTTTTATGTGTATGTTTTGTAGATGTTGTTTGTGTTTAGTGGGGTTTGTGTTACTCGATCTTTAGTTTTATGTGTATGTTTTGTAGATGTTGTTTGTGTTTAGTGGGGTTTGTGTTACTCGATCTTTAGTTTTATGTGTATGTTTTGTAGATGTTGTTTGTGTTTAGTGGGGTTCGTGTTACTCGATCTTTAGTTGTATATGTATGTTTTGTAGATCGTTGTTTGTGTTTAGTGGGGTTCGTGTTACTCTATCTTTAGTTTTATGTGTATGTTTTGTAGATGTTGTTTGTGTTTAGTGGGGTTTGTGTTACTTGATCTTTAGTTTTATGTGTATGTTTTGTAGATGTTGTTTGTGCTTAGTGGGGTTCGTGTTACTTGATCTTTAGTTTTATGTGTATGTTTTGTAGATGTTGTTTGTGTTTAGTGGGGTTCGTGTTACTTGATCTTTAGTTTTATGTGTATGTTTTGTAGATGTTGTTTGTGTTTAGTGGGGTTCGTGTTACTCTATCTTTAGTTTTATGTGTATGTTTTGTAGATGTTGTTTGTGTTTAGTGGGGTTCGTTTTACTTGATCTTTAGTTTTATGTGTATGTTTTGTAGATGTTGTTTGTGTTTAGTGGGGTTCGTGTTACTTGATCTTTAGTTTTATGTGTATGTTTTGTAGATGTTGTTTGTGTTTAGTGGGGTTCGTGTTACTCTATCTTTAGTTTTATGTGTATGTTTTGTAGATGTTGTTTGTGTTTAGTGGGGTTTGTGTTACTTGATCTTTAGTTTTATGTATATATTTTGTATATGTTGTTTGTGTTTAGTGGGGTTTGTGTTACTTGATCTTTAGTTTTATGTGTATGTTTTGTAGATCGTTGTTTGTGTTTAGTGGGGTTTGTGTTACTCGATCTTTAGTTTTATGTGTATGTTTTGTAGATGTTGTTTGTGTTTAGTGGGGTTTGTGTTACTCGATCTTTAGTTTTATGTGTATGTTTTGTAGATGTTGTTTGTGTTTAGTGGGGTTTGTGTTACTCGATCTTTAGTTTTATGTGTATGTTTTGTAGATGTTGTTTGTGTTTAGTGGGGTTTGTGTTACTCAATCTTTAGTTTTATGTGTATGTTTTGTAGATGTTGTTTGTGTTTAGTGGGGTTCGTGTTACTCGATCTTTAGTTTTATGTGTATGTTTTGTAGATCGTTGTTTGTGTTTAGTGGGGTTCGTGTTACTTGATCTTTAGTTTTATGTGTATGTTTTATAGATGTTGTTTATGTTTAGTGGGGTTTGTGTTACTCGATCTTTAGTTTTATGTGTATGTTTTGTAGATGTTGTTTGTGTTACTCAATCTTTAGTTTTATGTGTATGTTTTGTAGATGTTGTTTGTGTTACTCAATCTTTAGTTTTATGTGTATGTTTTGTATATGTTGTTTGTGTTACTCAATCTTTAGTTTTATGTGTATGTTGTGTAGATGTTGTTTGTGTTTAGTGGGGTTTGTGTTACTCGATCTTTAGTTTTATGTGTATGTTTTGTAGATGTTGTTTGTGTTTAGTGGGGTTTGTGTTACTCGATCTTTAGTTTTATGTGTATGTTTTGTAGATGTTGTTTGTGTTTAGTGGGGTTCGTGTTACTTGATCTTTAGTTTTATGTGTATGTTTTGTCGATGTTGTTTGTGTTTAGTGGGGTTCGTGTTACTTGATCTTTAGTTTTATGAGTATGTTTTGTAGATGTTGTTTGTGTTTATTGGGGTTTGTGTTACTCGATCTTTAGTTTTATGTGTATGTTTTGTAGATGTTGTTTGTGTTTAGTGGTGTTCGTGTTACTTGATCTTTAGTTTTATGTGTATGTTTTGTAGATGTTGTTTGTGTTTAGTGGGGTTTGTGTTACTCGATCTTTTGTTTTATGTGTATGTTTTGTAGATGTTGTTTGTGTTTAGTGGGGTTTGTGTTACTCGATCTTTCGTTTTATGTGTATGTTTTGTAGATGTTGTTTGTGTTTAGTGGGGTTTGTGTTACTCGATCTTTAGTTTTATGTGTATGTTTTGTAGATGTTGTTTGTGTTTAGTGGGGTTCGTGTTACTCGATCTTTAGTTTTATGTGTATGTTTTGTAGATGTTGTTTGTGTTTAGTGGGGTTCGTGTTACTCTATCTTTAGGTTTATGTGTATGTTTGTAGATGTTGTTTGTGTTTAGTGGGGTTTGTGTTACTTGATCTTTAGTTTTATGTGTATGTTTTGTAGATGTTGTTTGTGTTTAGTGGGGTTCGTGTTACTTGATCTTTAGTTTTATGTGTATGTTTTGTAGATGTTGTTTGTGTTTAGTGGGGTTCGTGTTACTTGATCTTTAGTTTTATGTGTATGTTTTGTAGATGTTGTTTGTGTTTAGTGGGGTTCGTGTTACTCTATCTTTAGTTTTATGTGTATGTTTTGTAGATGTTGTTTGTGTTTAGTGGGGTTTGTGTTACTTGATCTTTAGTTTTATGTGTATGTTTTGTAGATGTTGTTTGTGTTTAGTGGGGTTCGTGTTACTTGATCTTTAGTTTTATGTGTATGTTTTGTAGATGTTGTTTGTGTTTAGTGGGATTCGTGTTACTTGATCTTTAGTTTTATGTGTATGTTTTGTAGATGTTGTTTGTGTTTAGTGGGGTTCGTGTTACTTGATCTTTAGTTTTATGTGTATGTTTTGTAGATGTTGTTTGTGTTTATTGGGGTTTGTGTTACTCTATCTTTAGTTTTATGTGTATGTTTTGTAGATGTTGTTTGTGTTTAGTGGGGTTCGTGTTACTTGATCTTTAGTTTTATGTGTATGTTTTGTAGATGTTGTTTGTGTTTAGTGGGATTCGTGTTACTTGATCTTTAGTTTTATGTGTATGTTTTGTAGATGTTGTTTGTGTTTAGTGGGGTTCGTGTTACTTGATCTTTAGTTTTATGTGTATGTTTTGTAGATGTTGTTTGTGTTTAGTGGGGTTCGTGTTACTTGATCTTTAGTTTTATGTGTATGTTTTGTAGATGTTGTTTGTGTTTAGTGGGGTTCGTGTTACTTGATCTTTAGTTTTATGTGTATGTTTTGTAGATGTTGTTTGTGTTTAGTGGGGTTCGTGTTACTCTATCTTTAGTTTTATGTGTATGTTTTGTAGATGTTGTTTGTGTTTAGTGGGGTTTGTGTTACTTGATCTTTAGTTTTATGTGTATGTTTTGTAGATGTTGTTTGTGTTTAGTGGGGTTCGTGTTACTTGATCTTTAGTTTTATGTGTATGTTTTGTAGATGTTGTTTGTGTTTAGTGGGATTCGTGTTACTTGATCTTTAGTTTTATGTGTATGTTTTGTAGATGTTGTTTGTGTTTAGTGGGGTTCGTGTTACTTGATCTTTAGTTTTATGTGTATGTTTTGTAGATGTTGTTTGTGTTTATTGGGGTTTGTGTTACTCTATCTTTAGTTTTATGTGTATGTTTTGTAGATGTTGTTTGTGTTTAGTGGGGTTCGTGTTACTTGATCTTTAGTTTTATGTGTATGTTTTGTAGATGTTGTTTGTGTTTAGTGGGATTCGTGTTACTTGATCTTTAGTTTTATGTGTATGTTTTGTAGATGTTGTTTGTGTTTAGTGGGGTTCGTGTTACTTGATCTTTAGTTTTATGTGTATGTTTTGTAGATGTTGTTTGTGTTTATTGGGGTTTGTGTTACTCGATCTTTAGTTTTATGTGTATGTTTTGTAGATGTTGTTTGTGTTTAGTGGGGTTCGTGTTACTCTATCTTTAGTTTTATGTGTATGTTTTGTAGATGTTGTTTGTGTTTAGTGGGGTTTGTGTTACTTGATCTTTAGTTTTATGTGTATGTTTTGTATATGTTGTTTGTGTTTAGTGGGGTTTGTGTTACTTGATCTTTAGTTTTATGTGTATGTTTTGTAGATCGTTGTTTGTGTTTAGTGGGGTTTGTGTTACTCGATCTTTAGTTTTATGTGTATGTTTTGTAGATGTTGTTTGTGTTTAGTGGGGTTTGTGTTACTCGATCTTTAGTTTTATGTGTATGTTTTGTAGATGTTGTTTGTGTTTAGTGGGGTTTATGTTACTCGATCTTTTGTTTTATGTGTATGTTTTGTAGATGTTGTTTGTGTTTAGTGGGGTTTGTGTTACTCGATCTTTAGTTTTATGTGTATGTTTTGTAGATGTTGTTTGTGTTTAGTGGGGTTCGTGTTACTCGATCTTTAGTTTTATGTGTATGTTTTGTAGATCGTTGTTTGTATTTAGTGGGGTTCGTGTTACTTGATCTTTAGTTTTATGTGTATGTTTTGTAGATGTTGTTTGTGTTTAGTGGGGTTCGTGTTACTCGATCTTTAGTTTTATGTGTATGTTTTGTAGATGTTGTTTGTGTTACTCAATCTTTAGTTTTATGTGTATGATTTGTAGATGTTGTTTGTGTTACTCAATCTTTAGTTTTATGTGTATGTTTTGTATATGTTGTTTGTGTTACTCAATCTTTAGTTTTATGTGTATGTTTTGTAGATGTTGTTTGTGTTTAGTGGGGTTTGTGTTACTCGATCTTTAGTTTTATGTGTATGTTTTGTAGATGTTGTTTGTGTTTAGTGGGGTTTGTGTTACTCGATCTTTAGTTTTATGTGTATGTTTTGTAGATGTTGTTTGTGTTTAGTGGGGTTTGTGTTACTCGATCTTTAGTTTTATGTGTATGTTTTGTAGATGTTGTTTGTGTTTAGTGGGGTTCGTGTTACTTGATCTTTAGTTTTATGTGTATGTTTTGTAGATGTTGTTTGTGTTTAGTGGGGTTCGTGTTACTTGATCTTTAGTTTTATGTGTATGTTTTGTAGATGTTGTTTGTATTTATTGGGGTTTGTGTTACTCGATCTTTAGTTTTATGTGTATGTTTTGTAGATGTTGTTTGTGCTTAGTGGTGTTCGTGTTACTTGATCTTTAGTTTTATGTGTATGTTTTGTAGATGTTGTTTGTGTTTAGTGGGGTTCGTGTTACTCGATCTTTAGTTTTATGTGTATGTTTTGTAGATGTTGTTTGTGTTTAGTGGGGTTCGTGTTACTCTATCTATAGTTTTATGTGTATGTTTTGTAGATGTTGTTTGTGTTTAGTGGGGTTTGTGTTACTTGATCTTTAGTTTTATGTGTATGTTTTGTAGATGTTGTTTGTGCTTAGTGGGGTTCGTGTTACTTGATCTTTCGTTTTATGTGTATGTTTTGTAGATGTTGTTTGTGTTTAGTGGGGTTCGTGTTACTTGATCTTTAGTTTTATGTGTATGTTTTGTAGATGTTGTTTGTGTTTAGTGGGGTTCGTGTTACTCTATCATTAGTTTTATGTGTATGTTTTGTAGATGTTGTTTGTGTTTAGTGGGGTTTGTGTTACTTGATCTTTAGTTTTATGTGTATGTTTTGTAGAATTTGTTTGTGTTTAGTGGGGTTCGTGTTACTTGATCTTTAGTTTTATGTGTATGTTTTGTAGATGTTGTTTGTGTTTAGTGGGGTTCGTGTTACTTGATCTTTAGTTGTATGTGTATGTTTTGTAGATGTTGTTTGTGTTTAGTGGGGTTCGTGTTACTCTATCTTTAGTTTTATGTGTATGTTTTGTAGATGTTGTTTGTGTTTAGTGGGGTTTGTGTTACTTGATCTTTAGTTTTATGTGTATGTTTTGTATATGTTGTTTGTGTTTAGTGGGATTTGTGTTACTTGATCTTTAGTTTTATGTGTATGTTTTGTAGATCGTTGTTTGTGTTTAGTGGGGTTTGTGTTACTCGATCTTTAGTTTTATGTGTATGTTTTGTAGATGTTGTTTGTGTTTAGTGGGGTTTGTGTTACTCGATCTTTAGTTTTATGTGTATGTTTTGTAGATGTTGTTTGTGCTTAGTGGGGTTTGTGTTACTCGATCTTTAGTTTTATGTGTATGTTTTGTAGATCGTTGTTTGTGTTTAGTGGGGTTCGTGTTACTTGATCTTTAGTTTTATGTGTATGTTTTGTAGATGTTGTTTGTGTTTAGTGGGGTTCGTGTTACTCTATCTTTAGTTTTATGTGTATGTTTTGTAGATGTTGTTTGTGTTTAGTGGGGTTTGTGTTACTTGATCTTTAGTTTTATGTGTATGTTTTGTAGATGTTGTTTGTGTTTAGTGGGGTTCGTGTTACTTGATCTTTAGTTTTATGTGTATGTTTTGTAGATGTTGTTTGTGTTTAGTGGGGTTCGTGTTACTCTATCTTTAGTTTTATGTGTATGTTTTGTAGATGTTGTTTGTGTTTAGTGGGGTTTGTGTTACTTGATCTTTAGTTTTATGTGTATGTTTTGTAGATGTTGTTTGTGTTTAGTGGGGTTCGTTTTACTTGATCTTTAGTTTTATGTGTATGTTTTGTAGATGTTGTTTGTGTTTAGTGGGGTTCGTGTTACTTGATCTTTAGTTTTATGTGTATGTTTTGTAGATGTTGTTTGTGTTTAGTGGGGTTCGTGTTACTCTATCTTTAGTTTTATGTGTATGTTTTGTAGATGTTGTTTGTGTTTAGTGGGGTTTGTGTTACTTGATCTTTAGTTTTATGTATATATTTTGTATATGTTGTTTGTGTTTAGTGGGGTTTGTGTTACTTGATCTTTAGTTTTATGTGTATGTTTTGTAGATCGTTGTTTGTGTTTAGTGGGGTTTGTGTTACTCGATCTTTAGTTTTATGTGTATGTTTTGTAGATGTTGTTTGTGTTTAGTGGGGTTTGTGTTACTCGATCTTTAGTTTTATGTGTATGTTTTGTAGATGTTGTTTGTGTTTAGTGGGGTTTGTGTTACTCGATCTTTAGTTTTATGTGTATGTTTTGTAGATGTTGTTTGTGTTTAGTGGGGTTTGTGTTACTCAATCTTTAGTTTTATGTGTATGTTTTGTAGATGTTGTTTGTGTTTAGTGGGGTTCGTTTTACTCGATCTTTAGTTTTATGTGTATGTTTTGTAGATCGTTGTTTGTGTTTAGTGGGGTTCGTGTTACTTGATCTTTAGTTTTATGTGTATGTTTTGTAGATGTTGTTTATGTTTAGTGGGGTTTGTGTTACTCGATCTTTAGTTTTATGTGTATGTTTTGTAGATGTTGTTTGTGTTACTCAATCTTTAGTTTTATGTGTATGTTTTGTAGATGTTGTTTGTGTTACTCAATCTTTAGTTTTATGTGTATGTTTTGTATATGTTGTTTGTGTTACTCAATCTTTAGTTTTATGTGTATGTTTTGTAGATGTTGTTTGTGTTTAGTGGGGTTTGTGTTACTCGATCTTTAGTTTTATGTGTATGTTTTGTAGATGTTGTTTGTGTTTAGTGGGGTTCGTGTTACTATATCTATAGTTTTATGTGTATGTTTTGTAGATGTTGTTTGTGTTTAGTGGGGTTTGTGTTACTTGATCTTTAGTTTTATGTGTATGTTTTGTAGATGTTGTTTGTGTTTAGTGGGGTTCGTGTTACTTGATCTTTAGTTTTATGTGTATGTTTTGTAGATGTTGTTTGTGTTTAGTGGGGTTCGTGTTACTTGATCTTTTGTTTTATGTGTATGTTTTGTAGATGTTGTTTGTGTTTAGTGGGGTTCGTGTTACTCTATCATTAGTTTTATGTGTATGTTTTGTAGATGTTGTTTGTGTTTAGTGGGGTTTGTGTTACTTGATCTTTAGTTTTATGTGTATGTTTTGTAGATGTTGTTTGTGTTTAGTGGGGTTCGTGTTACTTGATCTTTAGTTTTATGTGTATGTTTTGTAGATGTTGTTTGTGTTTAGTGGGGTTCGTGTTACTTGATCTTTAGTTGTATGTGTATGTTTTGTAGATGTTGTTTGTGTTTAGTGGGGTTCGTGTTACTCTATCTTTAGTTTTATGTGTATGTTTTGTAGATGTTGTTTGTGTTTAGTGGGGTTTGTGTTACTTGATCTTTAGTTTTATGTGTATGTTTTGTATATGTTGTTTGTGTTTAGTGGGATTTGTGTTACTTGATCTTTAGTTTTATGTGTATGTTTTGTAGATCGTTGTTTGTGTTTAGTGGGGTTTGTGTTACTCGATCTTTAGTTTTATGTGTATGTTTTGTAGATGTTGTTTGTGTTTAGTGGGGTTTGTGTTACTCGATCTTTAGTTTTATGTGTATGTTTTGTAGATGTTGTTTGTGCTTAGTGGGGTTTGTGTTACTCGATCTTTAGTTTTATGTGTATGTTTTGTAGATCGTTGTTTGTGTTTAGTGGGGTTCGTGTTACTTGATCTTTAGTTTTATGTGTATGTTTTGTAGATGTTGTTTGTGTTTAGTGGGGTTCGTGTTACTCTATCTTTAGTTTTATGTGTATGTTTTGTAGATGTTGATTGTGTTTAGTGGGGTTTGTGTTACTTGATCTTTTGTTTTATGTGTATGTTTTGTAGATGTTGTTTGTGTTTAGTGGGGTTTGTGTTACTCAATCTTTAGTTTTATGTGTATGTTTTGTAGATGTTGATTGTGTTTAGTGGGGTTTGTGTTACTTGATCTTTAGTTTTATGTGTATGTTTTGTAGATGTTGTTTGTGTTTAGTGGGGTTCGTTTTACTTGATCTTTAGTTTTATGTGTATGTTTTGTAGATGTTGTTTGTGTTTAGTGGGGTTCGTGTTACTTGATCTTTAGTTTTATGTGTATGTTTTGTAGATGTTGTTTGTGTTTAGTGGGGTTCGTGTTACTCAATCTTTAGTTTTATGTGTATGTTTTGTAGATGTTGTTTGTGTTTAGTGGGGTTTGTGTTACTCAATCTTTAGTTTTATGTGTATGTTTTGTAGATGTTGTTTGTGTTTAGTGGGATTTGTGTTACTTGATCTTTAGTTTTATGTGTATGTTTTGTAGATGTTGTTTGTGTTTAGTGGGGTTCGTTTTACTTGATCTTTAGTTTTATGTGTATGTTTTGTAGATGTTGTTTGTGTTTAGTGGGGTTCGTGTTACTTGATCTTTAGTTTTATGTGTATGTTTTGTAGATGTTGTTTGTGTTTAGTGGGGTTCGTGTTACTCTATCTTTAGTTTTATGTGTATGTTTTGTAGATGTTGTTTGTGTTTAGTGGGGTTTGTTTTACTTGATCTTTAGTTTTATGTATATATTTGTATATGTTGTTTGTGTTTAGTGGGGTTTGTGTTACTTGATCTTTAGTTTTATGTGTATGTTTTGTAGATGTTGTTTGTGTTTAGTGGGGTTCGTGTTACTCGATCTTTAGTTTTATGTGTATGTTTTGTAGATCGTTGTTTGTGTTTAGTGGGGTTCGTGTTACTTGATCTTTAGTTTTATGTGTATGTTTTGTAGATGTTGTTTGTGTTACTCAATCTTTAGTTTTATGTGTATGTTTTGTAGATGTTGTTTGTGTTACTCAATCTTTAGTTTTATGTGTATGTTTTGTATATGTTGTTTGTGTTACTCAATCTTTAGTTTTATGTGTATGTTTTGTAGATGTTGTTTGTGTTTAGTGGGGTTTGTGTTACTCGATCTTTAGTTTTATGTGTATGTTTTGTAGATGTTGTTTGTGTTTAGTGGGGTTCGTGTTACTATATCTATAGTTTTATGTGTATGTTTTGTAGATGTTGTTTGTGTTTAGTGGGGTTTGTGTTACTTGATCTTTTGTTTTATGTGTATGTTTTGTAGATGTTGTTTGTGTTTAGTGGGGTTCGTGTTACTTGATCTTTAGTTTTATGTGTATGTTTTGTAGATGTTGTTTGTGTTTAGTGGGGTTCGTGTTACTTGATCTTTTGTTTTATGTGTATGTTTTGTAGATGTTGTTTGTGTTTAGTGGGGTTCGTGTTACTCTATCATTAGTTTTATGTGTATGTTTTGTAGATGTTGTTTGTGTTTAGTGGGGTTTGTGTTACTTGATCTTTAGTTTTATGTGTATGTTTTGTAGATGTTGTTTGTGTTTAGTGGGGTTCGTGTTACTTGATCTTTAGTTTTATGTGTATGTTTTGTAGATGTTGTTTGTGTTTAGTGGGGTTCGTGTTACTTGATCTTTAGTTGTATGTGTATGTTTTGTAGATGTTGTTTGTGTTTAGTGGGGTTCGTGTTACTCTATCTTTAGTTTTATGTGTATGTTTTGTAGATGTTGTTTGTGTTTAGTGGGGTTTGTGTTACTTGATCTTTAGTTTTATGTGTATGTTTTGTATATGTTGTTTGTGTTTAGTGGGATTTGTGTTACTTGATCTTTAGTTTTATGTGTATGTTTTGTAGATCGTTGTTTGTGTTTAGTGGGGTTTGTGTTACTCGATCTTTAGTTTTATGTGTATGTTTTGTAGATGTTGTTTGTGCTTAGTGGGGTTTGTGTTACTCGATCTTTAGTTTTATGTGTATGTTTTGTAGATCGTTGTTTGTGTTTAGTGGGGTTCGTGTTACTTGATCTTTAGTTTTATGTGTATGTTTTGTAGATGTTGTTTGTGTTTAGTGGGGTTCGTGTTACTCTATCTTTAGTTTTATGTGTATGTTTTGTAGATGTTGTTTGTGTTTAGTGGGGTTTGTGTTACTTGATCTTTAGTTTTATGTGTATGTTTTGTAGATGTTGTTTGTGTTTAGTGGGGTTCGTGTTACTTGATCTTTAGTTTTATGTGTATGTTTTGTAGATGTTGTTTGTGTTTAGTGGGGTTCGTGTTACTCTATCTTTAGTTTTATGTGTATGTTTTGTAGATGTTGTTTGTGTTTAGTGGGATTTGTGTTACTTGATCTTTAGTTTTATGTGTATGTTTTGTAGATGTTGTTTGTGTTTAGTGGGGTTCGTTTTACTTGATCTTTAGTTTTATGTGTATGTTTTGTAGATGTTGTTTGTGTTTAGTGGGGTTCGTGTTACTTGATCTTTAGTTTTATGTGTATGTTTTGTAGATGTTGTTTGTGTTTAGTGGGGTTCGTGTTACTCTATCATTAGTTTTATGTGTATGTTTTGTAGATGTTGTTTGTGTTTAGTGGGGTTTGTGTTACTTGATCTTTCGTTTTATGTGTATGTTTTGTAGATGTTGTTTGTGTTTAGTGGGGTTCGTGTTACTTGATCTTTAGTTTTATGTGTATGTTTTGTAGATGTTGTTTGTGTTTAGTGGGGTTCGTGTTACTTGATCTTTAGTTGTATGTGTATGTTTTGTAGATGTTGTTTGTGTTTAGTGGGGTTCGTGTTACTCTATCTTTAGTTTTATGTGTATGTTTTGTAGATGTTGTTTGTGTTTAGTGGGGTTTGTGTTACTTGATCTTTAGTTTTATGTGTATGTTTTGTATATGTTGTTTGTGTTTAGTGGGATTTGTGTTACTTGATCTTTAGTTTTATGTGTATGTTTTGTAGATCGTTGTTTGTGTTTAGTGGGGTTTGTGTTACTCGATCTTTAGTTTTATGTGTATGTTTTGTAGATGTTGTTTGTGCTTAGTGGGGTTTGTGTTACTCGATCTTTAGTTTTATGTGTATGTTTTGTAGATCGTTGTTTGTGTTTAGTGGGGTTCGTGTTACTTGATCTTTAGTTTTATGTGTATGTTTTGTAGATGTTGTTTGTGTTTAGTGGGGTTCGTGTTACTCTATCTTTAGTTTTATGTGTATGTTTTGTAGATGTTGTTTGTGTTTAGTGGGGTTTGTGTTACTTGATCTTTAGTTTTATGTGTATGTTTTGTAGATGTTGTTTGTGTTTAGTGGGGTTCGTGTTACTTGATCTTTAGTTTTATGTGTATGTTTTGTAGATGTTGTTTGTGTTTAGTGGGGTTCGTGTTACTCTATCTTTAGTTTTATGTGTATGTTTTGTAGATGTTGTTTGTGCTTAGTGGGATTTGTGTTACTTGATCTTTAGTTTTATGTGTATGTTTTGTAGATGTTGTTTGTGTTTAGTGGGGTTCGTTTTACTTGATCTTTAGTTTTATGTGTATGTTTTGTAGATGTTGTTTGTGTTTAGTGGGGTTCGTGTTACTTGATCTTTAGTTTTATGTGTATGTTTTGTAGATGTTGTTTGTGTTTAGTGGGGTTCGTGTTACTCTATCTTTAGTTTTATGTGTATGTTTTGTAGATGTTGTTTGTGTTTAGTGGGGTTTGTTTTACTTGATCTTTAGTTTTATGTATATATTTGTATATGTTGTTTGTGTTTAGTGGGGTTTGTGTTACTTGATCTTTAGTTTTATGTGTATGTTTTGTAGATCGTTGTTTTTGCTTAGTGGGGTTTGTGTTACTCGATCTTTTGTTTTATGTGTATGTTTTGTAGATGTTGTTTGTGTTTAGTGGGGTTTGTGTTACTCGATCTTTAGTTTTATGTGTATGTTTTGTAGATGTTGTTTGTGTTTAGTGGGGTTTGTGTTACTCGATCTTTAGTTTTATGTGTATGTTTTGTAGATGTTGTTTGTGTTTAGTGGGGTTTGTGTTACTCAATCTTTAGTTTTATGTGTATGTTTTGTAGATGTTGTTTGTGTTTAGTGGGGTTCGTGTTACTCGATCTTTAGTTTTATGTGTATGTTTTGTAGATCGTTGTTTGTGTTTAGTGGGGTTCGTGTTACTTGATCTTTAGTTTTATGTGTATGTTTTGTAGATGTTGTTTGTGTTACTCAATCTTTAGTTTTATGTGTATGTTTTGTAGATATTGTTTGTGTTACTCAATCTTTAGTTTTATGTGTATGTTTTGTATATGTTGTTTGTGTTACTCAATCTTTAGTTTTATGTGTATGTTTTGTAGATGTTGTTTGTGTTTAGTGGGGTTTGTGTTACTCGATCTTTAGTTTTATGTGTATGTTTTGTAGATGTTGTTTGTGTTTAGTGGGGTTTGTGTTACTCGATCTTTAGTTTTATGTGTATGTTTTGTAGATGTTGTTTGTGTTTAGGGGGGTTTGTGTTACTCGATCTTTAGTTTTATGTGTATGTTTTGTAGATGTTGTTTGTGTTTAGTGGGGTTCGTGTTACTTGATCTTTAGTTTTATGTGTATGTTTTGTCGATGTTGTTTGTGTTTAGTGGGGTTCGTGTTACTTGATCTTTAGTTTTATGTGTATGTTTTGTAGATGTTGTTTGTGTTTAGTGGGGTTTGTGTTACTCGATCTTTAGTTTTATGTGTATGTTTTGTAGATGTTGTTTGTGTTTAGTGGGGTTTGTGTTACTCGATCTTTAGTTTTATGTGTATGTTTTGTAGATGTTGTTTGTGTTTAGTGGGGTTTGTGTTACTCGATCTTTAGTTTTATGTGTATGTTTTGTAGATGTTGTTTGTGTTTAGTGGGGTTCGTGTTACTCGATCTTTAGTTTTATGTGTATGTTTTGTAGATGTTGTTTGTGTTTAGTGGGGTTCGTGTTACTCTATCTTTAGTTTTATGTGTATGTTTGTAGATGTTGTTTGTGTTTATTGGGGTTTGTTTTACTTGATCTTTAGTTTTATGTGTATGTTTTGTAGATGTTGTTTGTGTTTAGTGGGGTTTGTGTTACTTGATCTTTAGTTTTATGTGTATGTTTTGTAGATGTTGTTTGTGTTTAGTGGGGTTCGTGTTACTTGATCTTTAGTTTTATGTGTATGTTTTGTAGATGTTGTTTGTGTTTAGTGGGGTTCGTGTTACTTGATCTTTAGTTTTATGTGTATGTTTTGTAGATGTTGTTTGTGTTTAGTGGGGTTCGTGTTACTCTATCTTTAGTTTTATGTGTATGTTTTGTAGATGTTGTTTGTGCTTAGTGGGATTTGTGTTACTTGATCTTTAGTTTTATGTGTATGTTTTGTAGATGTTGTTTGTGTTTAGTGGGGTTCGTTTTACTTGATCTTTAGTTTTATGTGTATGTTTTGTAGATGTTGTTTGTGTTTAGTGGGGTTCGTGTTACTTGATCTTTAGTTTTATGTGTATGTTTTGTAGATGTTGTTTGTGTTTAGTGGGGTTCGTGTTACTCTATCTTTAGTTTTATGTGTATGTTTTGTAGATGTTGTTTGTGTTTAGTGGGGTTTGTTTTACTTGATCTTTAGTTTTATGTATATATTTGTATATGTTGTTTGTGTTTAGTGGGGTTTGTGTTACTTGATCTTTAGTTTTATGTGTATGTTTTGTAGATCGTTGTTTTTGCTTAGTGGGGTTTGTGTTACTCGATCTTTTGTTTTATGTGTATGTTTTGTAGATGTTGTTTGTGTTTAGTGGGGTTTGTGTTACTCGATCTTTAGTTTTATGTGTATGTTTTGTAGATGTTGTTTGTGTTTAGTGGGGTTTGTGTTACTCGATCTTTAGTTTTATGTGTATGTTTTGTAGATGTTGTTTGTGTTTAGTGGGGTTTGTGTTACTCAATCTTTAGTTTTATGTGTATGTTTTGTAGATGTTGTTTGTGTTTAGTGGGGTTCGTGTTACTCGATCTTTAGTTTTATGTGTATGTTTTGTAGATCGTTGTTTGTGTTTAGTGGGGTTCGTGTTACTTGATCTTTAGTTTTATGTGTATGTTTTGTAGATGTTGTTTGTGTTACTCAATCTTTAGTTTTATGTGTATGTTTTGTAGATATTGTTTGTGTTACTCAATCTTTAGTTTTATGTGTATGTTTTGTATATGTTGTTTGTGTTACTCAATCTTTAGTTTTATGTGTATGTTTTGTAGATGTTGTTTGTGTTTAGTGGGGTTTGTGTTACTCGATCTTTAGTTTTATGTGTATGTTTTGTAGATGTTGTTTGTGTTTAGTGGGGTTTGTGTTACTCGATCTTTAGTTTTATGTGTATGTTTTGTAGATGTTGTTTGTGTTTAGGGGGGTTTGTGTTACTCGATCTTTAGTTTTATGTGTATGTTTTGTAGATGTTGTTTGTGTTTAGTGGGGTTCGTGTTACTTGATCTTTAGTTTTATGTGTATGTTTTGTCGATGTTGTTTGTGTTTAGTGGGGTTCGTGTTACTTGATCTTTAGTTTTATGAGTATGTTTTGTAGATGTTGTTTGTGTTTATTGGGGTTTGTGTTACTCGATCTTTAGTTTTATGTGTATGTTTTGTAGATGTTGTTTGTGTTTAGTGGTGTTCGTGTTACTTGATCTTTAGTTTTATGTGTATGTTTTGTAGATGTTGTTTGTGTTTAGTGGGGTTTGTGTTACTCGATCTTTAGTTTTATGTGTATGTTTTGTAGATGTTGTTTGTGTTTAGTGGGGTTTGTGTTACTCGATCTTTAGTTTTATGTGTATGTTTTGTAGATGTTGTTTGTGTTTAGTGGGGTTTGTGTTACTCGATCTTTAGTTTTATGTGTATGTTTTGTAGATGTTGTTTGTGTTTAGTGGGGTTCGTGTTACTCGATCTTTAGTTTTATGTGTATGTTTTGTAGATGTTGTTTGTGTTTAGTGGGGTTCGTGTTACTCTATCTTTAGTTTTATGTGTATGTTTGTAGATGTTGTTTGTGTTTATTGGGGTTTGTTTTACTTGATCTTTAGTTTTATGTGTATGTTTTGTAGATGTTGTTTGTGTTTAGTGGGGTTTGTGTTACTTGATCTTTAGTTTTATGTGTATGTTTTGTAGATGTTGTTTGTGTTTAGTGGGGTTCGTGTTACTTGATCTTTTGTTTTATGTGTATGTTTTGTAGATGTTGTTTGTGTTTAGTGGGGTTTGTGTTACTCGATCTTTAGTTTTATGTGTATGTTTTGTAGATGTTGTTTGTGTTTAGTGGGGTTTGTGTTACTCGATCTTTAGTTTTATGTGTATGTTTTGTAGATGTTGTTTGTGTTTAGTGGGGTTTGTGTTACTCGATCTTTAGTTTTATGTGTATGTTTTGTAGATGTTGTTTGTGTTTAGTGGGGTTCGTGTTACTTGATCTTTAGTTTTATGTGTATGTTTTGTAGATGTTGTTTGTGTTTAGTGGGGTTCGTGTTACTTGATCTTTAGTTTTATGTGTATGTTTTGTAGATGTTGTTTGTATTTATTGGGGTTTGTGTTACTCGATCTTTAGTTTTATGTGTATGTTTTGTAGATGTTGTTTGTGCTTAGTGGTGTTCGTGTTACTTGATCTTTAGTTTTATGTGTATGTTTTGTAGATGTTGTTTGTGTTTAGTGGGGTTCGTGTTACTCGATCTTTAGTTTTATGTGTATGTTTTGTAGATGTTGTTTGTGTTTAGTGGGGTTCGTGTTACTCTATCTATAGTTTTATGTGTATGTTTTGTAGATGTTGTTTGTGTTTAGTGGGGTTTGTGTTACTTGATCTTTAGTTTTATGTGTATGTTTTGTAGATGTTGTTTGTGCTTAGTGGGGTTCGTGTTACTTGATCTTTCGTTTTATGTGTATGTTTTGTAGATGTTGTTTGTGTTTAGTGGGGTTCGTGTTACTTGATCTTTAGTTTTATGTGTATGTTTTGTAGATGTTGTTTGTGTTTAGTGGGGTTCGTGTTACTCTATCATTAGTTTTATGTGTATGTTTTGTAGATGTTGTTTGTGTTTAGTGGGGTTTGTGTTACTTGATCTTTAGTTTTATGTGTATGTTTTGTAGAATTTGTTTGTGTTTAGTGGGGTTCGTGTTACTTGATCTTTAGTTTTATGTGTATGTTTTGTAGATGTTGTTTGTGTTTAGTGGGGTTCGTGTTACTTGATCTTTAGTTGTATGTGTATGTTTTGTAGATGTTGTTTGTGTTTAGTGGGGTTCGTGTTACTCTATCTTTAGTTTTATGTGTATGTTTTGTAGATGTTGTTTGTGTTTAGTGGGGTTTGTGTTACTTGATCTTTAGTTTTATGTGTATGTTTTGTATATGTTGTTTGTGTTTAGTGGGATTTGTGTTACTTGATCTTTAGTTTTATGTGTATGTTTTGTAGATCGTTGTTTGTGTTTAGTGGGGTTTGTGTTACTCGATCTTTAGTTTTATGTGTATGTTTTGTAGATGTTGTTTGTGTTTAGTGGGGTTTGTGTTACTCGATCTTTAGTTTTATGTGTATGTTTTGTAGATGTTGTTTGTGCTTAGTGGGGTTTGTGTTACTCGATCTTTAGTTTTATGTGTATGTTTTGTAGATCGTTGTTTGTGTTTAGTGGGGTTCGTGTTACTTGATCTTTAGTTTTATGTGTATGTTTTGTAGATGTTGTTTGTGTTTAGTGGGGTTCGTGTTACTCTATCTTTAGTTTTATGTGTATGTTTTGTAGATGTTGTTTGTGTTTAGTGGGGTTTGTGTTACTTGATCTTTAGTTTTATGTGTATGTTTTGTAGATGTTGTTTGTGTTTAGTGGGGTTCGTGTTACTTGATCTTTAGTTTTATGTGTATGTTTTGTAGATGTTGTTTGTGTTTAGTGGGGTTCGTGTTACTCTATCTTTAGTTTTATGTGTATGTTTTGTAGATGTTGTTTGTGTTTAGTGGGGTTTGTGTTACTTGATCTTTAGTTTTATGTGTATGTTTTGTAGATGTTGTTTGTGTTTAGTGGGGTTCGTTTTACTTGATCTTTAGTTTTATGTGTATGTTTTGTAGATGTTGTTTGTGTTTAGTGGGGTTCGTGTTACTTGATCTTTAGTTTTATGTGTATGTTTTGTAGATGTTGTTTGTGTTTAGTGGGGTTCGTGTTACTCTATCTTTAGTTTTATGTGTATGTTTTGTAGATGTTGTTTGTGTTTAGTGGGGTTTGTGTTACTTGATCTTTAGTTTTATGTATATATTTTGTATATGTTGTTTGTGTTTAGTGGGGTTTGTGTTACTTGATCTTTAGTTTTATGTGTATGTTTTGTAGATCGTTGTTTGTGTTTAGTGGGGTTTGTGTTACTCGATCTTTAGTTTTATGTGTATGTTTTGTAGATGTTGTTTGTGTTTAGTGGGGTTTGTGTTACTCGATCTTTAGTTTTATGTGTATGTTTTGTAGATGTTGTTTGTGTTTAGTGGGGTTTGTGTTACTCGATCTTTAGTTTTATGTGTATGTTTTGTAGATGTTGTTTGTGTTTAGTGGGGTTTGTGTTACTCAATCTTTAGTTTTATGTGTATGTTTTGTAGATGTTGTTTGTGTTTAGTGGGGTTCGTTTTACTCGATCTTTAGTTTTATGTGTATGTTTTGTAGATCGTTGTTTGTGTTTAGTGGGGTTCGTGTTACTTGATCTTTAGTTTTATGTGTATGTTTTGTAGATGTTGTTTATGTTTAGTGGGGTTTGTGTTACTCGATCTTTAGTTTTATGTGTATGTTTTGTAGATGTTGTTTGTGTTGCTCAATCTTTAGTTTTATGTGTATGTTTTGTAGATGTTGTTTGTGTTACTCAATCTTTAGTTTTATGTGTATGTTTTGTATATGTTGTTTGTGTTACTCAATCTTTAGTTTTATGTGTATGTTTTGTAGATGTTGTTTGTGTTTAGTGGGGTTTGTGTTACTCGATCTTTAGTTTTATGTGTATGTTTTGTAGATGTTGTTTGTGTTTAGTGGGGTTCGTGTTACTATATCTATAGTTTTATGTGTATGTTTTGTAGATGTTGTTTGTGTTTAGTGGGGTTTGTGTTACTTGATCTTTAGTTTTATGTGTATGTTTTGTAGATGTTGTTTGTGTTTAGTGGGGTTCGTGTTACTTGATCTTTAGTTTTATGTGTATGTTTTGTAGATGTTGTTTGTGTTTAGTGGGGTTCGTGTTACTTGATCTTTTGTTTTATGTGTATGTTTTGTAGATGTTGTTTGTGTTTAGTGGGGTTCGTGTTACTCTATCATTAGTTTTATGTGTATGTTTTGTAGATGTTGTTTGTGTTTAGTGGGGTTTGTGTTACTTGATCTTTAGTTTTATGTGTATGTTTTGTAGATGTTGTTTGTGTTTAGTGGGGTTCGTGTTACTTGATCTTTAGTTTTATGTGTATGTTTTGTAGATGTTGTTTGTGTTTAGTGGGGTTCGTGTTACTTGATCTTTAGTTGTATGTGTATGTTTTGTAGATGTTGTTTGTGTTTAGTGGGGTTCGTGTTACTCTATCTTTAGTTTTATGTGTATGTTTTGTAGATGTTGTTTGTGTTTAGTGGGGTTTGTGTTACTTGATCTTTAGTTTTATGTGTATGTTTTGTATATGTTGTTTGTGTTTAGTGGGATTTGTGTTACTTGATCTTTAGTTTTATGTGTATGTTTTGTAGATCGTTGTTTGTGTTTAGTGGGGTTTGTGTTACTCGATCTTTAGTTTTATGTGTATGTTTTGTAGATGTTGTTTGTGTTTAGTGGGGTTTGTGTTACTCGATCTTTAGTTTTATGTGTATGTTTTGTAGATGTTGTTTGTGCTTAGTGGGGTTTGTGTTACTCGATCTTTAGTTTTATGTGTATGTTTTGTAGATCGTTGTTTGTGTTTAGTGGGGTTCGTGTTACTTGATCTTTAGTTTTATGTGTATGTTTTGTAGATGTTGTTTGTGTTTAGTGGGGTTCGTGTTACTCTATCTTTAGTTTTATGTGTATGTTTTGTAGATGTTGATTGTGTTTAGTGGGGTTTGTGTTACTTGATCTTTTGTTTTATGTGTATGTTTTGTAGATGTTGTTTGTGTTTAGTGGGGTTTGTGTTACTCAATCTTTAGTTTTATGTGTATGTTTTGTAGATGTTGATTGTGTTTAGTGGGGTTTGTGTTACTTGATCTTTAGTTTTATGTGTATGTTTTGTAGATGTTGTTTGTGTTTAGTGGGGTTCGTTTTACTTGATCTTTAGTTTTATGTGTATGTTTTGTAGATGTTGTTTGTGTTTAGTGGGGTTCGTGTTACTTGATCTTTAGTTTTATGTGTATGTTTTGTAGATGTTGTTTGTGTTTAGTGGGGTTCGTGTTACTCAATCTTTAGTTTTATGTGTATGTTTTGTAGATGTTGTTTGTGTTTAGTGGGGTTTGTGTTACTCAATCTTTAGTTTTATGTGTATGTTTTGTAGATGTTGTTTGTGTTTAGTGGGATTTGTGTTACTTGATCTTTAGTTTTATGTGTATGTTTTGTAGATGTTGTTTGTGTTTAGTGGGGTTCGTTTTACTTGATCTTTAGTTTTATGTGTATGTTTTGTAGATGTTGTTTGTGTTTAGTGGGGTTCGTGTTACTTGATCTTTAGTTTTATGTGTATGTTTTGTAGATGTTGTTTGTGTTTAGTGGGGTTCGTGTTACTCTATCTTTAGTTTTATGTGTATGTTTTGTAGATGTTGTTTGTGTTTAGTGGGGTTTGTTTTACTTGATCTTTAGTTTTATGTATATATTTGTATATGTTGTTTGTGTTTAGTGGGGTTTGTGTTACTTGATCTTTAGTTTTATGTGTATGTTTTGTAGATGTTGTTTGTGTTTAGTGGGGTTCGTGTTACTCGATCTTTAGTTTTATGTGTATGTTTTGTAGATCGTTGTTTGTGTTTAGTGGGGTTCGTGTTACTTGATCTTTAGTTTTATGTGTATGTTTTGTAGATGTTGTTTGTGTTACTCAATCTTTAGTTTTATGTGTATGTTTTGTAGATGTTGTTTGTGTTACTCAATCTTTAGTTTTATGTGTATGTTTTGTATATGTTGTTTGTGTTACTCAATCTTTAGTTTTATGTGTATGTTTTGTAGATGTTGTTTGTGTTTAGTGGGGTTTGTGTTACTCGATCTTTAGTTTTATGTGTATGTTTTGTAGATGTTGTTTGTGTTTAGTGGGGTTCGTGTTACTATATCTATAGTTTTATGTGTATGTTTTGTAGATGTTGTTTGTGTTTAGTGGGGTTTGTGTTACTTGATCTTTTGTTTTATGTGTATGTTTTGTAGATGTTGTTTGTGTTTAGTGGGGTTCGTGTTACTTGATCTTTAGTTTTATGTGTATGTTTTGTAGATGTTGTTTGTGTTTAGTGGGGTTCGTGTTACTTGATCTTTTGTTTTATGTGTATGTTTTGTAGATGTTGTTTGTGTTTAGTGGGGTTCGTGTTACTCTATCATTAGTTTTATGTGTATGTTTTGTAGATGTTGTTTGTGTTTAGTGGGGTTTGTGTTACTTGATCTTTAGTTTTATGTGTATGTTTTGTAGATGTTGTTTGTGTTTAGTGGGGTTCGTGTTACTTGATCTTTAGTTTTATGTGTATGTTTTGTAGATGTTGTTTGTGTTTAGTGGGGTTCGTGTTACTTGATCTTTAGTTGTATGTGTATGTTTTGTAGATGTTGTTTGTGTTTAGTGGGGTTCGTGTTACTCTATCTTTAGTTTTATGTGTATGTTTTGTAGATGTTGTTTGTGTTTAGTGGGGTTTGTGTTACTTGATCTTTAGTTTTATGTGTATGTTTTGTATATGTTGTTTGTGTTTAGTGGGATTTGTGTTACTTGATCTTTAGTTTTATGTGTATGTTTTGTAGATCGTTGTTTGTGTTTAGTGGGGTTTGTGTTACTCGATCTTTAGTTTTATGTGTATGTTTTGTAGATGTTGTTTGTGCTTAGTGGGGTTTGTGTTACTCGATCTTTAGTTTTATGTGTATGTTTTGTAGATCGTTGTTTGTGTTTAGTGGGGTTCGTGTTACTTGATCTTTAGTTTTATGTGTATGTTTTGTAGATGTTGTTTGTGTTTAGTGGGGTTCGTGTTACTCTATCTTTAGTTTTATGTGTATGTTTTGTAGATGTTGTTTGTGTTTAGTGGGGTTTGTGTTACTTGATCTTTAGTTTTATGTGTATGTTTTGTAGATGTTGTTTGTGTTTAGTGGGGTTCGTGTTACTTGATCTTTAGTTTTATGTGTATGTTTTGTAGATGTTGTTTGTGTTTAGTGGGGTTCGTGTTACTCTATCTTTAGTTTTATGTGTATGTTTTGTAGATGTTGTTTGTGTTTAGTGGGATTTGTGTTACTTGATCTTTAGTTTTATGTGTATGTTTTGTAGATGTTGTTTGTGTTTAGTGGGGTTCGTTTTACTTGATCTTTAGTTTTATGTGTATGTTTTGTAGATGTTGTTTGTGTTTAGTGGGGTTCGTGTTACTTGATCTTTAGTTTTATGTGTATGTTTTGTAGATGTTGTTTGTGTTTAGTGGGGTTCGTGTTACTCTATCATTAGTTTTATGTGTATGTTTTGTAGATGTTGTTTGTGTTTAGTGGGGTTTGTGTTACTTGATCTTTCGTTTTATGTGTATGTTTTGTAGATGTTGTTTGTGTTTAGTGGGGTTCGTGTTACTTGATCTTTAGTTTTATGTGTATGTTTTGTAGATGTTGTTTGTGTTTAGTGGGGTTCGTGTTACTTGATCTTTAGTTGTATGTGTATGTTTTGTAGATGTTGTTTGTGTTTAGTGGGGTTCGTGTTACTCTATCTTTAGTTTTATGTGTATGTTTTGTAGATGTTGTTTGTGTTTAGTGGGGTTTGTGTTACTTGATCTTTAGTTTTATGTGTATGTTTTGTATATGTTGTTTGTGTTTAGTGGGATTTGTGTTACTTGATCTTTAGTTTTATGTGTATGTTTTGTAGATCGTTGTTTGTGTTTAGTGGGGTTTGTGTTACTCGATCTTTAGTTTTATGTGTATGTTTTGTAGATGTTGTTTGTGCTTAGTGGGGTTTGTGTTACTCGATCTTTAGTTTTATGTGTATGTTTTGTAGATCGTTGTTTGTGTTTAGTGGGGTTCGTGTTACTTGATCTTTAGTTTTATGTGTATGTTTTGTAGATGTTGTTTGTGTTTAGTGGGGTTCGTGTTACTCTATCTTTAGTTTTATGTGTATGTTTTGTAGATGTTGTTTGTGTTTAGTGGGGTTTGTGTTACTTGATCTTTAGTTTTATGTGTATGTTTTGTAGATGTTGTTTGTGTTTAGTGGGGTTCGTGTTACTTGATCTTTAGTTTTATGTGTATGTTTTGTAGATGTTGTTTGTGTTTAGTGGGGTTCGTGTTACTCTATCTTTAGTTTTATGTGTATGTTTTGTAGATGTTGTTTGTGCTTAGTGGGATTTGTGTTACTTGATCTTTAGTTTTATGTGTATGTTTTGTAGATGTTGTTTGTGTTTAGTGGGGTTCGTTTTACTTGATCTTTAGTTTTATGTGTATGTTTTGTAGATGTTGTTTGTGTTTAGTGGGGTTCGTGTTACTTGATCTTTAGTTTTATGTGTATGTTTTGTAGATGTTGTTTGTGTTTAGTGGGGTTCGTGTTACTCTATCTTTAGTTTTATGTGTATGTTTTGTAGATGTTGTTTGTGTTTAGTGGGGTTTGTTTTACTTGATCTTTAGTTTTATGTATATATTTGTATATGTTGTTTGTGTTTAGTGGGGTTTGTGTTACTTGATCTTTAGTTTTATGTGTATGTTTTGTAGATCGTTGTTTTTGCTTAGTGGGGTTTGTGTTACTCGATCTTTTGTTTTATGTGTATGTTTTGTAGATGTTGTTTGTGTTTAGTGGGGTTTGTGTTACTCGATCTTTAGTTTTATGTGTATGTTTTGTAGATGTTGTTTGTGTTTAGTGGGGTTTGTGTTACTCGATCTTTAGTTTTATGTGTATGTTTTGTAGATGTTGTTTGTGTTTAGTGGGGTTTGTGTTACTCAATCTTTAGTTTTATGTGTATGTTTTGTAGATGTTGTTTGTGTTTAGTGGGGTTCGTGTTACTCGATCTTTAGTTTTATGTGTATGTTTTGTAGATCGTTGTTTGTGTTTAGTGGGGTTCGTGTTACTTGATCTTTAGTTTTATGTGTATGTTTTGTAGATGTTGTTTGTGTTACTCAATCTTTAGTTTTATGTGTATGTTTTGTAGATATTGTTTGTGTTACTCAATCTTTAGTTTTATGTGTATGTTTTGTATATGTTGTTTGTGTTACTCAATCTTTAGTTTTATGTGTATGTTTTGTAGATGTTGTTTGTGTTTAGTGGGGTTTGTGTTACTCGATCTTTAGTTTTATGTGTATGTTTTGTAGATGTTGTTTGTGTTTAGTGGGGTTTGTGTTACTCGATCTTTAGTTTTATGTGTATGTTTTGTAGATGTTGTTTGTGTTTAGGGGGGTTTGTGTTACTCGATCTTTAGTTTTATGTGTATGTTTTGTAGATGTTGTTTGTGTTTAGTGGGGTTCGTGTTACTTGATCTTTAGTTTTATGTGTATGTTTTGTCGATGTTGTTTGTGTTTAGTGGGGTTCGTGTTACTTGATCTTTAGTTTTATGTGTATGTTTTGTAGATGTTGTTTGTGTTTAGTGGGGTTTGTGTTACTCGATCTTTAGTTTTATGTGTATGTTTTGTAGATGTTGTTTGTGTTTAGTGGGGTTTGTGTTACTCGATCTTTAGTTTTATGTGTATGTTTTGTAGATGTTGTTTGTGTTTAGTGGGGTTTGTGTTACTCGATCTTTAGTTTTATGTGTATGTTTTGTAGATGTTGTTTGTGTTTAGTGGGGTTCGTGTTACTCGATCTTTAGTTTTATGTGTATGTTTTGTAGATGTTGTTTGTGTTTAGTGGGGTTCGTGTTACTCTATCTTTAGTTTTATGTGTATGTTTGTAGATGTTGTTTGTGTTTATTGGGGTTTGTTTTACTTGATCTTTAGTTTTATGTGTATGTTTTGTAGATGTTGTTTGTGTTTAGTGGGGTTTGTGTTACTTGATCTTTAGTTTTATGTGTATGTTTTGTAGATGTTGTTTGTGTTTAGTGGGGTTCGTGTTACTTGATCTTTAGTTTTATGTGTATGTTTTGTAGATGTTGTTTGTGTTTAGTGGGGTTCGTGTTACTTGATCTTTAGTTTTATGTGTATGTTTTGTAGATGTTGTTTGTGTTTAGTGGGGTTCGTGTTACTCTATCTTTAGTTTTATGTGTATGTTTTGTAGATGTTGTTTGTGCTTAGTGGGATTTGTGTTACTTGATCTTTAGTTTTATGTGTATGTTTTGTAGATGTTGTTTGTGTTTAGTGGGGTTCGTTTTACTTGATCTTTAGTTTTATGTGTATGTTTTGTAGATGTTGTTTGTGTTTAGTGGGGTTCGTGTTACTTGATCTTTAGTTTTATGTGTATGTTTTGTAGATGTTGTTTGTGTTTAGTGGGGTTCGTGTTACTCTATCTTTAGTTTTATGTGTATGTTTTGTAGATGTTGTTTGTGTTTAGTGGGGTTTGTTTTACTTGATCTTTAGTTTTATGTATATATTTGTATATGTTGTTTGTGTTTAGTGGGGTTTGTGTTACTTGATCTTTAGTTTTATGTGTATGTTTTGTAGATCGTTGTTTTTGCTTAGTGGGGTTTGTGTTACTCGATCTTTTGTTTTATGTGTATGTTTTGTAGATGTTGTTTGTGTTTAGTGGGGTTTGTGTTACTCGATCTTTAGTTTTATGTGTATGTTTTGTAGATGTTGTTTGTGTTTAGTGGGGTTTGTGTTACTCGATCTTTAGTTTTATGTGTATGTTTTGTAGATGTTGTTTGTGTTTAGTGGGGTTTGTGTTACTCAATCTTTAGTTTTATGTGTATGTTTTGTAGATGTTGTTTGTGTTTAGTGGGGTTCGTGTTACTCGATCTTTAGTTTTATGTGTATGTTTTGTAGATCGTTGTTTGTGTTTAGTGGGGTTCGTGTTACTTGATCTTTAGTTTTATGTGTATGTTTTGTAGATGTTGTTTGTGTTACTCAATCTTTAGTTTTATGTGTATGTTTTGTAGATATTGTTTGTGTTACTCAATCTTTAGTTTTATGTGTATGTTTTGTATATGTTGTTTGTGTTACTCAATCTTTAGTTTTATGTGTATGTTTTGTAGATGTTGTTTGTGTTTAGTGGGGTTTGTGTTACTCGATCTTTAGTTTTATGTGTATGTTTTGTAGATGTTGTTTGTGTTTAGTGGGGTTTGTGTTACTCGATCTTTAGTTTTATGTGTATGTTTTGTAGATGTTGTTTGTGTTTAGGGGGGTTTGTGTTACTCGATCTTTAGTTTTATGTGTATGTTTTGTAGATGTTGTTTGTGTTTAGTGGGGTTCGTGTTACTTGATCTTTAGTTTTATGTGTATGTTTTGTCGATGTTGTTTGTGTTTAGTGGGGTTCGTGTTACTTGATCTTTAGTTTTATGAGTATGTTTTGTAGATGTTGTTTGTGTTTATTGGGGTTTGTGTTACTCGATCTTTAGTTTTATGTGTATGTTTTGTAGATGTTGTTTGTGTTTAGTGGTGTTCGTGTTACTTGATCTTTAGTTTTATGTGTATGTTTTGTAGATGTTGTTTGTGTTTAGTGGGGTTTGTGTTACTCGATCTTTAGTTTTATGTGTATGTTTTGTAGATGTTGTTTGTGTTTAGTGGGGTTTGTGTTACTCGATCTTTAGTTTTATGTGTATGTTTTGTAGATGTTGTTTGTGTTTAGTGGGGTTTGTGTTACTCGATCTTTAGTTTTATGTGTATGTTTTGTAGATGTTGTTTGTGTTTAGTGGGGTTCGTGTTACTCGATCTTTAGTTTTATGTGTATGTTTTGTAGATGTTGTTTGTGTTTAGTGGGGTTCGTGTTACTCTATCTTTAGTTTTATGTGTATGTTTGTAGATGTTGTTTGTGTTTATTGGGGTTTGTTTTACTTGATCTTTAGTTTTATGTGTATGTTTTGTAGATGTTGTTTGTGTTTAGTGGGGTTTGTGTTACTTGATCTTTAGTTTTATGTGTATGTTTTGTAGATGTTGTTTGTGTTTAGTGGGGTTCGTGTTACTTGATCTTTTGTTTTATGTGTATGTTTTGTAGATGTTGTTTGTGTTTAGTGGGGTTCGTGTTACTTGATCTTTAGTTTTATGTGTATGTTTTGTAGATGTTGTTTGTGTTTAGTGGGGTTTGTGTTACTTGATCTTTAGTTTTATGTGTATGTTTTGTAGATGTTGTTTGTGTTTAGTGGGGTTCGTGTTACTTGATCTTTAGTTTTATGTGTATGTTTTGTAGATGTTGTTTGTGTTTAGTGGGATTCGTGTTACTTGATCTTTAGTTTTATGTGTATGTTTTGTAGATGTTGTTTGTGTTTAGTGGGGTTCGTGTTACTTGATCTTTAGTTTTATGTGTATGTTTTGTAGATGTTGTTTGTGTTTATTGGGGTTTGTGTTACTCTATCTTTAGTTTTATGTGTATGTTTTGTAGATGTTGTTTGTGTTTAGTGGGGTTCGTGTTACTTGATCTTTAGTTTTATGTGTATGTTTTGTAGATGTTGTTTGTGTTTAGTGGGATTCGTGTTACTTGATCTTTAGTTTTATGTGTATGTTTTGTAGATGTTGTTTGTGTTTAGTGGGGTTCGTGTTACTTGATCTTTAGTTTTATGTGTATGTTTTGTAGATGTTGTTTGTGTTTATTGGGGTTTGTGTTACTCGATCTTTAGTTTTATGTGTATGTTTTGTAGATGTTGTTTGTGTTTAGTGGGGTTCGTGTTACTTGATCTTTAGTTTTATGTGTATGTTTTGTAGATGTTGTTTGTGTTTAGTGGGGTTTGTGTTACTCTATCTTTAGTTTTATGTGTATGTTTTGTAGATGTTGTTTGTGTTTAGTGGGGTTTGTGTTACTTGATCTTTAGTTTTATGTGTATGTTTTGTATATGTTGTTTGTGTTTAGTGGGGTTTGTGTTACTTGATCTTTAGTTTTATGTGTATGTTTTGTAGATCGTTGTTTGTGTTTAGTGGGGTTTGTGTTACTCGATCTTTAGTTTTATGTGTATGTTTTGTAGATGTTGTTTGTGTTTAGTGGGGTTTGTGTTACTCGATCTTTAGTTTTATGTGTATGTTTTGTAGATGTTGTTTGTGTTTAGTGGGGTTTGTGTTACTCGATCTTTTATTTTATGTGTATGTTTTGTAGATGTTGTTTGTGTTTAGTGGGGTTTGTGTTACTCGATCATTAGTTTTATGTGTATGTTTTGTAGATGTTGTTTGTGTTTAGTGGGGTTCGTGTTACTCGATCTTTAGTTTTATGTGTATGTTTTGTAGATCGTTGTTTGTGTTTAGTGGGGTTCGTGTTACTTGATCTTTAGTTTTATGTGTATGTTTTGTAGATGTTGTTTATGTTTAGTGGGGTTTGTGTTACTCGATCTTTAGTTTTATGTGTATGTTTTGTAGATGTTGTTTGTGTTACTCAATCTTTAGTTTTATGTGTATGTTTTGTAGATGTTGTTTGTGTTACTGAATCTTTAGTTTTATGTGTATGTTTTGTATATGTTGTTTGTGTTACTCAATCTTTAGTTTTATGTGTATGTTTTGTAGATGTTGTTTGTGTTTAGTGGGGTTTGTGTTACTCGATCTTTAGTTTTATGTGTATGCTTTGTAAATGTTGTTTGTGTTTAGTGGGGTTTGTGTTACTCGATCTTTAGTTTTATGTGTATGTTTTGTAGATGTCGTTTGTGTTTAGTGGGGTTCGTGTTACTTGATCTTTAGTTTTATGTGTATGTTTTGTAGATGTTGTTTGTGTTTAGTGGGGTTCGTGTTACTTGATCTTTAGTTTTATGTGTATGTTTTGTAGATGTTGTTTGTATTTATTGGGGTTTGTGTTACTCGATCTTTAGTTTTATGTGTATGTTTTGTAGATGTTGTTTGTGCTTAGTGGTGTTCGTGTTACTTGATCTTTAGTTTTATGTGTATGTTTTGTAGATGTTGTTTGTGTTTAGTGGGGTTTGTGTTACTCGATCTTTAGTTTTATGTGTATGTTTTGTAGATGTTGTTTGTGTTTAGTGGGGTTTGTGTTACTCGATCTTTAGTTTTATGTGTATGTTTTGTAGATGTTGTTTGTGTTTAGTGGGGTTTGTGTTACTCGATCTTTAGTTTTATGTGTATGTTTTGTAGATGTTGTTTGTGTTTAGTGGGGTTCGTATTACTTGATCTTTAGTTTTATGTGTATGTTTTGTAGATGTTGTTTGTGTTTAGTGGGGTTCGTGTTACTTGATCTTTAGTTGTATGTGTATGTTTTGTAGATGTTGTATGTGTTTAGTGGGGTTCGTGTTACTCTATCTTTAGTTTTATGTGTATGTTTTGTAGATGTTGTTTGTGTTTAGTGGGGTTTGTGTTACTTGATCTTTAGTTTTATGTGTATGTTTTGTATATGTTGTTTGTGTTTAGTGGGATTTGTGTTACTTGATCTTTAGTTTTATGTGTATGTTTTGTAGATCGTTGTTTGTGTTTAGTGGGGTTTGTGTTACTCGATCTTTAGTTTTATGTGTATGTTTTGTAGATGTTGTTTGTGTTTAGTGGGGTTTGTGTTACTCGATCTTTAGTTTTATGTGTATGTTTTGTAGATGTTGTTTGTGCTTAGTGGGGTTTGTGTTACTCGATCTTTAGTTTTATGTGTATGTTTTGTAGATGTTGTTTGTGTTTAGTGGGGTTCGTGTTACTATATCTATAGTTTTATGTGTATGTTTTGTAGATGTTGTTTGTGTTTAGTGGGGTTTGTGTTACTTGATCTTTAGTTTTATGTGTATGTTTTGTAGATGTTGTTTGTGTTTAGTGGGGTTTGTGTTACTCGATCTTTAGTTTTATGTGTATGTTTTGTAGATGTTGTTTGTGTTTAGTGGGGTTTGTGTTACTCAATCTTTAGTTTTATGTGTATGTTTTGTAGATGTTGTTTGTGTTTAGTGGGGTTCGTGTTACTCGATCTTTAGTTTTATGTGTATGTTTTGTAGATCGTTGTTTGTGTTTAATGGGGTTCGTGTTACTTGATCTTTAGTTTTATGTGTATGTTTTGTAGATGTTGTTTATGTTTAGTGGGGTTTGTGTTACTCGATCTTTAGTTTTATGTGTATGTTTTGTAGATGTTGTTTGTGTTACTCAATCTTTAGTTTTATGTGTATGTTTTGTAGATGTTGTTTGTGTTACTCAATCTTTAGTTTTATGTGTATGTTTTGTATATGTTGTTTGTGTTACTCAATCTTTAGTTTTATGTGTATGTTTTGTAGATGTTGTTTGTGTTTAGTGGGGTTTGTGTTACTCGATCTTTAGTTTTATGTGTATGTTTTGTAGATGTTGTTTGTGTTTAGTGGGGTTCGTGTTACTATATCTATAGTTTTATGTGTATGTTTTGTAGATGTTGTTTGTGTTTAGTGGGGTTTGTGTTACTTGATCTTTAGTTTTATGTGTATGTTTTGTAGATGTTGTTTGTGTTTAGTGGAGTTCGTGTTACTTGATCTTTAGTTTTATGTGTATGTTTTGTAGATGTTGTTTGTGTTTAGTGGGGTTCGTGTTACTTGATCTTTTGTTTTATGTGTATGTTTTGTAGATGTTGTTTGTGTTTAGTGGGGTTCGTGTTACTCTATCATTAGTTTTATGTGTATGTTTTGTAGATGTTGTTTGTGTTTAGTGGGGTTTGTGTTACTTGATCTTTAGTTTTATGTGTATGTTTTGTAGATGTTGTTTGTGTTTAGTGGGGTTCGTGTTACTTGATCTTTAGTTTTATGTGTATGTTTTGTAGATGTTGTTTGTGTTTAGTGGGGTTCGTGTTACTTGATCTTTAGTTGTATGTGTATGTTTTGTAGATGTTGTTTGTGTTTAGTGGGGTTCGTGTTACTCTATCTTTAGTTTTATGTGTATGTTTTGTAGATGTTGTTTGTGTTTAGTGGGGTTTGTGTTACTTGATCTTTAGTTTTATGTGTATGTTTTGTAGATGTTGTTTGTGTTTAGTGGGATTTGTGTTACTTGATCTTTAGTTTTATGTGTATGTTTTGTAGATCGTTGTTTGTGTTTAGTGGGGTTTGTGTTACTCGATCTTTAGTTTTATGTGTATGTTTTGTAGATGTTGTTTGTGTTTAGTGGGGTTTGTGTTACTCGATCTTTAGTTTTATGTGTATGTTTTGTAGATGTTGTTTGTGCTTAGTGGGGTTTGTGTTACTCGATCTTTAGTTTTATGTGTATGTTTTGTAGATCGTTGTTTGTGTTTAGTGGGGTTCGTGTTACTTGATCTTTAGTTTTATGTGTATGTTTTGTAGATGTTGTTTGTGTTTAGTGGGGTTTGTGTTACTCGATCTTTAGTTTTATGTGTATGTTTTGTAGATGTTGTTTGTGTTTAGTGGGGTTTGTGTTACTCGATCTTTAGTTTTATGTGTATGTTTTGTAGATGTTGTTTGTGTTTAGTGGGGTTTGTGTTACTCGATCTTTAGTTTTATGTGTATGTTTTGTAGATGTTGTTTGTGTTTAGTGGGGTTCGTGTTACTCTATCTTTAGTTTTATGTGTATGTTTTGTAGATGTTGTTTGTGTTTAGTGGGGTTCGTGTTACTCTATCTATAGTTTTATGTGTATGTTTTGTAGATGTTGTTTGTGTTTAGTGGGGTTTGTGTTACTTGATCTTTAGTTTTATGTGTATGTTTTGTAGATGTTGTTTGTGTTTAGTGGGGTTCGTGTTACTTGATCTTTAGTTTTATGTGTATGTTTTGTAGATGTTGTTTGTGTTTAGTGGGGTTCGTGTTACTTGATCTTTAGTTTTATGTGTATGTTTTGTAGATGTTGTTTGTGTTTAGTGGGGTTCGTGTTACTCTATCATTAGTTTTATGTGTATGTTTTGTAGATGTTGTTTGTGTTTAGTGGGGTTTGTGTTACTTGATATTTAGTTTTATGTGTATGTTTTGTAGATGTTGTTTGTGTTTAGTGGGGTTCGTATTACTTGATCTTTAGTTTTATGTGTATGTTTTGTAGATGTTGTTTGTGTTTAGTGGGGTTCGTGTTACTTGATCTTTAGTTGTATGTGTATGTTTTGTAGATGTTGTATGTGTTTAGTGGGGTTCGTGTTACTCTATCTTTAGTTTTATGTGTATGTTTTGTAGATGTTGTTTGTGTTTAGTGGGGTTTGTGTTACTTGATCTTTAGTTTTATGTGTATGTTTTGTATATGTTGTTTGTGTTTAGTGGGATTTGTGTTACTTGATCTTTAGTTTTATGTGTATGTTTTGTAGATCGTTGTTTGTGTTTAGTGGGGTTTGTGTTACTCGATCTTTAGTTTTATGTGTATGTTTTGTAGATGTTGTTTGTGTTTAGTGGGGTTTGTGTTACTCGATCTTTAGTTTTATGTGTATGTTTTGTAGATGTTGTTTGTGCTTAGTGGGGTTTGTGTTACTCGATCTTTAGTTTTATGTGTATGTTTTGTAGATGTTGTTTGTGTTTAGTGGGGTTCGTGTTACTATATCTATAGTTTTATGTGTATGTTTTGTAGATGTTGTTTGTGTTTAGTGGGGTTTGTGTTACTTGATCTTTAGTTTTATGTGTATGTTTTGTAGATGTTGTTTGTGTTTAGTGGGGTTTGTGTTACTCGATCTTTAGTTTTATGTGTATGTTTTGTAGATGTTGTTTGTGTTTAGTGGGGTTTGTGTTACTCAATCTTTAGTTTTATGTGTATGTTTTGTAGATGTTGTTTGTGTTTAGTGGGGTTCGTGTTACTCGATCTTTAGTTTTATGTGTATGTTTTGTAGATCGTTGTTTGTGTTTAGTGGGGTTCGTGTTACTTGATCTTTAGTTTTATGTGTATGTTTTGTAGATGTTGTTTATGTTTAGTGGGGTTTGTGTTACTCGATCTTTAGTTTTATGTGTATGTTTTGTAGATGTTGTTTGTGTTACTCAATCTTTAGTTTTATGTGTATGTTTTGTAGATGTTGTTTGTGTTACTCAATCTTTAGTTTTATGTGTATGTTTTGTATATGTTGTTTGTGTTACTCAATCTTTAGTTTTATGTGTATGTTTTGTAGATGTTGTTTGTGTTTAGTGGGGTTTGTGTTACTCGATCTTTAGTTTTATGTGTATGTTTTGTAGATGTTGTTTGTGTTTAGTGGGGTTCGTGTTACTATATCTATAGTTTTATGTGTATGTTTTGTAGATGTTGTTTGTGTTTAGTGGGGTTTGTGTTACTTGATCTTTAGTTTTATGTGTATGTTTTGTAGATGTTGTTTGTGTTTAGTGGGGTTCGTGTTACTTGATCTTTAGTTTTATGTGTATGTTTTGTAGATGTTGTTTGTGTTTAGTGGGGTTCGTGTTACTTGATCTTTTGTTTTATGTGTATGTTTTGTAGATGTTGTTTGTGTTTAGTGGGGTTCGTGTTACTCTATCATTAGTTTTATGTGTATGTTTTGTAGATGTTGTTTGTGTTTAGTGGGGTTTGTGTTACTTGATCTTTAGTTTTATGTGTATGTTTTGTAGATGTTGTTTGTGTTTAGTGGGGTTCGTGTTACTTGATCTTTAGTTTTATGTGTATGTTTTGTAGATGTTGTTTGTGTTTAGTGGGGTTCGTGTTACTTGATCTTTAGTTGTATGTGTATGTTTTGTAGATGTTGTTTGTGTTTAGTGGGGTTCGTGTTACTCTATCTTTAGTTTTATGTGTATGTTTTGTAGATGTTGTTTGTGTTTAGTGGGGTTTGTGTTACTTGATCTTTAGTTTTATGTGTATGTTTTGTAGATGTTGTTTGTGTTTAGTGGGATTTGTGTTACTTGATCTTTAGTTTTATGTGTATGTTTTGTAGATCGTTGTTTGTGTTTAGTGGGGTTTGTGTTACTCGATCTTTAGTTTTATGTGTATGTTTTGTAGATGTTGTTTGTGTTTAGTGGGGTTTGTGTTACTCGATCTTTAGTTTTATGTGTATGTTTTGTAGATGTTGTTTGTGCTTAGTGGGGTTTGTGTTACTCGATCTTTAGTTTTATGTGTATGTTTTGTAGATCGTTGTTTGTGTTTAGTGGGGTTCGTGTTACTTGATCTTTAGTTTTATGTGTATGTTTTGTAGATGTTGTTTGTGTTTAGTGGGGTTTGTGTTACTCGATCTTTAGTTTTATGTGTATGTTTTGTAGATGTTGTTTGTGTTTAGTGGGGTTTGTGTTACTCGATCTTTAGTTTTATGTGTATGTTTTGTAGATGTTGTTTGTGTTTAGTGGGGTTTGTGTTACTCGATCTTTAGTTTTATGTGTATGTTTTGTAGATGTTGTTTGTGTTTAGTGGGGTTCGTGTTACTCTATCTTTAGTTTTATGTGTATGTTTTGTAGATGTTGTTTGTGTTTAGTGGGGTTCGTGTTACTCTATCTATAGTTTTATGTGTATGTTTTGTAGATGTTGTTTGTGTTTAGTGGGGTTTGTGTTACTTGATCTTTAGTTTTATGTGTATGTTTTGTAGATGTTGTTTGTGTTTAGTGGGGTTCGTGTTACTTGATCTTTAGTTTTATGTGTATGTTTTGTAGATGTTGTTTGTGTTTAGTGGGGTTCGTGTTACTTGATCTTTAGTTTTATGTGTATGTTTTGTAGATGTTGTTTGTGTTTAGTGGGGTTCGTGTTACTCTATCATTAGTTTTATGTGTTTGTTTTGTAGATGTTGTTTGTGTTTAGTGGGGTTTGTGTTACTTGATATTTAGTTTTATGTGTATGTTTTGTAGATGTTGTTTGTGTTTAGTGGGGTTCGTATTACTTGATCTTTAGTTTTATGTGTATGTTTTGTAGATGTTGTTTGTGTTTAGTGGGGTTCGTGTTACTTGATCTTTAGTTGTATGTGTATGTTTTGTAGATGTTGTATGTGTTTAGTGGGGTTCGTGTTACTCTATCTTTAGTTTTATGTGTATGTTTTGTAGATGTTGTTTGTGTTTAGTGGGGTTTGTGTTACTTGATCTTTAGTTTTATGTGTATGTTTTGTATATGTTGTTTGTGTTTAGTGGGATTTGTGTTACTTGATCTTTAGTTTTATGTGTATGTTTTGTAGATCGTTGTTTGTGTTTAGTGGGGTTTGTGTTACTCGATCTTTAGTTTTATGTGTATGTTTTGTAGATGTTGTTTGTGTTTAGTGGGGTTTGTGTTACTCGATCTTTAGTTTTATGTGTATGTTTTGTAGATGTTGTTTGTGCTTAGTGGGGTTTGTGTTACTCGATCTTTAGTTTTATGTGTATGTTTTGTAGATGTTGTTTGTGTTTAGTGGGGTTCGTGTTACTATATCTATAGTTTTATGTGTATGTTTTGTAGATGTTGTTTGTGTTTAGTGGGGTTTGTGTTACTTGATCTTTAGTTTTATGTGTATGTTTTGTAGATGTTGTTTGTGTTTAGTGGGGTTCGTGTTACTTGATCTTTAGTTTTATGTGTATGTTTTGTAGATGTTGTTTGTGTTTAGTGGGGTTCGTGTTACTTGATCTTTAGTTGTATGTGTATGTTTTGTAGATGTTGTTTGTGTTTAGTGGGGTTCGTGTTACTCTATCTTTAGTTTTATGTGTATGTTTTGTAGATGTTGTTTGTGTTTAGTGGGGTTTGTGTTACTTGATCTTTAGTTTTATGTGTATGTTTTGTAGATGTTGTTTGTGTTTAGTGGGATTTGTGTTACTTGATCTTTAGTTTTATGTGTATGTTTTGTAGATCGTTGTTTGTGTTTAGTGGGGTTTGTGTTACTCGATCTTTAGTTTTATGTGTATGTTTTGTAGATGTTGTTTGTGTTTAGTGGGGTTTGTGTTACTCGATCTTTAGTTTTATGTGTATGTTTTGTAGATGTTGTTTGTGCTTAGTGGGGTTTGTGTTACTCGATCTTTAGTTTTATGTGTATGTTTTGTAGATCGTTGTTTGTGTTTAGTGGGGTTCGTGTTACTTGATCTTTAGTTTTATGTGTATGTTTTGTAGATGTTGTTTGTGTTTAGTGGGGTTCGTGTTACTCTATCTTTAGTTTTATGTGTATGTTTTGTAGATGTTGTTTGTGTTTAGTGGGGTTTGTGTTACTTGATCTTTAGTTTTATGTGTATGTTTTGTAGATGTTGTTTGTGTTTAGTGGGGTTCGTGTTACTTGATCTTTAGTTTTATGTGTATGTTTTGTAGATGTTGTTTGTGTTTAGTGGGGTTCGTGTTACTCTATCTTTAGTTTTATGTGTATGTTTTGTAGATGTTGTTTGTGTTTAGTGGGGTTTGTGTTACTTGATCTTTAGTTTTATGTGTATGTTTTGTAGATGTTGTTTGTGTTTAGTGGGGTTCGTTTTACTTGATCTTTAGTTTTATGTGTATGTTTTTTAGATGTTGTTTGTGTTTAGTGGGGTTCGTGTTACTTGATCTTTAGTTTTATGTGTATGTTTTGTAGATGTTGTTTGTGTTTAGTGGGGTTCGTGTTACTCTATCTTTAGTTTTATGTGTATGTTTTGTAGATGTTGTTTGTGTTTAGTGGGGTTTGTGTTACTTGATCTTTAGTTTTATGTATATATTTTGTATATGTTGTTTGTGTTTAGTGGGGTTTGTGTTACTTGATCTTTAGTTTTATGTGTATGTTTTGTAGATCATTGTTTTTGTTTAGTGGGGTTTGTGTTACTCGATCTTTAGTTTTATGTGTATGTTTTGTAGATGTTGTTTGTGTTTAGTGGGGTTTGTGTTACTCGATCTTTAGTTTTATGTGTATGTTTTGTAGATGTTGTTTGTGTTTAGTGGGGTTTGTGTTACTCGATCTTTAGTTTTATGTGTATGTTTTGTAGATGTTGTTTGTGTTTAGTGGGGTTTGTGTTACTCAATCTTTAGTTTTATGTGTATGTTTTGTAGATGTTGTTTGTGTTTAGTGGGGTTCGTGTTACTCGATCTTTAGTTTTATGTGTATGTTTTGTAGATCGTTGTTTGTGTTTAGTGGGGTTCGTGTTACTTGATCTTTAGTTTTATGTGTATGTTTTGTAGATGTTGTTTATGTTTAGTGGGGTTTGTGTTACTCGATCTTTAGTTTTATGTGTATGTTTTGTAGATGTTGTTTGTGTTACTCAATCTTTAGTTTTATGTGTATGTTTTGTAGATGTTGTTTGTGTTACTCAATCTTTAGTTTTATGTGTATGTTTTGTATATGTTGTTTGTGTTACTCAATCTTTAGTTTTATGTGTATGTTTTGTAGATGTTGTTTGTGTTTAGTGGGGTTTGTGTTACTCGATCTTTAGTTTTATGTGTATGTTTTGTAGATGTTGTTTGTGTTTAGTGGGGTTTGTGTTACTCGATCTTTAGTTTTATGTGTATGTTTTGTAGATGTTGTTTGTGTTTAGTGGGGTTCGTGTTACTTGATCTTTAGTTTTATGTGTATGTTTTGTCGATGTTGTTTGTGATTAGTGGGGTTCGTGTTACTTGATCTTTAGTTTTATGAGTATGTTTTGTAGATGTTGTTTGTGTTTATTGGGGTTTGTGTTACTCGATCTTTAGTTTTATGTGTATGTTTTGTAGATGTTGTTTGTGTTTAGTGGTGTTCGTGTTACTTGATCTTTAGTTTTATGTGTATGTTTTGTAGATGTTGTTTGTGTTTAGTGGGGTTTGTGTTACTCGATCTTTAGTTTTATGTGTATGTTTTGTAGATGTTGTTTGTGTTTAGTGGGGTTTGTGTTACTCGATCTTTAGTTTTATGTGTATGTTTTGTAGATGTTGTTTGTGTTTAGTGGGGTTTGTGTTACTCGATCTTTAGTTTTATGTGTATGTTTTGTAGATGTTGTTTGTGTTTAGTGGGGTTCGTGTTACTCGATCTTTAGTTTTATGTGTATGTTTTGTAGATGTTGTTTGTGTTTAGTGGGGTTCGTGTTACTCTATCTTTAGTTTTATGTGTATGTTTGTAGATGTTGTTTGTGTTTAGTGGGGTTTGTGTTACTCAATCTTTAGTTTTATGTGTATGTTTTGTAGATGTTGTTTGTGTTTAGTGGGGTTTGTGTTACTTGATCTTTAGTTTTATGTGTATGTTTTGTAGATGTTGTTTGTGTTTAGTGGGGTTCGTGTTACTTGATCTTTAGTTTTATGTGTATGTTTTGTAGATGTTGTTTGTGTTTAGTGGGGTTCGTGTTACTCTATCTTTAGTTTTATGTGTATGTTTTGTAGATGTTGTTTGTGTTTAGTGGGGTTTGTGTTACTTGATCTTTAGTTTTATGTGTATGTTTTGTAGATGTTGTTTGTGTTTAGTGGGGTTCGTGTTACTTGATCTTTAGTTTTATGTGTATGTTTTGTAGATGTTGTTTGTGTTTAGTGGGATTCGTGTTACTTGATCTTTAGTTTTATGTGTATGTTTTGTAGATGTTGTTTGTGTTTAGTGGGGTTCGTGTTACCTGATCTTTAGTTTTATGTGTATGTTTTGTAGATGTTGTTTGTGTTTATTGGGGTTTGTGTTACTCTATCTTTAGTTTTATGTGTATGTTTTGTAGATGTTGTTTGTGTTTAGTGGGGTTCGTGTTACTTGATCTTTAGTTTTATGTGTATGTTTTGTAGATGTTGTTTGTGTTTATTGGGGTTTGTGTTACTCTATCTTTAGTTTTATGTGTATGTTTTGTAGATGTTGTTTGTGTTTAGTGGGGTTCGTGTTACTTGATCTTTAGTTTTATGTGTATGTTTTGTAGATGTTGTTTGTGTTTAGTGGGATTCGTGTTACTTGATCTTTAGTTTTATGTGTATGTTTTGTAGATGTTGTTTGTGTTTAGTGGGGTTCGTGTTACTTGATCTTTAGTTTTATGTGTATGTTTTGTAGATGTTGTTTGTGTTTATTGGGGTTTGTGTTACTCGATATTTAGTTTTATGTGTATGTTTTGTAGATGTTGTTTGTGTTTAGTGGGGTTCGTGTTACTTGATCTTTAGTTTTATGTGTATGTTTTGTAGATGTTGTTTGTGTTTAGTGGGGTTTGTGTTACTCTATCTTTAGTTTTATGTGTATGTTTTGTAGATGTTGTTTGTGTTTAGTGGGGTTTGTGTTACTTGATCTTTAGTTTTATGTGTATGTTTTGTATATGTTGTTTGTGTTTAGTGGGGTTTGTGTTACTTGATCTTTAGTTTTATGTGTATGTTTTGTAGATCGTTGTTTGTGTTTAGTGGGGTTTGTGTTACTCGATCTTTAGTTTTATGTGTATGTTTTGTAGATGTTGTTTGTGTTTAGTGGGGTTTGTGTTACTCGATCTTTAGTTTTATGTGTATGTTTTGTAGATGTTGTTTGTGTTTAGTGGGGTTTGTGTTACTCGATCTTTTGTTTTATGTGTATGTTTTGTAGATGTTGTTTGTGTTTAGTGGGGTTTGTGTTACTCGATCTTTAGTTTTATGTGTATGTTTAGTAGATGTTGTTTGTGTTTAGTGGGGTTCGTGTTACTCGATCTTTAGTTTTATGTGTATGTTTTGTAGATCGTTGTTTGTGTTTAGTGGGGTTCGTGTTACTTGATCTTTAGTTTTATGTGTATGTTTTGTAGATGTTGTTTATGTTTAGTGGGGTTTGTGTTACTCGATCTTTAGTTTTATGTGTATGTTTTGTAGATGTTGTTTGTGTTACTCAATCTTTAGTTTTATGTGTATGTTTTGTAGATGTTGTTTGTGTTACTGAATCTTTAGTTTTATGTGTATGTTTTGTATATGTTGTTTGTGTTACTCAATCTTTAGTTTTATGTGTATGTTTTGTAGATGTTGTTTGTGTTTAGTGGGGTTTGTGTTACTCGATCTTTAGTTTTATGTGTATGTTTTGTAGATGTTGTTTGTGTTTAGTGGGGTTTGTGTTACTCGATCTTTATTTTTATGTGTATGTTTTGTAGATGTCGTTTGTGTTTAGTGGGGTTCGTGTTACTTGATCTTTAGTTTTATGTGTATGTTTTGTAGATGTTGTTTGTGTTTAGTGGGGTTCGTGTTACTTGATCTTTAGTTTTATGTGTATGTTTTGTAGATGTTGTTTGTATTTATTGGGGTTTGTGTTACTCGATCTTTAGTTTTATGTGTATGTTTTGTAGATGTTGTTTGTGCTTAGTGGTGTTCGTGTTACTTGATCTTTAGTTTTATGTGTATGTTTTGTAGATGTTGTTTGTGTTTAGTGGGGTTTGTGTTACTCGATCTTTAGTTTTATGTGTATGTTTTGTAGATGTTGTTTGTGTTTAGTGGGGTTTGTGTTACTCGATCTTTAGTTTTATGTGTATGTTTTGTAGATGTTGTTTGTGTTTAGTGGGGTTTGTGTTACTCGATCTTTAGTTTTATGTGTATGTTTTGTAGATGTTGTTTGTGTTTAGTGGGGTTCGTGTTACTCGATCTTTAGTTTTATGTGTATGTTTTGTAGATGTTGTTTGTGTTTAGTGGGGTTCGTGTTACTCTATCTATAGTTTTATGTGTATGTTTTGTAGATGTTGTTTGTGTTTAGTGGGGTTTGTGTTACTTGATCTTTAGTTTTATGTGTATGTTTTGTAGATGTTGTTTGTGTTTAGTGGGGTTCGTGTTACTTGATCTTTAGTTTTATGTGTATGTTTTGTAGATGTTGTTTGTGTTTAGTGGGGTTCGTGTTACTTGATCTTTAGTTTTATGTGTATGTTTTGTAGATGTTGTTTGTGTTTAGTGGGGTTCGTGTTACTCTATCATTAGTTTTATGTGTATGTTTTGTAGATGTTGTTTGTGTTTAGTGGGGTTTGTGTTACTTGATATTTAGTTTTATGTGTATGTTTTGTAGATGTTGTTTGTGTTTAGTGGGGTTCGTGTTACTTGATCTTTAGTTTTATGTGTATGTTTTGTAGATGTTGTTTGTGTTTAGTGGGGTTCGTGTTACTTGATCTTTAGTTGTATGTGTATGTTTTGTAGATGTTGTATGTGTTTAGTGGGGTTCGTGTTACTCTATCTTTAGTTTTATGTGTATGTTTTGTAGATGTTGTTTGTGTTTAGTGGGGTTTGTGTTACTTGATCTTTAGTTTTATGTGTATGTTTTGTATATGTTGTTTGTGTTTAGTGGGATTTGTGTTACTTGATCTTTAGTTTTATGTGTATGTTTTGTAGATCGTTGTTTGTGTTTAGTGGGGTTTGTGTTACTCGATCTTTAGTTTTATGTGTATGTTTTGTAGATGTTGTTTGTGTTTAGTGGGGTTTGTGTTACTCGATCTTTAGTTCTATGTGTATGTTTTGTAGATGTTGTTTGTGCTTAGTGGGGTTTGTGTTACTCGATCTTTAGTTTTATGTGTATGTTTTGTAGATCGTTGTTTGTGTTTAGTGGGGTTCGTGTTACTTGATCTTTAGTTTTATGTGTATGTTTTGTAGATGTTGTTTATGCTTAGTGGGGTTTGTGTTACTCGATCTTTAGTTTTATGTGTATGTTTTGTAGATGTTGTTTGTGTTACTCAATCTTTAGTTTTATGTGTATGTTTTGTAGATGTTGTTTGTGTTACTCAATCTTTAGTTTTATGTGTATGTTTTGTATATGTTGTTTGTGTTACTCAATCTTTAGTTTTATGTGTATGTTTTGTAGATGTTGTTTGTGTTTAGTGGTGTTCGTGTTACTAGATCTTTAGTTTTATGTGTATGTTTTGTAGATGTTGTTTGTGTATAGTGGGGTTTGTGTTACTCGATCTTTAGTTTTATGTGTATGTTTTGTAGATGTTGTTTGTGTTTAGTGGGGTTCGTGTTACTCGATCTTTAGTTTTATGTGTATGTTTTGTAGATCGTTGTTTGTGTTTAGTGGGGTTCGTGTTACTTGATCTTTAGTTTTATGTGTATGTTTTGTAGATGTTGTTTATGTTTAGTGGGGTTTGTGTTACTCGATCTTTAGTTTTATGTGTATGTTTTGTAGATGTTGTTTGTGTTACTCAATCTTTAGTTTTATGTGTATGTTTTGTAGATGTTGTTTGTGTTACTCAATCTTTAGTTTTATGTGTATGTTTTGTATATGTTGTTTGTGTTACTCAATCTTTAGTTTTATGTGTATGTTTTGTAGATGTTGTTTGTGTTTAGTGGGGTTTGTGTTACTCGATCTTTAGTTTTATGTGTATGTTTTGTAGATGTTGTTTGTGTTTAGTGGGGTTTGTGTTACACGATCTTTAGTTTTATGTGTATGTTTTGTAGATGTTGTTTGTGTTTAGTGGGGTTTGTGTTACTCAATCTTTAGTTTTATGTGTATGTTTTGTAGATGTTGTTTGTGTTTAGTGGGGTTCGTGTTACTTGATCTTTAGTTTTATGTGTATGTTTTGTAGATGTTGTTTATGTTTAGTGGGGTTTGTGTTACTCGATCTTTAGTTTTATGTGTATGTTTTGTAGATGTTGTTTGTGTTACTCAATCTTTAGTTTTATGTGTATGTTTTGTATATGTTGTTTGTGTTACTCAATCTTTAGTTTTATGTGTATGTTTTGTAGATGTTGCTTGTGTTTAGTGGGGTTTGTGTTACTCGATCTTTAGTTTTATGTGTATGTTTTGTAGATGTTGTTTGTGTTTAGTGGGGTTCGTGTTACTCTATCTTTAGTTTTATGTGTATGTTTTGTAGATGTTGTTTGTGTTTAGTGGTGTTTGTGTTACTCGATCTTTAGTTTTATGTGTATGTTTTGTTGATGTTGTTTGTGTTTAGTGGGGTTTGTGTTACTCGATCTTTAGTTTTATGTGTATGTTTTGTAGATGTTGTTTGTGTTTAGTGGGGTTTGTGTTACTCAATCTTTAGTTTTATGTGTATGTTTTGTAGATGTTGTTTGTGTTTAGTGGGGTTTGTGTTACTCGATCTTTAGTTTTATGTGTATGTTTTGTAGATGTTGTTTGTGTTTAGTGGGGTTTGTGTTACTCAATCTTTAGTTTTATGTTTATGTTTTGTAGATGTTGTTTGTGTTTAGTGGGGTTTGTGTTACTCAATCTTTAGTTTTATGTGTATGTTTTGTAGATGTTGTTTGTGTTTAGTGGGGTTTGTGTTACTCGATCTTTCGTTTTATGTGTATGTTTTGTAGATGTTGTTTGTGTTTAGTGGGGTTTGTGTTACTCACTCTTTAGTTTTATGTGTATGTTTTGTAGATGTTGTTTGTGTTTAGTGGGGTTCGTGTTACTCGATCTTTAGTTTTATGTGTATGTTTTGTAGATGTTGTTTGTGTTTAGTGGGGTTTGTGTTACTTGATCTTTAGTTTTATGTGTATGTTTTGTAGATGTTGTTTGTGTTTAGTGAGGTTCGTGTTACTTGATCTTTAGTTTTATGTGTATGTTTTGTAGATGGTGTTTGTGTATAGTGGGGTTCGTGTTACTTGATCTTTAGTTTTATGTGTATGTTTTGTAGATGGTGTTTGTGTATAGTGGGGTTCGTGTTACTCGATCTTTAGTTTTATGTGTATGTTTTGTAGATGTTGTTTGTGTATAGTGGGGTTCGTGTTACTTGATCTTTAGTTTTATGTGTATGTTTTGTAGATGGTGTTTGTGTTTAGTGGGGTTTGTGTTACTCGATCTTTAGTTTTATGTGTATGTTTTGTAGATGTTGTTTGTGTTTAGTGGGGTTCATGTTATTCGATCTTTAGTTTTATGTGTATGTTTTGTAGATGTTGTTTGTGTTTAGTGGGGTTTGTGTTACTCAATCTTTAGTTTTATGTGTATGTTTTGTAGATGTTGTTTGTGTTTAGTGGGGTTCGTGTTACTCAATCTTTAGTTTTATGTGTATGTTTTGTAGATGTTGTTTGTGTTTATTGGGGTTTGTGTTACTCGATATTTAGTTTTATGTGTATGTTTTGTAGATCGTTGTTTGTGTTTAGTGGGGTTCGTGTTACTCTATCTTTAGTTTTATGTGTATGTTTTGAAGATCGTTGTTTGTGTTTAGTGGGGTTTGTGTTACTTGATCTTTAGTTTTATGTGTATGTTTTGAAGATCGTTGTTTGTCCTTTTGTCCTTTTTCTTTTGGCATTGTGTTGTCTTTTCGATTTAAGGATTCTGAGTGATTACTTCGTTGGTACCTTCAAACTCTTCTTAATGGTTTGTGGAAATTTCCAACACTTTGTTATCTTTTATTTCATTTTATTGTTAATTCTATATAAAATTACAATATATTACAATTAATTGGATGATTCGGTGATATGAATATGACATGACCATTTAAAAGACATAAAATGACAATATTGCGGCTGATATAATCACCACTTTAAACAGGAGTTAGTTGTCCGTGAATAACCATAAAGCAACACAAATATTTACATACAAAATAAAACGTGATAAAATGCCATCCTTCAAAGTTTCAGAGCAAACAATTTTAACTTTTACAATAAAGTAAATACAGACATTCAAATTTCAGTTCCATTGCAGCTGCTTTCATCTCCTCTAATAAGAAAAAGTCAATCTACATTTTGATTCAGCACCCAAAAAATAAAAACCGAAGCTGTTAATAAAATATACAGAATACATTGTATATCCCACTGTAAACGATGGGCCGTCGTGGTCGTGATCTTATGGTAGTTGGATTTGCAACTACCTATGCAATCAGTGCCTATCACCACTAACATTGTGAGTGCGAATCGCGCTTATGGTAAGATGTACTCGATACAACGTGTAATAACGTTTGTCAGTGACTTTCTGTAGGTCGGTGGTTTTCTTCGAGTACTCCGGGTTCCTCCACCAAAAAAACTGGCCGCCACGATATAACTAAAATATTGTTGAAAGTGTTGCTAAGCACCATAACCTTAGCTCTAACGCCACTGTGAATGACGTAATATTAGGGAACTAAAGCCTCCTACCTGTCTCTGGGGCCATCGTGGTCGTAATCGTGTGATAGTTTGATTTACAACTACATATACAATCAGTGCCTATCATCACTAACGTTGTGAGTTCGGATCCCGCGCAGGCAAGGTGTACTCGATACAACATTATGTAATAACGTTTGTCAGTGACTTGCTGTAGGTCGGTGGTTTTCTTCGAGTACTCCGGGTTCCTCCACCAATAAAACTGATCCCCACGATATAGCTGAAATATTGTTGAAAGTGGCATTAAACACCATAACCCCTAACACTACCTGTATGTGGCGTCTTACATTCGGTAACTGGTTCTACATGTGACATCTACATATCACACTGGCAATGAGTTACTACATGTAGATATGTATGACAACTGATTTCCAGACACTCAAACCTCTGTCTCTGCCAATATTGTCTGAACTATTTGAACCTTATTGATCGTGTGGTTGGTTCAAAACCAATCACGGGTCAATATTTTGAAGATCTATGATAAAAGACCTGAATCTTATCGTCTTTTTTCAGAATCTGACTTCGCTAACCTATATTCTTGATCATCATTTTTGGTGGGGTCCGTGTTGCTAATCTTTTAAACAAAACAAATAACACAACACAATACGTGTCGGACACCACTATACGTGTCAGACACCACTATATGTGTCAGACACCACTATACGTGTCGGACACCACTATATGTGTCAGACACCACTATACGTGTCGGACACCACTATACGTGTCAGACACCACTATATGTGTCGGACACCACTATACGTGTCAGACACCACTATACGTGTCGGACACCACTATACGTGTCAGACACCACTATATGTGTCAGACACCACAATACGTGTCAGACACCACTATACGTGTCAGACACCACTATATGTGTCGGACACCACTATACGTGTCGGACACCACTATATGTGTCAGACACCACTATACGTGTCGGACACCACTATACGTGTCGGACACCACTATACGTGTCGGACACCACTATACGTGTCGGACACCACTATATGTGTCGGACACCACTATACGTGTCAGACACCACTATATGTGTCAGACACCACTATACGTGTCAGACACCACTATACCTGTCAGACACCACTATACGTGTCAGACACCACTATACGTGTCGGACACCACTATACGTGTCAGACACCACTATACGTGTCAGACACCACTATACGTGTCAGACACCACTATACGTGTCGGACACCACTATACGTGTCAGACACCACTATACGTGTCGGACACCACTATACGTGTCAGACACCACTATATGTGTCAGACACCACTATACGTGTCAGACACCACTATACGTGTCGGACACCACTATACGTGTCAGACACCACTATACGTGTCGGACACCACTATACGTGTCAGACACCACTATATGTGTCAGACACCACTATATGTGTCAGACACCACTATACGTGTCAGACACCACTATACGTGTCAGACACCACTATACGTGTCAGACACCACTATACGTGTCGGACACTACTATACGTGTGGGACACCACTATATGTGTCAGACACCACTATACGTGTCGGACACCACTATACGTGTCGGACACCACTATACCTGTCGGACACCACTATACGTGTCGGACACCACTATATGTGTCAGACACCACTATACGTGTAGGACACCACTATATGTGTCGGACACCACTATATGTGTCAGACACCACTATACGTGTCAGACACCACTATACGTGTCAGACACCACTATATGTGTCAGACACCACTATACGTGTCGGACACCACTATACGTGTCAGACACCACTATACGTGTCGGACACCACTATACGTGTCAGACACTACTATACGTGTCAGACACCACTATACGTGTCGGACACCACTATACGCATACAAACACAAATAACGTAAATAAGACATGAACCCTCCAACAAACAACTGGGGGTGAAGAAGAACCGAACATCGCGGAAATCGTAACGGACATCACAACACGGAACTCAGAACGTGGAGACACATAATAGGACAACACAAAAAACTAAAACGATGAGCAACACGGACCCCACCAAAAGCCCGGGGGTGAACTTAGGTGCTCACGAAGAGTAAGCAATCATTGCCTCTTATAAGACACCACCCATCTTACTCATATTGTTAAGAAATGTTGGACACTACTAAGGTAGTATGACCCGCCACGTTAACTAAACTCTGATTTCAGACGATGGGTCTAATTTCTTCAACATGGTTTCACATATGATTAAAAGCATTGTCCCTATTTGCTCTTCACGCCATTTACGTAAACAAAAAACTAGTTTGATTTACAAACCATACGCTGTAGTCAAAACTTACTTAAATCAAGGGTACCGTCGTGGCCGTGATCGTATATTAGTTGGATTTACAACTACCTATGCAATCAGTGCCTATCACCACTGATGTTGTGAGTTCGAATCCAGACCAGGGCGAGGTGTACAACATTATGTGATAAAGTTTGTCATTGACTTACGACAGGTCGGTGGTTTTCTTTGGGTCACCCGGTTTCCTCCACCAATAAAACTGACCGCCACGATATAACTGAACTATTGTTAAAAGTGGCGTTAAGCACCACTAAGCCAAACCAAACCAAAACCAAGCTGCTTAAATTACTGTCAATATTTTTATTCCTATGGCACAACGAGAAATGTTGGACCAATATCATGTTTATATTTGCAAATCAAATATTGACTTTAAATGCAAATCTAATTGCTTTCTCTTTAGAAGATAAATATTCTAATAATTGTCTGATGACAAACATGTTGGTCACATGCTCCAATATATTTCAGTTTTAGATTTCCTTCGAAACTGTAGTGATGTACGTACATGTAGCGGTAATGATGTTTATCAGATTTATCCAGATACCAGTGACCCAAATTCTTCTGATGACAAACATGTTGGTCACATGCTCCAATTGTTTATATATTTTATTTTTAGACTTACCTCGAGACTGTAGTGATGTGCGTAGCGGTAATGATGTTTATCAGATTTATCCTGATTCCAGTGACCCAAATTGTTTTGATGTTTACTGTGAAATTGGTTCGGATGGAAATACATGGACGGTATGAATATTAAGACGAGTGTCAACAGTTCATGAACAAGAAAGGTTTGAAGATACCAAAAGGGTAATCTGAAGCCGTCACTCGAAGAAGTTACTGTTAAAATATGCCCTACAGTGCAAACTTTCAAATGTTATTTTCTTATATTTGCAATTATCATGCTTTCTGTAAATTTCTTCTGTAATATAAGTTCATACGATATTTTGGCATATATCACAAAGAATTATATAGCGTTGAAATACTATGCGAAAATAGTACATCTACTATGCCAGTTTCACGCGGGGAAGGTTGGGTTTTCAGCTGTCTGTCAAGCTATATATAGCTAGTCCACGTGCTGTCAATCTTTCATAGTCGTCTATTATTCATGTTGCTGTTTTTAACACTTGTTATTGTTGTTAATTAAATTTCAAACTTCAAAAATCTTTATATTTTTAAAGCCTTAAATGAAACAAAGAATATTCTCACACTTTCAAGACTATCTGATCCAATATATTAGTCACCAATATCAGGACCTCCTTTATTGTAATAGTTCTCAATACATTTTGTCTACATATAACATATGTCAGCATAATAATAATAATAATGTTGTGTTAGCGTCCCGTTCAATGAGTTAGTTATGTATTTGATTTATCAAAAACGTAGATATCACATTTAGTGCGCATGACACGTTTCTGGAATCACCTCCATCAGGTAAGCTCAAAATTGAAAGATTGGAAAGCCAAAAATTTAAATAAGTTGTTGGGTGGTAGACTTTATTCATGTCGATAAACACTACATCTGGGCATTTCTACCACATTGATATTTTGATATTAAACATAATAGGGGTGGTGTCTGTATTGAAGTCATAACCACAAATGTTATGCTATCTGTTAGATTTTTAACAGAAAGTGAAGATACGTTCCCACAGAAAACACAAGGAAGTAAACGTTTTCTCTTAAGGACATCCATATGGATGGTTCTAACTGCTCGGCAATAGGTTGTGCGCACAAAATTTGATATCTACGTTTTTATTACTATCACTGGGTCGATACCTCTGCTGGTGAACTATTAGTTCGCTAGGGTATCATCCGCCCAGTAGTCAGTGCTTCGCCACTGATATGGTTTACTAGAGATATTTATTACTGAAATTTACAGTTTCTAAATAATGTAATTTTTAATAAAACTAAGGTTCTCCTCCCTCAAGTGTAGGTGACATTAGCCGATGTTTGCTAATCTGTTTAGGCCCTTTGGTTTTATTGCTCCCAAAACTTTAAATTATTTGCCTTTCCATTCTTCCGATTTTGAGCGTACCTCATGAAAGTTATTTCAGAAGAGCGTCGTGCGCACTAAATTTGATATCTACGTTTTTATTATTGACTTAGGATAAGGTATAACGCAGAAGAGGGGAACAGATGAATAGCTATATTTTATATTAAATTGTCAAACCGATTTCATACTCATCTTTTCCTACAAATATACGTCATAGGTTATTCAAAGACGTATTGATGGGCAAACTGACTTTTACCGAGGATGGTCTGATTATGAATTCGGATTTGGTGACTTACGGAAGGAATTCTGGCTGGGTATGTATGACGCACAAATACAGATATTAAGATTATATAGTTTGGTTCGAATCCTGCTTAGGCGAGGTGTACTCGATACAACATTGCGTGATAATGCTTGTCAGTGACTTGTGGCAGATTGATGGTTTTCTCCGGGTACTCTGCCTTCCTCTACCAATAAAACTTACCGCTACGATATAGCTGAAATATTGTTGAAAGTGGCAATAAACACCATAACCCTATATTTTGGAGATTTCATGTGAATGCATCATTGTGAACTTTTATATAAGTGTAAGAGAGAGAATCAAGGTACAATTTATATGTTGTAACGTGTCTCCTAACCCTAACCCTAACCCTAACCCTAAGAGAGAGAATCAAGGTACAGTGTATATGTTGTAACGTGTCTCCTAACCCTAACCCTAACCCTAACCCTAAGAGAGAGAATCAAGGTACAATTTATATGTTGTAACGTGTCTCCAACAACATATCCTAAAAAACTGTTTCTCTGTATGAGCCACTATAAGTTTTTTTGTTTGAATAATTTATATGAAGCGCAACTTTGCAAAAAATAAAAATGCATTCAAAGCATATTGTATTTTTATCTGTTGTGAAATGTTAAAATATCTAGAACAAAGTTTAAAGATACCAAAGGGGTAATCTGAATCTGTAAATCGAAGGATAGACAATGCAATGGCATAAAAAGAAGGATAACAACACTACACAGAAAAAGAAAGATCGAGCAACACGAACCGCACTAAAATTCGATTGTGAAGTCATGTGTTCCGGAAGGGTAGGCAGTTCCTGCTCCACATGTGGCACTTATCGTGTTGCTCTTGTTACAAATCCAGTGCCAAGTCATGAATGAGGACAAGAACTGGATTGTCATTACTACAAACAGAACATATCTGTGGTCATTTGTGACACAGATATTCCGTAACGGTTGACCACGTAATGGCGGAGACCGTCAATCTTGCGAAGTGATTACTTCAACTTAAACATTAGTTGATGTGCGATTTCGTTTAACTTCGCCACGTGACATCAACGATGTGTGTTGGATTACAGATGGAAAGGATGTGTGCGGTTAATCAATGATCGATCATTAAACCTAAAACATAACCCCCACGACCCATAATTTTTCAATCACCCCCAGCGAAATAAAAGTCAGATAATATTTTTAAGACATGGAAAATCGGTAATTTGTTTGTCTGTTTTCAAATTCTGTCAAAATTTATCGTGAAATTTTTCAATAATATTTGGTGACAGGATTTCAGGTAATAAAAACAACACCCTTCCCCTAAAAGTTTAATGGTCATTTCCTACTGAAAGGAAAGTTTCTTAAGGTGATGGTAAACAATTCAAACCATTCTGACAAAACGAACAACCAAACCTAACCGCAAATCATTGAACAGAAATATATGACGTCATGTGCCGATGGAAATTCAGATCCTGATAAAGGACGGGAGTCAAACTAACATGAGTAAGCACATTATGTTATGTCAAAGGAAAAGCTATCGTGTCCCAGGCGACGCTCCGTCAGATTTAATCAATTATATTATATTTAATGCACGAATTTTATTGTCAAAAGCCAAATACATATAGCTACAGAGAATTTAACAGTTGTATACAACATATTGAGTTGTGTACATGTGTGGAAAAGTTATAATTACATTAACCAGGATCATATAATAATAATTTTATTGTCAAATAAACATCCATGCATGTTTGTGACCAGAAAAAAAAAAAAAAAAAAAAAAAAACAATGTAAACAAGATATCTCAATTTATCATGAACAAATTAAGCGACTTCTGTCCTCAGTTCTAATGACTTTATTATGTAGAAGCCTATAATTTTGACATGAGCTGTAGTTGTAGGATAAATAATCTTTATAAATTTACATAGTTTTTTTCTAATGCAATATCGTTACATGAATAAAATAAATCATTAAATTTGAAGGTATTAACATTATTACAGCAATATCTTTATAATATTTTCCCTTTCGTGTTTTAAAAAAATACACGAAATTATATATTGAAACTCGTCACCTGTCCGTTCGTGTTGAAGGTTATTCCAGAAACGCGTCGTGCGCACCAAATTATATATCTACGTCTTTATCGTCAGAGTCGCAAAGATGACACCTCTCTCAGCTCTTGACACATTGTGCCATCTTCCCGTCTCTTCTGGTTATCGGTGACCATCACATCTAAATTTTATTTTCAGTCCATTCTTGAAAAAAAAAAGACATTTAATTTCTGTTCGATACTGCTTTATAGCCAAACAGTAGTGCAACTATTTTAACCAAGCCAAATATTTGATATTCCACAATTGTTAAGTATATTTTGTATAAAATAAACGATAGAGAAAACCGAAGGGGCAATCAAGAATGAACAATCCAGAGAAACTGGCAACATTGAGTACACAAGACATTATGAGAGGAAGATAAACAAAACAAAAACTACAACACAAGATGTGTTGGACACCTCTCATCCGGAACTCCTCGCGCCTTTCCCCAAGTGAAAAAACTTGGTGTTTTTTCACTTGGGGTTGGTGTTTTTCCACTTGGGGAAAGGCGCGAGGAGTTTCGGATGGAACACCTCTATGCGCAAGCAAACACAAATAACGTAAATACGAGATAACCACGTGTTTTCATATTCATAATTAATAAAAAAAAAAAATATATATATATATATACATCAACTTGCACAGAACGAACAATAGTATTTAAATTCTTTCCGGTTAATATTCTACAACAAAATCGTATCATACGAACTTTCATTATTACAGAAATCGGATACCTTTCTAACTCACCATTACATTTGGGGTGGATTGTTTAAGATGTAAAATTAGTTTACAAAAACGCAAATGAAATCTGTCAATAATATCAATATTTTCGAAACCCCAAATTTCTGAGCCATGCATGCTTATTGGTAAAATATTTTCTATCAAAGATATCAAATTGGCACTGGATAGATAATTTGTGCTTTCTACACTTTTGCAGTAAACCTTCCATGACCTTTCTTGCTTTTTCTTGCAGGTATTTTCAAGTGGCTAAATGGATCCACTTCTTCCAAAAATGTTCCAATATTTGTAGTCTTTTACAATTTCAATTTCATTGTTATCGATGTGAAATTTCAAATTGCTAGGAATTCTTCCTTTTGAAAAAATTAAAACCTTAGTTTTCGAAACATTAATTTTTAACTTCCATTTTTGCATTATGTAGGAAATTCATTTAACATAATTTTTAAGTCATCACTAGATTCTGATTGCATCATCTGCATATAAAAGTATGAACATTTTGAAATATACCATTCGTTCATTTTCAAAGTCTCGATTCATTGAATCAATTCCTTTTATATTTAACCCTTCTAAAAATTCTTGCAAATCGTTCAAATAAATTGAGAACAGTAAAGGGGGAGGGGGGTTCACAGGCAAACAAATCGGACTTTTTATTGTTGTGTGCAATGCGTAATTTTGCATCGGAATACATGTTTTCCACAATTCTAAAATAAAAAAATTCCATTAATGGTATTATTCATAAGTTTGACAAATTATGGATTTCCTTGAACAAAATCAAACGCCTTTTCGAAATCGATAAAAGCACAGTGAAGTTTTTCTTTTTTACACAGAGTAATTCAAACAAAGCATATAAAGAAAACATGTGGTCAGTTGTAGAATAACCATGTCTAAAACCAGCCTTATTTTCGAAAAAGTGTTATTTTATATACCGGTATCACATTTTCAATGAGCCACGCCTCGAGTAAAATACCTGTGTCAAATATTAACTTAAATATATGTAAATAAATATGTTTTCAGGAAACGATAAAATTCATAAGTTGACAGAACATAACGCATGCATCCTACATATAGAATTGGAACACTTCGAATCTGGAACCAGATATGCAGAGTACCAGTCATTCAAAATTGGAAATGCTGAATCTAAATATACACTCCACATCAGTGGTTATTCCGGAAACGCAGGTTTGTTTTCACATACAATGTACAATTCTACGATTGTGAATGAATGACAGATTCTCATATAAGCTAATGGTATATAATTACAGAGATAATATACATATAACATGTGTGAGCATTTGTGAGCAACGTCAAGAGGCCTTCGCGATCATGATCGTATATGGTAATAGGATTTACAACTACATGTGCAATCAGTGCCTATCACCACTAAAGTTGTGAGTTCGAACCCTGTTCATGGAGAGGTGTACTCGATCCAACATTATGTGATAAAGTTTGTCAGTGACTTGCGACAGGTCAATGGTTTTCTCCAGCAATAAAACTGAAATATTGTTGAAAATGTCGTTAAACACCATAAAAACCAACAACAAAATATAATGAGCATATAACTGGAGGACTGAACTTCACAAACCGCGTCACAATGATAGATTGTGTAATAATAATGGCTAGCGTGTTCGCTTGGAGTTCGATATATCGTGGGTTCGAGCCGCTTTCGGGTCAAACCCAAAACTATGCAAATGGCATTTGCTGCTGCCCTCCGCTTAGTAAGTACAACTAAGGAACAGGAACAAAGATTGGAATGGAATCAGGATAATGTGTAAAAGTGGAGAGACATGTCTACCCGCGGACGGTTATTTTAGTGAGCTAAGCACTAAAAATACTCTGTGTAATCCTTTTCCTAAGCAATATGCAATCAAAATATTCATAATTCATCAGAGTACCACCTTTTACATAATGATGCATTGTTTGTAAACTTGTATTCGTTGGAAATAGACCTGTAATTCTGATCAATTGACGTTAAACACAAATCAATCAATTGATATTTTCTGTTGAATATATAGGAGACAGTCTTGCAAGGCAACATAATGGGAGGAAATTTTCTACAAAAGACCAGGACAACGACAGCTCGTCCAGATCATGTGCTACGAGATACCATGGTGCCTGGTGGTATGGAAGCTGTCATAATGCTAATTTGAATGGAAAGTATCTAGGCGTTTCGAATTCTCGTATGTCTTTCGGACAAGGAATACAATGGACAAAGTGGACAGGGTTTTACTATTCACTTAAATCGACGAAAATGATGATTCGAAGACAGTGAGGGAACGTATTATAAGTCACCACACAGTAATGACGATCGTTGATTGGGTATTTATTTTGACTATACGATAACGACGAACAATATTCCGTAGAGAGCAATGTCAGGTAGACTTTCATTCATTCTTTGAATATCCAATCATAGACAAGACAGCTAATTATAATATCCAATCGAACACCGGCTCTCGCTCGGCATGTGCTCGGTTTTAAATAACCCCGAGATTTGGTAGGTTCGTTCGAACTAATTGTTCGGTTGAAATATGTGACCCATGACGTGATCCAAATTATTATAATATTTTACATTTAGGCCTATTTGTTATTATTTTTTGTATTTATTTTTAAAAATATAAAAAAATATTTTCAGAATTATTCTACTATTTTAATTTTGTCTCCATGTTCAAAAGGTTCATTCCCATTTATTTAACTTTTATGTAAATATATATAACATGTAAAAAAAAAGATGGATAGATGAGATTAAAGGCAGATTACTAACACTATGACATAATTAGAGCTTGGGCATATACCTAATGTGACATTCAAAGAAATGCATTGTCTCCCTTTCAGAACCTATCAGTGATATTAAAGAACATCCTATAGCTAGTGCATGAATGTGCAACGAATATCCCAACAGTTGTACCATATAATAGGTCTGAGAGTCTTCCAGGAAATTAACTAAAGTTGTCAAATTAATATTTAGATATCCTATAATAGTGCAATGTCACAAGCAATTCAGTATAGTTATTTTGGTTCTAGATATTTATTGTTGCTGGGTACTCTTCCAACTAATAATAGGTTCAGGAGTCCTCCAGGATTTGTTCTAAATCCAATAGTCCAACGCCAACTAGTTTTCTTCCTGTTCCAGAAATATCTGGATGGAAGGTACCTTTCAAAATAATGGGTCCACGAGCTTGAATCTTACGGGTAATTCACCAAATTCGGGTTGAATAGTACCTCAAACAAAATACAACTCTGCTAAGACTATAATTTGCTGGCGAAATGTGCAGTCGCTTTATTGGTTCTGTATGTGTGTTTTACAAGTTTTATTTGTGGAGGTAACCGGAGCACCTGCAGAAAACCACTGACCTGCCACAAGTCACTGACAAACTTTATCCCATAATGTTGTATCAAGTACACCTCACCCGAGTGGGATTCGAACTCACATTAGTGGTGATAGGCACCGATTGCATAGGTAGTTGTTAATCCAACTACCATATGATCACGACGGTCCCTCATTGACAGTTAACAAATTCATGAAGACAACAAAACTGTTTAGAGATGACCTTAGTTTAGTTTATTAGTATTCCTGATCCAGTTAATAGTTTATTTGACCTATATAAAATCCTAGTAATTATTAGGACAGTTTCTACAATATCAAATCACTTGGGATGCTAATGCCTCATAAGTATGTGGGATATACAGGTTTATTACTGCATAAAAATGTGCAGAGGGGGGCATAAATACATGTCGTGTGTGAAGGAGGGATGCAGGTTGCTTACTGCTTGATTATATAGTGCTAGATATAATTTGTGACTGCCTTGTGTCACATATTTAAAAATTTAACTTGGTTTGTTTTTTTATATGTCTGAAGATATTTCTAGTCGATGCATACATAGAACTTTAGTTAATGCTTGGAAATCAATTAAAAAATTATCATTATGCACAAAAATATCACAAATTCGAACTTGACCCATATTTTCCGATATAAAGTTTGTCTTGAATTACAAGTCAATCCGCATACTCTTGAGATAATTGACTAACCCCATTACCCCAACCTTCATCAAACCAATAGCTGAGTTCAACTTTGTCACATTCAAAAGCTACACGTCTAATTATAGCTTTCGCCATAATTGTTTTTTTATTATGATCACATAACAACCTGGACTAAACTTTCACAAACAAATGATCCCTGTATTACCAAACTACAATTTTAGGGGGGGAAAAACAATAAGAATCAGTGATTCATCTATGTCTCAGGACATTTGCCCACCTATTTCTCAAATTGTCCTGAAGAACTTCATAAAAATTAGACTTAAAGAAATTTTGATAAAACTGATAATTGTCCTGAAAATTTCAGTCTTGCAAAAACACTGAGAAATATCGTGTAAACCCCTAAATAAATCTATCAAGAAAAAGGAAAACACAGAGTTAATAATATAATGTTTAATAATATTTAATTTATGACAATTGCTGTTGGTTTTGTTCTTCAGTTTCTAAAGCATCTTCATATGCCTGTATTGTCAATTCTAACTGTCCTGAATATTGATGTTTGGCATATGTCTTACAGAATTCCTACAAAAAATAAAATAGTTTATAAAGTAAAATAATTCCTTGTTTTTGTGAAATACATATATACTATTGTTGATTTGTTTTGTGAGAATGAATTTCTCAGAGCGATGTCACATCGAAGGCAAAGCCCAAGATGTGATGAGAAATCCATTTCAGGCAAAACATATCAACGGTAGTATGTTTATCATGTATTATATTTGGTCATGTGACGTCATAACGTTGTATTAGAAAACAGTGATATTATGTTAATATCACACTAGTTGCTTAATAATAAATATCATCACATGTAAAGATCGAAGAGAAAATGTACATAGCATCAATAAATCTACATATACACTGAGTTAATACAAACTTATCTATTTCAAGTATATAAAAATATACTAGAGTCTTGAATACTATAAAGCCATCTTTTAGTTGTTATTTCTTGTCACATTAAAGAAAGGCATTAATATTAGATTTAGCTTGGTTTTATGGTGCTTAATGCCACTTTCAATAATATTTCAGTTATATCGTGGCGGTCAGTTTTATTGGTGGAGGAAACCAGGAGAATACCAATGACCGGTCTGAAGTCACTGACAAACTTTATCACATAATGTTATATCGAGTACACCTTGCTATGAGCGGTCACAACTATAGAGGTGATAGGCACTGATTGCACAGGTAGTTGTAAATCCGACTACTATACGATCATGACCACGGCAGTCCCTAAAAGGGGGGAGGGAGAGTAATTTTGGATTCAATTGGTATAGTGTAGGCATAAGATATCAAAGGGGTTAAATCAAGGGGTTTGAGCTATTGTGGTTTTTCCTGTTGCAAATTATTGCTGACGTTTACTCACACCATGATGACCTAGCACTGTGAAAATCTAACTCAGTGTGTTGGTATAATATAAAGCGGACATCATCATCATCTCTAAAAATATAACTTGTTTTCGCCGTGATATAGCTGAAAAATTGTTCATTTGGTGTAACACAATAATCACTCTCACTCTCTTCCAGTCACGTTTAGCAATAGGGCTAGGGTTATGGTGTAGAGGAAACCAAAGTGCCCGGTGAAAACCAGTGATCTGTCACAAGTCACTAACAAACTTTATCACTTAATGGTGTATTGATTTCACCTCGCCTGAGCAGGATTCGAACTCACAACATTAGTGGTGATAGGCACTCATTGCATAGGTAGTTATAAATCCAACTACCATACGATCACGGCCACGATGGCCCCTCAACAGATAATGAGAATACAGATAGCTCACCATGGCCATTCAAGTCAGGTTAATTAAAGACACAAAACCTACTGAAAAACATACCATTAAAATTTGCACCAATTCTTTTTCACTCTTTTCTTCTTCATTTGTTAAATCTAATGTCATCTCTGGGTGAATGATCTGATACAACTGTAGTAAATCTATAGCTTCCCACAACCTGGAATTAATATACAGTTATTTAATGGGAGTGCAGGCAATAGATCAAAATAGTTTCCCCGAGGTATTGGGAAAGACCAAAGTGTTCTATTGCCCGAGGTCTACGACCGAGGGCGATAGAACACTTTGGTCTTTCCCAATACCGAGGGAAAATTGTTGATCTATTGCCTGCATTCCCATTAAATAACTGTTTTATTACATAATTATATTTTTTTAGACAGATTAAACTAGTATTAAGATATACCCCCCGCTCCCCACATCTGTCCAACCTATTTCCATAACCAAAACATTACTGATTGTTCCGACCAAAAATGAAAGGGACCCTCCTCTCTACACCGGTAAGCTGCTGATAAAATTTCAAAACATTCTGAGAAACACTACTCAAGTTATCATACGACAAAGGGTAAAAATCCTATTTTCCGTCATATCAAGTCCAATAAATCTGGAACAGCAAAAGTGAAAATCGTCAAAAATGAAAGGGATCCTCCTCTCTTCACCAGTAAACAGCTGATAAAATTTAAAAAGATTCTAAGAAACACAACTCAAGTTATCGTACGACATAGGATTTGTCTACAGACAGACGGACGGACATGGTGAAACCAGTATACCCTCCTACAACTTCGTTGCGGGGGGTATAAAAAACTACTGTTTTCAAAATCTAAATATTGCTTAACAATTTTAACAAATAACACAAATTATGTTTTTCATAATAAACATAAAGATTCTTTTTTAATCTGCACATATTTTTAGACTGCGCGAGGGACATATATTTCCCTGGTTGATAGACTGCGCTAGGGACATATACTCCCTTGGAAAAGAAATGTACGTTTATTTCTTTAGGAACAAGTTACGCAAATACGTTATATTTAGATTGCACAGTTTGAAGTTAGATACAGATATTGTACTAATAGAACCTCTTTAAGATTAAACAGAAATGGTAAGTAACGTCACATTGCTGTTAAAATGGTGTCATGAAATAAATGACAGCACTCTATAGTCTCTACTGAAAGAGCCATAGCGTATTTTACAGCACACGAAGTAACGATTATGCATGAAATGTCGCAGTTAAAGGGTTAAATCGTTTTAGATTACAATACTTTCATATGCTGTAATCCTGTTTGGACTAGACAAGATTTCGTATTAGTAATAAATATTCATGAGATTGCTTTGACCAATCGCAGTAAAGGTCAAAGGTAGCCAGGCAATAGAATTTATTATTTAAATGTTTGGAACATTTCTGACCCTATCGTTGAAATTAATGCAGTGGTACGTCACTTCCGTCAGCCGTGGGTCCTTGTACGAAAAATTTGGCAATAAATGTGTGAAAATCTTAAAATTCTGGAGAACTGAGCTATCGTATGCACAATACAAAAACAGGGGCAGAAAGATGCGTCTTTTAGGAATGGATACATGTCCTAGTTTGAATGACATAATGGAAATAAGTTGCAATAAATGTACTCGAAGCGAGCAGGGGTACGATTTTTAAACCTGCTGAGTTGCATGCCTTGTGTATTATTATAGTATCTAATAGGGTCGACACATGCAATTTGATGTTAACATAAGATTGTATGAATATTGACACGAACAAGTTAAAATAAGGAAAAAGAGATGAAATAATAAAGAAATAAAGAAATTTTATTGAAAATAAATTTGTAAACAGAAAGTTAGAAAAAAGGGGGGTGGTAAGTCCGTGCCACGAGCGCCTGTGCCTCGCGCAGTCTAAAAACAAGCGCAGATTAAAAAATTTAAGAATCTTCATGTTTATTATGAAAAAGATAATTTGTGTTATTTGCTAAAATTGTTAAACAATATTTAGATTTTGAAAACAGTAGTGTTTTCAATCTGTCTGAAAAAATCATAATTAGGTAATAAAACAGTTATTTAATCTGTTATTTTTACATTTATACCCATCTGGTCTGTTACATTTTCAGATCTCATCTGTTACATATTAATATTTCATCTGTTACATATTCATATCTCATCTGTTACATACTTTAATTGTATCTCATCTGTTACATACTTTAATTGTATCTCATCTGTTACATATTCATGTCTGATCTGTTACATATTCATATCTCATCAGTTACATATTCATAGAATACTTTATATCCCATTGAGTACATGTCAAAGTCTTAGTTTATCTAAATAAAGCAATGAGTCAGTTAATCCTGAATATCTCAAGCTGGATAGGCCATCTGACTTAAAAGAGGATTGACATGTAGGTGACTATATATACGATACATTATCTTGACAAAATATAAAATTATTTTGTTCCTGGTATTTACAAGATTATTATCCATTTTCGGATTTTCTATTAATTATAGTGGAAATTTTTAGTGTGGAAATTTTGAGAAAACAAGCAAAATATACACCATTCAAAAAAATTTGCATAGTTAAACATTTCAACCAATTCCAACATAAAATATACACATTATGGCAGTGTTTACAAAATAACATCAGAACTACGAACATGTCAGACATCTGTCATATATAGGTCAGAAATAAATTTTGATGAATCCTGGACTGATTGCCTGACAGTGACCAAGTCCACATTTTGTTTAATATTTTTTAGAAGATATTATCGCTGCGAAACAGGACAGAAAAGCTTGCCAAAGGCTCACTTTTCTACCTGTTTCTAAAGCTCATACAAATAAATTTTATATTTTTCGACAATATACATATATTGTCTATTGCTCAACCTTATATACATGTACTTACAAATCTCTTTCTATCATATCAATTAATAAAAGTTCCACATTTTTATTCCATGCTAAATAAAATGCCATCGGCCCAAAAAATCGTGTCGATCTTAATGCATCAAATGATTTAGTTTCTGCAGCATGGTCGTATATCCTGTGAGAAACCTGTAATGACATAATAAAAGTTTACAATTAATAATTTAAAAACTAGAGGCTCGTCTGAGTCTTAATCGCCCACCTGTATATCCATGCACTATTTGAGTTCAAACTAATTTATCATTCGATAGACATTATTATGTCAGTCATTTTTATTAAAGTTTGAAAGTTGAAGAGTGAGCGAGTGAGTAAATGCCAAATGAGCAATTTTTCAGCTATCCTATGGCGAGAACAAGTTAGATTTTGATGAGATTATGATGATGATATCCTCTTTGTATTAGATGAACATGTTGAGTTGAAATTATATATTGCTAGCTCACTGAAGAAAAGTCCACATAGGCATGTCGCTCCACTCAAACACATTATTCTGATTGCGAGCCAATCAATCTTTGCTCTTACTCCTTAGTGCTGCGTGTTAGCGGAGATGCAGCAAATTCCAATGTTATAGTCTTTGGTTTGACTCTTCCAATCATGACCACCAAAGATATGGTTCACAAGATGTAGTCATGCAACATAAGCCCACATCAAGCCTTTATTTCTCAAACATACGTAATTACTGTATCAACGATCAGAAGATAATTGTTTTCAAATCTGGACACAAATGAGTAATCAAAAAATAATCAATGTCAAATTCAAGCTATATTTTAAGACTGCTAAGAAGTAAAAATTTGAACCATAAATAAACGCTATGAACAAAATAAAAAAAAAAGGCAAAAATGCAACAAAAATAAATTTGGAGATAATGTATCAACATTGTATTTATTTGTCTGCAATTTTTTTAAGCTTAATTGTCCTTCACTTTGACCTCTATGGGGGGCGTAGGGTATAGGGTTAGGGTGTTTAAAGCCACTTCAAACAATATTTCAGTTATATCGTGGCGGTCAGTTTTATTGATGGAGGAAACTGGAGTACTCTGAGAAAACCATCGAACTGCTAGAAGTCACTGACAAAATTTATCAAATAATGTTGCATTGAGTACACCTTGCCATGAGTGGGATTCGAGCTTTATGAAAAGGAAGCTTTGTAAACCTTGATGGTCATCAATTCCATCAATGTCTACGAAACGAACTATCACCTCTCATCTTAACTGAACTCACTTGACAATAAGCCTTACTGGCAACCTACCCTGATGAAGTCTGGATTCTCAGCTTCAAACTGTACACAAGCTCTATCTAATATGTATCTGTAATTATTTTAACCTACCCTGATGAAGTCTGGATTATCAGGTTCAAACTGTACACAAGCTCTATCTAAAATGTATCTGTAGTTATTTGCATGTAGTATGTTCTGTAATATTAAAAAAGACAAAAATCTTTTAATCATAGTAATAAAGGACCACAAGTACATGTATTTTCATTTGTTGGACAGAAATATTTAATTTAATTCTTTATTTATTTAAAGAGGAACTTGAGTTGCCGACGGCTAATTACTATGATCGGAAATGTTTAATCAGTCAATTCTCAAAGAAATATGTGTTGTTGCTTTTTTCTTGCATTAAAACAACAATCACACACTCACATATTTCTCAACTTATGTAACTTTTGTCGTAATATAAGCAAGACAGAAATCAATGTTCTTTGAGGTTTCTGTGTAATTAACATTGGATGGGGCCATCGTGATCGGATTGTAGTTGAATTTATGAATGTCTATGCAATCAGTGCCTATCACCCCTAAAGTTGTGAGTTTGAATCCTGCTCAGGCGAGGTGTACTCGATACAACATTATGTAATAAAGTTTGACAGTGACTTGCAGCAGGTCGATGGTTTTCTCCTGGTACTCTGGTCTCCTTCACCAATAAAACTGACCACCACGATATAACTGAAATATTGTTGAAAGTGGTGTTAAACACCATAAACCTAACCCTAAGAATATTATGATCAAAGCATCGTAGAACAGTGTATCAACAAAATGGATGTAAACACTTACCTCTAAGTGTTCTTTTTCAAACATTTTTGGCATGATGACATTTCTTCCTCTCTTTGGGTAATAAATCTGACAACATCGTCTTCTTTCCTCTGGTTCTGCAGGTCTAAGTGTTCCATCAGTGTCTCGTGTAGTTATCAATCTATCCTGAAACGATAGCAAAAAAAATCTATAATCTTTCCTTATCTATTTTTTTTTTATAACAGCCAGTTCCATATTCCTCAAAGCTAGTTTCTATATCTTTATAAGCAGGCACAGATCACACACATATTTTTTTTTATCAGCACCAATAATTCATAATAAGTACAGAACCATCTAATAAACATTCATACAATATAACAATTCAATCAGCTCCATCGGTTTCTCAGAAGAAGTTATTTCAAATTTTAGCCAATCAGAACTTATCATCAGCACTGGTGGCCATGTTGAATTTCCAACCAGCACCAAAAACTCAAACATTGTAAAGTACCACCTAATGAACATTCCAGCCAACCTGTTTAGAAGATTGAGTGAGCTAGTGATTGTTGTTTAACACCAACTCAGCAATTTTTCACCTATATCATGGCTAGAACAATTTAATTTCAATGAGATGATGATGAGATCCACTTTGAACTGGACCAACACAATTAGTTGGATTTTTATAATGCTAGCTCACTGAAACAAGAGTCTGCAGATAGATATGTTGCCCCACTCGGACACATTATCCTGATTCTGAGGCTTTGCTCTTTCTCCTTAATGTTGCGTGCATTGCGGAGAAGCAACAAATACCAATTTTACAGTCTTTGGTTTGACCCAATCAGGGCTGGAATGCTATCCATTACACCACCGATGCAGTTTTCGGAGATTGAAATGTGATAATTTTACAAATGATGACAAGTATTGACAATATATGCAACAGCCAACATGACCTTAAAGTGGAGCTACAAACACCTTATATTATCATGTAACCAAAGGGCAATGCTAATAATAGTTAACATACTCTGTCTTTGACTCCTTTTGAGATGTCTGTGAACACAAATTTATGGTCAAGAAATGGAGCTATCTCCTCGTCTTTTGAGTAAAACTGTACATTTGATTGTTCACTTTTCATGACTGGAGGCATATGGAGGAAGTATGAAGCCTTTCTCATTGCTTTCTCTTGCATCTGAAGTGAAAATAATAAATAGTCAAACCTGTCTAAACCGAACCCCTTTGGGACTGAAGAATTTGTTTGGTTTAAACAGGTGTTTGGTTTACACAGGTTCAAATTACATAGATATTTAGTAGATGTGACTGTAAAGTCTGTCTGGATTAGGCAGGTTTTCGGTTTACTCAGGGTTTGGTTTACACAGGTTCAAATTACATAGATATTTAGTAGATGTGACTGTAAAGTCTGTCTGGATTAGGCAGGTTTTCGGTTTACTCAGGGTTTGGTTTACACAGGTTCAAATTACATAGATATTTAGTAGATGTGACTGTAAAGTCTGTCTGGATTAGGCAGGTTTTCGATTTACTCAGGGTTTGGTTTACACAGGTTCAAATTACATAGATATTTAGTAGATGTGACTGTAAAGTCTGTCTGGATTAGGCAGGTTTTCGGTTTACTCAGGGTTTGGTTTACACAGGTTCAAATTACATAGATATTTAGTAGATGTGACTGTAAAGTCTGTCTGGATTAGGCAGGTTTTCGGTTTACTCAGGGTTTGGTTTACACAGGTTCAAATTACATAGATATTTAGTAGATGGGACTGTAAAGTCTGTCTGGATTAGACAGGTTTTTGGTTTACTCAGGTTTTGGTTTGGACAGGTTTCACTGTAGTTAGCTGCAGTTCAATACATAAGATTGGAAAACTAATTATTTTAATATTCATACATTCATGCATTCCTTGAAATGAAAATTTGAATTTACTGATCCGATTCAAATCCTTGAATTTATTTTTATATACCGGTAGTTCTTAAAAAAAAAACTGAAAAATTTACCGTTCCGAACAAAGTTTATACGGTGTAGGCCTAGGGCAGGAGGACCGTACATGTGCATACATCAATTCAGCATTTTCAGAGCAATATAATATTGTGTATAAGCATAAAAAACATATTTTGTGTTCGATCAATATCATGTACATTTGCACATATGTACCTCTTCAGCCAGTGGTCAAAAGTATTCAGAAATTTCCAATTTCCCAATATATTTCATATAAAACCCATTTATAAAATTATCCTGTGAAGTCAATTGGTCTATCATCTGATAAAAAAAAGTGCAGTCAAACCTACTTTAGTGACCACCTCTATTAAGCAATAATTTTTATTATCATTATGTGACCTTAATTTTTATTTCCCTTCACAGTGCATTTCATATTAATTAAACCTGTATTAAGTGATCACCTGTCTTATGTAACCATAGTTCACTGTTCCCTTGGAAGGTCATAGAAGGCAGGTTTGACTGTAACTTGTTATGACCATATATGATATAGTAGAAAAACTGCTTACAATTGTACTTCAATTATATTACTTAGTATATATGTATTAAACACCACCCACTCATTCATCACATCATATTGTACTGTACTCTTGTATACAGTAAAGCTGTACTCTAAACTGAACCACCTTGGGACCAACTTTTGTGTTCGGAAAAGACTGATCAATGTTCTGTTTATATACATTGTAGGTTAAATTATCAAGTATAAATTTCCTACATTGGGATTTTATTCAATTCTGGTTTATTCAGTGTTCAGTTTAGAAAGATTTCACTGTATAAATATAGCATACCACCAATAACGTTGTGAGTTTGAATGCCCCTCAGGCAAGGTGTTCTCGAAACAACATTATGTGATAAAGTTTGTCAGTGACTTGCGGCAGGTCGGTGGTGATCTCTGTGTGTACTCCAGTTTCTTCCACCAATAAAATTGATCGCCACTGATATACCTGAAATATTCTTGAAAGTGGCATTAAACACCATAACGCTAACCCTATAAATATAACATATACCTGTATGAGTTCCTCATCTGTTACTAATACAAACTTTGGCATTGAATAGTCTGGAACTAATCTCTGGGAGAAAACCTTGGCAAGATCAAATCCTGTCATAGATTTTAGTAAAAACTGTACTTTCCTCTTATAAAAAACAGGTAATGGGTCTCTTTCTTCGATAGAATTGGTTGGTACTTGATGGCCACCTGTGGTTGCTATATACATGTAGTGTTATAAAGAATAAAAGAAAATAATGTATTAAAAATCAGCAGAATCTAATATGAAACCAGTAAATCACAATTGTGACCCAGCATTAAAAACATTAACATGGAGCAGAAGAGCCAATCTGATTAAAATCATATTCTAGGTTTATGGGGTTTAATGCCAATTTCAACAATATTTCAGCTATATTGTGTCAGACAGTTTTATTGGTGAAGGAAACCAGAGTACCCGGAGAAAACCAATGACATGTCACAAGTCGCTGACAAATTTTATCACATACCTGTAATTAATTTTATAATGTTGTATCGAGTACACCTAACCATGAACGTCAAGGTTCGAACTCACAACTTTAGTGGTGATATTTTAAATTCTACTATACAATTGTATATATGCTCCATTATATATAGATATAAATATATATGTACATGTGCATGACTTAAACAGTAATACCTCACTCCATTATGGAATATCTGTGTCACAAATGACCACGCATATACAGGTATATATATGTTCCACTTATCGTAAACAGTTCCCAGTCCTCTTCTCATTCATGACTTATCACCGGGTTTGTAACTAGATTAACATGACTGGTGCCACTAGTGGAGCAGGAACTGCTTACCCTTCAGGAGCACCTGAATACACACCCGATTTTTAGCTTGGTTAATGTTACTCAATCTTTAGTTTAATGTGTATGTTTTGTAGATCGTTGTTTATCCTTTTGTACTTTTTCTTTTGGCCATTGATTGTGTTGTCTGTTCTTCTTCGATTTACGGATTCTGATTACCTACTCCTTTGGTACATGTATCTTCAAACTCTTGATCATTCACTCACTACACCGCATCGTTGGTGTAATACCAAATGGTTAACATGCATATGCTTAATACATCTAGTGCGGTATGATCGTGGGTTCAAGTCCCGGTACAGTCAAACCAAAGACTATGAAATTTGGTTTACCACATGATAAATTTTGTGAGGTTTTTAGCTATATTCCGTTTCTCGATGTGAATAATTAGGAAAATTATTCAACACCTTTATAAAATCTGACATCAAGTCAGTTCACCTCCGGTTTTTAGTGGGGTTTGTGTAACTTGATCTTTAGTTTTATGTGTATGTTTTGTAGATCGTTGTTTGTCTTTTTGTAATTTTTCTTTTGGCAATGTGTTGTCTGTCCTTCGATGTACGGATTCTGATTAACCCTGGCTTTGGTATCTTCAAACTCTTCCGACACAATCAGTTCATGACAAAATATGCATCGGAATGCATCTGAGGGTCAGATTTTAGATTTCCAGAATACATGTACCATTGATAGTGCTTGTGACGAAATTAGGCTGGAAATACAGAGCAGAAAATGTCTTCGGAAGTCTAAACACAATCTCCATGAGATACACATGTACATGTACTATGGAATCAATGGAGAAGTCCTGAATTGGATCAGTGCCTGGCTCACCCAAAGAAATCAACAGGTATGTGTCGACGGTGATATGAGAGGAACGAAACCAGTACGATCCGGTGAACCCCAGGGAACGGTGTTAGGACCTTTGTGTTTCCTGTTGTACATCAATAACATACATGTAGGCGATTTAATATCGCCATGTTCTAGTATACGACTGTTTGCTGATGATTCCCTCCTCTATCAAACTGTCAACAGCACAGAATATTGTCAACAACTACAGAATAACCTGACATGACTTGTTGAATGGTCTAAACAATGGCAGATGACTTTCCATCCAGCAAAGTGTTTTATACTGAGGACTGAGGGTAACCAAAAAACGAAACCAAGTCATTTACAACTACAAAATGATGGGTCATCAACTAGAAACTGTCCATCACTATCCTTACCCTGGAGTAGAATTATCAGAAGATATGAATTGGGATCCTCATATATCCAAAGTAACATCAAAGGCTAACAAGACACTAGGATTCCTAAGGAGAAACTTAAAAAAGTGCCCGCAGGATAATAAGGAAAGTGCATGCAAGTCACTCGTACGACCCCACCTCGAGTATGTTTCTGTGGTATGGGACCCATACAGACAGTGCCACATCAACAAGATCGAAATGGTACAAAGAAGAGCCGCCCATTTTGTGACATCAAATATAGTCGGGAACCAGGAACTGTCACTAACATCTAACAGAATCTTGGTTGGCCAACACTTGAAACATGCAGACAAGGAGCCTGGCTCATACTATTTACTATTATACAAGATAATACAACTGTACATGGAGAAGCAGCAGTAAACATCCCGGATTACATCATGAGACCTTCAGTACTAACTAGTAGACAATACCATCAAGACAGGTTCTTCAGAGTAAGCACATCAACAGATGCCTATAAGTTCAGCTTCATCCCAAGAACGATCACAGACTGGAACTGGCTTCCGCAAGGCATCATCCAAGCACCATCGAACGATGTATTTCGGGCGGGTGTGTGTGGGAGTACTAATCCCTTTTGGGATTCGAAGCCAGAGTTGTTTTCTGATATTGCCTGCCTCCGAATCCTTTATCAACCATGCATAGTTCTATTCGGGATATTTTTTCCCGGTACCCCTGCCTCGAACCGGCGTGAATTACGCCTGCATCTCAATGTCGTGCCAACCGGCGCTGGAGTATTCAAAAGTAGACATATTTTGCTGCATAAATATGTAAATAGAATCATGATCATCTACCAATGACGCCAGATACAGCTCATCATTCCCAGCCGCCGCTTCAGATCCATCGCCATTTTGACTTGTTTTGAAAGTATGTCAAGTGAGCACTTTTTCCATTACGTGGTATAGTCTATTCCATTCATCGGATTTATCGGTATTGAAGCATTCTTTTCTTTTTACACGAGGAACTTCTTCTGCTAATATTCAAATAACTAGTTAGTCAAGTTGACAAATGACAGATATAGATATTGTATTAAACCAACTCGGCTGTAGAACATAACATTGACAGTTGAATACCGATTGAACAAGAAGTATGGAATAGACTATACCACGTAATTCGTGGAAAAAGTGATCACGTGACATACTTTCAAAACAAGTAAAAATGGTGACATTCAATGGATCTGAAGCGGCGTCTGAGAATGATGAGCTGTATCTGGCGTCATAGGTAGGTGATCATGATTCTATTTACATATTTATGCAGCAAAATATGTCTACTTTTGAATACTCCGGCGCCGGTTGGCACGACATTGAGGTGCAGGCGTAATTCACGTCGGTTCGAGGCAGGGGTACCTGAAAAAATTTCCCGAATAGAACTATGCATGGTTGATAAGGGATTCGGAGGCAGGAAATATCAGAAAACAACTCTGGCTTCGAATCCCAAAAGGGATTATGGGAGTACCTGATGTAGTGTGGGAACCTAATTTTTAATCTGTACAGTACTGTTTGTTTGTTTAATTTTAACTGTAAATGTTCCGATTGCGTAGGCTGGTTGACGCACACGCTTTTAACAGTATCTGCGAAATGGATGTTCCGACTGCAGATTACCCATGTAGAAGTAGAAGTAGAAATCTCAACGAGACCACAGACAGGCGACATGACCTTCCAAAAATCGTTAGTGCCATTCTACTTAATTCTGCATATACCCCTTGAAGATATATATAAAATGGAATGAACTAGTTATTTATTACCTGTGGAACACATTCGATGCATCCAATGTGATCGCTTGAGTATTTTTTGGAACATTTTCAACTCTGTTGGACAAGACATGTTTTTTAGATTTTGTGTGAAAAGAGTTATCGAACCTTGATCCAAAAGTAAATTTTAATTCGGCCCATATGCAACTCGGACTATCTCAATAAATACCAGACCACTTTTTAAAAGTTAACTATCTCGGGGAGTTTCCAGTCTCTCACTTAAAAGTCGTCAAAGAATATTCTATGTTAATTACAATCTGATTTCTTAAAAATAGATTTGTAAATTATCCAGATAATTTACTATTTACAGATGATTTGCGTATTTATTAGTAAGTACACATGTAAGTAAGTAATGACTTTATTTCAAGAGGGTAGCACAGTTAGCAAGAATAAGCTAATCTTCCCTGTGGCCCTCAAAACAATAATAATCAAATACAACAAATACAATTTCAAACAATGCACAGGGGGCGGATCCTGGATTTCAAGTTAGGGGGGGAGTGTACATAAAAAAAATTGCGCCGAGCGGAGGGAAGCGCGAAAATATTTGAGGTATTTCGTGCGAAAAATCACGATTTTACGCCAAAAAATCATATTTTTTCCAATTTTAGGGAGCGCGCGCCGGGTGCACCCCCCTCTGGATCCGCCCCTGCAATGCATACATCTTCACCACAGGCGCTCGTGGCACGGACTTACTACCCCCTTTTTTCAAACTTTCTGCTTACAAATTTATTTTCAATAAAATTTCTTTATTTCTTCATTATTTCATCTCTTTTTACTTATCTTAACTTGTTCGTGTCAATATTCATACACTATTATGTTAACAACTGCTTGCATGTGTCGACCCGTGTATTATTAGTATCTATATAGGGTCGACACAATTGTTATGCAAGTTGTTAACATAAGATTGTATGAATATTGACACGAACAAGTTAAAATAAGGGGGGGGGGGGGTAAGTCCGTGCCACGAGCGCCTGTGATATTCACAACAAAATATCACAATCTGAGTATAATGAATATAATGTCATAATCAAACGTTATTTTGTTTTGACATTAAATAATCTGCATATTTCTTTTTGAGTAGATCTATATCTTGAATTAATTTTAAGATAGGAGGTAAAGAATTCCATAGAATTTGGTTTTGGAACAAAACAAATTTCCCTTTGCAGACTGATCTTAATGAATAAACATTAGGATTTGTAGTCATATCAAATAAATTACACAAATAATCAGGAGCAGAATTATTTATACATTTATACATTAAAAGACTTTTATGATTCTAATCTATTTTGAATAGACAGCCAACCAAGTTTTTTTTTATCTGTAGAAGAATTGACAGAAGTTACAGGGTCTTCCTTCAGTTTTAATCTAATCCGAAAAGGTCAGACCAAGGATTTTTGTTTAAATCCTTGGTCAAACATATGAAAGATACAAGTTACGAGTTGCAAATGTAAGGAATGCGTTACTGAAATGTCATCATGTTGAATAATTAGCCATTAAGAACATGATACTACTTATTCTTTGTTTAGACAACTCTCGACATTTGTTCAGACAAAGAGAGAAAAAAGTGCCGTTGATTAATATTCACGGGGTACAGAAGTAATCGTGATTATTCTTCTAAAACCGCGACAGGCTGTGTTAAAAAGTTAGTTCGAGTTGATATGGTCCGAGAAATGTTGGGCTCATTTACTTTGTGGTTTTTTTTATTATAAAACTAATAACCAGAATACAATAGAATACAATAACGTCCTATTCACATCAGTAAAACAATATATTTTTGAGGATGTCTTGAATATGGATGACTTTAAACCACATATTGTTGTAATAAATTTGGGGACAAATTTGGTGTCTAAAAGGTTTGGTATTTCCAGAGGCACACCAGATACTGTCAGTATTAATTTCAATACCAAGGTGAACAATCATTTAACTTTTAAGCTTGCCCGATATATTTTTTTCAATTTGTTTTATAGAAAAAAATCACATGAAAGACAAAAAAAAAGTAATATTGCCCGTAGTTTTCAATGAGAAACTTTGGCATAATTTGGTAAAAAAAAAATACATATAGAATACATACTACTGGGCAGTTAAAGGCACACAGGCCGTTATTTTAATAAAAAAAAATGTTTCCCAATACAAGACCTAAACTTTGATTTAAATAACCATAAAGATATATTGCAGTTGAAATTTTTCATAATATCATACGTAAATAGCCTAGAGCGAAGGAAATACGTCGCTGTTTGATTTTCTTCCATCCAGGAAAGAATTCAATGTTGACCCGCCCAATGCTAAACATTCGAATTCTTTTCAATAATTACGACATTATAACAGATTTTTTAAACCTGCTTTTTTGTTCAGAACATTTTATTAGTATAAAACATCGAATATTGGCAACTTTTAATATAAACAAAAAAATCAATTCTGACAGCCTGTGTGCCTTTAACACCCCCTTCATTCTGATAATGCCAAACTCGGAGGAATATGTAAAACGCGGAGAAAGCACGCTAACAACACAACAGACAAGGTATTTTCTTTACATCACTCCGCAACAATAAGTTATCATTTTGACAAAATATTTACAACCAGCTCTTTAGAAAGGACTTTGCTTTCAAATGATGTCAAATTGCACGCGAATGACTGGACATTCTTGAAGTTATTGGCTGTTGAACGTGAAATTGACAATATTTGTTGTGAAATTTCAATTTTGATGACAGAAAATATCAAATTCACCCCCATTTTATTTCCGCACCAATCTCTGTATGCAATGCCCAATCATTTGCTGATCATCTGTCAAAATCTCATAATCTGAAAGCTTCTCCTTTCCGAGCAATTGGAGTTTTGAAAGGCACGATCATTGCAAAATGGATATGGCTCACCGCGGACGTATGATATGCAGAACTCGGAGTAACAATTTCATTTGGAACTACCGAACGCGGAGTAAATTAATGTTCAATTGAATCAATATCATCACTGTCTCTTAGATTTAGCATTCTTTTTGATGTTTTCAAGTTGTAAAATTACATTCCTTCTAAAAAAAAAACCATCACTTATGATCCATCGACAGACATTTGGCGCTTTGATAAGTACGTACATACTATCAACGAACGCCAGTCACAAATCTGTGACAAGTCCATTTGATTTTTCATTGAGATTATTTTTTACATTCAAGCCACTTTAAGTGTTTTAAGGACCCATAATTCAGCATAATGTTTATCAAGTTGATATGCATAAATTATACGTATCTGCTTTTATTTTACAGTTTGCTTAGATGACAATGAAAAAATATAGATGCTACTTTTGTAGCTTTATCGACGACAGTTTGGAGGACATTGTTGATCACTGTATTGATTCCCATTCAAAAAATACCCTCAAATACAGAGAACTTGAGTTGGATGAACGACCAGGGAAACTCAGATATCAAACACAAATTCATGCTGGAGTTATTCCATCAAATATTGAAAATGATGGAAAAACTATCATCGTTTCAAAAGACTTGGTTTTCTTAAGAGACAATGGTTCAAAACAGAAAGGGGGCCCGGGTGGCTCAATGAGTTAGGTCGTTGGATCTAACAACTCATACAAGCCTTTCACCAATGCGGCGTGGGTTCGTGCCTGGATTTGAAAACTACAAAAAGGGTGCACTCGACTCGCAGCCGCAAGTGATAAAGTTTACCAGTTGCTTGCCCATAGTCGGTGGTTCTCTCCGGGTACTCCGGCTTCCTCCACCACTAAAACTGGTCGCCATGATATAGCTGAAATATTGTTGAAAGTGGCGTTAAGCACCAAAAATCAAATCAAATTAAATCAATCCAAACAGAAAAGGCTGAACACGTCAAAAAAGGTAGTCGAAACCAAGCGATCACTTCAATTCAATGATCACTATGACCAAACTGAATGTCAGGATGGGGATATGATTCACAATGCAACATCAGATAATGAATTGATTACATATCAAGAAAATACAGACGGTTATATCGACCAGTTACATGGTTTAATATCTAGTGTAGTGGAAGATATAATACAGGCCGCGGGCCAACTTCATCTTTACATTAAATTTAATGAACTTTTAGCGAACCACTCATTCCCTACCGACAATATCTGTTACCTCTTATTCCTTGGTGTAGTTACTACATTGTAGTAACGTGGTTTAACTGTGATTCAACAACGAGCATGCGCTATAATCCAAAATGTGTCAAATTTTGGCAAATAGGATATAGACTTTTTCATGGCAAGTTTTTACGCTTCATGTCTGGGTTAAAACATTTAGGACATGTAGTAGGAGGGGTGTCAGAAAAGGGAGATTTTAACCCTGCAGAGTCCTCGATTAATTTTGCTGTTCCCAGTCGACAAAACTTATACCACAATGCTGGACCATCGAAACCCTTCTTTCCAGGTATAAATGAAGAAGCAATTACAGCTATAGCAAATCATTTTGGAAGTAAACCATTAAAACTTGCATTTGATGGGAAAAAGATAAGCCGTGGAAAAGGAAAAAAATGTGAGATATTGATTGTTGGGGACACGAAAGCTCACCTACTTTTAGCTCGAAGAGAAGTTCATGAAAACAATTTGAAATTTGAAGAAGAAAGTGCTCAAATGATTGATAGCTATGAAGAAAGTGGGATATCATATTTGTATCTTCTTGAACAAAGAGAAAGTGGTTTACTTTTGTCACGCTTACACGCCATTGTAGAAATACTAGCAAAAGAAAATAAAGGACTGAGAGAAAAGGGAACACACCTGAGGCAAACCGAAGACAAATTTATGAAGCTTGGGGGAACAAATTGGAGTAAGTCGAAGTTTTACCCAGTAATATGTTCATTGCGTGTAGGTAGAGCCGAAGTAAGAGAACTGTCCGAAAGCTAAGCGGATCTTATAGAAAATACAAATTATTAGAAATATTCATAGAGGTCTGAGAAATAACAATAGTAAACCGGTAATGCTTTCCCCTTCCGTCATATGAAAAATAATAAAAAATTCATTGAGGATTGGTCAAATTCTTTTCAGCCTTGTACTTTCAAATGTAATCATCTTCTGTTTTTCCTACTAAAAACTCTGATTATAGCTGAGTGATCTGTCCGAAAGATTATGGGCTAGTAGTACGTCTAGTAAAAGTTATTCTAGAGTTGTTACACTTTTGATAAATTCATGTAGAGATGACAAAAATGTATGAAAATGATGAAAGGGATAAATTACTTCCGATTTCTATTACTGCCAATTTCATTTTAAGGACTTCTCGACCTATGTTTTTATTCGTATTCAAACGATATTTATATCTGGTATTTCATCGCCTTAAAATACAAATTGCTTGAGGTGTTTTTTTAGTAAACAAAAACCCAGATCTTTTTATGCTGATATCTACCGATTTAAGTTCCTACTCCGCGGTTCAGCAATCCTGTACTCCGAGTTCAACATGTTCATTAATTTTTTTCCGCCGCGGTGAGCCATATCCATTTTTCAATGATCGTGCCTTTCAAACCTCCAATTGCTCGGAAAGGAGAAGCTTTCAGATTATGAGAGATTGACAGATGATAGGTGACGGTCCAATAGCCCCGACGGTCCTATAGTCCCAAGGTCCCATAGTCCGAAACCTAAATAATTTTTTTCCCCGACATGAACTCGATAAACGGTTTACACCCAATTTTTAAGCATTTTCAGTGAATCGTCTTTGAAAATCAAGGTTGATAAAAGATTGATTCCCTTTGTTAAAAATTTGATATCTTATTTAGTTCAAGGTAGATTAAAAAAAAACACAGATTAGCTAAAATAGTGAATTTTTGGATCAAGGTGGTGACAGCTGTAACTACAATATCATTTAAATATATACATTTATTTCTTCCGTTAATTTTATTTATTTTTTAAAGTAATTTAAATTCGGAATCATTTAATATCTAATAGCGTTGCATGCATACTGACAAATATGTGGTTCGTTGCTTTCTAAACAAACAATACATCCTTTTTAAAATAGAAAGCATCCATTTTTACCCTGGCTACGCCATTGTATATTTAAGTTGAAACACATACATTTATATTGTGTAACGTAGACGGAAAAAGTTACCGAGAGGCTCATAAGATCCGGAATTGCTGACCTAGTTCATGAGAAACTGTCAGAAATTTCAATTGATTCCTTTGCTGTCATATCTGTGTACACATTTGTAACTATAAAGCTGCATCATTTGTGCATGAACTGGCAGGTAAGGTAGCATCTCTTCCAAATTTAATTTAATTCGTTCTCTTTAGTGCCTCTCCGAGAGATGATAATGAATTTCTCATAAAGCTACAAATGCTTTGTCTTTGATCTTGGCTGAAGGACATTTTGAACTTCTGATCCACACCAAAGCTATTATTGAGGCCGTCGTGGTCGTGATCGTATGGTAGTTGGATATATAACTACATATGCAATCAGTTCACCACTAAAGTTGTTAGTTCGAATCCCACTCAGGCGAGGTGTACTCGATACACCACTATATGATAAAGTTTGTCAGTGATTGTGACAGGTCGGTACTTCTCTTCTGTTTCCTCCACCAATAAAACTGACCGGCACGATATAGCTGAAATATTGATGAAAGTGGCGTTAAACACCATAAACAAACAAAACATCAATCATGTATTATATTTTATACGGAAGAGGATCAGACGAGTCATGGATTTGTTCTCGAAGGTCATGAAACGGTTCATATACATGTATATAAATTGTGATTAGCTAGAAATTTTTTATCAACCCAATGAAAATTAGCTACCGGAAACTAATTTTCATACGACGGAGCTATATTAAAATTAACTACCTATGAAAACAATGTTTACCATAAATAGTCCACCAATCTATTTTTTAATTACATCGTGTTTGACTCTGTTGGTAAATTAAAAAAAGATAGTTTGTAACTTAGTCACATGCTATACATGTAGCATCTTGTTATTCAACTATGAGCACCACTGATATATATTGTATTTTATGAGCACCACTGATATCTATTATATTTTATGAGCACCACTGATATATATTGTATTTTATGAGCACCACTGATATATATTGTATTTTATGAGCACCACTGATATATATTGTATTTTATGAGCACCACTGATATATATTATACTTTATGAGCACCACTGATATCTATTGTATTTTATGAGCACCACTGATATCTATTGTATTTTATGAGTACCACTGATATCTAATGTATTTTATGATCACCACTGATATCTATTGTATTTTATGAGCACCACTGATATATATTGTATTTTATGAGCACTACTGATATATATTGTATTTTATGAGCACCACTGATATCTATTGTATTTAATGAGCACCACTGATATCTATTATACGTTATGAGCACCACTGATATCTATTGTATTTTATGAGCACCACTGATATCAATTGTATTTTATGAGCACCACTGATATCTATTGTATTTTATGAACACCACTGATATCTATTGTATTTTATGAGCACCACTGATATCTATTATATTTTATGAGCACCACTGATATCTATTGTATTTAATGAGCACCACTGATATCTATTATACTTTATGAGCACCACTGATATCTATTGTATTTTATGAGCACCACTGATATCTATTGTATTTTATGAGCACCACTGATAGCTATTGTATTTTATGATCACCACTGATATCTATTGTATTTTATGAGCACCACTGATATCTATTGTATTTCATGAGCACCACTGATATATATTGTATTTTATGAGCACCACTGATATATATTGTATTTTATGAGCACCACTGATATCTATTGTATTTAATGAGCACCACTGATATCTATTATACTTTATGAGCACCACTGATATCTATTGTATTTTATGAGCACCACTGATATATATTGTATTTTATGAGCACCACTGATATATATTGTATTTTATGAGCACCACTGATATCTATTGTATTTTATGAGCACCACTGATATCTATTATATTTTATGAGCACCACTGATATCTATTGTATTTTATGAGCACCATTGATATCTATTGTATTTCATTTTATATTGTGTAGATCTACATTTTTGTATATGTCTCTCTTTGTCAATCAGCAACTCTTTTCCTGTTTATGTATATGCAGTTTTTCATTTTGTCCCTTCATATTTTTTATTTGTTAAATCTAATGTCATCTCTGGGTGAATGGTCTGATACAACTGTAGTAAATCTATAGCTCCCCACAACCTAGAATTAATATATAATATCTCATCTGTTACATATTCATATCTCATCTGTTACATATTCATATCTCATTTGTTACATTTTAATATCTGATCTGTTACATATTCATATTTCATCTGTTTAAGTGTTATATATTCAGATCTGATCTATTGCATATTCATATCTGATCTGTTACATATTCATATTTCATCTAATACATATTCATATCATTATCTCATCTGTTACATATTCATATCTGACTGGAAGAGAGTGAGAGGAACAGTTAAAAGATGGCTGTATAGTATTCAGAGCTCTGTAGTATGTTTTTATATACAGGTGAATCTCGTTATATCGGGACCGTTGCAAAATTTCGAGTTATCAAAAATTCGACTTAAGGGGAGTAAGGGATTAAGTTTGATAGGCAATTATGTCAGTTAATTTTGCTGAAATTGAAGTTACTGCCACCATTGATACTACATTATGTGATAGAGTTTGTCAGTGACTTGCGACAGGTCGTTGGTTTTCTCCAGGTACTGCGGTTTCCTCCAGCAATAAAACTGACTGCCACAATATAGCTGAAATATTGTTGATAGTGGAGCTAAGCACCATAAACCAAAACCAAACCAAACCAGCCACCATTGATACCAACATGTCTGCTTCTTATGTGGATGCCTTTTTGGAATGTGACAAGAAAGAACAACTAAAAGATGGCTTTATAGTATTCAGGACTCTGTAGTATATTTTAATATACTTTAAATAGATATGTTTGTATTAGCTCAGTGTATATGTAGAATTATCGATAATTTTTACATTTTCTGTTTGATCTTTGCACACGATAATTATGTATTACACAAAGACGACACAGAATCATTTTACTTTATAAACTAGTTTTATTTTATTTTTTGTAGGAATTCTGTAAGACGTATGCCAAACATCAATATTCAGGACCATTAGAATTAACAATACAGGCATATGAAGATGCTTTAGAAACTGAAGAACAAAACCAACAGCAATCATCATCAATTATATATTATTAAACTTTATATTATGAACTCCATTATCATTAAAAATTTATATGAGGTATAGTTCTCAATGTTTTTTTCCTTAAAATTTTAGTTTTGGTCATAATGGATCTTTTGTTTGTGAAAGTTTAGTTCAAGCTCCCTATATAACTTCGTTAAAGGTGAGTATCTTCTTTTAAAATCTTCATGTATTTTTCTAGTGTTACACAAAGGGACAATTGATTTCTAATATTTTATGATAAACCTGATGATAATTGTTTTCCATTCAAAATTTGCGATTTTTCTTTTTTAGTTGAGTTGCAGCAAGTTTAAGTCAGCTATAGCTTTGAGGAAGGGTTGGGTAATGGGGTTAGTCAAATTATCTCAAGAGTATGCCGTTGAAATTCAAAACTAGCTTTAGATGGATACAATATGGGTCAAGTTTGAATTTGTGATATTCAACATGTGTCTTTTCAGAGTTATTTTAGTGCATAATGATGTTTTTTAATTGATTTAATTAAACTAAAGTTCTATTTATTAATCGACTAGAAATTTTAGAACTAGCTTCAGACAGATAAAAAACAGATAAAGTCCAATTTTGAGAAATCCGATATATATCAGTCACAAATGCCAATCTGTGTATAATTTTATATTCTTTGGTTTGATCCGATTCAGGTTTAGTGTAAACAATATTTATTGAATAATTTGCATTGGTTATAACAATAGAACATACATAGGGATCAGAAAACAAGTGACGCAGCACTTATATAAATTCTTCTCCCCGATACCAAAAAAGAAAAGAAAAGAAAATACATGTAAGATGGTTAGGACATGCACATTAATAATACACACATTTGTTTAAATAAGCATATGAAGTGAAAGGGTGACAATTTGTACAATGAACAATAAAATGACAGATCTAATATTATGCAACAAGTAAAAGCATGATACATTTATATTCTAGGTGTAAAACGTTTAGTTCTTATTATAAAATCTTGAATTACAAGGAAATTACTTTCATTTTCACAATCCGGGAGGTTAGAATCACCAAAGAGTAGATTATCAATATTCAAATGACAAGACAGGTTAACAAATAAATCATTTCTCAACCTTTCATACAGAGAACATTTTAGTAAAAAAATGCTCGGACGTTTCTACCAGTTTACAACTACAGTAGGGATTAGCTTCGATATTTTTCTGATAAAGATGATCCTTAAGCGCACTACTCTCAGTTCGAATTCTAGTATGTAGTATTTGACCAATTCTAGAACCTGCATAGAAGAAATTTTAGAACTAGCTTCAGACAGATAAAACACAGATAAAGTCCAATTTTGAGATATCCGATATATATCAGTCACAAATGCCAATCTGTGTATAATTTTATAGTCTTTGGTTTGATCCGATTCAGGTTTGAACACACAAGACGAGCATGCTTACAATTCCACTACCAATGCTGTCCTCTTGGAGGGTTTTTTAAATGCTTTATATTGGATATTATGATGCCCAGTAAGATTTCCACATTAATTCATCATTTAAATCTGTTTTGTGTTGTTTTATTTTTTAATTTTTGTGTAGGGTCTAAGAGAGTTTAAGTTTCGTATGTGTTCAATACGAAGTTTGTAATGTGAAGAACACCCTACCTATAAATGATGTTATGGGACTTCATTATAGGAAATTTGTTTTAACAACACATTCCATGCAATGTCATCTCATTTTTACCGACCTTTTTTTCTTTTCTAAACCTTTCAAAAATCTTCTCCTCTGACATCACTGGGCCAATTTTAATCAAACTTTGCCTGAATAATAATTAAGTGTTCGTCGTGGTCGTGATGTCATGGTAGTTGGATTTATAACTACCTATACAAGCAATGGCTATCACCACTAATGTTGTGAGATCGAACCCCGCTCGGTAGCATGGTGGTTTTATTGGGGTAATCCGATTAAAACTGACCGCCACGATATAGGTGAAATATTGTTGAAAGTGGCGTTAAACACCATAACCCTATACATTTCTTTTTTATTCAGGGTGTATTGTATAAGAATGGGAATTTTTTTTACAGAATATGCAAATTTGGTTTTATCTTCACAAAAATACATTGACAAATATCCTATGAAATCATTTAGCCAAATGAAAGCAAACCTAGCAGTATGGTCCCCTTTCACAATAATGTTTGATGACACCGTCGACTGACCAACATGGCCGACGTTACTATAAATAGAAGATGTAAAACACACATACAGAACCGATCAATTAAAACCTCTGCACATTTCACCACCAAATTTCTAATCTTAGCCGAGTTATTGCTTGAGGTATAATTCAACCCGAATTAGGTGAATTACATGTGAAACTCTTTGACCCATTATTTTGAAAGGTATCTTTAATCCAGAGTTTTCTGAAACAGGAAGAACACTAGTTGACATTGGACCATTAGATTTAGAACAAATCCTCGAGGAATCTTGGACATATTATTTGTTAGAAATTTTTTTACCCAGCAACAATAAATATCTTGAATTCTAACTTTGGTAAACATCCTTGAAGTCTGTTGGACATGTTATATGTTGGAAAAGTATCTTTTTTGTTTGTAATTTTCCATTTTTACTTACAATACAGACATTACAATTCATTTACACTACAAGACATTACACACACTATATTTACATTTTCCGAACTGTATGTATATATATTTATGTATTGAATTAATACCTATATCACAAGTTATTACATATGAAATGGTCATGATCAAAGCTCCAGATAATTTTCTATTTTGATGGAGTTATTTCCCCTTATGTTTTGGAAATAGGAATATTCATCTTTTTTTATTTACTGATTACTAATTTAAAAACTTAATCAAATATCATTTTTAAAATGTGATTTTGAATACACTGTTTTGTTTTTTTGAATAACCCATGAATGTGATTATATTCTGAAGATTGAAAAGAAAATCATTAAATAACAGATATTTTATTTTAAAACATTTTACATACTCCCTTTATCTGGAGCACTGATAATGCTCTACAGAAAATCAAGACTATGTAAATTTTGACTAGTTTGTTTCATGCTTTGTGATGGTGTCTGTCAATAAAGCATTTATTTTTTCTATCTTTTCTTTACTTTTCAATTTGCATTTTAAAGTTTCAATTGTTGGCAAATGCTTAGACCATTTACAGCAGTGGATATACTACTGTAAAAAGTAATATGAAGTTAATAATCTGGAGTGGAAATTCTTCAATATTTGTATTAAATACTGTATTTCTTATATTTAATTCAATAGATACTTCAAAGGTTTCTTCAAGTAAAACTATTACTTGTTGCCAAAATACCTTTATTATGGGGCATAACCATATACTTTTGTATAATGTAATATTGAGTCTGTGGCATTATTACAGAAATTACTCTGATCCGATTCTTTAATCCCAATCTTAACCAAAAACATCCGTAGAAGTTTATACTGAAAATGTCTAAGTCATTTGTGGTCAAAGATATTTAAAAAAAAAAATCTAAATTAATTTCACCTACTTCTAATTTTTGTTTAATTAATCTATTGATGGAATCTATGTTGATGACATCTTTTAATTTAAATAAGTGGAAGATTTCCTTTGACAAACTCTTAGAATTTAATATTTTATAAATCAAGGTATGTTTTCCCCTGATTAAATTTTTTTTAGCAATGGTTTTACTTTTAATTATTGAGATTAAGCTAAAATATTTTCAGTAGTTAATTCTACAATCATATTGATCTTTAAGCTCTTCAAGTGTTTTAAATATGTTGTTGTCATTAAGGAGATATCTAATAAGTAAGAATCCTTTATCAAAACGTTCCTTGTAGAAGATAGTTTTTCCTACCAGTTTCAAGTGTGAATTATACCATATTACACTGTCTAGGTTTAACTCGTCTCTGAATTTCAATTCAAAGAAATATTTGATGAGATCTTTCCAAAATTTGTTTTTGATCGGAACATTATCAATGTCTTCCAATTTCAAATTGCAATTGAAAATGAAATTGTTGTCCAGGGCTGGATATCACAATTTTATCAAATCTTTCCAGAAGCTGTCAAAGGAATTGTCCATCATTTTTTTAATCCACATAAATTTGACTGACTTAATACTATAACTATATATATCTGTAATGCCTAAGCCCCCTTGTGAATGCTTTAATAATACGACATTTCTCCTTATTTTGGGGGGTTTGTTGTCCCATATTTCCTTGAAGTAACTATGTCCTGGATTTGGTAGAACTGAAATTGGATATGTTAATTGTGGGATTATTGAACTTTTAATTATTGTAACCTTTTCATATAATGGCAGATTTCTTTTACTCCAGGCATGAACAATACACTTGATTTTCTCCTTCTTTTCTTCAAAATTATATCTAATAAGATCTTCAGTATTTCCATTTGTCGGTATAGTTATTGCTAAAATTTTAATCTTATTCAAGGTAATGGTCATGCCCGGAGAAACGCTATGTGTATAAATTTCCATTCTTGACTTTCCTAGTGGTACCAATTCAGATTTATTATAGTTTACTTTTAACCCACTTATTTCAGTATAACTATCTAATAATTTGACAACATTTTCTAATTGAATTTTCACTTCCATTCAGTAATATTAAATTCGAACCCTTTTATGTCTTATGATCTCCTAATTGCTATGCCCAAAATTTGAGCACATAAAAGAAATGAATAAGGAGATATAGGGCATTTTTGTCGAACACCACGAGTAACATTAACGAAAAGGTGTAGTCCATCCAGTATTTAATACACAACTGGATATATTATTGAAAATAATATCTATCCACTGCTGAAATAAATCCCCAAAATTAAAGAAGGTAAGACATTTTTTTTTAAGAATTTCCAACTTACGATATCAAAAGCTTTTTCGAAATCAATGAATAATATACTACAAGGGAGATTTTCATCTTCTGTAAGATCTATAACTTCTAGAAAACTTCTGATATTACCACCAATATATCCACCCATCATAAACCCATATAAGAAATATAAGAATGTTAACTTTAGTCAATTTCCCAGAAGACTCTCAGACCTATTACATGGTAAAACTGTTTGATATTCGTTCCACATTCATATACTAGGATGTTCTTTAATATATCACTGATAGGTTTTGAAGGGGAAACAATGATTTTCTTTAAATGTAACACAACCCAAGCTCTAATTGTGTCAGTGTTAGTAATCAATCACCCTTTAATCTCAGCTATCCAACTTTTTCAAACGTTTTATTTATATTTACATAAAAGCTGGATAAATGGGAATGAAGCTTTTTGATGTGTTATTGTAATGGCTATAAATATATGGTGTTTAATGCCTATTCCAGCAATATTTCAGTTATATAGTGGTGGTCAGTTCCAATTCTATAAGTGGAGGAAATTGGACTTCCCTGAGAAAACCAATGAACTGGCGTACATGGAGATAAAATTACAATAGTGGAATAATTCTGACAATATCTTTTTTAACTTATAAGATAAAAATACATCGCTAAAATTACCTGTGAGAAAGTCGCCGTCCAAACTCAAATCAATACCTGTGGGTGTTTCCCCACTTCAACTCGTAAATTTACATAGAAATCGGAGATATTTCGTCAGAAAACTTCACACATGGTTTTGTCTATCATATTTCTTGAAGACAAACATAAAACTTTATAGCATTTATCAATATTTTATGAGTATCAACAGTTTTTTAAACACCGTATCTGTTTCTCGATACAGCCGCCCGATTACAGTGACCCGTGACCCAGATTAGCACATCTCAGCAGGTTTTTTTTATTAATAAGGTTGTTTAACTAGAATTTTTGTCTTGATAACGTTTTAAGATATCTCAAATTAGAATTGTTTTTTCTTAATAACGTTTTAAGATATCTCAAATTAGATTTTTTTTTCTTAATAACGTTTAAAGATATCTCAATCTAGATTTTTTTCTTAAATCGCACAAGTGTGGACACAGAAATGTGCTGTCCAAAAGACAAGTGTGGATGTCAATATTTCATATTATTAACTTTAAAAAAAAGTTCATGGACACAGGGGTCCTGGATTTTTTTTAATAAAAAACTAATCCTGAATTATTATTTTTGCTTAAAGTCCGGTCCTGTGTTTTTATTTCAAATTTTCATCATAGCCCCCCTCCCTCTCCCAAGGGATATAAAATTGCATCATTAATAATAAATTAATAAATAATAAATTCAGATTTTTTATTTAAAATAAATCTCATTTACAAAACCACTGATATTTGTTCAATTTTTAACGTTTATTTAAGCCTTAGTCGCAACAAATTTTTATTTTTCTCTTTAAACTGTCGAAACATAACATTTATTTAACTGTAAAATTCACAAATAAAATTCACCCCCTTTTTTCCCTTTTTACTTGTTTAAATCAATGATCAACAATTTTCCAGAATCAAACAAATGAATAAATATAACATATATTTCTTTTACATGCATCTTTTACCATGCGGAGTCAGTGTGTTTTAAATCGGTCATCCAATCAGGACGCTCATTATTCTTGTCCAAGATAAAAAAATACATCGCTAAAATTACCTGTGGGTGTTTTCCCACTTCAACTCGTAAATTTACATAGAAATCGGAGATATTTCGTCATAAAACTTCACACAAGGTTTTGTCTATCATATTTCTTGAAGACAAACATAAAATGTTATTGCATTGATCAATATGTTATGAGTATAAACAGTTTTTTCAACACCGTATCTATTTCTCGATACAGCCGCAACTTCAACTCGTAAATTTACATAGAAATCGGAGATATTTCGTCATAAAACTTTACACATGGTTTTGTCTATCATATTTCTTGAAGACAAACATAAAACTTTATAGCATTTATCAATATTTTATGAGTATCAACAGTTTTTTAAACACCGTATCTGTTTCTCGATACAGCCGCCCGATTACAGTGACCCGTGACCCAGATTAGCACATCTCAGCAGGTTTTTTTTATTAATAAGGTTGTTTAACTAGAATTTTTGTCTTGATAACGTTTTAAGATATCTCAAATTAGAATTGTTTTTTCTTAATAACGTTTTAAGATATCTCAAATTAGATTTTTTTTTCTTAATAACGTTTAAAGATATCTCAATCTAGATTTTTTTCTTAAATCGCACAAGTGTGGACACAGAAATGTGCTGTCCAAAAGACAAGTGTGGATGTCAATATTTCATATTATTAACTTTAAAAAAAAGTTCATGGACACAGGGGTCCTGGATTTTTTTTAATAAAAAACTAATCCTGAATTATTATTTTTGCTTAAAGTCCGGTCCTGTGTTTTTATTTCAAATTTTCATCATAGCCCCCCTCCCTCTCCCAAGGGATATAAAATTGCATCATTAATAATAAATTAATAAATAATAAATTCAGATTTTTTATTTAAAATAAATCTCATTTACAAAACCACTGATATTTGTTCAATTTTTAACGCTGATTTAAGCCTTAGTCGCAACAAATTTTTATTTTTCTCTTTAAACTGTCGAAACATAACATTTATTTAACTGTAAAATTCACAAATAAAATTCACCCCCTTTTTTCCCTTTTTACTTGTTTAAATCAATGATCAACAATATTCCAGAATCAAACAAATGAATAAATATAACATATATTTCTTTTACATGCATCTTTTACCATGCGGAGTCAGTGTGTTTTAAATCGGTCATTCAATCAGGACGCTCATTATTCTTGTCCAAGATAAAAATACATCGCTAAAATTACCTGTGGGTGTTTTCCCACTTCAACTCGTAAATTTATATAGAAATCGGAGATATTTCGTCATAAAACTTCACACAAGGTTTTGTCTATCATATTTCTTGAAGACAAACATAAAATGTTATTGCATTGATCAATATGTTATGAGTATAAATAGTTTTTTCAACACCGTATCTGTTTCTCGATACAGCCGCCCGATTACAGTGACCCGTGACCCACTTTAGCACGTTATGCCAGGTTTTTCTTAATAATGTTGTTTAATTAACAAAAATAATAACAATTGGGCCTAAATATAAAATATTGGAATAGTTCGGATCACGTCATGGGTCATATTTCAACCGATCAATTAGAAACGAGCCTACCAAATCTCGGGTTATTAAAAACTGAGCACCCGCCGAGAGCTGGTGTTCGATTGGATATTATACCAGTAATTAGCTGTCTTGTCTATGAATGGATGGTCAAAAAATGAATGAAAGTCTACCTGACATTGCTCTCTACGGAATATTGTTCGTCGTTAGCATTGTTAAAATAAATACCCAATCAAAGATCGTCATTACTGTGGTAACCTTTAATACGTTCCCTCATTTTCTTCGAATCATCATTGTCGTTGATTTAAGTGAATATTGATAGCCTGTCCATGCATGCCATTCTATTCCATCTGCGTAAGATAAATGACTACCGCCTAGATACTTTCCATTCAAATTAGCACTATGACATTTCCCATACCACCAGCCACCATAGTATGCCGTAGCACATGATTTGCCCGACCACGTGTCGTTATCCTGGTCTTTTGTAGAAAATTTCTTCCCATTATGTCCAATTAGACTGTCTCCTATATATTCAATAGAAAATATCAATTGATTGATTTGTGCTTAACGTCAATTGATCAGAACTACAGGTCTATTTCCAACGAATAAAAGTTTACAAACAATGCATCATTATGTAAAAGGTGGTACTCTGATGAATTACGAATATTTTGATTGCATATTGCTGAGAAAAAGGATTGCACAGAGCATTTTTAGTGCTTAGTTCCATGAAACAACAGTCCGCAGGTAGGCATGTCAATCCACTTTGACAGATTATCCGGATTCCAAGCCAATCAGTCTTTGTTCTTACTCCTTAATGCTGCATGCTTAGTGGAGAAGCAACACATGCCGATTTTATAGTTTTCGGTTTGACCCGAAAGGGACTCGAATCCACGACATACCGAACTCGAGGCGAGCATGTTAACCATTACACCATTGATACGGTGTGTGAAGTTCAGCACTCCAGTTAATAGACATATAATGTACATGATCATTGGACGTTGCTCACAAATGCTTTATATATATTATTAATTTGTACACATGTTGTATGTATATCATCTCTGTAATTATATACCTTTAGCTGATGAGATTTTGTCATTCATTCACAATCGTAGCACTCTACATTGTATATATGAAAACAAACCTGCGTTTCCGGAATAACCACTGATGTGGAGTGTATAATTAGATTCAGCATTTCCAATTTTGAATGACTGGTACTCTGCATATCTGGTTCCATTTTCGTAGTGTTCCAATTCTATACGGAGGATGTATGCATTATGTTCTGTCAACCTATGGATATTGTCATTTCCTGGAAACAAAAACGATATTCGGTTCGTCTTTTCCTTAAGTTGTTTGTAGGAGGGCTCATGTCTTATTTACCCTATTTGTGTTTGTATTGGTATAGTGGTGTCCAGCACATATTGTGTTGTGTTTTTGTTTTATTTTCTTCGTCTTGTGTGACCTGTGTTGCCAGTTTCTCTGGATTGTCCATTTTAATTGCCCCTTCGGTATTTCCTAACGTTAATTATGAAAATATATTTAGCTTAATATTTGACACAGGTATTTTACCTGAGGCGTGGCTCATTGGAAATATGATACCAATATTTAAAGAAAAACAAAGGTAGTAAATAAGGGTAATAACAAAATTACCGACCCCCGAACAATCTATTCAAAGAATTACAGACCTATAACACTTTTATCTTGCATTGGAAAGATTGTCACCTCAATTTTAAATGTATACTTTGAAAATTCACGATATTAAATGAAAATCAGGCTGGCTTTAGACATGGTTATTCTACAACTGACCACACATGTTTATTTACATGCTTTGTTTGAATTACTCTGTGTAAAGAAGAAAAACTTCACTGTGCTTTTATCGATTTCGAAAAGGCGTTTGATTTTGTTCAAAGAAATTCGTTATTTGTCAAACTTATAAATAATACCATTAATGGGATTTTTTTTATAGAATTATTGAAAACATGCATTGCAATGCAAAATCAAGCATAGTACATAGCAATATGAAGTCCGACATATTTGCGTGTGAACTATATAGGAGTTAGACAGGGTGAAAATCTTTACCCTTTCTGTTCTCAATTTATTTGAACGATTTACAAGAATTTTTAGAAGGGTTAAATATAAAAGGAATTGATTCAATCAATGGACACATTGAAAATGAGTTAATGGTATACTAGTATTTGAAAACATTGATACATTTATATCCAGATGATACAATTTTGTTATCAGAATCTAGTGATGACTTACAAATGATGTTAAATGAATTTTCTACATACTGCAAAAATGGAAGTTAAAAATGAATGTTAAAAAACTAAGGATTACATTTTTTTCAAAAGGAAGAATTCCTTACAATTTGAAATTTCGCATCGATAACAATGAAGTTGAAATTTTAAAAGATTACAAATATTTTGGAATATTTTTTTTGCAAGAAGTGGATCCTTTTTAATCACTAAAAAATACATGGAAGAAAAAGCAACAAAGGCCATGCATGTATATATAGTTTACTGAACAAGTGTAGAAAGCGCAAATTATCTATCGACTGCCAACTTTATATCTTTGATATAACTATTTTACTAATACTCTTGTGTGGTTCAGAAATTTGGGATTTCGAAAATATTGATCTTATTGAAATAATTAATTTGCGTTTTTGTAAACTAATTCTACATATTAAACAATCCACTCTAAATTTTATGGTATATGGTGAGTTCGTAAGGTAACCGATTTCTGTAATAATGAAAGTTTATATGATAAGATTTTGGTGTACTGTAGAATATTAAACGTAAAAAAAAATTAAGCTATCTTTCTCGCTGTACAAGTTAATGTATATGCATTTTGATTAATAATGGATATGAAAACACAAGGTTGTCTTTTATTTACTCAATGACTAGCATGCTATGTACTCTGAGGGCCCGGGTGGCTCAATGAGTTAGGTAGTTGGATTACCTAACAACTCATACAAGCCTATCACCAATACGGCGTGGGTTCGGGCACGGCTTTGTAAATTACAAAAAGGGTGCACTCGACTCGTAGCAGCAAGTGATAAAGTTTACCAGTTGCTTGCCCATGGTCGGTGGTTCTCTCAGGGTACTCCGGCTTCTTCCACCACTAAAACTGGTCACCATGATATAGCTAAAATATTGCTGAAAGTGTCGTTAAACACCAAAAATCAATCAATCAATGAAAACACATGGCTATGTTTTATTTACGATTGTGTTGTGTTGTGTGTTTTTTCTTTGTTTTTGCTTTGTTTTTTGTTGTTGTTTTTTGTTTGCCTTCCTCTTATGTCTTGTGTACCCAATGTTGCCAGTTTCTCTGGATTGTTCATTCTTGATTGCCCCTTCGGTTTTCTCTGACGTTTATTTTATACAAAATATACTTTTGGAATGTCAAATATTTGGCTTGGTCAAAATAGTTGCTCTATTGTTTTGCTATCGAGTAGTGTCGACCAGAAATTAAAAGACCATTTTTATTTCAAGAATGGACTGAAAATATGAATTCTACTTCAAAAGGTTTGTGTTATAGAATATTCAAGACAGAATTGAAAATATGGAAATATATTTATCTATTTTATCATATAGCTAGCTACATGTTCTATTTTTGTAAACTTAGATGTGATGGTCACCGATTACCAGAAGAGACGGGAAGATGGCACAATGGGCCAAGAGCTGACAGATTGTGTCATCTTTGCGACTCTGACGATAAAGACGTAGATATCGAACTTAGCGCGCACGACGTGTTTCTGGAATAACATACATTGGGTAGCTTAGGTGACGAGTTTCATTATATAATCAGTGGCGGATTCATCACCTTAAGAAACTTTCCTTTCATTAGGAAATGACCATTACACTTTTAGGGGAAGGATGCTGTTTTTATTACCTGAAATCCTGTCGCCAAATATTATTGAAAAGAAATCTGACTACAGTTTTCACGATACATTTTGGTAAAATTTGAAAACAAACAAATAAATTACCGATTTTCCATGTCTTAAAAATATTGTTTGACTTTTATTTCGCTGGGGGTGATTGAAAAATTATGGGTCGTGGGGAAAACATAGCCCCCTCCTGTTAAGGTTTAATGGTCGGTCATTGATTAACCTCACACATTCTTTCCATTTGTAATCCAACAAACATCGTTGATGTCGCGTGTTGCGTGGCGAGGTTAAACGAAATCGCACATCAACTAATGTTTAAGTTGAAGTAATCACTTCGCAAGATTGACGGTCTCCGCCATTACGTGGTTGACCGTTACGGAATATCTGTGTCACACATGACCAGAGATATGTTCTGTTTGTAGTAATCACAATCCATTCTTGTCCTCATTCATGAATTGTCAATGGGTTTGTAACACGAGCAGCACGATAAGTGCCACATGTGGAGCGGAAACTGCCCACCCTTCCGGAACACATAACCTCACAATTGAATTTTAGTGCGGTTCGTGTTGCTCGATCTTTATTTTTCTGTGTAGTGTTGTTATCCCTCTTTTTAGGCCATTGCATTGCCTGTCATTCGATGTACAGATTCAGATTACCCCTTTGGTGTCTTTACACTTTGCTCTAGATATTTTAACATTTCACAACAGATAAAAATACAATATGTTTTTGAATGCATTTTGTTTTTTGCAAAGTTGCGCTTCATATAAATTATACCTTCTCTCTTTTACACTTATGTAAAAGTACACAATGATGCATTCACATGAAATCTCCAAGATAAAAGGTAAGGGTTATGGTGTTTAACGCCACTTTCAACAATATTTCAGCTTTAGCGTGGTGGTCAGTTTTATTGGTGGAGGAGGCCGGAGTATCCGGAGAAAACCACCGACCTGCCGCAAGTCACTGACAAACTTAATAACATAAAATTGAATCGAGTACACATCGCCTGAGCAGGATTCGAACCAAAATATATAATCTTAATACCTGTATTAGTGCGTCATACATACCCAGCCAGAATTCCTTCCGTAAGTCACCAAATCCGACTTCATAATCAGACCATCCTCGATAAAAGTCAGTTTGTCCATCAATACGTCTTTGAATAACCTATGACGTATATTTGTAGGAAAAGTTAGGAATCTTTATGAAATCCGCTTAACAGTTTAATTAAAAATACAACTATACTTCTGTTCCCCTCTTCTGTACCTTATCTCATGATAATAATAAAAACGTAGATAATAAATTTAGTGCACACGACGCGTTTCTGGAATAACCTTCATCAGGTACGCTCAATATCAAAAGATTGAAAATACAAAATAATTAAAAGTTTTGGGAGCAATAATACCAAAGGGCCTAAAGAGGACAGCTAAAATAGGCTAAAATCACCTGTGATTGAAGGAGGAGAACTTTATTTTTTTTATTTATTTATTTTTTTATTAACAATTACATTATTTAGGAACTGTAAATTTCAGTAATAAATATCTCTAGTAAACCATATGAGTGGCGAAGCACTGACTATTGGGCGGATGATACTCTCTTCATGACAAATATGTTGTCGTTCCTGCGGACAAGGCTTCCAACAATATCGTGTTTGTATGTAAATCATATTACTTCGAATGTCTAATCAAGGAATTAGGCATAAATAGCAACACCTCTAGTAATACCACATACAAACCAACTTCGTTCGACAAAGATGAAATCCTAGCTAACCACAGATCATTCATGACCTCTTTAAACATTCCCTCTGGTAAAGAGTCTGAGGATTTACCCTATTTATATTGGATACCTAAACTCCATAAGACACCATACAAAGAAAGGTACATAGCGGGATCATCAACTTGTTCGACGAAAGAATTGTCTATTCACCTGACAAAGATTCTGTCTACAGTAAAAGAGGGACAACAGAAATATTGTGAAACTGTTTACTCGCGTAGTGGCATAAATCACATGTGGATTTTGAAAAACTCTAAAGATCTTTTGGATAACCTGAAATCAAGATCTTTCTCTCAGGTATCCTCCATCAAAACTTTTGATTTTTCAACTCTATATACCACCCTACCGCATGACAAATTAAAAACCCGCTTAAAAGAAACAATTCATAAAGCTTTTAGTCATAGAAACTATGGCTCAAAATTTGTTGTGTTAGGCTACAATTCCACATATTTTTCAAACAAAATTCATAAAGGTAAAACATGCTACTCCGAGGAACAAGTGATCAGTATGCTGGAGTTCCTCATCGATAACATATTTGTCTCCTTTGGAGGGACACTGTTTCAGCAGGTCGTCGGCATACCAATGGGTACGAATTGTGCCCCTCTTCTAGCCGATTTATTTTTATACTCATACGAGTCGGAGTTTCTTCAAAAGCTTGTAAAAGATAAGAAGATTCATGAGGCTAGAGCCTTTAATTTCACATACAGGTATATTGATGACGTTTTATCTATCAATAATTCTAGATTTGCAGAATTTCTTCCATTGATATATCCTCCAGAGCTGGAAGTTAAAGAGACCACCGATACAGCTTCGTCCGCATCATTTTTGGACTTATACCTCGAATTTGACGACAGTGGTCAACTCAGTACTAAAATTTATGAAAAGCGGGACGACTTCAATTTTAAAATCATAAATTTTCCAAACATGTGCAGCAATATACCAGCTTCTCCTGCATATGGTGTTTACATCTCGCAATTGATTCGCTATGCAAGGGCCAGTAGCAATTATTCTGATTTCCTGAAACGTCATCTTCATCTGAGAAACAGGCTACTGGACCAGGGCTATAAAAAGATTCGCCTTATTCGATCTCTTAAAAAGTTTATATTCCGATACCAATATCTTGTCGAAATATATTCCGTTTCTGCAGAAATAATTATAAGCGATGCATTTTCATATAGTGAAAATGTATAAAGATAAAGAAGTCCAAAATGTCAAGAATTTTTTTGTCAATGTGTGACGTAAAAATATTTTTGACATTTACGTCACCGAATATGGTACTGCTTTGACAACTATTTTACCTATTTTGTTCCTGTATTTAAATACTGTTACAGTGACAGCCGGAACCTTTGAACCGTAATGAGAGCGGGAGGTTTGGCGCCTTAAAATCTGATTCAACCCACCATTTCTTTAGAAATGCCTGTACCAAGTCAGGGTCATTACGGTTTTCACAGTTTTCCGGTTGTTGACTGATTTTGTCTGTTTATATAATTATGAGTTTTGACTTTCCCTTTATAAGATTGTTCGGAGTTCGGTAATTTTGTTATTACCTTTATTCACCAGCAGAGGTATCGACCCAGTGATAGTAATAACAGCGTAGATATCTAATTTAGTGCGCACAACCTATTGCCGGGCAGTTAGAACCATTCATGTGGATGATGTCCTTAAGAGAACATTTTTACTTCCTTGTTTTTTTTTCTGTTGGAACATATCTTCACATTCTATTAAATGGCACAGATATCATAATCTTTGTGGTCAAGATATCAATACAAACAGGACCCCTATTTTGTTTAATATCAAAATAGCAAAACGATAAAAATAAAACACAATTCCAGATGTAGCGTTTATCGACATAAATAAAGTTCACCGCCCAACCACAGGCTAAGGTACCGTTTCACACTTAAATTTTTGGCTTTCCAATTTTCCAATTTTTAGCTTACCTGATGAAGGTGATTCCAGAAACGCGTGTGTGCACTAAATTTGATACCTACGTTTTTGATAAATCAAATACCTATCTAACTCCCAGAACAGGACGTCAATGAGAGCTTCGCGTAAAGAGAATACCACGCTGCTTTCTTGCTTATCACCGGGTGTGTAACTAGAGTAGCACGACAAGTGCCACTAGTGAAGCAGGAACTGCCTATCCTTTCGGAGCACCTTAGTTCACCCTTAGTTATTGGTGGGGTTCGTGTTGCTCGATCTTTAGCTTTCTGAATAGTGTTTTGTAGATCGTTGTTTGTCCTTTTTCTTTTGGCTATTGTGTTGTCTGTACTTCTTCGATTTATGGATTCTGATTACCCCTTTGGTATCTTTAAGCTCTTCTTGTACACAACAAAAAAAAACCCTTATAGTAGCTCATACAGAGAAACAATGTTTTAGGATATGTTGTTGGAGACACGTTACAAAACAGAATTACCGACTCCTCTAGTCTTTTACACGTGATCAGTCAACACATCCACCCACAGGAAAATATCATGTGAAATGTTCCTACATAGTATATCGTTGTTTGTAAAATTAACGTTTTAGCAATGACGGTCAACAATTCCACCAATATCATCAAACAAGACGAATATTCACCTTTCACCTCAAACAATTGAACAAAACAAAACGATGATCAGGAAATATGGCGTTGGGAATCCAGGTATTGGCTTTGGGCATGTACAAACATGTGGCAGAGTTAAATTGGTTAATGTGATCCCACTGATAATTTTATCGCCAAGAACAATACTATACTTGTACCGGTCATACATATAGATGAAATACTATGCCACTCTATTTACGATCATATTGAATAATCATTCATTGTAGAGGTGTATAACCTCGCACGGACGAAATTATTTCCCTTTTTTATACCCCGAGCACTACAAACTTTACGAGATGTAATATACAATACCTATTGGGAAATATAAGAAAGTAACATATGAAAGTTTACACTGTAGGGCATATTTTAACAGTAACTTCTTCGAGTGACGGCTTCAGACTACCCCTTTGGTATCTTCAAACTTGTCTTGTTCAAGAACTGTTGACACTCGTCCCAATATTCATACCGTCCATGCATTTCCATCCGACCCAATTTCACAGTAAACATCAAAACAATTTGGGTCACTGGTATTAGGATAAATCTGATAAACATCATTACCGCTACGTACATCACTACAGTCTCGAGGTAAATCTAAAAATAAAATATATAAACAATTGGAGCATGCGACCAACATGTTTGTCATCAGACAATTATTAGAATATTAATCTTCTAAAGTGAAAGCAATTAGATTTGCTTCTAAAGTAAATATTTGAATTTCAAATACAAAAATTTAATATTGTTCCAACACTTATCGTTGTGCCATAGGAATAAAAACAATTGACCGTGAGTTAAGTAGTTTGGTTTTATGGTGTTTAACGCCACATTCAACAATGTTTCAGTTATATTGTGGCGGTCAGTTTTATTGGTGGAGGAAACCGGAGAAGCCGGATAAAACCACTGACCTGTCACAAGTTACTGACAAATTTTATCACATAATGTTGTACACCTCGCCCTGATCGAGATTCGAACTCACAACATCAGTGGTGATAGGCACTGGTTGCACATGTAGATGTACATCCAACTACCATACGATCACGGCCACGAAGGTCCCTTGATTTAAGTAAGTTTTGACTACATCGTATGCTTGGTAAATCAAACTAGTTTGTTCAGGTAAATGGCGTGAAGAGCAAATAGGGGCAATGGTTTTAACCATATGTGAAACCATGGTGAAGAAATTAAACCCATCGTCTGAATCCAGAGAGATGAGAGAGTTCTCGGGTTTAGTTAACTACGTTGGTGGTGTCCAATATGTCCTGACTATATGAGTAACATATCTGGTGTCTTATTATGCTCTTATAAGACTGCTTACCCTTTGTGAACACCTCAGATTACACACGGATTGTTTGTGGAGTCAGTGCTGCTCATCGTTTTAGTTTTTAGTGTTGTTCTATTATGTGACTTAACGTTCTTAGTTCCATGTTAAGATGTTTGTTACGATTTCCGCATAAAACGATGTTCGATTCGTCTTTACCCCCAGTTATTTGTAGGAGGGCTCATGTCTTATTTACGTGATTTGTGTTTGTTTACGTATAATGATGTCTGAAACATGTTCCTGAACATGGGTTAGCGAAGTCAGATTCTGAGAACAAAGACGATAAGATTCGGATCTTTAATCATGCGTGTTCGACATATTTAAAACGCATGGCCTGTGACTTTTATATTTTCGATCAACTGCACGATCGATAAGGGTGAACATTTTCAGACAATATTTATGATTTATCACCGGGTTGGTAACTAGATTAACACGACGGATGCCACTAGTGGAATAGGAACGGCTACCCTTCCCGAGCAACGGAGTTCACCCCAGGTGGTTAGTGGGGTTCGTGTTACTCGATCTTTACCTTTATGTTTCTCAGACAATATTGGTAAGGACAGAGTTTTGAGTGTCTGGAAATCGGTTGTCATCCACAACTAGATGCAGTAGCCCATTGCAGTGTATACGTCACATGTAGAACCAGTTAACGAATCCAAGAGGCCACAAACAGTTAGGACACTTAAATTCCCCTATATTATGTCATTTAGAGTGAGATTATGGTTACGGTTAGGGTTATGGTGTTTAACACAATATTCAAAGTTATTTCAACTACATCGTGGCGGACAGTTTTATTGTATGAGGAAACCGGAGTACCCGGAGAAAAACCACCGACTTTCCGCAAGCCACTGACAAATCTTGTCACTTAATTATACCCCGCCATGAGTACGATTCTAACTCACAATGTTAGTGGTGAAAGGGCGCTGATAGCATAGATAGTTGTAGATCACATGATCACGACCACCACGACAACCCCAGACACAGATAGGATATTTAAGTTCTACACTATTACGTGGTTTACAGTGAGATTAGGGTTAGGTTTATCAATATGGTGTCTGAATGTCTGTATTTGCTTTTTTTTGTAAATGTTAAAATTGTTTGCTCTGAAACTTTGAAGGATGGCATTTTATCACGTTTTATCACGTTTTGTTGTTTAAGTAAATAGTTGTTTTACTTTATGGCTAGTCAGGGACAAATAACCCATGTTTAAAGCGGTGATTATCTCAGCCGCAATATTAGCATTTTATGTTTGTTAAATGTTCATGTCATATTCATATAACCGAATCAACCAATTAATTTATATATTGTAATGTAATAATATAGAATTAAAAATAAAATTAAATAAAAGATAAATAAGTGTTGGAAATTTCCAAAAACCAATAAGAGGAGTTTGCAGGTAACAAAGGGGTGATCACTCAGAATCCATAAATCGAAAGGGGACAGACAACACAATGCCAAAAGAAAAATGACAAAAGGACAAATAACGATCTTCAAAACATACACATAAAACTAAAGATCGAGTAACACGAATAATAAAATCGTAGAAAGAAGAAAATCGCTACCCTTAACACACAAATACAAGACCGCTCACTTTCCTTGTTTGGTACAGACACTTCAATAAAAACTGGCGGGTACTCTCCTCTCAGTGAAATGATGCTGTAATTCAAATGAGTTCACCCCCGTTTTAAGTGGGGTTCGTGTTACTCGATCTTAAGTTTTATGTGTATGTTTTGTAGATCGTTGTTTATCCTTTTGTACTTTTTCTTTTGGCCATTGTGTTGTATGTTCTTCTTCGATTTACGGATTCTGATTACCCCTTTGGGATCTTCAAACGCTTCTTACACATGCAAGTTAAAAATGCAAATCCTAGCATATTACCGATTGATTCTCACCATGTAAACATAATGTTTTATTTTGGAATTTGATACAATTGTGAATGCAAATTGACTAGAAATTAATCAAATTTGTTGTTATCCTTCAGATCTACTTGTGTTAATGGATGTATTGTAATAATGCTTTTATCATTTTGCTTTACGCATCCTTTGATTTTACAAGAGTACTTTCATATTTGGGATGGAACCTATTTGCATTACAGCGAGATAAGACGTATTATTTCTAACGTCATATGTCGCCGTTTTTTATTATCTTCAATAGGTTGAGATGAGAGATGATTGTTCGTTTTGTTAATTGTTAACCATCGCTGTTTAATCTGTCATTTCACAAATAATACCCTTGTGGTTTATTGATTGAAAATTGCTTGCATATTAAAGACGAGAACAATGAAAACGTAGAAATCAAATTTAGTGCGCACGACCCGCTTCTAGAATAACCTTCATCAGGTACGCTCAATAACGAAATATTGGAAAGCCAAATAATTTAACAAGTTCCACAAAATAAAAAGAAATATATAGACCTACAGAAATAATGGATAGAATAACCTGGCCATCGACCTTTGACTGTCACTTGAAGAGAATCGAGTTGGGTAAGGACGGAAATTTCAGCCTTTTGTAGCTGGTACCAAGAGCCAAGTTATTTTCGAAATCTGCAAGAGGTCTTTAACGCACAGGGGGTAAAATTATCTAAATACTTTATCCACTATGATCCACAACCAGGCTTTCCGTATTATAACCTGACAACCCCGATCGAATGAACACCCATATCCGCCACATTGGACGCGACAGGCAGCTCTGTTTGTTGAACCATGTGAACTTTTAACAATACCCCCATAGAACAACGTTTCTGGATAACCTTCATCAGGTACGCTCAAAATCGAAAGGTTGGAAAGCCAAAGGCAAAAATGTAATAATAAAATATAGGATCTAGTGACATTGATTGTTGTATGAAACGAACGAATGCCTCGTGCACAACCCTTATATCCCTTGTAAAATAATGTATTGATGGTTGTATGGAATGAACAAAGACATCGTGGGCATCCCTTACACCCTTGTAAAATAATGTACTGATGGTTGTGTGGAACGAACGAAGACATCGTGGACATCCCTTACACCCTTGTAAAATAATGTACTGATGGTTGTATGGAATGAACGAAGACATCGTGGACATCCCTTACACCATCGTAAAATAATGTAGTGACGGTTGCATGGAACGAACGAAGACATCGTGGACATTCCTTTCACCCTTGTAAAATAATGTACTGACGGTTGCATGGAACGAACGAAGACATCGTGGACATTCCTTTCACCCTTGTAAAATAATGTACTGACGGTTGTATGGAAAGAACGAAGACATCGTGGACATCTCTTATATCCTTGTAAAATAATGTACTGATGGTTGTATGGAACAAACGAATGCCTCGTGCACACCCCTTACACCTCTTGTAAAATAATGTATTTATGGTTGTATGGGAGAAACGAATGCCTCGTGCACGTGCACATCCCTTACACCCCTTGTAGAATAATGTACTGATGGTTGTATGGAAGAAACGAATGCCCCGTGCACATCCCTTGTAATATAATGTACTGATGGTTGTATGGAACAAACGAAGACTTCGTGGCCATCCCTTATATCCTTGTAAAATAATGTACTGATGGTTGTATGGAACGAACGAAGACAGCATGGTCATCCCTTACACCCCTTGTAAAATAATGTACTGATGGTTGTGTGAAACAAACGAATGTCTCGTGTACAAATTTGTATAATAAAATTTGCTGCAGTTACCAATGAACTAGCATTTTGTTGTAAGAGGTCGATATAAAACCGGATTCTCTATCAATCATTTCATAAGACACCATACAAAGAAAGGTACATAGCGGGATCATCAACTTGTTGGACGAAAGCATTGTCTATTCACCTGACAAAGATTCTGTCTGCAGTAAAAGAGGGACAACAGAAATATTGTGAAACTGTTTACTCGCGTAGTGGCATAAATCACATGTGGATTTTGAAAAACTCTAAAGATCTTTTGGATAACCTGAAATCAAGATCTTTCTCTTCCTCCATCAAAACTTTTGATTTTTCAACTCTATATACCACCCTACCGCATAACAAATTAAAAACCCGCTTAAAAGAAACAATTCATAAAGCTTTTAGTCATAGAAACTATGGCTCAAAATTTGTTGTGTTAGGCTACAATTCCACATATTTTTCAAACAAAATTCAAAAAGGTAAAGCATGCTACTCCGAGGAACAAGTGATCGGTATGCTGGAGTTCCTCATCGATAGCATATTTGTCTCCTTTGGAGGGACACTGTTTCAGCAGGTCGTCGGCATACCAATGGGTACGAATTGTGCCCCTCTTCTAGCCGATTTATTTTTATACTCATATGAGTCGGAGTTTCTTCAAAAGCTTGTAAAAGATAAGAAGATTCATGAGGCTAGAGCCTTTAATTTCACATACAGGTATATTGATGACGTTTTATCTATCAATAATTCTAGATTTGCAGAATTTCTTCCATTGATATATCCTCCAGAGCTGGAAGTTAAAGAGACCACAGATACAGCTTCGTCCGCATCATTTTTGAACTTATACCTCGAATTTGACGACAGTGGTCAACTCAGTACTAAAATTTATGATAAACGGGACTTCAATTTTAAAATCATAAATTTTCCAAACATGTGCAGCAATATACCAGCTTCTCCTGCATATGGTATTTACATCTCGCAATTGATTCGCTATGCAAGGGCCAGTAGCAATTATTCTGATTTCCTGAAACGTCATCTTCATCTGAGAAACAGGCTACTGGACCAGGACTATAAAAAGATTCGCCTTATTCGATCTCTTAAAAAGTTTATATTACGATACCAAGATCTTGTCGAAATATATTCCGTCTCTGCAGAAACGATTATAAGCGATGCATTTTCATATAGTGAAAATGTATAAAGATAAAGAAGTCAAGAAAAATGTCAAGGATATTTTTTTAATCAATGTGTGACGTAAAAATATTTTTGACATTTATGTCACCGAATATGGTACTGCTTTGACAACTATTTTACCTATTTTGTTCCTGTATTTAAATACTGTTATAGTGACAGCCGGAACCTTTGAACCGTAATGAGAGCGGGAGGTTTGGCGCTTTAAAATCTGATTCAACCCACCATGTCTTTAGAAATGTCTGTACCAAGTCAGGGTCATTACGGTTTTCACAGTTTTCCGGTTGTTGACTGATTTTGTCTGTTTATATAATTATGAGTTTTGACTTTCCCTTTGTAAGATTGTTCGGAGTTCGGGAATTTTGTTATTACCCTTATTCATCCCACTAGTGGAGCAGGAACTGCTTACCCTCCCGGGGCACCTGAGTTCACCCGCGGTGCTTAGTTGGGTTCGTGTTACTCGAACTTTAGTTTTATATGTATGTTTTGTGAATCGTTGCTTTCCCTTTGTCCTTTTCCTTTTGACCATTGTGTTGTCTGTCCTTCTTTGATTTACGGATTCTGATTACCCCTTTAGTATCTTTAAAATCGTCCCCTTTACCTCGATGAATCGAACACACAGGGAAAATTGGCTTGCAACAAGCAAAAGAGGAAAGCTATAGATAGGGGTCAAAAATGTTATTTGGAAGCGGACCACCAACATCTTCTATCACACATACTGCTATTCAGAGAAATTTGATTCTAAAGAAGAGTGTGCAGATATCAAAGGGGTAATCAGAATTGGTAAATAGAAGAACAGACAACACAATGGCCAAAAGAAAAAGGACAAAATGACATACAACGATCTATAAAACATCACACATAAAACCAAATATCGAGCAACAAGAATCTCACTGAAAACCGGGAGTTAACTCAGGTGCCCCGGAAGGGTAGGCAAATTGTCTTTAAATTGCAATAAGTGTGACATTCTCAAAACGCGACACGCCCATTACGTTCTGACCTTAGGGTGAGTTATGTAATTGAGTCGCCCAACAAGCAAATGATGTTTCTTTTGGAGGTATTGTACAGCGTAGATAAAAGGGGAAATAAACCAAACAGAAGATGTGTGTTTATATCAAACAATAGATGTAACAAAATATATTAGGCGTTTCTATCTTTTTTAAATGACCAATAGTGCAAAAGCGCCGTTGAGGTAGTGATCGCATGTTAGTTGGATTTACAACTACATGTGCAATAAATGCCTATCACCACTGAAGTTGTGAGTTCGAACCCCATTCACGGTGAGTTGTACTCGATACAACATTATTTGATAAAGTTTGTCAGTGACTTGCGACAAGTCGGTGGTTTTCTCCGGGTACTCCACAAACCATACCAAACCAATAGTACAGTCGCAAAGACGGCTTAAGAAAATATAATTTTATGGATGTCGCCATTTTGTTGAACTCTTTAGCATTGAAGAGCACAAAAACTTCATTTTTCCAGTTTCCTTTCGACTACACCAAATTAGCATTCCATTACGACACAGTTTCTAATATAGCGGAAGATAAGCAAAATCGCCTAACCGCAACATGATATATATATATAAAGTCTAAGGGAATCTACCAACCAGAGAACTTAATGAGTAACGGATCGTCGAGACATGACGATGCAGCATATATATATATATAGGGAGTGGATGTGGTCGAGTGGTCTAGGGCGCTGGACGTAAGGCTAAGCATGGTGCTGCAGTGTATCAATGGTGTGAGTTCAAATCCCGTCGAGGGAAGAACAAAAATTTGACAGCTCAAAAATCTAATTCTAACACTGTTTTGAGCTGTCAAATTTTTGTTCTTCCCTCGACGATATATATATAATGTGTCGATTAACTAAAGTATTGGCTATCAAAACAATACACTTGTATAATATAATATATATTGTCTGGTTCCCTGTCCATTAAAACTCGGAAATGTATATTTTCTTGACTGGTTGATAAGGTGTATTGTATTGTTTCAATTAATCGTCAAAGAAAGAGTGACGTCACTTACATTCTCAGTCTGACAGCTGCCTTACAGTCGGGAAATTTATTATATATGATTTTAAAGTTTGAAGATACCATAGGTGCTATCAGATTCCGTCAACGGGATAGGCATCACATTGACCAAAAAAAAGAACAAACAACAATCTACAAAATACTAAAAACAAAAGATTGAGCAACATGAACCTCACTAAAAACCGGGGATGCACTTAAGGGTATGCAGTTCCTGCTCCACTAGAAGTACCCGTCGTGTTCCTCTAATAACATGTGTTTAATTCCCCTTTTAATTATTAATTAAGTATTTTTAACATTACATTATTATTTGGTGTCTTCTCCCTTTAAGTCATCATCTTGCAACAGGTCAGAGGGTTTCTCCTGGTACTCCGATTTCCTCCACCAAAAAACTGACCGCCACGATAAAACTGAAATATTGTTGAAACACAAACCACAACACATTTTAAGTCCTATACCCCCGGTAGTGTTTTAGTTTTTAATATAATTACCAAAATAATCCTTTGTCATAGTTACCCATCCAGCCACGGAAGATTTCTCAGAACTACAATCTCCTGAAATATCTAGATGACACACCATTGATGTTTGACTGTAAACAGCAGCACAACATCTACCTCTTGATCGACACTCGGCTGCACATTTGGTTGATGACTCTACATTATGTATTGTAGCATCCGTGCTGATAGTGATAGTTTTGTTCTGATATATTGTAAAAGTATCTTCACAAAAATCAGCACAAGCCATCATCATTCCTAGTTGTAGAATAATTATTATATTTCCATAAAAAAGATAAAATAAACTCTCTGATTTCAGTGACATGATATGTTAAGCAATGACTGTGGGTTTTTTCCCAAAATGTTATTGCACAAGTAATCCAACTACAGCTATAAAAACTTTTTCTACTCGGTTTCACACAATACTGACACAAATGTTAGACTTGTTCATTTCATAAAGAGATAATTAAAACACATATATTATTATAATTTTATCGCATATGTTTACATTGCATTATATAATCCTTAATGCAGATAGTTCTTTACACAATATTGACAAATATATTTTAGTTTTGTCATCTCATAAAGAGCGAATGAAAAAAACAGATATGTTTTTAATGATTTTACCTTAGACTTTGATATGCACTATTCAATCCTTAATTCATATAGTTCTTTACACAAACTGACGAGAATATTTGATTATTCATCTGATAAAGAGAAAATCAAAAACAAATTAATTTGTTCTCTCTCAAAGTTTTATATTATGGAACCCATAATGCAGAGAGTTCCACTCAATATTAACATACACCAGGCTTTTATCTGATAAGGAGACCATTAAAAACGTGTTGTTAACATTATTGTTGATTTTAGCATTAAATTCTATTAAAACATTTTATAGTACATTTCTCTGACGTCACTCTATTGTTCGAACAGTGGATTATTTTTAAGAATCTACAGTTTATTCTTTTGTCCGTGAATATATGAACTTTATTAACCTTTTACTGTTGTAGGCTTAAAAGCGTGTAATACATATTTAGGGATTTTCGGGTATCGAACTACTGCTGGACTTTTTAAAGTCTACTTTGATTTTCAAAACTTCCATCTTTTTTTATTTTTTTATCTTTATTTCAAAACTTCCATCTAACCACTCGGCTACGGTGACCACACTTCTATACTCTATAATTAGTATATATGACTCTTGATAGTAAGCTTTGTTAAAAAAAAGATCAACAATTTGTTTAAAGAAGCAATTGATCAATATATACAAGACACGAGACAAGTATTTCAGGTCTGACATAATTTATGTTCAGAACTGACGAGTATGTGAACTTTTAAAATGTATTCTCGCAATACAAAAACAACTAACGAACCGAGCGCAAGTAATAAAGGACGGAGTCCTTCTAACGGTGAGCTCTCCGATTTTTCCTTCTATATTGATAGCCAAAAATCTGCTCACCGGAAGTTTAAAAAATAGATCAATTGATAATTTAGAAACGCAAAAGAAATCTATTTCAATGAAAAATTCCCTATTCTTTGATTATTTACTCTATGCAAAATCGAAATAAACTTTTATTAAAATTCTAATAAAAAAATCTCTTTCTACGAAACTCCCGATGGAATAGACTGACTCAATCTGTCTCAATCTAGCCGAGATACGAGCCAGGGGACAGAACTCGTCAGTTTACCGATGGAAGAGCGGTGTAGGTAAAATGAACGCCATAACAAATCGGCTACACAATTCATTCAAAATAAAAGATAATAGCCTCACCGGACGCAATTACGATCGAAATAAAAAGTATGTCCCCTAATTGTTCCTTCAAAACATGAATTAAAAAAATGCTTTTATAAATAGATACCCCGCTAAATTACTCGTGTTTTGGGAGAAAATTATTCATTATTCATGCGCAGTTGTTGAATGTTGCAGACGACGGGTTTTCATATTTGTAAACAGAAAACGATCGACAATTGCACTTGCAATCTATCGCTAAAATTCATTGAGGTTCGCATATTTTGTTATCTTATGCCTGTAATTGGAAAGAATATGATCTCCTGGTTCTATGCATATGTAGAACACATTGAAATTAAAACAAAAACAGTCAATATAATACATTTTCCTTACCTTGATCTATGTCAAAATCCGAGATGTACCTTATTCATTGAAGAGTCCAAGGAATTCCGAATGCAAACTGGCACACATTTATGGTATGAATAAAGGAAAGGTTTTTATGTCGTGTATTATATACAAATAGATATGTGAACGTAAATGAATGAATGCTCTTTCAATTTTAACAGTTGTCATTAAATAATTTACACTAGAAAGGTTATTATGATGTTCGAAATTGTGTCTGGATCTACATGTAGGTCACAGAGTGACTAGAACGGGGTCATGAAAATCTGTTCCAAGTTAAAACCCGTAACAATGCATTGAATAATATATGGGCTATGATTCAAAAGGAATATTGGTGTTTAATCTGAAATATGAACATGCAATCAGCTTCATCAATTTGGTCAAATTTATAAATTATTATCAAATGCCACGGTCAATATCATCGAAATTGTTCGTAATTGCGTCCGGTGGCGGTGAGGCTAACGTGTACGGATCATCGTATTATTGAAATTTTAGGACTTCGTCCTTCAAACAGGTTGCCTGTCTCATATTAACAAATCAGACAGACCACAGGTTATGCATAAGATACAGTACTATTGAAACAAAAGAAGCGGCCCGTATTGGATATCACGGGTTTCTTTTTCCGCATGAGTACTCATGTGAAGGCCGAGGTGCGTAGCTAAGGCAGTCACCTGAGTACGAATGCGGAAAAAGAAACCCGTTATATCCAATACGGGCAAATTCTTTTGTTTCAATAAGAAGTGGGACAATTAAAGACGTATCGTATCCGTATCAGATACGTTGACGTATTTGATTGACTATATATATGTATACGGTAATTTCAATCCGCACAAAGGACCTACCTATTAAATATTAAGTAAAAAAATAATAAAATTCACGAAAAAAAACCACGTATTAATTTCATTTGTTAAGCCTTTAATAAAGTTTAATTTGTTCTGTTCCAGTATTGAGAGGATTAGTAAAACTAGAAGACTGTGCTGGCATCCAAAGGTGGTGTTTAATAAAGAAATTCTATACAAGCAAATACGCATAAAGTTGAGACAATGCAAAAACTCATACAAATTGTGACAAATGCAAATACGCAAATAATAAATGAAATAGTTCTAATGATATTTATAAACACCACATCACCAAGGCAGAGCAATGCCAAGCACAGAAATCAAGTGAAGAAAGTCAATGGAAAGGAGACCAGCCATGGCCAAGCAGATTGTTTACAAAATTGGCCAACTTTTTCTGAAATGTAATAGAGTTTGTGGGTGGGGTGTAGGATATAGCCTCTGTAGCAAGAAGAGGTCCAATTATCTATTGTACAAATTTCATTGTCAGAGCATCCAGCTGCTGAAGCACATGTAGCACCACCTCTGCGTAAACTATGAAAATAATACTGATCAGTGTCTAGATGACATTGAGCTAGAACATCCTTGATCATTTTATCAATATCTGATTTTGAAAAGGCACAAATATCTTTCTTTGTAGATGACAAGCCAAAAGTTGGTTCTTGTGGTAAAGCAGGAATCAATTTTACCATTCTAGAGTATGCTAATACTGGACATAAAACACAATCTTCAATCCGTTTGAGTGGAATCTGATGAATTGTATTGTGTTTTTGTCTCGTTTTAGACCACTGAATATTAATTATCAATCCTTCATGTGTGAATTGAAAATCTCCTCTTGTCAATTGTTCCTTCGGATTAAAGGTATTCCTTGAATTATTGGCAAATTGCGATTTCCTGAGCATTCCGTAAAATCCTATTAGAAGTAAAGCCCAGAAAACAGTGTTCTGAATACTAGACAAGTCCAAAACTTTGTAAATGCTGTATAGGTGTGCCGGTTCAAGAGGTAGTCGTATCTTCGGAATATATGTATTTAGTTTTTCCACACCTGATAGTCATCTTTAGTGTTGGTGAATAAAATTCTTCGACATCAAATTATAACAGTACTGTCCATGTTTTGATACCTGACAAGTAGTTTCTAACTGAGCCACTGCTCTTGAAATGTTCCGCTAAAAAACATGCATATCCACAAAGTGTCTCTTGGTCGATTGGAAAGGCCAATCTGTTAAAATGTTCACAAAATAAGAGATATGTATTAAGCTGTGTCTTCAAATTCTTAAAAGTTCCTAGTCTAAATGCAGCTTTTAATACATTTCTGGTTTTCCTATACAATGCAGTCCATTCATTTAATCCATTTTCTGAAATTAGATAGAAGTGTCCACATCAAACATACAACTTGCAATCTGAACTTCCTCAATAAAGAAATCATCTAATAAACTTGTAATTTTTTCATAAGGAGATCTGATTTCGGTTCAGCGTGACAATAAATCGGCCACTCTGTTGTCTATTCCTTGAATGTGAATCGCTTTAATTTGAATGTTGAAGTATGAGCATAAGAGCCAAATGTTTCTCGCAATGCCTAGCATAACTTTGTCACGGCATCTACCTGTGTTTATCAGAATAACAGACGAAGAATTGTCACATTGCAATAGAAGTCTTTTATCTTGTAGTATAGGTCCCCATACTCTCAACCCAATGAATATAGCCAGAAGTTCATATACACAAATGTGGTGACTAGACCAAAATGCTGGAATCGCACAGTGAAAATTTTAGTACAACCACTGTCATGAAAAACACCACCTAGTCCTAACAAGCTTGCATCTGTTTGCATTAACTGATCCGGCTCACTCCAGAGGTGGTCCGGAATGGTGGTTCTACCATTAAATTCTGTCATAAATTTTAAAAACCATTTAAGTCTTTTTTGGCCTCAGTGTTTAAATTTATATGATGACTTTTACGGTATACAGTTCTCAGTAAATTTAGCAATCTTGAGATAAACAATCTTGCTGATCTTATACAATCAGCTATGCAAGACAGTTTCCCAATTATTGATTCAAGCTTCTTTCTTGTGACAGTTTTCTTTAACAACAACTTCTCTATAATTTGCCTGATTTCAGTGAGTTTGTCCGCAGGAATTGAAATGCTCATGTTAACACTATCAAACTGTTTTCCTAAGAATATCATACTAGTGCTAGGAGAACAACACTTTTGTTCAGCTATTTCAAAACCAAGATTGTTTATTGGGTTTTTCAGATTGTCATAACCCTCCTCTGCCTTATCAACGGTTTCAGCTGTTCCTATATCATCTATATAGTTAACACCATTATAGCCCATATTCCTGTACATGTGCATTATAGCATTAGTAGTCCTTTGAGCCGCCATAGCACCTGTGCGTAAACCAAAGGGGATTTTGGTGTCAAAATATAATTTACTGTTCCAAACCAGTCCTAACAGGTGATAATCATATGGATCTACCGGCAACCAGCGATAACAGCGCTTGATATCAACTTTGTACAACAGGCACTTGGGACCCTTCTCGTTTATCAACTCTACCAAGTTATCAGTAGCCGGGTAGTGTAACTTGAAGGGGTCACCCATGTAAGTATATTTTGGTATACCATCATTAACTGAAGTGCCTAACGGGAATGATAAATCCATAATAGTTCTTCTATCAGTAGAGTCTTTTTTAGGAACAGAAGATAGGGGGGCGGTGGACAAAGGTACAGAAAATGGGTTTCTCTCAAATGGGCCAACTAGTGCATTATATGATAACTCTTTTTGAATATAATCTTCTGTGTGTTCAGAAAAATATAATGCAGACCTGTGATTTTTAACAGTTGTTAACGGAAGGTCTGGTTTGACATAACCTATTGGCCAACCGAATTCTAAAAATTCTACAATTTCATGATCACTGTAATCAATTAACATACTGCGCCATAAAGGAATATTCAAAGTGGTGTGTAGAGGTATACGCTCATGCAAATAATTTGGAAAACCTGAATTAAATACAATATCATGCAAAACTACAGGTTCAAAGTTGGATGTGTTATCCTGCTCAAAACTTGCATTGATTACCTGCAAATTGTCATTGTCAGAATCAGATATGATATCTTTCATACATTCATTTATATTACCTAGATCTGTATTATACAACACTTTCTGATTAGAAAATGCATAAGACTCTAACTCTATTTCATTTTCACAAATTGAATTAACATGACAAAGCTGAGATACCCGACCTGTTTTTTCAGTGTCTAAATCTATACATTGTGCATAATTTTCTTGCTGATAATCTAAAATTTTTTTACAAATCATGTCATCAGTTTGTGTTGTTACATTGTTTGTTTGTATTGTATTTGACGAACATCCTGGCCCACATACTTTGCCTAGTCATTTGTGGGCCTGAAAATCTCGGTCCTGATTGGCAAAATTATAAAATCCACGACCTCTACCAATGTTTCCTTGTGACTGCTGCCTACAGTCTTTAGCTGGGTGCTGCATGAATGATTTGCGTTTTATCCAACATGAACTACAAAAATGTTCCTCTAATAAACTAAGTGTGTTTTTGTGGGCCTCATTCTTGTTGCATGAACCTATGTTGTAAGCAGAGCAGTATTGTCTGGGGTGTGTCTGATTCAACCGACGTGCTTTAATGATTTCAAAATTGCCATTCCATGAGGCTCGACCTGCTTCTATTTCACGGGGTATGTCTTTATGAAAGGCCAATACATTGTGCCAAGTATATTGTTCACTATAGTACATCAGCTGTGTTAGATGTTCGGCACGTTTGTTTTTATAATCAGTGGGTTCAATATTGTGAATAATAAAATTCTCACCACGGACAAGAGCAGGTATGCTTAAGGACATAAAGTCAATATCGTCACTTCCAGCAAATTCGTGGGGCCAAGCTACATGAAAAATTGCCTTATCACTAGACTTCCTAGACGACCCTGATTTAGATAAGTCTTTGTTCTTCTTAATTTTAAACCTAGGGTATTTTAATGTTTTTATTGTTTGTGGGAATTTATCCTCACCTTCTGAATCAGAATCACTGTCTGAATCATCAGACAAAAACAGCTTCCCGACTAAACGACTCTGTTTATCTTTGACTTTTTGTTTAAGCTCTTCATCTTTTCTCAAACCACCAAGGGTTACTTTAGTTGTAGTTTTATCATGTTTTTGTTTCAAGTCAGTTTGTTTGAGTTTTTGTTTCAAGTCTTTGTTTTTCTCCAATAATTCATGCAATCTAAGTTCATCTAGTATTTTCTGATTTTCTTCTTCTAATGCCGACAGAGTTTCGTTTAGACTTTGCTTGGGAGTTTTAGCAGTATTACTTGTAATTGCACTTTCAGGAATATCCGAATTTTCTAATTTGGCGCCCTTTTGGAACGGCGTTGATGACAGTTCATCTTCGCCCAACTGTTTAGTTTCCGGCCTTTTTAGAAATGTGAAATCGTAATTGGTGTTAAGTGAACAACGAATCCCTGTTGGACCTTTGTGATCAGCGACTTTTTGTCCACAAAAGCCGCAAATCCTTTTGGACATCTATACTTTTTCGATAAACTTATAATCAATTATTATCTCCAGTTTAAAGAGTTCCAACGGCAAGGCGGAAAAGGCTAAAACCTGTCGGACGGTCCCGAACAAATTAAACAATATGACATGGTCATTTTTAACCAATTAAGAAATAAATCATGGAAGCCAGAATGTGTTTTGAGTTTTAACATGGCTTGGAGGATATTAGTATTTTATCCCGAGCCAGGGGCGAGGGATACAATCTACTAATATCCGGCGATTCTGATATGTCTAAGAGTACAAATACAGTAGTATACTTTGATTGGAAGACGGTAGTTTATATTTACGTTTGCGGAAAATGTCGCACACAATTTATGTTGCCAATGGAAAAGTCAGTCACATTCACCGGCGCATGTGCGAATGAGATTATACCATCGATAAATCGCTCGTTTGTCTACAAAGCGAAAGAAGGACGTTATGTTAGAATTATCAACAACTCAAAAGATGTTGAACGGTAATGAAGAAAAAGAGTATCGGCATAGATCCGAATATACGGAATTTGTTGTGCTACATGTATATAAAGGAATTTGCACTGTTTTTTGTATATCGTATTTGTGTTGTGTGTGTGTGTTACAATATCATTCTTTACTACAGACTTACTCAGTTTCTAATATTATGTATTTTATAAAACAATCCTGAAATGTATTTATACCACACATATTCATTAACGTACCGTAAAGACCAACAATTATAAATTACAATTATTGTTTAAATTACTATTAAAACAAAAAAAGGTAATATTTATAATGCATTTTTTTCTACATCAAATCACGATTATTACTTAGTTTCTGTGTATTTAAAAATGCATTGTGCCCCTTTGTGCACAATGCAAGCTCACTGAAACAACAGTCCGCGGATAGACATGCCGCTCCACTCGGAGACGCTATAAAAAACGAAATCCATGCAAAAATTGTAAGATAGGTATTATATATACCATGGATCTTACGAATTAACTTATTTAAACCAACGAATCCGAAGGATGAGTTGGTTTAAATAAGTTCATGAGTAAGATCCATGGTATATATGGTTTGTAACAGAAATTACATGATTGACAGATCTATGACGTCAAAATCATGGAATAACAGATCCTATGACGTCAAAATCATGGAATAACAGACCTATGACGTCAAAATTAACATCAAGATCTTCATGTTGGACCATGGTTTGTAAAATTTCACTATTTTTAAGTTGATTATTGCATAAAAACATCAAAGGAAAAATGCGTATTTATTTTACAATATTTATTTAACCTCTATAAATGTAAAAAACCATAATGAAGAAATGAGGATCGGTAAAGATGCGAATATAGTTATATATAATTCAAGTATTTGAATATTCATTATTTGGAAACATGATGGACAAATTTGGTGACGACAGGATAGGGACAGTTTTCTTGTGCAAGTAGGAATCAAATTCAACTTTTCAGAATTTATTTTCATAATTGATCTCGTTTTTTTGGTTTTTATTGTTCTGGTCAAAAATCGAGACAAAATACGGGGGAAAAAAACTTAATCACTGACCTTTGTTTCAGTATCACCTGTACGTGTTCACCTAGATGTTTGCTGCACTGTTGAATGCAGGGTCTTGTTCATTTTATTTTGATTGTAATCCAAGACTGATTCTCTAGTAACCAAATCGGCCTTACCGAAAACCCCTTTGATGTTTTTTTCCCTATATCTCTTCTGGCACCGCATTTCCATTCTCTTGGTTTTATCATATGTTGAACTAAGGCCGTTACAATTACAACACATGTAGTAAACACACCATCGTGTAAATGACCCCTATTAACCGAAGCGGAACCATTGGATTTACGACTATCTGTGCAATAGGTTCCTATCACCATTAAAGTTGTGGGTTCGAACCCTGTTCGTGGCGAGGTGTACTTTATACAACATTATGTGATAAAGTTCATCAGTAACTTGCAACTGGTCGGTGGTTTCGCCGGATATTTCGATGTCCTCCACCAATAAAACTGACCGTCACGATATAACTGAAATACTGTTGAAAGTCGCGCTAAACACCATAAACCATAACTAAACCGTGTAACCGTTCAAAAACAAACGGCTGGCAAATCTGCCTACAGAAGAAAAACTACCTCAATTGACTTTAAATGAATGAAATGACCACACATATCATGTTTACAAACATGTAAAAATATCACCTCAACAAAGTTGATTTTTCACGAGGTTTTAATTTCACGGTGGTGAATATTTCCAAGAGGCGTCAATAAAATATGCTGTTCATATTATATATCACTGCATATGCATGCTTGGCCGATTTATATGTACTGGGCAGGTGTAACCTCAGTTTGGGTTTGTATTTTTGCAGTAACGTATGGTTGTTAACACATGTTTCCTCAGGACATTTGTCGTTTGGATTAAATTCCTAAATCCTCACAGAAATCCCTGAAACCAACTCCTTGACAAATTGACTTAGGATGTACATTGTAGATGACGGGCACACATGAGTGCAAATTTCTGTGTGCACCGACAGAGAACTGAAATTATAACAGAGTTTTGTTAACTTGATACAGTTATTACATGTAAATTACGAATAAATAAAGGTTCGGTTAATCATTTAGCAATTTAAGTACTAACCAAAACGTTATATGCTTTGATATTGCTTAAATGTGGTTTTTTTTTAACATACAATGTAATTTCTATTAAATTGAACTAAAATCTAGAATTAAAGAATTGATTCAACATTGCTTCTCAAAGAAGAACGGAGAACAAATGTATCATTATTTTGTTTTGTCCATTGTGTTGTCTGTCCTTCGATTTACGGATTCTGATTACCCCTTTGGTATCTTCAAACTCGTCTCGTCAAACTAATAAGGGATATAAAAATGCAGATATCTAATTTAGTTCAGAACAGCCTTCATTAGGCACAATCATCATGAAAGCAGAAACTATAGATTAATATGTTTTATTATCATTAAATTGTAAAAATCAGCTAAATCATACAGTGTTAAGAATACTTGATACAAATCAGTCTATTATATAATATCAGAAAACAATATTATTCAATGCATTATTTCTTCAATAAATCATTGTAATATATTTTTAAAATAAGTGTCACCTTCCCTTACAAATTTGACAGATTATATTTCATATTCAGTGAAAAAAAATGTTTTTTTCCCAGAATTTTCCAGAATCTGTCCTTGAAAATATAATATATTTATATTTGGTCATTATTCTATACAAATGTGAGAGATTAAATACTTGCAAGACAAAAACAAATAACAATTCAATAAAATGTAACTTACTATTCTACTATTTGCTATTCCTCTCCTGATAATAACGTTTATAGTCCGTTTGACTTCTATAAATCTTCAGAAAAAAATTCTTAAAAATCCAGTTTTCAAATCAACAATTGTTTGTCTATATGTTTATTAATATATGATATATACGAACTCTGACAATTAATATATGATATATACGAACTCTGACAATTAATTTCAAAATTTTCGGTCCATTATTAAAAAAGTTACCCTTTAGGTCTCTATGTTAATTATATTTTCTGAAGTGAAAAAATCTGTATGGAGTGAGTACAAATAGTGTAAGAGCCAACCTATCAAAACAAAATAACAGACATGTGCTTTCAATGTATATTTCATTGTACCATGTGGCATAAGGGACCGACCATTTAACTTGCAGGGGGGGGGGGGGGGGGGGGGTTATGGTTTTTTGTTTCGTTCAGAATTTTTTTTTCGGACAACACGAGAGTTAGAATATTTATTTTTTTTGTCGCGCAAAGCGCGAATTTTTTTTCCAGATTTCAACATTAGGTTATATGACAAAAACTCTGAATCACATTTTTTTTTTCCCTCCACCAAAATCAGAATTTTTTTTCAGCAACATTGGGAATCAGAATATTTTTTTAGAAAAAAAACATACAAACAACTTACAGATATATGTTTTCTGCCTTTCTTTATAACTTCGTACATAACCTTAATAGCTTTCCCTGACTGGTGTTTTTACATGTTTTGAATGAACCAGATCTAGAAAAATATATACCAAGATAATTAAAATCTCACTATTTCAAGGTCCTTCCCATATTTAAACTGAAGATTAACAGGCATGCACCCCTTAGAACAAATCATTATCTTCGTTTTATCTACATTTACTTTCATTTTCCAAGTAATACAATACCGATAATATGTGTCTAACAATGTCTGTAGTTCAGAAGCCGACTCAGCCATAAGGTCAGTGTCATCTGCGTACAAAATAACAAGCTTAATATAAATATTAATTTTGTTTTCTAGCTCGTCTGAGATATTTTTAAGACCTATCACGTTTTCTTGTATAAAAAAATCTTCCATATCATTTAAAAATAGCGAAAATAAAAAGGGATATATATTTTCGTCTGGTCGAACACCGATTTCACATGGGAAATATTCAGATTTTTCACCATTAAACTAGAGAAAGTTGATCTGGTGATCACAGATACCCCCGTATTCCAAATTTTCATCCAGAAACCTTAGTCCCTATCTTCTAAGAGAAAGGGGGCCATAATTCATGAACGGTAAATGTCAATTTCACCATAGTCGAACTTAATCTGTATTTTATGGTACATCGCATTGTGCTAAAGTTTGAAAAGATTTGTTTGAGCCGTACCTTAAATAGACAACTTTCCAACCAAAGTGAGGCTCATGAATAAATGTCATGCATATTTAGTGGAGGCAGAAGCCTCCACAACATACACACATCAATGCATTAGTTAATCAGTTTTATCATTATTTGTTATTGAAAATATGGTTCACAGCTGTTGCATAGTTGGATGTGCACAAAGACAAAACAAAGCAAAAAATATATCATTGCATAGAATTCCATATTTTCCTGAAGAAAAAAGAAAACAATGGATAAATGCAATTAAAAGAAAGGAACCATGGACTCCAACACAATCCTCACGTGTGTGTAGCTTACATTTCGTACAAGGTAAGCTGTTTTTAATTTACTTGTAATTAAATAAATTTAAAACAAATCATTATTACATGGAAAACACTCCTTTGTGTTGTCTTAGATTAAAATCATTATATTATTTAAAATTCATCCTCTACACAGAAGAACTGTGTGACTTGGTGTTATCAGTGGTTACATCATCTGATACATCTGGAATATTTGTGAACTCAATACTTACTAATCTACAGGATACATTATTTTTGTTCTGATTTTTATCTTGATTTATTAATAAACATTCTTGCCCCAAATTAGCTGCACTAATCATTCAATATTATTTAAACTGTAGGTAAACCCTCAGATGATAGCTCACACCCAGACTATATACCAAATCAAAATCTACCAGGATTGGAACATTGTAAAAAAGATGAAAAATCAATAGACAGATATAAAAGAGCAGTAAAGAGAAAACTGGATGTTGATGAGGATATCATCAATGACAGTGACCATGATTCAGAAAATGTTGCCAACATCTTATTATATCTTAGTACCAGCGAGATTCCAGTTATGAGAATTGAAAAAGGTATAAATATATATACATACACATATGAAACATTAATAAATAATGTGAACATAAATAAATCTGATGTTTTATTAATTTTGTATTTGATTTAAATATATTCAAATACTTGATTAACAAATGAATAAAAAATAATTGAATATAATGACAGGAGAACCAATTTAACTAATTAACAATATAGACCATTACTCATATAATTAATATATCTATTTCATGTTTTAATGATAATATTATAATACAAATAGTTCCTTAACCATATAAATAAAACAAAATTAATTATTTTTCAGAAACGCAGACAAAAGAGGACCCCAACATAGAAAATATTGCATCCTTGAGCAAAAATCTATCCTCCCAAGTGAATGCAAATGGCTTTTTAAGATCAAAAATGTAAAAGCTGGAAACACAGGTGCTGAAATCAAGATTTTCCTACAACAACTTAAACGAAAGAGAAATAACATTCTACACTGGTTTGACAATGCAGTTATTTTTATGGGTATTAACCAAAGTATCAATATGTGCAAAGCTTTGTGTTAAAACAATGTCCATGCAAGATCATCTATTACTGGTATTAAAGAAGCTTCGTTTGGGTTTGTTGAATAGGGATTTGGCATTTCGGTTTAACTTGTCTGACACATCAGTTTCTAGAATTATAAACCAATGGATACCAAATATAGCAAATTGTCTAAAGGGCTTAATCATTTGGCCAGAAAATGATATTATATATTCCAACATTCCAGAATCGTTTAAACCCAATTACAAAAAAGTTGTTTCAACGATCGACTGTTTCGAAGTGTTTATAGAAAGGCCTCACAATTTAACTGCCCGAGCTCAAACATGGAGCAATTACAAACATAACAACACCATCAAATACTTAGTGTCAATAACTCCATCTGGAGCAGTCAATTTTATTTCAAAAGGATGGGGAGGCAGAGTCTCGGATAAGGAAATTACCCTAAAGTCCGGATATATAAATACACTATCCCATGGTGATGAAGTCTTGGCAGACCGGGGATTTTTGGTATCGGAAGAACTTGCTGCACATGGAGTGACATTAAGGATGCCATCATTCACCCGAGGCAAAAAACAATTGTCTGCAATGGAGGTTCACAAGTCTAAATGTCTATCTAATGTGAGAATTCATGTAGAGAGTCATCGGAAAAATGAGGAATTATTTAATACTTCAATCTACTATCCCAGTGAATCAAGTACGCCTGTTGGATGACATTGTGGTTATTATTGCTGCCTTGACAAATATACTTCCTTCAGTTGTTCCATCATAATGAACTATTCTCCATTAATATATATTGATATATATCAGGATAAGATATGTCTGACCATTTATTTACATCATTATCCCAACAACTCTTTGTTATGCCATAACGATCTGGTAGTTGTACTCCATCAACTGTTAATTTTTCAATGTAAAATGCAACATCCTCATGATTTAATGATTTAACATATTCTGATAATGTTACAGGTATTAAATTTAAAGAATCATCCATTTTTCATTACATAAACACAATATATAAATATAAAATTATCTTTGTTTACAACCTTATCATACACTGAGTTCTATGTAACATGATAATGTTTTGCCTCCACTAATGCACGTGTGTAAGAGGTCAAAGGTGAAACTATAATTAGACACTTGGAAAGTTATCTATATCATCCGGAAAGCTAGACAGTCCCTATTTTCTAAAAGAAAAAGGGTCATAACTTATGAACGGTAAATGTGAAATACACCATAATCAAAATTAACATGTATTTTATGGCATACACCATTGTGTTAAAGTTTGAACAGATTTGGTTGAGCGGTACTTTAAATATCATTCGGAAACCTAAAAAGTCCCTATTTTCTCAGAGAAAAAGGGCCATAACTCAGGAACGGTAAATGTGAAATACACCGTAATCAAACTTAACCAGTATTTTATGGTACACAGCAATGTGTGAAAGTTTGAAAAGATTTGGTTGAGCGATACTTAATTATTATCCGGAAACCAAAAGTGGGACGGACGGACGGACGGACGGACATGAGGATCCCTATATACCCCCGATTCTCGTCGAGCGGGGGTATAAAAACAAACATGATTTAATATTATATATATTGAAAAGAATTCTGTACATATTTCCGCTAATATTACTCATAAATATTTACACCTTAGTGCCTCTTGTCTGATTCTGTCAAAGGCTTTTTCTAAATAAATAATTTGCTTGGTTTAATTTCAATATATAAAAAAAAATGAATTAAGTACAAAAACACAATCGGTGATTGAATATCCCTTTCGAAAACCACACTGACTTTCACTGAGCAGTAATATTTCATCAGAAAAGTCTGTAATCCTATTACACAAAATGGCTGTGAACAATTTTCAAAACAGCTCAAAATTACAGGTCATTTATATGGGCGCATGACATTTGAGCGGATTTGTGACATATAAGGTTTTACATTTGAGCGGAAATTTTATGCGCAAAAGAGCGGAATTTACCTGTGTTCTACCATTCGCTTGGACAATCCATAATGATCGTCTGTTTCAACAAAAACAGCAGACGACTTTTCCCTATTATCACCTATTAGAAAAGCTAAATATAGCAGACGATTACATTGGAAAGCGTGCTCTGTATTTAGGTCAAGCCGAAAATCAATTTATCCATTCCACGATATTTTCATTTACATATTTCTGCTTTTCTTTTCATTAACATTTATATACTAATATTAGAATGTTCAGATAAAAAGGTTATGTCCTGAAAAGTCGTATATGGCAACAGGTTCAACTGTTCTCTAAAATGCCATATCCGACCTTTCAGAAACTGAAAGGGTCAACTGAAGTGACATTTTAGATTTTAGTCGTATGTACAAGTCTTACAAGTGTATATAGGATATTAATTCGTGGTTGTGGATGAGGTGGAGGGATAGCACAGCACTGTATATAGTTTAAGCATATTTTAATGTCCAAAAACATGACAATAGGATCAGATACAAGTTTTTCAACTTAGAACATCTTCTCCTTTATATAAACAATATACAAATACAGTTGAACATAAATACACAAAAGCTACAGTCTTTCTTAATAATTAGAAAAAAACAACAACATGAAATGTACGAGTGCAACACAATTTGATATTTGCCCAATGACAAATCGAACAGACCTTTACAATAATTGGACTAGTTTATAGAACACACCTAGAATGAAGAAAATCAATAATTGTTATACAATGTAGTGGGATTATTAATTCGGTAAAGGTAGGATCTTTTAAAATTTAGTTTCAATATAACAATATCATTATTTATTCAGTAAGAATTTTAACATAAAGTGCTCACACGTGTGTATTGCAACATTTACTAATTCACACCAGGTCAGCCACACACCAATTGTCACCTGCTTACATTCACGATAATCAGCGGAAAGAAAAGCGACATGTTTCCTTAATATATGTCTGTACAGTAATGAATACATGCCTATTTGTGTCAATATTATAAATTTGACTTCCAAACAGCAAGGTGTTTAAGTCAATGTGTACATTTGCAGCTAAGAAAGAACGGTACAAAATATTTCTTTGTGCATCAAACCTCTTGCAGTACAATAAAAAATGTTCAGCATTCTCTGTGGAATATCCACAAGAACAAGATGGGCTATGAATCAAATTAGCATGAAATAGATCATTATGTAATGCACTACAATTATTCCTTATTCTAGTATGTAGTATATTTAAATATCTGTTGCCAATATTATAATAGGAGGGGGGTTTAGCATTTTCATAGTAGTGTTGTTTCAATTTGTACTTGAAGGATTCAAAAGTTGAAAGCTGACATATTCTCAGGTCTAATAAATTCCATAACTTGGTCGTCGACGGAAAAAATGACTGTTGGAATATCGATAATCTGTTTGTAGTTTGACTAATATTATGACTATTTCGTAAATTATAGTTGTTAGTTTCTCCAACACTGGGAGGAATCAAATCACATAAAAACTCAGGAGAATTACCAACATTTAATTTAAAAAACATACATATTTTTTTAACCTCTCGCCTGGTGCTAAGTTTCTCCCAACCTGTATATTGAATCCAAACTTGTGTAGCATAGATATAGAAGCACCACTGTTCAACGTACGATACAGTATGGTTCTCCTAGAAAGGGGGTTAAAGAAACGGAGGTATAAATATATATATATAGTCTTTTTGTAGACTTATAGTTAATTTTGTTACATTTTAACATCTTTTTTTGATATCGTTGTGCTAACATTTTAGAAGTTTATTTATCATTTTTGTTTGTTTGCACAGTATCGTTAACACTTGTTTCCGATCCGACATCTCGTAGGTTCTTCATACGTTGGCTACTTTTTCAGACGTTTATATATATATATAAATATATATATATGTAAACTTGTTATCTTTACCTTACCTCCGTATCTTTAGCCCCCTTTATATATATATATATATACGTCTGAAAATTAAACCAAACAGTGTTAGAATTAGATTTTAGAGCTGTCAAATTTTTGTTCTTCCCTCGACGGGATTTGAACCCACACCATTGATACACTGCAGCACCATTCGCTTAGCCTTACGTCCAGCGCCCTAGACCACTCGACTACATCCACTCTCTTAAAAAGGAGCTTCAATAGTCGTAGTGTTACCTTGTCTCGTAAGGAAAATCTAGGGATAGACGTAAGACATGTGTATAAGCGTGTGTAGATGGTACATATATACTTAATATTGTAATTTGACAGCAATCTAACTCAGCAATTTTTAATATATTGTATAGGATAATGAAGAATTCATTATACAGTCACAGGAAATAAAGTATATTATACAAACGTCTATAAACAAGTGACAACCATACAATATATCTGTCCCACTGGATCTGAAAGTTACTAAGGATACTAGGTTAATACTAAATATTATATACGTCTGAAAATTAAACCAAACAGTGTTAGAATTAGATTTTAGAGCTGTCAAATTTTTGTATATATATATATATATATACACACATATATATACATGTATATCTTTATTCTCATAATCCAAAAAACAATAGTATAGAGAAATACACAAATTACATATACAAAAACAAAATGTACAAATCGTATCAAATACATATAATTCATAATGTATAATTAATAAACTAAACAAATAAATGCATTAAACTAATGTACATATTAAATATTGTTTTGATTGTTAACAGAAGAAAACAGTGGGAATACAAATTTTAAAAACATTGCGTCGAGATAATTTCATGAATTGGAGTAATTATATGCGAGCGTCAACGAGCTCTTTATGGTATTAAATGTGTACTTAGGATTTTTCTACAAACATGGCTGCACATATTGATGGCTAAAAAAAATTCGACGTTTTTGTAAACACGTTCCGTGTAGCACACTAACACACTCAACTAATTAAGATCTTCTTAACATAAAGCGCAAAGGTGATCCTGAAGTCTCGTACCCTCTCTCGTACGTCCGATACCACTGAAACCCGGAACCCGTGTGTAATAAAAGTCATTTTATTAGCTTGTTTTAATTATATTGATATATTTTAATTTATTAAATCTCTTCTGACATGCTGACAAGAATTTTTGTTTCTACGCGGAAGTTAACATTTGAGATTTCGTAAGGAACGACAGCTCGATTGCAAGAGACTAGATTCGGCCCCAAAAAAAAAGTCGTCCCCGATATATCTCGGCCCCAAATATCTCGACACTTTTTGATGCACAGCTGGATGAGCGTGAAATTGCCAGATAATTTTCAGATTCGCGAGCATTCATGGCCGTGCCTGTTTCATATTAGTGTTTTATTATATAGTTATCTGTGAATTATAGGATTTCACGAGTTACATAAAAACGATAATTTTCCTGTGAAATTGTAGTTTTTATTTTCACTCTCGTTAATAGTTCCTGCCATTTCGTTGTCGGAACTACTGTGCGGTATGTTTTAGAGTTATGTCCCTTTGACCGTTTCGTTTTGTTTCGTTGTTTTTGAAGCGATACACTTATATCATTACGCTACTCACGTAATATAGTACATTGTCATTCTCTATCCAGAGTTGTCGTTCCTGCTACGCTACACTCCATCTCTGTCAACGCCCATTTTACAAGATTTTTGTAAAATTTTGAAACAGTAAAAAAATGTACTTAAAATTGTTTTGATTATTGTAAATATCAATAAAGATGAAAATAAATCACTCATTTCAAATCAATTCTCTCTTAAAAATGATTTGTGATCGTTTTTAACTTTTTAATTTTTACCTCTGCAAAATAGTTCTCCAAGAAGTGAGGGGGAAATCACGTTTCCGTCGTATTCGTAGCCTGTGCATAAATCAATAAAATGCATATCGAACACGGTAGTTTAAATTCTGTGGTGGATGGTTAAGCCACGATACAAAATGTATATCAGAAATATAGGTGGGAGTGTCCTTAAACCCATATAAATCCTAACATATTCGTATTCTGAATCTGAATATAGAATTCAGATAAATAAAAGAAAATTAAGCCAATTAGGATGGTTAGGATATGGTTATTAACGCCATTTTCAACGATCTCAGTTATATCATGGCTGCCAGTTTTATTGGTGGTAGAAACCTTAGTACCCGGAGAAAACCATCGGCCTGTTGCAAGTCACTGTCAAACTTTATCACGTAATGTATCGAGTACACCTGCCCATGAGCGGGATTCGAATTCACAACGTTAGTGGTAACATGTACCGATTACATAGGTAGTTATACATCCAACTACCATACGATCACGACCACAACAGCCCCTTAAACCAATTAGGCAAACATACATATACAAACAAACATGTATGTTCCAATAAATTCACATCAATAATATTTTACCTACATTAACGTGTACAGTTACTTTTGTCAGCAAATTAACATGTAAGACATCCCTGAATATGAGAAATGGATCCAATGAATCGTTTTGTTTTAATCTATTAAAACATTCTTCACTTGGCCAGTGACAATTCGGTGGGGGAATCATACAGTAAGTATTATTACATACATTTGTACATATACGTAATGTACTCATATAGATATCTTGGATTTGATTATTCTAAAGAACGTCACATGACATTTGACATTCCGTTCGATCAACCGCTGGACGTTAGTTCGCATGGTTATATCAACCGCACGCGATAATTGTATAATATCACGTGACGATTTCTCCATTGTGAAAATAAGTATTCTGAATATGGGTCATCACTTGTAGTCAGATATGAACTAGATTAAATAATTATGGCACTGTGTTGGATATTCGATGTAATAAAACAATTATAAACCTTGCAAGAGTGTGATATGACGGATTGTCTCCCCTCGAAAGTTTATGCCACTTCGATCAACCGTTGGGACGCGTACGTTATGTTGCATGGTTATACAATCTTTCTCTGGGAGACAATCCGTCATATCACACTCTTACTAGGTTGATAATTATATATTATGTTAATGTACATTTTGTAAGTTATTTCACACAACACATTCACATATTACTTAGAATCTAATTGGAGAGCCTTCAGATGATAATGCCTTTTTCCTCCTATCTGATATCTAGAAAAGCAGTTATCTAATGTTAAAAGTTCTAGTTTAGCAATGGTTGAGAGGTCACATGTTCCTTTAGTACTAAGAAATGTATGAATTTTATTTACATGTAGTCTTGTAATCTTCCTATTACTTAACTTAAATTTTCCAGCTAATTTTTCCTGTGTCATGCCAATAAAGCAATCATTTATATACCCAGATTTGGTCAGTATGCCTTCTGTTTCTAGCCATATTTTGTCATGTTCATTTAGACCTTCCTCCTGGAAATCTTTTAATGTTAAGGATTTGAACTCCCAGCGAAGCTTAGACGAAGCCTTGGATTGAAGGATCACAAATCCAAGTACGAACACAATTTTGGCATCGTCATCAAACATTTTCATGAACTTGTCTTTTCCCATCTCCCTTAGTTTACGTTTAAGAATATAGCGGTATGGAGTCTCGGCTGTTTTTGAATAAACAGCATTTTCCCAAAATAATTCAATATGAGTCCTTTGCCCTCTAACGAAATCATGCCATAATAATTCTGATGCATTCCTGATTTGTGCACAAGCAACCCTTGTGTGATGATCTAAACCTTCTTTAATCTGAAATAAATAGGTTGTGTGGTTCTTTTTATCATATACCAATATATCAAATAGTTCAACATTATTTGCCAGGACCTTGTCACCTGGGAATATAATAAAATCGTCATTGTCTTCACAATTTAGATATAATGCATTATAATCTCCTTCTGATAAGGGACACATACATCTTAAAAAATTTGAAAGTCTGGGCTCTTCCAATGAGGGTTCGATACGTTTTATCTGTTCCATCATATTTGGTGTTAATATTGGGTTGCAGACAAAGTATTTGCTACCCGTCTGTACACATATTTCTCTATTTTTCTTCCGTAATACTGATAGAACGCCACTGTCGTTAACTTCCTCATCAGAAGTCAACAGTTGAACCAACATTTTACCAGCTGCATCCTTCTTGTGACTGTTCTCATTGGATATGTTCGTTTGGTTTTGGTCGATGTCATTGCCAAGTTCTGGTGTATTCAAGCCACTCCCTGAAGTAAGGTATGATGACGAAGGAAGTAAGCTAACAACAGGTGCCGACGAAGCCACCGATCTAGCAAGTCCAATACCTGCGTCTTGATATGGCGTGTTATTACCAGACGAAATATTCATCGTTGCTCCCTTTGCATTGCCTGATATCGACTGGTTTTGAGTAAAAGGTTGGGCTTTTTTACGGGTTTTCGTGTTATTTCCTTTCTGTGTTTTCGATAACTCATTAAACTCTTTGAATAATTCAGACGATTGAGGGAGTAAGTAACTATTATCGGTCAAGCAACAATGATTTGCTTCATCTACTAATGTACACCCTTGTGTTAACTTCTGTAGAATTTCTTGTCCTGCATCAGGTGAAACTCCAAGAAATTTTTGGCAATCGGCTTTAGTTATTTCTAATTTCTGAGGACGCCAAGGGTATATCATCAAGTCTGAAATACATTTATCTAATAGAATACATTGAGACAAATATGCAAAATTTCTGTCAACAACCTGGCTATATGTAGATGAGAGGAAGAACCATTTCTGTGCAATTTTAAAATAATGACCTCCATTTTTACTGACAGAACCATGAACAAAGTCCTGTACTGGAATGTTTTCCATTCCACTTTCCCAACCATAGGACAATACAATTTTGCGATCCTTTAGGCGTTGTCTAATTAATGTAGGTGTTTTAAAGTGTCTATTGATGGCTTCAATTACCATGATGAGCGTAGGGGCGCTATTCCAGTCATCGAGTTTTATTGTCGTGTCTATCTCTGATAAAATAATATTTGACGAAAGCGACCAGTCTCTTATGTAACGATGACATAGGTAATAACTAGTTGTAGGTTGGTTGTTGGAAATAATATCTATTGCTTTCTCTGTAATAGTCCGATCTAATTCACGGCTTTTCTTGTCCTCTTCAACTCGACGAACGTATTCCAATGCATTCTGAATGTGACAGGTTGGTCTGTCAACTTCCGTTTCTTCATCATCAACTTCATCTGAAAATAGTTTTAGTACTTTAGCCCATTCTTCGCACGAAAGTGACTTGTAAATCCTAACAAAGTTTATACCAACCCCCATCAATATTTCTTTCTTTTTTCCATCTCGTTGAATGAGTTGGTCAAGTTTGGAATTTCTAACTATTATTCCAGAGAGACTCACAATAGCTCGTTCAAGACAAGACGCTGCTGCAATATTGCAATTGTCCTTATAAGTAATTTTAGATGTTATATCGGAACCTGCTATGTTTAATGTTTCTATTTCTTTGATTTTTTCACCATCCATAAAGCGTTTAACAACACGAGTTCTAAATGATGGGTCGCTTAAAGGCAGAATAAAGTGATAGCCAAAACCTTGGCAAAGGTAAAATGCTTCTGGGATAGAATTTTCTGTATTTAGTGGGTTTTGTTTGAGTCTATAGAAGACTAAAATATTACCACTCCTCCTATCACCCGGACAATCTCCAATTCTTTCCTGATTTTCAAGTTGTTCTCCTATTTGTACTGCAGTCCTGTTGTCCTTCTCATTTGTACGATAGAAAAAGTGCATTAAATGATACGGTTTACATTTGTCACAATTGTCACCTTTGTATTGCATTCCCGCTTCGATTAGTTCTTCTTTAATACGCCGCCCAAACTTCTCCATATCATCTTGTATGTTTTCTAATCCTTTCAATCGGTTATTGGCAAGTTTAAATATTGACAATTTAGATTTTAATGTAAGCTTATTGATGTCTTCTGAATCAAGTATAATATCACCTGTTTCATCATCGCTACTACTCGATATAGATTCAATACTGACAGACTGATTTACAGAAGAATCCAACTTTGAATGTTTCTTGACAATAGATCCATATTCATCTAGACGAGATTGTCTTTTATTTCCTTTATTTTCCATTTCTGTAAAGATAAAATAAAATTTGTTTCAGATAAGACATACAAAAGGTACCATCAATCCGCGTGGCGACTACAAAGCACCGATAGAAAATAAGGAGAAAGTGCGGGGATCTAATTTTTCCATCTGCCAAAATTCAAAGAATGTTGTTTTGTTACGATTTTACTCATTTCTTTGAAGTCTGTGGATGCAAAAGTGAGCATTGTGTATTTAATGTGGGAAACCCGATATAAGAAGCTAGAAGTTTGTCAATAGACTTTTATCTATGATTGAGTAATCTACTTCTACCAAATACTGACCACATTCAACAAGTTGAAGATTATGTCAGAGGTTGTCTTAGTTCTACTAAATATTGACCGCCTTCAACAAGTTGAAGAATATGTCAGAGGTTATTTTACTTCTACCAAGTACTGGCCGCCTTCAACAAGTTGAAGATTATGTCAGAGGTTATTTTACTTCTATCAAATACTGACCGCCTTCAACAAGTTGAAGATTATGTCAGAGGTTATTTTACTTCTACCAGATACTGGCCGTCTTCAACATGTTAAAGATTATGTCAGAGGTTGTCTTACTTCTACCAAATACTGGCCGTCTTCAACAAGTTGAAGATTATGTCAGAGGTTGTCTTACTTCTACCAAATACTGGCCGTCTTCAACAAGTTGAAGATTATGTCAGAGCTTGTCTTACTTCTACCAAATACTGGCCGCCTTCAACAAGTTGAAGATTATATAAGAAGTTATTCTACTTCTACCAAATACTGGCCGTCTTCAATAAGTTGAAGATCATGTAAGAAGTTATTTTACTTCTACCAAATACTGACCGCCTTCAACAAGTTGAAGATTATGTCAGAGGTTGTCTTACTTCTACCAAATACTGGCCGCCTTCAACAAATTGAAGATTATGTCAGAGGATATTCTACTTCTACCAAATACTGACCGCCTTCAACAAGTTGAAGATTACGTCAGAGGTTATTTTACTTCTACCAAATAATGGCCGTCTTCAACAAGTTGAAGATTATGTCAGAGGCTATTTTACTTCTACCAAATACTGGCCGTCTTCAACAAGTTGAAGATTATGTCAGAGGTTATTCTACTTCTACCAAATACTGGCCGTCTTCAACAAGTTGAAGATTATGTCAGAGGTTATTCTACTTCTACCAAATACTGGCCGTCTTCAACAAGTTGAAGATTATGTCAGAGGTTATTTTACTTCTACCAAATACTGGCCGTTTTCAGCAAGTGTTGAAGATTATGTCAGAGGTTATCTTACTTCTACCAAATACTGACCGTCTTCAACAAGTTGAAAATTATGTCAGAGGTTATTTTACTTCTATCAAATACTGACCGCCTTCAACAAGTTGAAGATTATGTCAGAGGTTATTTTACTTCTACCAGATACTGGCCGTCTTCAACATGTTAAAGATTATGTCAGAGGTTGTCTTACTTCTACCAAATACTGGCCGTCTTCAACAAGTTGAAGATTATGTCAGAGGTTGTCTTACTTCTACCAAATACTGGCCGTCTTCAACAAGTTGAAGATTATGTCAGAGCTTGTCTTACTTCTACCAAATACTGGCCGCCTTCAACAAGTTGAAGATTATATAAGAAGTTATTCTACTTCTACCAAATACTGGCCGTCTTCAATAAGTTGAAGATCATGTAAGAAGTTATTTTACTTCTACCAAATACTGACCGCCTTCAACAAGTTGAAGATTATGTCAGAGGTTGTCTTACTTCTACCAAATACTGGCCGCCTTCAACAAATTGAAGATTATGTCAGAGGATATTCTACTTCTACCAAATACTGACCGCCTTCAACAAGTTGAAGATTACGTCAGAGGTTATTTTACTTCTACCAAATAATGGCCGTCTTCAACAAGTTGAAGATTATGTCAGAGGCTATTTTACTTCTACCAAATACTGGCCGTCTTCAACAAGTTGAAGATTATGTCAGAGGTTATTCTACTTCTACCAAATACTGGCCGTCTTCAACAAGTTGAAGATTATGTCAGAGGTTATTCTACTTCTACCAAATACTGGCCGTCTTCAACAAGTTGAAGATTATGTCAGAGGTTATTTTACTTCTACCAAATACTGGCCGTTTTCAGCAAGTGTTGAAGATTATGTCAGAGGTTATCTTACTTCTACCAAATACTGACCGTCTTCAACAAGTTGAAAATTATGTCAGAGGTTATTTTACTTCTACCAAGCACTGGCCGCCTTCAACAAGTTGAAGATTATGTCAGAGGTTATTTTACTTCTGCCAAATACTGGCCATCTTCAACAAGTTGAAGATTATGTCAGAGGTTATCTTACTTCTACCAAATACTGACCACCTTCACCAATTCTATACCATTCTATTTTGATAAGACTTGGACTGAACCCATGATCATTGACATTCAAGGCAAACAAGTTGTGAATGCTTGTGCCTATATGTATGTTTTTTAATAAATTAAATGATATTGTTGTTTGTGTATGTGTATGTGTTTGTTTGTTTTGTTTGTATGTTTTATAGCTGTGGCGATCTTCAAGCAATGCTTGCAATTCTTTATCGGACAGTAACGCAAACCTGTTGGCTGCCAATGTGCAAAACAAAACTGAGGAGTACATAGGGAATGACGTCAAAAAATACAATACAGTTATCTCCATTCTAATGCAATACTAAACATACAAATGTATTCTTGCTTATCCCTGGGTCTAAAAATCACACAAATAAAAATTCCGCGAATAGTTGTTTACGACTCTGGCAAATAAACACTTTGACGACTTCCAGTTTAAAACGTAAAGGTCATGCATTCTTTGTCGTGATGTACGCTTAATTTTGATAAAATTTAATTAAAATAAGTTTGCAAGGTAGGCATTTTAATTATTTTTGTGTATTATTGTAAATGTGACATGTAGGATTTCACGTTTTCAAGATGGTGGATCCATTCAGCTGAACCCCTTAGTTACGACTGGTAGATTGATAATTTTACATAGCATAGTACCAATCAAATCCGACGATACAAAGAAATTGCATTATAATTCCAAATTACCTATAGTCTATTTCATAATTATCACGATCTGAACATGACAAATCCTGCTTTTTGAAATTCAAGCAATGAATAAATAATATGAAACAGGCACGGCCATGAATGCTCGCGAATCTGAAAATTATCTGGCAATTGCACGTTCATCCAGTGCATCAAAAAGTGTCGAGATTTTTTGGGCCGAGATATATTGGGGACGACTTTTTTTAGGGCCGAATCTAGTCTCATTCAATCGAGCTGTCGTTCCTTACGAAATCTCAAAAGTTAACTTCCGCGTTGAAACAAAAATTGTTGTCAGTATGTCAGAAGAGATTTAATAAATTAAAAAATATCAATATAAGTAAAACAAGCTAACAAAATGACTTTTATTACACACGGGTTCCGGGTTTCAGTGGTATCAGACGTACGAGAGAGAGTACGAGACTTCCTGATCACCTTTGCGCTTTATGTTAAGAAGATCTTCATTAGTGGAGTGGGTTAGTGTGTTACACGGAACGTGTTTACAAAGCGTCGAATTTTTTTAATTCGTCAGTATGTCCTGCCATGTTTGTCAAAAAATCCTAAGAACACATTTTATACCATCAAGAGCTCGCTGACGCTCGCATATAAATATTAATGAGGTATAATAAATAAATTTACTAGACAAATCTTGAATTACAAGACATCACACATGATACACATGTATTATCGGTTGAGTATAAAAAAGTTATTAAACGTGCCGTTTTGTCAAAAAATGGGGGCGTTTTGGTAAAATATTTATTCTGAAAAAAAAGTGGGGGCGTTTTGACCTGTTACATTTAAAACGCTAGTTTACTAGTAAAGTCTCAACGGATGTCCACAGACAACTTAACCCGATCATTGGAAATCGGCTGCAATTTAGAAATTGATTTAAATTTAAATTATCTCCATATCAACCAGTGTTAGTGTATAGATATTATGGCAATACATACTACGTCAAAGGTTATAACTTTATTTGGTAGTGATGTTTCAAGCTGAAATATATGAATAAGAAGAATCATGACAACGACATGGCTCATGTTAGGGACGGAAACGGTAAAGGGAAGTAATCCTGTTTGATATGCCGCGAAATGTACGGAACTTTTCTTGATTCGTCAATATCAAAATGACGGTGGGTGGGTATTTGTTACGGGTTTTTTGGAGAATACATTTTTTCACAAACATCCGAAGTGACATTTTCATAATTATGAATAGTTAAACCTTGCGTAATAACCATTATCTGACCATGTTGAAGCCAAAGCGGAAAACGAAGTAGAATCGAAGCGAACAAAATATGACAATTTTTTTTAGAGACGATTACGCTCTCCTTTCATGATTTTAGTGGTAAATAAATTATTTTGTAAACCAAATATACTAATTTCTGTCCATATTTTACACGTACTATACCTTAAATTGAACATTTTCCGTATCAATGTTGGCCTCGAATTTTAGCCTCGTTTTCAATCTAATAAGTCCCCGCCCATGTTTGACTTTATTGAATGTAAATAAATGATGACAGAACATGTTTTATGTCAAAATTTGTAAGACATGTCGTAAATGTAATAAAATATCTACTTCTTAACTTGAGTTATTCACTTTAGTACTAAGATTATTAATTTTATGGAAGGTTCAAAAATTAGGTCACTCACGGACATAATTGTAATTTACATTGAGTGAATGCAATGAAGCCAGTTTAGTGAGTGAGTGACACCACTAAATACATTTTACAGTTAATTGATTGCTTATAAAAATTGTTTGATTGTCACCTTCAATACATAAAGTTTAACTAAATTATGAAGTCATCGTAACCAAAACTAGTCCAGACAGTCTTTAATATAGAATCAGTAAACAGTATTCTACCTAGTTGTGGCATATATTTGGACACCATGCAGTACAGAGTTATAATAGGAATGCATTAACATGTGGCTTGGTGTAAAGGATGGCCATTGGCCTTGAGATAATTGCCTCATAAGAGTCGAAATGAGCAATCTTTATAGAGGACCTTCCATAGATACTTCCTACCAAGTTTCGGTTCATTTAGCAAAGCTGTTTCAGAGGAGAAGACTTTTAGAAATTGACCAATCAGAAACAAGAATTGCCTGTGGCGGCCATGTTTGTTAATGGATCGGGACAAAATTACCGAGGACCTGCCATAGATGCTTCCTACCAAGTTTCGGTTCATTTGGCCAAACGGTTTCAGAGGAGAAGAACTTTTAAAATCAGCCTTTCAGAGGAGAAAATTTTTTAAAATTAGCCAATCAGAAACAAGAATCGCCTGTGGCGGCCATGTTTGTTAATGGATCGGGACGAAATGAGTAATCTTTATAGAGGACCACCCATAGATAATACTTACAAAGTTTCGGTTCATTTGGCTAAGCGGTTTCAGAGGAGAAGATTTTTTAGAAATCAACCAATCAGAAACAAGAATTGTCTGTGGCGGCCATGTTTGTTAATGGATCGGGACGAAATGAACAATCTTTACAGAGGACCTTCCAAAGATGCTTCCTACCAAGTTACGGTTGATTTGGCCAAACGATTTCAGAGAAGAATTTTAGAAATCGATCAATCAGAAACAAGAACTTCCTGTGGCGGCCATATTTGTTAATGGATTTCGGTTCATGTGGCTAAGCAGTTTCAGATGAGAAGATTTCTTGTTCAAATAAATTGCATTTCAGTTCAGAAATGCTATAGATAACATTTGATTTCAATAAATTGTGCTTATCATTCAGCACAAAATTCAGTTACCATCCCTACTCATGTCATGACATGTGAGTATTGTTGAATATTATATACTTATATAAATATCTTGAATCTGATTTGATAAAAGACTGTCACGTGATATTTATCCATTCGTTGGGTCAACCGCTAATCGTAATGTCTCATAGTAAGGTCCACCGCTCGCGAGGAACTCCCAAGGAAATTCCCACGTGAGCCTCACGTGTTTCCAATTATAGTTACTTCCCTTGAATCAACAGACAACAAACATGGCGTCCAGCGACAGATTCGTCGCTGTAGGCGTAGACATTTTTTTATATATTATATGGAATATTTTCGCAAAGCCGCAGGTATTCTATTACTTGGTGACTGATGCAAAAATATTAGATATAATATACCAATTATCACCCTTGTTGGAGTGTGACCCGACGGTTTATCTCCCAGAGAAAAGTAACGTAACCCGAAGGTGGGCACTCCAACAAGGGTGATACTTGCATAATAACAATGAACGAGAACGTACTGTTGAGAACTGAATTGACCATTGAAATTAAACAAAAAGCATAATTACTTATTTCAAACTTACATAATGACGGGCACTATGTCATATCAAGTCTAATTAGATTTAAAAGTTTGGATTTCCGTGGAAAGTCGCGTCCAAAAGCAATCAACCTTACCTTACCTCTGTATCTTCAACCCCCTTTCAAGGAGAACCATACTGTGTATGTAGAACAGTGCCTCTATTTACAGTGATGTGCACTCCCTCCACCATTATCCATTACCATGAATTATAAAATCCTTTGTACACTAATATTATCAACATAACTAAAGTATAAAATGTCACTTCAATTTGCCCTTATGTTTTAAAATATTCACTGATAAAAGATAAAAGTATCTTCAATTGATTTTCCTGTTTGACGGATAAAATATAAAGGTTTTTTAAAATGTTATAGTTACTTCACTTAAAATATCCTGTTCACACGGTAAAGGTTAAAAGCTACTTATGTAACTTAATCATAGGATATGCGGACTGTATTATCTGGAGCCCTGCTGCTTAATAGTTCCCTGCATGTCCAATATTCTTGTTTGTCCAAGCATATGGAGTTGGAACATGAGACGTCGAGAACAGTATGCTATGTTCGCTACACTGGCTGGGTCTAAATTAAGCTTACTGATTACAGATGTTATGTCCAGTAATAGCTAGATTTTTGTGTCTTGTGGTAGGCATTTCCAACTGGTTTCTTTATCATTTTATATTTCCTCTATTTCTTGGAGTATTGGCTTTCTGACCTCTTCTAATCGTTCGCAATCCAGGATGAAGTGTTCAATATTTTCTGTCTTTACTGCATAGTAAGTAGAGTATATTCGCTTCATTCTTGAACATCTTTATTCGGTTGCTTTGGAGTATGTACGAGCCTGTTGGTAGTTTAAGTTTGATTGGTAGTCTATGGAGGTCCCCTTTTGAACTACAGTTGATCTTCAATATTGGGTGCAGTTTCCCTTTTTCTAGATTAACACAACTCAAATACCGAAGGCCATTATAATATGGAGTAGACTCTGCAATTGGCTTGCTCCAATGTTCATGTATTTTCCTTTTTACTGCTATTGTCCGTATAGCTTTCTTTGGAGCATTATCTAAGTACCACCATGCTTCTACGTCACCGAATATGGTACTGCTTTGACAACTATTTTGTTCCTGTATTTAAATACTGTTACAGTGACAGCCGGAACCTTTGAACCGTAATGAGAGCGGGAGGTTTGGCGCCTTAAAATCTGATTCAACCCACCATTTCTTTAGAAATGCCTGTACCAAGTCAGGGTCATTACGGTTTTCACAGTTTTCCGGTTGTTGACTGATTTTGTCTGTTTATATAATTATGAGTTTTGGCTTTCCCTTTGTAAGATTGTTCGGAGTTCGGTAATTTTGTTATTACCCTTATGTTGTATTTCCTCAGTATGTTTTTAATTTCTATAAACCAGCCATTGCTCTCATTTGACTTGACTATTAACTGCCTTCTAGCTAGGGTCTTCTCTCCTGATTACATATGTTGTTAAATAGCTCCAATGCTCGTACATGTATATGGATTCGCGCTTCTACTGGTAGTAATCCTGAAAGTATGTACACTGCTGGATCTGCTGTTCTTGTCGGCAGGGAAAGTATTTGCTTTATCATTCGTTTTTGAAATAGTTCTAGCTGTGCCAGTGGTGATGCTTTCGGTATTATTAGTTCCATACCATATAATAAGACTGGCGTGATGTATGTCTTGAGCAGGTGTATTAATGTGTCTGGGTCTAGACCATTGTGTCCATGGTATCCACCACCAAACAGTCCATATGCACTTCTTCTAGCCTTTTTGATGTTTTGCTCTACATTTATGGTCATATTTTCTGTCTATGAAGTTGTTATAATTATGCCCAGGTGGACAGCTGATTCTACTATAGGCATTGTTTTTGCGCCCAGTTTATAGTTCTTGACATTTAAAGATTTTTTCTTTGACTTTGCCTTGATGTTTAACGCCACACTTTTCGCAGGATGTAGTTCGTACCCTTCCATATGTGCGTAGCCATTACAGATATTTATCAAAATTTGTGTGTGGTCTGGATTTCCACTTAGTAGGGCTACATCATCTGCACATGCGGTACAATTAGTGCTTATGTTTCCGATTCTCATACCAATATTTGCTGACTCTAGTCTGGCTAGCAATGGATTAATGTAGAGCTTATATAGGTCTGTACTGAGGATACCACCCTGTCGCACTCCCTGATTCACTTGAAAAGGTTCGAATATTTGTCCTGCCCATTTGATAAAGCTCTCAGCTTTCTCATGTAGGCTTTTGATAAGAACCCAGTATTTATCATCAATCCCCGCTTGATATACCCTTCTTTCCATGTGACTATGAATAACTTTGTCGAATGCTGCTTTGGCATCAAGTAGTATGACTTGACCTTCGGCGTTAATATTGTTTACGACCTCTCGGTAACATTCCTCCACTGGCAGGGCTGCATTTATTGGTGACCAACCACTGGTAAATCCTCTTTATTTTCTGTTTTATGTTTCCATTACCTGCTTTTGGATTCTTTCTTTGATGATTGTTTCTATTATTTTGCTGATCACTGGGAGTACAGTTATGCCTCTATAATTTGAGGCCTGCGATTTCAATCCTTTATTTTTAAAGATGGGTGTAAGAAGTCCGACTTTCAGTGTTTCTGGTACTTTTCCTTGTCCAAAGATCTCGTTTGTTATTAGCAATATGTTCTATTGTTAGGCCATGGTAGTCGGCCGATTTGCCTCTATTTATCGATCTAATTGCTTTCATTATTTCATCAGAATTGGTGTTTGGTATATTTTTGTCAGCCACGTTGTCGTTTATTATCTTTATTTCCTCTTCTACCATGTTATATTTATTATCTATGTCCATTTCGGGGTCAAGTGTTGCCAGTTGTTTGAAGTGCTCTCTAAAACCAGTTATTATATTTTCTTCTCTCTCATATTGTATTCCATTGACATTGAGATCCAAAATGACATCATTTCCCTTTTTTCTATTATTGCGTACTAATTTGTGAAATAATCGCATATCTTTTGTTTTAGTTTCCATAATCAGTTGCTTTTCTTCGCCCCTCTGTTTTTCCAGTTCTACCCGGATCAACCTCCTGAATTCCTTCTTGGATTCATTTTTCTCTTTGCATATTGGATTATTTGTATCTCTTGGTTTTCCCTTGTCTTTCCAAATTTTGTATTTTGATCTCATTATTTTGAGTGCAGACTTAATTTCTGTTGTCCATGCTTTAAAATTTGTTTTCGCGTTGTAACTGAGTTTAGCGAACGAGCTTGCGACAACTGTGTTCTTCATCAGTTGACATGGTTTTGAGACTACCGCATCTAATGTTTATTCACTGTTAGTGAGCTGATTTTGTAGTTGTTCTGTATTTGTTTGGACCATTGCCATATATAAATTTTTATCCACCTTTTCCCATTTTATTTTTCTCTCTATCTTCTGGACATTTTTTACTTTCATTCTTGTACGCTTTATGTTCAAATTTGAATACCATTCTGATCGGGTGGTGGTCGGAAGTGTTCTCCACTATTGTGTCAATGACTTCTTTGTTTGAATTGGTACTGGGGTTATGCAGGAAATAGTCTATTTCTGAGCATTCTTTTCCCATTACGTTTGTAAAGGTTTTGGCTGTGTTGTTGAATTTTAAGTGAGTCATTAATGAATTCCCAAAGATATTTACTTCTTTTATTATTGGCAGCCTTATTGAGGTCTTCGTTTATATCTCCTCCTATGACGATCTTATGTGTATTTCCATACTTTTGAAATAGTTCGTAGAGTTCATTTATGCATTCTTGAAATTCAGTTACATGATTATTACTTCCCTTGGCAGGTAAATATACTGATATTAATCGTAAAATATGTGATAAAAAGATTATGACATGAAATTTTCCATATCGTCCCTGGTATCAACCCTCGACCCATATCAGCCCTCCAGTTTCGCTGTCGGGCTTGATATGGGAGTCTCGGGCTAATACCAGGGCCGATATGGAAAATGTCATGTAATAATCTCTTATTATTACCTAATAAAGTGTATTTTTCTGTTTTATTGAGTACAATTTTAGTATTATATATTTTTCGCTATTAAAATGGGCCTGTCGATCTATTGCACTCCCGATGAACTATTGCACTGTGCAATATTCTGCACGTGGCGTCTATAGCACCGACCCGAGTTGACCTTTGAACACGATTTCTGATTGGCTTACAGTTTTGCCGATTGACCAATCCAATAATTCGTTGTTTAATCGATTCGGAATTTGTCGTCTGCGGTATAAACAACAATGGCTGCACATGAAACGGACAGGTTTCCATCCATAAATGATGCCGATCTGGACGCTCTCCTTGAAGCCAGTGATCATTTTCGCAGTTGTTGACTTATAACATGAAAACAGAAGAAGATAGAGAAAAAACTTTCAATTAATGAAATGATCAGCAAGTTTAGCTCTACAATAATGAATATATGGTTGATGCTAGTTTAAGTCATTTGAATCAATGAATCATTGATTGTGTGGAAACGTGTCAGGATACTATATTTATTGAAGGCCAAGGAGGTGTATGCAGTATAAATATAAATAATTAGAACTTGGTAATGTTTTGCTGACATAAAGAAAAACACTTTCTTGGTAATGTATTAGGTAATAAATCTGTTATTTAATGGTTTCAGGTGCAATAGACTGGAACATTTGCCCTTTGGTCCTGGGAACTCAGGGCAAATATTCCAGTCTATTGCATCCGCAACCATTAAATAACTGAATAATATTGCACCGCATCGGTGGCGTAATGGTTAGCGTGCTCGCATCGACTTCGTTAAATCGTGGGTTCGAGTGCCGGTCGGGTCAAACCAAATAATATAAAATGAGTATTTGTTGCTTCTCTGCTAGACACGCAGCATTAAGGAGAAAGAGCAAAGATTGGTAATAATGTATCCGAGTGGGGCGACATGTCTATCCGCGGATTGTTGTTTCTGTTCAGTGAACTACTTTTTTTATAGCACTATAAAGCTCCAACTAGACATGTTGGTCTAGAACAAAGTGGACCTCATCGTCATCTCATTGAATATTAACTTGTTCTCTCCATACTATAGCTGAAAAATTGCTGACTTGACGTTATAAACAACAATCGTTCACTCACATAATATTTCAGGGGCGGTTGTGGTCGTGATCGTATGGTAGTTGGATTTATAACTACCCATGGAATCAGTGCATATCACCACCAACGTTGTGAGTTCGAACCCCTCTTAGGCGAGGTGAATTTTCGTCGGTGGTTTTCTGCGGGTTCTCCAGTTTCCTCCACCAATACCACTGACCGCCACGATATAACTGAAATATTGTTGAAACTGGCGTTAAGCACCATAAGCGCAACCCCATAATATTGCATTATATCGACTATAAGTTTTCTCTATTTGTCTATCAGGTTACAACAACAACGGATGCGGAACTTTGTATATAAGAAGAGTTTGAAAATACCAAAAGGGTAATCAGAATCCGTATTGAAGAAGAACAGACAACACAATGGGCAAAAGAAAATAAGCGAAAGGACAAACAACGATCTACAAAGCATACATATAAAACTAAAGATCGAGTAACACGAACCCCACTTAAAACCTGGAATGAACTCGTTTGCTCCTGAAGGACAAGCAGTTCCTGCTCCAATAGTGACACCCGTCGTGTTAATCTAGTTACAAATATTGTATTAATTGCTTAAAAAGTGAGAAGTAACGGCAAACAACCAACCTAAATCATAGCTTTCCATTTCCCTTATTTCACTCATATATACAGTTTTAGAATGTAAATAATTTCACAAAGTTACAACAAGTATAACAAGGGTGATATTAGTGGAACAGGAACTGCTTACCCTTCCGGAGCACCCGAGTTCACACCCGGTTTTAATGGGGTTTGTGTTACGCGATCTTTAGTTGTATGTTTATGTTTTGTAGATCGTTGTTTGTCCTTTTACTTTTTATTTTGGTCATTGTGTTGTCTGTTCTCCGATTTACGGATTATGATTACTCCTATGATATCTTCTTCAAGCTCTTCTTATACTTGAAGAAACATTATGTATAGGAGAATGTCCAAGTAACTCTCCATCCTTATAAATAATGGAGCCGAGGCCCCGAAGGTGCCGAGGCCCATTATTTTTAAGGAATGGAAAGATACGAGGACATTCTCCAACTTAAAATCCACCCATTGTACTTTACTAATTTTATTAATTATTAATCTTGTAACAAAGAAAAGTCTGTATATAGTATCTAAAGTACAAAGTATTAAATTGTTTTCCCCTTGTGGGACCTTAAAGGTACAAAGAGAACAATAACTCTCCATTCCTTAAAAATAATGGAGAGTTTTGACAATAGATTTACATCACAGGTGGATTTTAATGGTAAATAATTAAAGATTACAAGCAGTTGTCATAGCTTCAGTATGAATTTAGAGAGATATTTGAATGTGGGCTCTTCTGATTAAATAGGATTGGAGAATTTAAATCTTAATTTCACCATGAACATGATGACTTGATTTTCCCTACCATATTTCATTGTGTTATCATTTTAGCTTTTAAATATAGATATTACCGAAAAAGGTAATTGTTCAGAGAATAAGAAACAACGAAAGATCTGTATCAACTCATTTCTAGAACATGTATTTAACTTTAGGAAAGATTTTATAGCAAAAATATGTTTGATGTACAGTAAGCAATAGTGTTATGTGTTATACATGTAACAACTTCATGTCAGTGTTTTGTTATGATTCACGTTTGTTAAATGTAAAGATTGGTATATGGTGTTTAACGCCACTTTCAACAATATTTCAGTTATATCATGGCGGCTAGTTAAATGTAAAAAAAAACATTCCAAACACAAATATTTTATAGTTGTCTTTCAATAGATAGTGATGTCAATGACTTCATTATTCAAGTGGAGTTCGTTGTAAACTTTTTCGAATACCGCAATTAACTTTTGATACTCATTTTGTTATATAATTTTATGTAAAACAACATTTTACGTGCTTGAAACATTTTTTTTAACAGTCATCTTTGATAGAGGTAGAAATCATTTCAAAAGAGAACTATCTTATTTTTTTTCTATATATAGCCATGCTAGTGACAGTTGTATTAATGTACTGTCTATTGTTATATTGGTGTACCGTCGACCGCATCGACGGTGTAATGGTTAGCGTGCTCGGCTCGAGTGTGGTAGATCGTGGGTTCGAGCCCCGGTCGGGTCAAACCAACGACTATACAATTGGTATTTGTTGCTTCTCCATATTTTTGATGCATCACATTTAACTTATTGACAATCAAATGGTAAATTTCAATACTCGTTTTATGTTATATTTTTTTTCAAGTTACATTTTTTAATGTCTTTAAATATGATGGTTTTTACCACAAAATTTGTTTTTAAATCCAGGTTTGAAATGTTGATGCTATATACATATTTTTTATGATAATTTGTTTTGTAAATATGCTTCGTTAGCTTAAAATGTTACTTTAATTATGTGTTCTTTTTCATATCCTAAGCTTTGTGAGATGTTTGCCTTTAGCTTTGTGTTGTTTATTTTGAGGATGAGTAATGCTTACTGTTATTCTATTCGGGGGCCCGGATGGCTCAATGAGTTAGGTAGTTGGATTACCTAACAACCCACACAAGCCTTTCACCAATACGGCATGGGTTCGCACCCGGCTTTGTAAATTACTAAAAAGGGTGCACTCGATTCGCAGCTGAAAGTGATAAAGTTCACCAGTTGCTTGTCCATGGTCGGTGGTTCTCTCCGGATACTCCGGCTTCTTCCACCACTAAAACTTGTCGCCATGGTATAGCTGAAATATTACTGAAAGTGGCGTTAAACACAATAAATTAAATCAAATCAAATCAAACGTAATTCTATTCCACTTGTAATAAGGATTAGTGTTGAAAACCTTGAACCTTTTCTGGTTGTTAATTGAGAGGAGTTAATCTTCTTATTTGTGTCTGGTCATTTAATCAGATGCTGATGACTTACTTATTTTAATAACTAAGCATTTAACACCGGTCACGTGCTATTAGATCACCTGTATCTACTAATGACGGTGAACATTTAACACCGGTCACCTGCTATTAGATCACCTGTATCTACTAATGACGGTAAACATTTAACACCGGTCACCTGCTATTAGATCACCTGTATCTACTAATGACGGTGAACATTTAACACCGGTCACCTGCCATTAGATCACCTGTATCTACTAATGACGGTAAGCATTTAACACCGGTCACCTGCTATTAGATTACCTGTATCTACTAATGACGGTAAACATTTAACACCGTCACCTACTATTAGATACCTGTATCTACTAATGACGGTAAACATTTAACACCGGTCACCTGCTATTAGATACCTGTATCTACTAATGACGGTAAACATTTAACACCGGTCACCTGCTATTAGATACCTGTATCTACTAATGACGGTAAACATTTAACACCGGTCACCTGCTATTAGATCACCTGTATCTACTAATGACGGTAAACATTTAACACCGTCACCTGCTATTAGATTACCTGTATCTACTAATGACGGTAAACATTTAACACCGGTCACCTGCTATTAGATTACCTGTATCTACTAATGACGGTAAACATTTAACACCGGTCACCTGCTATTAGATCACCTGTATCTACTAATGACGGTAAACATTTAACACCGGTCACCTGCTATTAGATCACCTGTATCTACTAATGACGGTAAACATTTAACACCGGTCACCTGCTATTAGATCACCTGTATCTACTAATGACGGTAAACATTTAACACTGGTAACCTGCTATTAGATCATCAGTATCTACTAATGACTGTAAACATTTAACACCGGTAACCTGCTATTAGATCACCTGTATCTACTAATGACGGTAAGCATTTAACACCGGTCACCTGCTATTAGATCACCTGTATCTACTAATGACGGTAAACATTTAACACCGGTCACCTGCTATTAGATCACCTGTATCTACTAATGACGGTAAGCATTTAACACCGGTCACCTGCTATTAGATCACCTGTATCTACTAATGACGGTAAACATTTAACACCGTCACCTGCTATTAGATCACCTGTATCTACTAATGACGGTAAACATTTAACACCGGTCACCTGCTATTAGATACCTGTATCTACTAATGACGGTAAACATTTAACACCGGTCACCTGCTATTAGATACCTGTATCTACTAATGACGGTAAACATTTAACACCGTCACCTGCTATTAGATCACCTGTATCTACTAATGACGGTAAGCATTTAACACCGGTCACCTGCTATTAGATCACCTGTATCTACTTCCAAATCAAAACTGGTTCTGAAGTATGTTGGTGTAATATTCTAATACTAGTACTGAGAATTGCAAAACTATATAAAACATATATTAGGAGACTAAAAAGTGTTCTACAAAATCACATCAAACTATAAAACATCTTCCTACCCAACCATTTGTACCCCGCCAAACATCTGCCTACCTAACTATCTGCTTCCCACCCAACACCTATTTACCCAACATTCTGTTTCCCGCCAAACAGCTGCCTATCCAACCATCTGCTTCCCACCCAACACCTGTTTACTTAGCATTATGCTTCCCGTCAAACAGCTGCCTATCAACCATTTGCTTCCCACTCAACACCTGTTTACCCAACATTCTACCTCCCGCCAAACAGCTGCCCATCCAACCATCTGCTTCCCACCCATTACCTGTTTACCCAACATTCTGCTTCCCGCCAAACAGCTGCCTATCCAACCATCTGCTTCCCACCCAACACCTGTTTACCCAACATTCTGCTTCCCGCCAAACAGATGCATAGCACACCACTTGTTCCGCACCTAAAACTAGCTTGGAACCACCAAGGAACCACTGTAACATGACTTCGCAACTACTTATATTAATATATACCCAGTATTATAGGCCAAATCCCCTATTAGTGAAATGACGCCGCCATGCAAGTGCTTTTCACATATGAGTAAAATCCTAACCCCCGCAAAAGTTTTGCGGTCGCCATCATGAGTTAGTTAACCGTTACGGTATTTCTGTGTCACAAATGACCACGGATATGTTCCACTTGTCGTAAGCACTTCCCGGTCCTTTCCTCATTCATGATTTATCACCGGGTGTGTAACTAGAGTAACACGAAGGGTGTCACTACTGGAGCAGGAACTGGTTACCCTTCCGGAACACCTGAGTCTACCCTCGGTTTTAAGTGGGTTCATGTTGTGCGATTTTTAGTCTTCTGCCTAATGTTTTGTAGATCGTTGTTTGTCCCTTTGACCTCTTTCATTTGGCTATTGTGTTTTCTGTCCTTCGGTTTACGGATTCTTATTAACCCTTTGTATCTTCAAACTCTTCTCGGAACGGGCATTTCAATAAAAAAAAGTGTTACTATGTTAAACTAGTATTATGGGTCCAAACCTCCCCTCTTAGTGCAATGATGCGGCCATACAAGTGCTTTAAACATATGAGTAAAATGCAAACCCTCACAAAAATAATAAACTAACCAACACAGAATACATAACAGTATCAGTTTTAATACTTTTAAATATAAATACCGAAACCTATAGATGTATCCGTGTTCATGTTTGATTTAAGGATGATAAACATGTCATCTGAATGTGAATATAAATGATACTGAAAAATATCAGCCTGCCGAGCCAGAATATGTTGGCGAGTGGCTTCATTTTATTTAAACTATGTCATACCAATCTGCCGATTTATCTAAATTGTACAATACCAACCGCCTGTTTCGTTTGTCATGGTGTATACATGATGGCATACCCGATCTGCGTAGTAATTTCCGGGCATATTGTCCATCTGGAGAAACGAGAATGACGTCATATGATGGTACGCCCAGTTTTTAAACCATCCAAATAACCAGCTACGAAGACATTCCCACTAGCATCAGGACTAAGACCATGTGGTCTGCTGATATTTTTTTCTTAAAATTTCCAGATTTCTTTTCCTCGCATGTCACAGCAGTGAATGGTACCCTCATCGGTATTCGCATAGTAAAATCTGCTATTAGATGACGTGAAGAAATGGACACCCTTTACGTCAATGGTTATCGTCTTCTGCAGGTTTCCTGTGATATCCATGACTTGTATACCCTGGGTTTCGACGACAACATAGATATGACCGCTCATGTAAGAAATTCCCCTGCAGGGATAGCTGGTACGATATCTTTGGACCGATCTTGTATTTTTCGATGTATCGATAATTTCGATAAAGCACACTTTATCATAAGTGACGGCAAATGTATAATAATTTATTGACGTAACATCAAACGGATACGTAGAGACGCTATATTTGATGAGAAATTTCCTTTGGAGTCGTAAACACTTAATGCTTTATTAGCTGGTTCTGCAAATATAATTTGGCCATTCGAAGCGGTGGTGCACCCTCTCATGTAGTCATCTGAACCGGAAGCTGATTTCATGCTCTTGCACAAATGCAGTTTCACTCTCATTACAAACCTTGGAATTTTGCCTGCACGGGATTCGGATAATTTGTGTTCATCTACGTTAACCTTGTCCGGCTTATTGATCATTTCAACTATCCCAAAAGATGCTATCTCGGAAATCAAGGATTGGACTGTAGGACTGACACTCAATCTGAGATACATGTGTTTGATCCCTCGCAACAAATCGGAAGTGTTTTTTCGTCTTGAGAATATCTCTTTCGAAGTTGTTGTGTTCCAAGAAATGTTTCTGTGTTTGTACTAAGGTGTCTGATTTTGACCGTCTTTTCTTTTAAATCGTGAACGACATGTTTTTCTTTCTCTAGCTCTTTCAAACTTCCATCGAGTTCAGCTTTTGTACGTTCATATACTTTATTCAATTCATTTAAAAGATCCCTTTGAATTTTATTGATATGATCGTTTATTTTATTTTTTAAAGTTTCTACTTCCGTTTCAATTTTCTTCTTCTGTTCCTTGATGGTATTCAAGTTTTTTGTTCTTGAAGAAATTACCTTTTGTATATTCCCTGATAATTCCGCCAGTTTTTTCTCTAAATCAGTCAACTGAAACGATGACTTAGCATCTTTCGATGCTTCACTGATTGTGAGTTCGCCACTACATTTAGTGTGTGATTCTGGTTTACACTGTAAGCAGACGACATTGTTGTGAAATTTGCAAAAGACATAAAATTTGCTTTCGTGATCTTTTTTACATATTTTATGGACAGTAAGCGCAAGTTTATTGTATTTCTGAATAGAATTGAATTTGTGTAGAGAATGGCTTGATAGATGAGTTTATATGCATTTGTGACAATATGCCTTCTCGCACGTGCAGAACCATGCGTCTGCGTCTTTATTCGTATGACGAGCCTCGCATTGACTGCATACTTTATTATCCAATGAAGACATTTTCTAAAACAAACAAAAAGAAGACAATTTTAAATTTAGAAATTTTAATATTTTGAAACACAGAATAGACATTATTGGTAAGTAAATTTTATATTTTGGTGACGGCTAAGTCGGTTTAGTTGGGTACATCGATTTTAAGCTACAGCTATTTCGTAACAGCAGGAGATATGCCCTACCTTGCATAAGAGGTTGATTAGATATGCAAGAAAGCATTGAACCCTGTTGTACAAAAATATTAAAATAGTTCATCTGTTTTGAGTACATGTATTTTGGAATACTTGCTCATGACAGAACGAAAAAGAGTTTGAAGATACCAAAGGGGTAATCAGATTCCGTAAATCGTCCAAATGGCCAAATGAAAAAGGACAAAAAGACAATTAACGATCCACGAAGCACTATGCAGAAAACCAAAGACCGAGCAACACGAAACCCACTAAAAACCGGGTGTCAGTACATGTAGTTTCTACTATTAGTTGGAATACTCGGTCATGATAGAACGAAGATTGGCTTTGTCGACCATTATTTGTTGTTGGTTTTTTGGGGGTTACTTTTTAACCATTAGCCCTTGTATTGGCTGTACTTCCTCAATTGACGGCTTCTTATTACCTTTTGATTTCTTCAAATCATGGGGTTTTTTCTAACTAGAATTAAACAAATATTGTATAGTGTATTAAATATATCATAAAGGTTTAGGTTTAGGTTTTTGGTATTTAACGCCACTTTTAACTATATTTCAGTTATATCATGGCGGTCAGTTTTATTGGTGGATGAAACAGGAGTACCCGGAGAAAATACCACCGAACTGCCGCAAATCACTGACAAACTTTATCACAGAATGTATCGAGTACACCTTGCTATGAACGGGATTCGAACTCACACCTTTAGTGGTAATAGGCACTGATTGCATAGGTAGTTGTAAATGAACAGACAACAAATTCATTCCATACTTACATACTGTGTCAATGTACCCCTTAGTACATAAATTTGTTCGCATTAAGTATGTTCGTTATATTCATAGTGATAGGCGTATTCACATAAAATTATTGAAATATTATATTTAATGTGTCACTTTGTTTAAAGTAAAGGAATGGTTCATTTAACTTGCATTGTCTTAAAAAAAATAATGCAATACAAAATTACACACAACAATAAGTTTGAAAGGGCTTAATTGCTAATTTAACAATTAAAAGAGTTAACGTTATATGTGGAAACATGTTAATTTAGTCACATTTTTGTGTGTGACCTTTTGATATATCATATACATTATTGGTAATCCACGTGTCGTTATGAATATTGCCATATCAGTAATGTTTCAAAACTCATAATTTGGACATGGGTGGCCGTGGGTGACGATCGTTGATTGCTGACCCCTAAACCTCACAATCCATCTATACGTTTTAAGATTTATAGACCCTTCTCTGTGACCAGGGATTTCAACGAGCAGTTCGTTATAACTGTCCTGGCATTAATTCTGCAATAAGTCTGTCGTCATGATATGAACTATTGATGAAAGAAAAACAAAGATATCTAATTTAGTGCGCATGACGCGTTTCCGGAATAAACCGTTATCAGGTACACCCAAAATAGACAATCGTAACTACTCGGCCATTCTCGCTACCCTGCAAATAACCTCGTATGCATTAGGCGTATAAATCGCAATTCTTTTCACATGTCCGTTACATGAAAGTTTGATAAAGTTATATTTTAAGCAATTTTCTATATTTCAATTAAAGTTTAAATTAGTTTTGCATGATTAGATTTTACTTCGTAAGTCTTCCATATTGGATTTTCGTGGACTATATTTTTGTGCGGTTTAACTTAACTTAACTTCCGGCAAACAATTTAAGAAAAATTTCTACTATGTACGTACGAGGTTATTTGCAGGTTAGCGAGAATGGCCGAGTAGTTACGATTGCCAAAATAGAAAGATTGAAAGAATAATAACCCCATGCAAAATCAGTAATTAAAGGGTTATGGTTAAGGTTATGGTGTTTAACGCCACTTTCAACAATATTTCAGTTATATCCTGAAACGCATCGTGCGCACTAATTTCGATATCTCCGTTTTCATTTAAAAAACACTTAAAAATTGAACTGAAATGTGCTAGAACACGTCTAGATTCATCAGTAAATCAAAATGGTCGAAATTCGGATATCTCCCTTGTACAAATATTTAATATTGTCTTTAAACTAGAGTAAAAAAACATACCAATCTTTGAGATTTTAATCGATCGCAAATAAATTTACAAACTTAATATAAGTGCAAATGTGATAACAGTTTTAAATCAACAAATTCATTTATGTTTTGCAATACAAATCGATATTTTAATTCTGTTATCTTTTTAATTCTGTTATCTAACAGGAAGGGTTATTATGGCTTCTATTATACAAATTCAAGTTTTTGTTATAATTCTCATAGGATGTATTCAACACGCAGGTTTGTTTTATATTGAAAACGTTACGAATCAAGCCATATGAAATGGTTAATTTTTATACAGTTCATAATAAACTTTTTCCTTTTACAACTTCCACCCGTGTGCCCGTTCCGGTTCCATATTTCCCCTACATTGTTTATTGTTGATAACCTTATTCCCATGACTACTAGTATAGCTGAAATAATATCAATTTCTGAATGTATATCAAGGTATGCAACGGGCCTATAAGCTGTATCATTGGTATCCTTGATTTCAATATCATTGGGCAAGGTGCGATAAAATAATCGGCCATCTTTTTAGTGAATTATTTAGTGAAAGGACATCGTTTTGGGAGGATACATAATATCGATAAGATCTGTGTTCTCGTAGAAGCTCATAATAATGGTATTTAATGTTCTTTTTATTAGGGTTAACGAATTAAATTAAATATGCAGACATAATTATGGTTTTCACAGTTTTCCGGTTGTTGACTGATTTTGTCTGTTTATATACTTATGAGTTTTGACTTTCCCTTTGGAAGATTGTTCGGAGTTCGGTAATTTTGTTATTACCCTTATTTAAAATATACAGTCAAACCTGCCCATGCGGTCATCTCCTTTAAACAGTCACCTGTATTAAAAGGTCACCTTTTTCTTCTACTATCATAGAAAATTTCAAATGAATTGAACCTCTTTTAAGGGGTCACCTGTCTTGTAAGACCACCTTGTCTTTATCCCAAAGGTGGCCTCTTAATACAGGATTGACTGTATTTATGATATAGAGACAACCAACATATACTGGTATCACCAACCAATGTTCCTATTAATAGTCATCGTTAATCAGGCAAATTAATTTATCTATTTATCTGAAACATTTTTTTCATCTTTAACTAGGTACCTTACGTTGCTACCAATGTGGCGATACATTAAAGGATGAACCGTGTGCATCAGATACAGCGGATATGCAAGCTGAGCATTATCGTTGGCATAAAGCTTTAAATGATAGTGATTCTAAACAGGAACCATACAAGTACCTGAAGAATTGCTATAATACACATTATAATGCATGCGTCATCGAGAGAATTGAGTTAATTGGTAAGTATACATATATATATATAGATATTTCGTATTACATGTCAATAAAATAATTTCTTTTATTGTTTGATTGTATGAAATCTATATAAATAAAAATCTACTAATATATCAACAGATAAATACACTTACAATCGTACATATTTTTGTATCAGATGAAGGTCAATACAGAAAAACGTCGTGCAATTCTACATGTTTTATTGCAATTACTGCGTCGATATCTCTACTGGTGGACTATTATTAGATCACCGGGGTATCATCCGTCTAGTAGTCAGTGCTTCGGCGTTGACATTGGATTATTAGATATATTTTATTTTCGAAATTTACAGTTCTTAAATCATGTAATTATTATTAAAACTAATGTTCTTTTTCTCTCAGGCATAGGTGACCATAACCGATTTTGGCTATCCACATACAAACTCACAAACACTCATTATAATAACTGAAAAAACTTATTATATCCCAAATTTAAATGTTTGTCAGTGACTTAATTGCAAGAGGTCGGTGGTTTTCTCCGGGTACTCGGGTTTCCTTCACCAATACAACTGACCGCCACGATATAACTGAAATATTGTTCAAAGTGGCGTTAAACACCATAACACTAAACCCTTAAGGATTGATAACATTCGAAACGAATTTATCCGAAGCTAATATTAAATTTTACTAAAGTGTATAAGAAAAATTTGTAACATAGAATAAATAAACATTTACTAGCATAGTCTAACCGTTGTGGTGTGTATAAATCACATTTGTATTATATCCACAGAGCCCACAATTTGTGTGTTATGAACATAATAATAAATAAATAAATTCTTTATTAAAGAAAGTTCAATACATGAACATTTTACAGAGAAAGTAAAGAAATTGCATAAAGATAATAGTCAAAAAATAAAATTAGTATTATTAATATACAAATGTACATAATATAAGATTGAATTTGTGAGATTATGTGTTGCAAGGGAGTAAAACATAATTACTACAATGTATATATATAATGGTGCTACGTGCCAATATATGTAAACAGATAAATAAATAAATTGACGTAGTGCATTACAGATTTTGTTCTAAGCAAAAAACTCAAGTTAATAAATCTTATATCATTGTCTTCATTACTGAGTAACCAGTTAAATTTAGAAGAAATATCAATCATTCTATTGATATTCGTGTTTGAGACTACTAGTTACATAATATCTCCTAAGGTCATTAAATTATACATTGTTTTGATGATGTGTTAAAACATGCATATATTCTATTTCAGGTCGAATGTTTGCCTTTATACGGGACTGTAGTGACAGCCACACGTTTTCTATTCCTGACGTGCCACGATTTGGAACACTAAAAGCTAGCCTTAACCATACGACATGTGTCTACATGTCTTTTTCTAAGATTATGGCTTGTGTAACACTCTGTGACACTGACTTTTGTAATGGTCCACAGATTGACAGTGGGAAAGAAAGTCTACGTGCACAGAAGTGGGCCATCTTGGCATTAGTTATGACATTATGTATTACTCACATTTAATATTGTCTTTGTTTTCAATGCTTAATCAGCATTTAATGCTCATTGCTGTTACATATCTTTACAATTTTATAGGACATTCGAAAATAGACTATATATCGTATTTATTGTCGGTTTTTTATCATTCCTAATTATTATGCAATGTAAATGGACAAGTTCTGCTAAAACACATATAATAAAGAAAATTATTTTGGTTGCAAGAAGAGCTTGAAGTTAGCAAAGGTGTAATCAGAATCCGTAAATCGAAGAAGGTCAGACATCACAGTGACCAAAAAGGAAAAGGACAAACAACAATCTACAAAACATTTCACATAAAACTACAGATCGAGTAACACAAACCCCACTAAAAACCGTGGGTGAACTCAGGTGCTCCGAAAGGGTAAGCAGTTCCTGCTTCAAAGATGACCCCAAATGAATACGTTTTTGTCACATACTGCATTTTAGATAAATATTGTTTTTCATATAGAAACAGTTTGATTATGTCACAGGTAAAATACTTGTATTTTTGTATCTCAATTTGATTATGTCACAGGTAAAATACTTGTATTTTTGTATCTCAGTTTGATTATGTCACAGGTAAAATACTTGTATTTTTGTATCTCCTGATAAAATATACAATATATTGTAGTACAAAGCGGAAAATAATAAAATGTTGTCAACTACAAGAACAATATAGCTACTATATAAGTATACAAACTTAGCTACACAATGAATTCGGTTCTACTGATAGCAACACGATACTCTTTACTACGACTGTGACACGGACGAAACACGTTCATTTATACTACATCTTCACCACAGATAAAATATCTTCACTCCTAATGTGTCTGTCCTGTAGATAAAATATGGTATGGTGATTGCAATATGAACATGGATTATATCTTTCCTTAAATTCATTCGCAACATGTTTGTTTGTTATAGGCTGGTGTGGCCAAGCCAGGGAGTTTAGCTTAGTGTTATGCTACGGGCGACTTTGTACCCTCGAGTGTCAACGAAGTGGGTGCGAAACCGCAATATGAATCTTTGAAATGAGCTTAATTTTCGAATGCGGTAAAAGTAATGACAACATGTTGTTTTTGTGCCTCGGGGTCTTCGAGAGATTCCCTGAGATGTTATGTACCAAAACAATTCCTTGAAAAACATGAGGTTGAACAGGGAAAAGTTTTTTTAAATGATCCTACATGAGAACGCAATTTTCAAAAGAAAACTAGTATTGGATAATACTAAGGTTTTAGCTGGCATACTGGTGAATATTGTCTAAGCAGAATAATACATCGCACGAATTTACAAGTTCATTTAATATTCTACGAGGGAAATATTTATCGATATTCATGCAATAACCCTTTAAGAAGAGTTGGAAGATACCACAGGGGTAATCAGAATCCGTAAATCGAAGAAGAACAGACCACAATGGCCAAAAGAAAAAGGACATACAACGATCTACAAAACAATGCACATAAAACTAACGATCGAGTAACACGAACCTGTCGATAACGCCAGGAATTGAAGTAAAATTGCACTAGCGCAAATATCAGGAAATATTAATTTTGCACGATATCTTTTGGCTACAATTTACTACTATATAATGATATCAGAAATTGGTGTTGAATTGTCAGTGAAATGTCAATATTTTGGTCTTTTGGTGGGGTCCGTGTTGTTCATCTTTTTTAGGGTTCTTTTTGTGTTGTCCTTTTACGGTTTTTTTACGTTCTTAGTTCGTGTTGTGATGTCCGTTACGATTTTCGGTTCGTCTTTACCTCCAGGGACCGTCGTGGTCGTGATCGTATGGTAGTTGCATTTACAGTTACCTATGCAACGAGTGCCTATCACCACTACCGTTGTGAGTTCGAATCCCGCTCAGGCGAGATGTATTTGATATAACGCTGATTATGTGATGAAGTTTGCCAGTGACTTGCTACAGGTCGGTGGTTTTCTTCGGGTACTCCGGTTTCCTCCACCAATAAATCTGACCGTCGCGATATAGCTGAAATATTGTTGAAAGTGACGTTAAATACCATAGCTCTCACCCCAACCCTTGTATTGTCAGTTAAATGTCAATACTGTCGGTATTTATATCATGTGTACTATAAATTCAAGCCTCTGTATAAAACAGTGGCAGGTATTTTTTCCAACTTTCACATTTTCATACCTGTTAAAAAGGCGTACACTTTCATAATAATTTTCTGATGAAATGTTCATTATCCTGATGTACAATACATATGTACACAAATTATATCAGACGACCTCATATTATCTTGTGCCACAAAAGTAAACACTTGAAACAATTGATAAAGAACCATCCCACACAGTATAATATAGGTTGTAAAACTTAAATGATGGGGTCACGGGGAATTGATAACTGTAATAGTATGCAGTATATCAAAGTGTGTTAATATTTACTTAGTCGGGTATATACCTTCAATATATTAATGATTACCTGTATCACATATTAACATTGTTGTTTCAGATCACATCGCGTCAGTCTAGGTTATTGAGCGTACCTGATGAAGCTTATTCCAGAAACGCGTCGTGGGCACTAAATTTGATGTCTAAGTTTATATTATGCCAGAAACGCGTCGTGGGCACTAAATTTGTTGTCTAAGTTTATATTATGCCAGAAACGCGTCGTGGGCACTAAATTTGATGTCTAAGTTTATATTATGCCAGAAACGCGTCGTGGGCACTAAATTTGATGTCTAAGTTTATATTATGCCAGAAACGTGTCGTGGGCACTAAATTTGATGTCTAAGTTTATATTATGCCAGAAACGCGTCGTGGGCACTAAATTTGTTGTCTAAGTTTATATTATGCCAGAAACGTGTCGTGGGCACTATATTTGATGTCTTAAGTTTATATTATGCCAGAAACGCGTCGTGTGCATTTGATTTCAATATATATATTTATTTTATCTTGGTCGATACCTCACAGTTAGCACCCAAGGGTATCATCCACTCTGTAGTCAGTGTTTCGGTAGTAACGTGGTTTTATCATTTCCTACATAGTGTAAGAAGAGCTTGAAAATACCAAAAGGGTAATCAGAATCCGTAAATCGAAAAGCAGACAACACAATGGCCAAAAGAAAAATGACAAACAACGATCTACAAAACATTACACAGAAAACTAAAGATCAAACCAAACTAAAAACCCGGGGTGAACTCAGGTGTTCCGGAAGGGTAAGCAGTTCCTGCTCCAATAGTAGCACCCATCGTTTTACTCTAGTTCCGAACCCTGTGATAAGAAATGAATGAGGAAAAGACTGGGAAGTGCTTAGGACAAATCGCACATATTAACCAAGTCATGTTGGCGACCGTAAACTTCCGTAATTATTATTAATATTAAGGTTAATCTCCCTGAGGCATATATAACCTTAGCTGAGTTTGAATATCATGTATATACCTTTCTGGTTTGTTTGCTCCCATATATTTTAAAGTTATTTGGCTCAGAACATACCTGATGAAGCTTTATCCAGAAGCGGATGATGCGCACTAAATTAGATATCTTTGTTGTTATTATTATCACTGGGTCGATACTTCTGCTGGTGGACTATTAGTTCCCCGAGAGTTTTATCCGATCCGCCCAGTAGTCACTGTTTCGGCACTGACTTGGCATAATTGATTTTTTTTCTCGAAATTTACACAGTGCCTTAATCATGTAATTATTATCAAAATTAAAGTTCCTCTCCCTCAGGCTTCGGTGACTTTAGTAGATTTGGCCTATCCTGTTCAAACCCTTTGATTTTCTTTAGTAGAATTGGTCTATCCTGTTCAAACCCTTTGGTTTTCTTTAGTAGATTTGGTCTATCCTGTTCAAACCCTTTGGTTTTCTTTAGTAGATTTGGTCTATCCTGTTCAAACCCTTTGGTTTTCTTTAGTAGATTTAGTCTATCCTGTTCAAACCCTTTGGTTTTCTTTAGTAGATTTGGTCTATCCTGTTCAAACCCTTGATTTTCTTTAGTAGATTTGGTCTATCCTGTTCAAACCCTTTGGTTTTCTTTAGTAGATTTAGTCTATCCTGTTCAAACCCTTTGGTTTTCTTTAGTAGATTTGGTCTATCCTGTTCAAACCCTTTGATTTTCTTTAGTAGATTTGGTCTATCCTGTTCAAACCCTTTGGTTTTCTTTAGTAGAATTGGTCTATCCTGTTCAAACCCTTTGGTTTTCTTTAGTAGATTTGGTCTATCCTGTTCAAACCCTTTGGTTTTCTTTAGTAGATTTGGTCTATCCTGTTCAAACCCTTTGGTTTTCTTTAGTAGATTTGGTCTATCCTGTTCAAACCCTTTGGTTTTCTTTAGTAGATTTGGTCTATCCTGTTCAAACCCTATGGTTTTCTTTAGTAGATTTGGTCTATCCTGTTCAAACCCTTTGGTTTTCTTTAGTAGATTTGGTCTATCCTGTTCAAACACTTTGGTTTTCTTTAGTAGATTTGGTCTATCCTGTTCAAACCCTTTGGTTTTCTTTAGTAGATTTAGTCTATCATGTTCAAACCCTTTGGTTTTCTTTAGTAATATTGGTCTATCCTGTTCAAACCCTTTGATTTTCTTTAGTAGATTTGGCCTATTCTGTTCAAACCCTTTGGTTTTCTTTAGTAGATTTGGTCTATCCTGTTCAAACCCTTTGGATTTCTTTAGTAGATTTGGCCTATCCTGTTCAAACCCTTTGATTTTCTTTAGTAGATTTAGTCTATCCTGTTCAAACCCTTTGGTTTTCTTTAGTAGATTTGGTCTATCCTGTTCAAACCATTTGGTTTTCTTTAGTAGATTTGGTCTATCCTGTTCAAACCCTTTGGTTTTCTTTAGTAAATTTAGTATATCCTGTTCAAACCCTTTGGTTTTCTTTAGTAAAATTGGTCTATCCTGTTCAAACCCTTTGATTTTCTTTAGTAGATTTGGCCTATCCTGTTCAAACCCTTTGGTTTTCTTTAGTAGATTTGGCCTATCCTGTTCAAACCCTTTGATTTTCTTTAGTAGATTTAGCCTATCCTGTTCAAACCCTTTGATTTTCTTTAGTAGATTTGGCCTATCCTGTTCAAATCCTTTGGTTTTCTTTAGTAGATTTGGTCTATCCTGTTCAAACCCTTTGGTTTTCTTTAGTAAAATTGGTCTATACTGTTCAAACCCTTTGATTTTCTTTAGTAGATTTGGCCTATCCTGTTCAAACCCTTTGGTTTTCTTTAGTAGATTTGGTCTATCCTGTTCAAACCCTTTGATTTTCTTTAGTAGATTTGGTCTATCCTGTTCAAACCCTTTGGTTTTCTTTAGTAGATTTGGTCTATCCTGTTCAAACCCTTTGGTTTTCTTTAGTAGATTTGGTCTACTTTGGTTTTCTTTAGTAGATTTGGTCTACTTTGGTTTTCTTTAGTAGATTTGGTCTATCCTCTTCAAGCCCTTTGGTTTTCTTTAGTAGATTTAGTCTATCCTGTTCAAACCCTTTGGTTTTCTTGCTCACAAAGACTTTTACATAGTGTGGATTTCCAAAGTTTTGATTTTGAGCGTACCAAATAAAGTTTATTCCAGAAGAGTATCGTGTGCACTAAATTGGATATCTACGTTTCTATGAGTGTAAAAGAACATGGGAAACTATCCAATTTTGTAGATTTCCAAAGTTTTGATTTTGAGCGTACCTAATAAAGTTTATTCCAGAAGAGTGTCGTGTGCACTAATTTGAATATCTACGTTTTTATGAGTGTAAAAAAACATGGGAGACTATCCAATTTTATAGTTAGGCACACATTGAAGTAAAGGAGTGTCACACAACCAACTTCGTCAGTGGAGCGATACCCTTTACTTCTGTCGATAAGCGCCACAATTAGGCATCTCTTTAAATAACATTGTCTCCCCTGTCTCCACTGAATTGTTCATGATATGCTACCGTTACATTTCTTGTAGTAAACACCAAGCTATCGCATATGCATATATATTTCACGGTTGATCCCACCATTTTCACAACTTTTTTGGTGCGTCTTTCTCTAAAACTTAGAAATGTCAACATGTAGTCAAATGTAAGCAACTTTTTCAGTTAAAGAAAAGGTCAGTCTACATGTATATTCAATGTCCGTGCCTTGTGCAATTTCGAGTAATCGACCTCTGATTTTGCTCAATGCTGCCAGTGCAATTTCGAGTAATCGACCTCTGATTTTGCCCAATGCTGCCACTGCAATTTCGAGTATTCGACCTCTAATTCTGATTGATGTCGATTCCATTTCGAGTAGTCGACCTCAAATTCTGTTTAAAGCTGTCAACTCCATTTCGAGTAGTCGATCTCTAATTCAGTTTGAAGCTATCGATTCCATTTCGAATAGTCGACCTCAAATTCTGTTTGACGCTGTCGATTCCATTTCGAGTAGTCGATCTTAAATTCTGTTTGGAGCTACCGATTCCATTTCGAGTAGTCGAACTCAGATTCGGTTTTAAGCTTTCGATACCATTTCGAGTAGTTGATATTAAATTCTGTTTCAAGCTGTCGATTCCATGTCGAGTAGTCGACCTCAAATACTGTTTGAAGATGTCGATTCCATTTTAAGTAATCGAGCTCTAATTCTGTATGAAACTGTCAAATTCGAGTAGTCGACCTCTAATTCTGTTTGAAGCCGTCGATTCCATGTCGAGTAATCGAGCTCTAATTGTGGTTGAAGTTATCGATTCAAGTTCGAGTAGTCGACCTTACATTCTGCTTCAGTATGTCGATTTCATGTCGAGTAGTCCACCTCCAATTCTGTTTGATGTCAATTCCATTTCGCGTATTCGATCTCTAATTCTGTTTTAAGCTCTCGATTGCATTACTAGTTATAATCGAGCTCTAATTATGTATGAAACCTTCGATTCATGTTCGAGTTGTAGACATTAAATTCTGGATATTACTGTGGTTTCAACAAATTCACCACTCTATATTTCATAAACGCTTCACAAGAGGAATTTTAAGGAGCTTTCCAATAAAAACCATAAAAAAAAATTATTAAATAAAATTAGGGAGGAATCGCCATTACTAGTATATTATAATGGGGTTCTATTACATGTAGTTGCAAGTTCTGGAACATGACTGAGATGAGAGCATTTTAATTTAAATTATGAAACAGCCCCGGAAAGTTAGAAGTAAACATAGATCTTACCTATAAATATTTTACAAGCGTAATAAAGATAAAACACTGATAACATTTTAAATCAACGAAATCATTATTTACATGTATTTTAAAATCGATATTAGCATATTCTGTCATCATAAAGGAAGTGGACATTATGGTCTCTCGAAGCGACTTGTTAATTTTTGGCTTTATTCTGTTAGGATGTATTCATTATTCAGGTTTGTTTAAGCTAGCATCATCAATAGTTTCAACCACCCACAGCTAATCTTATAACTTTCGTCTTTGTTATCAATAGATAAGGTGTTTTGTTCTTATGTATAGGAGAATGTCAAAGTAACTCTCCATTCCTTAAAAATAATGGAGCCGAGGCCCATTGTTTTTAAGGAATGGAGAGATACGAGGACATTCTCCAACTTAAAATCCACCCATTGTACTTTATTAATTTTTTATTAATTATTAATCTTGTAACAAAAAAAGTATGTGTATAGTATCTAAAGCACAAAGAGAACAATAACTCTCCATTCCTTAAAAATAATGGAGAATTTTGACAATAGATTTACATCACAGGTGGATTTTAATTAGTTTTTGTGGTTGTGTGGAAATGAAAGGAACGTCCATATTGTTTTGTCTACAGTTATGTGCTTGACATTTTCACGTCTCCGCTCTAAGGGCAAGTCTTATGGTGTTTAACGCCACTTTTAGCAATATTTCAGATATATCGTGGTGATCCGTTTTATTGGTGGAGGAAACCGGAGTAACCGGAAAATAACTACCGACCTACCGCAAGTCACTGACAAATTTTATCACATAATGTTGAATTGAGTACACTTCGCCATGAGCGGGATTCAAAGTTTCAAACTCACAACCTTAGTTGTGATAGGCAATGATTACACAGGTAGTTGTAAATCCAACTACTAGACAATCACGACCATGACAACCTCTCCCCGATCTAAGTGCAAGAATATATGAGAATGGTTGTACGTCTGCACGTAAACAGGTTATTTTTTTCTACTCCGCGTTCTTTGCATTGACAGATCAATAGTATCAGTATGAAACTATGACGTGGATGAATTCATAGATGTTTAAGGATTTGAGGTTGGTTGAAGTTATTATGATACAATGAATCATGTCTAAATCAAACCTCCAACTTTTGCGCTCGGAATAAACAGATGTTCTGTTTACACAGGTTAAATCAACAAAAATTTCCTACATTGAGGTTGTATTTAAAGTTCGTTTTATACAGGATTCCGTTTAATTGAGGGTTCTGTTTAGAAAGGTTTCACTGTATAATAATCATACTTTTGTGATAGAACATGTGTGATTCAGCTTGCTGCATAATATTCATGTCTTTATTGTATACCACGATCCCGATTTAATTTTTCATTGACTAACATCTTTTTTTTTATCAAAAATCCGTCTCACAGCATTAAAAAATCAGTTAATCTAGTTGACTATTCAGGAAACAGTCAACTGAAAATACTTCGACTACATTCGACAAATATCCCCTTCAGTTAAAGCTTCATATTGACACTAGAATCACGAGTGTCTTATGACACATAGAAGCCATATATGATTTACGGTCTTAGACGACAGCATACTAGCACTAGGTTTGAGTTAGGGTTGTGAGTATTTATTGTCACGACACAGCAAGAAATGCTTACGTCTCCCGTGGGGTTCGTGTTGTTCAATATTTAGTTTTCAGTGTCATGTTTTGTAGACAATTGTCAGTCTTTTTGTCCGGTTTTTTTTTGCCCATTGTACTGTGTCTTGATTTACGGCTTCTGATTACCCCTTTGTTATCTTCAAACTTTCTTAAGCTATATACAATGTAGTTACTACCACATATCACGAGAGTGGAAACCACGGAAAGTTGTAACGAAACGACCGGTAAAACACACTGCCATGGTTAGTTTCTGGAAACCTTAACCATTTAGGTGTACATCGGTGATTCCAATGCACACCAATGATGATAGGCTTTGAGATGAAGTCACCGATCCTAACCACTCGCCCACCCACGTTCCCACTAGTACTCGGTCGTTCAAATTGAACACTATGAATGTTTTACAATCCATGTTTAGATCGATGTATATTTGAAGTCTATATCTAACTTTATCTCTTGTCCTTTTGTTGATAAGAGGGTGGGGTGGTCATGATCGTATGGTAGTTTGTTTTACAACGACATTTGCAATCAGTGCATTGTGAGTTCGAATCCCGCTCATAGCGAGGTGTACTCGATACAACATTATGTGGTAACGTTTGTTAGTGACTAGCGGCAGGTCGGTAGTTTCTCAAGGGTACTCTGGATTCCTCCACTACTAAAACTGACCGCCACGATATAACTGAAATATTGTTGAAAGTAGAGTTCAACACCCATCACCCCTTTTGTTGATGTATTGTAATACTGATTGCTTTATTAAGTGATAACATTCCAGCAAAACGTGTGCAGGTCTTTCTAACAAAACCAAGACATTTCACAATGGTATATGGTCCGTACTGTCAAAAGTCCCCTCTCTTGTGTTATTTTCCTAAATTCCTGTCTTTTACTCTCGTAGTCTAATACTGAACTTTTCACATGCGCTATCTTTATTTTGTCTGATATAAAAGACCTTTTTTAAATAAACAAACGGACATCATGCATACATGACTTATCACCAGGCTTGTAACAATAGTAACACGACGGTTGCAACTAGTACATCAATCGCTGCTACCTTTCCGGAGCACCTGAATAGATCCATCATTAGTTAGTCTTCTGTGTAGCGCTTTGTTGATAAATATTTGTCCTTTTTCTTTTGGCCATGTTATTGTCTGTCCTTTTTCGATTTACACCATCTGATTGTTCTTTTGGTATCTTCAAAAATTTCTTAAATCATAGCATGCTGTCTGAATCTTCTAGTAATATTTCATTTACACTATATTCTCTTGAACTATTTCATTTTTAGAATAGCTGAATGTAAAACATAATAGGTACATTGATAACAGTTACAACAACAAAAACAGACAATAAAAATAACAAAAAAAATAAACGTAAGAGAAAACCAAGGGAGCAATCAAGAATGCACAATCCAGAAAACTGGCAATATTGGGTACACAAGACACAGGACGAAGACAAACAAAACAACAAACACAACAGAAAAGAATAAAAAAATATATAGCAACACGGAGCCCACCAAAAACCGGGAATGAAGCCTGATGGTCGCGAAGTGTATGCAGTTCCTGCTTCTTATATGACACCCGCCGTGTTACTCATGTACACAGTCAATTCCGGTAATAGTCTTGGCAGTGATAGAGGAAATTAAACTTCTAAGTAAAGAGTAAAATGTACACTGTCATTGCAAGTATTTTAATCTTTTGAATTCAGATACATTACTTTGTTACCAATGTGGTGATTCGTCAAAGGATGGCCCGTGTGTCACCGATACGGCAGGTATGGATGCTGAGTACAGAGATTGGAATGATACTTCTATTGTGAGTGACCTTAAACAGGAACCATACACATATCTGAAAAACTGTTCTAGTACAGGCTATAATTTTTGCGTAATTGAGAGAATTGAGGAAATGGGTAAGTAAATGCTATCACTATTGGAGTTTTTTATTTGGAGGGAGGTATTTGACAAGAGCAATTAATAATAGTAGTAAAACCAGTGATGGTAAACAATTCAACCAATTTCATTAACACTTCTCATCCTTAACTCACTGAACATAATAAAATAACGACATATGATGTTAGAAATCCAGGTGACAAGCAGAAAATGGTGTGGAGGGGGGGGTTAAACAAGTTAAAGAAATCTCAACTCTCACCCTCCTGATATTTGGATCTCCAACGGCAATACATTTATAATAGCAACGAAAACATCAAATTTATGGCACACGATGCGTGTCTGGAATGAACATCATCAGGTACGCTCAATATCGAAATACTGAAAAGCCGAGTAACTTAAAACTGTTTTGGAGCAATAAACTAAAAGGTCTAACCAGCATAACCAAAATAATTTCAATAATAATTACATTATTAATGAACTGTAAATTTCAATAATAAATATATCTAATAAACCATGTCAGTGTCGAAACACTGACTACTGGGTGGATGATACCCTCGGGGACGAATAGTCCACCAGCAGTGGTATCGAGACTAAGGACGTAAAGACACGTAATAGGAACACAAAAAACGAAAAAGATGAGCAACACAGACCCCAGCAAAACACAGGGATGAACTCAGGTGCTCACGAACGATAAGCAGTTTCCTCCTCTTATAAGACACCGACCATGTTGCTCATGTAGTCTATATGTGTTGGACATCACTATACACAAACAAACAAACGATTTTAAAACCCCTACCACTCAAAAATACCGCATACTATCACAAAAATACACGGATTGAACAATAGCAGTCAATGAATGCTCGTAGCTAACTGACTACTAGCTAGGAAGGTAGAATATGATGATTGAAGATCATTACTCGTAGGTAAATAAAATCATTACTGATACGTCTAACAGATTTAATGTCAATTAGTCACAAACATCTAAAAAAAAAAGTAATGGTTTTCGTGGGATACCAGAATAAATAGGTCATCAATTTGTTGCATTCAAATATTGAACATAAAATGGTATTATAATATGCAATGAAATATAAATGTACTAATTTAATTGCTAGTTGGACCTACTAGTTGTCTCGACAGATTGTCTATATTGTTAGCAACATAAACCTACCTCACGGATATTCAACAATAGTTACTAAATCTTAACACTTACGAATAAGATTGTTCAAAGATTTACAAGTTTAGATATGTCAGATATGAACTTTGTAGCTTTGTTAATAACGTAGCCATAGCAAATGTGATGTGAAATACCGTTTTTTGATCAGATCTTCTCTTGTAGAATTCTGATATAGCTGTAATAAAATTTAGTCATAGTTTTCAATAATTTATGAAGTCGGTTTCGTTGGTTATCTCGAGATTACAGTCACTGAAGTCTGAAACATTATTACATAGACGAGCAAAGCGAACCAACTAAGAATAAGGGTAATAACAAAATTACCGAACTCCGAACAATCTTACAAAGGGAAAGTCAAAACTCATACGTATATAAACAGACAAAATCAGTCAACAACCGGAAAACTGTGAAAACCGTAATGACCCTGACTTGGTACAGTAAGCGCTATATGATGAAGCCAAAGGAACGTCCCCATAAAAAAAGGGAAATTTACCATTAGGAAAGAAATGGTCTTTGCTGTCATATAGGTGATTGTGTACTGTACACATATATGTTCCCAACAATTTAATATTATCAATCGTTCAATAGAGAAATATGATCTCAATATATCTTTCTTCAAAGTTGGTTGATTGGTTTTAAGGTGTTTAACGCCACTTTCAACAATATTTCAGTTATATCGTGGCGGTCAATTGGTGGAGGCAACCGGAGTACCTGGAGAAAACCACCGACCTGTCACAAGTCGCGGAATTCGAACTCACAACATTAATAGTGACAGGCACTGATTACACAACAGGTAGTTGTAAATCTAACTACCATACGATCACGACCATGATGGCCCTACTTGTACCAATACGATTGAAGAACGGTGAATACAAAATATAGTATATAAGATAAGGGTAATAACAAAATTACCGAACTCCGAACAATCTTACAAAGGGAAAGTCAAAACTCATAATATAGTATACCACTTTATTTTCCAGGTCAAATGCATGCCTATATACGGGACTGTAGTAACGGCCAGAACTTTTCAACTCCTGACTTCCCACAGTTTGCATATTTGGAACCAAAACTCAACCATTCAATTTGTGCCTACAGAACTAAGATTCTTTATTGTATAACACTATGTAACACTGGTGACTTTTGTAATGGACCACAGATTGACAGCGGGTGTATACACCCCCCTGCACAGATGTGGATCATGTTGTCCATTGTTCTGACTCTTTTTATTACTCGCGCTTGATAACCCAGCATTACCTTTACATACGATTAATGCAGATAAATACATTATGAACAATGTAAAGGTTCAAATTACACGCTGAAATCAAATCGGATTGTCTGTATCTGAAATTCTGTCCGTCATAATTAATCTAAGCATGTTTTATTGTTTAAATAATGACAAAGCGATCAGACAAAAGTTTTTTAAGATAGTATTATCTTCTTCATGTCTTTTTACATTTCCGTCACGTAATCAATTATTTTGACATTACCTAAGTAATTTCATATATGTGTTGTAACTGCTAATTTTGGATAATATTAAAAATGTTTTGTCTTGCAACATATAGCATTGTCCTGTTTATCGGTAAAATTTGTTCTAATATACTAGTAATATTTGTTTAGGTTGTCCATGCATGTTTTACTAACCATATTTTCCTAATTTTAAAACTTTTCAAATAATTTTAAAATAATAATAAATCTACAGCTGTTTGATAATTTATTGGTTTATGTTATTGGGTCCCATATATGAGTTCAGCTGATCTGGAAATCGTCGGCCTATTATCAACGTATTACTTCTGTCAGAAATGTTCTCTCTTTGAGCACATAAACAACTAGTTTAACTTGTCATTTTTTATTGATGCGTCTATACTAAGACAGGAGTGAGTGGTCATATATTGGTATGTGATGGGTATCGGCGAGTTTGCCTCCGTTCATGAATTTTTAATTTGATTTAGAAACCGTTCTGACCGTGTGGTATTTTTTTTAATTTATTTTCTTCTTATTATTAATTTATAGTGGTGTTCAACAAAATTGTGTTGTGTTTTTTGTTTTATTTGTCTTCCTCTTGTATCTTGTGTATGCATGGTGGTGTCCAACACATATTGTGTTTTATTTGTCTTCCTCTTGTATCTTGTGTATGCATGGTGGTGTCCAACACATATTGTGTTTTCTTTGTCTTCCTCTTGTATCTTGTGTATGCATGGTGGTGTCCAACACATATTGTGTTTTATTTGTCTTCCTCTTGTATCTTGTGTATGCATGGTGGTGTCCAACACATATTGTGTTTTATTTGTCTTCCTCTTGTATCTTGTGTATGCATGGTGGTGTCCAACACATATTGTGTTTTATTTGTCTTCCTCTTGTATCTTGTGTATGCATGGTGGTGTCCAGCACATATTGTGTTTTCTTTGTCTTCCTCTTGTATCTTGTGTATGCATGGTGGTGTCCAACACATATTGTGTTTTATTTGTCTTCCTCTTGTATCTTGTGTATGCATGGTGGTGTCCAACACATATTGTGTTTTATTTGTCTTCCTCTTGTATCTTGTGTATGCATGGTGGTGTCCAACACATATTGTGTTTTATTTGTCTTCCTCTTGTATCTTGTGTATGCATGGTGGTGTCCAACACATATTGTGTTTTATTTGTCTTCCTCTTGTATCTTGTGTATGCATGGTGGTGTCCAACACATATTGTGTTTTATTTGTCTTCCTCTTGTATCTTGTGTATGCATGGTGGTGTCCAACACATATTGTGTTTTATTTGTCTTCCTCTTGTATCTTGTGTATGCATGGTGGTGTCCAGCACATATTGTGTTTTATTTGTCTTCCTCTTGTATCTTGTGTATGCATGGTGGTGTCCAGCACATATTGTGTTTTATTTGTCTTCCTCTTGTATCTTGTGTATGCATGGTGGTGTCCAACACATATTGTGTTTTATTTGTCTTCCTCTTGTATCTTGTGTATGCATGGTGGTGTCCAACACATATTGTGTTTTATTTGTCTTCCTCTTGTATCTTGTGTATGCATGGTGGTGTCCAGCACATATTGTGTTTTCTTTGTCTTCCTCTTGTATCTTGTGTATGCATGGTGGTGTCCAACACATATTGTGTTTTATTTGTCTTCCTCTTGTATCTTGTGTATGCATGGTGGTGTCCAACACATATTGTGTTTTATTTGTCTTCCTCTTGTATCTTGTGTATGCATGGTGGTGTCCAACACATATTGTGTTTTATTTGTCTTCCTCTTGTATCTTGTGTATGCATGGTGGTGTCCAACACATATTGTGTTTTATTTGTCTTCCTCTTGTATCTTGTGTATGCATGGTGGTGCCCAACACATATTGTGTTTTATTTGTCTTCCTCTTGTATCTTGTGTATGCATGGTGGTGTCCAACACATATTGTGTTTTATTTGTCTTCCTCTTGTATCTTGTGTATGCATGGTGGTGTCCAACACATATTGTGTTTTATTTGTCTTCCTCTTGTATCTTGTGTATGCATGGTGGTGTCCAGCACATATTGTGTTTTATTTGTCTTCCTCTTGTATCTTGTGTATGCATGGTGGTGTCCAACACATATTGTGTTTTATTTGTCTTCCTCTTGTATCTTGTGTATGCATGGTGGTGTCCAACACATATTGTGTTTTATTTGTCTTCCTCTTGTATCTTGTGTATGCATGGTGGTGTCCAGCACATATTGTGTTTTATTTGTCTTCCTCTTGTATCTTGTGTATGCATGGTGGTGTCCAGCACATATTGTGTTTTATTTGTCTTCCTCTTGTATCTTGTGTATGTATGGTGGTGTCCAACACATATTGTGTTTTATTTGTCTTCCTCTTGTATCTTGTGTATGCATGGTGGTGTCCAACACATATTGTGTTTTATTTGTCTTCCTCTTGTATCTTGTGTATGCATGGTGGTGTCCAACACATATTGTGTTTTATTTGTCTTCCTCTTGTATCTTGTGTATGCATGGTGGTGTCCAGCACATATTGTGTTTTATTTGTCTTCGTCTTGTATCTTGTGTATGCATGGTGGTGTCCAACACATATTGTGTTTTATTTGTCTTCCTCTTGTATCTTGTGTATGCATGGTGGTGTCCAACACATATTGTGTTTTATTTGTCTTCCTGTTGTATCTTGTGTATGCATGGTGGTGTCCAGCACATATTGTGTTTTATTTGTCTTCCTCTTGTATCTTGTGTATGCATGGTGGTGTCCAGCACATATTGTGTTTTATTTGTCTTCGTCTTGTATCTTGTGTATGCATGGTGGTGTCCAACACATATTGTGTTTTATTTGTCTTCCTCTTGTATCTTGTGTATGCATGGTGGTGTCCAACACATATTGTGTTTTATTTGTCTTCCTCTTGTATCTTGTGTATGCATGGTGGTGTCCAACACATATTGTGTTTTATTTGTCTTCCTCTTGTATCTTGTGTATGCATGGTGGTGTCCAACACATATTGTGTTTTATTTGTCTTCCTCTTGTATCTTGTGTATGCATGGTGGTGTCCAGCACATATTGTGTTTTATTTGTCTTCCTCTTGTATCTTGTGTATGCATGGTGGTGTCCAGCACATATTGTGTTTTATTTTGTCTTCCTCTTGTATCTTGTGTATGCATGGTGGTGTCCAGCACATATTGTGTTTTATTTGTCTTCCTCTTGTATCTTGTGTATGCATGGTGGTGTCCAACACATATTGTGTTTTATTTGTCTTCCTCTTGTATCTTGTGTATGCATGGTGGTGTCCAACACATATTGTGTTTTATTTGTCTTCCTCTTGTATCTTGTGTATGCATGGTGGTGTCCAACACATATTGTGTTTTATTTGTCTTCGTCTTGTATCTTGTGTATGCATGGTGGTGTCCAACACATATTGTGTTTTATTTGTCTTCCTCTTGTATCTTGTGTATGCATGGTGGTGTCCAGCACATATTGTGTTTTATTTGTCTTCCTCTTGTATCTTGTGTATGCATGGTGGTGTCCAACACATATTGTGTTTTCTTTGTCTTCCTCTTGTATCTTGTGTATGCATGGTGGTGTCCAACACATATTGTGTTTTATTTGTCTTCCTCTTGTATCTTGTGTATGCATGGTGGTGTCCAGCACATATTGTGTTTTATTTGTCTTCCTCTTGTATCTTGTGTATGCATGGTGGTGTCCAACACATATTGTGTTTTATTTGTCTTCCTCTTGTATCTTGTGTATGCATGGTGGTGTCCAACACATATTGTGTTTTATTTGTCTTCCTCTTGTATCTTGTGTATGCATGGTGGTGTCCAACACATATTGTGTTTTCTTTGTCTTCCTCTTGTATCTTGTGTATGCATGGTGGTGTCCAACACATATTGTGTTTTATTTGTCTTCCTCTTGTATCTTGTGTATGCATGGTGGTGTCCAACACATATTGTGTTTTCTTTGTCTTCCTCTTGTATCTTGTGTATGCATGGTGGTGTCCAACACATATTGTGTTTTCTTTGTCTTCGTCTTGTGTCTTGTGTATGCATGGTGGTGTCCAACACATATTGTGTTTTATTTGTCTTCCTCTTGTATCTTGTGTATGCATGGTGGTGTCCAGCACATATTGTGTTTTATTTGTCTTCCTCTTGTATCTTGTGTATGCATGGTGGTGTCCAACACATATTGTGTTTTATTTGTCTTCCTCTTGTATCTTGTGTATGCATGGTGGTGTCCAACACATATTGTGTTTTATTTGTCTTCCTCTTGTATCTTGTGTATGCATGGTGGTGTCCAACACATATTGTGTTTTCTTTGTCTTCGTCTTGTATCTTGTGTATGCATGGTGGTGTCCAACACATATTGTGTTTTATTTGTCTTCCTCTTGTATCTTGTGTATGCATGGTGGTGTCCAACACATATTGTGTTTTATTTGTCTTCCTCTTGTATCTTGTGTATGCATGGTGGTGTCCAACACATATTGTGTTTTCTTTGTCTTCCTCTTGTATCTTGTGTATGCATGGTGGTGTCCAACACATATTGTGTTTTATTTGTCTTCCTCTTGTATCTTGTGTATGCATGGTGGTGTCCAGCACATATTGTGTTTTATTTGTCTTCCTCTTGTATCTTGTGTATGCATGGTGGTGTCCAACACATATTGTGTTTTATTTGTCTTCCTCTTGTATCTTGTGTATGCATGGTGGTGTCCAACACATATTGTGTTTTATTTGTCTTCCTCTTGTATCTTGTGTATGCATGGTGGTGTCCAACACATATTGTGTTTTATTTGTCTTCCTCTTGTATCTTGTGTATGCATGGTGGTATCCAACACATATTGTGTTTTCTTTGTCTTCCTCTTGTATCTTGTGTATGCATGGTGGTGTCCAACACATATTGTGTTTTATTTGTCTTCCTCTTGTATCTTGTGTATGCATGGTGGTGTCCAACACATATTGTGTTTTATTTGTCTTCCTCTTGTATCTTGTGTATGCATGGTGGTGTCCAACACATATTGTGTTTTCTTTGTCTTCCTCTTGTATCTTGTGTATGCATGGTGGTGTCCAACACATATTGTGTTTTCTTTGTCTTCCTCTTGTATCTTGTGTATGCATGGTGGTGTCCAACACATATTGTGTTTTATTTGTCTTCCTCTTGTATCTTGTGTATGCATGGTGGTGTCCAACACATATTGTGTTTTATTTGTCTTCCTCTTGTATCTTGTGTATGCATGGTGGTGTCCAACACATATTGTGTTTTATTTGTCTTCCTCTTGTATCTTGTGTATGCATGGTGGTGTCCAACACATATTGTGTTTTATTTGTCTTCCTCTTGTATCTTGTGTATGCATGGTGGTGTCCAACACATATTGTGTTTTATTTGTCTTCCTCTTGTATCTTGTGTATGCATGGTGGTGTCCAACACATATTGTGTTTTATTTGTCTTCCTCTTGTATCTTGTGTATGCATGGTGGTGTCCAACACATATTGTGTTTTATTTGTCTTCCTCTTGTATCTTGTGTATGCATGGTGGTGTCCAACACATATTGTGTTTTATTTGTCTTCCTCTTGTATCTTGTGTATGCATGGTGGTGTCCAACACATATTGTGTTTTATTTGTCTTCCTCTTGTATCTTGTGTATGCATGGTGGTGTCCAACACATATTGTGTTTTCTTTGTCTTCGTCTTGTGTCTTGTGTATGAATGGTGGTGTCCAACACATATTGTGTTTTATTTGTCTTCCTCTTGTATCTTGTGTATGCATGGTGGTGTCCAACACATATTGTGTTTTATTTGTCTTCCTCTTGTATCTTGTGTATGCATGGTGGTGTCCAACACATATTGTGTTTTCTTTGTCTTCGTCTTGTGTCTTGTGTATGCATGGTGGTGTCCAACACATATTGTGTTTTCTTTGTCTTCGTCTTGTATCTTGTGTATGCATGGTGGTGTCCAACACATATTGTGTTTTATTTGTCTTCGTCTTGTATCTTGTGTATGCATGGTGGTGTCCAACACATATTGTGTTTTCTTTGTCTTCGTCTTGTGTCTTGTGTACCCAATGTTGTCAGTTTCTCCGGATTGTCCATTCTTGATTGCCATCATCGGTTTCTCTAGCTTTTATTTACATTTTAACCGTGTGCAGCGGTGTGCAGGTAACATGACATACCCATATTTGACATGTTTTAAAGGTCTGCGCACCACTTCCTGTACCAGGAATGGAGGGCTTGGAATGCAAAAATTGGGGCGAAATGTAAGTGACGGATATAATATTTAGTAGATGGGAACTTGCTGTGGCAGACGATTTTTACATTGGTGCGCAGACTTTCAGTGTGAGCAGACTTTCTACTTATCATAATATAAAGTAAAAACACAACAGGAATATTTTTCCAAATGCATGTGATATGCTGTAATGGCATGCGATAATTTTTTTTAGATATATTTTAACCTCCATTACCTCCCTTTTTAGCCACAACTTTAACATCACAAAGGAAAAGTTCACAGGTGATTGCAAGGAAATTATTTTTTCGAATTTTTGCATCTAATTGTTCATATTTTTTTTCTGTCTTTGATGACAAAATCGTTTTTATCCATCTAACTAAAATAAATTGGATTATGGATATTTCATCTGTATGTGGCGGCTAGCTGGATAAAGGATACCGCAATACTCGGAGAAAACCATTGATCTTTTAATAAGATTGTCAAAGTCTATCCCATAATATCATTGAGTCTTCCAATGGCCAAGGTCAGCATATTCATCTACATTATACAATGCTACATCAATTGTGACGATTATGAATCGGAGCCCTCGACTCAGGGCCGGATTACAGCCAATTTATGCCATAAGCACAGGACAACCTTAAGCAGGACCCCCCGAACCTTCCACTGGCATAATGTATAAACTAACACAACCCTGTGATGCCAAGACTCAATATATTTTGGGTAGAATCTACTTTAGCGGACCCCGGAAGTCAGATATTGTAATAATCATCGCGCATGACCCATAACCTTTCATTTCGTTACCATGCGGATATAACAACAAAAGCCGCAATTATTTTCAAAATAACGACCATTTTGTCACCGCTTCGAATGTTTTGACATGTATAAATAAAGCCTATAACATTTATTACTGTTTTATTTCATTTTTGGGGATTTTTAGTGCGTCTTTGAGCCTTTTATCTGGCGGCTAAAATAAATTGCCTTGTGGCCAGATTGTTGTGGTGCCCCCGTGTCCCTTGGTGCCCTAGCACGTGCTTATTTTGCCTAAGGGTTAATCAAGGCTGCAGCACTGCCTCGATTCTAATGCAGAAATAGTATTTTACATATTGCAAATTTTGCGTTACGAAAAATTAATATATTAAACTATGTTATGTATAAAGATCAAGGTTAGCACAACATACCAATTAAATTCAATTCTTTTTATTGTCAATTAAGACGCCCATTATTGAGCAGTACAATCATATGCATAATATATACATAAAAAATATAAAAAAGACATTATGATTTCAATGATTATAAAATTAACATGTATGATGTAATGACAAGAATTTATAACAACCCCCCCTTTAAAAAATAACAATAGTATGTTAGCTACAATATAATCAATAAATTAATGATCGATTATAATAATCCATATATGTATACCTATATAGCACAAAGTGACTTGTATGTTGTAGCTACAAACGTATGTAGAAGATTTATAATATACCATTAAAAAACAATTAATACACAGGGTTAAACCACCAGTGATCACATTAATTTGACCTTATAATTTTCTTATCATTTTGTTACTTATTGCAACGCTGCTCACTTGGTGATATATGAATTTTAACTCACATGTGGAGAACGCTTAATCGCATCATTTCACTAAGAGAGGGAGGTTAGACCTATAAATGTAATTTCACCCTACTCTTTAAATAGACATCAGAATGAGCGGTAATATAAAGATATTAAAAATATTTTTAAAAAAATTAAAAAATTAAATTTTTTTTAAGACAATGTGATTTTTTTTGATTTTTCATTTCAAGCAGAACGACCTCGGGTGGAAATCAGAACTTAATGGGACTAGTAATACGCACCATCGGGACGAAACGCGAATAAATGTCTCCGCCTTCTGTATGGATAATGCGGACTACTTTCGCGTAAACGACAACTTGCAGCAGTTCTCTTATTAAAACAGTTGGCTTGGAGTGATCGTTAGTGACCCGTTGCAAGGCATACTATCACGTCCCTATCCGATATTGGTTTCCACTGACTATCTTATTAACCTTTGCCCACAGGGACATCCTAGTGCCACCTTTTTATCTAAATGACGTATTGTGCTGGTAATATGTTCTTGTCCATGCAGTACATAACTGATGTAGTGTTTCACACATGACTTTAAGCACAAGTCGATCCTTTTGTGAAGTTTTTAATCGGTATTTTTATTTATGCATCTATTAATGATAAACAAAAATATTTTCCGTTAGGGATTCGTAATTGGGGCTCCAGAACTCCCAAAGGAGTTGTATATGTAGCATGCATACTAGGTTACATTTAAATACTGCGGGGCTGGAATCCTGCGTTATTGTAGACCTGCACATCCCTATACATGTTTGGCACTTAAGCGACCCACATATCCCATGCACTAAATTGTGAATACACATCAAATACGAATCTCCGCCTACTAATTGAGGGTTAGAATTATGGTGATTAACTCCACTTTCAACAATATTTCAGTTATATCTTAGCAGTCAGTTTTATTGGTAGAGGAAACCGGAGTACCCGAAGAAAACCACCGACCTGTCGCAAGTCACTGACAAACTTTATCTGATAATGGTGTACCGAGTACACCTCGCTATGAGCGGGATTCAAACTCACAACTTTAGTGGTGAGAGGTACTTATTGCACATGTAGTTGTAAATCCAACTAACATAAGGGTAATAACAAAATTACCGAACTCCGAACAATCTTTCAAAGGGAAATTAAAAACTCATAATTATATAAACATACGATCACGACCACGTGGCTCCCTAATAATTAATGCGCTACATTAGACACAATACCGACAGTCACATAGATTACAACAACAGGCATACAAATTACATATATTAAGAAACGTTTAAAGATACAAAAGGTTAATCAGAAGCCTTAATCGAAGAAGAACAAACAATACAATAGACAATTAAAGAGGAAAAGGCAAAGAAGAGTTTGAAGATACCAAAGGGGTAATCAGAATCCGTAAATCGAAGGACAGACAACAAAAATTATCCAAAAACCAATACACATAACGCTAAAGAGGATTGTTCAACGGGAACCCAACTAACAGTTGGGGAATATTTAAGCTATGACAGTGCTTTATCAATGTCTTTTTCAAATGTAGCTTTCCGACCAATTGCAACATAAGAAGAGAAAATTAAAATCTATCTGCATATTCAGGACAAAAGATTGTACGCTAATAGATATTTATATAATAATGTGGTCTTGTCCAGGAAATATGCCAAACTATTACCCAGATCTGAGAGACATATTACCCGACCGAAGGGGAGGGTAATATGTCTCTCAGACCTGTGTAATATTTTGGCATAGGGTAATATGTCTCCCAGACCTTGGTAATATTCTGGCATATTAACTGGACAAGACCACATTAATATCATTATTATACTGAGTGTCTGATTGTCCAGGTAATATGCCAAAATATTACAGTACCAAATATCACTACAGAAGCTTACACGAAGTATAATAATGTTTAATATATCAAATATCCCTTCTTTACCCCTTCCGTGTTGAGATAAATTGATAACAGAATGATAATCTTAATAAGCAAATGAAATGAATTTATCAATTTTGACCACTACATTTTTAAAATCTATCTATAGTAATTAATCAGCGTGTATTTGTTTTTCAATTACACAACCAGAAGATGGAGACAGCACCTCTGTTGATTCTGACAATGCTAATTGTATTTAACATATCTGGTGAGTAAAAATACCGTTCATTACCCAGCTGTGGCTAGTTGTCAATATATATCTGTGAAAGATATTTGATTTGTTGAAATTGTGACAGACATGGGGTAGATCATATTGACATAGCATCAAAAACTGTAAAATGCAATGTCAATCTTTCCTTGATAGAGAGCTGCTGCTAACAATGCAGCTACTGAACCAAGGATTCCTATTGGCTAAGTTGATGTCGTCACTTCGACAAGTTTACGGTCACCACTATGACTTGGTTAACCACTACGGAATATATGTGTCACAAATGACCACGGGTATGTTCCACTTTCTGTTCCTTTTCTCATTCATGGCTTATCATCGGGTTTGTAACAGGAGCAACACGACGGGTGCCACTAGTGGAGCAGGAACTGCACACCCTTCAGGGGCTGCTAAATTCAACCCCGGTTTTGAGAGGGGTTCGTGTTGCTCGATCTCTTATTTTCTGTGTAGTGTTTTGTAGATCGTTGTTTGTACCTTTTCTTTTGGCCATTGGGTTGTCCGTCCGTCGATATACGATTTTTGATTACCCCTTTGATATCTTCAAACTCTTCTTTGAAAAAAACGAAACGTCAAAGCTAATTTGTTTTTTAATACATAGTTTATTGCACAAACAATTGCTTTAAAACAACCTAAGCAGACCAGGATAGCTCACTTAGGGCCCCTGCTTGTTTATAGCTCATTTGTACAGGGAAAACAAATCAGCATATTATATTTTTAAAAAACATTCCCTTTAATTTTTACAACATACACGTTTTGAAAAATGAATGTATAATGTAATTACATAAGATGATTACCATACACTCAGCAAACAAAAAACAATATAACTAAAAAATTTTTTTACAACAGTTTTCTAAATGCCGTCTATCTAGATGAATATATGATACATATATTTTGACTATCCCCAATTTAAGAGGCACTGAACAAATTAAAAAATATATATTTCCCCCTCTTATTTTGACCTTGTGCCGATTAGTGTATGCTTTATATTTCACGCGGGGGCCGTCGTGGCCGTGATCGTATGATAGTTGGATTTACAACTACCAGTGCAGTCAGTGCCTTTCACCGCTGATGTTGTGAGTTCGAATCTCGATCAGGGCGAGGTGTACAACATTATGAGATAAAGTTTGTCAGTGACTTGCGGCAGGTCGGTGGTTTTCTCTGTGTCCTCCGGTTTCCTCCACCAATAAAACTGACCGCCACGATATAACTGAAATTTTGATGAAAGTGGCGTTAAACACCATCAAGCAAACAATATATTCCACGTGAGACTTGCGATCTATGTTGGTCAATCAATAATAAATAAAGTGAACTTTAAAGTACACACTTTAAAGTTCACTTTATTTAATTTGGATTTACCAGTAAAAGAGATATAATATAATGAAGATGCTGTAAATGTAAGTAGCCATACTTATTTAATCAATTCACCGACTTTTCATTCAGTTCATTGACAAAAAATACCAGTCTCTATTGACTTACGAGGGATAGACTCGATTAACATTATAATATCAGATTTCACCCATTATAATAAATTCTTTATGTATACACTTTTTGCTGATACCGGATAATATTATACGAAATCAAAAATGAGAATTTAGACATACAGTATTAATTATTATACTTAAAGCAGATAATTCTTTGCTATTCTTCTCATAAATCCTTAAAAATAAATGTTCTTCCGTGATCTTATTAATATATGTATCTACATTTTATATTTCTCGGGAGTTCATGTAATTTGTTAACACCGATATGATTTTTACCCAATATTGTTGCATTCTGTGCAGTCCTAATATAAATGTTTCAAAGTTTCTACTCGAGAATTACAAAAATGACATGAACCATTCATAGATCATCCCATTTTTTGTTTGTTATTTAGATTCTGTATAAACTGTATTATGTCTAATTTTCCAACTTAAATGGTTTGCTTTTCTTGTTGCTCGATTTATTCGCAAGTTCGTCCATATTTATCCCACGGCAATATTTTTTTTCATTAAAATAAATATTCCAATTATTTTGAAAATTAGGTTACTAAGTATATATCATAGCAATATTAAAAATTCTGGCAAATCTGGAATGTACAAAAACGTATTTAATATTTTTTTTATTTACGCGTCTTGCGCACTGAATTAGATATCTACTTTTTATTTACTATTGACATAGCATCCAGGAACTGTAAATGTAATGTCAATCTTTTTATATGGGATGACTTTGAAAATGGCGAAGCGTCAAATCTGATTCAAGCAATGTCGAAAAACATTTAATCATAGCCGTTTTCATCTAATCATTATACAGTGGAACTTGTGCAATCCGACAACCTGTGACATTCCGACAAATATGTATGGTCCCAAGGTATTTCTGTTAGCTCAAATAAAACCCGAGTATTCCGACATCCTGTACAATCAGACACATTTCCCTGGACCCTTGATGTGTCGGATTATACAGGTTCCGTTGTATATTCAACTCATACGGTTACTCGCACTGGCTTTAATCGGATTGATTTTGATGCACACAAAAACAGTAACTTATGGAAATATAAATTTGCTATGACGAGTCTGTGTCAATTGAGCAGAATCACATGTTTCTGATATTTAGAACAAATATCAGTAAATCTAAAGGACCTGAACAAAGAAAGCCACCTCACTATTTTTCAACATTGATAATTTAAGTGTTTAATCGCTTTTTACTAAGGTGTATGGTTAGTGGTAGTTTGGATCAAGATCAATTTACACGTAGCATTATTGCAACAAGAAAATATATTTTAAATAAAACTAAATTTGGAATTAAATAAATGATTGATTTTGATTTTTTGGTGTTTCAACGCCACTTTCAGCAATATTTCAGCTATATCATGGCGACCAGTTTTAGTGGTGGAAGAATCCGGAGAAAACCACCGACCATGGGCAAGCAACTGGTAAGTTTTATCACTTGCGGCTGCGAGTCAAGTGCACCCTTTTTGTAATTTACAAAGCCGGGCGCGAACCCACGCCGTATTGGTTTGATAGACTTGTATGAGCTGTTAAGTAATCCAACTACCTAACTCATTGAGCCACCCGGGCCCTGGAATTAATTAAACGTTATTAAGGACAGCCAAGGATTTACCACACAGAGACACAGACAACATTGGGTCCAAGACACAGAACGAAGTCAAAACAAAAACATATACACAAAAACGCAACACGGAAAACTAAAAACATAATGAACATCACGAACCCACCAATAAGCTCGAGGTGAACATTGGTGATCGCGAAGAGTAAGCAGTTCCTGTTACTGATAAGACACCCGTCGTGTTAATATTATATTTAGAAGAGACGTTCATTTAGATTTCTACATTTTCTGATTCAATTGCAATGTCGTTCCTTTCTTTTCCGCAATAAGAGAATTAACTACATATTGTTTATAGCATTTCAATTGTCTGCCATTATAATAGTTTTTCCCTTGGAAACTATACATTTAGATATTGATTTTGGTTTGAAACGGATTGAAGTGTTTTCAGTGCAAATGAATGTTTATCATTAAATTTGGATTGTTTCATGTCCAAAAACTGAAAGCACCAAAAAACATTTCATGATTCAACTTTTCTTTTCTCTCACTATTTTGTAATGTAATAATATTCTATTGTGATAAATTAAGCAATAGGATGGGACACAAGTTATTGCAACTTATATTAAAGGGATATCAAAGCTCGTTTTAACAAATATTTTTCCAACTCGTGACGAAGGTTGTTTCTTTTCAATTTAATTGTAAAAACAATCCAAAAATACTTTGCACGCCCATATAATCCCTAATATCGTTAAAATATCACTTAAAAGGGTCGAAATGAATTTTTGTCCAGGAAGCAAAAATTCAATTATTGGAAAAACCGCAAGATATGACAGAATTATCAACGAATTATGTCACTTTTACAAAGTTTCATTGATAAAAACCGGTTTAATGTTTCATAAATATCATTTATTGAACCAATTGCAAGTTTTCATGAGATACAAAAAATTACCAAAATGAGCTTTAATATCCCTTTAAGTCCTTTCCTTACATAAATGATACACAATGACAGCAAAAACATATACAACATAGTATTAGAAATAGGAGGTAAACAAAATAGTCATGAATTAATACAAACAGGGGGGGGGGGGGGGAGGGGGGAGGGAACATTCAGAAAAAATTAGAATATAGCAAAACTCTAAAGCTGCAGACTTGGAGAACAAAATCTGTTTTCGTTTAATTCATTGTTTACAAAGTCCCTCGACTTATAGCAATTAATGAAAAAGCAAATCTATGAAACGGTTACGTTAAATCTCTCCAATGATTTGAATGTTTTGTTGTGCTTCAAATATATATGGTTTTGATTTGAAAATTTCGGTTTAATTTATAAACTGGGCATGTTCTTTACTTTCTAATTAAACATTTGGAAATATTTAGAAAAAATAATAATAGGTTTAAATTATTAAAATGTTCTCTCCTTAGGGTGAGTATGTGCTGAATAGAATTATAACAAAATCCTAGTTTTCTTTTAAATGTTTTGCCCACAAGCCCTTCATCAGTATTTTATTTCACCAAGCCATTTTACATGGTGCTACATCTGTGAAACAATACAGTTAACATTATATCTGAGATGTAGGATCGTGTAACAGGCTTGAGGAAATAAAACACCGATGAAAGCCTTGTGGCCGAAATGTTGGAATAAAAACAAGAGTTTTATTATAATGATATCAATTTGTATTGATGCACAATTTTACCTCAGAGGGATTGAAGGCATACACCATAATATATTACAATAAAACGCACAATATGAATTAAGGTTAAAGAGATAGGCAACAGCAAATAAACATCAATAAATCACCATAGACCAAAAAATAATAATATGAACAAAGTTTTATGCAGAGGTCAGGTCCATCTTCCTTAGTGACCAAAACTTTTTCACCAAAGCGAACAACGAACTGCACAACTCTTTAGGATGACAACATTATGTTGGCTTTCCAATCTTCCGATTTTGAGCGTACTTGATGAAGGTTATTCCAGAAACGCGTCGTGTGCACTAATTTTGATGTCTACGTTTTTATTATGACTATTTTATAATAATATTAGCTTTGATTTACAAATTAGGAGTGATTCGTTTTTTTCAAAATTTAGTTTTAGTTTTGTGCTAACCGGTCATCAAGTGTTGTCTAGTCATATCTTGATATTTACTGTAATATTGTCAAATCTGCCATATATTTCATAACCGAGGATGTAACTAGATTAACACGACGGATGCCACTAGTGGAGCAGAAACTGCCTACCCTTCCGGAGCACCTGAGGTCACCCCTGTTTTAGTAGGGTTCGTGTTACTCGATCTTTAGTTTGATATAGGTGTTTTGTAGATCGTTGTTCGTCCTTTCGTCTTTTTTCTTTTGACCATTGTGTTGTCTGTTCTTCTTCGTTGTACGTATTCCGATTGATCCTCCCCTTTGGTATCTTCAAATTCTTCTGATAATTTTTTTTAATTACGCGTCGTGCGCACTGAATTAGATATCTACTTTTTATTTACTATCGCGGGGTCTATACCACTTCTGGTGGACTATTAGTCTCCTGATGATACTATCTTACCAGTAGTCAGTCATGCGGCACTGATATTGTTTATTAGATATATTTATGTTTGAAATTTTACAGGTACTAATTAATGTAATTTTTCAAAACTAAGGTCATCCCCTTCAAGCATATGTTTCCTTAACAGACTTCAGATATCCTGTTTAGGCCCATTGGTTTACTTACTCTCAAAGACTTTTAAAGTATTAGGCTTTCCAATCTTTAGACTATGAGTACCTTATGAAGGTTATTCCAGAAACCTGTCATGTGCATCAAATTGGATATATTTTATTCTTACTAGACACGGGTGTAAATGCTACATACTGTTACAGTTGTGCTGATTCAACGCGTCATGTGTGTGCATCAAATTGGATATATTTTTTTTAGTTTTTTCTAGACATGGGTGTAAATGCTACATACTGTTACAGTTGTGCTGATTCAACGCGTCATGTGTGTGCATCAAATTGGATATATTTTTTTTAGTTTTTTCTAGACATGGGTGTCAATGCTACATTCAGTTATAGTTGTGCTGATTCAACGCGTCATGTGTGTGCATCAAATTGGATATATTTTTTTAGTTTTTTCTAGACATGGGTGTAAATGCTACATACTGTTACAGTTGTGCTGATTCAACGCGTCATGTGTGTGCATCAAATTGGATATTTTTTATTTCTTATTTACTAACTATGGGTGTAAATGCTACATACTGTTACAGATGTGCTGATTCAACGCGTCATGTATGTGCATCAAATTGGATATATTTTTTTTAGTTTTTTCTAGACATGGGTGTAAATGCTACATACTGTTACAGTTGTGCTGATTCAACGCGTCATGTGTGTGCATCAAATTGGATATATTTTTTTTAGTTTTTTCTAGACATGGGTGTAAATGCTACATACTGTTACAGTTGTGCTGATTCAACGCGTCATGTGTGTGCATCAAATTGGATATATTTTTTTTAGTTTTTTCTAGACATGGGTGTCAATGCTACATTCAGTTATAGTTGTGCTGATTCAACGCGTCATGTGTGTGCATCAAATTGGATATATTTTTTTAGTTTTTTCTAGACATGGGTGTAAATGCTACATACTGTTACAGTTGTGCTGATTCAACGCGTCATGTGTGTGCATCAAATTGGATATTTTTTATTTCTTATTTACTAACTATGGGTGTAAATGCTACATACTGTTACAGATGTGCTGATTCAACGCGTCATGTATGTGCATCAAATTGGATATATTTTTTTTAGTTTTTTCTAGACATGGGTGTAAATGCTACATACTGTTACAGTTGTGCTGATTCAACGCGTCATGTGTGTACATCAAATTGGATATATTGTTTTTAGTTTTTTCTAGACATGGGTGTAAATGCTACATACTGTTACAGTTGTGCTGATTCAACGCGTCATGTGTGTGCATCAAATTGGATATATTTTTTTTAGTTTTTTCTAGACATGGGTGTAAATGCTACATACTGTTACAGTTGTGCTGATTCAACGCGTCATGTGTGTGCATCAAATTGGATATATTTTTTTTAGTTTTTTCTAGACATGGGTGTCAATGCTACATTCAGTTATAGTTGTGCTGATTCAACGCGTCATGTGTGTACATCAAATTGGATATATTGTTTTTAGTTTTTTCTAGACATGGGTGTAAATGCTACATACTGTTACAGTTGTGCTGATTCAACGCGTCATGTGTGTGCATCAAATTGGATATATTTTTTTTAGTTTTTTCTAGACATGGGTGTAAATGCTACATACTGTTACAGTTGTGCTGATTCAACGCGTCATGTGTGTGCATCAAATTGGATATATTTTTTTTAGTTTTTTCTAGACATGGGTGTCAATGCTACATTCAGTTATAGTTGTGCTGATTCAACGCGTCATGTGTGTGCATCAAATTGGATATATTTTTTTTAGTTCTTTCTAGACATGGGTGTAAATGCTACATACTGTTACAGTTGTGCTGATTCAACGCGTCATGTGTGTGCATCAAATTGGATATTTTTTATTTCTTATTTACTAACTATGGGTGTAAATGCTACATACTGTTACAGATGTGCTGATTCAACGCGTCATGTATGTGCATCAAATTGGATATATTTTTTTTAGTTTTTTCTAGACATGGGTGTAAATGCTACATACTGTTACAGTTGTGCTGATTCAACGCGTCATGTGTGTGCATCAAATTGGATATATTTTTTTTAGTTTTTTCTAGACATGGGTGTAAATGCTACATACTGTTACAGTTGTGCTGATTCAACGCGTCATGTGTGTGCATCAAATTGGATATATTTTTTTTAGTTTTTTCTAGACATGAGTGTAAATGCTAGATACTGTTACAGATGTGCTGATTCAACGCGTCATGTATGTGCATCAACTTGGATATTTTATTTTCTTATTTTTACTAGCCATGGGTGTAAATGCTATATACTGCTACAGTTGTGCTGATTCAATAGCTGACCGCCCATGTCAAACTTCCTTAAAAGATATGGTAAATGAAGCTAAATGCATTACTAATCATAACAACACGATGACTGATTGTCAGCAGAGATTTACTGTCAATTGTTCTGACAATAAGCCATATTGTCTGATAGAAAAAATAGAGAGTCGAGGTAAGAAAAAAATACTGGTAGAAGTTTTAGGTTTAAGTTGGTTTATGTTTATGGTGTTTAACGCCACTTTCAACAATATTTCAGTTATATGGTGGAGGAAACCGGAGAAACCTGCCGCAAGCCACTGACAAATTTATCATATAATGTTGTATCGAGTACACCTCGCCTGAGCGAGATTCGAACTCACAACTTTAGTGGTGAAAGGCACTGATTGCACAGGTAGTTGTAAATCCAACTACCATACGATCACGGCCACAACGGCCTCTAGTAGTTGTTTTATATCACATTCATGATCAGTTATATAAGGATTGAATAGTCAGCATATTTTAAGTTCCGTGTGATATCCGCTCCGATTTTTGCATACAAACGATTTTCGGTTCATCTTTACCTCCAGTTGTTTGTAAGAGGGCTCATGTCTTATTTACGTTAATTGTGTTTGTTCGGTTCATCTTTACCTCCAGTTGTTTGTAAGAGGGCTTATGTCTTATTTACGCTATTTGTGTTTCTTTGCACATAGTGGTGTCCAACACATATTGTGTTGTGTATTTGTTTTTCTGTTCTTCGTCATGTGTACCATATGTTTCTCTGGATTGTCCATTTGTATTGCCCCTTCGGTATTCTCTAACGTTTATTTAAGTGTCCGTTTATATTTTTTAAAGTAGACTACCATTTATCCTGTTTAGACCTTTGGTTGTGTTGCTCCCAAAGATTTTAACATTATGTGTCTTTCTAATCTTTTGACGTTGGGCTTTGAGTGTATCTGATGAAGGTTTTCCAGAAACGCTTCGTACGGACTAAATTAGATATCGTTTCTGAGTTTTCAGACATGTGACAACATTTTAAAAAAATAGATGAAAATGACGTGTATCGATAGTACATAACTACTGTACATATTTCAATGATACAATGTACAATGTAACGTTTCTGAGTTTTTAGACACGGGACATTATAAAGATAGATGAAAATGCCGTGTATCGATAGTTATATAAATGCATATCTCAATGAGACAAGATACACAAGGAGTGTCCGGGATACGTAGTTATCAGTTTATGATGCCAGTATATCAAAACGGATCAAGATAGTCTTTCTTTGTGTGACAGTTCGAACAAAAAGTTTCCGCTAAAACGTATTTTGCAATAATCATTGTAATTCTTTTCAATTCTGTAAAAAGAGTTTGAAGATACCAAACGGGTAACCAGAATCCGTAAATCGAAGGATAGACAACACAATGGCCAAAAGAAAAGGACAAACAACGGTCTACACATAAAACTAAAGATCGAGTAACACAAACTCCACTAAAAACCGTGGGTGAATTCAGGTGCTCCGGAATGGTTGTCTGTACATTGACAGTAAAACATGCTTTATTTTCATATCAGTGCAGCTGTATGTGCTCTTTATAAAGCTGATCAAATTTTGAAAAAAACTAATGATATATATTAATACCTGTCTAATCCGTATACAGAATAGACTGGGTTCCTGTGTAAACCGAGTCTTAAAAAAGTAGGAAAACTCTATTAATTTAACCTGTATACACCGAACACAAAAGTTGGTCCCAATGAGGCTCCGACAGATTTCACATTATATGTATATAAAAAACACCAAATCACTACCCGATACAACATAAAGTTTGTCAATGACTTGCGATAGGTCGGTGGTTTTCGACGGGTATTCCGGTTTCCTCCACCAATAAAACTGACCGACACGATATGGCTGAAATATTGTTGAAAGTGGCGTTAAACACCATACAAAAAACCTAGTGCTTACATTTGACATTTCTAATTTTTTTTTTATCTCTTTTTTATTGAAGGAAGTATCCAAGCATTTATACGTACGTGTACTGATGGATCTACTTTTTATATAAAGGGTGTGGATGGACTTACTAATGTACAACCTGATAACCAGACTAATTTTGGATATGCACAAACAGGTTATCTACTTAGTGTAAACGTGTGTAAGGAGGACCTGTGTAATGGACCTAGATATGTAGAAAGTGGATTTAATCTAATATTGCCATCTTATGTTACCATGACATTACTCTCTTTATTGTGCATAATAAATATAACATAACAGTATGTGAGTGATTGATGTTTAGCTGTTTAGCGCACAGTGAGCAATTTCTCAGCTCTATCACAGCGAGAGCAGGCATTGGTTGTTGTATAACGCCTAGTGTGCAATTTCTCAGCTCTATCACAGCGAGAGCAGGCATTGGTTGTTGTATAGCACCAGTGTGCAATTTCTCAGCTCTATCACAGCGAGAGCAGGCATTGGTTGTTGTATAACGCCTAGTGTGCAATTTCTCAGCTCTATCACAGCGAGAGCAGGCATTGGTTGTTGCATAGCGCCAAGTGTGCAATTGCTCAGCTATCATGTCGTGAACAATTTATTTTTGATGAAAGGATGATGAAGTCTGTTTTGTACCTGACCAACACGATTAGTTTGATTTTTATAGTGGTACATCACAACAACAACAACAGTCCATGTAGATATGTCGCTCCACGCGAACACATTTTCTTAATTTCTAGTCAACCAGTCTTGTACTCTGTAATGGTGCGCGCTTATCGGAGAAGCAGTAAATGCTAATTTTATCGTACTTGATTGACTTGAATTCACGATCTGTTACACTTGATTGTAGTACGCTAACTATTACACCACCGGTGGAGGGGGTTCATTAGCATAGACTTATTGTTATTTATTATATACACATGTACATGACCATGCATTTTCATTGTGCAAGAATGGTCGTCGTGGCCGTGATCGTATGGTAGTTGGATTTACAACTACCTATGCAGTCAGTGCCTATCATCACTGATGTTGTGGGTTCGGCTCCCGCACAGGGCGAGGTGTACAACATTATGTGATAAAGTTTGTCAGTGACTTGCGGCAGGTCGGTGGTATTCTCTGGGCACTCCGGTTTCCTCCACCAATGAAACTGACCGCAACGATATAGCTGAAATATTGTTGAAAGTGGCGTTAAACACCATAAACCAAGCCAAACCATTGTGCAAGTATGGTAGTGGGATTTACAACTACATGTGCAATCAGTGTCTATCACCACTAAAGTTGTGAGTTCGAACCCCATTCATGGCGAGGTGTACTCGATACAACATTATGTGACAAAGTTTGTCAGTGATTTACGGCAGGTTGGTGGTATTTTCCGGGCACTCCGGTTTCCTCCACCAATGAAACTGACCGCAACGATATAACTGAAATATTGTTGAAAGTGACGTTAAACACCATAAATAAACCAAACCATCTATTGTGCAAAATATCAATTCAACACATGAAACTGTTCATGTTTATTAAAATAATAACAAATGAAAAATAAATTATGTAATATATAAGATACCCTATTATCCTATTAAAAAATGTAATATACACCATCTTCCATCTTTATCTATTAGTGTCTTCTAACATTTTCAGAACAATTCTTTTCATCTGATTTGTCAATACAGTCCACATACCCATCACATCTGTATAAATATGGAGCGCAAACGTGTCCATGTTCTATTTTACAAGGAAATTCCCAGTATTCACAATTAAGAGCTGAAAATAAAAAATAAAATGAAAAGCAAAATAAATAAATATCTCACCGTCGGAACTATTTCTAAATCTGGAGAAAACCACCGACCTGTCGCACGTCATTGACAAACTTTATCACATTAATGTTGGATCGAGTACACCTGGCCATGAGCGGGACTCAAACTCACAACTTTAGTGGTGATAGGTACTGATTACATAGGTGGGTTGTTTATCCAACTACCATACGATCACGACCATGACGACCCATTACACAAATACATCATCGCTCATTTTCCTCGCTTGGTACAGACACTTTAATAAGAAGTACCGGGGTAAAACTAGCTTTATTCGCCCAAACCTCCCATCAATTATATTTCAAAAATAAAAGGCATAAGATAAAACATATTGAGTTATTCTGGAACCATTACCCTTGTATATGATAATTATGTGTAGCATGGTGTTAGGTTGAACCAGTTTATATTCTGGCAATTTACAAAACTATGTATAAAAACGTAGATATCAAATTTAATGCACATGACGCGTTCCTGAAATAACCTTCAGCAGGTACGCTCAAAATCGAAAGATTGAAAGGTAAATAATTTAAAGTATTTGGGAGCAATAAAACCAAAGGGCCTAAACATGGTAGCCAAAATCGGCTACGGTCACCTATGCCTGATGGAGGAGAACATCGTATGATGCATTCGTCACTTCAAAGCAAGATACATACTTTCGTTTTGAATGGTGTTTAACGTCACCTTCAACAATATTTCAGTTATATCGTTGCAGTCAGTTTTATTGGTGGAGGTAACCGGAGAAAACCATCAACCTGCTGCAAATCACTGTCGCAACTTTGTCACATTGAGTACGCCTCGCTTCAGGCGAGATTCGAACTCCTAACGTTCGTGGTGATAGGCACTGATTGCATATGTAGATGTAACTGCAACTACCATACGATAACGACCACCACGGCCCCTTCACTTTGTATGGTAAATCAACAATGTATCAACCAAAGCAAATAGTATTAGTGTGTGATCTTTTGTGTGGAGGCGAATATGTTCATTTCGGCTTGAAATAGTTTGCAGATATCAACGTGGTAATCTGAAACCGTAAGAACATACAAATAAACGACGAGAATTAAAAAGACAAAGCAAAATATTAATATTCGGCAAAACACTACACGGAAGGAGTGAGTGAGTGATTGTTGTTTAACGCCAACTCAGCAATTTTTCAGTTATATCATGGCGAGAACAAGTTAAATTTCAATGAAATGATGATCAGGTCCACTTTGCACTAGACCAACGGGCTTAGTTGAATTTTTATAGTGCTAGCTCACACAGTCTTTGGTTTGATCTGATCGGGGCTCGAACCCACGACCCACCGCACTCGAGGAGAGCATGCTAACCATTACACCACCGATGCGGTTCTACACGGAAGGCTACTAATTTAGCGACACAAACCCCACTAAAAACTCAAGGGGGTGATGGCAGGCGCTCAAGAAGATTAATTTGTTCCTATTTTATTAGATATTCGTTTTTATTAAAACATATATTACAATCACTTACCAGCATAATCACAATAAACTTCATCGGAGTTATCCCAACAGTCTTTAATGCCATCACAAACTCTGTCATCATCGAAACACTCATACAATGTACCGGAGTTACATCTAAATTCACCAATGCGACAGTCTATTAATATATAAAACATATAATACTGCAATAGATGCTCATGAAATGTAACCATGCTTATTCAATTTGTTCGTCATATTCAGTTCTGTTATATTAAATCAAAGATGCAAATAGCAGTGATTGGCCCTCCTCGTGTTCAGATTTATACTTTGACGTTTCCCAGCTGATACTCTGTCTGTGAATCTGTATTACAAGAAAACTATGTACTTGAGATAATATTGGTTTTATTTCTAATTTCCATTACGAAAATAACAGTTACCAATTATATAAATTTGATTTATTTTGATTTCGCATCTTTGTCAGCCTTTTATGTCACAAGTGAGTGAGTGAGTGATTGTCAGCTTATGTATGTTATGGCGAGAACAAGTTAATTTTCAATGAGATGATGATGAGGTCCGCTTTGTTCTAAGCCAATACGCTGAGCATATGGATAATAAAGAATGATTTGTGATAGACATGACATTACGACTTCCCAACATCGAGTAACAATATTACAAGACTCCTTTGTGTACAGGTGTGTTTTACCTATACATGCACTATTCCAGCTCTTGCATTTATTAGCATACATGTAATATTTAAACAATGTGCTCCTATTGTCTTGTAAGCTATTGTACCAAGAAGTGTGACGGAGTTAGTGGTTGCTGCTTAATACCAAATGAGCTGCTTTTGAGCTACATCATGGCGAAATTAATTTACATTTTGATGAAATTTTTATGGTATCTGTTTTGTATCGGACCAACAATTTTTATAATGCTAGCTCACTGAAACAATAGTCCGCGGGTAGACATGTCGCTCCACTCGGACACATTATTCTGATTCCGAGCCAACCAGTCTTTACTCTTTCTCCTTAATGCTGCATGCTTAGCGGAGAAGCAACAAATACCAACTATATAGTATTTTGTTTGACCCGGCCGGGGCTCGAACCCACGATCTACAGCACTCGAGGCGAGCACGCTAACAATTACGCCACCGATGCTGTTTTATGTAACAAAAAAAGCCTGTTGCTATCAATATTTAAATATTGACATACAAGTATTTTCTTTTGGTATCTTTTCGCTTTTTTTCAATTGTGGCATTTAGCATTTTTGATGCATGCGAGTGGAGATCGTCTACGGTATTGGGACGTTCCGAGTTAATAAATTAATTCGGAAACTCCATAACATTTTTTCATATTTTTTTTCGGGTGAGGTGATGGTGTTGATGTTGTTCTATTTTTAATGTCTGTCTTTTTTATTTTTGTATTACAAAAAGTCGAAATGAAAGTACACATTCATACGCCTATTTGGTATTTTGGTAAATAAGTTGTATCATTACATCTGGTCTTGTCAATCTATGGTACAGTACAAACACAGATTACCGTAAATTGAAACAATAAAAATGTACATACCTGTTGATCTGCTTGATGTTATTAAGAAACAACCTAATGTTATGACAATAGTAAGATGTTTTCCACATTCTGATTGATACATCTGGAAAACAATAATTTGGAAATGGTTATTGAAGAGATTGTACCAAGCCATCAAAGCTAACGGTCGTGTATTTGTGTGTTAGGGGCATCGATTCTGCTTCTTTCTACGATTTTGATAATTAATTTTGGAATTGTTCCGACAGTGTGGTTTTTTTTTTGGTTTTTTTTTTTTTTTTCATTTTATCATAATCCTCCAAATTGGTAATCTATGGAATGGATGGTACATGAGTTGAAAAAAGTTTATTTAAAGATACAAAAGGTGTAATAAGAATCCATCAAAGGAAGAAGAACAGACAATACAATTGATAAATGAAAAACGGCAAAAAGACAAATAATGATGTACAGAAAACTAAAGATTGAGCAACACGAGTCTCACGAACAACAGGGCATGAACTCATGTGCACCGGGCGGATAAGCAGTTAAATCATTTCGAACGATCACAAATGTGTTTTATATTATGTCTGTATGTTTATCCTCTGGAGATCTGTAATCAAACCAATATACATGTTTCATCTCACAAGATCAAATATGAATAATTGAGCAAGTGAATGGTCAGTAAATGTTTTTAGTTAACTGACTACTAGCTCAGCAAGTGAATGGTCAGTAAATGTTTTTAGTTAACTGACTACTAGCTCAGCAAGTGAATGGTCAGTAAATGTTTTTAGTTAACTGACTACTAGCTCAGCAAGTGAATGGTCAGTAAATGTGTTTAGTTAACTGACTACTAGCTCAGCAAGTTAATGGTCAGTAAATGTTTTTAGTTAACTGACTACTAGCTCAGCAAGTGAATGGTCAGTAAATGTGTTTAGTTAACTGACTACTAGCTTAGCAAGTGAATGGTCAGTAAATGTTTTTAGTTAACTGACTACTAGCTCAGCAAGTGAATGGTCAGTAAATGTTTTTAGTTAACTGACTACTAGCTCAGCAAGTGAATTGTCAGTAAATGTTTTTAGTTAACTGACTACTAGCTCAGCAAGTTAATGGTCAGTAAATGTTTTTAGTTAACTGACTACTAGCTCAGCAAGTGAATGGTCAGTAAATGTGTTTAGTTAACTGACTACTAGCTCAGCAAGTGAATGGTCAGTAATTGTTTTTAGTTAACTGACTACTAGCTTAGCAAGTGAATGGTCAGTAAATGTTTTTAGTTAACTGACTACTAGCTCAGCAAGTGAATGGTCAGTAAATGTTTTAGTTAACTGACTACTAGCTCAGCAAGTGAATGGTCAGGAAATGCTTTTAGTTAACTGACTACTAGCTCAGCAAGTGAATGGTCAGGAAATGTTTTTAGTTAACCTACTACTAGCTCAGCAAGTGAATGGTCAGGAAATATTTTTAGTTAACTCTGTCATATCTTGCGGTCTTTCCAAATTAAAGGGATATTATAGCTCATTTTGGTAATATTTTGTCAATGAAACTTTGTAAAAGTGACATAATTCGTTGATAATTCTGTCATATCTTGCGGTCTTTCCAAATTAAAGGGATATTATAGCTCATTTTGGTAATATTTTGTCAATGAAACTTTGTAAAAGTGACATAATTCGTTGATAATTCTGTCATATCTTGCGGTCTTTCCAAATTAAAGGGATATTATAGCTCATTTTGGTAATATTTTGTCAATGAAACTTTGTAAAAGTGACATAATTCGTTGATAATTCTGTCATATCTTGCGGTCTTTCCAAATTAAAGGGATATTATAGCTCATTTTGGTAATATTTTGTCAATGAAACTTTGTAAAAGTGACATAATTCGTTGATAATTCTGTCATATCTTGCGGTCTTTCCAATAATTGAATTTTTGCTTCCTGGACAAAAATTCATTTCGACCCTTTTAAGTGATATTTTAACGATATTAGGGATTATATGGGCGTGCAAAGTATTCTTGGATTGTTTTTACAATTAAATTGAAAAGAAACAACCTTCGTCACGAGTTGAAAAAATATATGTTAAAACGAGCTTTAATATCCCTTTAAGATTAAAAACATCAAAGTTTAAAAGATGTCGTCATATTAAAATCAATTAATCATTATGCCTGCATTACTCAGTGGAGCCGTAGTTGATCTAATTACAATTGGTGCTGCTAATAGCCAAAGATATTATAATAATTACCCAATATATAAAATATACATATTTACATACGTTATTCCTCGAATATTAGAACAAAAATTCCAATGGTTATTGTCCTGGCTTTAAAATATTTATAATTAGATATTGGTCACTGAATAGCATGATGACAAATAGGTGAGTTAGTGAAACACAATCCATTTTCTCTTGACCATAAGTGTACCGGGGTGAACCCAGATACTGACTAATAAGAGGACACAGCTGGGTATTTACGAATAAGTAAGTAAGTATGCTCAAGGAGTTCAATCAACGGTAAACAGTAAGTAGTTGCATAACAGGACTTAACGTCGGATGTACATACAAAAACCATACTTCAGTTTTAGTGGGGTTCGTAATACTCGACCTTTAGTTTTATATGTATGTTTTGTAGATTGTTGTGTGTTCCTTTGTACTTTTTCTTTTGACCATTGCGTTGTCTGTCCTTCGATATACGGATTCTGATTACGCCTTTGGTATCTTCAAGCTCTTTGTCATATATATTGTTTTGGGATATAATTATTTACGAAATAATAGTTTATTAATTTTAATTAAAGGCTTTTACACAAGTAGTTACATGATTCAGTCTCAAGTGTTTGTCCTGTTATTGCATAATACTACAATTGTTTAGAACATATGATTGTAAACATAGGTCGAGCAGTTTTCATTATTTTGAACATATGATTGTAAACATAGATCGGGCAGTTTTCATTGTTTTGAACATATGATTGTAACCATAGGTCGGGCAGTTTTCATTGTTTTGAACATATGATTGTAAACATAGGTCGAGCAGTTTTCATTATTTTGAACATATGATTGTAAACATAGGTCGGGCAGTTTTCATTGTTTTGAACATATGATTGTAAACATAGGTCGAGCAGTTTTCATTGGGTTTATTTCTCGATTGCATGAAAGGTTCGAAGATACCAAATAGGCAACCAGAACCCATAAATCGAATGAGGACCGAGGGTTAGGGTTATGGTGTTTAACGCCACCTTCAATAATATTTCAGTTATATGGTGGCGGCCAGTTTTATTGGTGGAGGAAACCAGAGTTCCCAGAAAAAACATCGACATGTCACTGACAAATTTGTTCACATAAACTTGTATAGAGTACACCTCACCTGGATGGGAATTTAACTCACAACGTGAAGGAGGACATACAATACAATGGTCAAAAGAAAAACAGGACGAAAGGACAAACAATGATCTATAAAACACTAAATAGAAAACGAAAGATCGGATAACAAGAACCCCACTAAAAACCGGAATGAATTCGGGTGCTCCGAAATGGTAAGCAGTTCCTGCTCCACATGTGGTACCCGTCGTGTTGACTTATCAGCACAATAGAGATTTGTCAAAGAAGTTTCATTTGTGGAGTAATACGGAAGAAGAAGAAACCAAGCGATCTGTCGCATGTTCAGAAACAAATCCCATCATATACAGTTGTATCATATTGTTTTGTGCAATGTTCAATAATTTGACTGTCTTATTAAATAACTAGCATCAGCATCTAGTCAACAAGTATATATTATACCGACAACTTGATCATGGGAGATATTATATATCAAATATGTCTTCTATAACCATGCTCTCATGGTAAAGGATATTAAATAACCTACTGTTTGTTTGTTTGATGGTGCTTAACTATGTCTTCTAAAATCATGCTCTCATGGTAAAGGATATTAAATAACCTACTGTTTGTTTGTTTGATGGTGCTTAACGCCACTTTAAACAATATTTCAGTTATATCGTGGCGGTCAGTTTTATTGGTGGAGGAAACCAGAGAACCCAGAGAAAACCACCGACTTGTCGTAAGTCACTGACAAACTTTATCACATAATGTTGTACACCTTGCCCTGGTCGAGATTCGTACTCACAACATCAGTGGTGATAGCCACTGATTACATAGGTAGTTGTAAATCCAACCACAATACGATTACGGCCACAACGGCCCCAATAACCTACTGAGTCCTTATCAATATTAACAATAAAAACTTAGATATCTAATTTAGTGCTCGGGAAGCGTTCTGTAATGTATTCTGAAATTACGGCATTTAACTCCAATCGACCGTTGTAGTTTGTGTTTGATCTGGTGAGACTAAAATATTCCTTGGATTCTTAGTTTCGTATATCAGCCTAGCCTACCCACGAAAACCATGAAAATTGGTACCCCACGAATAAAATTGATTTTACAGTATATATTTACCTGTTTTACTTTTGTTGTCTAGAATCTTCACGTAGCTCACAGTAGCACTATTTCGTCAGCGTGTTATTAAAATGCACATCTGTTACAATAACTGTAGGCATTTTTGTCTATTTACGTTAGCTTTTGGTTAGTTAATTGTTTAATGATGGAAAATTAGGAAAGGAAAACTACAAATAATACAGATGAATACAAAATATGAAACAAACATTGACCCATATAGACTTGACCTTTTTAAAATACATCCGGTAAAAATCATAACAAATATGTTGACAAACATCTTCGTTTCCTGTCAAACAGGAAAAATATGTCGCGAAGCTTTATAGAATAAAATAAGTCATTGACCTGAATGATGCAAAACATAATTAATCTGGTCCTGCTGTTTTCCACGAGTAATTTTTGGTAAAACGATTTACTGATTTTTCATGTCATAGATAGAAATAATCTATTTTTGTCTGCTCAGGGTGGAGGGATACAAACAAATTGAATGATCGGTCCCCAATACCAGTTCCCAACAATATTAATACATTCGAGGTCGTCGTGGTCGTGATCGTATGGTATTTGGATTTACAACTACCTGTGCAATCAGTGTCTATCACCACTAAAGTTGTGAGCTCGAAACCCGTTCATGGCGAGGTGTACTCGATACAACATTATGAGATAAAGTTTGTCAGTGACTTGTGGTAGGTCGGTGGTTTTCTCTGGATACTCTGTTTCCTCCACCAATAAAACTGACCGCCATGATATAACTGAAATATTGTTGAAAGTGGCGTTAAACACCATAAACCATCAAGCCTAATATCAAAACATTTGAATGTGCAGGTACAGTTGATCCCCATTGTCAAACTCAGATAAATCGTTTCTTTTGATAGCTCGAATAGTACATTTGTTGTATCTTTCAGATCAATTTAACCCTGACAACTCGAATACTCGGCTATGGATCGGTACAATCTTTGGTCTGTTCGACTTCGATAGAACGAGGTTCGATTGTAAGCACAGCAAACTGTGGAGGGTTTTAACCGAATAATATCAATAGAACCCCATCTGTCCCAACCGTGGAGGGTTTTAACCGATTAATATCAATAGGACCCCATCTGTCCCAACTTTACATTTGGATCTCCAACATAGTGAGTGAGTGATTGTTGTTTAACACCAACTCAGCAATTTTTCAGCTGTATCATGGCGAGAACAAGTTAATTTTCAATGAGATGATGATAAGGTCCGCTTTGTACTCGACCAACACGCTTAGTTGGATTTTTATAGTGCTAAGCTCACTGAAACAATTGTCCGCAGATTGACATGTCGCCACACTCGGACACATTATCATGATTCTTGATTTTACGAAAATAAAGTTACCCATGTTAAAACTGGATACAAACTCTGGCTTCCATTAATTATTTCTTAATCTTAATCAGATTACACCTATAGAGTGAAAAACTCAAAATTAATCCTGATTACTTTCTATTGCAATTATCCATATGTTAATCATTGCATCAAAATTGACGAATTATTGACATAACATTAGTGAATAAGTGAGATAGGATGTCCTGTATTTATAGGACAATGGTTTGTTTTCATGTTATAAGTGTTTTAAACCTGTCAGTGATATGAACTGCAGTAGTTCTTATTAATGTAGTAACAATACAATGTACATACGTCATTTGTCATTCATAAGTAGATGTTGATTTTCTCTGCCAGGTGCTGGTGTGTGTGTGGAGGGGGGGTTACTGATAATTAAAAACACTACAATTTCGCTTTGAATGGACAGAACAAATACAAAAATGTATTATTCAAAAGCTCTATGCGTTCTCCTAGTACTCTGGTTTCCTCCACCAATAAAACTGACCGACGCGATAAAACTGAAATATTGTTGAAAGTGGCGTTAAACACCATAATCCTAAACATAATCTGAAAATTATCTTTAACAAATCTTTACGACATGGCAAGTATCCTTCAAGCTGGAAAATTGCACACGTGATAGCTATTTAAAAAAAAAGTGATGCCACTTTGCCTTCAAATAACCGTCCGATATCTTTGATAAGTTGTGTTGGTAAAATTAAGGAGAGAGTAGTTTATAAAAATGTTTATAATTCAGTGGCGGATTCAAGGGGGGGGCTTTGGGGGCTTCAGCCCCCCCCCCCCCCCCCCCCCCCCCCGTCGAATAAGTCAAGCACATATATTAACATACGCTTTTCAAGGCTAGTTAACGTCACGATATGGCTTTTAATCGAATGGTCTCGATCTGTGTGATGAAAGTAAAAGAAAATACAAATTAATTTCTTTGTATTGAATTAATCTTCAAAGAGGTAACTATACGTAATTATGCTAAATCAAATTTTCAAGTTTTTATGAATGTATTGTCAAAATACCCAATTAATCAGGTATTGTCTTAAACCGTTATATAAACATATCTAGTGTCACAATTTCATATAGGTATAACCACCAACACCTGTAAATTGAGGCTCTTTCAAGGAAATTCGTTTTTAAATAACATTTATTCTTACAAAAAAATTAAAGGCAAATGTTGCTGTATTACAAAAAACAAAACAAAAAATACACGAGTTTCCGTTTTGAAAATATATGAATACAGCATATTTTAAACTCTAAATGATAATATAAATACATATAAAATAATTAAAATTAATTAGAAATAAAATAGACTTAAATTATATTTTCCCCCTGCTATTGCTCAATCCCTTGAGCACTTTACAAAACTGCCAAAACACACATACACCAGACCAGAAGAAGCTGATGTATCTTCTTTGTTGAAATCCATTTGCAACTTTGATTTTGTCGTAACCATTGTTATTGTTCAAATGTGCCTGGCTTTTAAGAAAGGGCTCAGCAGATCACTAGATTTAGAATAAACCTATTTTATTGTTAACTATATAACATTTGGATCGGACACAAGTTATTCCAACTTACAAAGGTCCTCTACAAGATCACTACAAGAGAGATCACTTGACATAGGCAGAGCCTTAAAAAGCGTAAATTTAATTCAGAGCTCACTAGACTGCAGAGCAAATGTTGAACAATTCAACCACCAGTGTTTTGAGAGGAGTGCTAAAATATGTGAACCGCTAGACATAGAGGTTAAAAAACCTAGAATATGCGGGAGACAAATAATGAGAGATAATGTTGAAGCAGAGAGTCCGGAAGACTACTTTAGGAAGTCAATAACTACCTTTTCTCTACTGTACGCTAAAACGCCCCTGACAATTATCTTGTTAGAAACAAACTTATATATGAGTATCAGTTTGGCTTTCTTCCGAAACATTCTACTATCCACCAGTTGTTAGAACTATACAACTCTATACTCAATTCACTAGAAAAAAAAGAATTTAGTTGTTTTTTATTCTGTGACTTTTCCAAAATAAGGGTAATAACAAAATTACCGAACTCCGACCAATCTTACAAAGGGAAAGTCAAAACTCATAATTATATAAACAGACAAAATCAGTCAACAACCGGAAAACTGTGAAAACCGTAATGACCCTGACTTGGTACAGGCATTTCTAAAGCTTTCGATAAAGTTTGGCACAGGGGTTTAATACATAAAATGAATTCTTATGGTATAAAAGGTCCTTTAATCAAATGGTTTGAAAATTATTTGTATCAAAGAAAGCAAAAAGTGATTAACAGGGCAACATCATCAACTGTTTGTGAAGTCTCTGCTGGAATCCCCCAAGGGTCAGTTTTAGGACCTGTGCTATTTTTAATTTATATAAATGATATTGGAGAGCAGCTCCTCTCTCTCAGTAGACTGGTTGCAGATGATACTTTTTTAGGTTATTCAAGTCAAAATGTTGTTGAAATTGAAAATGTTATAAATCATGACTTGTGTGAACTAAATGCCTGGTCCAGAAAATGGTTAATGTCTTTTAATCCAGACAAAACTGAGATTATGTTATTATCCAATACAGACGTTAGATATAATTTTAATTTCACATTTAATGGAAACAATATCCCTATAACAATGAGCCATAAACACTTGGGTGTAACCTTGTCAAGCGATGATGCTAAATGGAATAACCACATTGAAAATATAATTTTAAACGTATCAAGACATTTAGGTATTCTGCGAAAATTAAAATACAGGTTAAGTAGACAAAATCTAGAAAAAACTGTACTTAGTATATATCCGCTCAATTTTTGAATATGCCTGTGAAATATGGGATAATTGTGGAGTGTGTTATTCAACCAAACTTGAAAAATTGCAACAAGATGCTGCAAGGATTGTAACTGGATTACCAATTTTCACAAAAACAGATAAATTATACTCAGAAACAGGATGGACTACTCTCTCTAGTAGAAGGCATAACAGGAAACTCCAGTTATTTTATAATATAAAGAATGGACATGCACCAAATTATCTTAGAGAACTTATTCCTCCTACTGTACAAAGCACAACTATTTACCCCTTAAGAAACGTTTCGGATTTAATAATACCTTTTTGTAGACTCTCGATTACAACTGAATCTTTTATTCCATCTACTGTTAAACTCTGGAACCGGCTAGATCAATTTGATCGTAATCTTGACACATTAACTAAATTCAAAAAAGACATTCGAAAGGAAGAGTCAGATAACACAAAACGTATCCCGAAACATTTTTATTATGGTCCCAGAAAACTTAATATTATTCTTACTCAACTTCGTAACTCGTATTCCTTTCTAAATTACGATCTATCAAAGGTTAATATAGTAAATTATGTTGCTTGTTCCTGTGGAGCTCCACGGGAAGATGCATTCCATTATTTGTTTACCTATCCTAACTATACTGAAATAAGACGTATTATGATGAACAACTTAAATTGGGTACAGACAAGCGATTTGAATTTGAATCTACTAACATGTGGGTCGGATGATTTAACATACGAAGAAAATATTAATATCATCAAACACGTTTTCAATTTTATTAAATCTTCAAAAAAATTCCTTGTAGTATAATTACTCGATAATTATCTACTCTCCATCCTCGCATCCATCCAACACAACCTTTTCATTAATTCGTTAATTATTTACAATATATCTCTATATGTATTATATATGCATGCTCAGAATGATCATTATACTATGTGAATTTATTGTATAAATGGGAGAAGACTTCATAAGTTGGTAAAACTTGTGTCCTATCCCTTTTGTTAATTTAACAAATAAAATCATCATAAACTAAAATCTGATTTATGCTATCCGGTTCAAGCCATTTGGTGTTCATCCTCCCAAATACTTTTCAACGTATTTGGCTTTCAAATATTTTAGCTTTGAGCGTACCTGGAGTATGCTACTCCAGAAACGTGTCGTGTGCACTAAATAAGATATCTACGTTTTTATTGAAGCCATACTGTTTGCTTTTCTTTTATAATTATTTTAAGACCTTTTTGTAGCATACATTGCTTATTAATTTTGACACCAGTTTGATAAGGTATAGTCCAACTACTTCTTTTTATTAACGCCTTTTCAAATATATTCTCACCTTGTACCGTGTAAATATACTATGTTTGCCTATTTATGTAGACGGCCGATTACTTTTTGCTATAAACCAACATAAAACATTGGATTTTTTTTACATCACATAAACCAGATATTTACATTTCTAATCTATAACTTGTGTTAATCAATCGAATTTGAAGTTCGATACCTACTTACCTGTAAAATTAATTAATTACTTTTTCATACCTAAATTGTAACATTTCTTGAGCCGTATGATATTCTGAATATATGGTATGGATTTCAATGAAAATATAAACCCATTATAAGTCATTAAGTATTGAGTCTGCTGTGCTGCGCGTGCAGAGGAAGTGCTATATTGACGTCTGCTACAACTCAAGAAAAGGTATGAATTTCTTTCAATTATATTTATTTAAAGTATAATAATTCCTTTGATTTTTTGATTTTTTTTTTTTACATGTTTTTGAATTTCATTTCACTTTCTACGTTTTAATTCGATGTTCGTCTGAATATAAGTAGATTATCTATAGATTTCAGTGAAAGTAAAAAACAATTAAAGTCATTAAAATATTGATGTCTGATGCGCGTGCAGAGAAAATGTTATATTGACGTCTGCTGCAACTCAAGATAAGGTATGCATTTCTTACTTTTTTATTACATGTTTTTGAATTATTTGATTTTAACATTGTATATCTATTATCGGAGAAAGACTTGTGTCATAGTACGTCTAAGGATAAAAGGTGAGTGAATGAGTGATTGTTGTTTAACACCAACTCAGCAATTCTTCGGCTATATTATGGCGAGAATAAGTTAATTTTCAATGAAATGAAAATGAGGCCGCTATGTACTATATCAACACGATTAACTGAATTGTTATAGTGCTAGCTCACTGATACAACAGTCCGCGGATAGACATGTCGCTCCACTCGGACACATTATCCTGATTCCGAGCCAACTAGTCTTTGCTCTTTCTCATTAATACTGCGTGCTTGCTTAGCGGAGAAACAACAAATACCAATTTTATAGTCTTTAATTTGACCAGATCGGGATTCGAACCCATTATTTACCGAACTCGAGGCGAGCACGCTAACCACTACTCCACATATGCGGTCAGGATAAAAGGTAGATCGTTTCACAGCGTTGATTCGTAAAAAGCCTGTATCATAACGGTAAATGTCTTCACATATGTTTTTTTTAATTATAGTGAGTGAGCCTGAGTGTTGTCTTACGCCAAACGCTAAATTGGATCTTTACTCCGTATAGTGCTAGCGAACTAACACAACAGTACGCGGGTAGACATCTCGTCCACTCGGTCACATTATCCTGATTGACAACCAGCCAGTCTTTAATCTTACACCTTTATGGGGCGTGCTTATCAGAGAAGCAGCAAATACCAATTTTATAGTCTGGTGTAACCCGACCGGGATCAAACCCAGGATATATCGCACTCGAGGCGACCACGCTCACTTACTGTCTTTACAATAGAATTATTTTTAACATTGCATGCAGCATATAAATAGTTAGCTATGGCAAAACATATTTTGCTCAAAATAACTCAAAATGTCATAGTAATTAACATAATTCAGAATAGCCATTGTCAACATTACATAGACTTTGCCAATCATTTAATAATATTCTGGTCTTTGTCGAATGTTTTGTATGGCTCTTCCAACTTGCACTAGTGGAATACCAAGCATCATTGACTTTGCTATTGTACTGCCCATGCTTTTGTTTGTTTGTCAAGTTTTTTGTGATAGTATTTTGGGTTTTTTTTAGTTGAAGCGAATCTGGTGTACTCGATACAACATTATGTGATACTTTTGTCAGTGACTTACGACTGGTCGGTGGTTTTCTCTGGGTACTCTGGTTTCCAAAGCCGAATCTGTGTAGGTTTTTGATTCTTTGTTTATATATGTGTTATATATGTCGCAGGAGACCCAGTGATCAAGGGGGGAGGTCTTGCATCCCATTAACCGGCTTAACCCAGCGCTGCATTTTTGTGCCTGTCCCAAGTCATGCAAGACCTGGATTTCCAACGTCAAACTCATAGTTTCGTTTATTGGTTGACCATCACAGTTTAAACTTTCTTTTCATGATCGAAAACTAAAGTGTACACTCTTATTTAATACAGTTGTATATTGTATCCCAGGTTCATTTACATTCATATCCTTTCTTTCTAATAAACTGCGAACTATTGTTTTTCAGCAAAATTTCTACTTTGGTAGGGTACAAGACAATCCACCATATTAGTGATTTCATTCGGCGAAACGTTATAAAAATAATTGCTGCACTATCACCAAGCAAGCCACCATTGTTGATGCCTGATATATTTGTGTGAAAATAAGAGTTAATCGTATATACAGTTTAAGAGAAATCAACCGGTTTGCGTGTGTGCAAGTTTTCTTATACAGCGTCATGTGTTCGTCGTTTCCTAAAATCCTCCACGGATGAAAATATCTTCTTAATAAACTATTGCTGAAAACTGTTGGATTATTGTTGTCACGGGAGGTGAATTCAATGTTTTGTTGTTAGAAACTTCAAATACATAATTAGTACACGTTTCTTCTTTTTTCATATCATGTAGTGTGAACCTGGAATCTTCTTCAAAATAACATGTACAGGTATCATACAAGTCGACAAGGTCTTGTGCCATTAGGACATGGATCTCTTTGTTCGTCTATATCAAAAATAAGTTCTACTACCAGGGATCGTGCAGTAAAAGCTAATCTGGTGGAAATATCCAAAACAGAAAAACTTAAGTCAATATTTGACCAACAAAAGAAAGAAAATGAAGTCCTTACTGCAAGAGTAATTAACAGGATATCAAAGTCTCTGAAAGAAAAATCAGCTTTGCATTACGTATTGAAAACCGACTACCCAGTGCCTTGTTTTAAGACCTTACAACATGGATTTAACAACAGGGAAACGTTCACCCCAAATACCTCACATCGTGTGAAGGTAGAAACAAAGGTTTATAATGTCGGTTTCGACAAATCTATTTTTAAACATGATATTTATCGTAGACTAATACAGACGAATCCGAGGCGGAGACGAGAGATTGAAAGAAAATGTCTCTTAAATAAATCAAGGATGAAAAGTCAAATTGTTATTGATAGACAAATTTCAGATTCGGCATTTTTTCGTCTTCTTCAAGATCCGAATAACATGCAAAAATACAAATATCAAAGAAAGCCAACATTGCTTAAACTTCAAGCGGAAAGGGAGATAACTTCTCCTAAAGATGTTGCACAGAAAAGGGAGATTACTTCTCCTAAAGATAGTTCACGGAAAAGGGAGATAGCTTCTCCTAAGGATAGTGCACATGAAAGGGAGATAACTTCATCTAAAGATAGTGCACAAGAATAGACTAAATGAAATGATAAGATAAGGTTAGGGTTATGGTGTTTAACGCCACATTCAACAATATTTCAGTGATAAGATAGTAACTGAATGTATATTTAATATTTCTGTATACAATACGCTGCAACACATGATATGATCATTCAGAAAAATTTGGATTCCAATCGATCTTGTAGTATTTTCCGACCTTATCTGTTTGCTGTTTGTGTTACTGATAACTTTAATATCATTTGCTGTGTTCCGAATGGAACTAAAATTGATTATTGTAACATCGCAAAATTAGAGTAAATGCATTTTTTAATTGTTCCTTGATACGCACCTCTTGATAATAATTTTTTTTTAAACAACCAAACTTACACACAACCTTCTACGTGCCATGAGGTTGAGAACATGCTATTTCACTTTTTATGACACTGATTTCTGGGGTTCTCCAGAGCCAAAACGGAGATTTTCAATGTGTTACGGAAGGAAAGAGATGCAAATCTCTAATTCGCAACTCAACAGAAACCAATCAAAATTGCATACTTTCCTATACAGGAACCAAAGTCAAGTGCCTGCTATGTAATTTGTCGAACACATTGGTTTTTTGGGGGTTTTGTTTTGTTTCCCAGAACTAAGTATGGATTTTCAATGTGGTACAGAGTACTTATTACAACATAAGCCAACCAAATCTGCATATAATTTTGTTTACATGAGTGAGTGATTGTTGTTTAACGCCAATTGAGCATTTTTCCAGCTATATCAACGACTTGCATTCTTAATGATTATGTCCGCTTTTAACTAGCTGATAAACACGCTTAATTAGTATTAGCTCACGGGACCAACAGTTGGTTCTACTATGGTACATTCTGATTCCGAATCAACCAGTCTTTGCTTTTGTTCATTAAAACTGTGTGCTTAGCGGATAAGCAGCAACTACCAATTTCATCGTCGTTGGTTTGACCCGACCGGGGCTCGAACCAGCGATCTTCCGCATTCGAGGCGAGCACGCTAACTATTACATGACCGATGCGGGTTTATTTACATGAATTGAAATCTTGCACCTGTTATTCATTTTATGATCACATTAGTTTTATGGTTTTCAAGAGCCATATAGGGATTTCTAATGAATGATTCAGAATTGAATGCACATCTTCAATCCACGTTTCTTCCTAGATACGTGCAATAAAAATCAGTGCAAAAAAAAATCACATATTTAAAAAAAAAAAAAATACCAGGCGACATACGTCATTCATGCAAGACTTACACCTAAGCTTTATATACAAAAGTATGCGATGTGATGATTTATTCTAAGAAAAACTTGAAGATGTCTAATGGGTTTTAGCAGCAGCGGTAAATCGACGAGGAATGACAGGTAATGCAATGACCAAAAGTATAAGGACAAAAGATGATCCACAAAACACTAAACAAACAAAAAACTAGGCACCACGAAGCCCACTACATACCAGGAGTGAACTGAGGTGCTCCGGAAGGGTATGCAGTTTCTGCTCCACTAATAGCGTCCGTCGCGTTACTCATGTTACAAACCCGGTGATAAGTCATGAATGAGGAAAGGACCTTTTTGTGATTACGACAAACAACATATCCGTGTTCATTTGCAACACGTATATTGCGTAGCGGTTGTTCGTTTTGTTAAATATAATTAAATCAGATCTAGAACTGCTTCCAAACGCATCGGTGGTGTAACGGTTAGTGTGCTCGTTCCAGTGTGGTTTATTGTCGGATCTAATCAACAACTATGGAATGGGTATTTACTGCTTCTCCGCTAAGTACGCAACATTAAAGAGTCCGAGGAAAGACGTTGGACCTGAATCAGTATGATGTGTCCGAGTGGACCGTTAGCTGTTTAAATTAGCTAGCATTAACCAAGGGTGATAGTCTGGTGAAGGGTGGGCATCACCATCCCATTGAAATTTAACTTGTACTCGCCATAATAAAACTGAAAAATCGTTCATTTGTCATAAGAGGGGGATTCAAATCTATTATGTTTGTTGTTTGGTGGGTTTTTTTCAACAATATTTCAGTTATATCGTGGCGGTCAGTTTTATTGGTGGAGGAGACCGGAGGACCCGGAGAAAACCACCGACCTGTTGCAAGTCACTGACAAACTTTAGCACATAATGTTGTACACGCGCCCTGATCCAGATTCGAACTCACAACATCAGTGGTGATAGGCACTGATTGCATGGTTAGTTGTAAATCTAACTACCATATGATCACGGCCACGATGGCCCCTGCAAATCTGTTATGATACCAGGCCATTCGTCTCATATCGCTATAGAACTTCCCACCAACTTCCTGCCTCAACCTATGGCTTTCAATTTTTAACACGTAGCTTCCATCAAATATGTCATGCCTCGCCCGAGCCTCTAGAATTTATAACACGTAGCTACCTTAGCTAACGAAGTATCCAACTTCACGAAGATTTGAAAAAAACGCCACCACCGCTGTCACCATTTTGCAACGTCTCGAGCTAGTATTGAGCATCTCATCTTCTCACACGAAGTCATCTGCTCTACCTACCAACTGAGCTACATGTTAGATCCACTAACAGATAGTGTATTTAGATACGTTATCTGAATGGTCAGACTATTAACAGTATCAACACAGCAAAATGCCGTTAGATCTACTAGCAGAGGATGTATTTAAATATTTAAATATATTATGTTATTCTAATAGCTGTGCTTTAATCTAATTTCTTTACACTATAACATGTGTGTCTGGCAGATTATTTGACTAATCTTGCTCATCACCATTACGTTTTAACCAAACATTAAAACTGAACAACTACTAAAGCATCAAATTAAAACTTTGAATTGAAAGATATTTCTTTTCCTCTCTGGTAACATGGAGAGGAGGATACTTTTTTTTATTATGTTGCCGTCTTTAAAAAGTTGTTCATGTTGCCGTCTTCAAAAGGTTTTTCATGTTGCCATCTTCAAAAGGTTCTTCGTAATTCAAAAAGTAATGGGGGCCCGGGTGGCTCAATGAGTTAGGTAGTTGGATTACCTAACAACTCATACAAGCCTAATACGGCGTGTGTTCGCGCCCGGCTTTGTAAATTATAAAAAAGGGTGCTCTCGACTCGCAGCCGCAAGTGATAAAGTTTACCAGTTGCTTGCCCATGGTCGGTGGTTCTCTCCGGGTACTCCGGCTTCTTCCACCACTAAAACGGGTCGCCATGATATAGCTGAAATATTGCTGAAAGTGGCGTTAAAACACCAAAAATCTAAATCAACAAATCAAAAAGTAATGCGTAATATTGATATATTATGTTATTTCGGCAGATTGACAGTTAATGCTGCATCCAATATTTGAAAGTTAAGTGGGGGAATGAATGGTTGTTGTTTAACGCCAAATGAGCAAATGTTCACCTATATCACGGCGAGGACAATTTACATTCGATGAGATTATAATGATGAGCGCTTTATACTAGACCAACACGCTTAGGTGAATTTTATAAAGTTCAAAGTTCAAAGTAATTTATTGAAAGAAAGTCTAAAATTGAACATCAATTTGCAAAGACAAGACAAAAGAGATGACTAGAAATAAGCATATACATGCATAAGTAATAATCTAAACTATCGAACTCACTGACATGACTGACAGCCAAAAAAGGGGTATACATTTATCAAATGATTAAAGAGAGACAACTCAAATTACTATTGTTTTCTAATATATAAGCATATACTAAATATCACAGAGTGCAGGATACAGAAGATCAACATTGTTTTGTGTCTCGAAGAATAAAACAATTAGACAAATATTTGGCAATTTCAACATTCACATATATATCTTCAGTGCTTAGCAGCCAAACAAATTTGTTCATGTTACTTAGTTCATTGAAATTAGAGTTATTCAACCTCCTAAATAATTCTTTCCGATGTAAACTATATTTAGGACAATTTATTAAAAAGTGTTCTTCGTCTTCAATTTCTGATAAATTACACTGCTTACATAATCTGTTTTCTAGATGTGTTTTTGGAGTAGTGCAACGTCTAGTTTCTATTTCAAGTTTATGTGCACTAATGCGAAAACGAGTTAATATAGAGCGCATCTTAAAATCTTTGATATTTAGATATTCTTCTTATTTAAAAATAGTCTTAACTTTACTATATGTTCTTAATTTGTTTTCATTTCTATTAGTGGTATTGTTAAACTTAACTAAATTAATATTAGTTTTCCAAATCTGAGCAAAATTATCTTTTAATCTATGCTTCAGTTCATTTATTTCTTTGTTTCCACAACTAATTGGTGAATAAAATATTTTTAGCAAGTTCAGCTCTTTAGGAAAAATATGAATACAAGTAACCCAACAATGCTGATCACTCTGAAACATACCATAATGTTCATCTAGTGCTGCTCTTAACATAGGACTTGATGTTTCGTCATGTAAATGAATGCAATATTTATTCATACTAATGATAATATCAATATATAGCGGATATCTACCAAGTTCACCAACCACTGCCCAGTTTGAGACTTTTTTTCCTACACCAAGTACATATTTGTTGAATTGTGTATTAAGTTTATCAATTTTGCTATTTTGAAAAACATTAAAGATGACATTATTCTTGGAACTAGTAATTCTGGATATTACATCATGTTATATTGCTAGCTCTCTGAAACAACAGTCCGCTTCCAGGGCTGGACTTGAGCCAATTGAGCCTCACGCTGGGGTCATCTACTCTTGGCTGTTCAAGTACACACAACACACTGCATGTTTTACAAAGAACAAATGACTGTTCACGTCACTCTGACACATTATTATCATCATCCCGAGCCAACCAGTCTTTTCTTATTGACCTTAAATGTTGTGTGTTTAGCGGATGAGCAACAATTACTTATATGATAGTCCTTGGTTTGGTCCGACCAGGACTCAAAACCACGATCTACCGCATTCCAGGAGAGCGCGCTAACCATAACACCTCCGATGCGATTTGAAAGCGTCAATGTGTTTATGATTTGTTCGAGTTACATTCTTTAGAGCTTTAGAGTTATCTCCCCTATACCACAAGTAGATTGTTTTTAGACATTAATATTATCTGCTTTCAATGCTCATATTTTCGTCAGTATAATCAATGCACCTTATGCTTATGAGAAGAAAGTTTAAACAGTCGTGTTAATCTAGTTACAAGCCCGGTGATAAGTCATGAATGAGGAAAGGACCGGGAAATGTTTAGGACAAGTAGAACATATCCGTGGTCATTTGGGACACAGATATTCCGTAATGGCCAACCAGGCTATGGTGGCGATAGTAAAACAGTTCCGATGTTATCTATTGGAAAATGTAAAAAGATGTATATAGATTCATAGTAAGGTTAGACTTATGGTGTTTAACGTCACTTTCAACAATATTTAAATTATCATGGCGGTCAGTTTTGATTGGTGGAGGTAAACCAGAGAAAACCACCAACCTGTCGCAAGTCACTGACAAACTTTATCACATAATGTTGTATCGAGTACATCTCACCATAAGCAGGATTCGAACTCACAACGTTAGTGGTGATGGGCATTGATTGCATATGTAGTTGTAAATCCAACTACCATACGATCACGACCATGACGGTCCCTTTACTCCTTAAAATGAGATATATGTACTTCTTATGTTATCTATTGGAAAATGTATATACATTCATAGTAAGTTCTCCTGTAGACTATGCAGGCACTATCAATATATGTCCATAGAAAAACATCGTTTATTTCAACAGATAAAATTATATTAAAAGAGGAAGGACCCGATATCAAAACTGCATTCGATAACATGTTTATATACATATGTAAGACGAAGAATATATATATAAATTGGCTCTCCAACTTACATTCTCCTTTTAATTGCAGTTTAATTGAAGTAGTAACTATGCCCCCCCGCTTTCGTCTCGTCCATCCGTCCGTCACAAAGATGTGTACTTTATCCGCCTATATTTTAAACAGAAATTTCTCAAAACTTTGCATACTTGCTTATCACCATAATATTATGAAGATTCATATATTGTTACCATGCTACGGCATTTTAATCGGGCCATTTTGAAGGGGATACTGTGGTCCCTTTTCATAAAAAAAAATCCTAATTCACTATACATGGGAATTCCTCAAAATTATCATGCCTGCTAATTACAATATGCCGATTCAGATATCGCTACAGCAGTTCGGTCGAACCATTTTTGAAGGATTTAAGAATTATTATTTGTTTTATTTTTTGACTTAGTATATTTTATTTAAATGATTGTGCTGGCAAATCCTGTCACTTTTTGAATTGAGATTTCTAAATACTTTGCATGGTTGCTTTCTTACCATATGGTGATTCCCATATCTTTACGGATTGTTTGAGTAGTTATTTTTTGAATGATTTATTGTCGTTTTCCCCTTACAATGTTCTAACAAAAAGTCTGTACATGCACAACTTCCCCTACGATAATTTTAAATGGGATGCATGTGGGTGTTTTTTTTGTTTTTTTTTACCATATACAGATTCTTAAATGATGTCATAACAGTTTCATTTGACCATTTTAAAATTAGTTATTGTCACTTTTCACTTGGCCGAGTATTTCATCAAGAATGTCGAATGTGTATCTCCTCACTCTTTATGCTGATTAGAGCAAAAATAATAGAAAATTCAGAAACATAAAGACTAACAGCACCTACATGTAGATATGTGTCTTCAATACATTTCAATAACAATTGTAAAGAAATCTGACGGCTGGCATTCTAGATGTCCATTTTTTTCTTTTTTCCAGAATGCATGTAAAATACAAAACAAACAATAACATTTGGAAATAATACAATGAACATATGATTTAATACTTGACAGATCACTATTTTTACCTTTTATTTATTGCAAACAAGTTTTTTTTACAAAATAATTTTCTGAAAACAAATTTCAACATTTAGTTAATTTTGACAGTGTTTTTTTCTTTCTTCGTCCTGTGTCTTGTGTACCTAATGTTGCCAGTTTCTCTGGGTTGTCCATTCTTGATTGCCCCTTCGGTTTACTCTAACGTTTATTTGGTAAAGAAAAAAATGGACAGCAAATATCAGGTATTTTCAATAATCTTTCCAGTTTTTGTTATGGAAATGTATCGGAACATGCATATGTAGGTACTGCTACAGTTTAAAATTCTGAGCTTTTCGTGGTTTTTGCAATAGTCAGGTAATATTCAGGGTCATTTTAGGCAATGTGTGTTGACATGAAACATCGGAATAAAATTTACAATGTACACGTGAGTCGGCTTTCTCAAAATATAAAAAAAAAATGTGGGGAAACGTTTGTTTTCGTATAAAAAAAATCTTTATTTAATATTTAGAAATAGCAATATTTTGATTCCAGATCCATATCACTAATGGCTTAAATTTCATGCACCGGAAATGATACACCGGAAACCAATACATGGTTAAATCTGCAGAAAATCGGATGCGCAGTAATCTGGAACTACTTCCGGTTATTAATGTTAATAGTCGTCCCAGATATATATCGGCCCTAAGATAAAGTCGTCCCCGATATATCTCGGCCCAATAAATCTCGACACTATTTTGATGCACCGAATGAGCATGAAATTCAGGGGCGGATCCAGCGGGGGGCGCACCCGGCGCCCCCCCCCCCCCCCTAAAATTGGAAAAAATGTGATTTTTTTTTTTGGCGTAAGATCGTGATTTTTCACACGAAATACCCCAAAAATGTTCGCGCCTCCCTCCGCAATAGGAAAAAATATGATTTTTTGGCGTAAAATCGTGATTTTTCACACGAAATACCTCAAACATGTTCGAGCCTCCCTCCGCTCGGCGCAATTTTTTAAGTACGCCCCCCCCTAACTTGAAATCCTGGATCCGCCCCTGAAATTGGCAGATAATTTTCAGATTCGCGAGCATTTATAGCCGTGCCTGTTTCAATAGATGGAAAGAGCATCCCTACATTGTACTACAGTACACTCCAAAAAGTACACAAAAGTAAGTAAAATTTCTATTTCAATCATCTCAAGGATTTACATGATTTAAATATTAGATCACAGTCGTATGAATTTTAGTCATAAAGAACAATAGTGAAAATTTAGATGTTGGGGTAATATAATATATATATAAGAGTCTCTTATATATATATTATATTACCCCAACATCTAAATTTATATATATAAGAGTCTCTTATATATATATATATATATATATATATATTGTATTACCCTAACATCTAAATTTTCACTATTTTTCTCTATTTATGACTAAAATTCATACGACTGTGATTAGATCATGTGGATTGTACTTCGCTGGCACTACAGGTAGCACCTGTCTCATATTATTAAACAACATTATTAAGAAAAATTGCTGGAACGTGCTAATCTGGGTCACGGGTCACTGTAATCGGGCGGCTGTATCGAGAAACAGATACGGTGTTGAAAAAACTGTTGATACTCATAAAATATTGATAAATGCAATACAATTTTATGTTTGTCTTCAAGAAATATGATAGACAAAACCATGTGAGAAGTTTTATGACGAAATATCTCCGATTTCTATGTAAATTTACGAGTTGGAGTTGCGGCTGTATCGAGAAACAGATACGGTGTTGAAAAAACTGTTGATACTCATAAAATATTGATAAATGCAATATAATTTTATGTTTGTCTTCAAGAAATATGATAGACAAAACCATGTGTGAAGTTTTATGACGAAATATCTCCGATTTCTATGTAAATTTTACGAGTTGAAGTGGGGAAACACCCAGAGGTAATTTTAGCGATGTATTTTTATCTTGGACAAGAATAATGAGCGTCTTGATTGGATGACCGATTTAAAACACACTGACTCCGCATGGTAAAAAGATGCATGTAAAAGAAATCTATGTTATATTTATTCATTTGTTTGATTCTGGAATATTGTTGATCATTGATTTAAAAAAGAAAAAAGGGAAAAAAAGGAGGGGGGGGGTGAATTTTATTTGTGAATTTTACAGTTAAATAAATGTTATGTTTCGACAGTTTAAAGAGAAAAATAAAAATTTGTTGCGACTAAAGCTTAATTCAGCGTTAAAAATTGAACAAATATCAGTGATTTGTAAATGAGATTTATTTCAAATAGAACATCTGAATTTATTATTTATTAATTTATTATTAATGATACAATTTTATATCCCTTGGGAGAGGGAGGGGGGCTATGATGAAAATTTGAAATAAAAACACAGAACCGGACTTTAAGCAAAAGTAATAATCCAGGATAAAAAACTAATCCTGGACCCTGTGTCCATGATTTTTTTTTTTTTTTAAAGTTAATAATATGAAATATTGACATCCACACTTGCCTTTTGGACAGCACATTTCTGTGTCCACACTTGTTGTTTAAAAAAATGCATTGGACTTCGCCCCAAGTTAGGTAACACCTATTATCATATTATTCAAATAATCAAAAAGAAATGTATGTGAATGATCCTAACATACAAAAAAGTATAACACAAGTTAAATGCAACACGAATATTGTGCATTGTGGTTTACCACATCTTGTTGGTTATTCGTTATCCCACTTGATGATTTCCGGTTTACAATTTTCACTTCCGCCTATTAAAAAATCCGGAAAATGTTGTAATCTAGTTAAAATAATATCACATTATGTAGGATTACGAAAAATTGAGAAGATGGCAGAGGGCAATTCCATTAACACTGGAAGAGAAACATTGCCACAAAGAGGAAAAGTTGATAAAGGTAAAACTTCGCAAAACTTACATAAATAAGTATATGAATCAAACGTCAATAAAAGATGATATCTGAATATTTAATAGTCACTAGGTTAATACCCTCTTACTTCTGTAATATGAGACAGGCACAACCTGTTTAAGGGCGAAGCCTATTTGACGGTAATGACAATTAAGAGGGGGGCATGAGAGGCGTATGCCTACTAAAATACAGATGAAAGTTGAAGAATTTTTTTATGTAAATTTAGATCTATTTATTTAGAACACCTTTCAAGACGAAAACTTTAAAGCGGGGGGGGGGGGTTTCTGGTCACAAATCTCAGTTAATAAAAGATAATCCAAATCACGATTCACGGAAATTATTATTTGCCATTTTTGAGAATTTCACAAATCACGGTGAATCAATATTAGAATATTAGCCATAAATCGAGGGTCACACGAGAATAAACCAAATACCCCAATCACAGTACATGAAGAAAAAATGGTGAAAGAGAGAAAAAATAATGTATGCGTGGCAGTGAAAAGGGGAGTGGGGGTCAGATGAAATTGCAATGTTTTTAACCTTGCCATGGAAAATGTGTTAAAAGGCTTACCTGACAAAATCCGAGATCAGTTGTCCAGACATCATACACAAAACAAAAGGACTTCAAATGAACACATTTTTGAATCACGGGAGATGAAATAGGTGTTCCTGTATACATAAAAACGATGCAGAGCTGTTCTTCAACGTTTGACACCAGCTCACAAAGTTTTCAGAGACAGGATGACCAAGAAGTGCATGCAATTTCATGTTTCCTCTCCGAAGCAGACGAAATCGGAAATGCAATATATCGGAACTCCTCACGTCTTTCCCCAAGTGAACTTGCTTTTTCACTTGGGGAAAGGCGCGAGGAGTTCCGGATGATGTGTATTGCACACTAGAAAATGACGTCATCCATGTACATTGTACACTGATTTTGATATTAGAATTTTCTTTTAAGTTTATTTCAATTGAGAAAAATTGAAATGGTTACAGATTTGCAAATTTCTTATTGAAATAATTTTTATTTTGTTTTTAAATACCACTTTGTTCTATAATTTCATACTTCTGGTGAAAAAATATTTAGCTATCAATAGGGAAGTATGACTAATTACCAAAAATCGCATAGCCTATAATTAAAAGGGCTCCGCCCTTTATTACTCCTCCTACGTAACAGTTTGAAATTACGGTTCTTCATATTGCATAATATTAACTGATGCAACATGAGAAGCGATCGACAGAATCAGACTGTCAAAATTTTTGTATTATATTTATAAGTCATGGACCCCACCTATTTATTATATTTAATGTTTTTTGTTTACCGGTATATGTATGTGCTTGATGTAAATTTGCCTGAATAAAAAAATAAAGAAATAATAATAATAAAATAGTGTTGTAAGCATGATAAGACGTACTTTCATTTATACTCATAACTCACTTACTCAGTGTCACCGAGTTGAGGTCAGTTACATTTTGTATCCGTTGAACTACTTACCACATTGCATCGAATGAAAGTGCATCTGTATGAAATTAATATTGTATTAATGACATATATTCTTCATTTGAATCATTTTTAATGTACAGATTTTATTTGCATGTCATTGATGATTTAACTGGTATATGGAGTTTTGGGTGATTAGTTAGATTTCCAGTCAAATCGGCCCCAGGTCAAATCGTCCCCAGTCAAATCGGCCCAAGTCAAAACGGCCTCAAAATGAAAGTCAAATCAGCCACATATTTCAAATTGAATAGAAAATTATGTATTGATATGAATTCTTATTTTTTGCTGAAAGATTCATGTCTAATTTTATTTTTCTTGATGAACAGGATGGAATTAATTAATGATTAATTTATGACATAATTAAGTGATTAGTAATTTACATAAAACGTGAATGGCGACAATTATATAATTATCTCTATATTGATAATTATTCTCTATTGTCTATTAAATACAGTAAACACAAATAAAATTCCTTTAAATCAACAACTTCATATACCAGAAATTCCCTAATTCTTCCTACAACCTTTGTTAAAAATTCACTTTAAAACATTCACGAAAATTCATCATAGCAAATGGTTTATAGACATGCAAAATGTAGGGTACGTCAATTTGGCCACTAAGAACCGCGGATCAACTTGAAAGAATGACACTAGGAACAAACAGAGTATCATTTTTTCAATACGATATGATATGTCAAACCAAAGACTGTAAAAATTGGTATTTTTGCTTCTCCAACAAGCATGTACCTGTAGCATTAGGGAGAAAGAACAAAGTCAGATATCTGTATTTCAATTTAATTTTATATACATGTACATGTATATAACATGGGGCCGATTTGACTTGGGGCCGATTTGACCTGCTACCATTGTTTATTCTGGAAGTGAACCTTGTCATGTGTGCATTTGGTCGAATGCCCTCAGTATTCTTCTTAATGTCAATCGTTGGGTAAAAGAAATATGAAATATTGACAGACGATCGCAATTAATGCAAGACAACATTGTTTTCATATTTTATTTAGGTACAATGTATATGGCTTATCATAAACAGAAAGTTTTTTTTGGGAAACATATTGATGAAAACAACTTGGTGTCCCATTAGAAACAAAATATAACGACCATGTAATTTTAAGTCGACTCAAGGATGCATTCATTCATTCAAATTGTCATGGGAGAATATAAACCATGCAACTCGCCCAGATGAGGCCTGGACTGAGAATATAAACCATGCAACTCACCCAGATGAGTCCTGGACTGAGAATATAAACCATGCAACTCACCCAGATGAGTCCTGGACTGAGAATATAAACCATGCAACTCACCCAGATGAGTCCTGGACTGAGAATATAAACCATGCAACTCGCCCAGATGAGGCCTGGACTGAGAATATAAACCATGCAACTCGCCCAGATGAGTCCTGGACTGAGAATATAAACCATGCAACTCGCCCAGATGAGTCCTGGACTGAGAATATAAACCATGCAACTCGCCCAGATGAGGCCTGGACTGAGAATATAAACCATGCAACTCGCCCAGATGAGTCCTGGACTGAGAATATAAACCATGCAACTCGCCCAGATGAGACCTGGACTCATCATTTTCAGTTGGGACTCACCAAAATTTTTAGAAATGTCATCAGATTAAATTACAACAAATATGCCTGATGATTGATAAATTCAATCTTTGTTTTGGATTTACACTACCTATGCAATCAGTACCTACATGTATCACCACTAATGTTATGAGTCAGAATCCCACTCAGGCAAGGTGTACTCGATACAACATTATGTGATATAGTCTGTCTCATACAAATGTACTTACATGTACAACAGGTTGGTATTCTTTTCTCTGGGTACTCCGGTTTCATGCACCAATAAAACTGACTGCCACAAATAACTGAAATATTGTTGAAAGTGGTGTTAAATACCATAACCCTAACTAAACCCTAACCCATCAAACAATAATAATTATTTATGATTTGGCAAAATTAGAGAACAAATATCTCTCAAATGTACTATTTTATTATAGCAGAAAAATTACATTGTTTTTTGTTTGTTTGTTTGTTTGTTTTTGTTAAAATAATTTGTCACCTTAAACATTGTATCTGGCTAAAGAAAATTTATAATGCTTCAATATCCCCCCCTCCCTTTTCCTTTTATGCCTTTTGTAAATTTTGGAAGACAAATTCTGATAAGAAAATGGTCTATTTATACTAACATGTATGTACGGTACATAATAATGTATATTATTTGTGTTATTTTATTTTAGTGTGTTGAGATTAAATAAAATTTCTAAAATGCAAACCTTTAGTGTACAAATGTAATGATTTATATAGTGTGCTTGACCTGTGATAACCTAGAGATAAGAATTACTGGTAAGATCAATACTGGTTGGCCTGAAGTTATGATATCGGTCTACCTGGGCTGTTGAGTGTTCTTGTTTCAGCGAGCTAGCACTATAGAAATCCAACTTAGTATATATACAATGTACATGTATTAAGTTGGATATATACCTGTATGTTGGTCTAATGAAGCAGGCATCTAGATCTGATCATCATCATCTTATCAAACATGAACTTGTTCTTGTCTTGATATCATTGATAAATTGCTCTCTTATAGGGTTAATTAACAATCACTCACTATAAAATATGAAATTAAATAATTATAATGGAGTGTGAGAGAAAGAGAAAATGAAAGGAACTACTTATCTATACATTAAATCTTTGTATTTTTTTTAAACTTGCACAACTTTCAAATCTAAAACCGGTAGTCAAGACAATGGCCTTCACACTTTATTTACATATTGATTATTGCCGTTACCCTGAAAATTGAAGGGCCGTCATGGCCATGATCGTATGGTAGTTGGATTTAAAACTACCATACAATTGAGGGGCGGGGGGGGGGGGGGGGGGGGACTTTTTATTTTGATACCTTAAATAACAACCAATCTACTGTATATAATTTTATAGATGTTTTACATTTATGCTCTTTATCCAACATTTTGGCCATTAGGTCTATTTCATGGATACATTGTTTGTATATTATATAAGTCTATACAGAATTCACGATCTCTAGTGTCCAGACCATGGTCATGATTCACAAAATGTATTTTTGTGGTTTGCAATTTTATGAATCATTTTATTTGGTATATATACATGTACTTGGGAATCACTTGAAATCTCCTTCAGCCACAAGTGTTTTTGAAAAAGTATTTACAAATGTATCTTTAAACTAATCTCAGTGACTAATATAACCTTGTAGTTTTTAACAGGACAATATGCAATCAATTACTTGTACATTTTGTACTTGTGTAATTTATGAATAATTTTATTGTGTATTCCCTTGTGAAGCTGGGATGATGTAATTTCTTTAGAACTGTTCTTGATGATAACAGTATATTATTGCACACGATTTATGAACCTTATCTAGACAAGAAATTTGTAAAAATGCTGTGTTTTTGTTGTTATTATGGACTCATGACACTTTTATTCGGGCATTATTTAAGATGGGAGTAATAATTTACAGATTTGCATCATAATCCTGTACAAAAATATAATTATATAATGTTATAGGCCACACAATTAAATGTGTGTTGAAAACAAGATAACAGTGAGTGAGTGATTGATTGTTGTTTAATGCAAATTCAGCAATTTTTCAGCTATATCATATGGCAAGAACAAGTTAATTTTCGATGAAATGATGATGAGGTCTGTTGAGTTGGATTTTTATAGTGCTGGCTCACTAAAACAACAGTCCGCGGGTAGACATATCGCTCAACTCGGACACATTATTCTGATTCCGAGCCAACCAGTCTTTGCTCTTACTCCTTAGTGCTGCATGCTTAGCGGAGAAGCAACAAATATATAGTAAAGTGTATGTTATATTGTTTAAATATAATTTTTCAGTAGGTTTATGAACAGCTAGTATGATCTGTTATTTGTGCTATTTCTAATTGTTCATCTGCATCCATCTTTTTTGATTGATTGATTGGTGTTAAAGGCCAACTTAAGCAATATGTATATCAGCAATACCATGGCATGTTCGGTATCCCACTTTTTTGAAGGCTTGCAACTGCTACTAAAATACAAACATGTGTATCTATATATTATAGTTAAAATATTTACCGGTAGCTTTAATTTTATTAGCAAATGTATCCAAACAGGTTCCCATTACATTTTTGTTATATTCTTGTTTTTCAATGTCAGATCTACATTTTGTGATTACCATATTTTATTGAAACTACATTGTACATGTAATTACGAAACTAATTACATGTAATTACAACAAATTGCTAAATTCAATATATACATGTATCCCTGCCATATTTCATGTAACCAGCTACGGTACATGGATCCATGTGGAGGAGGTGGGGGTAAGGGTTTTGGCCCCCCCCTTTTTGAGCTAAGTTAAAGACTGGTATATAAACATGTTTTAGCAGAATATTTCCAATTTCCTTCTTGTTATTTTCTTTTTTCCATGTTTTGTAATTTTCACTTTGAATTAATAAATTATTATGCCTCGGTATCATTTGATTTTTCTTAAAACAAATTGTTTTGAATTCCGATTTAAAAAAAAAACAACCCCAAAAACCAGCCCCAACCCCTTTATGGAAATGTCTGGATCTTCCTCTGACATGTAGATGTATATCATCATGGGAGTTAACGTTATATACATGTATGTATCATAATTTAAATAGAAGATTTGAATGTTGATATTGTGGGTGGTCTGTTGTTTTAAATAACCGTTTATTTTTCTTATGGTCAATTACTTAAAGATACATGTAGAGGTAATAGTGTTTCCTGTGTGTATTGAACCTAATTAGTGTATTATCAGTAAAAATATACCACATTACTAGAATCTGAAGAATTTCTTGAAATGAAAATGTTGACCATTTAATGATTTTCTTACCACACATACAGTACAATCAGAGAAGTAGCTTGAAAAATCACTGTGATAAACGTATTACATACAGGTATATACCTTTGTTCTATTAAATATATCTACAAAATTTCTTTTACATTTAGAGTATTGCTTACTATCACCCAAAAGGCATTTCAAAATAAATAAATAGATTAAACAGACCAAACGATATATCAGTATCACTAAAAAGAGTGATACAGTGTACCTCTATCACAGTGATTTATCATGCTGTCTCTGACTACTCTACTCATAAAGATTTTGAATACAAAATCAGTCCTCAAAGTTTTAATGCCCTTGAGCAGGAGGACTAAGGGCTCAACGTGAGAACAGTCTGCGCTAACCCACTTGCCCGAAAACCGGGACAGGTTAAAATTATGAAAAAATTTGTTTGAATAAATAGAAAATTATTCTAAATTTGGCTTTCAGGCAAGTACATGTACCTGTAGGTGAAAAAATCTAAGGCAAACACTGTGAGGTCTACAAAATTATTAGAGTATATTTTTATGTGAATGAATCAAAGCCCTCTGAACTAATTTATATGATGCATTAAAAATGAATTGTTCCAATATCGGTATTTTCCCAGTATAGTGTAACATTTCTGTAATCAATTAATTTTATCGACGTTATGTTCAAATGTATGATAACTAGCGGTGTATTCATTAACTCTATACAATGTAATGTAGATAAAACCTCCTTTAAATGGTACATTATAGGTATACATAAGTGTTGAATGACCTCTCATCAACAATGGATATTTATGTAAAATGGATGGATCTTGAATTGGATCTTACTCATACATTAAAGAATGACAATAAACTTGATGCTACAAATTATATTCAAGCATTTGTATGTCAACTAATGAACCATGGAACAGTATATATTTTACAGGGGCCGTCGTGATCGTATGGTAGTTGGATTTAAAACTACCTATGCAATCAGTGCCTATTACCACTAATGATATGTTGTGAGTTCGAATCCTGCTCAGATGAGGTGTACTCGATACATTATGTGATAAAGTTTGTCAGTGTGTGACAGGTCGGTGGTTTACTCCTTCAATAAAACTGACGGCCATGATATAACTGAAATATTGTTGATAGTGACATTAAACACTTATTAAAAACATTATGCACAATGTCGAGAACAATATAATTAAAGGCAGTCCAAGTATTTCAATTTTATAATTTAACACTGTCCTCCTGGAGTTATGCCCCTTGATTTGCCAAAAAATATAGATTTCTCAAGTTTCCCTTCAATTACGTTATGTACATTTTTTGTATTATAAAGTTCAAATACAGGCCAATCTTAACTTTGTACATTTAAGCTTTGATTAACCAAAAATAGAATTCTCCAGCTTTCTGTTCCATAACTTCAGTTTCCCTAGCAAATCAATTGCAAATCATTTAAAATTTATCAAACAAAGTCTGTGACCACAGTATATACAGGTCAAGTTATTTCTTATATTGTTGTCAGAGAGTTATGTCCCTTGATTTATTGAAACATGGTGGTTTTTATGCTCTAACCTCTGTCACCCTTGGCCAACGTTTTGCATTTTTTTAAAAACAATGTTTTAATTGACCAATCAATTTACAGAGGTCAAGTTCAATTTTAATACTTTGTATTTATGTCTTTTATGATTCCTGAGTTACGAAAAATGATATGCCCCAATTTTCTCTAGTTGGAAGCAGGAGCATCCATGTCCTATAGACACATTCCTCAGGGCTCACGTTTGAGGGTGATTCGGGTAAAGAAGTCACCTTTTGGTAGTTGACTTCGCTTTCTCGTTGGTAAAAAGCGAAGTTCAAGTCGCCTTGTAATTTTGAAGAGTCGAGTCGGCCTATGTCGCATGTATATTTCTTCAGTATACTATAACTGACAAAATGTGTAAGTGATGTCTTGCAAATATTCAATCATACATAATATATCCTTCACGATGGTATTACAGTGTACCTGTCCCTTTTAAGAATCACATCTGTTGGCTTGCATGATGATGAATTGTTGTATGCCGACAAAGTCATGTCAAATATAGACTTCTTACAGATCTGGATATTGTAGACAGATATCTCTTCTTCTGCAATAAAGCATCACACAGAAGCAGTTATCTCCACATTAACAGATAATTATAGCTTTATTATGTAATAGTATAGATACATGGCACATCTGTTGACAACAAAAACAAGAGAAAATTAATTTCGAAGTCAATGATTGCAGATTAGGGAATTTTTATTTTGTTTTTTCATAAAATTTATTGAAGTTTTAAATCAGTATTATATACTACAAAAGTTTGCAGATCAGTTTTTTTTTTTATATGTGATAAAATTTGTAGGATTTCTAAATCAGTATCATTAAATACTATAAAAGTTTGCAGATCAGTTTTTTTTATATATATATTTAATAAATTTTGTGGGATTTTGAAATCAATTTATAATGGGAAATTTCTGTGCTGTCTTTATTTTGTCTTGTACATTTTTAAAGGATTATTTTTAATGCCAACAATATATTACCATTAGTCTATTAATTAGCAAGATCTGCAAAAACTGTCCTTATTCATAAAAACAATACTATTTATTATATAAATATTTTTTGAATATATTTATGAATTTATTAAGAGTTAGACAATTTAGTCATTGCTGTCAGCTTTACATTTATTAAATATTCCTCCCTGAGATCCCTTTGTAAAATTACACTGATCTTGGCTGGGATATAATACAAACTGATCCGTAACTTAATTGGTCTCCTTTCAAAATTGTATCTGATAGCCCCAAACTGCATCCAAGAATGGCGACTGTTGCGAAAAATTGAATTTTGTTTAAATTACCAAATCTACTACATTTGAAGTTAGAATAAGCTAAAATTTAGAATTAAATTGTGCCATTTTTGCAGATTATGCTAATTGGGCTTTTTTTTTACAGAAAAAAAAAACAATAAAAATAATAATTAGAATTTTAAAGAGTTCTTTCACACACGAAATTGGAAGAAATAAACAAAAGAATTTCAAAAGCTCTATGCATAAGGAAATGGGAAAAAAATAATCATTAGAATTTTAGGATTTCTGTCAAAAAATGGGAATTAATCATTAAAGTTTCAAGATTTCTAGTAGAATGTCAAGCGTTCTATCCATAAAAAACAAGCCATGGAAAAACTCTTTAATTGTAGAAATATAATGAAGGAATGTACCCTTCCTTATCACATATGTTTGTACATCTTTGTCAATTAGTTCTCAACAGACACACATTGTAATCAGACAAGCAGAAAACGAGGGATATAAATACAGATTTCTTCTATTTTTTTGGCACTCCAATCTCTAAGATGTTGTTGGATTAAGTTCTTCAATGTGAAGTCTGCTTTAAAGTCATGGATAATGGGAAGCTTTCATCAGAGTCACTAGAATGTTTGAAATTGATTGTATGAATACAAATTGTCTAGATTTGTAATAAGCTCACTTTTTATAAGAAACAGAAAGAAGAAGAGTTTTCAATAAAACGGTACCAGATATTTGAAAAATGTGCTTGAATTAATTTTTTTAGTGAAAATACATTTTATAACGATTTTACTTTTAGAAAGAAAGTGATTCGTTTTTATAGTGATTTTAATTTGGGAAAAACTTTTCATTAATATAGTGTACCAGATATAAAAAAAATGTGTTTGAATTAATTTTTTCAGTGAAAATACATTTTATAACGATTTTAATTTGAGCAAGAAATCTAAAGTGATTAGTTTTTATAGTGATTTTAATTTGGGAAAGAAAGTGATTACAGTGATAAAGAATAATTAGAACTACATGTTGGAGAAAACTTTCAAAGCTGTTTTTTTTTTTAAAGATTGGATGCCAGAAAATCAATGACAAGAAAATCCCTGGAGGAAATTTGATTTGATGATAATAGAAGCTATAAATTATTTCTGTAAACCAGGATTTCGAAGAAGAAGAAAAAAATGACAATTTATGATTATGAAACTGGCTATTTTTAGATTTATTATATATTCGGGTAAATCATTCAGTTGGAAAATTAAATTTGGTTGTTCCGAGTTTTAGAAAATAATTTAGTTTTCTAATTCTGGAAATTTGAAGTCATATTAAACCTGAGTGAATTTAAAGAGAATCTTCGTGTGAAATTACGATAAATACATTTTAATCCATAATTTCATGAATTTTCTGCCTAAAATTCATTCTGCAAGTTATAACATTTAAAAAATATGGTAGATTGACAAGGAAAAGGGGATGAATATTTATATAAATCAGGCAATATTACCCACGCTGATGTTCTTTATTTTTTTTTATTTCTCAGAATTCGAATGACAATACTGGTTAAGGATAGATTGTTCACTGACACAATATGGAATAAATCATTTTCAAATGCATTTTTGATGGAGTTATTCAGAGACTTGAAATGAATAATGTTTTTCTTCACTGGCTCTGGAGAAATCTTAATTAAATTGAAGAAGTTGAGATGTTTTTAAGCTTTAATTTGATCCGGATGGAATTTGAGATTTTATCAATTGTATGGAATGGGAGATATTAATATATTGTGAGAAAAAAAAGAACAAAACGTTTATTGTGAAACATTAGCCAGATTATCTAAAAGTTGGAAAAAAAAATATTATAAAAGAAATTCTATATTTTATTCAATATTATATGCTGTGAAAAAAATAATGTTTTAAAAAAAATTCAATATAATATGGTGTGAAAAAGGTTCTTAATATTAAAATGACTTCAATGCATTGTGTGTAATCAGATATTAGTTTACAGTTTAAAAAAATTGAAGTTTTAAATAGCCATTTATGGACTAAAGAATATTTTTTTGAAGAAGCAAGATGTGACTTTTTATCTAAAGGGCCTTCGTGAAATTAATCTTGGAATTGAATAATTGATCTGGAAATTGACATTTGATGATTCGCTGTGACGCATTTGTTAGAATCAGCTGTTTCCAGTTTGTGCGAAATACAAGTACATGTACATGTAATATACAATACTGACAAACGAAAGGAACATCATTGTTTTGGTGTTTTTTTTAACATTTTGCCGTGCATACGTGAAGGATAATTTGGATTTTATCAAATGTATGTTCTACGAAATACAAGTACAAGTATAAGTGTAATATATGTATACTAACAAATGCAAGGAACATTGTTGTTTAAAAAAAAATAATTAACATTTGGCCGTGTAGTGCATATGTGAAGGATATAATTATAATTAGAAAATTCACACCAGAATTTGGATTTAATCAAATGTATGTGTAATTGCTAACCCCTGCTGAAGGTGGAATTGCATTTTATAGAATGTTTAGTGAAAAAAGACCCTCTTTATATACTAAGTGTTCATAAAATTAGATTAGCACTTAAAGTACTTTAGAAGCATAGTAACATTATTGTAATTGAATTATTTTAAGTTTTAAGGAAGTCAGATTTCATTGTGGGAAAAAAATATACGTTGAAAGAAGAAAACATATGTTTCTGTGTTGAAATGCAAAGATATGTGATTACTGTAATGATAGAAATAGAATAATAAAATTACGGTACCGACAAAAGAAGATTTTAAATAATGGATCTTGATCTACTTTCTGATCCTGTGTATATGCATAGAAGAATGAGGCTACATAACATATCACTGATGAGACAGTACAGAACTGAAAGTAAATATCAAATACTGGTGGGTGGGTTGGGTAGGGGGAGGGGATACTTGTACATTAATATTAATGTGTCACAGTTGTATATTTTATTAGAATGGTCTGGTGCTTGACCAGAAAATATTATAGATGTCAAAACTGTATTTAAAGGGCACTCAAGGTAACATGTGCCATTTATAAGCAGTTGCCCTTTTTATGCAGGTTACAGTCATATACACTCTTCATTAATGGGGAAAATGAGGCTGCTCTTTATAGACAGTAATTTGTTATATAGAGGTGGCCTTTAAGGCAGGTTTGACTTTACATGAAAGACTGTTTTAATCTGTCACAGCTGAACTATCACTTTGAAATAGAACGTTGATGGGTAACATGCATTGTATGAATGAGTACAAATTGTTGAAATTGCTTGCTAAAGTATATTTAAACAAGTACCTTAATTACCTTTTTTGGTCTCTTGTCAACATGGCTGCAAGACAGTGTTTTTTTTACCCCCACTCCCCGAAGGGGCAGGGGGGTATACTGTTTTACCTCTGTCCGTCTGTCCTTCCGTCCATCCAAGATATTTTTCGTCGCATTTTTCTCAGCAACTATTGATGGCAGAAATCTGATATTTGGTCACAAGCTTCATATAGGTACCCCATATCGTGGGAAGCGTTTTTGGACCCATCAGATTCCTACTTCCTGTTTGCCAATTTTGTTGATTTTTATACACATTTAACATACATTTGTATATGCACATTTTTCGTCGCATTTTTCTCAGTAGCTATTGATGACAGGAATCTGATATTTGGTCACAAGCTTCATATAGGTATACCATATTGTGGGAAGCGTTTTTGGACCCGTCAGATTCCTACTTCCTGTTTGCCGACTTAGTTGGTTTCTATACACATTGAACATATATCCACATTTTTCGTCACATTTTTCTCAGCAACTATTGATGGCAGAAATCTGATATTTGGTCACAAGCTTCATATATATAGGTACCCCATATCGTGGGAAGCGTTTTTGGACCCGCCAGATTCCTACTTCCTGTTTGCCGACTTTGTTGATTTTTCTACACATTGAACATATACACTGTATGCTCATTTTTCGTCGTATTTTTCTCAGCAACTATTGATGGCAGAAATCTGATATTTGGTCACAAGCTTCATATAGGTACCCCATATCGTGGGAAGCGTTTTTTGACCCGTCAAATTCCTATTTCCTGTTTGCAGAAGAGCAGGGGTATCATAGGTGAGCATTAGCTCACAGTTCATCTTGTTCATTTTGTATACTAATAAACTGAAGGGGCATCTAACGAATGCAAAAGAAATATTCATGTACACAGTACAGTCAGACCTGTATTAAGAGGTCACCCTTGGGACCAAAAAAAAGTAGCCTTATAAGACGGGACGCCTTAAAAGAAGTTCAATTGATATAAAATTTTCTATGACAGGACAAGAAAAAGGTGATCTTTTAATACAGGTGACTGCTTAATAAAGGTGACCACACTGAAAGGCAGGTTCGACTGTACTTGCATACACAAATATATTTGTATAACATTTTGTAATATGTTTACCCAAAATTCTCATTATTTGTTTGATACTTGCGGTAAAATAGAAAATTTAGAAATATAACTTTAGATTTAAGAGCTTCATCTTTATTTTCAACTTTAAAATTTGATTTCATGCTTTGTTCATGATCATGTGACTTCTGACTAAAATAGAAGTAAATGCTTCTTTAATGGCATGACTAACATAAGACTAATATAACTACACGATATACTTCACAATTGGTACTTTAATATTGACAACTTAACATTGACATGTATAAGAACAGTTTTTAAAAGAACATGACTTTATGCAATTTATCCACTTCAGACAATTAGAGAAAATTGAAATTGTAGATTTCCTCTTGTAATTATATGTAATAATACAATAATATTATATATAATTATTTTTTTATCTAACATTAATGATTATATACGTTTTCCTTTGAAATTAACAAAAGTCGTCTGTCTGATACAAGATGTTGTATCACCACACTGTGGTGATAAAAGAATGGCACAACGTTGCAGAAGATGTTCTCTGCCGAACTACTTTGTCATGACCTCATATCATTGGAATGTGAGACAAAACACAGTAATGTGACATTGGTGAATGAACGGCAAAAATAATGTGACGTCATGCTCAAAATATACATGTAGTCTCCCTCACAGTATTGTACAAAATATACATGTAGTCTCCCTCACAGTATTGTACAAAATATACATGTAGTCTCCCTCACAGTATTGTACAACATATACATGTAGTCTCCCTCACAGTATTGTACAAAATATACATGTAGTCTCCCTCACAGTATTGTACAAATTATACATGTACTGTAGTCTCCGTCACAGTATTGTACAAAATATACATGTAGTCTCCCTCACAGTATTGTACAAAATATACATGTAGTCTCCCTCACAGTATTGTACAAAATATACATGTAGTCTCCCTCACAGTATTGTACAAAATATACATGTAGTCTCCCTCACAGTATTGTACAAATTATACATGTACTGTAGTCTCCGTCACAGTATTGTACAAAATATACATGTAGTCTCCCTCACAGTATTGTACAAAATATACATGTAGTCTCCCTCACGGTATTGTACAAAATATACATGTAGTCTCCCTCACAGTATTGTACAAAATATACATGTAGTCTCCCTCACAGTATTGTACAAAATATACATGTAGTTTCCCTCACAGTATTGTACAAAATATACATGTAGTCTCCCTCACAGTATTGTACAAAATATACATGTAGTCTCCCTCACAGTATTGTACAAATTTTAATGGAATCCTTGTTATTTGTTTAAAATTAATTTTTATTAAAATGTTAGATAAACTTATTACAAACATAGTGTGTTGGTACAAGACTTTATATAAAATCTTGCCTGTTGCGTGAACTATCCGCATCACAACTCGTCGCTATCGCGACTTGTAGTGATACTGGTTCACACAACAGACTCGACCTGATACAAAGTCTTGTACCAACACACTATGTATGTAATGGGTATATATAAGCTGTAGAACCTCATTATCTAGAAAAAAGACTCAGATATTATAATCTTTTTCTTTGGATAAAAAATCTTGTCAACTAGCTAGATCTAGTTTCTTACAATTTTTTTTAATAATATTTTAGCAATTTTTTTTCATAAAATTTAATTTTATTTCAGATGTAAAAATCTTGTAGACTAGTAGTGACTTTAACATAAGATGGAATGTTTCGTGTATGCTCAGATTTGTTCTCAATATATAACTGACTGCCACAATATGATTAAAATATAGTTGATAGTGGTGTTTAACATTCATAACCTATATAAACCTTCCACGGTCCTTTCAACATCTGGTTGTCATAGAAATATATGTTACCAGCTTCCAGATTTCTTGTATATAAAATGCAATACTCAACTAGTCAGGACAAGAAAATTTATCAAAAATTAAGTGCAGTACATATATTTCAGTATTTTACAAATTTTTTACAGTATCTTGATGACAGTCTTTTTATTTTACAGTGTGTAAACAATGGTTGGTACATGAAGATGGAGCATTAGCTTACCAGTTACAGAATAAAGAAAGTAAGTTGAATACCCATGGCATGGTCACTAATACTGTCAGGTAAAACACAATAAAGGGCATTATGCAGTGTTGTAGCAGAGCTGAAAATTCAAGTACTGTTATTCTTAAAAGCAGCATGTTTTCTATGATCTATAATGTCTGAAGTTGGTATGATGTTAAGATTACTCAGAATTACTTGCTAGTTCTCTTTTTAATTAACATTTATTTACAAGATTATAATTACACCCTTAAATATAGTTACGGACACTACATGGTTTTTGTATTGTTCGTAACCATATTTTCTGTTCTGCAGTTTTTATTCTGTCTACAATTGTTCATATTTTGACTGATTATAACTACTCTGTGTATTTTACATCTTCAAACATGAAAATATCAATCTTTTGACAGTGTTTTCACTTTTCTAGAAGATTTTTTTTACTGGTTACGGACCCTACAGATTTCTGATAGAGACAATTTTTTGACTTTGAAATACAAATAAACAAAATTTTAATCCAATATCCTACGTGCTGAAATGGATTTTTTAGTAACTTGTTTTATTTGATGAGTGAGAAACATAATTTTTTTGTATGAAATTAGGTGTTTTATTATGTTTAAGCTTCACATAGTGAATGGGAGAAATTCTTGTCTAAAACTATATAACGAAACATACCTTTTGGATAAAGCCTGATAATTTCTCCAATTGATGTCCGATTTTCATGAATTTGATTAATTTTTCTAAAGATTTATATTAAAATAGTTTTGTTGTTTTCCTGTTTTGAAAAGTAAATTTTGGCGTTAAAATAAACAAATTTCAAGTGCAACAGCATAACGCCTTATTAGTGCAAATTTTTCGGTACCCTTTTGCCTGTTACTCAAAAACTATGAGTGATATCTTCTTGAAATTTTGTATGCAACTTCTGTGTTTCACCATCCAAAACATGATATTAGAGTGATACCTTTAAATTCAATGGAAGTATGTTAATATTGCACATAACACACTGCTTTTGAGTATGAGCCCTATATTGTGTTTCAGCCGTGTGTATATATACAAAGAGCTTTTACATTTTGTTAAGGCTGAGGGCGATGACATCAAGCCCAATATTATTGCTTGGGTGGCTCAATGAGTTAGGTAGTTGGATTACCTATCAACAATACGGCGTGGGATCATGCATGGCTATGTAAATTACAAAAAAGGGTGCACTCGACTCACAGCCGCAAGTGATAAAGTTTACCAGTTACTTGCCCATGGTCGGTGGTTCTCTCCAGGTACTCCGGCTTCCTCCACCACTAAAACTGGTCGCCATGATATAGCTGAAATATTGCTGAAAGTGGCATTAAACACAATAAATCAAATCAATCAGTCAATATTATTGAAATTTAATTTGAATCTAGTCAATTATTGTTACTAACAAAAGTATCCCTCAATTTAAATGAAGTACATTTTCCTTGTACACATCTATGAACATTTCTTGAATTTATAGATATATACAGGTATGTACAATGATATATAGGTAATAGGGCCAATGTTACATTTCCTGGATTCTCAAGGGAAGAAAAACATGCAATTTTCCACATTCCCTTGAAAATGAACGACATTCATCAACAAGATAGAGCGTTCATTTCTGAATCAATTTCCAAGATCCTTGGTTTTCTTTTGTTAAGATGTGACAGGTCGGTTGCTTTCTCCAATACCTCCACCAATAAAACTGACCGCGATGATATTTAACTGAAATATTGTTGAAAGTGCCGTTAAACTCCATAATCCTACCTCCTCTTTTGATAGATGGTCCTATAATCTCATTTATTAGGGTTTTTATTTTTCAATTGATACCTGGATATATCTAGGCATATGTAACTTATTTATTTGTAGTGTTTAGAAATTGTATGATACAAGTTGTAGGTCAACAAGAAAAATAGCCCATCCGAACCTCAGGTAAAAATCTAAAGTTATGGAATTACATCTATTGCTATTTTTTATGCCATCAAAATCATGTGTTTCTAAAACTTGACTTTTATACTTTAACAGTTGATCGTCACTATGGATTAAACAGATATAACAGGAGAACCATCAGAGATGATATTCCTGTCGCCCGAGTTGTACAAACCGACGAGGAAGTTCAGCAACAAGAGGAAAGATTTCACGAGTTGGAGGCACTCAGAGTTCAGTAAGATATATTTACAAAATCATTATATCTGAGATCTCTATTAATAATGACAGAAATACATTGAAATGTCGCAAAATAATCACATGATAAAACCATTGAAAGTGCAGTGAAAAATGGTGTTCATGAAAGTAGACCCCCCTTTTGGGGGGGTTGTTGTTGTTGCAGAAGTCCTCCTCTTATACATTTGTAATACCACTCCCACCAAAGACATCCCCTCTTATCAGGCCAGAATTCAGATGAAATGAGGTTAAGATACTACTAAAGTTGCCCCCTTCAAGAGAGTACACCCCTCTCATCAAGCAACTTTTTCATTGCAGAAGGAGTGACCTGATAAGAGTGCCAGGGGGGTTACTGTAATACACAGAATTGTGGTCAGCATCCACCCTCCAAGGTATAATTACCACACTTTTATTTGAAGTGTTCTGTGTTGAGGCTTTTCAACAATTAGTGTACAATGTAGGTTTGGTTTATAGTTTGATTTATGGTGTTTAACACCACTTTCAACAATATTTCAGTTATATCGTGGCAGTCAGTTTTATTGGTGAAGGAAACCGGAGAACCTGAAGAAAACCACTGACCTGCCGCAAGTCACTGAACAAACTTTATCACATAATGTTGTATCAAGTACACCTTGCCATGAACAGGGTTCAAACTCACAACTTTAGTGATGATAGGCACTGATTGCACAGGTAGTTGTAAATCCAACTACTATACGATCATGACCACAATTTCAACAAAGTGTACAATGTATGTATTTAATGACTAATACACACACAAAAATTTCCTTAGTCGCATTCATGCAAAATTGAGAAATAACCATAATAATTACAGTAGCATTATATTTGATGGTATATATGTTATTTAGATCTGTTAACATGGTAACATTTATACTTTTTCACGCTTGATTAAATTTACATATTCACAAGTCATTACACAGTAAAGACATTATACCCTTTGATAGTATCACATTATTGATGTATATTTACAACTGAAGTGAACTATAAAATCTTGAAAATGTAATCAATGTATAAGATGACAATAACAGTCTTCGCCGCTAACCCACTTGCCAGAAGCCCGGGACAAGTAAAACTGGATTCGGACAATTGAAAATTAGGGAAGAATTTGTTTGAATAAATAGATTTTTTTTTTAAATTTGGCTTTCGGGCAAGTAGGTGAAAAATATTAAGGCAAAGACTGCAATAATATTTTTATATATGGGAGGGGGGTGTGTAAAAAGGAGGGGGGTAGGGTGACACTTTGATAGTATCTCATTAATATTGATGTACATTTACAACTACAAAATGTAATCCATGTACAGGATGACAATAATATCAGTTTTGTTGAGACTGGGATAAGATGGGGGGAGGGTAACCTTGGTTGTTTTTGGTGAGACTGTGATAAGATGAAGGGAGGGTAACCTTGGTTGTTTTTGGTGAGACTGTGATAAGATGAAGGGGGGGTAACCTTGGTTGTTTTTGGTGAGACTGTGATAAGATTAAAGGAGTGTAACCTTGGTTGTTTTTGGTGAGACTGTGATAAGATTAAAGGAGTGTAACCTTGGTTGTTTTTGGTGAGACTGTGATAAGATGAAGGGAGGGTAACCTTGGTTGTTTTTGGTGAGACTGTGATAAGATGAAGGGGGGGGGTAACCTTGGTTGTTTTTGGTGAGACTGTGATAAGATGAAGGAAGGGTAACCTTGGTTGTTTTGGTGAGACTGTGATAAGATGAAGGAAGGGTAACCTTGGTTGTTTTTGGTGAGACTGTGATAAGATGAAGGAAGGGTAACCTTGGTTGTTTTTGGTGAGACTGTGATAAGATGAAGGAAGGGTAACCTTGGTTGTTTTTTGGTGAGACTGTGATAAGATGAGGGGAGGGTAACCTTGGTTGTTTTTGGTGAGACTGTGATAAGATGAGAGGAGGGTAACCTTGGTTGTTTTTGGTGAGACTGTGATAAGATGAAGGGAGGGTAACCTTGGTTGTTTTTGGTGAGACTGTGATAAGATGAAGGAAGGGTAACCTTGGTTGTTTTTGGTGAGACTGTGATAAGATGAAGGAAGGGTAACCTTGGTTGTTTTTGGTGAGACTGTGATAAGATGAGGGGAGGGTAACCTTGGTTGTTTTTGGTGAGACTGTGATAAGATGAAGGGGGGGTAACCTTGGTTGTTTTTGGTGAGACTGTGATAAGATGAAGGAAGGGTAACCTTGGTTGTTTTTGGTGAGACTGTGATAAGATGAGGGGAGGGTAACCTTGGTTGTTTTTGGTGAGACTGTGATAAGATGAAGGAAGGGTAACCTTGGTTGTTTTTGGTGAGACTGTGATAAGATGAAGGAAGGGTAACCTTGGTTGTTTTTGGTGAGACTGTGATAAGATGAGGGGAGGGTAACCTTGGTTGTTTTTGGTGAGACTGTGATAAGATGAAGGGGGGGTAACCTTGGTTGTTTTTGGTGAGACTGTGATAAGATGAAGGAAGGGTAACCTTGGTTGTTTTTGGTGAGACTGTGATAAGATGAAGGAAGGGTAACCTTGGTTGTTTTTGGTGAGACTGTGATAAGATGAAGGAAGGGTAACCTTGGTTGTTTTTGGTGAGACTGTGATAAGATGAAGAAAGGGTAACCTTGGTTGTTTTTGGTGAGACTGTGATAAGATGAGGGGAGGGTAACCTTGGTTGTTTTTGGTGAGACTGTGATAAGATGAAGGAAGGGTAACCTTGGTTGTTTTTGGTGAGACTGTGATAAGATGAGGGGAGGGTAACCTTGGTTGTTTTTGGTGAGACTGTGATAAGATGAGGGGAGGGTAACCTTGGTTGTTTTTGGTGAGACTGTGATAAGATGAGGGGAGGATAACCTTGGTTGTTTTTGGTGAGACTGTGATAAGATGAAGGGAGGGTAACCTTGGTTGTTTTTGGTGAGACTGTGATAAGATGAAGGGGAGGGTAACCTTGGTTGTTTTTGGTGAGACTGTGATAAGATGAGGGGAGGGTAACCTTGGTTGTTTTTGGTGAGACTGTGATAAGATGAGGGGAGGGTAACCTTGGTTGTTTTTGGTGAGACTGATAAGATGAGGGGAGGGTAACCTTGGTTGTTTTTGTTTCATTTAGTTTAACGGTACATGTACAGTGTACCATATTTTTTGGATTTTCTACATAAAGGCTTCATGAATATGAAAAAAGCCTTGCATGTAGATTCAAAAATGGGCAAAATATATTTGACCAGACATGAATCTGGTTTTGTAAAAAAGATCCATAAGAATTATTTTAGAAATTAGTGGGGTTCTGTGTAATGGTTTGACGATCATTATTTGTCCTTTTTCTTTCTGTCCTTCGATTTATGGCTTCTGAATACCCCTTTGGTATCTTCAGACTTTTCTTACACTAATGACTGAAGTCTTCACAGTGAGTATAGTAAAAAACATTATTTTACCTCATGTATATAAGCTGTAATTTTATTGGATAAGACAAGGGTAACATTCTGCTCTGACACATGGCTCAGAGGGTAACTATTTTTTTACTGTCACCCACTCATTTAGAGCCTAGCAAAATGACTGAACATCTGTAAAAATGAAGACTGAATATGAAATGAAACATTAAAATGAAAAAAAAAACATCATTGCAAACGAAAAAGTGAAAACATTCAGTATAATAAATTAAATAACATATAGTTGAGAGGGTGATAGATAAGATTGTTACCCTTCGAAAAAGACATTGTCAACCTCGGCTTCGTCTTGGTTGACAATGTTTTTCTTAGGGTAACAATCTGATTTATCACCCTCTCAACTATATGTTATTTATATACTGTTCCTTAAATTTGATTCTTACATGAGTTTTCAATGGATTATTTTGTCATGTTCACTTAAATCCACGTTTTTGAAGATGGAAATATTTACTTTTGAGTTATGATCTTTTTTAAATTTGTATTATATCATGTGACAATGGTAACTGATCATGACGACGACCCATGTCTTTCTCAAAAGACTTCTACTTACATTTTTGTAATACTTTATTAATTTTTCTGTCCAAAATTGATGTTGGAAATTCCTAACATATAGAAATAGAATGACTGTCTCATTAGCTTATATATATTTAGTAATACATTGTAGAGAATTTAAAGTGCAAGAAGAGACATTTTAATGAAAAGAAAAAAACACTTTCTTTTCATAATCAAACTAATTTACTCTTATATCTTAAAAACTGTCAATATTTTTTTTATTTGTAGAAAATGTTTTAAAGATTAAGGCTACCGACATAAATGATTTTAAAAGTAAATAAAAATGTAGATATTTAATTTAGTGCATAACACATTTCTTTAGAAGATGACTACTAAACATTATAGTACATGTTCTTTATTTCATTCAATCTCTCAAGGAAATAAAAAATACCCAAGGCTTTAATAGATAGTGTTTCAGGCATTTTAGTGATTCTGCGTGTGAAGTAAACAAAATCACTACATTGTTATTAGCACTCCTGTAATGATTTACAAACAAAATATGTTGTACAGTCACATAATAGAAGTGTATTTTGTATTTATTTGATCTGAGGTTGTCGACGACATCATTTGTATAATTGCCTGCATACATTTTTATTTGTACCATGGTCAAAATATTTATTTCCCTGTAGACTTTGTCATTGACTAATTTTATATTTATATTATCCTGCAATTATTAAACATTTGCTTAACACTAATTAATGGTATGCAAATAGATTTTTGCTTTATTCGTCCAATTGTATTAGTATACAAATAATTATCTCCTGGTACCTGATTGGTGTAGAGCAAATGATAAGAAACAGTAACAGTATAATGTGGACGTGACAGAGGATTGAAAAGGATTGGAATTACTCTTGTTTCTGGTCTTTTTACTAAATTTTGAGGTGTTTTGGACATTTGACATTGCAGGATAAACGCTATATAGTTCAGTCTGTAAAAATAAAATTTATGTTTTCATACATTGCAAATGTAATGTATATGTACATGTATATTGTTGTGATGCGTGTGTAGTTTGCATTGCACATTGTACATGTATCATGTTTGATATTTAAGTCCACCCTCTCATACTTCAGTCTGTAATCTCATGTCTTCCAACGATTCAAATTTTTATAATATTGCATGCTTAATTGTTATCAGATGAAGATTTACATATCAGTTTGTTTTCATGATTTAACTATTTTTTCATGATGGAACTTTACCTTGTGTTCCTCGTATCATTTAAAATGAATGACTCATATACTTTGTATATGACATGTATGATTGCATAACATGTACCGTACCCCTACAAAGAATGAAAGAGATACAAGTGCAGTATCCCCCGGCCCCACTCCCTTTCTTGTCTTTTATGACCATTGTTTGTTATACAATACTGAAACCTCTTCTAATTGAACTGCCTTGGGACCAAGTTTTGTGTTCAGAATAGACAGGTGTTCAGTTTATACAGGTTTAACAAAGATTTCATACATTGGGACTATATTTATTGTTTATACAGGATTCTGTTTTATTCAGGGTTCGTTTTAGACAGGTTTCATTGTAATTAGGTCATTGCTACTGAAAATTACCCCTGACCAACATTTAATTGGTTGATTTATGTGTTACCCAGCATAGCAGACATTTAATTTCTTGTCTTGTTATAGTGTACTTTTGGAGAATTTGTCCATATTAATATATTTTGAGAATTGAGCAATTTTTTGGGGCCATAGTTTTGACTTTAACACCACATAGAGATGTGCATACCTTTCATGAATTGAGTTATTTTCTGTCCCAGTTTTGATTTGAACGCCACATGGAGATCTCCATATCTTTCGTGAATTAAGTAATTTTTTGTGCCAGTTTTGATTTTAAAACCACATGGAGATGTGCATATTTTTGTGAATTGTTATTTTACAGGTTACAAATTCTTTTAATTTGTTTATGATACACAAAAAAAAAGACTTGACAACATTATGATCATAACTCCTTATACTGCAAAAGATATTCTTTATTGCCATCAAAATAATTTTTCCAGATAAATATAGCTTTTTTTTTTTAGCTCACCTTGCCAAAGGCAACGTGAGCTTTTGCCATCACTTTGAGCCGTAAAGAAAGGGGGAGGTTTGGCGCTTTAAAATCTGATTCAACCTACCATTTCTTTAGAAATGCCTGTACCAAGTCAGGGTCATTACGGTTTTCACAGATTTCCGGTTGTTGACTGATTTTGTCTGTTTATATACTTATGAGTTTTGACTTTCCCTTTGTAAGATTGTTCGGAGTTCGGTAATTTTGTTATTACCCTTATTTAGCATCCGTCGTATGTCGTCTGTCGTCCATAGTACATGTATGTCATCTGCCGTCCGTTTTACCAATTGAATCGAAACTTGGTATGAAGCATCCTTGGAAGGTCCTCTATAAACATTGCTCATTTCGTCCCGATCCGTTAGCAAACATGGCCGCCACAGGCAATTCTTGTTTCTGATTGGTTGATTGCTAAAAAAATCTTCTTCTCTGAAACCGCTTTGCCAAATGAATCAAAACATGGTAGGAAGCATCTTTGGAAGGTCATTGATAAAGATTCCGCATTTAGTTCCCATCCGTTAATAAACATGGCCACCACAGGCCATTCTTGTTTCTGATTGGTCGATTTCTAAAAGTCTTCTTCTCTGTAACTTCTTAGCCAAATGAACCGAAACTTGGTGAGAAGCACCTATGGAAGGTTCTGTATTAAGTTTCCTCAAAGCAGAATGAAAGGTGAGCGACACAGGCTCAGCCCACTGAGTCTGAGCCTCTAGTTACTGTGTCATACACATGTCAAAATCTGATTTTTGTGATTACAAATGAACTCCTGCTACGTACAGTTTAATAAGAATACACAGGTACACTGTACTTTATTTAAAATTCTTGACTTTTTAACCACATGAACAGAACATGACATGGGAGGCATATCAAACGTTTGTGAGGTTTCTCTTTATTTCCTTTGAATTATTGCAGCATTACGAATTGTGGTCTTAATTATAAAAGTAAACTTTGTTGTATTTTGGAGAATTACAAGTTTTTACAAAATATTTCTAATAATGAAAAGACAAGTTGAGAAAAACAGAAGGAAATGTTTTATAGTAAATACAAGGAAAATTAATCCTAAATGAATAACTTTGATGAAAGAATAAAATAAAATTGACCAAAATAACCCCAAAAAATCGATCAGTATTAATATTTGATTAAAGATTAAAAGACACCGATTAAATTTTCATCTTTCATAATTTGTTTAATTAAGAATGTAAATAAGGTATCTCAAACATTAATTAATTTAGTACAATAATATATTGGTTTTTATTGGGTGATTTAAATTTGTTTTCAGGTAAAATTAACAGGTATATTTGTTACACCTGACTGCAGCTCAAGAGATCAAAGATATCAATTATTAACCTTATACATTGTAGATGTTTTTGGTTTAAAAAATGCCACACTTACAAAATGTACTTTTACTCAATCAAAAGTTAGGAATTTTAATTTTGTGTTTTAATTGTTACAATAAATTATTGCAATGTAAATTTGTTTTGTTCATCGCGATATGGAAATTACATTTTGTTGCCATTCGCCGTTCATGGCGAGGTGTACTCGATACAACATTATGTGATAAAGTTTGTCAGTGACTTGTGACAGTTCAGTGGTTTTCTCCGGGTACTCCGGTTTCCTCCACCAATAAAACTGCCTGCCACAATATAACTGAAATATTGCTGAAAGTGGCATTAGACACCATGAACCAAGCCAAACCATTTTGTTGTAACTGAGATTTGAATTTCAATACATCAAGAAATTTTTATGTTATGCACTTCTCTGCTCTAAATTTTGCTGTTTTCTTTAGCAGTCAATTATTTTTCATGCAAATTAGACCGATTATCATATATATAATAGAGATTTTATAAATAGCCTAAATAAACAATGTCAATAAATAAATTTGAAAATTGGATTAATTTTTTTCAGTTTATTTAACCAATACCTTATGCAAATAGCACTAAATCTTACTAATGTTTCCTATCATATATAATTACAATAATATAACAACTTGAAGCGACCTGTTTAATACTGGCCTATTTCAAATGAGTTATAGTGGCCCACTCCAAGCAAGTTTTTATACCAACCCACCCCAGCCGGGTGGTTATAATGACCCACTTCAAAAAAATTTCATATAGGCCTAATTCCCAACAAGTTGTGGTACTGTTACACTCAAAATGAGTTTTTATTATAGCTCACTCCAGTCGAGTTGTTATACCAGCCCATACCAAAAGAGTTGTTATAGATGTACTCCCATTCTAAAGATGTTAAGTGATGATAGATGGCATTGATTGCACATATACAGGTAGTTGTAAATCCAACTACCGTAGGACCATGACAGCCCCTACTAGCTATAGTATTTTAAATTTTAAAATCTTTTTAGACATTTTGGGAAAAACCTAATATTCTGCAGTAGACATTTTGGGAAAACAAACAGTAGACATTTTGGGCATGGACGGTATTTGTATACTAAATACATGTACATGTTGTATCACTCATTACTATCACATTAACCTGTTAATAGATTAGTTATCGTGACTTTTTATTACACCTGTGCCCTGGGGACAGGTGTTTGATTCCTAGCCAAAATTATACTTCTTTATGGCTAGATCAGTAGTGACACATCAGAAAATACAAGTGTACATGTACCCAGCAAAATAAAAAAAAATTATGATTACATTGAAACCTGTTTAAGTCATACCCTCAGTACTGTGTAACCTCTAATGTCTTATTTAATCACCCTGTTTTGCGTGTTTGTCCTTGTTTTCAGTTTAAGTATTAATGTTTCACTGAATATTCTATAAAAGAAGCACTGGGTTCTGGTGAAGGCTCTCAGGGCTCTAACCCACAGAACTGCTCAGCACGTCCATGGGTAGTGTATAGGGGAGCCCTAATTGGCCGAAGGGTTCTCAGGTTATAATAAGGAAAACCTAACCATGGACCATAGTGGATTACTCAGGTTTTAAAAGAGTAGGCACATTTTGGCCTCTACAAAAGACTACCCAACTCTCCAGACTTTTTCAGTGGCAGTCAAAAGTCATTGACCCAGTTGACTCATCCCATCCCTCATTTCTATATACATGTAGGTTTTGTTTTCATCTTGAATATATCTAAAATACTGCTTGCTGAACGCTAAGCAAATAATCAACCAATCAATCAATCTATAAAAGCAATGAATCAAGGAAAAAATATTGAACCTTATAATTTGTACATTTTGTTTAAAAAAACATTAAAAAAAATGCAGGAACTCTTGCATCAAATGTCTTGTTGACTATGAAAATCTGTATTGATCACAGGGCTATAGTAAATAAACCTCTTGTGATTGGAGGCCATTATGGTTGTGATCGCATTGTAGTTTTATTTACATCTACTCGTTTTTTAGCTCACATTGAAGGCAATGTGAGCTTTTGTCATCACTTGGCGTCCGTCGTCTGTTGTCCGTCGTCTGTTAACTTTTCACATTTTAATCTTCTCCTCTGAAACCCCTCATTTTGTCCCGATCCATTGACAAACATGGCCGCCCCAAGCAATTCTTGTTTCTGATTGACCGATTTAAAAAAATCGTCTCCTCTGAAACCGCTTGGCCAAATGAACCGAAACTTGGTAGGAAGCATCTATTGAAGGTCCTCTATAAAGATTGCTCATTTCGTCCCGATCCGTTAACAAACATGGCCACCACAAACCCTTCTTGTTTCTGATTGGTTGATTTCTAAAAAATCTTCTCCTCTGAAACCGCTTTCCCGAATGAACTGAAATTTGGTAGAAAGCATGTATGGAAGGTCCTCTATAAAGATTGCTCGTTTCGTTCCGATTCGTTAACAAACTTGGCCGCCACAGGCAATTCTTGTTTCTGATTGGTCGATTTCTAAAAATCTTCTCCTCTGAAACCACTTTTACCAATTGAACCGAAACTTGGTAGGAAGCATCTATGGAAGGTCCTCTATAAAGATTGCTCATTTCATCCCGATTCGTTAGCAAACATGGCTGCCACAGGCAATTCTTGTTTCAGATTGGTCGATTTCTAAAAATCTTCTCCTCTGAAACCACTTTTACCAATTGAACCGAAACTTGGTAGGAAGCATCTATGGAAGGTCCTCTATAAAGAATGCTAATTTCATCCCGATCTGTTAACAAACATGGCTGCCATAGGCAATTCTTGTTTCTGGTTGGTTGATTTCTAAAAATCTTCTTCTCTGAAACTGCTTAGCCAAATTAACCGAAACTTGGTGGGAGCACCTATGGAAGGTTCTGTATTAAGTTTCCTCAAAGCAGAATGAAAGGTGAGTTACACAGGCTCAGCCCACTGAGCCTTTAGTTAGTTCACCTGAACTATAGGCTGAGCTGAGCTGATCGAAAAGTGTATATTTAAATATTTATCTAATACAAATTCAGTCTGTTTCCGACTTTATACAAGCTTAAGTGAAAATAAAACCAGAAATCACTAATAAAAATATTTTAAGATACATTAATAATGCATTAAATGTATGTAAATTATTTTTATATTAGAAATATCATTCTAAAATCTGTAAAAAAAAAATCTATTGTTAAAAAAAGTCTATATAAGGAAGGGAGATAATTTCAACCAGTTTTACAGGGATGTTAATTGTAATATTGTTTAAACAGAATGGGAACAAACTATTGTTTCAACGACCCAGTATAGAACTAAATATATATGATATTGGTCTAAATTGTGTATGTAGCACTCTGTTGTACATAAGAATGCAAATAATTGACTATATTTTTCTGATGAGCATAGTAGCCCATGGACTCTTGTTTATTAAAGAAGCCAATGTCCGACTGCTTGCTTTCAAATTTGTTTCTTTATCTGATATATCAAAGTTAATGATATATTCACTTTCATTTTGAGATGTATCGAAACATTGAAATTTACAACAAACTGGCAGCTTTGGTTGGTTTGTTTATGGTGGTTAACGCTCCTATCAACAATATTTCAATTATATCGTGGAGGTCAGTTTTATTGGTGGAGAAAACCGGAGTATCCGGAGAAAACCACAGACCCGTCGCTCGCAGGTCACTGACAAACTTGATCACATAATGTTGTATCAAGTACACCTCGCCAAATTCATAACTTTTAGTGGTTGCACAGATACAATGTAGTTGTAATTCCAACTATCATACAATCACGTCTACGATGGCCGCAGTAGCTTTGGGGAAGGAAATTACCGGTATATACCTCTGCATTGATTCCTAGTCACAACGGTATCTATGGTAACATAGTCATGGACCAGGAGACGTAGCATGCTCTGTGTATATTCTGAACTTGTATAATCAGATTGTACCACACAGTTTCTCCATTGATTCTTGTTACTACTTTAAATGTAAAAAATGAGGATGTCACGATCTTATGGTAGTTGTCAATTTGTCAGTGACTTGCGACAAGTCTGTGGTTTTCTCTGGGTACTCCGGTTTCCTCCATCAATAAAACTGACCGCCACGACATGACTGAAATATTGAAAGTGGTGTTAAACACCATAAACCAGCTAAAGGTAAAAAGTTGTTTGCCTTAATATTAATGTGTTTTCTTTACTTATAGAGCAGAAGAGGATGAAGAGATTGCCAGGAGAGTGACAGAGGAATTCTTGAGTGAAGAAGAAGCTCATAAGAAGCAGAGAGAGATAGAGGATGAGGTAACAAAAATGAAAATATAGCTGAAAAATTGCTCACTGGACGTTAAACATCAATCAACCAATCAACAAAAATGAAACTCTTTGATGAAGTTCATTCTTATTGTTATCATATATAAAAGTTGCACAACATGATCTGAACAGGTCACAAATGGAGGATGTGAAAGGGGGTGTAGATAGTTTCAGTTATTTTACATGATTTTCAGTTACTTCATTTTCTAGACAGAATCATACCTGATAACAATGTAATGAAGACAGTTTTTAGTTTATTACTCGATTTCTGATTATACAGGTTTGTTCTTGAATTTACATGGAATTCTTGACCATCATTGTTCAAAATTTCATTTCATAATATTTTTTAGTTGGGTGATATATATGTAAATCATTTTTTATTCATTCATCAATAGGTATATTTATATTTGTCAGCCAGACATATGTCATTTTGTCATAGGTTTGACCTCATATGCTTTAGTTATTGACAAGTGATCACTTTTGGTATTTTCTTGAATTTGATCTGTTTTTCAATAAGGAGATAACCTGAGGCAACCATGTTTTATTTATGTGTATCATTACAGTCTTCACGCTCACCCACTTGCCTGAATCCCGGGACAAGTAAAACTGGATTCAGACAAGTGTAAAGTGAAAGAATTTGTTTGAATAAATAGATTTTTTTTTCTCTAAATTTGGCTTTCTGCTTAGTAGGTGAACAAATTTTAGGCAAAGACTGACATTTTATGGATGTTCCTGTCAGCTAGATGGTATCGTCACAGAATTATGACTTTATTCAAATTTGTTTACCATTTGAATTCCAAGGCTGAAACATTTGTCCACACATTTTAATGATAAGATGAAAAAAAAAAAACTAATGATAACAAATATTTGGTATTGATGTTAATTTGTGTTTTCTGTTGACGAATATATAATTTATACAGGAAATTGCACGAACTGTTCAAGAGAAAGAAAAAGTGAAATATGAAAAATACATGGAGAAGAAAAGAAGAAAAGAATTGAAGAAAGAGAGGGAAATTTTAGAAAAGCAGTTAGAACAAGATACACAAGACGCTCGGTTGATGGTCAGATCTAATCAGGATGCTGGTACTGCGGACGAAGGTATCAAAACACAGTACAGTTTTTTACTATAGCTTTATGCATTTCTTTACATGCGGCCCATCTCACTCTCATTTAGAGTTATAATCTATGCTTTTAATTGAAGAACGAACAGTGACTGTCAGATTAAAAACAACAGTAAAAGAAGAAGATGATATTTTTTTCGAACTACACCAATATGTAGAGGTGGATTTTTATTGTGCTAGTACCGGTATATAGAAATAACAGTACTTAGGAAGACATGTCACTCCACTCTGACACATTATCCTGACTCTGAGCCAACCAGTCCTTGATTTTATTTCTTTTAGCTGCGAGCGTAGCAGAGAAGCAACAAATAGCAGGTGTACAGTTTTTGGTTTGACCCCGAATCAGGGCTCGAACCCATGATCTACCACACTCAAGGCAAACACGACAACCTTTCTACACCACCAATACTGTCTCCAAGGCAGTTGAAGAGTACATAAATAGCTGAAGCTGCAATGATCAATATTTTTTATGTTAAATTGGTTCTAATTTATCGCACTCTTGATTTAGATATGAGAGAAGTACAGAATTCCTTCGGTGATATGGCCGTGTCGGGAAGAAACAGCAGGTCAGCACGTAATGGTTACACTAGGTATATGTACAGGTAGTGATCACTTTACTAACACTTACTAAAACAAAAATAAAATAAAAATGTCAGGGAAGGAGTCGAGGTGTTTTTTTGAGAAAATATGGAACTGCTTACCCTTCCGGAGCACCAGAGTTCACCCCCAGTTCATAGTGGGTTTCCTGTTACTCGATCTTTAGTTTTATGTGTATGTCTTGTATATCTTTGTTTGTCCTTTTTATTCTGTCCATTGTGTTGTCTGTCCTTTGATTTTACGGTTCTGATTACCCATTTGGTATCTTCAAACTCTTCTAAGCTCTTGAATTTTTTTTTTTTTATTGAATTCACCTTTTGTATTGAAGACAATATTGTACTTGTCATATAACTTCACATGTAATTTATTATCCCCTCGCCAGCGAAGTTGCGAAGGGATATAGTAATGCTACCGTCCGTCCTTCCTTCCTTCTTTCCGTCCTTCCTTCCTTCCTTCTTTCCGTCCTTCCTTCCTTCCTTCTTTCCGTCCTTCCTTCCTTCCTTCCTTCTGTCCTTCCTTTCATCCGTCCGTCCTTCCATAACATCCTTGTGAACACTCTAGGATCAACATCCTTCAATGGATTTTGACCAAACTTGGTACATATTTAGTCCTTAAGAGAATCTGGAACCCTATTGATTTTCAAGGTCATAGGTCAAGGTCACTGGGTAAATTTGTTACCATGTAACATCCTTGTGAACACTCTAGAATCAACATCCTTCAATGGATTTTGACCAAACTTGGTACATATATAGTCCTTAGGAGAGTCTGGAACCCTATTGATTTTCAAGGTCAAAGGTCAAGGGGTCAAATTTTTACTGCATAACATCCTTGTGAACACTCTAGAATCAAGATCCTTCAATGGATTTTGACCAAACTTGGTACATACTTAGTCCTTTGGAGAGTCTGGAACCCTATTGATTTTCAAGGTCATAGGTCAAAGGTCAATGTCACCAGGTCAAATTTTTACTGCGTAACATCCTTGTGAACACTCTAAAATCAACATCCTTCAATGGATTTTGACCAAACTTGGTACATACATAGTCCTTAGGAGAGTCTGGAACCCTATTGATTTTCAAGGTCAAGGTCAAGGTCACAGGGTCTAATTTTTAGGTGAGGGGATATGCCACGCTATACGTTGCCCTTGTTTGAAATTAATTTTATTAGAAATTACCAAGAATGGATAGAAATGTTAACAAATGGTTGACTTTTTTTTTTGTGTTCAGCAGTTTGAGGTGAGAGGTGATTGTTGGTTTTGTTGATATGTGTGGAATTGTTGGCTATCACTGTTTAAACTCTCTTTTCATATATAAGACCATTGGAAATAACCCTGTTTTACTCACAGAGAAAATCCAAAGAGACAAGTCTTTTTTTTTTTTCATTTCCCAGTCACATTTGGGTCTTCATGTATGAACACACGACTGTCACACCTTAAAGAAGGTTAAAAAATTCATAGATTGCAGTGGAGTAATACATTATTTATAATTCTGGTTCATAAAGCTGTTAAACAGTATATAGAAAGTGTTCCACAGATTCAGGGTCCCAAGACAATAAACTGCTGATGTAATCTTATAAATACTGTCATCATTATGCCAGATATAAAGTATTGAATATCATTCCCTTTTTTCTTGTAATAAATATACTTCAGTAACTTAGGGTTTAGAGAGGATTATTATTGATTTTTGGCTCTAATTTAGTTTGTTAAAAAATGGATGTGCAAGGGTATATTTATCTGAAAAAAAATCCCCATGTTGTTTTTTTTTCTAGGTGAACTGGAGATTCAGCTAATATTGAAACTATATATGTATTACAAGTTAAAATGAGATTTATGAAAAATGTCCAAAAATATTAACATTCTACTAACAATGCACATACACGTAGTTATAAACATCATATATTTACTTTATTATAATTAGTATGTAGTTAGTATTGTTTTAGTATGGAATATAGCATTATATATTAGATATTGTATAGCTTAACAAATATTATACACTTATATTATTGGATCATGAAATTATGTCACATAATGGAAAATATTACTTTCCCATATTGTTACTTTAACTCCAGTTAATTGACATTCATGGCTGTTTTGATAAATATAGTAAAAAAAGAAAGATTTTCATTATAGTAAAGTAATTGTTTCACAGTTTAAGAGTTGTCAGGTCAAACATTGTAACACATGTTAAATATTCAACTAAATCATTATAGAGAGTGAATAAGTTGTCGCTTTTAAGCAATTAAGCTATTTTTTCAGCTATATCATGACGAGAATAAGTTACATTCAATGAAATGATGTCCTCTTTGTATTAGACCATCACACTTTTTGGGGAATTTCATAGTGCTAGCTCACCAATACAACAGTTTAGACGTAGACACATTATTCTGATTCCGAGCCGACCAGTCTTTGCACTTGCTCCTTAATGCTGCATGCTTAGCAGAGAAGCAGCAAATACCAAATTTAAAGTCTTTGGTTTACAACGACCATGGCTCAAATCAACGATCTACTACACTTGAGGTGAGCATACTAACCATTACACCACTGATGCGGTCTCATTGATGTAATGGTACATGTTCAATGTCTAATTATGAAAATATCAATAACATTCAAATGCATGCAATCTGTAAAATACACACATTAAAATTGCATCTGTGAATTAGGATTTATGGGTAATATTACACAACTTTCAACTATATTTCAGTGAAATCGTAGCACTCAATTTTATTGATGAAGGAAAATATTTTGAGGAAAAGCACTCCCATTCCACAACCACTTACTGATAAATTTTATCACAATAGATTGAAACGGATTACACCTTCCTACAGGTTGAAGTAAAACAAATAAATGCACAAACCCTAGTAGCAATAGATCGGTGTCAAGCCAATTACAATATATCTCAACAAAAAGGTCCTCTCTTCCCCTCCCTAAAATACATATTCCATATAGTTTGCTATCACCTCTAAAGTTGTGAGTTCGAACCCCGTTCATGGAAATGTATACTCAATACAACATTATGTGATAAAGGTTTTCAGTGACTTGCGACAGGTCGGTTGTTTTCTCCGGGTACTCCGGTTTCCTCCACAAATAAAACTGACCACCACGATATAGTTGAAATATAGTTGAAAGTGGCATTAAGCACCATAAATAAATTCACCATATATAGTTTGTACAGTTTCAGCGATGATATGTGTGTTTATACAATTTATAAAATTTCAGGGTGACGCCATCAGGAAGAATAGAAGATGAAGGTGATTTTTCTGATTTTTTCACTGTTCCTGATGACATTCCAGAAGCTCAACGTTCTCACCTACAGCAACTACAAGATGAGGTAATGGCCAATTTTAATTGTTAGGTTGTAGTACAACTTATTAAGATTTTTTCACTGTTCCTGATGACATTCCAGAAGCTCAATGTTCTCACCTTCAGTAACTACAAGATGAGGTAATGGCCAATTTTAATTGTTAGGTTGTATTGGATTTGTAATTTGTTTATGTTGATTTTTTACAGAAATTTAGCGAAAAATCATAAACCCTTTCAAAATTATAAAGATACTTTAATATTTCATTGTATTAAGAATAAAGACTCTAACAGTCATCTCGATTGTTAGAAAGATTCTTTTTGTTTGTTTATAGGAGTACTACTGCTAAATTACAAAATAGGAGCACGTTTCAAAAATGCTATCAGTAATGCTACTCAGATTGGTTTTCTGAAGGTCATTTTGTAGTAAAATCATATTACGAAAAAGAAAGTTTAAACAGTAATAGAGAACAAATCCACCAATATCTACAAAGACTAACAACTACCTCTCATCTGAAATTATGTAGCACAAAAAATACCACTACACATGTAGATGGAAATCTAGGGACAAAAATGTGGCAGGGTTAAATAGAGTAATGGAACTGAAGTATCTCTAACTGCAATATACCGTATTTTACGGACTATAGGTCGATGGGGACGATAGGTCGAATTGCTGCTTTTCGGCTAAATTTTTGGGTAAATACTAAGATAGGTCGAAGCATTCCATAGGTCGAGGATGCCGATGACAACTTGGGTAAGTATCGTCACATCAAACTTTTTGTGTTTTTTTTTTTTACATCGGTAAACATTTGTCCTATAACGATGTTCTTCGGTAAGTATATGTAAGTATTAACTCAAGAATACTACTCTAATGTGTCATAAACGAAATAATTATGAAAATTAAATAAAATAAAATTTTGTTTTTAAACTTGTTTTTTATGGGGAGTCTGGTTTGTAAAGCCAGACATCGATGACATTCAAATCAGGCCATCTGTGGGTGTCACAATAGATGGTAAACGGATGTTCATACAATAAAATAATCAAGCTGTCAAAACAATGTATCACCTTGTGCAGTTTTATTGACATACCTTTAAACTGTGTTTAATTAGTAGTACACAGATTATGTGATCGTCTCGGTCCAGTAAATTTTCAATCAGCTGATCAGGATAATTAAGTGCCGACTGATGTTCACCTGTGTTGATTATCTCATGGTGATTATTTTATTTGTTCCTAATTGACCAATTCAAGTGTAGAACATTCTAGTTTAACGAAATCGATAATTATTTTCCAGTATATTTAGTATAAAAAGCTTGTTCTCCACGTGTATTCAAATTATTGTGAGATGTAATGCAACTGCCATTTTTTACTAAAACCCTGTGCGCATGCTCGTGGTAGATGGAAAACCTATATAGCTATATTTAGATATTTTGTGACAATAATTTTATATTGTAAAACGATCCACCCTGTGATTTTTTTTCAACAACATACATTTTTTATAGTATATATTTTATTATACAATTCAATATTGAACTGATTTTCGCTAACACTTCAATCATTGAATATTATTGATTTTTTTCGGATGTTGAACATTTTTTCCCCGGAATTGCACCCCTTGTTAGTATACTTTTATTCCCCAAGAACATCGATGATTTCAGTCTTCTTATTCAGAAAAAAAACCTACAGCAAATTCAAGGTATACTGTAAACAAAATCGTCATTTATATCGAGATTTTTTTTTAGGGATTCCAGATTTTTTTAGCTTCATCCTTGTATAGGTCGATGTGGACGATAGGTCGAAGCCAGCGTGTTGAGGAAAAAAAATATCGACCTATCGTCCGTAAAATACGGTAGATATAATGAAACATTAAAAACCTGCACAAATTCACTTCTACTCAAAAAGACCACATTCTATGACAAAAATGAATAACAACATAAACATGGACATGATAATAGGGTCAACGAATGCTGGTAATATATTGACCACTAGCTAAGAAAGTAAAATCTGTTGGTTAAAGACCTTTACTCTTAGTCTAAGGATAAAAAAATCATAAAAGATACTTCTAACAGATTTAATATTAATAAGTCATAAATGTCTAAAGATGTGTTTTTTTGTTTTCTGAAGTAATTGATCATTCATAAACTATTTCTATGGTTCTCTTTCAGGAACTTGCAAGACTTCTTCAAGAGCAAGAACATAAGGTAAATGGATTGAAATCAGACAGGAATGAATATTGTTTATTACATAAATGAACTTTTTGAAACCACATTGTATATTGTACAAATATATCCTGGTAGTGAGGGTTATTTGCGAAAAATACCGGTTGAGAGAAGAGGCAAATTTCACGAGCCCCCTTAGCGGCGAGGGAAATTTTCATGTCCTCGAAACCGGTATTTTTCGTAAATAACCTTCATTAACAGGATATATTTGTTTAATTCCGCCGAATATTTAACATCAAGTAAAACAGTGGCATGCAAGCAGGTTCAGAACTTCAGACCACCTCGTTCATTTGATTTCCAAGACTTTTATCAATCTATGAAAACAGGAAAAATCTTTTCAAAGAAGTGTATTTCTGGAACACAATCAAAAAAAAGAATAAATCACGGTTTTGCTTTAATATACAACATGTAAAAAAAATAGTTCAAATAAATTTGAAATATATAAATTTCAACGATTTCAAACATAATGGCTGACACTGTCGTCTGTCATTTTTCTTTACTTTTGTGTTGGTTGAAAGAAGAAACCTGTGTAATTCGATATAGGGAATTCCTAAGGGCAAATACCCCAGCGATGGGGATAAAGCGGAAAAAACTAAGGATTGGTAAAAAATACCGCTTTCATCAACCAATCAGACGACAGCATTCATAAATAAGGTGGAATTATATGATAAGTACCAATTATATTGTGTAGATTATTTTAATATCTGCTTGTACATATCAGGGAAGCACATTAAAACCCATTATTATTCTGACTCACAGTCTGGTCAGGCATTGCCCTATGACCTTAATACCTATTGAAGAAGCAGGAAATTCTAAAAAAAAAAATATTGTTCGACCCAATATGGGATTGAATTTATTTAAAATCAGGGTTGCCTCTTGGAAGAGGTATTGCTAAAATGCCCCTTTAATTTGAAAATACACCCCATTTTTAGATCACCTTGCCAAAGGCAATGTGAGTTTTTGCAATCACTTGGCATCCGTTGTCCATTAACATTTTAATCTTCTCTTCTGAAATCGCTTAGCAAAATGAACCGAAACTTAGTAGGAAACATCTATGGAAGGTTCTCTATAGAAATTGCTCTTTTTGTCCCGATCCATTAACAAACATTGGTGCCATAGGCAATTCTTGTTTCAGGTTGGTCAATTTCTAAAAATCTTCTTCTCTGTAATCACTTGGTCAAATGAACCGAAACTTGGTAGGAAGCATCTATGGAAGGTCATCTATCATTATTAAGTCTCCCAAACAAGTTTGGGAGACTTATTGTTTTTGCTCCGTTTCTTATTATTATTATTATTATTATTATTATTCTCTTTCTCTTTCTCTTTCTCCTTTCTTTCCGCGCACCATGAACTTATCCAAGGCAGATCTCAGGATCAACTAGAAACATATATCTATAACTCCACCAAGTTTCATGAAATTCTGTCCTGTAGTTCCTGAGATCTGCTGTGGACAAGTTCATGCTTCACGGAAAGAAAGAATAAGAATAATACTAATAAAAATAATAATAAGAAACGGAGCAAAAACAATAAGTCTCCAAACGTTGTTTGGGAGACTTAATAATGATAGAGACATAAAATTTGATATAGTGATAGGTCACCATTAGAGGAGCAATTCTGCGTTTTCAAAATTTTCGAGATGTCTGCCATTTTCAAATTGGCTGCCAAAACAAGGTATAAAAAATGGGCGGTAAAAATTCAACATTGTCCGATATCATTAAAATTTGATATGTGGATAGATAATGATGTCCCGAATTGATTCCCAACATTGAAAAATTTCTACCGGTCGCCATTTTCAAAATGGCCACCACAATACCGCAAAAATTCAACATTGTCCGACATCATCAAAATTTGATATGTGGGTAGATAATGATGGCCCGAATTAATTGCCGACATTGAAAAATTTCTACCGGTCACCATTTTCAAAATGTCCGCCACAATACCGCAAATATTCAACATTGTCCGATATCATCAAAGTTTGATATGTGGGTAGATAATGATGTCCCGAATTGATTCCCGACATTGAAAATTTTCTACCGGTCGCCATTTTCAATGATGTCCCGAATTAATTGCCGACATTGAAAAATTTCTACCGGTCACCATTTTCAAAATGGTCGCCACAATACCGCAAATATTCAACATTGTCCGATATCATCAAAATTTGATATGTGGGTAGATAATGATGTCCCGACATTGAAAATTTTCTACCAGTCTCCATATTCAAAATGGCCGCCACAAAACCGCACAAATTCAACATTGTCCGATTTCAACGCCATTTCATATGTGGGTAGATTATGATGTCCCAAATTGATTCCTGACATCGAAAAATTTCTACCGGTCGCCATTTTCAAAATGGCCACCACAATACCACACACATTCAACATTGTCCGATTTCAACGACATTTCATATGTGGGTAGATTATGATGTCCCGAAATGATTCCTGACATCGAAAAATTTCTACCGGTCGCCATTTTCAAAATGACCGCCACAATACCGCACAAATTCAACATTGTCCGATTTCAACGACATTTCATATGTGGGTAGATTATGATGTCCCGAAATGATTCCTGACATCGAAAAATTTCTACCGGTCGCCATTTTCAAAATAGCTGCCACAATACCGCACAAATTCAACATTGTTCGATTTCAACGTCCTGAATTGATTCCCGACATTGAAAAATTTCTACCGGTCGCCATTTTCAAAATGGCCGTCACAATACTGCAAAAATTCAACATTGTTCGATTTCAAAGGTAGCTTTTAATTTATTTTTTAAACTGGTTGTCTGTGGCCGGTTTGGGAGACTTCATAATCGTTGGATTATAATCATATCTTGTTATTGCTTAATTCGTTTTGATCCGTTAAAAAACATGGCTGCCATAGGATATTCTTGTTTCTGGTTAGTCAATTTCTACAAAAATATTCTCTGAAACCGCTTTGCTAAATGAACCGAAATTTGGTAGGAAGCATCTATGGAGGGTCCTCTATTAAGATTGCCCATTTCGCTATGATTCAGTAACAAACATGGCCACCATAGGCAATTCATGTTTCTGGTTGATCGATTTCTTAAAAATCTTCTCTTTTGAAACCGCTCATCCAAATGAACCGAAACTTGGTAGAAACATCTATGGAAGGTCCTCATTTCGTCCCATTCTGTTAACAAACATTTCCACCATAGACCATTCTTGTTTCTGGTTGGTCAATTTCTAAAAATCTTCTCCTCTGAAACGAATTGGCCAGATGAACCAAAACTTGTTAGGAAACACCTATGGAAGGTCCTCTATAAAGACTGCTTATTTCGTCCGGATCCATTAACAAACATGGTCACCATAAGCATTCTTGTTTCTGATGGGTGAGCGACACAGGCTGAGCCCAATGAGCCTCTATAGTATAAGAGGGACCTATTGAACACATGAAACTCTCCTCTGTGCACCTTTTAGAGCATGTGTAGCAGATGCTCTCATTTGAATAAATAAAGTCAAAGTTTTAATATCATTAAATTGTCTTTTCCTATTTCAGAGAACAAAAGCTGAAGTTGATCGGGTCAAATTAAGAGAAATAGAGGAACAAGATGAACGATTAGCTAAGATTATACAAGAACAGGAAACACTCAGGGCAAAAAGATCAAAAGAAAAACGGAAACAACAAGAAGAAGTCAAAAGGCAACAACGGGTAAAGGGTTGTTTTTTTCCTAAGCAGCTCTTTCAATCAATGGTTTTCACTTATTTTTGTGACAATTATTATATTATACCCTCCAATTTGGGGCTGCCGTGGTCATGACCGTATGGTAGTTGGATTTACAACTGCCTATGAAATCAGTGCCTATCACCACTAATGTTGTGAGTTCGAATCCTGCTCATGGCGAGATGTATACTCGATAGAACATTATGTGATAAAGTTTTTCAGTAACTTGCAGCAGGTCAGTGGTTTTCTCTGGGTACTCCGGTTTCCTCCACAAATAAAACTGACCTCCACGATATAACTGAAGTATTGTTGAAAGTGACGTTAAACACCATAAACCAACCATCAGTCATAATAAGCAATGGCTATCACATTTTTTTGTTACAATTGTTATATTATATCCTCAAATTTGATTTTTGCAAAGGGGTATTTTGACAATTCATATATTGTCACCACAGTATAGCATTTATTTTTGGCCTGCATTTTTTTCAACCAGATTTGACCTAGCTATTGATTTCTGAGATAAAAGGGGATGAAGGAAGACAAAATGATAACTTTTTTACTTTAAGTCGGATTTGTATTCCGTTTTTTCTTTTGAATTCCTTTGAAAGAAGAGTTTGAAGATACCAAAGGGGTAATCAGAATCCGTAAATCGAAGAAGAACAAACAACACAATGGCCAAAATAAAGTACAAAAGGACAAAAAATGATCTGCAAAACATACATATAAAACTAAAGATCGAGTAACACGAACCCCACATAAAACCGGGGGTGAACTCTGAAAAATTCATGTCTGGAGTATTTCAACAGCTTTGTTGTAGTTTTGACCATTTCAGAGATATGAGATGGCTAAAAGTTATATTTTAATGTATTAAAGATTATTAACATAGGCATGGGACCATATGTTAAATGATTGAAATATTTTATTCTGAAAATCTAGACTTGATTGAACATAAAATGTATGAATGAACAGATGAGCGATACAGGCTCACGTGAGCCTCTGGTTTATATAAATGTGAAAGGAATAATTGCTTATTTTTAGAACCAAATGACAAATCCTGCAACCAGACCTCTTCCTGATTTACCGGGAAAAAGAATCTCATCAGATCCGCCTGTCAACAAGTCACATGACCACCACCGATTACGAAGGGACAGTTTTATACAGTCAATAGAAAATAGATCTTCCAAACAACCACAAAGTCCAGAATCGGAACAAAGCACAACATCCTCAAGAAATTCACATAAACAAACATCAAAGCAACATTCCTCAGATCCTAATAATAGACTAAGACTTCCAGCGCCAGAGGAAATACCTCCTCATGCACCACGAAGTGTTGAACAATGGGTAATTAACTCTGTTCGTGAAATGCAAAATCACCAGCAGGATAAACGACGAGTTCCGTCAAATCCGTCTGATGAAATGATTCCATCTCCTTCCCCACCTGGCAGTTACCATAGTGAAGATGAACTTCCATACAGGTATATTAATTATTTGCATATTAAATAAATTTAAATAGTGTATCTAATTGTAGTCTTTAAGCTTTAAGTGTATGATGTTTGAGAGATAGAAATTAGCAGAGACTGTGATCTGTTCTTCTATTGTATACAATTTTGATAAGCTCACAGAAATGTGCAGACAAGTATGTCTCCTGTTGTGTTTGAATTTGTATTGAATATATTTCAAAATACATCAATGAAAGTAAAATTACATAGAAAAAATACAATATTTGGTAGGGACATATAATTTCTTAATCAATTAATTTAAATTACCTTGATCCTTATGTTATAGGTAACAGGATGATATCTGGTATACCAGTATGTCCTTTCCAGTAGAAGCCATTCTTGTGTCACCTCTGAAGTTCACCTACTTGAAATAATTTACTAATGTTGTGAGTTAGAATCCAGGTCAGGCGAGGTGTACTCGATACAACATTATGCGATAAAGTTTGTCAGTGACTTGCAACAGGTTGGTGGTTTTCTCCGGGTCCTCAGGTTTCTTCCATCAATAAAACTGACAGCTACGATATAACTAAAATATTGTTGAAAGTGGCATTAAACACCATAACCCTAACTCAATATCCCCCTGAAATATTTTTTTTACGCTTCTACATGCTATTCAGCTTAATATCATCTTCCATGTCTTTTCCACAAATTGTTATTTGATTAAAAGGTTGATGTCAGAAAGGCATAACAAACATTGATTAATCGCCATATTTAGCCAAATTTTCTTTAATAAATGCGAAATATTCAGAAGAGATTTTCGTCAAATTTGACACAGATGAGCCACAAGTCACTTACAAACTTGATTATATAAGATTGTATCAAGTACACCTCACTATGAACAGGATTATAATTCACAACTTTATAGTAGTTGTGATATGCACATAAATGCATATGAAAATGTTAATCCAACATGGCCATGACGACCCCTATCACAAAATTGTATTGTACATCATGATCAATTGAAAGTTTTATAGTGTGATATATTTATAGACTACCTTTAATCTCACAGAGGGATATTTTTAGTATCAATGAACTTACTATGATACTGAAAAATATCGTCAACGATTAAAACAATAACGTCAGTTTTGAATGTGTCAACATACATAATCACTAGTATCACAGCTGGCTGGTCCTAATGTACTTTTTGTGATACTAACCATAATGTCTGTCCCGACCTTCATAACTGCCGTTATTCTGTATGTACATCGTAAGCTAACTAACGACAGTTCTATTGTGTGATAATAATACTCTAAAATGTGATAAATTTGTGACAAAGTATATACAATGCATAAAATGTGATAAATTTGTGACAAAGTATATACAATACATGTATACAATATCGTTTTCTTTTTTAAAGCACTATAAGAAATGCCCCCTTGAGGTAAATTATATTAACATTGTATATAGTATAGACACACCTGAGGGAGATACAGGGGAAGGTTTTCTGTCATATTTTAATTAATAGACTGATTTTAATTTGTATGTTTACGTATTGTTCTCATTAGTTTTGGTTGATATTCAATTCAATTCAATTCAAAGTTTTATTTAGATTCGATACATTATATACATACAACACAAGCTCTAATGAGCTTTTAAAATCGATATTGATAAGGTTAATTCAGTCTTCCCGCTAACCCACTTGCCCGAAGACCGGGACAAGTAAAACTGGATTCGGACATGTGAAAATTATGAAAGAATTTGTTTTAATAAATAGAACAATTTTCTAAATTTGGCATCGGGCAAGTAGGTGAAAAAAATTAAGGCAAAAACTGTTAATTAAAATTTTGATGAGGTAAATCTTGTATTTATTGAAAATAAAAATATTAAAAAATGTCTTGCCTTGCATATGTAGCATTATTGAAGAAAATGCATGCATAAAAAGTTCTGTAACTTTACTATTGTATGCTTTCTTCTATTTTTAGACACCCTTTTAAATAACAATTGTGTGGCCAAATTAAAAAAAAATAATTCAAATTTCAAACTAGCCATATCATACCTTATTGTTTTTCAATTTTATCCCTAAACCTGTCTCTTCTCAAATATTTATATGCCTATATTTCTCTTTTTATATTGCATGATTTTTTATAAAATATACTTTCAATTTTCAGGTGTATAGTACATGTATATAGTATAAAAATGTTATTTCAAAATATTGTATACAACATTTGTCACATTTAATAACTTTTTATTCCATCTAACAATCTTTTAAAGCTTTTCTATAAAACTAACAATCTTTTTATAGACCTTATACAGCCAAACCTGTCTTATGTGACCTTTTAAGGGAACATAGTAATAGAATCACATAAGACAGGTGGTCACTAAATACAGGTTTAATTAAGATGAAATTTTTTGTAAAGGGAAATTTATATTAAGGTCACATAGTACAAGTTATTGCTTAATAGCAGTGGTCACTAAATCAGGTATGATTGTAGATGGTTGCTCTATGCCAGGTTATATTGTGGACACCAGGATGTGTCATGCTTGAAACCACATCGATAATGTAATAGTAAGCGTACTCCTCAGTAGATCATAGATACAACCCCTGATTGAGTCAAACCAAAGCTTATGAAATTGGTATTCTCTGCTAAGTATGCAGCATCAAGAAATAAAAACAAAGACTGTTTGACTCAGAATCAGGATAATGTGTCCGAGTGGAGCAACATGTCTAGACACAATTTGTTGTTTATGTGAGCTAGCACAATGAATATCCAACTAAGTGTGTTGGTCTAGTATAAAGCAGCCATCATCATCTCATCAAAATGTAACTTGTTCTCGCCATGATATGGCTGAATAATTGCTTATGTGGCATTAAACAGCATTCACTCATCATGATTGATTACTTGAATGATTGCTTTATGTCAGCTTCTATGTGACAACCAGTATTAGTCGTGTAATCTGAGCTTATTTGATTTAAGAATGATATTAATCTGAATACCATATACATGTGTAAATATCTTCATGGGACAGGCCTCCATTCATATTTTCAATCTCTTTATTCAGCTGTCAAATATCAACATCTTCTTTGATTTAAGTTTCTTGTTATAGAATAACACTGGTATAAAAAGATTGTGATTTCATTCAATCTTTGATTGTTAGTTGGATAAAATAAAGAAAAAACTTCTCCAAAACTGAACAAGCAAAGGACGCTTTTATTATTCATAAAGGGGGACAGCGAGGTAATTCTAATATGTTATTCAATATTTTTTTTGTTTTCAATAATTGGTTTAGGTTTTAGGTTTATGGTGTTTAATGCCACTTTGAACAGTATTTCAGTTATATATCGTGGCGGTCAGTTTTATTGGTGGAGGAAACCCGAGTACCTGGAGAAAACCACCGACACTGACAAACTTTATCACATGATGTTATATCGAGTACACCTTGCCATGATTGGGAGTTTGAACTCACAACGTTAGTGGTGATAGGCACTGATTGATTAGGTAGTTATAAATCCAACAACCATACAATCACGGCTGCCCCTTTAATTATAAGAGATAATAATTATTCCAGGATATGTTTATTTTCCAAGTTCTAGCTAGATAACAAGGTTTTGACATAACAATTTCTTTCACATATTAACACATATTAATTTGTATTTATAGACCACCACAACCCCAGTCAAATTCCAGGGCACACAATAACCATCACCCCCACCACACGACTGAACCCTGTTATGCAGTCAGTAACCCTATTTCTTTCAACATCGCTGCTGCAATTGATCCGACATATAGACGACCAAGCAATGGAACACACAGTCAAAACGACGAAACTGAGCAAAAAATGCCGATGATATCATCGTCGATACCTATACCAGAAGGTAGGAGGGGCTTAATTAGAACTATTTGTGTCGGTATCGTATAATTTTAATTGTGATAGGCAAACACATTTAATAAGCATTACTTGGTATAATCGTTGAGAAAAAATTAAATTCTCTTGAAAAATATTAGACATTTTTCTATAAATGATTGTTTAGTGGGGTTGGAAGGCACTTGAACAAAATAATGAAGGTTATTGGATTTGGAAGGCATTTTGTGTAAGTAATATTTGGTAGTAGGGTTTTTCATGATATTTTCCTTCAGAATTGTATGAAATAATCCCATACGATTCTATGTAAGAGAGAAAGGATGGGGAGGGGAGAGGGAGTGTTGAAAAAAAAAGTGCCTTTTAACACTTCCTTATAGTTATTTATGGAATCGTTCAAATAACATATTATTAACAAATTTCTTCTTTGGCAAATGCTGAAAATGAACAACAACAAAAAACAAAAGCAAAAATCTGCCATAACTACCCATTATTAGATTACCTGCCTTTTTCATTCATTTCATATTAAATTTATATTTAGAACCCATTCGTCTGACATAATTAAAAAAAAATTGACAAACTTAATAGAACAAAATATTAACACTTTGATTAAAATATTAGATTGTTGTGTATTCCTACACCTGGAGTGAGGGTACTTACCAATTCATAATTTACTAATTTAAAATAATTTTTATATTCAATACACAAAACCATCTACTACACATTGTATTCAGAAACTGTACAGTATAGTCATTACACATTTTCAGTCTGTGCCAAAAACATTTTGAAAAACTAGCCCGAACAGCATTATAGAAGAATTTTTTCTATTTGATTAAGCAAATTTAATGCAATTTTTACTTCTTATTTTCAGTCGGTGCCAAAAGCATTTTGAAAAAATAGACCGAACAGCATTTTAGAAGAATTTCATTTATTTGAATAAGCAAATTTTATGCAATTTTTACTAGCCCGAACCAATTTTTACTAGACTGAGACTTAGGGCTAGTGGTTTTTTGGCGCAGACTACATTTTCTTCATTACACCTCATCATCATAGTTTTAGCAGACGGTCATAGACAGAAATACTTCATATCCAATACTGTACTCAATCGAGTTTTTTTTTTACACAAGGCTAATACATACTCATTCTACATATAATTGTTTTTCCTTTTTTTGCTATGCGCAAGTTTTAAATTTTGTTATTTTATTTTTTTTTAATTGTGAGAAAATGTATTAAAAAAAACATTATAAAGAAATTGTAACTAATTTCATTCTCTTTCACAAAATTTGTTTAAAAGTTGAGTATTGTTTTTCTAAAATGTATAAGAATTTGTAAAGGAAAGGAGAATTTTATAATATATAATATGTGTATTAAATGAATTACAGTCAAGTCGTAAGTATTTTCATTTTGTTTTCAAAATTGGTTCAAAAGTTAAATTTTCAACCATTATGTAAGATTACTAAAGTCTGTATGAATAAAGTATCACAGTATCAATGAAATTAAAATCAGATGGTTTTTTTAATATTTTGTTAGCTATACACTAACATCTAACGACATTCAATATAAGGTCACATCAGGAAGCATATTTTTAACTGACCAATCAGCAACGTGCCTTCAATATTTTGAGGTATCAAAAATCAAGCACATGCTGAGAGCTGTTGTCCAATTGGTAAATATGTGCAATGCCTTTCAGCCTTTCATATGATTGGATGATCAAAGATGAATGAAAGGTCACCTACCATGACCCCATACATGATGGTGTTAGATGTTAGTGTATTGCCTAAGAGAATAAATAAAATAAACAAACAACAAAACAACATTCATCTAATTTTAATTAGAGATTGATAGCTGTATATTCTTCATGTTGACTTCTAAGTTCAATACAAATGTTTGTTAATTGTTTTGTTCATTATTTTTGAGAGTTTAAATTATTAGTTTATAAATATAATGTTATGGTAATATCTGTCGTAGACATCATCAGTGTCTCCCTTCAATTTTTAAACTTATTACCCCATCTATTGCCTGCAATACATGCCTACACTGATATCAAATTATATTGGTGCTGCAATTTGCATGGAGGCTATCTTTCCTTGATCTTGTTAAAATACAAGTCGACAAGTCGATGTTAAAATTTGGGTATTTTAATCTTTTCCCACTTGCAGTAACTACAGAAAAAGAAACCATTATCATGTCCACATCTGATTTATTTTAATGGTATCAGAAATTTATGATAAAACGGTAAATATCTAATTTAGTGCACTCTAATCTTTTCTGGAATTTAACCTTTTCTGGAATTTAATCTTTTCTGTAATTTAATCTTTTCTGGAGTTTAATATTTTCTGGAATTTAATGTTTTCTGGAATTTAACCTTTTCTGGAATTTAACCTTTATCAGGTATTCTCATCATCAAAAGATTGGAGGAGCTGTCGTGGTTGTGGTCATATGATAGTTGGATTTACAACTACCTATGCAGTCAGTGCCTATCACCACTAAAGTTGTGAGTTCGAATACCACTCTCGGTGAGATGTATTCGATACAACAGTATGTGATAAAGTTTGTCAGTGACTTGCGGCAGGTCTGTGATTTTCTCCAGGTTCTCCGGTTTCCTTCACCAATAAAACTGTCTGCCATTATATAACTGAAATATTGTTGAAAGTGGCATTAAACACCATAGCCCTAACCCCTGCCCAACCATCAACAGATTGGAAAGCCAGGTAAAGCAAAAGGCCTAAACAGGATAACTAAAATCATTTATTTATTTATTTCGGTTATATGGTGCTGTGTGGACAGTGTTCAATTTCTTATCTTATTTTTTTTAATTGAGTTTTGATTTTTGTTTGATTAACTTCTCTTCATATTGATTTTGGTTAAATTGGACTAATTTTTATATAATTAAATTAAAATTTATGTAAACAGGCAATTTAACATGTACTTAAAGTAATATATAAATATTGTAGATACTTATAATTTCATAACTAACTCCAGCTGACAAAAAGGCAATTTCCAACTTGAGATATTTTAATATGTTTTAAATTGAGAATTATTAATCATCACTGTTTATGATGTTATTTGTACTTCAAAGAAAAATAACATACATTTATGATTAAATTCAAAATGATAGGATCGAAAAGCATATCGTTATCATATTTCAGTAAGAAAAAAGGTTCAAGATCATTGAATGTTTAAACTTAATTCCCCAACAAATGTAAATTGATTAGAAAATTTATAATTAATTAAGCTTGATATAAATTGATTGGAAAATAGATATTTATTTTATTTTTTAATGAGTAGATGCATTGATACATTACTCATATTACTTGATCAATTCAAATGATTTTTCCAAGCATGATTATACTGTTGTTGGGTTTGAAGTTGTCTCCCTTGAAAGTAATGTTATTGTCAAATATTGTCCAAATTTTGTTGATGCTGTTCGTTTTTTGTAAGCATTTTTAATAACAAACAATATCGTGATCCTGTAATTTCATTTTGATAAAGAATGGTAAAAATTATTGTAAAGCTTTTTATTACTTTCTGCTTTTAAATGCTTATTTTTGATTGTTGTATTTTTGTTTGTTTGAATGCAGCATGATCAAGCAATTGCAAAATTTCTATTGGTATCAACAGTTCATGTTGTACTAAACAAAAAAGGCTAAAAAATAGAGTTAAATTCAGGAAATTGATGATAAACTAGTTAAATACAGTCAAGCTTAAATGTGTCGAAATTGGAAAGAAACCAACGATTTCATTTTGAATTAACAGTACAGTCAACTTGCCTTAAAGGGCACCTCTATAATAACAAGTAACTGTCTATAAAGGGCAGTCTCATTTTTTTCCATGAATGAATAGTGCATATAATTTTAACCTGTATATATAAAATGGCAACTGCTCACGAAGGACATATTTTCATGTTCCCTTGAGTGCCCTTTATAACAGGTTTGACTGTATTCAAGTTATATGGACAAAGTTTGCTAGGAATTACTATGAACTATATTTTACTTTGAGTTATTCAACGAAACAACTTAAACCGAGTTCGAATTAATGAGGTTGACTGTATCACATTTGTAAAATTGTCTAATGTGTTGGAATGAAGGCACAAGAAAATAATATTTTTACAGCACGTGTATTGTGTTGTTATTAATTTGAATGTAAAAATCTTACAACCTCAAATTAAAAAAATGCAACAACAAAAAAAGAAAGAAATCAAGACTTGATAGGTCGAACATTAGTGCCTTCAGTCCAAATCATACACCGCCATGATATAGCTGAAATATTGTTGAAAGTGGCGTTAAACACCACAAGCCAACCAGCCAACAAAATCATTCATTGTACATGTATCTCATTTTATTATATCATATCCAATCATATCATTTTATTAACACTTGTACTTAACAAAAGCACTTTCTTTGAGTTAATTTCTGTGTTGCACTAGAATATGACCTGGAGTGGGACCCCAGTTTACGTGGAAGTCTAAGAAGACCTAAAGGAAGTTGGAACCCCTTAGCTGCCAACTATTACCATGGTAGTATAGTACTAAACTTCTGACACCTATTAACCAATCATATAGTCATATAGTCTTCTGTGCGAACCTCGTTTTGTCAAAGTCAAACGGATCAATCATTTTTATTTTTAAATAGCAGAGTTTTTGAGTTATTCAAGATGTGTTATGCTTAAACTACTACACGTTCAAGCAAACCAAATATTCAACGACATAAGATGCACTTAGACAATCAAATTTTTCCTTCAAATTCACTATTAGCATAACCTGTGCGCTGGTTTCAAACACAAATTTGACCATCTAAGCATGTCGTCAGGCATGTTTGATTGCTCCTTCAGATATATGAAGGAATTTTGATGGGTTCCAATTTTTGAATCTAAGCACCTTACCGTAAAAAATTGTTTCTGGTAGCAGCAAAATTTGAAGCGAATTTAAACTCACCATATAAATCATAGTTCGAGATAAACGAGGTTCCACAGTATTATAAATGTATACATTTAGCACATCTTCCATGCATTAAAACATGTTTAATTTCTGGTAAGAACAGATTTGTGTTGAACGAATCAGTTATAGCTTTGATGTTCTCGTTTTGCTTATTTATAGAACTATATATACAAATATATTATGTTACATAGATATAGATTGATGATTGTCTGACGTTTGTTTTACAAATACCATTTATATATATTTAGGCCTTTCAATAGGGGCGGTACCAGGTACTTTTACCTGCCTAAAATGGTCTTTAGTACCTCCTGATTTTAAGGAACATTGTATATTATATTCATGAAATTGTTCAAATTTTAATAAAAAGTACCACCTGTTGATAGTGAAGTACTGGTACATTTGAAAAATATTGTAAACCCAGTATACTCTTCTGTTATTCAAAACTTAGCCTACATGAATCTTGGAGAATAAAAATACAGTCAAACCTGTATTAAGAGGACGCATTTGAGACAAAGAAAAAATGGTCTTTTAAGACAGGTGACCTCTTAAAAGAGGTTCAATTCATATGAAATTTTCTATAACAGGAGAAGAAAAAAGTGACCTTTTATAACAGGTGACTACTTAATAGAGGTGACTGCTTGTACAGGTTTGACTACGACCAGTTTTCTCATATATGCAGTATGCTACCCCTCTAAAAGTGGCATCTGTTGGTTGGACAGGACAAAGAAAATATAAAGCTCACCTTTAGGACAGGGCTTAAATGAGAGTATGGAGAATGCAGCGTTTCTTGAATGCAAATGAAAACATAATATTTCCACATAAAAAGAATGTTCGTTTCGTCTTTACCTCCAGTTGTTTGTAGGAGGGCTTGTGTATTATTTACGTTATATGTGTTTGTTTACGTATAGTGGTGTCCAACACATGTTGTGTTTTCCTTCATCTTGTGTGCCCTATGTTTTCTTTGGATTCTCCATTTTAATTGGCCATTCGGTATTCTCTAATGGTTATTTACAATAGTTCCCCAATTGGTAACAGTGTTTATGAGGAGTAGTTTTTGGTGGTGTGTTACAAGACACAATTTTCTGATTCTATACATTATATCCTCATTTTTTCTGTGGCAATCTAAACTTACATCCATGAGGTCACTCCTCTGCTATATTTTTACCCATATGATTTATAGTTGATCAACTACATGTTTTTGTGGTGAAATACTACTAATTTGCATTGACATTAAACAACAATCAGTCATTTAAAATTTTTTTAAATTTAGCACTCCTCAATTTGGAAATTGTTTCTCAAAAACTAGACATTTCTTTTAACCCAACCAGTGCATGAATTGATAAATATTTGATGGTTCCTTAATTACAAAGTTAAATTTTTTGTATGGATTGAAAATCCATGATGGCCACTATTACATGACATTATTTAACATAGGATCCTATAGCTATGAGAATATGAATAAAGAGCTGTAATTGTGATTTAATCTAAAATATACATGAATAAACATGTGAGCAATACAGGCTCAGGTGGGCCTCTAGTTAAATACATATAAGCAATTATCCTATGAAATTTTCTGTAATTACTATTTACATACAGTATCGTGTCAATTTATTCTGATTTTTTTTTCATGTGTGGCTGAAGTATTATCCTAGGCAATTTTGCTATAATATTCAGTATTTTATATTTTGTTCATAAATAGATGTGCTTGCAGAAAGCTATAGCTAGTTGTAGTCTGCTTCAGTGTACATGTAGGCATGCTATGCTTTGTGCTAAAGATATAGTTGTAGTGTTTTTCTAAGTGGTAGTAAAATGGAGACATGGTCTAATGCTATTCTCAGTCAGATCATGAATTGTTGAAATTTCACAACATCAAAAAATAATAAATATCAAATGACTAGCTAGATGCATTATGGGAATATTTAACTTTTCATGAATGAACATTTGCATTTTAAGTTTAACACCAGTTTTATGGGTAGAGGAAACAAAAGTATCCAAATGAAAACTTCCCACAGGCACCTACCTCAAGTAACTGACAAGTTTTATCACAAAAAGTTGAAAATAGTATACAAGACATGCCTACCTGTAGGCATAGCAGGGGATTTGAGGGGTTCGCTAAGACCCCTGCCATTTGATAACAAAGAAGGACTATTAAAGTCAAGGTTTTGATTGAACTATGACTATATAAAGTCCCATAATTAGACAAACACAATAAATTAACCAAGGGATAGCCCCTATGGTAAAATGTATCAAAATCTTAAAAGAAGAAGCCTAATTGTATACAAATGATCATTAGATGGTTGTCATGTTTTAATTACATTTTATGCTTTTTGTGTTGATCACAAATCCAAAATTACCACCACTGAAGTGAAACATGTAGTTTTACAGGGGCCTCTATGGGAAAATGTATACACAATATTATATGCAAAAATAATAATCTTGATTGAACACATACTATACAAGATTGTATGATCATTAGTGATGGAGCCTTTATATAATTACAAAGTTTATGTTTATTAAGTCTCCCAAACAACGTTTGGAGACTTATTGTTTTTGCTCCATTTCTTCTTATTATTATTCTCCTTTCTTTCTTTCTTTCTTTCTTTTCTTTTCTTTCTTTCTTTCTTTCTTTCTTTCTTTCTTTCTTTCTTTCTTTCTTTCTTTCTTTCTTTCTTTCTTTCTTTCTTTCTTTGGCACATGAACTTGTCCACGGCAGATCTCAGGAACTACTGGACAGAATTTCATGAAACTTGGTGGAGGTATAGATATATGTTTCTAGTTGGTCCTAAAGTTTTCAGCTTTGTGGTAAAGGGGGTCAAAGTCATATTTTGAGGGGTTCAAAGGGGGTGGGGGTTACTATAGAATCCTATGGGAAAGTTGAAATTTCGTACATTAATGTTGATAACTTCTAAATGGATAATGATAGAGACATAAAATTTGACATAGTGATAGGTCACCATTAGAGGAGCAATTCTGCATTTTCCAAATGTCTGCCATTTTCAAAATGGCTGCCAAAACACGGCATAAAAAATGGGCGGTCAAAATTCAACATTGTCCGATATCATCAAAATTTGATATGTGGGTAGATAATGATGTCCCAAATTGATTCCTGACATTGAAAAATTTCTACCGATCGCCATTTTCAAAATGGCCACCACAATACCGCAAAAATTCAACATTGTCCGATATCATCTAAATTTGATATGTGGGTAGATTATGATGTCCCGAATTTATTCCCGACATTGAAAAATTTCTACCGATCTCCATTTTCAAAATGACTGCCACAATACTGCAAATATTCAACATTGTTCAATTTCAAAGGTAGCTTTTGATTTATTTTTTAAACCTGTTGTCAGTGGCCGGCTTGGGAGACTTGAGACTTCATAATCGTTAGATTATAATTATATCTTGTTAATATTATATGTGGATCAAAATCCAAGACGGCTGTCACAACATATAACTGAAAAATTGTTGAAAGTGGCATTAACCACCATAACCCTAACCCCAAGATTGCTGTCACTGCAAGACAATAGTTTTACTCAAGACCCTATAGTAAAATTTCTGTTTTTCTCTGAAACCACTGAACCATTTGTGAAAAAATATCTTGTTTGTAATGTTCCCTGTATGGACCTCTATCATATTGCGTTGATTGGAAATCTAAATGATGGCCGCCAATATAGGAGGAACCCAACTCCAAGTTGTATGGGCCTCTCATATTGCGTTGATTGGAAATCTAAATGATGGCCGCCAATGTAGGAGGAATCCAAGTTGTATGGGCCTCTCATATTGCGTTGATTGGAAATCTAAATGATGGTTGCCAATGTAGGAGGAACCCAAGTTGTATGGGCCTCTCATATTGCGTTGATTGGAAATCTAAATGATGGCCGCCAATGTAGGAGGAATCCAAGTTGTATGGGCCTCTCATATTGCATTGATTGGAAATCTAAATGATGGTCGCCAATGTAGGAGGAATCCAAGTTGTATGGGCCTCTCATATTGCGTTGATTGGAAATCTAAATGATGGTTGCCAATGTAGGAGGAATCCAAGTTGTATGGGCCTCTCATATTGCGTTGATTGGAAATCTAAATGATGGCCGCCAATGTAGGAGGAATCCAAGTTGTATGGGCCTCTCATATTGCGTTGATTGGAAATCTAAATGATGGCCGCCAATGTAGGAGGAATCCAAGTTGTATGGGCCTTTCATATTGCGTTGATTGGAAATCTAAATGATGGCCGCCAATGTAGGAGGAACACAATTCCAAGTTGTTCATCGTTTTAGCTTTCTATGTTGTGTTTTATGTTTTGTTTGCCTTTGTTTTATGTCTTGTGTCTAATGTTTGCCACTGTCTCTAGATGGTCCATTTTTGAATACCCCATCGGTTTTCTCTAACGTTTTAATAGTTTAACATAGTATATGCTGTATGAAAATAGTAAAAAAAATCTTCCTTAAATTTATGAAAATGATTGAACGCAAATTATACATAAATGACGTTTTCGCCACGACATAGCTGAAATATTGCTAAAGTTGGCATTAATTCCAATCAATCAATCATTCAAGAAATGACATTTTATAAGCATAATTATGAGCTTTTGATTTTTATTTCAGATCAAATGAGTGGAAGAAATGACAGTTTTTCAGACGAGGGACCAGTGATAAATCCTTTTCAACCTGTTCAAGGTCAAAGAAGGTCAGCATTAGATAAGCCAAAATCAAGGAAATCTTCGGTTGGAAATTCTAAAAAAGACAAACAAGGCAGCTGTAAACAGCAATAAGTGTGACATCTTTAATTTATTTTGAATTATTTTAAGTTTAGAAAGCAACAGGTTGTTTTAATGTGATTATTAGTTTGATACAGTAAAACCTGTCTAAACTGATCCTCGTTGGGACCAACTTTTGTGTTCGATTAAATTAACAAAGATTTCCTACATTAGTACTTTATTTAAAGTCTGATTTATACAGGATTCTGGTTTATTCAGGGTTCCGTTTAGACAAGTTTCACTGTAACATAGCTATAATATTCAGTAAAAAAGTCTGTTATGATATAAATAGGGTTAATTATTGCACGAATATTGTTGAATATTGCCCCGATTAGAATATTACTTTTCACAAACTTGCATGTGTAATTAATATTATATTAGGTGCAATGTTTGTGCAATAACCCTGAGGACTGTCTAAATGTTTACTTAATGATAATGTGCATGTCAGGATTATGAACCAATATTGCACTGTGTACAATATTGTGAGATATTGCACACTAACTATTTGTTAAGTTCTGCAGGGAATATTGCATTGCTATACAAATTATTTTAATTAATTCATTTAAAGTAAGGTTGTAATATTATTATTAGAAACCATTTAAAGTTTATATCAAATTATTGTATAGTGAAATCGGTCTGAAAAGTCGAAAATGCCATTATTTGAAATTATTTATATCGCAAACCTGTTTTAGGAGACGCCTGTTTTAAAAGACCATATTTATTTTGTCAGTAGGATGTAAGATGTCTCAACACAGTTTTTTTTACTGTGCTCAAAATTTTGTCTTGTTTCAGTCTGTTTATTTTTTGTCAATATTTGAAGGGCAAAAGGGTAAAATAATCGTCATAGCGATATCATATATTCAAATAAAATATTTTAGTTTGTGATGATTATAGTTACATGTTTATATCACTGCGATAATTAGCTAGAGGTCATAAAATGGAATGATTATTTAGTCAGGTCATCCATCGTCTATTAGCAATTTGTTTCCATGCTTTATCTTTAGATTCTTGTAACAGGAAATTCTCATACCAAAATTCAGTTCAGATTTGGGTGTTCAGAACTATTTTTAGCTTAATACATTTGCAATACTAAAGTAAAGTAAGGGTCCCATAGGGACAAAAGTTAGGTTGTAATATTACTTCAGTGGAACCTGTCTAAACTAAAACTCCTAGGGACCAGCATTCATAATAGACAGGTGTTCAGTTTATACAGTCTAGATTCACCACAATTTCCTACATTAGGACTTTTTTAAAAGTTCACTTTATACAGGATTTTGATTTATTCATGGTTCAGTTTAGATAAGGTTCACCGTATAATATAATTCTTAATACTCATTTATAATGGGACCATGAGTGGCAGATTGGCTTACGTTTGTTGTCTTCTGCCAAGAAGCCTAACATTACTGACATGAGTTAGTTCACACCCAAATACCCACATCAAGTGATAAGGTTTCCAGATACCTACCCATGACTGAGACTTTCCTCCCACCATTAAGTCTGGTACTAATTATATCCCAGTAGCTGTAAAAATTGCTGAAAAAAGTGACGATAAATACCAAATATCCAATGAAATTGTAGCTTAGATATGATAATTATGCATGATTTGTTACATGCACTAGGTCATTATCTAGAATGATAATGTTTAGATATGTTAATAATGCCTAACTTTGTTTCATACACCTTGTCGTTATCAAGTGTGATATAGTTTGTATTAGTTTCATAAAAACACTAGTAAATTTGTATCCTCTTGTTAATTGCAGGGTTTAATTCTGTGTTTGAATTTTTTTCAAAAACACTGCACTAAAACTTTAAATGGCAGTTTTTTATTACTGTAAATCAAGTTATTTATAGTATTTCATTCACAAATGCTAAATATAAACCCATGATATATATTAATAAAAGACAGAATAACATTATTTGACAGGTAGCTGCTAGAATTATCTACTTTGGGGCTTAATCAGGTAATCGTTTGTATGTCTTATGCTTATTACATGTCTGTGAAATACTGAGATTTACAAATGAAAGAAAAACACATATTTTACTGAGTGAAAGAAAAACTAATATTTTACTGAGTGAAAGAAAAACCAATATTTCACTGAGTGGAAGAAAAACCGATGTTTCACTGAGTGGAAGAAAAACCAATATTTCACTGAGTGAAAGAAAAACCAATATTTCACTGAGTGAAAGAAAAACCAATATTTCAGTAAGTGAAAGAAAAACCAATATTTCACTGAATGAAAGAAAAACCAATATTTCACTGAATGACAGAAAAAGCGATATTTCACTTAGTGAAATAAAAAAAATCATTTCACTGCGTGACATCTCAGTGCCAATGTCGCCATAATGGAAAATATCATTGAGCATCCAACAATGAAAAACAAGTTCCTTTTTTAAATGTTTTATTATCGCAAATAAAAGTGTACAATCTATGTAATAAACAGTATGACTATACTCATTCAGAATATCAGAAACAAATCACTTGTAACTGAATAATGATCATACAGTTTGTAATTCACTGAAGAGATGACACACATTTTTAAAACCTCATCATCATTTCATTGCAAAATTAACTTGTTCTCACCATGATATAGCTGAAAAATTGTTGAGTTGGTATAAGACAACAATCATTCTCTCACTCATTGGCATTGCTGAATTATTGTGTTGTTCAGTTATTCCTGATTAATTTTCAATATTTTCATGTTTCAAGACTAGCAGGGATGATTTTTTTCAGTTATTTAACTGATTTCAGTTATTTTATTTTCTAACCAGGATCATCCCTGGACTAGTTACGATATATGTATTGTTGTTTATTTACTGATAACATGACAGTGTATTCCTCTTTTATGCATTTCATGGACTAAAATGTATACATTAAATTTTTTTCATTTTTTTATCATATATAATTTTTGAGTTGCGAGTTTTACGTACTTACTTTTTCATACTAAATTTAAATGAAATTGTGCATTGTTTTTTCTACATTTTTACACCCTATTGTCAAAATGATTACGTGAAGGGTTGTATTATGAAATTATGTGAACATTGTTTGTATAGTACATTTCCATTCACATTTTTTGTATTTTCGATACACATGATGTTTTTGTTTTTTTACATGGAGAAATTTTGCATGATTACCTCAAACTATATAAATATATATTTAATTTGCATATAAATGAAGCACTACAGTAGAACCTCACTGTATCAAAGTTGGAGAGACCAACTTCTCTTGAATATTTTAATACCTTTTACTTGTACATTCAGGTGAAATAATTTAATGGCAAAATCAAATCCCTTTGCATACAAAAAGTACAATTTATGCAAATAATATGACATATTTATACCCTGTTATTCTTATTTTATGATTTGTCTTTCAACGAATTAAATGCATAAATGGTGTAAATTACTAATTAAGAACTAAATATCTTGTTTAATTTCTATGATGTAGCTGTCTATTAATAAAAACATAGATATCAAATGTAGTTCAATGCTTTTTCTGGAATCACCTTCATAGTTATATAGATGATTGAATTCTTGTTTAGATATTTGTAATATTACAGAAAATTGTGTTCTTTTGAAATGAAAACTCAAGTTACAAATTGCAATAATTCCTGATATTTTTTCCCCCCTGACATTCCATAATTGTTCCATAAACTAAATGTCAAGAAAATCATGAATATTTGATAATAATCCGATATATATATTATATATATATAGAAAATATTATTATTTCGTATAAAATATCAGCTGTCTCATCTTTTGTGTGTGTATTTTTATATATATTGTCTTCCTTATTTAGTTTGTTTGTATTACTCAAATTATAACAAATATGAACTCCATAGGAAATTTTAGATTTTGTATGTATTGTGGTGACACCGTACAATACTTCTTCAAAAGACAATTCATTTGAAAATTGAAAATTCTATATTTATAATAAAACAGTTCAAAGATTTTCTTTGTGAAAATTCTACACAAGTTAAGGTCATGGGTGTTTAATTCAATATGTATTGTAAATGTGCATGTGGTTAGGATTAAGATTTTGAATAATTTTCGAGAAAAAATTATTGGTTGTTGAATTTAAGCAACAACAAAAAAATCAATTTTTCACATACATGTGTAAGAAATGGTATATTAATAATCAACACAATTGGGTATTGGTGTATTTGATTCTCATTAATTATCTACATAACATTAAGCCTAAAATGTGGTAAGAATTTTGTGAAAGTGCTAATTAAAGCAAGTTCTAAAAAAATTTACCCATAAACTTGGTATCATATTAAGTTATTATAAATTGCAATATTATTGTGGATCTACTTATGAAATGTTTTTCAGGTTATAATACCCTCCTGTTAATTTAATTTTTAAATGAATGTCAGAATTATTTCCTCATAATGTTTAAAAATGCATACTAGGTTGAAGTTCTTGACCCTGAGATGGGATAGTTTGTAGTAAATTATCTTTTAAAAGAATAATGATTTTGTTTAGCTTACTGTACCTAGCCCATAGGGCCAAGTGAGGTTACTGTCATAGTTTGGCATCCATTATCATCCATAAATTTGTCACATTTAAATTATTTTCTTAACTCTGAACCAATTAGGTTTGAACAGAAATGGTACTTCAATGGACCTCAACATTTTGTATGATTTTCCTTCCATTTGGAAATTCAACATGGCTGCTTGTCTCAATACTGCTTTCTGGTAGGCTGAAATTTCAAATTTCTTCTTCTCATGAAGTACATAGGTGATGGAATTGTTACACGATCCAAAATGTTCTTTATGGTCCTCTATAATATGTATGTTTTTTGTGTGGATTGGAAATTCAAGATGGCCAAAGTATTCATTTTTATACGCCCATCTTTAAGATGGGACGTATTATGGTATACCACTGTCCGTCCGTCCGTCCATTTCACATATCACACTCTAAATTAAGAACCCCTTGGACAATTCACTTCAAATTTCACAAAGTTATTGGAATTGATGGTCTTGCGGTCTGTATACTTTATGGTGAAATTTCGAATTTTCATTCCAGAGTTATGGGACTTTATTCATAAAATTGTAGGTGATTTTTCGTATGTCACGCTGTAAATTGAGAACCCCTTGGCCAATTCACTTCAAACTTCGCACAGTTATTGGAATTGATAGTCTTACGGTCTGTTTACTTTTTGGTGAAATTTCGATTTTTCATTCCAGAGTTATGGTTTATTCATCAAATTGTAGGCGATTTTTCGTATGTCGCTCTGTAAATTGATAGTCTTACGGTCTGTTTACTTTTTGGTGAAATTTCGATTTTTCATTCCAGAGTTATGGTTTATTCATCAAATTGTAGGCGATTTTTCGTATGTCGCTCTGTAAATTGAGAATCCCTTGGCCAATTCACTTCAAACTTCGCACAGTTATTGGAATTGATAGTCTTATGGTCTGTATACTTTTTGGTGAAATTTAGATTTTTCATTCAAGAGTTATGGGAAAGAAAGTCTTTACAAATATTGTATGAATGTTGACGATGGGCGTATCACGCGCTCTTGGCGCAGCTGTTTATTTTATTTGGATTTAGATTTCAGAGATGGCTGACAAAGTTTTAAAAATTGATTCCTCTGGGAAAATATTTGAAAATAATTCTTCTCTTAAACTAATAAACCATTTAAAGCAAAGGCTGAACTGTTCCTTGGATGGTTCGCTACAAAATGTATGTTTTGGTGTTAGTTGAAAATCCAAGATTGCCCCACCACATGACATAGTTTAAAATAAGACACAGAGAAAATGAAATAATTTTTTTTTTCTCAAACAATAGAAATTTTGATTGTTCTCATCAAATTTGTCATTTTGTGACTTTAACAGAAATAAAAAATAAATGACAGGACATTTCTTAACATAGGAGCCTAGGGGTATTCTAATAAAATATTTTTCTCAGATACAACACAGCTTTATCGAACCCAAACTGTGTATAAATAGAATAACCAGGTGAGCCTTTAATTAGTTACTAGATCAAAGAAAATATTAAGTACTTACACTGAATATATTTAGAAATATGGAAAATTAGACTTATTTGACAAAATATGTTGTATTGATTATTTGTTCATTTTTGAAATTGTCTATGGGCTATTCCATTTAAATTGCTTATGGAGGTGTGTGTAGGTTGAACCAAATTCATATTTATTAGGTGCCAATAGGATGGGGTGCTCAGATTATTTTTACAATGTATACATGCAGGTACATGTATGTAATATTTTTTGCTATTGGTTGAGGGTTGATACGCAACATATTTTTTTATATCTAGAAGGAAGTGTCTGAGAAGAGTACTATTCCCTTCCAAAATCAATTTAACTGGAAATAGGTCTTGTCATCACTATTAAAGCCTTTTTACACAATCGAAGTTTTCGTCAAAAACTTGGTCAAAGTTTTTTGAAAGAAAGTTTGCTCAAAGAAAACTTTGTCAAAGATATCCCATTTACACGATCAAAGTTTGGTCAAAGATTGATCAAAGTTTTTATCCGAAGTAAATTCAAAGACAAACAAAATGGCTGAATTAGATCTTGATTCCGAAACAATGTTTTGATTGGTCAATTCCCATTAAAGTCCATCAAAGTTTTTAGAAAAATAGGATGGGTTTCTATTCCATCAAGAGTCAATCAAATTTCTTTGACAAAGTTTTTGATGCAGGTTTACATGATCAAAGAACTTTGTTAAAGAAAACTGTGACCAAGTTTTTGATAGAAAACTTTGATTGTGTAAATTGGCATTTAAACATGCATCTTGTTGTTTTGTTAATATTCATTGTTGAACTGGTTTCATTTGTCTATTATATTTTATGCATATAATCTAACATGTTTTGTATGATATCTTATATTAATATAAGCTCTCTATTTGTATATATATATTCTGTAAATATAATTTTTTTTTCTATGTTTTGTTTTGTTGACCATGCTGAATTAAGTAAAAGATATACAAATTCTTTATATAAGTTTTATTTGTTTGTTTGTTTTATGGTGTTTAACGCCACTTTCAACAATATTTCAGTTATATCGTTGTAGTCAGTTTTATTGGTGGAGAAAACCACAGACCTGTCGCAAGTCACTCTCAAACTCTATCACCTTATGTTGTACACCTCTCCCTGATCGAAATTCGAACTCACAACTTCAGTGGTGATAGGGACTGATTGCATAGGTAGTTGTAAATCCAACCACAACAGCCCCTATTTAAGTTTCAAATATGTTTGCCAAGAACCAAATTACCTCCCTTGTGTACTCCAAAAATGTGTGCAACGATTCCACCAACCAACCAATAAGACTATCCTCATCATCAATGGAAAATAGTGTGGTAGATCGTGGGTTTGAGTCAAATCAAGGACTATAAAATTGGTATTTGCTGCTTCTTGACTAAGCATGCAGTTTTAAGGAATAAGAACAAATACTGGTTGGCTCTGAATCGGGATATTGTATCCGAATGAAAAATAAGAAATTCAAATATAGGATTTTTGTTGTTTTTGGTCCCTTTCAGTATAGTTTATCTCAGAAACTGTTAAGAGATAGAGTAAATACATAGACATTCTAGAAGTTCTCAGCACAATCAATTCAAAGAAAATACACATATCACAAATTGAAGAAAAATAAAAATTCTAAATACTTTCAAAATGTGGGAAATTTCAAAATTAAAAACATGTAGCTATTTTTTTTGTAAATGGCCCATCAATAACCCATAAAGATAAACATATAGCAAAAAACACATTAAAATTAGATGAAAAATAAAATGGTTGAAAACCTTAAAGACGTAACATCCGATCAGCCTGATCGAGAGACATGCGCATTAAAATGTCATTATTTATAGTAAAGTGGAGTGGGAGTCACTGATAAACAACAGCTGATAATGGTATACATAAGCACAATGACATGGATGAGGACTCTTACGTGAATATATAAACACAACATCAAACACATAAAATTAGATTTTTAAATTTTCATTCTTAAAAAGTTATGTCTTTAAATAGCTATACTAACACTATGCATTTTTCAGAGATTGATTTTCTCAAGAAATTCATTGAAAAAACCTTTTCAAAAACAGGAAAATAATAAACACTCCACATACAAAAAGAGAAAACACCCTTTTTAACACCTTGAGGCCTCTTGTTTGAAACATCAATCGCAACCTTTATTTTGTGTTCAGGATCATTGTGGTAAAATTGCGGAAGGATTAGTCTGCTAGAACAAATATTATTGCAAGGAATCCTGAATGTTTGTTCAGACGAATAATAACATACCCATAACAGTATAAACCACAATTGTTGCAGTTGTATGTTTATGGTGCTTAACGATACTCTCAACACTCTCAGTTTATATCGTGGCGGTCAGTTCTATTGGTGGAGGAAACCAGAGTCCCTGCAGAAAACCATCGACCTGCCACAAGTCACTGACTAACTTGATCACATAATGTTGTATCGAGTACACCTCTCCATGAGCAGGATTCGAACTCACAACATTACTGGTGATAGGCACTGCTTGCATAGATAGTTGTAAATCTAACTACCATACGATCATGACCATAACAGCATCTTGTGGTTGTATAAAAACAAACACATATTGACCAATATAGCCACATATTACAACAAATGGGTTAAAAATTAAGTTCATTATACTGAATTATTTTTCTAATTATAAGAATTGTGCTTTTTATTGAAATCAAATTGTTACAATAGCAACCTCATCATATCTCATTTACATTGGTTGATTATAGAATTATGGGCGTTTAATGTCACATTTAACAATATATCTGACCTGCTGCAAAGTTACAGACAAACTTCACCAGATTGTATCCAGCACATCCCTCCAGGATTTGGAATTGTACTCAACAATTTAAGTAGTGATAGACACCAATTGCATAGGTAGGTTAAAGTCTAGTGATAAGACACCAATTGTATAGGTAGGTTAAAGTCTAGTGATAAGACACCAATTGTATAGGTAGGTTAAAGTCTAGTGATAAACACCAATTGTATAGGTAGGTTAAAGTCTAGTGACAAGACACCAATTGTATAGGTAGGTTAAAGTCTAGTGATAAACACCAATTGTATAGGTAGGTTAAAGTCTAGTGATAAGACACCAATTGTATAGGTAGGTTAAAGTCTAGTGATAGACACCAATTGTATAGGTAGGTTAAAGTCTAGTGACAAGACACCAATTGTATAGGTAGGTTAAAGTCTAGTGATAAACACCAATTGTATAGGTAGGTTAAAGTCTAGTGATAGACACCAATTGTATAGGTAGGTTAAAGTCTAGTGACAAGACACCAATTGTATAGGTAGGTTAAAGTCTAGTGATAAGACACCAATTGTATAGGTAGGTTAAAGTCTAGTGATAGACACCAATTGTATAGGTAGGTTAAAGTCTAGTGATAAGACACCAATTGTATAGGTAGGTTAAAGTCTAGTAATAGACACCAATTGTATAGGTAGGTTAAAGTCTAGTGATAGACACCAATTGTATAGGTAGGTTAAAGTCTAGTAATAGACACCAATTGTATAGGTAGGTTAAAGTCTAGTGATAGACACCAATTGTATAGGTAGGTTAAAGTCTAGTGATAGACACCAATTGTATAGGTAGGTTAAAGTCTAGTGATAAGACACCAATTGTATAGGTAGGTTAAAGTCTAGTGATAAGACACCAATTGTATAGGTAGGTTAAAGTCTAGTGATAAGACACCAATTGTATAGGTAGGTTAAAGTCTAGTGATAAGACACCAATTTTATAGATAGGTTAAAGTCTAGTAATAGACACCAATTGTATAGGTAGGTTAAAGTCTAGTGATAGACACCAATTGTATAGGTAGGTTAAAGTCTAGTGATAGACACCAATTGTATAGGTAGGTTAAAGTCTAGTGATAAGACACCAATTGTATAGGTAGGTTAAAGTCTAGTGATAGAACTCAATTGTATAGGTAGGTTAAAGTCTAGTGATAAGACACCAATTGTATAGGTAGATTAAAGTCTAGTGATAAGACACCAATTGTATAGGTAGGTTAAAGTCTAGTGATAAGACACCAATTGTATAGGTAGGTTAAAGTTTAGTGATAGACACCAATTGTATAGGTAGGTTAAAGTCTAGTAATAGACACCAATTGTATAGGTAGGTTAAAGTCTAGTGATAGACACCAATTGTATAGGTAGGTTAAAGTCTAGTGATAGACACCAATTGTATAGGTAGGTTAAAGTCTAGTGATAGACACCAATTGTATAGGTAGGTTAAAGTCTAGTGATAGACACCAATTGTATAGGTAGGTTAAAGTCTAGTGATAAACACCAATTGTATAGGTAGGTTAAAGACTAGTGATAGACACCAATTGTATAGGTAGGTTAAAGTCTAGTGATAAGACACCAATTGTATAGGTAGGTTAAAGTCTAGTGATAGACACCAATTGTATAGGTAGGTTAAAGTCTAGTAATAGACACCAATTGTATAGGTAGGTTAAAGTCTAGTGATAGACACCAATTGTATAGGTAGGTTAAAGTCTAGTGATAAGACACCAATTGTATAGGTAGGTTAAAGTCTAGTGATAAGACACCAATTGTATAGGTAGGTTAAAGTCTAGTGATAGACACCAATTGTATAGGTAGGTTAAAGTCTAGTGATAGACACCAATTGTATAGGTAGGTTAAAGTCTAGTGATAAGACACCAATTGTATAGGTAAGTTAAAGTCTAGTGATAAGACACCAATTGTATAGGTAGGTTAAAGTCTAGTGATAGACACCAATTGTATAGGTAGGTTAAAGTCTAGTAATAGACACCAATTGTATAGGTAGGTTAAAGTCTAGTGATAGACACCAATTGTATAGGTAGGTTAAAGTCTAGTAATAGACACCAATTGTATAGGTAGGTTAAAGTCTAGTGATAGACACCAATTGTATAGGTAGGTTAAAGTCTAGTGATAGACACCAATTGTATAGGTAGGTTAAAGTCTAGTGATAAGACACCAATTGTATAGGTAGGTTAAAGTCTAGTGATAAACACCAATTGTATAGGTAGGTTAAAGTCTAGATATAGACACCAATTGTATAGGTAGGTTAAAGTCTAGTGACAAGACACCAATTGTATAGGTAGGTTAAAGTCTAGTGATAAGACACCAATTGTATAGGTAGGTTAAAGTCTAGTGATAGACACCAATTGTATAGGTAGGTTAAAGTCTAGTGATAAGACACCAATTGTATAGGTAGGTTAAAGTCTAGTAATAGACACCAATTGTATAGGTAGGTTAAAGTCTAGTGATAGACACCAATTGTATAGGTAGGTTAAAGTCTAGTGATAGACATCAATTGTATAGGTAGGTTAAAGTCTAGTGATAAGACACCAATTGTATAGGTAGGTTAAAGTCTAGTGATAAGACACCAATTGTATAGGTAGGTTAAAGTCTAGTGATAAGACACCAATTTTATAGATAGGTTAAAGTCTAGTAATAGACACCAATTGTATAGGTAGGTTAAAGTCTAGTGATAGACACCAATTGTATAGGTAGGTTAAAGTCTAGTGATAGACACCAATTGTATAGGTAGGTTAAAGTCTAGTGATAAGACACCAATTGTATAGGTAAGTTAAAGTCTAGTGATAGACATCAATTGTATAGGTAGGTTAAAGTCTAGTGATAAGACACCAATTGTATAGGTAGATTAAAGTCTAGTGATAAGACACCAATTGTATAGGTAGGTTAAAGTCTAGTGATAAGACACCAATTGTATAGGTAGGTTAAAGTCTAGTGATAGACACCAATTGTATAGGTAGGTTAAAGTCTAGTAATAGACACCAATTGTATAGGTAGGTTAAAGTCTAGTGATAGACACCAATTGTATAGGTAGGCTAAAGTCTAGTGATAGACACCAATTGTATAGGTAGGTTAAAGTCTAGTGATAAGACACCAATTGTATGGGTAGGTTAAAGTCTAGTGATAGACACCAATTGTATAGGTAGGTTAAAGTCTAGTGATAAGACACCAATTGTATAGGTAAGTTAAAGTCTAGTGATAAGACACCAATTGTATAGGTAGGTTAAAGTCTAGTGATAAGACACCAATTGTATAGGTAGGTTAAAGTCTAGTGATAAGACACCAATTGTATAGGTAGGTTAAAGTCTAGTGATAAGACACCAATTGTATAGGTAGGTTAAGGTCTAGTGATAAGACACCAATTGTATATGTAGGTTAAAGTCTAGTGATAGACATCAATTGTATAGGTAGGTTAAAGTCTAGTGATAAGACACCAATTGTATAGGTAGGTTAAAGTCTAGTGATAAACACCAATTGTATAGGTAGGTTAAAGTCTAGTGATAGACACCAATTGTATAGGTAGGTTAAAGTCTAGTGATAGACACCAATTGTATAGGTAGGTTAAAGTCTAGTGATAGACACCAATTGTATAGGTAGGTTAAAGTCTAGTGATAAACACCAATTGTATAGGTAGGTTAAAGACTAGTGATAGACACCAATTGTATAGGTAGGTTAAAGTCTAGTGATAAGACACCAATTGTATAGGTAGGTTAAAGTCTAATGATAGACACCAATTGTATAGGTAGGTTAAAGTCTAGTAATAGACACCAATTGTATAGGTAGGTTAAAGTCTAGTGATAGACACCAATTGTATAGGTAGGTTAAAGTCTAGTGATAGACACCAATTGTATAGGTAGGTTAAAGTCTAGTGATAAGACACCAATTGTATAGGTAGGTTAAAGTCTAGTGATAAGACACCAATTGTATAGGTAGGTTAAAGTCTAGTGATAGACACCAATTGTATAGGTAGGTTAAAGTCTAGTGATAGACACCAATTGTATAGGTAGGTTAAAGTCTAGTGATAAGACACCAATTGTATAGGTAAGTTAAAGTCTAGTGATAAGACACCAATTGTATAGGTAGGTTAAAGTCTAGTGATAGACACCAATTGTATAGGTAGGTTAAAGTCTAGTGATAGACACCAATTGTATAGGTAGGTTAAAGTCTAGTAATAGACACCAATTGTATAGGTAGGTTAAAGTCTAGTGATAGACACCAATTGTATAGGTAGGTTAAAGTCTAGTGATAGACACCAATTGTATAGGTAGGTTAAATTCTAGTGATAAGACACCAATTGTATAGGTAGGTTAAAGTCTAGTGATAAGACACCAATTGTATAGGTAGGTTAAAGTCTAGTGATAGACACCAATTGTATAGGTAGGTTAAAGTCTAGTGATAGACACCAATTGTATAGGTAGGTTAAAGTCTAGTGATAAGACACCAATTGTATAGGTAAGTTAAAGTCTAGTGATAAGACACCAATTGTATAGGTAGGTTAAAGTCTAGTGATAGACACCAATTGTATAGGTAGGTTAAAGTCTAGTGATAAGACACCAATTGTATAGGTAGGTTAAAGTCTAGTGATAAGACACCAATTGTATAGGTAGGTTAAAGTCTAGTGATAGACATCAATTGTATAGGTAGGTTAAAGTCTAGTGATAAGACACCAATTGTATAGGTAGGTTAAAGTCTAGTGATAGACACCAATTGTATAGGTAGGTTAAAGTCTAGTGATAAGACACCAATTGTATAGGTAGGTTAAAGTCTAGTGATAAGACACCAATTGTATAGGTAGGTTAAAGTCTAGTGATAGACACCAATTGTATAGGTAGGTTAAAGACTAGTGATAGACACCAATTGTATAGGTAGGTTAAAGTCTAGTGATAAGACACCAATTGTATAGGTAGGTTAAAGTCTAGTGATAGACACCAATTGTATAGGTAGGTTAAAGTCTAGTGATAGACACCAATTGTATAGGTAGGTTAAAGTCTAGTAATAGACACCAATTGTATAGGTAGGTTAAAGTCTAGTGAGACACCAATTGTATAGGTAGGTTAAAGTCTAGTAATAGACACCAATTGTATAGGTAGGTTAAAGTCTAGTGATAGACACCAATTGTATGGGTAGGTTAAAGTCTAGTGATAAGACACCAATTGTATAGGTAGGTTAAAGTCTAGTGATAAACACCAATTGTATAGGTAGGTTAAAGTCTAGATATAGACACCAATTGTATAGGTAGGTTAAAGTCTAGTGACAAGACACCAATTGTATAGGTAGGTTAAAGTCTAGTGATAAGACACCAATTGTATAGGTAGGTTAAAGTCTAGTGATAGACACCAATTGTATAGGTAGGTTAAAGTCTAGTGATAAGACACCAATTGTATAGGTAGGTTAAAGTCTAGTAATAGACACCAATTGTATAGGTAGGTTAAAGTCTAGTGATAGACACCAATTGTATAGGTAGGTTAAAGTCTAGTGATAGACACCAATTGTATAGGTAGGTTAAAGTCTAGTGATAAGACACCAATTGTATAGGTAGGTTAAAGTCTAGTGATAAGACACCAATTGTATAGGTAGGTTAAAGTCTAGTGATAAGACACCAATTGTATAGGTAGGTTAAAGTCTAGTGATAAGACACCAATTTTATAGATAGGTTAAAGTCTAGTAATAGACACCAATTGTATAGGTAGGTTAAAGTCTAGTGATAGACACCAATTGTATAGGTAGGTTAAAGTCTAGTGATAGACACCAATTGTATAGGTAGGTTAAAGTCTAGTGATAAGACACCAATTGTATAGGTAAGTTAAAGTCTAGTGATAGACATCAATTGTATAGGTAGGTTAAAGTCTAGTGATAAGACACCAATTGTATAGGTAGATTAAAGTCTAGTGATAAGACACCAATTGTATAGGTAGGTTAAAGTCTAGTGATAAGACACCAATTGTATAGGTAGGTTAAAGTCTAGTGATAGACACCAATTGTATAGGTAGGTTAAAGTCTAGTAATAGACACCAATTGTATAGGTAGGTTAAAGTCTAGTGATAGACACCAATTGTATAGGTAGGCTAAAGTCTAGTGATAGACACCAATTGTATAGGTAGGTTAAAGTCTAGTGATAAGACACCAATTGTATGGGTAGGTTAAAGTCTAGTGATAGACACCAATTGTATAGGTAGGTTAAAGTCTAGTGATAGACACCAATTGTATAGGTAGGTTAAAGTCTAGTGATAAGACACCAATTGTATAGGTAAGTTAAAGTCTAGTGATAAGACACCAATTGTATAGGTAGGTTAAAGTCTAGTGATAAGACACCAATTGTATAGGTAGGTTAAAGTCTAGTGATAAGACACCAATTGTATAGGTAGGTTAAAGTCTAGTGATAAGACACCAATTGTATAGGTAGGTTAAGGTCTAGTGATAAGACACCAATTGTATATGTAGGTTAAAGTCTAGTGATAGACATCAATTGTATAGGTAGGTTAAAGTCTAGTGATAAGACACCAATTGTATAGGTAGGTTAAAGTCTAGTGATAAACACCAATTGTATAGGTAGGTTAAAGTCTAGTGATAGACACCAATTGTATAGGTAGGTTAAAGTCTAGTGATAGACACCAATTGTATAGGTAGGTTAAAGTCTAGTGATAGACACCAATTGTATAGGTAGGTTAAAGTCTAGTGATAAACACCAATTGTATAGGTAGGTTAAAGACTAGTGATAGACACCAATTGTATAGGTAGGTTAAAGTCTAGTGATAAGACACCAATTGTATAGGTAGGTTAAAGTCTAGTGATAGACACCAATTGTATAGGTAGGTTAAAGTCTAGTAATAGACACCAATTGTATAGGTAGGTTAAAGTCTAGTGATAGACACCAATTGTATAGGTAGGTTAAAGTCTAGTGATAGACACCAATTGTATAGGTAGGTTAAAGTCTAGTGATAAGACACCAATTGTATAGGTAGGTTAAAGTCTAGTGATAAGACACCAATTGTATAGGTAGGTTAAAGTCTAGTGATAGACACCAATTGTATAGGTAGGTTAAAGTCTAGTGATAGACACCAATTGTATAGGTAGGTTAAAGTCTAGTGATAAGACACCAATTGTATAGGTAAGTTAAAGTCTAGTGATAAGACACCAATTGTATAGGTAGGTTAAAGTCTAGTGATAGACACCTATTGTATAGGTAGGTTAAAGTCTAGTAATAGACACCAATTGTATAGGTAGGTTAAAGTCTAGTGATAGACACCAATTGTATAGGTAGGTTAAAGTCTAGTAATAGACACCAATTGTATAGGTAGGTTAAAGTCTAGTGATAGACACCAATTGTATAGGTAGGTTAAAGTCTAGTGATAGACACCAATTGTATAGGTAGGTTAAAGTCTAGTGATAAGACACCAATTGTATAGGTAGGTTAAAGTCTAGTGATAAGACACCAATTGTATAGGTAGGTTAAAGTCTAGTGATAGACACCAATTGTATAGGTAGGTTAAAGTCTAGTGATAGACACCAATTGTATAGGTAGGTTAAAGTCTAGTGATAAGACACCAATTGTATAGGTAAGTTAAAGTCTAGTGATAAGACACCAATTGTATAGGTAGGTTAAAGTCTAGTGATAGACACCAATTGTATAGGTAGGTTAAAGTCTAGTGATAAGACACCAATTGTATAGGTAGGTTAAAGTCTAGTGATAAGACACCAATTGTATAGGTAGGTTAAAGTCTAGTGATAGACACCAATTGTATAGGTAGGTTAAAGTCTAGTGATAAGACACCAATTGTATAGGTAGGTTAAAGTCTAGTGATAGACACCAATTGTATAGGTAGGTTAAAGTCTAGTGATAAGACACCAATTGTATAGGTAGGTTAAAGTCTAGTGATAAGACACCAATTGTATAGGTAGGTTAAAGTCTAGTGATAGACACCAATTGTATAGGTAGGTTAAAGACTAGTGATAGACACCAATTGTATAGGTAGGTTAAAGTCTAGTGATAAGACACCAATTGTATAGGTAGGTTAAAGTCTAGTGATAGACACCAATTGTATAGGTAGGTTAAAGTCTAGTGATAAGACACCAATTGTATAGGTAGGTTAAAGTCTAGTGATAGACACCAATTGTATAGGTAGGTTAAAGTCTAGTGATAAGACACCAATTGTATAGGTAAGTTAAAGTCTAGTGATAGACACCAATTGTATAGGTAGGTTAAAGTCTAGTGATAAGACACCAATTGTATAGGTAGGTTAAGGTCTAGTGATAAGACCCCAATTGTATAGGTAGGTTAAAGTCTAGTGATAGAAATCAATTGTATAGGTAGGTTAAAGTCTAGTGATAAGACACCAATTGTATAGGTAGGTTAAAGTCTAGTGATAAACACCAATTGTATAGGTAGGTTAAAGTCTAGTGATAAGACACCAATTGTATAGGTAGGTTAAAGTCTAGTGATAGACACCAATTGTATAGGTATGTTAAAGTCTAGTGATAGACACCAATTGTATAGGTAGGTTAAAGTCTAGTGATAGACACCAATTGTATAGGTAGGTTAAAGTCTAGTGATAAGACACCAATTGTATAGGTAGGTTAAAGTCTAGTGATAGACACCAATTGTATAGGTAGGTTAAAGTCTAGTGATAAGACACCAATTGTATAGGTAGGTTAAAGTCTAGTGATAAACACCAATTGTATAGGTAGGTTAAAGACTAGTGATAGACACCAATTGTATAGGTAGGTTAAAGTCTAGTGATAAGACACCAATTGTATTGGTAAGTTAAAGTCTAGTGATAGACACCAATTGTATAGGTAGGTTAAAGTCTAGTGATAGACACCAATTGTATAGGTAGGTTAAAGTCTAGTGATAGACATCAATTGTATAGGTAGGTTAAAGTCTAGTGATAGACACCAATTGTATAGGTAGGTTAAAGTCTAATGATAGACACCAATTGTATAGGTAGGTTAAAGTCTAGTGATAAGACACCAATTGTATAGGTAGGTTAAAGTCTAGTGATAGACACCAATTGTATAGGTAGGTTAAAGTCTAGTGATAAGACACCAATTGTATATGTAAGTTAAAGTCTAGTGATAAGACACCAATTGTATAGGTAGGTTAAAGTCTAGTGATAAGACAGCAATTGCATAGGTAGGTTAAAGTCTAGTGATAAGACACCAATTGTATAGGTAGGTTAAAGTTCAAATATAGTGAAACCTGTCTAAGCAGAACCCTGAAAAAAACGGAAGCCTACGACATAAACCAACCTTTAAATAAAGTCCACATGTATGAAATCTTTGTTAATTTAACTGGTATAAACCAAACACCCGTCTATTTCGAACACTAAAGATGGGGCCCAAGGAGGTTTGGTTTCGACCGGTTTCATTGTACCATCAATCACTGACATCTTTAATATTGATTGATGCTTGGGAGAGGGCAGTAGAAACAGGAAGATGTACAAAATACTGAAATTATTTTTCTACACAGGAAGATTGAACATGCACATTTGTAAGCAAATCAGTCAAAGAATTTACTGTATAATATTAACCTGTATATAAAGGGCAACTGCTCATAAAGGCCCCATTTTCCGGTTCCCTTGAGGGGCCTTTATATATAGGTTTGACTATATACTGCATCGATGGTGCTATGATTAGCATGCTCGTCTCAATTGGGGTTGATCACCAGTCGGGTCAAACCTAAGACTAAAATTGATATCTACTGCTCTTCACTAAGCTTTAAGGAGTAAGAGCCAAGTTCTCGTTGGCTCGGAGTCAGGATAATGTATCTAATTGGAGCTACATGTCTACCTGTGGTCTGTTGTTTCAGTGATAAACATATAAAAAACACAAAAATATTAACAAAATTTAATGAATATCATGTCACATCTTTTTAAACAGAATACAATTGAAATAAAAAATATCAACAATCTGGCATTATCTGCATGTAAAACAAAAATATGATGTAACAAATATTAAAATGTCTGAAATCCAATTTTAATGTGATAAATAATATTTTATGAATAAATATTTTTGTTTTTTTCTTTTTTTTTCTTGTATAATAATGCCATGGTTACATGATACATGTACGACTGATCTGAGGTGGACAAATATTTGATATGAGTGAAAATTATAAAAAACACACCATTTGATTAAAATTAGAAATAAATGTTGAACAATTTTTTAAAACTCGATATGATTTGAAAAATAAAATATTAATATAGCGTTCTTCTTAAATCTATATATATATATATATATATATATATTTCAACATTTACACATGAAATTATAAAATTCAGGAATTAGGAATAGTAAACCATATACTCTATTTGCATACAGTACAATGTGTGATCTCTGTATATATATATATATATATATTATACATAATTTTCTATTAATTTTTAATTAGATCTATGTATCACAGTAGCTTTAACTTTGATTTTAAGTAAGATATTCTGTGTGTTTACATATACACATAATGAAATAAATATTACGGTTGATTGATTGATCGGTGTTTAATGCCAACTTAAACAGTATTTCAGCTATATCGTGGCATGAAAAAATCCATCAATCTAGTCAATTAAACAATAAACAGTTGGGATAATTGAAATGATTTGATTGGTTTGTATAGAATCGTGTCATCTCCTCTTTCAAAAAAATTACCGGAAGATATCAACATCTTGTTGAAAAGTATTCTGTCACTTGCATACAGATGAAGAGAGATTAGCATAGGCAATTAGATTTGGGTTCAAAGTTGACTATAAAATTTAATATCAATGGTAAAAGCTCAAACTTTATCCAAACACTTTAAAATAAAGTTGACTATGTTGAATACTGAATGAAATAGTACTTTGGCAACTCTTTTGGAAATAGAAAAAATTCATAAATTTGTTAAAAGTGGTCTATCAAGAGAAAGCTATAAGGGTAAACCTAGAAAAAATCTTATTCCCTGGAATGGACAAATCAACATATTGAATACAGTATATGAACACAAAGAGGGTGATCTACCCTGTTTGGAGATCTTAATGGTTGGAGATACCCAGCTGCCACACAATGTTATTTCAATGTTGAAACAATGTCAGAACGTTCTTTTAACATTGAATGGATGTGTGCCTGTAGGGTATATTTAAGCTTTTCTATTTAGTCTTGATTCCTGGATAGCAGAACAACATGTTGAAACAATGTCAGAACGTTCTTTCAACGTTGAATTGACATTGTGTTCATGTTGGGTATTCTTAAGCTTTTCTATTTAGTCTTGATTCCATGGATACAGAACAACATGTTGCGTAGTTATGTGCCAAAACAAAATAAATAACAAAAACAAAACAATAATGGCAAACAGTGAGACCACAATTTGTTGTGTAACATTGCACAATTAAATGGTGTCAGATCAATCTTGATAATAGCGCATATTTACATTGGGGCGGATTCACAACTCAATGGAGTCACAAAAAACGTATTAATGGGGCGGAGGAAAAAGTATACAAAGGGGCAGATTTAAAAATGAATAAATTAGGTAGAAGTCCTTTGTCTTATATCTATGGATAGTTGTCTGGTAATACATTATAATACATGTGCTAGCTAAAATATTTATTTTTATTTAGGATACAAGATAATAAAACACATTAAATATTCAATGATAAAACTGGATGCTAAAATTTCAAAAATGTTAACCACATTATGAATGATATTCATCGTGCACAGACAGTACATGTAAGTCATAGGTCAGCTTTTGCACGGAACTTAAGTGCAATACTTTTTACATATTCAAACCAAGTAATTTCACTATTCCTGAACAGGTAAGTTAAATTCTATCCGTCCCATTGTAAACTTTTTTTCCGCCCCTTTGATACGTTTTTTATGAAAGCAAATCCACCCTAATGTATGTTAGCCGATAATAGGGAGGTTGATTGATTGATTGGTGTTTAACGCCAACTTTAGCATTATTTCCGCTATATCGTGACATAAACAATTTTTATTATTAACTTAGACCTCTATAAAACCCTTAGAAATAAAACATACTTGTCTATAAACAATCTGGTTATATGTACAAATAAAAGAAACATTAAAAAGATAAAACTACATTTGATTTGTATATATTTAAACATATGTTATAAGGGAGGGGGGGGGGGGGGGGTCACATAGGTTGCATGCTTTTATTGAAGTAAACTGAGGTGAAAATGGTAGGAAATCCTCGGGTTTTATTATAGACTCCAATTATGAAAATAAAATTTTCAAATGTTGAATTATTTAAAAACTAAGATTATGTTTAATGTATATGTACTTAGAATACACCAGGCTGTTTCAAAACATTTCTGTAAGATGACTTTTAGCTCTCAATAATCTCCATATTAAATGGTATTTCAAATTGATTGCATATATAACATGTATTATTTGAGGTGAAAGTTAATTGTTCGTTTTATTGATATTGGTGAACTGTTGACCAATACAAAAAGGCTTAACCAAATGTGAAAATGATTTCATATAAAGTACTTTAACTGTATGCATTTACTATTTTCTTTTCTTTGATAATGATTGAGGTGATGGTTAAATAATACTTTAGTATGAAAAGGTATGAAATAATATGTTAAAAAACAAATACATTGTGCATGTGTTTGCTTTGTACAGATGTACATGTAGTTAAAATAAAGATACATTTAATACTTAAGAAAAATTTAGAAGAAAAAAAACCGTTCAATATCACTATCATTTGAGACATATCTCTGTCTCTGCTTAAAATGAACACATTTTCAACTTGTAATATTAAATTCTTCAAAGTTGTTGAACAACAAACAATTATTAAGCAATAATGTTGTTGAAGAGTTCTTTCTAATGAACAAGTTGCTAATTCAAATGCAGTCAAACCTGTCTTATATGACCTGCCATGGGAATATTAAAATATGGTCACATAACACAGGTGGTCACTAATACAGGTTTAATTGATATGAAATGCACTGTTAAGGGCAATTAAAATCAAGGTCGCTTAATACAAGTTATTGCTTAATAGAGGAGGTCACTAAAGCAGGTTTGACTGTAACTTAATAGAGGAGGTCACTAAAGCAGGTTTGACTGTAACTTAATAGAGGAGGTCACTAAAGCAGGTTTGACTGTAACTTAATAGAGGAGGTCACTAAAGCAGGTTTGACTGTAACTTAATAGAGGTGGTCACTAAAGCAGGTTTGACTGTAACTTAATAGAGGAGGTCACTAAAGCAGGTTTGACTGTATTGGAATATAACCAAATAAAAAAAATGTTTTTAATATTTTAGTTTCAACATAAGGCAAAGCCAAATCTGACTCAACTACATTATCATTCATAGCAATAATGTTCCTTTAGAGTTCTTTCGAATGAAAAACGTGTTATTCAAATATTGGAATATAACCAAATAAAAACAAGATATGATTATAATCTAACGATTATGAAGTCTCCCAAACCGGCCACTGACACTATCTACCCACATATCAAATTTTGATGATATTGGACAATGTTGAATTTTTACCCCCCATTTTTATGCCGTGTTTTGGCAGCCATTTTGAAAATGGCAGACATCTTGAAAATGAAGAATTGCTCCTCTAATGGTGACCTATCGCTATGTCAAATTTTATGTCTCTATCATTATCCAGTTAGAAGTTACCAACATTAATGTACAAAATTTCAAGTTTCCCATAGGATTCTATAGTAACCCCCACCCTCTTTGAACCCCCAAAAATATGGCTTTGACCCCCTTTACCACAAATCTGAAAACTTTAGGATCAACTAGAAACATATATCTATAACTCCACCAAGTTTCATGAAATTCTGTCCTGTAGTTCCTGAGATCTGCCGTGGACAAGTTCATGGTGCACGGAAAGAAAGAAGAATAATAATAATAATAAGAAGAAACGGAGCAAAAACAATAACTTTGTTTGGGAGACTTAAAAATGTTTTTAATATTTCAGTTTCAATGTAAGGCAAAGCCAAAATGGACTCAATTAACATCATTCAATGATTTATTTGACTAACAGTCAGTGTTCATTTCATGAAATTATTACTAAGGAATATTTTAATGTACATCGGTAGTAGAGATTATATAAAATGAATTATTCAATGATGAAGTATGTTGAAATCTATTTTTTTGCCCTGCATTGTAATGTTTGAATTGATTTGATACACTGTGAAATCACTTTTGTTCGTGGGAAGGCTGATCAACGAAATTAAGAATCTAACGAACAATGAAACTTGGGAAGCAGTTTGACATCTGTTTAATGTATTGGAGCTTTCTTGAAGATTTGCTACCCAATGGAACTTATTATGTTGAAAATAATAAACCACAAATTTATTTTGGGTACAAAAACAAAATCCACAAAATTACAAATCTATGAACTTGTAATTTTTAACCAAACTACAAAAATTGATACCCACGGAGAAAAGTGCTTTCACAGTAACTTAAAACTAAACGTTTCTGGGGTTTTGTTTATGTTGTCTGATAAAAATTACAGGATGAAACTAAATAAGAAGATGGATAAATGAATATTCATGAAACAAATATTTAAACTGATTATGATATTCACATTATATCCCCAAAAAAAATGAAATGTAAATGGAATTAATTAGCTGCTACACTTGTGATTCCACCGTGAATGGAGACTTAACTTCATCTAACAGTACGGAACTAGCAAGTTCTAAATTCCAATTTAATGCATCTAGCAACTTTTCACACTTTTCCCTACTCGCAATTCCAAGACGGAAAAGTTGTTCTGTCTTTAAAAATCTTATTGCACAATCGGTATCCCAGGATGCATGGCACAACGCTGCATGACATTCCTCATCCGTTACGCCCATCACGCTGTTCATTACAGAAAACACTTTCTCACGTGGAGATGTTGACATTTGTTCAACATTCTGAACCTTTCTAGATTTTTCAACAGATTGAGTATATGACGATTTGGCCGAACATTTACTTGGTCTACGATTATTATCCACGGCCTTCATTCCAGTTATCCCCATCCACGATAAATCATCGCTAGCAGACGACAATCTGCTACCAGGAAGATCCAAATTTGGAACGTTTTGATATTCACTTCCTATTGAAGTTCGGTGATTATCAATTTGTGTTCCGTCAACAGAAAATGGTTTTATTTCAGCAGTGTTTGGTTTATTGTTGTGAGTGTCTACTTTCGGCGCTAGCAGAAAATAATGAGTATGACTCAATTGTTTACCATCCTGAAGAATAGGATTTATACGATATTTATCTGCCTTTTTCCTAAAAGTTCCCCTACCCGAGTCTAAACTACTAGACAGATAATCACGAGGGGGCAACGGTGGAGCATCGGGATCGTGAGGAATTACTGGTATTGGAAGAGGCGCAGATGCCGCCATTCCTGTGTCAACGTTATCATCGTCAAAATCAGAATCAAATGAATCCCAGCTCACATTATCGTCCATGTCACTCTGGGGCATGTACACGTTTTTATTGCTGCTTGTTTGATATTTATCCTCTTCAACAGGAACCTCGTCATAGAGAGGCGGTGGTCTACAGCTTGTCTGATTCACTATACCACTATCTTCACTTTCGTCTGGCACTTGATCATAAAGTGGAAAATTACTCGATTTACATACATCTCCGTCTCTCAATGAATTTGACACGGCAAAACTACTTATGGCGTCATTTAACCAATCAAATGCCTTTTCAGATTTTTTAGGATCTGAAGCAGTTTGGGGATAATATCTTTTCTTTTTCTCTAATGATGACATACCATATGACTGGCACGGTTTAACTACATTGACAGATGAAGAATGTGGAATTTGAGCCTGGTCCGGATAATTGGGTACATTTTGATAAGCGCAAAGTTTCTCTGAAACACCTTCTTCAGGTGGTGGCAGTGAGTAATATGCATCTCCCTTTTCGGTCATATGTGCAGAAACAGAGAAATTCTGTGATGGTATCGATTTAACACCCCTTGGAGGAATCGGTGGTGTACTGGCAGACGTTGATTTACCAGAAGAATCAGTCTTCAGCGATGCAGATTTTTTATTTTTATCATCTTGTGAATGTGTACGGGAATAAACAATTGGCTGCCTTTGTTTTGATGGACTGTCTGCCTGTTGCTTAGCAACAGGAAATCCAGTTGAGTATGAGCCTCGATATGCAGAGGTAATATCAAACGGATCATTCTTATTATCCATTAGTGGTTTTTGGAGTTCTAAATTTCCATACTGTGACGGATTTGAACTCAGTAAAGAATCCAATAAGCATAAAGTACTTGGTGCCGCATGTTTTAGATTTGAAGCATCAATTTCCTCAGTATCGTCACTTAAGTCTATCAACAGTTTATCATCCACTTGGCGTTTGACCGATTGAATATTTGAAGATTTAGGAATGTTTGTTGCCGTGACGATAGCAGTGACTTTTTGAGAATGGACGTTGTGTTTGACTGGACTGTTATCTTTGTCATTTACTAACTTAGTATAGTTGAACAGTTTTGATGAATTAATGGTAAATGATTCTGAAAAAAAATTAAAAAATTAAATGAATTTATAAAAAAAAGGAACTGGAGACAAAATATTATTGTATATTTTCGTTATAATTATAACTTAATGTAAACTTTTGAGGTGAAGGTTGATGTGGCGATATTGGCCTTCATTGTCGACTGTGATGTGCACATTCCAAGTCGGGACATCGACTTTTTAAATCTTCTGTTTTTATCATCTGTTATTCCAAAAACGTGTCTTGAGCACTAAATATAATATCTACGTTTATTTATTAAACCCACACTGCTGGCACAATGCAGCAACATATTTTCATAACCTAATGGCGAAACAGTACTCTCCTCAACAAAATCCATTATATTAAAATATAGCTTCATTAAGGACAGACATTAGACATGTGTTTACGCACTTGACGATGGTATAAACACACATGTAATTTTATCAATTTGACAAACAACAATTTGATAAAGCAAATATACAGTCAAACCTGCCCATGCAGTCACCTGTATTAAAAGGTCACATTTTACTTGCCCTGTCATAGAAAATTTCATATGATATGAACCTCTATCGAGGTCACCTGTCTTATAAGGCCACTTTTTGTTTGTCCCAAAGGTGATCTCTTAATACAGGTTTGACTATATGGTACAGAATGATAATATTCCATGTTAAAATAATGGATGTTGTTATTCTTATTCACAATTTCATTGTATTTGAAGAGATCAACAAAACTATTTGTAAATCACAAATGGTAAATTTATAAATAATATATATGAATGCCTAACAATAAAATTACTACTTAAGATAACATACTTTTATTTCTGTCTGGAAGACTAGTGGGTTGTAGGTTTTCAGCTGGACCATGACGATCAGCAGGTTCCATTGGGTTCCTCAAATAAACCCTAAAACAAAATCATATCCATCTAATGTACATTTTCAATTCCAAAAATCAAGCAGATCGCAACGAAATATTTTGTAAGATAAGCTTTATTCAAAAAACATTGTTGTTTAATGCCAAATGATTAATTTTTCAGCTTTCTCATGGTGAGAACAAGTTACATTTGATGAGACGATGATCATATCTGCAGTGTACTAGACCAATATGCTTATTTGGATTTTTTTGGTGCTAGCTCACTGAAACAACAGTCCCCAGGTAGACATGTCGTTCCATTCAGACACATTATCATGATTCCTAGTCAACCAGTCTTTGATCTTACTCCTTAATATTGCATGCTTCGCAGAGAGGCAGCAAATTTCAATTTTTTAGTTTTTAGTTTGACCTGTTCAGGGTTCGAACCACGATCTACCGCATTCAAGTGCGTGATTGTTGTTTAATGCCGAATGAGCAATTTTTCAACTATATTATAGCAAGAACAAGTTGCATTTCAATTGAATGATTATGTTCATTTTGTACTAGACCAACATGTTTAGTTGGATTTTCATAGTGCTGGTTCATTCAAACAAGATTGCATGGATAGACATAAGGCTCCACTTTATCCTGATTGGGATCTAAAAAGTCTTAGTTCTTACTCCTTCATGTTGCGTGCTTAGTGGAGGAGAAACAAATACCAATGCTAATAGTCACCCGACTGGGGCTCGAACTAATGATCTATCACACTGCAGACAAGCACGCTAACCATCAATGCCGTTAACATTATTTTAATTGTAGCCCAGTTGTCTGATGTTTACTAATGACTTACTCATCTATAACAATAGGGCTTCCCCATGATTTTCCACCAACATCACCATGTCCTGTGTGTATAAAACTATTCTTTAATGGCCTACTGATATCTGTCTCTGAAATCCAATTAAAAAAAATTGATAAAATATTTGTAATTTTTATGACTGAAATATGCTATTCCATCTAACTAGTTTCATATTTTCAACAATATTACAGTTATCAGAATATTATGGTCATCAGTTTTATTTATGGAACAAACTAAGAGTACACAGAAAACCTGTTGCAAGTGCACAACAGTAGGCAGTGGGGTTCGTACGAATCTTCCTTGAAAACCAAGAAAGACGATTAAATATCTATGTTGAGTAATGACAATCAAAATCAGGATTTTTGGTTGAACTATGACAATTAAATATGGATTTTGACCGCCCGCCACAAAACCATCTCGCATCGCAAGTCTATCGAACCCCCTTTTAAAATCCTGTCTATGGGCCTGAAGTCACTGACAAACTTTAACCAAAAAAGATTTATTGAGTGTACCTTACATGAGCAAGAATCAAACTTATAACTTTAGCAGTGATAGGCACTTATTGCAGTGGCTGATTAAAATCCAACGCCATACGACCTTGGCTAAATATATTAACCCAACATTTAACAAACATAATCTGAATGGTTTTTTTTTTGTTTTTTTTTAGTGGAATCCGTGTTGTTCTACTTTTTAGTTTTCTGTATTGTGCGTTTTTGTTTAATTTGACTTTGTTCTAAGGGCCTGTGGCTCAATGAGTTAGGTAGTTGGATTACCTTACAACTCATATAAGCCTATCACCAATATGGCGTGGGTTCGTGCCCGGCTTTGTAAATTACAAACTAGAGGCTCAGCCCACTGAGCCTGTATCGCTCACCTGACAATAGAATGATACTGAAGCAAATTTCAAAGGGAGATAATCATTACCTTAAAAAACAGCAGCCATCTTGAATGGAGGGTGGGGCTGTCGGACACAATTTTAAAAGGGACACACCCAGGGACCATCTATACCAAGTTTGGCTCCATTTGGCCAAGCTGTTTCAGAGGAGAAGATTTTTTTAACATTAGCCAATCAGAAAAAAAATTTATTCTTGGCAGCCATGTTTATAGGCCAAATGGAACGAAATGGAGAAACTTTATAGAGGACCTTACATAGATGCTTACTGCCAAGTTTGGTTCCATTTGGCCAAGTTGTTTCAGAGGAGAAGATTAAAATATGAAAAAGTTAACGGACGGACGACGGACGCTAAGTGATGGCAATACCTCACATGGCCCTTTGGGTCAGGTGAGCTAAAAAATGATGAAAAAAGGGGAATAACTCCTAGACGGGTAATCAGATTTACTTCAAAATAGCAGGGCATGTAGATCTTGACAAGCTGAACATGTTTTCAGTTTACACTCAACATCTATCTCTTATAGTTTTTGAAATAAAGGATGAAAAGTATTAACATTTTAAAAATTTGATGAAAAAAGGGCAATAACTTCAAGATGGGTAATCAGATTTACTTTAAAATTGTAGGCTAGGTTGATCTTGACATGCTGAACATGTTTGCTGTTTAAACTTAACATCTATCTCTTATTATAGTTTTTGAAATAAAGGACAAAAGGTATTAACATTTTGAAAATTTGACGAAAAAAAAGGGCAATAACTCCAAATTGGGTACTCAAATTAACTTCAAAATTACAGGGTAGGTAGATCTTAATATGCTGCACATGTTTGCAATTTAAACTTAACCTTTATCTCTAATAGTTTTTGAAATATCAGACAAAAATGTTTAAATTAAAAAAATAAAATATAAAAAAGGGCAATAACTCCTAGACGGGTAATCAGATTTACTTCAAAATTGCAGGGCATGTAGATCTTGACATGCTGCACATGTTTGCTGTTTAAACTTAACGTTTATCTCTTATAGTTTTTGAAATAAAAAACGAAAAGTATTAACATTTTGAAAATTTGACGAAAAAAGGGCAATAACTCCAAGATAGGTAATCAGATTTTCTTCAAAATTTCAGGGTAGTTAGATCTTCCTGTGCTGATCATTTTTACCCCGTCAGATTTCTGATATTATTAACGGTTTTTGAGTTGTTACCAAAAACGTGCAATTTTACCATATGTTCTATTTTTAGTAACAGTGGCCATGTTTGTTGGCTGAATGGAATTAAATGAAGAAGTTTTATAGAGGATCTTACATAGATGCTTCCTGCCAAGTTTGGCTCCATTTGGCCAAGCAGTTTCAGAGGAGAAGATTTTTTTAACATTAGCCAATCAGAAACAAGAATTGCCCTTGGCGGCCATATTTGTTGGCGGAATGGGACGAAATGAAGAAACTTTATAGAGGACCTTATATAGATGCTTTCTGCCAAGTTTGGTTCCATTTGGTCCAGTTGTTTCAGAGGAGTAGATTAAAATATGAAAAGTTAACGGACGGACGCCAAGTGATGGCAATACCTCACATGACCCTTTGGGTCAGGTGAGCTAAAAAGGGTGCACTCAACTCGCAGCCACAAGTGATCAAGTTTACCAGTTGCTTGCCCATGGTTGGTGGTTCTCTCCGGGTACTCCGGCTTCTTCCACCACTAAAACTGGTCCCCATGATAAAGCTGAAATATTGCTGAAAGTGGTGTTAAAACACCAAAAATCAAACCAAATCTTTGTTCTGTGTCTTGCGTCCACTTAATTTCTACTATTTATATACAATAAACTATATACGATTATTTATAGACTTAAAAATAGCATCAAGTATATACTCAGTCAAGAAAACAACATATAACTTACGTGCTAACTTTCTCTGAGGATTAATACATTGTCTTGGGAACATTCCAATTTCTAACGATCTTTTATTTTGTCCTTTCCACCAATAACAATCTGGCCTGAAAGGTCAAGATAAATATATCACAGGTTAACACCAATTAAGACTTATATTATACTATCCCTCATTATATATGCTGTATATTAACTTAATATAAACTTCTTTACTATGCAAAAAAATAGAGCAGTTCAAAATCTGGGTCGTTTTGTGCTATTGCTGTTAATTTGTCGCATTCAACAATTTTTCATCTACATGCATATCATGACTACCAGATCTAGACTTATTGGGGTGATACACTGAACATGTATAATGAAATGAACTGTGAAACAGCTGGCCTTGGGTGGGTTTCTGGAAACTTATAACACATGAGGTAAATAACAGGGCTCTAACCCCCGTCATTGATTTTAGGCTTGTGGTTAGAAGTTAATGACCTTGACCACTCGGCCACCCTGTGTGGGCTCATTCTAAATCTGTTACAGGATATTGAAAATAACAAAGAGAGACTTTGTAAAAAAAAAAAAACTTGCATTTTACATATTTTTTTTCATGTCAATTTGTCTATCATACATATATCCTTTAAATACGAAATACTAGAGAAATAAAGGTAATAACAAAATTACAGAACTCCGAACAATCTTACAAAGGGAAAGTCAAAACTCATAATTATATAAACAGACAAAATCAGTCAACAACCGGAAAACTGTGAAAACCGTAATGACCCTGACTTGGTACAGGCATTTCTAAAGAAATGGTGGGTTGAATCAGATTTTAAGGCGCCAAACCTCCCGCTCTCATTACGGTTCAAAGTTAGTCGCCTGAAATATTTGAAAATGTACCAAATTTGAGTGGGAATCCTGTCATGATACTTGCAACTTACAATGGTAGTCTTTCTAAATTTTCAGAGTTGAAAGAGCCACCATTAACATTAAAGCTATTTTCCTCGGCTCCTCAATATTTATATTTCCAAAGTATATAGGTCAATAAATTATATTAAGACATTTAGGCTATATATCACTGTGTACTTTATAATGGTTAATTCATATGACTAATAATCACAGCACTCTACATTTGAATTTCTGATGATGATTTCTTTAGAGACTAACCTGCCATCTATTATTGTGATGTAGTCCCCTCCTTCAACCTTCAGTTTTCCATCTTCACTAAAAGACTGCACAACTTTAACATCTTGTGGTCGTACCTGTAATTAAATTAAAATGTTAATGTATGGATAATAATAATTGCGTTTTTAAACATAAAGAAGCTATTGAAAAATATCATGAAATTTCACCCAAAGTTGATAAAAGTTATTCAAAAAAAACAAAAAAAGTAATTGTAAAATAATTGTTCACTTTTCTTCAAATTTTACAATTTCTTTTTGAAAACTGCAGGGTCAGATTATTTATTTGTTTGCATCTTTGAGGTCAATATATTTTTCTATATAAAATTTGGTGAAAAAAAACATAGTCCCTCCCGCCTCCTACTAAAAGTTAAATGGTCGTTCCCTTAAGACATTCATATGGTCTGGATATATGAAAGTATGGTGGTGAATGATAGTTGCATACAAACATTTAGGTTAATCCTGATATTCCGATTACCAACATTGTAACAGTGACCTACATATTTTGTAATAACAGTTGAATTTCGTTTATTTTCTGCACAGTAATAATTACATAAATTCAATGATTCATGCTTTCAATTTGTCCGATACAACATTATGTGATCAAGGATGTCAGTGATTTGCGGCAGGTCTGTGGTTTTCTACGAGTACTCCGGCTTCCTCCACCAATAAAACTAACCGCCATGATATAACTGAAATATTGTTGAAAGTGGCATTAAACACCATAAACCCTAACCATAGGTCTGTCCTGAGATTTGGATTACAAACACTGTAGCAGTAACCTACATATTTTGTAATAACAGTTTAATTACATTTGTTTTCTTTAGTGATTGTTACATACATGTGTTTGAATTGTAAAATGTTCCTACCTCACATAGAAAATCTTTAAGTGCTGGGAATGTTGGTCTGTCTTGTGGCTTGTATATATACATGTGTTTGAATTGTAAAATGTTCCTACCTCACATAGAAAATCTTTAAATGCTGGGAATGTTGGTTGGTCTTGTGGTTTGTATATATATATATGTGTTTGAATTGTAAAATATTCATAACTCACAAAGAAAATCTTTAAGTGCTGGGAATGTTGGTCTGTCTTGTGGCTTGTATATATACATGTGTTTGAATTGTAAAATGTTCCTACCTCACAAAGAAAATCTTTAAGTGCTGGGAATGTTGGTCTGTCTTGTGGCTTGTATATATACATGTGTTTGAATTGTAAAATTTTCCTACTTCACATAGAAAATCTTTAAGTGCTGGGAATGTTGGTTGGTCTTGTGGTTTGTATATATACATGTGTTTGAATTGTAAAATATTCATACCTCACAAAGAAAATCTTTAAGTGCTGGGAATGTTGGTCTGTCTTGTGGCTTGTATATATACATGTGTTTGAATTGTAAAATGTTCCTACCTCACAAAGAAAATCTTTAAGTGCTGGGAATGTTGGTCTGTCTTGTGGCTTGTATATATACATGTGTTTGAATTGTAAAATATTCATACCTCACAAAGAAAATCTTTAAGTGCTGGGAATGTTGGTCTGTCTTGTGGTTTGTATATATATACATGTGTTTGAATTGTAAAATATTCATACCTCACAAAGAAAATCTTTAAGTGCTGGGAATGTTGGTCTGTCTTGTGGCTTGTATATATACATGTGTTTGAATTGTAAAATGTTCCTACCTCACAAAGAAAATCTTTAAGTGCTGGGAATGTTGGTCTGTCTTGTGGCTTGTATATATACATGTGTTTGAATTGTAAAATGTTCCTACCTCACAAAGAAAATCTTTAAGTGCTGGGAATGTTGGTCTGTCTTGTGGCTTGTATATATACATGTGTTTGAATTGTAAAATGTTCCTACCTCACAAAGAAAATCTTTAAGTGCTGGGAATGTTGGTCTGTCTTGTGGCTTGTATGACCAGCATTGTAACATTAACTGGTAGATATCATTAGGACAGTCTTCTGGTCGGTTTAGTCTCTTCCCTTCAACATCTATCATGTGTAAAATCTGTAAATTACATGGAAAAAAATGTGGATATTCATTTGACAGTTGATACAATGCAATTTTAAAATATATGTATACTATATTTCGGAATGGAAGATTCTGGCAAAACAAAAAACCGCTGTAAATTACAATTTTTTTTTTACAGTTATTCATTTAAAACAATACGTCCTAAATGTGTTTCAGGTTACTCTGACTGATCATTTTCTGTATCAGAGTAAGTTCCTTGCTACTGACGAGATTAAAGGGAAAATGTCAAATTTACCGATAAAAGATAATAACGTACAATCTTCCTTAAAAAAAGTATTTCCAATTAAATGGGTAAGACATTCACAGACCTTCCCTTAATTGTCTAATAAACATAATATTTTTTGGTATGTGACATATATAAAGCAGATAATATGTCTATAGGACACAAATGACTCGGCTAGTAAAAGGTGCAAATAGCTTCAGAGGAGTGTATTTTTTTTTTTAAATCATTACTGTTGATGGGAACATATTATATTGAAAGGAAACGTACAAAAAACTATTAAATTTTTAGTTCCTGTTGTCAGTAAGGAAGATGTTTTCTAGTATCTGTCATATCTGTAATTGCACAATCATCAAAGAGCAATATATACAAAAAATCACATTCATCAAAACACTTATCTACATATAAACATGATATATGTGCAATAATAATTACTTATGTTATGTCATAAACAAATTATAAATTTTTCAAAAATGTCTATCTTTATCTCTCATCAAAAACTAAAATTTTAACCAAAACTGATTGATTGATTGGTGTTTAATGCCAACATTAGCATTAACCAAAACTGATATTCTAACATCCATGAATTGAATCAAGGTCTTATTCTAGTTATTAAAATCAGGATTAGGTTTATGGTGTTTAACACCACTGTCAACAATAGTTCAGTTAAAATCAGATAATTAATATAATGTTTAATTTACTGCATAAACAAAATTAAAACAAGATTTTATCAACAACAACAAAACATTCCATTTTGTCTGAATACTAGTACAGTCAAACCTGTATTAAGAGGTCACCTTTGGGACAAAGAACTAAAGTAGTCTTTTAAGACAGGTGACCTCTTAAAAGAGGTTCAATTAAAATGAAATTTTCTATGACAGGAAATGAAAAAGGTTATCTTTTAATACAGGTGACATACTGTACTACAGCATGGGCAGGTTTGACTTTACATGTACTCTGGTAATTCTTCCAGCAAATATTATGAAAATCTGATAATAATTATCTACAGCTATTAAATTTATAAAAAGATATTCTGAGACAAACAGAAGTGGCCCTTTGCCATATAATTTACCATTAGCTGTGTGAAAATAAAATCAGGTAAAATCTGAAGAATCAGTAGAAAGAAGGAAAACTAAAGTAATGATGGAAAGGGAAAACTTTTTTGTTTTGTCATGATTTAGATTCATGAAAACTTCAATGAAAGTCACAAAATTTGAATATTAGAATTATTTTACCATAATTAACAACACGTTAAAATTTAAATTAAAAAAGATGAAGAAACTCAAGTTATCATATGAAAATGACTGGGAAAGTTACTTTTTAAATGATCTATATATACCGGTAGCTAGAATCATAAACCCATAAGAACAAAGCGTAAAATCTTCATATTGGATCTTGATCTTTTTATTAACAACATCATGTACAATTTTTTTTAAAGAATCAGTTGACAGAAGTTCAAGTTATTGAATGGAAACAGTAAAAAAAAACATTTTCCAAATGAACAAATTGTGATAATTGACCTTGACCATTATTTTATCATTAGTGACATGACCTTGACCTTCAGTTTATCATTTTCATTGCCAAAAACAATTCTAAATTGGTTGTAAAACATGAAAATGGAGGACTATGGACATATAGACAGCGGAAGAGTGTAACAATACCAAAATAAAACTAGAGGCTCATCTGAACCTGCATTGATCACCTAGTTATTCATGCAGGGTTTAAGCAGAGTTAACAAATTCGTCAGTCCTGTCAGACATTACCAGACAAATTTTGCTAAGGACTGACACAAGATTGGCATTTTGCAATAGAAAATTAATGAGGACTGACATTTTTTTCACTAGGTATAGGACCACACCACCAAACTTATATGTAATTTCGTGAACCCTGTTTATGTTCAAATAAGTCTAGATTTAAGGAAAAATTATCTATTGCATTTTAACATATGATTCTATTTTAACAATTAGACTTTAATCAATTAATATCAGATTTTAAATAAAAATTGTGGCATTTGTCCCTATCTTGAAAACAGTAAAAGACACAACAAATAACTTAGAATACTTCAGATTGAAGTTTTTTAGGAATTAAATACGGCATAAGTGGTTCGCAACAGTCTTCGATCAGCGAAAAAAAGGATTCAAAAAAATTTCCACTCTTTACTAAATAAATATCTTTATTTTCTTAAATAATTGTACAAGATCTATCTCCCCTAGTATGACTGCATAGCAAATATTTAATAATTATATGGTCACTGCCATTCTTAAAGTTGTTGAAATAATGCTTTTAAAATATCTAACAAAGGGGAAAATCTTCCCCGAAAACAATGCATATGGTGACAAATAACAGGTAAATCATTTTATTTGTAATCAATTTCCCCTTTTATCTTTCGAACACTAATTACCCTGAATAGGTAATTTGTTGCTGTGTAAGCACACCTTTTTTAATTAATATACGCATTTCCATTCAACGATATGTAATTACCTGTAAGTTGACAATTTTTGGTGTTAATTATTTTATCACATTATTTTTCTGAGTCTGTTAATTAGACTTATCTGTGTGTAATTTTCGTAAATGTGTTGTTATAATACATGTATATTTAAATTATATTAAATGTCCTTACACAATTTTCTATTAATAAGCATGTATACAATTCTAAAATATCACTGATTGCATACAAAAAGCTCTTACTCAATTTATTTAAAAACATTTCCTATTTTGAATTGTTGGTCAAACAATTCAGATAATGTTATTCTAATATAACGGTCAATCCGCTAAAATTTGATTTTGGATAAAACTCAGGATCGTGAAACTTAAATACCTCTAAAAAAAAATCCACCGATTTGGATGAAAATCACGAAATTTGGCTTCCGCAAAAAAAACCCCACTTATACGTTAGTTAATTATTGGTAAATTAGTTAAAATAAGTAACTTCTAAATAGCTAAAGAAAAGTTAATTATAAGAAATCAAACCTTGTACATCATGAATTATTTGTATCCGATTACATTTAGATAAAATCCCTACCTGTGAACCATTATATCCCATCCATGGCTCTGCTCCATAAGTAAACATTTCCCACAAGGTAACACCAAACATCCAGGTATCACTAGCATGGGAAAATACACGAATCTTCAAGCTTTCAGGGGCACACCTGTTATTATATAAAAATAGCACTGAATTCTAAGGAGAGATGAAAATCAGAGATCAGATCAGATTGACTTGTTTTATGTAATACTACAATTTTAAGTCTATATATTTATATCTTTTGCAAGAAATTCAGCCTCGAATTATATAATTATAAACCATTAAATACATTGTATACTACAGTAGTCTCCATCTTATATAAGGCCACCCATTTTAGAATGAAAAAGTGGCTTTATTAGAGGGGTGGTCCCTCTTGAAGGAGGACAGTATTTTACTATGTCAGTGTGTCTGAAATCTGGACTGATAAGAGGGTTGGCCTTACAAGAGAGGGACTACTGTATGTAGATTGTGTGATATACACACCCTTTAATAGTATTCTGGATTTGCATATCCCCTTCTTAAAATATAGCAGTACACATCATTTTAGTGCACGTTTTGTGTACTTCCATCAATTTTAATCCAGAAATGGCAGAATTTTTTTCTTCATTAGACCTGTATGTGTTATTAATAATAAGTACATGTTACATATACCTACCATGCAAAAGGAACCTTCTTTTGTTCTGACATCACGTAATGATCTTCCTGGTTAGGTAAAGCTCTCATCAGTCCAAAATCTCCTATCTTAACCTGGAAAACAATTACAAGGTATTATTTTAATAATAAAACCCCATTAAAAGATATATTAAAGGCAGTAGCATTCAAATACACAACAACAAAATGTATAGGCAATTTCAAAGTTCAAGAATGGAACATTACATAAGTGAAGGGGTGATAGAGTTTGAAATACCCTATTTTGTCTCTGAAACAACATGTGTAGTTGATCAATTTGGAATGACATACTGAATGCATAGTCAAACCTGCTTTAGTGACCACCTCTATTAAGCAATAATCTGTATTGTGTGACTTTAATTTTATTTTCCTTTCACAGTGCATTTCATATTAAATAAACCTGTATTTAGTGACCACCTGTCTTATGTGATCATATTTCAATGTTCCCTTGGAGTGAGTGAGTGAATGATTGTTGTTTAATGCCAATTCAGCAATTTTTCAGCTATATCATGGTGAGAACAAGTTAATTTTCAATGAGATGATGATGAGGTCAGCTTTGTTCTAGACCAACACACTGAGTTGAATTTTTATAGTGTTAGCTCACTGAAACAACAGTCCGCGGATAGACATGTCGCTCCACTCTGACACATTATTCTGATTCCGAGACAACCAGTCTTTGCACTTTCTTCTTAATGTTGCATGCTTAGCGGAGAAGCAACAAATACCAATTTTATAGTCTTTGGTTTGACCCAACCGGATCTCGAACTCACGATCTACCGCACTGGAGGCGAGCACGTTCTATTAAATAATTATGTAATTTTATATAGTCAAACCTGTATCAATGACCACCTTTATTATACAATAGCTTGTATTACATGTATGTGCCCTCAATTTTCATTTTCTTTCGTAGTGTGTTTCATATTATGTTAACATGCATTCAGTAACAACTCATCTCTTGTGAGTGACCCATAGTGAGGTTTCCTCAAATCTACCACGCCACAACATAAACCCCTCAAATCTACCACGCCACAACATATCAGTAAAGGAGGGGAGCATGTGAGAGATTTAATTTTATTCAGATTGATCTGAGTGAAGTAAAGTTAGAAGTTTACATAATACTTACTTTATCAGGTGGTGATAGTAAAACATTTCATCTACATTTGAAATAAAGTTCGTGTTAAATAATGGGAGAAACAAATTCTCCTTCAGTTGCCCATGTGGGTTACGATATTTCTCCACTCTCGAGAGTTAAAAATGACGGCTTGTGGTTAACATTTTTAAATTTAACTTTCTTGAGTGGAGAAATATCGTAACCCACGGGCAACTGAAGGAGAATCTATATATAATACTTACTTTATCTGGTGGTGATAGTAAAACATTTCTACAAGCCAGATCTCTGTGAATGAATCGTTTAGATTCTAAGTAGCTCATCCCTGTAGCAATCTGTATAGCAAACTCACAGAGTGTAGAAATCAACGGCTTTTCTTGTTCTTTGTGTAATTTATCTAACATTGAACCTAAGGGAGCTAACTCAGTAACCTACAATGACAAAAATACCAATAAAAATTAACCTTTAATTTGTTTATTTCCTCTTGTTTATTGTTTTCTACACAATAATAAACAATATAGTGCATTTTGGAGGTTTATCTTTAAAAGTTTATATCATACCTATTTTTGTTATATTTCATCTAGTTATTGAGTGATTGTTGCTTAACGTCAAGAGATCAATTTTTCAGTTAAATATCATTGCAAGAATAAGTTACATTTGATGAGATGATCACGAGGATGATGTCTGTTTTGTACTAGACCAACACACTTAGTTGGATTTTTATAGTGTTAGTCACTGAAACAACGGTCTGCAGGTCTACATATACATGTCACACCATTCGGACACATTATTCTGATTCTGTCTATGCTCTTTTTCCTTAATGTTGCGTGCTAGCTGAGAAGCAGCAAATACTAGCTTTAGTCTTTAATTTAGTCCCAGCCGGGCTCGAACCTAAAATCTACCACACTTGAGAATGCTAACCATTACACCACAGATGCAGTCTCTATTTCATCTACATTTACAATGATAAGATAATATGCACCATCCCACCATCCTTTATTAAACTTCATTTTACTTTTTTTCATAAAGTTGTATTGGGTGGGAATCAAGCCGACAACTTTTTCACTGATACACACTAACTGCATAGGTATCTGTAAAATCAACTATCATACGATTATGGTCACAAAAGCTGCATTAATAGCCACGTTTGTTTTCAAACGTCTATTTAAATATTAACTATAGGTACAAAAAAATGTACATACCATCATTAGAGGAGATGATAGAACTATTCCATACAATCTGATAAGGTTTGGATGATCTAGTGTATGCATGGCATTCACTTCCTTTACAAAATCTTCAAAAGCTCCCGGTAAAGCGAGAACATCTTTTCTAAGAATCTTCACAGCAACAGTCTAAAAAAAGTACAATAGATTTTAAAATTTGAACTGGAATTAAAAGATCATTAGTATATTTTATTTCGGAAATGATTCAAAAATATTATCGCAAAGGATCAAGATATATGAGAGAATATTCTTCATTAAATCTAGGAAAAGACAACTCTGTTCATTATTTATCCATCTAGGTCCATGTTTCTGTCCATTGAAATATATATGATGACAATCAAATATCAAATCACTAAGTTTAACACAGCCACATTTTTGTGCCTGTCCCATGCCATCACTTACTGCATTTCCATCACAATATAAATATATATATATGCAGTGGTCTGTACTGTATTCAATGGTTTGAAGTGAGAAGTGTGGTTTTTTTTTTTTTTTATATTGGTAGAATTGTTGACCATTACTTTTTAAACTTTCTTTTCATAATCAAAGTTTATGCTATAGCTGTGAAGTTACACATGATATGGCTCGTTAAATTTCAACATCACGGCCCCCAATCGCTCTAAATCATATCCAAATGATATGAATAAAAATTGTTTAGAGGAACTTCCGGATATGACGAGGAGAACCTAAGGCAGGATCATACAAAAAGGTAAGTCGAGTATTTTCTGCAAAATAAGCCTTTTTCTAAAAATTAAAGAATGTCATTCGACCCTTTTATAATTTGTCTTTATCTACTGAAAGTTTGCTGGTTGTCTTTTACATTAATTCGTCGGTAGAACTTTTCTCCCGCAAATATCCATTGGGTTCTGAGATTTTTTATTCAATCAACGATAGATTTCTCATATAAAACCACGCTTTCCTGTCATTTCTTTAGCTGGATTATTTTGCATTTCCACTGCTGCTTTAATAACAAATATACACCCCTTACTTCTTGGGGTAATGAAATGAAATTCACACAGAATATAGAAAAAGAATTAATTTAACAGCAATAATCAAAATTTATAGCATAAATTGAACAGAGAATTAAATTAAACCAGACAGAAAAATGAGATTATCTGGGTATAAAAAAAACCTGTCAATATTACAAATAGCATCAACAAAACTGTATTGTTACCACTCTGTGATAATAAATGTGATTAAAATAAATTGAAATCAGTCATTAATTGTTTTGCAAAAATATGGCAGGATGTAGTCAGTCTAATAGATTGTATTGACAAAAGCAAAAACACCAAATTCACTGGATTAAATACTTTATTATATGGGTAAGCAAGTTTAATATTTGCATCAAATAATTAATTTTTAATACTTCAATTTCAAACTATTTAAAAAAAACATCTTTTGAAATTTTTCAGACAAAACAATTACACTGAAAAAGCTAAAATACTGTACTTTCTTAATCTGGTTTACTTTTTAAGTTTGGTTGGCCAATGACAAAATCATGTGCTTTATTGACCTTTGACCGGTCTTATGTGACGTAATAGGACGCCATCTGGAAAAAGGGTAGTAAACAAATATGGGTCAGTGTGTCATTATTATTGATCTTTTTTCCATGGAACTTTACACATGTGAGCAAGAATAGATGAAGAACATAATTAAAAGGAAAAAAATGTTTACTTTTCAAACATGAAAAAAATAATCAAACATTATCCAATGACTGACCGACTTATTGTCATACGTGGATATGATAAACAAAGGAGTTAATTACATCATCATGAAGTTATATTATAACATTTAATAATTATTGGTCAATTATTGTTATATGATAAAAATAAAATATTAAAAAATGCATTTTTTGGGGTTTAGAAAAAAAAATATTTGCCATATTTGTGTTTCCAATTACCCCATCAACCTATTTTTTTAACCGAAAAAAAAAGACACATCAGGTCTGCCTATGGTGAAACACTGCTATTCATGCTATTTCTGGTAAAATCTTGAAAACAGCTGTAATCAATACAAACACACACATATACAAAATGAAACGAAAAAAGAAAGACAGAAAGAAATGAAAACAAATAATAAATAAATAAGATGTAAAAAGATATTATTCATGCTCTGAAATACAGATATGATAACCATTGACCTAATATATGAAGTGAATTTGAACAATAAAAATAACTGATAGGTGTCAACAACTAATTTGAAGCCATGCAGAACAAGCAATACATACATACTAATTTATTACTGTATTTTTCAAAGAAATTTTACAAATTTAAACAGGTATCAAACAATGAAAGTGAACAAAGAAATTTTACACATTTAATCAGGTTTCAAACAATGAAAGTGAACCCATACATAATATTAAACCACATGCCTGTGATTAAACACGTCAAGAAAGCATGTTAATTATGAGGAAGACAAAAATAAAGTACCCATGAACAAGCCTTACAACATCCAAAATATGAATATTTGCAATGGTATTTTCCATATTTTATTTTTTAAAGCACTATTAATAAATGAGGGCGAAACGACCCGGGGCGAAAGGGAATCGAGGCGAAACGACCCGGGGCGAACAGGAATAGGGTCAAAATGACTCACGGGGCGAATGGGATTCGGGGCGAAACGACCCCGATTCGAAATGAAGTGTCATGGTGGAATGTTTTCTTATCGAGTACAATGATTAATAAAATGTTGGATAAATGACACAGTGAACAGAAAATTTAACTGTTTGGGAGCTATGATATTTTAAAGCTGTAACCAGTTATTGTGGTGAGCGTTTTCAAGTTCCTACTCACCTACAACTGTTACTTGCCAGACCGGCGAGTATAAATTGGATCTTACTCGCCACCTGAAATTTCCACTCGTCTTTGGCGAGCGGTCGTTTCCCACACTACTTACCTTTTTGTATGATCCTGCCTTAGGTCCTCCTCGTCATATCCGGAAGTTCCTCTAAACAATTTTTATTCATATCATTTGGATATGATTTAGAGTGATTGGGGGCCGTGAACATTTACCATGTGTATTTTTTTTTCTATCACAGGAAGTCTGAAAATTGATATCTTCCTTCAAAATTAAAATCCTCAAAGACATAAGAAGAGTTTGAAGATACCAAAGGGATAATCAGAATCTGTAAATTGAAGAAGGACTGACAATGCAATGGCCAAAAGAAAAAGAACAAACAACAACCTACAAAACACTACACAGAAAACTAAAGATCGAGCAAAACAAACCCCACTAAACACCGGGGGTTCACTCAGGGGCGCTATGGAAGGGTAAAATGCTCCTGCTCCACTAGTGGCACCCGTCATGTTACTCTAGCTACAAACACGGTGACAAGTGATGAATCAGGAAGTGCTTATGACAAGTGGAACATATCTGTGGTCATTTGTGACACATATATTCTGTAATGGTTAACCAAGTCATGGTGGCAATCGTAAAAATTTCGAATAGGAAATAAATATTTGCTTGAAATCTACAAACCTTTTTGCTTGTCAGTGTTGTCCATTCTGCCTTTCTTACAACACCAAATGACCCATTTCCTAGTTTTTCTTGAAGAGACAATGACTGTTCACTGATTAGACATGTCAGCGTCTGGTCGTGGCTAGCCTTAATAACAGGGGAGACAACTTTCTTCCCATCCTGTTTTTCTGACCCAGTTTTACCACTTGGTAGAATCTGAAACAACAAAAGAATTTTTTTTTTAAATCAATTTTATGTATGCCGTCACCAAAAAGAGAAGTCAACCATAACAAGGTGACTTCTTCGCCAGAATCATCCTGTAGCGTGAGTCCTAAATAATTGCATTTTTTTTGTATATCATATCGATATTACAACATTAATTATTTTTTTCTTCTAAAATACTAACTAAAGTTACAATTAGAAGGACTCAACATGAAACATTTGTTACCACGTTTCAGTTCATTATTACATTAATTGTTAGGGTTTGTGTTAGGGTGTTTAGCACCACTTTCAACAATGTTTCATTTATATCATGGCAGCCAGTTTTATTGGTGGAGGAAACCGGAGTACCCGGAGAAAACCACTGACCTGTCGCATGTTACTGACAAACTTTATCACATAATGCTGTATCGAGTACACCTCGCCTGAACGGGATTTGAACTTACATCGTTAGTGATGATAGGCACTGATTGCATAGGTTGTTGTAAATCCAACTAACATATGATCACAGCCACGACGGCCCCTCTATTGAGATTAAAACATTCACAGTTTTTTCTTATAATACCAACTAAAGTTACAATCAAAGGACTCAATAAGAAACACTTATTATCATATTTTCAGTTCATTATATTACATGTATAGAAATACAGACCATTAATTGTGAAGAACTCAACCTTGATTTTTTTTTTGTAATACATGCATTCATAGCTGTTCATTGTAAAATGAATAATCATGTTAGAATATTTCACTTAATGTTGAAATAATTGCATCTTATAACAAAAATGTTGTAAATTCCCCTTTTCAAACATAAAGCATGAACAATTTTAAAAATAGAAATTAATTATGTTATGAGTAACATTTGAGCTAATCTCGGCTCTCCTGGAGATAATTTCAGTCTTTTTGACAAGAAATTATGTTGAAAATTGTAATTATCATAATTGCTATCAAAATTCTAATACATGTGTATCTACATATAACTTATAAGAATTTCCAGTATCTTACGGTATGCAATTAACTGGAAAAATTCAATACATTTTTTTTTATACTGGCAAAAAAAACCCCAGCAGATATATTGTGTGCAATTTATAGAATCATACGTTTCATACCCTGCATGTGATAAATTGGTATGTTCTGCACTGCCAATAACACCAATGTTACTTTTATAAACAAAATATGATCAATTTATAAAATGTACTTTATCCAGAGGCTCCATGAGGTCTGTAATTATTTAACTAGATTACAGTTGCATTGATTGTGCTTGACTTGAGAAATTGTTAGTATTGAAAAATTCTACATAAAATCTAATAAAAAAAATCATAAAAAAATAGTTTTTAATTTTTTTTTATAATTATTTTATAGAGCATCTTAGTTTAAATATTTTTTTTTACTTATGTCCAAAAATATTGTACATTCAAAGTACATTAATCCCTCTCTTATAAGACCATTTTTCTGAAATCAAAAAGTGGCAGTATAAGAGGGGTGGTCTCCCTTGATGGAGGCAATTAACTAGTATTTTACCATCTCAGTGAGTCTGTAATTTGGCCTGAAAAGAGGGTTCTCCTTTGATGGGAGGGTTACTACTGTACTCCATAATAAATAAACATTTACCATATTGGATGGGGAAATGAGGGGTTCGATGTAAGATGAAAACTGTTGGAAGTGAGTATGTTTTTCTTAATTTGGCCCGATTATATACATACCTGTATGTAATAGTATTCAGTATTTATTTTGGCAATTTTCTTGTTGTTTAGCACTAAATACTAATGGCAATTACTGTGTTCATGCAAAAATATGCTACAGGTTCACTGTGGTACATGTCTATGACCTTACTTTATCAAGAATTCTAGACTTTCTTGTAGCTTTTCTTTTCTTCACTGCATCAATCAACCTCCGGGTGGCAGGCTTGCCCATACCAATCTTCTCCAAATCTTCAGGCTTGACATAGTCAAAGTGACCCAATCTGAAATTACAGAAATATTTAAACATACAGTCAAACACACCTTTTAAAAAAACACCCCAAAAAAAAACCAGCTGGAACAAACTGGGAAGAGTTTATAGTAAAAAAATGACATCTCTTAGCCTGAATATCATGATAAACACAATTTGTATTGGTGGAGATCAGTTCAGACACATTTCATAATACAGAGAAAACTTCATTTTTCCTATTCTTAGCCTGTTTAACAAGCAAATTAAATATATGTAACAATCACCATCAAGGGGAGATAATGCAGGTTGATGATACATCATGATTTTCAGGACATTCATTGTCCGCCTTAAAGTAAATACAAGTTTTGAATATGTATCATTGATATACTGATTTTTATTAATAAAATAAAGAAATAAAAATGTCCAGAGTTGCTTTTTTTTTTTATTTTCTTCTTTCAGCTTTACATGCTTGGTTGTGTATTATCGGCAAGTCACTAATCATGTAACTTAGGTGAATCATTCCCTTGGATATCTCAATATTAATAATTAGCACTTTTTTAGCTTAATTTATCCTGTATTACTCCAATACCAGGTGCAATTGTTATATAGACTATTATTCTTATGCTCAAAATGGTGCAAAGGGGCCGTCATGGTCGTGATCGTATGCAATCGGTGCCTATCACCACTAACGTTGTGAGTTCGAATTCCCCTCATGGTGAGGTGTACTTGATACAACATTATATGAAAACGTTTGTCAGTGACTTGCGACGGGTCAGTGGTTTTCTCTGGGTACATCGGTTTCCTCCACCAATTAAAGTGACCACCACGATACAACTGAAATATTGTTGAAAGTGGTGTTAAACACCATAACCCTAATCCTAAATGGCGCAAAATGTCTATACAAATTTATTCTGTCAGTCCATTTCTATGGTTTGGAAATTGGAACTTGTGATATCACACATTTACTCATTGTCTGTGAATATTTGTTTATATTCACTCTGTTACAGGTGAATGCTTGCTTACATTTACTCATTACTTGTGAATGTTTGTTCACATTTACTCATTACTTGTGAATGTTCATTACATTTACTCATTGTGTTTACATTTATTCATTACTTGTGAATGTTTGTTCACATTTACTCATTACTTGTGAATGTTCATTACATTTACTCATTGTGTTTACATTTATTCATTACTTGTGAATGTTTGTTCACATTTACTCATTACTTGTGAATGTTCATTACATTTACTCATTGTGTTTACATTTATTCATTACTTGTGAATGTTTGTTTACTTTTACTCATTACTTGTGAATGTTCATTACATTTACTCATTGTGTTTACATTTATTCATTACTTGTGAATGTTTGTTCACATTTACTCATTACTTGTGAATGTTCATTACATTTACTCATTGTGTTTACATTTATTCATTACTTGTGAATGTTTGTTCACATTTACTCATTACTTGTGAATGTTCATTACATTTACTCATTGTGTTTACATTTATTCATTACTTGTGAATGTTTGTTCACATTTACTCATTACTTGTGAATGTTCATTACATTTACTCATTGTGTTTACATTTATTCATTACTTGTGAATGTTCATTACATTTACTCATTACTTGTAAATGTTTGTTTATATTTACTCATTACTTGTGAATGTTTGTTCACATTTACTCATTACTTGTGAATGTTCATTACATTTACTCATTACTTGTGAATGTTCATTACATTTACTCATTGTCTGTGAAAATTTGTTTATATTCACTCTGTTACAGGTGAATGCTTGCTTACATTTACTCATTTCTTGTGAATGTTTGTTCACATTTACTCATTACTTGTGAATGTTCATTACATTTACTCATTGTGGTTACATTTACTCATTACTTGTGAATGTGTGTTCACATTTACTCATTACTTGTGAATGTTTGTTCACATTTACTCATTACTTGTAAATGTTCGTTTACTTTTACTCATTACTTGTGAATGTTCATTACATTTACTCATTACTTGTGAATGTGTGTTCACATTTACTCATTACTTGTGAATGTTTGTTCACATTTACTCATTACTTGTAAATGTTTGTTTACTTTTACTCATTACTTGTGAATGTTCATTACATTTACTCATTACTTGTGAATGTTTGTTCACATTTACTCATTACTTGTGAATGTTCATTACATTTACTCATTGTGTTTACATTTATTCATTACTTGTGAATGTTCATTACATTTACTCATTACTTGTAAATGTTTGTTTATATTTACTCATTACTTGTGAATGTTTGTTCACATTTACTCATTACTTGTGAATGTTCATTACATTTACTCATTACTTGTGAATGTTCATTACATTTACTCATTGTCTGTGAAAATTTGTTTATATTCACTCTGTTACAGGTGAATGCTTGCTTACATTTACTCATTTCTTGTGAATGTTTGTTCACATTTACTCATTACTTGTGAATGTTCATTACATTTACTCATTGTGGTTACATTTACTCATTACTTGTGAATGTGTGTTCACATTTACTCATTACTTGTGAATGTTTGTTCACATTTACTCATTACTTGTAAATGTTTGTTTACTTTTACTCATTACTTGTGAATGTTCATTACATTTACTCATTAGTTGTGAAAGTTTGTTTACATTTACTCATTACTGTTCATTACCGTAATTACTGGTGCATAATGCACAGGATTTTGCCCAGATTCTTTATTTTGTAGGAGGGGTGCACATTATAAACAGAAACAATGTGATTCACTCTTTCCCAGACCGGAAAATCACATGTCTGCCATGTTTTTTTGTTTACTATTGTCAACATGCAAAGTTAAATATTTCTTAAATTGTTTGGACACTATTCCACAAAATAATTAAGTGCATCTACTATGTTTTAATTATTGAAGAATTAAAACTGTCTAGTGCAGTTTTGTTTTGTACTTGTAAATATTTACCTTTGATAGATACGAAAATAAACTAAATATATACGTCTGACTATATCTACTCATGTGTAAAATAATCAATAATCTTGCTGATAAGATTTCAATGTGTGCAAGTATAAAGGTGTCATAATTACTTAGTGTATAATTAGACTGACAGACTCTGCTTACACAAGATTATAGTGATTGAAATAAAAAGAAAAGAAACAATAAAATGTATTTGTTAATTTTTATGTCAAGTCTAATAGCTTGTTGAAGTTAAATCCGATTAACACAAAATTACAACATATAACAATCTGTTATGATTGCATGGCTTGGATGCTATTTCATCACTAAATAATAAGGTTTTTTTGTAGTTCATTCATGATCATTAATTATTTGGTCAATTTTTAAAATACAAAAAAATAATGAATATTGTCGGCACTCTTTGATCAACCATATTTTCAACAACTCCTCACAAGCTTAGCAATGTTCAACAATGTCATAATAAGTGACAATTGTTTGTCTTTCTTTATTCTATATCATCATTTTCTGTTATCTTCGACTATCAACTGTGTTAATTTACGTTCAGATTCGGAATTTAAACTTATATTTACCGATGCTGTACTAGATTTCGAATCCATTACACAACATACGGATAATAAAAACATCATATGAAAACGCCAATAAAACCCAACACATTTAATATTTTGCAACTTTATTGAAGATGAAAAGAGATAAATGGTTCTTAAATTCTCCCAGCAAATGATACATGCTCAAAGGACTTAAAAATATATACGATTGATATTTAATTCTTACATTTCCGACAGCGATTTTTTTTTAATGTCCATGCACATTATAGACACGAACTAGTTTTTTTTCTGGAGATTTTCAAGGCCATTATGCAACCCTAATGACAGTACATTTACTCATTACTTGTGAATGTTTGTTTACATTTACTCAAGAATGTAAGTTAACTTGTTGTTATGGTATGTAATACATGTGTTTAATTTCCATCAATATGAACCCCGCTGATTTCATATTTAGATAAGTAATCTTGATTTAGTGAACAAAAACTAGGTTACTACAAACATTAACAATTCATAGATGTTTTGTTGTAAAATTTTATACGTTAGAATATTAGACCTATTGGATAACATTGTTACAACAACAAAAAAACACTGCAGTTAGGTAAATTTGACTTACGGAACCAAGTTAAAATTCCTACTGATATTCACAAATTTTAGATGGAATAATTTATATTTTGATATTCAAAAACTTTTTTTTAAATCATAACTCTCTAAACTCTTCCCAAAACAAACATTGTAAGAATTTAGGATTAGAGTTATAGTGCTTAATGCCACTTTCAAAAATATTTCAGTTATATCATGGCGGCCAGTTTTATTGGTGGAGGAAACCGGGAAAAAAACACTGACCTGTCGCAAGTCACTGACAAACTTTATCACATCATGTTGTATCGAGTACACCCCGCCTGAGTGGGATTCAAACTCACAATGTTAGTGGTGATAGGCACTGATTGCATACTGTAGGTAGTTGTAAATCCAACTACATGAAGCATACGATCATGACACCTTATATAATCATAAATAAAGATATTGTACTTAATAGGAAATTTTAGATCGAAAAATTTATATTTTGATACTCAAAAGGTTTTTTTACGATCACAACCCTTCAAATCGTCCCCAAAAAATATTGTAAGAATTTGAGGGAGTGTTTATGGTATTTAACGCCACTTTCAACAATATTTCAGTTATATCGTGGCGGTCAGTTTTATTGGTGGAGGAAACCAGAGTACCCAGAGAAAACCACTAACCTGCCGCAAGTCACTGACAAACTTGATCACATAACTCACAATGTCAGTGGTGATAAGCACTGATTACATAGATACAAAATGTAGCTATAAATCCAGCTACCATACGATCACGACGACTCCTTGTAAAATTTGAAGGAAAAAACATTTAAATGGAGACTTTGTATAGTACCTGAATTTAAAGGCATTTTACTCTCATATGGGGTGATATATATAACCAAAGGCTATTTTCAAAAGCATTTTGGTGGAATTATCATTTGCTCATTATGAATTTAAACAAACGATTCTTTATCTCAAAACTAATTTTGCAATATAAAGAAAAAATAAATTTCAATAAATAGTCAAATGAGGTCACAAATTTACTTCAGATATATATAAAATGTCAAATTAAAAAAATATCTAAGAATTTAAAAATATATATATATTTAATAATAATTGATACATGTATATTATACTATTTGATCTATTTAAAATTTTAAATTAATATATTAGAAAAAAAAAAAGTGATTGACAAGTTACTATTTGATCTATTTTAAATTTTAAAATTAATATATTTGAAACATGTTTAACATTTTCATTTGTTCTCTTCAGCAAAATAAAAAAAATTTAGTCATTTCTTATTAAATGCTATCACAGTAAAACACAGGAAAAGTTTTTAATTAAAAAAAAAAGGTTTTAACAATTCATTTTGTTCTCTCCAGCATATAAAACAAATAATATTGGCATATTCAACCAAAGCAGTAAATCACAAGAAAAGAAAACGTTGTAAAAACTGCCTTAAATTTTAATTTACAAGTCCTTTGCACCAATAAGAAAAATACTGGCATATTCACTCATACTAGTACAATGTAGTTGTAAATCACAGGAAAAGAAAAAAAAGTTTGTAATTAAAAAAAAATGTTTTAACCTTTTAATTTGCTCTCTCCAGCATATCAAAAAACAACACTGGCAGTAAATCACAGAAAGAGAAAAAAAAAAGTGATTTTTTTTTTTTAAGTTTTAAATAAAAAAAAAATTGAAAAGAAAAATAGAAGTTGACTTACTGTGGTTTATCAACATTGATCATGGTATAGTATGTGTCCTGTCATAATAATAATATATCCTTTCACTAAATACTACATACATAAATGTACAAAATATATCTAAAGATTTGATCTTTACATACTGTATTATAATCCTACTTAAACTGTACCCCAGATAAACACTAGATTTTATCTGGGACTATATATATATATTACACCCACTTTCTTCCAGATGTAAACTTTCAAAAAAACCTATCCTTCGACTTCGTTTAGGAACAACAGACCCCTTATTAAATGTTATTTGAGAATCAAAAAGTCAGCGAAGGTGGGCACTACCTGTGTATGAAATGGTATGCTATAAATCAGCTATTTTATTTTCATGAAAATTGAATATTTTCTATGAAATGGTATGCTATAAATCAGCTATTTTATTTTCATGAAAATTGAATATTTTCTATGAAATGGTATGCTATAAATCAGCTATTTTATTTTCATGAAAATTGAATATTTTCTTCATCGATTTCATTAAAATAAAATCTGAACAAATATTTTCCATAATTTTTTTCTTTATCATATTGTAGAAGTGGTACATACATGTACATGTATTGCAGCTGGCAGGGCCCAATCTATAGACTCAATAAAAAAACATTTTTATCAATAAATCTTATCCATATCCTTCCCATTAAGACCCTTAAGGTAAAAAATAACTTTTATAAACATTTTGTATTTAACCAACTGAAATAATTTTTTTACCTTAAACGATCTAAGATAATTATCTCAATTATATATTCATTAGATAATATAATTAGAGACAATTTAAACATAGGTTTTCTTTGAACAGGTTTATGAAAGAAAGAAAAAAAGGCTGTAGAAATTAATTTTTTTTCCTTCACATATATTGAAATTGACAGAATTGTAAATGCATGTAAAATCAAGCGATCCGGTATTATAATAAATAAAAAACCTGTAGATATCTAATTTAGGTGGGGGGGGGGTTAATGCTAAATCGACAATAAACAATATTTCAGTTATATTGTGCCGGTCAGTTTTATTGGTGGAGGAAACCGGATACCTGCCACAAGTCACTGACATTGACAAACTTAATCACATAATGTTGTATAGAGTACACCTCAACTGAGCAGGATTTGAACTCATAACTTTAGTGGTGAATCCTGCTCATCACGAGGTGTACTCGATACAACATTATCTGATAAAAAGTTTGTTAGTGACTTGCAAAAGGGCGGTGGTTTTCTACGGGTACTCTGGTTTCCTCCACCAATAAAACTAACCGCCACGATTTACTGAAATATTGTTGAAAATGGCGTTAAACACCATAAGCCAAACCAAAGCAAACCATCAATTTTGTTAAATTTCCTTGCTATCTACAATAACATGTACATGTAGATCTCTGTAAAATGACATTAAAATTCTTAATTTCGTAATATAATGTATTTCTTTTATTATCTTTTGACTCTGATCATGATATTCCATGAAGATAAACTGTGTAACGTGTACAATACATGATCTCAGGGCTATGAGTGCAGGTTTTGCAGAGGAGTGCAACCTAACCATTTTGTGCTCACTCAATATAATATAAAAATTAGAAAACCACATTCAGGTTCAGTGATTAATTAAAACTGCCATCATAAAGTGGGTTCGGCATCTTCTTTTACATCATAAATGACCAAAAGTTCTGAATGAATGCAGGTGGTGTAACAATTCATTCATGAAATTTAAGGATTGAAGAAAATTTAAAAAAAAAAAAATATTTTTGCCTGTCCTAATTTTAGTTGAAATCAATTTGTTGTGGTTAATTTGATAAACTGTCATAAGAAATTCAATAGAGCTTGATGACATATATTTAAAACCCACAAATGCATGAGGTACACACAATGTCACAATGATACATACATCTCTGTCAGGTGAGATAGAATCTCTTTTTAAAAAACGATAATTACATATCTGACTTGCAAATTTTGACAATTTTCATTGTTGAAACAAAATATCGTGTTAAAATGGTTGCATAATTACAAAAGTTTAACTCCTCTCAATTATCAGTGATTAAAATCTATATTCCACCTGTTCAATGCTTAATACTTTAGATCTTTCACGGAAGATGTTTAATACCGAAATAACACACCATGATTTAAAAAAATATTTAATGTAACGTTATCAAGAAATGAATGCATGTAAATGAGACATACATGTACAAAAATGTATGTATGTACATGTATTGCCATTGGGGATCCAATTATCAAGAGGGAGGATTGGGATCTCATTATCAAGAGGGAGGATTGGGATCTCATTATCCAGTTGAATATTATTTAATCCCACCACAGTTTTGTGCCTGTTCCAATCCAGGACTTGGATTTCCAAAGCCATATGTGGATATCTAATTATCAAGTGGAGAGGATTGGGATCCAATTAAACGGTTTAACCCCACCACAGCTTTGTGCCTGTTCCGAGCCAGGACTTGGATTTCCAAAGTCATATGTGGATATCTAATTATCAAGTGGAGAGGATTGGGATCCAATTAAACGGTTTAACCCCACCACAGTTTTGTGCCTGTCCCAAGCCAGGTCCTGTATTTCCAAAGCTATATGTCGTGGTCTTTTTATGTTCAACTGTTTAAGGTGAGAGGCGATTGTTGATATTAGTGAAATTGTTGACCATCACTGTTTAAACTTTCTAGATCATTTTATAACAATTTGTAAGGAACAAACTCAAGATTGGAATAATTAGAAAAATAGAATACAATCATCCAACAGTAAAACATCTAGATGTCACGATGTTATACTTGATTCATATCAGAGATCCTTGCAACCAGCTTAGATGAGTCCTGGACTCACCATTTTCGGTTGGGACTCATCAAAGTTTTCAAATTTTAGATTTTTACAATGATGGGACTCACCCAAATTTTCAGAAATGTCTTCTGGACTCATCAACATAAATTGCTACACATATCTGTGTCATATATTCAATGAAGACAGCCAGGAGCCACCCAATTGGTTGTGAATGCTTAAGTCATTGCTAAGTTTGACATAGATCTCAATTGATTCAATTTGACTTCAGTCATAAAAAAAAGTTCATACAAAAATTTGCCCTTGTTGAGTGGACATCTAGCTAAGAGTTTCTTATAACATGTACCTGTACCTATAAGTAATGTAGTTTAGTTGGACATTAATTTTGAGTCAAGAGTTCATATTGAAAATTTTACCTGGTAACTTGCATTGAATGTCTTCTATGAGATTGATATAGTTTAAACTGTATGTAGAGTTGGTTTTGAGTCAACATCATACTGGAACTGTGGGTCAAGAGTAAATGATGAATTTTACTTAGAAAGTTGAAGGTTGTTTTAATTGAACTTTGAGTCAACAGTTCACATTGTAACTTAACCTACAAATTTGAAGGCCATCTCTAAATCTGAAAATGGTGAATTGAATTTTGGGTCAAGAGTTCAAACTGAAACTTTACCTGGTAACTTGAAGGTCATCTCTGAGTTTGGTGTAGAACTGGTTGAGTTGGACTTCTGTCAGGAGTTCATACAGCCATTCTTGACCTTCATCTTCAGTCATTGTGTCATCTTCAGCAGGTTCCTCACTATAAAATACATGCACACATCACATTACTTGGTCATGTGACATTGGTGAACTTTTATTCAGATTAATTATAAGGTGATACAATTAATATCATTTGTAACAACCAGCAACACATGTGTGAATGAAGATGAAAGAAAATTCATAAAAAATTCAGGTAAAAATCAAATAGAATGGGAAAGTGAATGGTTTTATTGTTGTTCTTCAAGACACTGTTACCAAAAGATATTGAATATGTTATTGACCATGATTCATACCCGAAAAAAACCAACATCTGTGGCGTAAAACTAGGCATGCCTCAAGCCCGGTAGATGTAGTTCGTGATTTGAGACCCTGTCTGATCAAAAGAAAGACAACACTGTTTCTCTACAACGGATGCAGCATTCAGGAGAATGAGCAAGAGGAACAAATAGTATGTGTCAGACTCAGAGTGGCGTGGATTGAACTATAAAACTCACAACGTACAAAAAAAAACAAAGAAAAACTCATTTTTCTCCCTGTGGCCTCTTATTTGGAAACGGCTAGGGCTACAATTCCCCAAATCAACCTGTATTTTGTGTTCAGAAGGATTAGTTAACTAGAATGAAAGTTATAGTACCAAAACTATTGTGTCTTTACACAGACGATGATTATGACAGACCCATAACATAATACGACCTCAAACTTTTTTATGGGTCATATAAAAATCCAACTTAGGGTGTTGGTATGGTACCATGCAGACATCATCATCTCATCTTGTTCTTGCCATGATATAGCTGAAAATTATATACTTGGCGTTAAACAACAATCACTCACTCTTAGACTACTCTCAACTACCAGGCCATGGTTGGTTTGGTTTATGGTGTTTAATGCCACTTTCAACAATTTTTCAGTTATATCGTGGCGGTCAGTTTTATTGGTGGAGGAAACAGAGTACCCGGAGAACACTGCCAACCTGTCGCAAGTCACTGACAAATTTTATCACATAATGTTGTATCGAGTGCACCTCGCCTGAGCAGGATTCAAACTCACAACTTCAGTGGTGATAAGCACTGATTGCATAGGTAATTGTAAATCCAACTACCATAGGGTCACAAATAAACATTTTAAACATTTAATGGTTTCTAAGCAGCACATATTCAAACTCTGAGTTCATTAACCTTTCAACAAGGATGATAAACTACATCAACATCTATAGCATGCTCATTTCAGTTTTATTCAGGCCATCAATCATTTGTTTTTTACATTTCTAATATCATTTTGTCAAGGGGGCTTACAACATGTACTAAATCTAAAACATATTAATCTGCCAGAAAAATCATTAAAGATTTCTTTTTTTCTTGGCAAACTTTCTCATGTTTTGAAGCACCTTTTAAAAATTACGATAATATTCATGGAGGCCTTGACATAAAACAACGAAAAATTACATAATACCTATAATATACATATGATCCGTTGGTGGGCGGGTGATTAAAAAGAATACCTGTTAATTACTTATTCCACCTGCAATCTGCTTAACACCTGGTTTTTAATACATATTACCTATAACATTGTATAAGTTGGTGTATACTTTTCCTATTTTTTTGCCAATAATTCAATCAAAGTTTGGCAGAAAAATATATAATTCAAAGTCCAATAGAATATTTATTATCATTGTGTAAACCTAGTTACAGAAAGAAATACAATACATTTCCACGTATATACAGGTATATAGTAAACCTTTCTGATTTCCTCATGCTATTTCCTTAAGTTTGGTTTGCTACAAAATGATCATCGATCACTAATCAAGGGTTAGGTTTATGGTGTTTAACACCACTTTCAACAATATTTCAGCTATATCGTGGGAGTCAGTTTTATTGGTGGAAGAAATCGGATTACCCGTTGAAAACCATAGACCTGCCACAAGTCACTGACAAACTTTATCACATAAAGTTGCATCGAGTACACCTCGCCATGAGTGGGATTCAAACTCACAGCTTTAGTGCAATTAGTGGTGATAGGCACTGATTGCACAGGTAAATCCAACTACCACAAGACCATGATGCCCCCTCGTTAACTAAACAATACTGAATTGGAAATAATATAATAAATGTCAAAACAAAAATTCAATTTCAAAATCGTCTCTTGAGGAAATTTTTTTATATATTTGAATTTGGAATGAAATGTATTTTAGATACAGACTAACTTCAATGGACTGAAAATATGTATACAGTATTTGGCTTTGTATAATACAAGAACACACTTGTTTTTACTGAGATCAGATTGATTGATTGATTGATTGATTGATTGTTGTTTAATGCAATCTTTATAAATATTTCAATCTATATTTGTAATAATTTTAAACTTGTCAATCCACAGTTCGTCAGCATTAAGTATATTCATAATATATGCTATAAATATACAAATATACTTATATATATTTTGTATACAAATATACATGTACATGTATATATGTCAAAGGTGTGTGGATGTAAATGTCATCTGACACCTGAATTTTCAATTTCAATATATAGGCATTGGTACTGTAAGGTCAACAAAAATCTGTGTTTTTGCATTCTTTAATTTCCAGTGCTTACTCTGAAGTTGTCATTGCCATCATTGGACAAGCGCTGTTAAAAACTAAAAACTTGTCCTGTATAAGAAAAGTTTGAAGATACTAAAGGCAAGATCAGACAGCTTTAAAACTATTTACTAAATTTGGGCAGGGTAATTTCAGAAGGGTTGCAAAACAATATTTTGATTAATGAAATCACCATTAATTTCTCCCTGAAGTCTCCCCATTTCTCTCTGTTGTCTTCCACTTCTACCTGTGAGCTCCCTGAAAGAGAGGTCACTTCTCCCTCTAATTTGAAAGTAGTGATATATACAATGTACATGTATTTTTATTCAAGGCTATTATTAGTGGAAACACAGGTATTTTTTTTCTTGCCAGGCCTAGATTCAGAAACACAATCTTGTATTACAGTACTTGTACTTGTAGGTTGCACTTTTAAAGGATATTGTGTAATTGATCAGCAAATGATATGTTGTAATATAATATAAATGAATATATGTTGTAATATAATATAAATGAATATGTTTATACTTGGCACATAATGGGGTCTAAAGAATAGAGAACTTTCACTGGTCTATTATGATCAGTTATGGAAATATAGGTTCATACATACCCAAAAATTGCCCAAAAATGCCCGCAACGAGTGGCCACTTCATATTTTCCCCTTTTTTAAAAGTGTAATACATTTTTCACTCCGGAATAACAAAGTTAAGGTCAGCTTCAGTTTATAGAGAATTTTCTCTAGTTTCTTTTGGTATATAACATGTAACACTTCAATATAATATCCTTATCAGAGAAGATGTAAACTGAAATATGATGGCATGTAATGTTTTTAACAAAATAGTCACTGACAAGATTAACAAGGAATTATATGGAGTCATCTTCTTATTTATCTACATTATATACAGTTATTATTTGGTTGAGAATGTGAGGAAGAACTGTGACCAGAAAAAATGGAAAGAATTCTGATCATTTTTTTAATTCGAATCTTCAAAGGTTGAAAAGACATTTTCCGAAACCCATATCATGTCCTATACAAAATGTACGTAAGCCATATTTCCATGAAAAGTACATACTTGAAATATAAGATCTCACTTTTAACTTGAATGGTATCAAGGTACCTAAGTATAAATAACTTTGGTTTTGACTATCACCAATTAATGTAGACAAGACAAGACATCAAAGTCAATTTGAAATGTCCCATACGTAACACTTTTTTTTGTCCCATACGCTAGGTAGAAAATTTTCTCTTAAATTCCTTTACTGACTTGCATTCTTTGTATCATTACATTTCTAATACACTGATGACTATATAAACATAGGTTTAACTCCTTATATTCATCCAAAAAGTTGTTTATAGAGATGTAAGAGTGTTTGCTCTTTCTTCCCAAACTTAACAAAATATTCCCATTTAGTCAAGAATAAGCTAAATAAACAGTCACATTTGTAAAAAAGTAGAAAACTAAAAAATCAGACAACATTTCATTACTTTCTAAATTAAATGTAAGTGAAATCCACAACAAAATAAATATTGCAAACTTTCGTCCCATACGTAAGATATTGGGATTACATGTACACTATATAGTCCTATATGTGACAAAAAATATCATGTTTTTCTGGTAAGAATGTGTCAAATGCTACAATTTAATTCTGAATACTATACAATGTGTTGACTACTTAAATAAATCAGCTTAGTCAGTCTAAAAAAAATATTTTTTGCAAGAAACAAGAATTGATATTTGTATTTGCTTCTTTTTTGGAAAAAGAATAGCTGTCTGGTGAACCAATGCTGATTGTTTCATATAAAATAAGCTTAAAAGGTCTAATATATTATTTCTACCACCTTACTACTCGGAAACACTTGGAAGATTTAAATATGATGTTTCTGGATTATTTAATTTTACTTCTATATATAGGCTATAAAATCTTACGTATGGAACATAATTGTAAAAAGTATTATTTTATCCTTATAAGAATGAGTCAAAATTGTGCTACAATTTTAATTCTGAACACTATACAAAATGTAGACGTCATAATGTAATCAGTTTATTCAGTCAAAAATTTGTTTATTTTTTTGCAAGAAACAGGAGTTAATATATACATGTATGTGTTGTTTCTTTTAAGGAAAAAAAAAAGACTTATTAGGGGATTCTTTCTGATCATTTTTATATCAAATTTATGTAAAAGGTTTAGTTTACAATTTTCATCACCTTATTTCTTTGAAATAATTGGAAGATTTTAATATAGAATGTTATTGTTTCATTTAATTTTACTAAACATGGTCAATTAAATCTTACCTACATGTATAGGTATGGGACAAGAATATGGAAAATCAGACATTTTAAAAATAGTATATTGTGAATTTTATGTATCAGATATCTTAATAATTTTTTTTATTGGTTAAAAGAATAATAAAATTTCATAATCACTATATATGTTAAATGAAAAATAGTTTAGCTTGTGTGATTTTTAAAGAGAAAAAACCAACAATTTTTTCAATTAATTTGAGGCAGCTTGAAAAATGGGAAAATTATAAAAAGATATCTTACCAGAAAGCCCTGGTTGTTCTATAGAGTTGAAAGCAAGCTTAATTAAGCTAGTTCTGATTACAAAATATAATAAAACAATTGATAAAGTCTTTAGAGGATAAACAAAATTAATAATCATAAGTGATTGTCCCGGGTCTAGGACAATAGCCCCCCGGTCAATTGTCCCCCATCCCCCAATTTTTTTATTTCATTTGTATTTATTTTTTGAATGAGAAATAAATATGCATAAACTCAGATTAAATTATTCAAATTACTTTTAAGTTGGATTTTCTTCTTTGTATATTAATCACAGGGGCTTGAATCGCTTTCATAGAGGTCACACAGCCTATATACCATATATATATACTAACATTAGTATATATGGTATATAGGCCGCATGACCTCTATGAAAGCGATTCAAGCTATATATATGGTATATAGGCCGTGTGACCTCTATGAAAGCGATTCAAGCCCCTGTGATATTAATCATCAAAAGGATTATACAGCTTGGACAAGCTATGATAAAAATAACTTTCTCTTATTATTTATAGATATTTTATTTTTAGATAGAGTTTAATGATTTCCCAATTAAGTTTAATTACCTTACAAAATTGGTCTTCAAAGAAAAATTATAAAAAGGAATTTGATTAAACAATGATCAAAGCTAAGTACAAAGGTTAATAATTAAAAAGAATTTTGAGAAAAAATGATTGCAAGCTAAGTATAAGCTTAGAACTGGCTTAAATAGAAGTGTATTTTGAAGTGAAAGTATAGTAGTCCAATGGAGTTCATAGAGTCAGAAAGGGGTAATCAGAAACTAAATATAAAACTGAAAAAAATTTGTGGGAGGCAATTATCCTAGGGGGCAATTGTCCGGGGGGCTATTGTCCTGCTCCCGATTGTCCCATACGTACGGTACAGATTTTTTGACAGCATTATCTTTAAATATATTGTTTCAATCAAAATGATGGAAACTATCCCTGATCAGTTGAATTGGAATCTTGTAGGTACATGTATGATGTTTGTGTTCAAAAACAATTAAAATTTGGAATGATTAAAGGTGTTTCATTTTTCACCCTAAGTGGCCACTAAAAGTACAACCTTAATTAGCTTGCAGTAGCCCATATACAAATGTATACAATGTACTATAACTTCTATATTTTTATTTATAAGTTATTGACATGGTCTTACTACTACATTAGTATACATACAAATATATATCTGGAGACAACATATGTTTACACCAGATTACTAGTCTTATAATCCAGACACTTTATCACATGTATAACCGATTACACGATCGATCGATCGATATATAGTATTACATAAATAACAACAATGTAGATAACTTACCTTTCAGACATAATGTTAACGATTTGTTGTTTACAGCCAAAAGAATATAAAAATTATGTATTACACGTTACAATAACTCAAGTAATATTAAACCAGTATTGTAATACATGTATGATAGAAAAAGGGATATAAAAACATTATAAAGACAAGATGTCTATGTACAGGAAATAATATATATATGGTCATTTCCTTGACAAAGCATATGTATATATTTTTTTATCAACTCAATCCAGGACGGATGTGATATTCTTTAAATAAACACAATCTCGTAATTTCAACCATCATGGTAAAATACAATGTTACGCTTTGTAAAAAAAAAATCTTTAAAATTTCTTCATTACAAAAAGTACAATGTAGATGTAGATGTTTTATGCAGCACATATATGCATTTTTAAACCTTTAAATTTCCACATCCACCATAATGTACAGTTATCTCCCTCTTATAAAACCACCCATTCTGCAATGATAAGGTTGTTTTATAAAGAGGTCTGGCCTCTCTAGTGGGAGACAATTCAGTAGTATTGAACAATCTGAAATCTGTCCACTCACCTCAATGCCACATTATAACATGCTTTACAGAAATTTCAAAATCATGAATATATAGCTGAAATACTGCCTACTTGATGTTAAACAACAAATCAATCAGGCCATGTTTAAAAAATACCTAGAATTTCAGAAGTGTGTATATAGCTATATATATATATATATACATTTGTATATACAAATGTAGGTAGGCATTTTAACCTGTATGTTAATCTGAATCATTTCTGTACATGCCAGCATAAATTATTTCCATGGTTTTTTTGGACAACATAAATATATGTAAATATATATATATATATTATTAATTAAGTCTATTTCAGTATTTGACAGAAAATATGCTGAATCATGTGTACAGAAAAGAAATGTAATCAAATCAACTCTTGTCACTATTAATATACATTTAAACAGTCTCACGTACCTAGACATTGGATCATTGAACTAGAGGCTCAGGTGAGCCTGTATCGCTCACCTGACATAAATAAATCTTCTTAAGAATGTCTGCATGCTGAATACATCTAAGTTACTATTCAAATCCCATACTGCCATAGGGTTCTATGTTAAAACTATGTCTGCTCATGGCAGCCATCTTGGATGGAAGTCGTGGTCACCGGACACAATTTGAAAGTATACTACCCAAGGGCCATCCATGCCATGTTTGCTTTAAATTGGCTGACTGGTTTCAGAAGAGAAGACTTTTAAACAATTTTCCCATAGGGTCCTATGTTAAAACTATGTCTGCTGACGGTGGCCATTTTGAACCGAGATCGGGATCACTGAACACAATTTTGGAAGTTGACCACCTAAGGACCATCGATGACATGTTTGCTATATTGGCTTACTAGTTTCAGAGGAGAAGATTTTAAAACATTTTTTCCCATAGGGTCCTATGTTAAAACTACAATATGTCTGCTGAAGGTGGCCATCTTGGATGGAGGTCAGGGTCACTGGACACAATTTTGAAAATTGACCACTTAAGGACCGTCCATGCCATGTTTGCTTTAAATTGGCTTACTGGTTTCAGAGAAGAAGATTTTTAAATATATTTCCCATTGGGTCCTATGTTAAAACTATGTTCGCTGATGGTTGCCATCTTGGATGGAGGTCGGGGTCACAGGACATAATTTTGAAAGTTGACCACCTAAGGACCATTCATCCCATGTTTGCTTTAAACTGACTTACTGGTTTCAGAGGAGAAGACTTTTAAACATTTTTTCCATAGGGTCCTATGTTAAAATTAAGTCGAGTCATGGTGGCCATCTTGAATTTCCGATCAGCAATCGATTCACAAGTTTAGTACAGGACCACCCAATGATCATTCCTGCAAAGCCACAATTCAATTGGCTTAGTGGTTTCTAACAAGAAGATTTTTAAAATTTCGACCAATCAGAACACATTATAGGCCCTGGCCGCCATGTTGGATTTCCGATCAGCACCAAAAACACAAATCTTGTATATGACCATCCAATGAACATTTCTGCCAAGTTTGGTTCAAATCTGTTTTGTGGTTTCAGAAAAAAAGATGAAAATGTGAAATTCCCATAGGGTCCAATGTTAAACTAAGTCGAGTCATGGTGGCCATCTTGAATTTCCGATTGGCAAACGATTCACAAATTTAGTACAGGACCACCCAATGATCATTCCTGCAAAGTCACAATTCAATTGGCTTAGTGGTTTCTAACAAGAAGATTTTTTAAATTTCGACCAATCAGAACACATTATGGGCCCTGGCAGCCATGTTGGATTTCTGATCAGTGCCAAAAACAAAAATCTTGTATATGACCATCCAATGAACATTTCTGCCAAGTTTGGTTCAAATCTGTTTTGTGGTTTCAGAAAAAAAGATGAAAATGTGAAATTCCCATAGGGTCCAATGTTAAACTAAGTCGAGTCATGGCGGCCATCTTGAATTTCCGATCGGCAAACGATTCACAATTTTAGTACAGGACCACCCAATGATCATTCCTGCAAAGTCACAATTCAATTGACTTAGTGGTTTCTGACAAGAAGATTTTTTAAATTTCAGCCAATGAGAACACATTATGGACCCTGGCAGCCGTGTTGGATTTCAAATCAGCACCAAAAACACAAATCTGGTAGAGGACCATCCAGTGAACATTTCTGGCAAGTTTGGCTGATTTCTGTTCAGCGGTTTCAGAGAAGAAGATTTAAATGTGAAAAGCTAACGGACGGACGGACGGACGGACAGACGACGGACGCTTACCCATGACAAAAGCTCACATGGCCTATGGCCAGGTGAGCTAAAAATGATACTGTACAAGAAAAATACATTATAAAATGTATGATAGGTGTAGGACAAAAACAAAACATATAAACCACTCCACGATATAGATGAAATACTCCAAAAGTTTGCATTAAACACCAATCAATCATTCAAAAGTAAAAACAAAAAGGGTAAGCATTGTCTTTTTAAGTGTATTTTTTTGTTGTTTCACTTTTTGTTTTGTTTTTATATTATCTCTGTGGCTTAAATGTGTTGTAAAACTTTTAAACATTAGTAAATATTTATATATACATGTACATGTTAATAATATAACAAGAAATCATGATCATTAAGACAGATATAGCTTGAACTGGATGGAAAATAATATTCCATAAAAAAATTTAATATTTAACACAAATGTACATACAGTACCTGTAAATGTACGCATGTTTCAATAACATGTTTTATTATATGATTTCAGATAATGTCTTTTCTGATTGGCTGACGTCCCTAGTAACATTCTTTGATAAAATGTTATATTCACCTCGCGTGACGTCACGCGAGGTGAATTTAACATTCCACCAAGCTAAACCAAAGAAAATGTCGTGATAAAAGCTTATTTTAAGGGTGAAAGAAACATATAAAATGTGTCATATAATAAAACAATTAATGACTTTCAATTCGATGGATACCAGGATTTATTAACCCAAGAATAATATATTTACCTCGGCCCCTGGGCTCGGTAAATATAATATTCTTGGGTTAATAAATCCTGGTATCCACCTCATTAAAAGTCATTAATTGTATAATGTCACATTGAAATTTAAATTTGCTTTTTTTGTAAGAAACTTCCTATACCTAATTATTATAACCATAATCTTTTACACAAATCTTAATTAAAGTAACTAATATTTTTCCGAATATCTGGTCATGTATTATTGCAACAGCTAATTAGCTTGACTACTAGTTAACGTCAAATTCCAATTGGTTTAGGTTTATGGTATTTAACGCCACTTTCAAGCAACAATATTTCAGTTATACTTATATCGTGGTGGTCAGTTTTATGGGTGAAGGTAACAGTAAGTCACTGACAAACATTATCACATAATGTTGTATCCTCGCCATGAATGGGGTTCGAACTCACAACTCTAGTGGTGGTAGGCACTGATTGCACAGTTAGTTGTAAATCCAACTATCATACGAGCATGACCACGACGGTCCCTTGAACTGGATGGAAAATATTGGTAATATTCCATAGAAAAAATATAATATTTAACACAAATGTACATGTTTTTAATAACATGTTATGTCACATTGAAATTTAAATTTGTTTTGTTTGTAAGAAACTTCCTATCCTTAAATTATAACCATAATCTTTTACACAAATCTTAATACATACATGTAGATATACATATACATGTACATTAGAAATAAATAATATTTTTTCGGGAATATCATGATCAGCTGGTCAGTATTATTGCAACCACTAAATCAGCTTGAACTACTAGTTAAGTACAATGTAGTTAACATCTAAATTTCACTTTATTCTGAATTATTAACACATTATATAATTAAACAATGGCTGCTGGACGATAATAAGCAACCACATTCTACGGTCTAAATTACAGATAAAGCTGTTTTTTTCTGGACTTCAAAATCTTATTTCATTTTCATTTTCTACAAAATTGATATTGTAATATTTTTTCAATACTGTACATGAATTTCTTTCAATTTAAAAAATAAACGGTGGTTTTCTCCGGTTTCCTCCACCAATAAAACTGACCGCCACGATATATTGGAATTTGAAATATTGTTGAAAGTGGTGTTAAACACCATAACCCTGAATATAATCAAATAAAAAAATAAACAGCTTGATTCTTTTATTTTTGCATCTATTGAATTCAGAATTGATCTACTAAATGAGATATTTTAAAGACGTCATGATAAAAACTAAAGCGGGGGAATTTAAACTAAATTAAAAATAAATTTATCAAAAGAGTAGTTTGCAACTGTCAAGAAAGCCAAACAAGAAATTATATTCTATATCTCTACAGATAAAATCAACATTAAAATTCTTGTAGAATTTATGCAATAACAGAATGATTTACGTGTATATATGCACTGTAACAATCAGTCTATCTGCACTGTTGGGGAAAACTCAGTCCTAGGCTATCTGCTTTTTCTATAGCTAATCAACTTTAATTTGCACATCCTGTTTTTCTCTTTGATGCAGCCATGTACATAGAAAACTCTTAAAAAGTGAAATTTTAGAAAAGAAATTCTAAAATTTAAGTACAGTAAAACCTGCTTTAGTGACCACCTCTATTAAGTTACAGTCAAACCTGCTTTAATGACCACCTCTATTAAGTTACAGTCAAACCTGCTTTAATGACCACCTCTATTAAGTTACAGTCAAACCTGCTTTAATGACCACCTCTATTAAGTTACAGTCAAACCTGCTTTAATGACCACCTCTATTAAGTTACAATCAAACCTGCTTTAATGACCACCTCTATTAAGTTACAGTCAAACCTGCTTTAATGACCACCTCTATTAAGTTACAGTCAAACCTGCTTTAATGACCACCTCTATTAAGTTACAGTAAAACCTGCTTTAATGACCACCTCTATAAAGTTACAGTAAAACCTGCTTTAATGACCACCTCTATTAAGTTACAGTCAAACCTGCTTTAATAACCACCTCTATTAAGTTACAGTCAAACCTACTTTAATGACCACCTCTATTAAGTTACAGTCAAACCTGCTTTAATGACCACCTCTATTAAGCTACAATCAAACCTGCTTTAAGACCACCTCTATTAAGTTAGTCAAACCTCTTTAATGACCACCTCTATTAAGTTACAGTCAAACCTGCTTTAATGACCACCTCTATTAAGTTACAGTCAAACCTGCTTTAATGACCACCTCTATTAAGCTAGTCAAACCTGCTTTAAGACCACCTCTATTAAGTTACAGTCAAACCGGCTTTAATGACCACCTCTATTAAGTTACAGTCAAACCTGCTTTAATGACCACCTCTATTAAGTTACAGTCAAACCGGCTTTAACGACCACCTCTATTAAGTTACAGTCAAACCTGCTTTAATGACCACCTCTATTAAGTTACAGTCAAACCTGCTTTAATGACCACCTCTATTAAGTTACAGTCAAACCTGCTTTAATGACCACCTCTATTAAGTTACAGTCAAACCTGCTTTAATGACCACCTCTATTAAGTTAGTCAAACCTGCTTTAATGACCACCTCTATTAAGTTACAGTCAAACCTGCTTTAATGACCACCTCTATTGAGTTACAGTCAAACCTGCTTTAATGACCACCTCTATTAAGTTACAGTCAAACTGGCTTTAATGACAACCTCTATTAAGTTATAGTCAAACCTGCTTTAATGACCACCTCTATTAAGTTACAGTCAAACCTGCTTTAATGACCACCTCTATTAAGTTCCAGTAAAACCTGCTTTAATGACCACCTCTATTAAGCAATAACATGTATTATGTGACCTTAATTTGTATTTCCCTTCACATGTACAGTGCATATCATATCAATAAAAACTGTATTAAGTGACCACCTGTCTTATGTGATAATATTTTACTGTTCCCTTGGAAGGTCACATAAGACAAGTTTATCTGTATATGTCTTGTGACAGAGCTGGCACTTTTTATCTCAGTTGTAATTCTGGTCAGTTTTTGGATTGTCATCTTACAGTAAAAATAAAATCTCATTAAATTGTGTTGATATATAATTAAAAAGACCTACATTTGTACCTTGTACATTTGTATATATGATTACATCCTACAATTTGTAAGTCATCTTACCTCATTTCAAGACAGTTTACTTTAATTTTCTCCCAATTGAAAAATACAAGCATATGATAAATACCAGTACTTCAATTTTTAAGTGTGCAATACATTTTTATGTACAAATTAATTGCAATTTTTTTCAATAAAATTGTGATAACAAATATTGATTCTTTATCATGGTTCACAGTTTTTATCAAAAGGTTAATAACATATAATTATTCTGAACTTAAATGACTTATATTTACATGTACCGTACCTGTATACAGATATCTACTATAAGAAACAACTGTTTATTAATAGGGATGGTTCTGGTTAGAAAATAAAATCACTGAAAATCAACAAAAGTAGCAGAAGCCATCTACAAGTACATCCCCTTTCAAAATGTCTTTTTTTAATTGTTCTGACTGCGTCCTGCAAATTTCAGAATTTCTTTGTCAGAGGAAAATAGCTGAAATCAGTTAAATAAATGAAAGAATCATCCCCGAATTAATAATTAGGTTTCTCATAATTGGGTTATCCTTTTGTAAACATTGCCCCCAAAAGTCTAGAAAAACTTGGTCAAGAAAGATAGGCAAACAGAGACCAATTCTAATGAAATATATACAATGTAGAAAACAATTAGGTCAACTGTTTTCCTTACCATTGACCTAATTAGTCCTTCTCTCTGATTCAGGTATTGTTGAAAGTGGTGTAACTCCAGTGGCTTGATATCCCAAAATCTAAGCCATACTTTTTAAATCTTCAAAACAGAACTTACAACAAAATATATTGCAATTTCATCCTTTCAAAATTATTCTTTGACTCAGCTAAACTGTGTTTGAAAACTCCTACTACTGGCTATAACATGGAGATACAATGTAACTCATTATGGGGTGATTACACCATATAGAATCCTACAAACAAAAGGTCATAAAAGGGAGATAACTCATTAAAAGGGTGAATTACAAAGTAAACCTCCTTTGAATACTACAAACTACTGGCTATAAAAGGGAGATACCGGTAGCTCATTATGGGGTAATTAAACCTTAGAATCCTATGAAACAAAAGGCTATAAAGAGAGCTAACTCATTAAGGGGTGAATTATACCTCCTTAGAATCCTACAAACAAAAGGTTATTAAAAGGAGATATATATCTCATAAATGGATTGTCTTGCATTATGAAACACCATAAATATTTGATGTCATGTTGACTCCTTTACATACATCGTACCAGACGAATATTATTTTTTTCTTCGCAATATTTACAATTCTACTAGTACTGGTATCTATACAGTGCACATAATTATAAATACAAAAAGTAAGTCGCAGTAAAAATCATTCACCGATATTCTTATGATACAAATGGATGTCTATGAAAAAGTTTAGACTAGCTAAGATAAGAAGATGATATGTAACACATTGATTCCAGATTTCAACCGATATTTCTCTGGAACTTTGATCTGACACTACAGATTGTCAAATTTGAAATTTACACAAAAAAAGTACTTTTCAATTTCAATTTGCATCAAATTTATACAAAAAAAAAAAGTTTTATCAGAGATAGCAGAAAATGAGCCTTAGTGATTGGAATTTTCAACGATAACTTTCTATCTTAAAAACATTCTATCGATAAATCTTAATGTTTATTTTTCTATTAGTTGTTAACTTGCTGCACAGATAAATGGACTGATATCTAAAGTAAAATTCTAACTAATCATATACAATGTAGGTCCAAAAACTTTTATAATTCTACACTGTCAAGATCTAGATATACCTTGAGAAAATTAAAAATGTTGTAATTTCTTCAAAAATAAACAAAGTAATAATAATTATTTATTTTGGGGGCGAGGTACCCCCCACCCCCCTTTCTTTTGGGTAAAAAGATCTAAAATTAGTATGAACATTCTCAAAACTTTGAAAATAAAAGAAAGATTTAAATGGATACCCCCTGATTTAAATGTAATAAAACAGTAGATTTATCAAAGTTAGTGTGCACAATGTGCATGGTGCGTTTCTAAAATAATTAACCTTCATCAGATAAACTCAAAGTCAAAAGAATGGTTTGGTTTCGTTTTGATTTATGGTGTTTAACGCCAATTTCAACAATATTTCAGTTATATCGTGGCGGTCAGTTTTATTTTTATCACATTAAGTTGTACACCTCCCCATGAGCGGGATTTGAACTCATATGCTAATGGCGATAGGTATTGATTGCACAGGTACAAAAGGTAGTTGTGAATCCAAACTATCATACGATCACAACCACGATGTCCCCTGGCTTCAAAGGCAATGCCTGAGGTGTGAGATGCTATGAGAAGTTCATTTTGAGCAAAACATACACGTATACACGATAGTATGTTTATTGTGGATTTGTAAACGGACATCAGTATATACCCTGTATGTCATATTCAGACTTTGTGTCTTAATAGGATATTCCGCAGTTGTTAAAAGTTGCACCACAACCTTGTGGGGTATCTTAGCTATAACTGATATACTCGTAATATTTATCATGTACTTTACAAGCCTTGTAATTATCTTGAATGAAAAGAACACAATTGACATGGTCAAAGTACACATATAATTGGGTCATTTGCATAAACAATGATTCATGAAGATTAAACAACCCGCTAAAAATACATCTACTCACATGAAAGGATCCCTTTAACAGTCCCTTGGCTATACATTTGTATTGCTTTAGGAAAAGCACATTTTATCATCAAACAAGAAATTCAAAATAGTGAGAGGAAAAAATATTTGTATCGATCTAAACCAAATTATAATTACATGTACTTTGTATACTATGAAATTTACAGCGGTAATTATTTTGAGGTTTTCCCATTGAGGATTTCCTCCTAATCACTCACCACAAAAAAATTTGATGATGCATGTTTAATCAATAGAATTTAAAACACACAGGAAACAAGAGGTTTTATCTGATTTTCGTCTTGATTAATATGTTCTTTCATGTTGAAAAACATACAGTACATTTGTATCTATATTCACAGTTATACATGAAATACAGTACATGTATTGTCTAAGAGTACAGTTGTCTCCCCCTTCCCTCTTACATGAAGACCATCCCTTCTGCATTATGATAATGTGGTCTTGTAATTAAGAGGGGTGGTTTCTCTTGAGGGGGACAATTTAGTAGAATTTTACTATCTTACTGCATCTGAAATATGGTCTTAAAAGAAGGGTGTCCTCTCTTGTGGGGACGATTTATTAACTACGTGTATTTTTTACTATCTCAGTGTACATGTATCTGAAATCTGGCCTCATAAGAAAAGTGAATTTTGATAGAAGTGGCCTAATAAGAGCAAGGCTACTGTATAAAATCACAACTTCTTTTTAATATTTTGTATAACCTGACATTAAATGTATTTATAGAAATAAGTCCATAATATAAAATAAATTAAAAACACTTGTGAAGCCAGAAGCCATATGTGCACCAGGTCTGCCATAGCCATGTTCATGTAGTTGGATTTGCATTAGATACAATCAATGAGTTGCTAATTTATCACCACAAGAATTGGGAGACTGACTGAATGACATGAATGAGGAATGAATGAACAATGTGGCAACTACCATGAAAATTATATATAATATGATCACCCCCTCCCCCCACCCATTTTTTTGTGGGTAGTCATGTAATAGATTAGAGGTCCTCATATATAGGATGGAAGTTTGATGATCAAATCCCCAACAAAAAATCAGGTATCCCCATTAGTACTGTACATTCTCTGTTATTTATTTTTTTAATAAATGGTGAGTCCCATGAATGAGTGACGAGTACACGACTCACCTAGACATGTTCAAGATGCAAGTATCTCTGATGACTGATAATACTGTCTGTGCAATTTCCTACATACAAATGTATATGATAAATTTTATCAACGATTAAAAAGTTTGAACAAATAAACAAATTACAGTAATTTTATCATGTTTATTTACAGGTACATTTGTACTTGTAACACCTGTTTATGAGTAAATCAGTCAATTAATTGTAAATCATAAAATTTTGTTATAAATATTCAATAAAATTATATTTAATGTTTTATCAATACAAACAACAGACACTGATTTATGGGTAAACTGATATCTCATATACAGTATATTTCACAGGAAATTACTTTAAAAGAGTTTGTATTTCAGATATACTTGCAACTCGTTTAGGCGAGTCCTGGACTCATCCCTTTTTGGGTTATAGGGTTATGATGTTTAATGCCACTTTCAACAATATTTGAGTTTTAATAGTGGAGGAAACCGGAGTACCTGGTGAAAACTATCGCACTGTCGCAAGTCACTGACAAACTTTATTACATAATGTTTTGTTTCGGCCAGGACTTCTACAAAAAAGTGGCATTCATGACTTTTTATTTGGTTTAAGCACTCGTCAAAATTTTATCCTTCATATGAATCTCTGGCATTTTTTTTATATTAAATCACACACTTACATGCAATTCCAAATATAGATTTTTCAGTATGATGTTATTTTGAAAAATATATGTTGTTATTTTTAAAGGAGAATTATGACATTTTAACTAACTTTGCAAATACAGATTTTTCAGCATGATATTATTTTGAAAAATATGTTGTTATTTTTTCAGGAGAATTATGACATTTTTACTGACTTTTTTGGCAAATATAGATTTTCCAATATGATATTATTTTATTGAAAAATATGTTATTATTTTTAAATGAGAATTATGACATTTTTACTGACATCTTTTACAAGGCCTTCAGGACATCCTGTAGTTATAATGTAATGCTGATACATATCATAAGATTGTTCACTCTATCTCAAACTTTATCATCAATATCGAACACTTAAAATTTCTATCTTACAGAAAGAAAAAAACAAAACAGAATCAAATAATATTTTTTAAATATTCTTGGCATTTATATAAAAATCAAAACTTGTAATTTTAACTTGTATTTTAGTAGTGTACCGTTTATCAGGCAATATTTCAGATGCACTGAGATTATAAAATACTGCTAAATTGTTCCCCCTCAAGAGAGGCTACCCCTCTTATAAGGTCACTTTTTCGTTGCATGAGGATGACCTTATAACAGCTATGGAACTACTGTACACTTCGGCACTGACATGGTTTCACTTTATTACATATCATGCTGCACTTCTCCCTCTAATTTGAAAGTAGCGAGAGCCCTGCATGCATAAATTTATGTACAGTTCTTAAATAAGGTTAATCTCAGCTTCCTCATGCATAGACAACCTAAAATGATGTTGGCTACATATCCTGTTTTATGCCCTTTGGTTTACTGAAATTATATAGCTTTCTGTTCATTTGATGAGCATATATATATATACAAAGGTACCTATTAATGAAGTTTTTTTTCTCCAAAAATGTGTTGTGCTCACTTAAAATTGGATATCTAAGTTTTTATTACATAATGAATTTAAATGTAAAAAAAATTCAGAGTGTTATTTATTAGACAATATCAAAATCAAATCCATACAATGTTCCTACTGCATACATGTATAATATACATTTTGTATGGACTAGTACAGGGTGTAGGTGGGGTTTTTTCATGTACTACCATAAATGGCCACATTTTCTGTACATTGTACTTATGTATGCACCCTTTTTGGCTCCAGTAATAAAGTATCATTAGATGAAGAGTTGTACACTCATATATGTATAATGTAAATCAAATACACATTATTTGTGTTTATGTGCACAGATAGACCAAACATAGCACATGTACAACAGAAAAAAAAGGATGTTTGTCTATACATGTATGTCATCATCATGTTCATATCGTATGTACTTAAGGTTCATCATATTACATTGTACCAATTCAATTGTCAAAAATGAACAGGTAATTGATATTTATACTCAGTAGAGAAAAAACTATGCAAATTTCATAATTTTATTAAGGGGAAACAACACATACATTTGTACACTACAGTAGATATGTATTTTTAAACATAATTCAAGAAAAATAATCTGACCTGGTATATGCTGTCCATATTTTTTCCTTTTTCCAAAACCATGTGATATTTATTGTCTAAATTCTATAACCTATAATAACTGTGAGATGGGCAATACAATTTGTATAAATGTATGTATCAATTCATTGTGTTATTGATTATTTTGAGCACAATACATGTAGCTCAGAAAGTCAGATATACATTAACAAAGTAACAATTCAAGTACACTTGTGTACTGTAGTGGACCCTATCAACCAGATTCAATGAACTTCTTGCACTTGCAATTGTAGCATCGTGGACTTCGTGTATTTTACATATAAAAAAATTATACATACAAAATGTACAACAGGTACAGGTACGGCATGTAACACAAGTAGTAAGTGAGTGATTGCTGTTCAATGCCTAATGAGCAATTTTTCAGGTATAACAATGGCGAAAACAAGTTACATTCGACAAAATGGTAATGATGTCCACTTTGAATTAGACCAACAAGCTTATATGATTAGTTGGACTTTTATAGTGCTACATAGTGTAGCTCACTAAAACAACAGTCCACAGGTAGAAATGTCGCTCCACTCGGACACATTTATATCCTGATTCCAAGCTAACCAGTATTTGCTCTTTCTCCTAAATGCTGCATGCTTAGCGGAGAAGCTTTGGTTTGTCCGACCAATGCTTGAACCCACATTTCTCCATTTGAGACAAGCATGCTAACAATCACACCACTTACAATGTACATATATATGTATGTGTATCCTTAACACAAGGAAAATATGAAATGTTTGTAAACCTTGAAACTGGTTATTATTTTAAGTTTCAGGCATACACCATTGTAGACAGTAGCTGACCACTGGTATTTATCTTAAATATATGTTTGAATCATGTATTTTCATGTACATTGTCAAGAAATTGGTATTTTTCTTTGTATAAAGAGAACAATTTGAGAATGTAATAACAGAACTTACAACAAACTGATTGTCTGCATACTGGTATGTTGTACCTGTTAACTTTAAAGTACAAAAAGGTCATATCAAGCATTGCAGGACATTCAACATCAGCCGGGCACCGGGAAAATTACCCATCAAATTTCATTATTCCCCCGGCTACTTTGTTTTCAAAAATGAAAATGTCCAAGTGAAAGTAAAATACGGCTTTGTTTTGCATACTGGTTTTGCAGGATCCCCCTTTCTATTTTAGGATTATTACCTCCTACTTGAAAATGAGTGGAATGCCCTGCATTGCAGTCTAGACAATCTGGTGACAGCAGATGATGACTTAATAAACCTATTCTTTCAGTTTGTTAAATAAATTAAAGGTACAATGTACAATGCACAATAGTCTCTCTTTAAGACCACTCCCACCAAAGGCTAACCCTCTTATCAGGCCAGATTTCCAATGCACTGAGATAGTAAAATACTACTTTATTGTCCTGAGTTTTATAAGGCAACTTTCTCATTGATTTTATGCCGAATCAAAATAAAAAAAAATTCTTATCTTATTGCAGAAGTTCTTACTAATTAAAACTTATACATACTTTTCAAAATAGAGCAATATATATTATATGCAATACATTTTTTTATTCACTTTTATTAGAATTTCGTATTTGTAGATATTCGGTGTAGACAGCACAATGATGGACGATCAGCAATAGAGCTGAAATTCCATCAGCAGCATGACAAAATTGACTTTGTCAACGTATAATTTTCTGCAATCAATCAATGTGGGGGATATATAACATTAGGTAGTCCTACACCCCAAGATATCATGTTTTAAAAGTGAAAACCGTTCACAAAAAATAAATCGATTTGTTTATATTTTTAACGATTTTTGCATTGGAAGCCTTCTCTATTTATATTACACAAGACACTAATAGTGTCACTATTCTCATATCATTATATTATAATTAACTGTATGGATTTTTTTTAATTGATATAGACTAGTGTCCAGTGGACAGTTTAGGTTAGTATTGACCAGAAGAAATCATTAACTTAACATGAAATAAAAAGAAAGCATTAGTTTATTTGTCTTCACGGAAAATTATTGATTGTCATTTCATTGTTCGCTTTTATTTTAATATAATTCTAATCTAGATGTTGTCGTTTAATATGGTTAAAATACTCGACTAGAGTCTGATTGAAATTGGTCTAATTATTGTCTGGCCTATAACTTACCATAACAATTGTATAAATAATGGTCCTTTCTAATGAAATTGGTAAACTTTTTAAATTATTCACATTTTCTTAAAAACTAGGAAATACGGTCAAAAAAACGGAAGTTGTTAAACACAAACCGTATGCGTTTAAGAATAAATCATAATTCCGGAAATATACTACGACACATTTTCCACAAAAAATTTTTTCCTGTAAAACAAAGCTTTCAATCGGACAATGAATGCCTTTTTCCACAATATGGTAGTATGTAGTATCTAATCAACTGATCCTAAATTATTATTTTCATACTGGCACTAGTCAGGATATATGCTTATGTTTTTCTTTAATGTTTAATTGTTCTTTTTTGCCATTTTTACTTTATAAATGTAATTGCTGTGCTAAGCATTTTCCGGTTCTGTCGTCGCTACTTTTAGTGGTCGTGTACATGGCGTAAATTCAGGTGGGGTTTGGTAGCCTCTCAGTCCCCCAGAAGCTGAGCATTTTATGGTGCAAAGTCCTAGATTTTGAGAAGGCTTATTTTGCGTCTAGACTGAATAGGAGTTTCAGGAAATGATGAATGATATAATATGACAATAATGTGACAAAAACAATAATTTCTAGTCAAAAACAACGCGGAACCATGAAAAGTCAGGTTTATTCCAAATGTTCATTAACTAGCTTAACATTGTTAAAAAGTAAAAGCAATCTTGCGACGCCCTGTGACATGCATTCCATTTTTTAGTACTGAAATGGTATTTATTTCGCCCACCGTATCATTAAATGTCTTCACAGTATAATGTTTTACATAAACGTCATAGATATGCAAATTCAGGGGCGTAGCTACGTTAGGCTCATGTAGGCACTTGTCTATACCTAAATTTGACAATTTTTTTATTATAAATCAATGCTTCTTTCCTACTGGAATACGCATATAGATATACTCCATGATTAAATCTATAATATATATTCCTGTAGACAACCCTTCTGACTACTGGAAAATATCGCTATACATTGTCTTCTTGGATCATTTAGTGGAGGAGATATCAAAGCCAGATAGACTACTCGACACTCTACATGCAACAAACCATGACTTATACTCGGCTATGTACAGCATCTTACTGACAATGACGGTCTCACCGGCAGCAAATGAGACTCGAATCTTTCAGTGCAACGAGACGTGTGAAATACTGCTTATGGTTGACTATTGGCGATGAACGACTGTCCAACTTATCATCACGTATGCATATACACAGATATGTGCAAGTCGACTTGGATATGATTATTGATGAATTTTCATAAACTTATACAAGTGCAAAACAATGAATACAGACTTCATGATGAATAAAAGTTCAGAGAATAACCTCTATCATGCATGTATTTTGTTATCCTTATTGCCATTTAAGTTTCGAAGGTTATAAAATAACCTGACCATCCGTCCGTCCGCGAGAGGTCTGTCTAGAACTGCTAAGAACATTAAAGTTCTAGTTAGTCCGTAGTGGTATTGTCAAAAAGGGACAAAATCTGAATTTCATGTTGTTAAAAGCACTTCCAAAATGATCTAAAACGTCAACCTTTCTGTTGTATAACCCGTGAGCTTCCGGGGGAGGGGAGTCTTCGCTCTACGTATAGTATACGGACCCTTTGAGCGGCCTCAGATCCCTCGCCGAAACAGCTTAATTGTGCCTATACTTCTCCATAATTCTGGCTACGCCCCTGGTTGCTTAACGCCAACTCAGCAATTTTTTTAGCTATATCATGGCGAGATGAGATGATGATGAGGTCCGCTTTGTACTAGACCAACACGCTTAGTTGGATTTTTATAGTGCTAGCACACTGAAACAACATTCCTCATGAAAAATTGTCTATAGACTCGTTAATTGTAAAAGGCGAAAGATTTATTCGCGGTTTGAAGAGAAACCAGAGTATCACGGCTGGTAATCGGTACAAGCAGAACAGTTGGTTCTGCAAAGAAATTCGTGAGGATAACTTCCGGTTTTGGTGGAGGAGAGTTCACGAAGACGCTTCGCAAGGTATGTACATGTCAAAAATTGAAATTTTCTTTTTTACTGCTCGAATATTGCAAAATCAGAGAATGCTATGCTGAGGCGAATGCTTTCACGATTAGAAACATGTATAGTTTATTCTTGTATATGAAGTGTAACTCTCACAAAATCAATCGTCCCACGAAAAACATGACGAAAATTGTGACACTCTTACATTTCTAAGTTGTTCTTGACAAAGATGCAAGTTAAATTTTCAATATGTTTTCATCATGGGAGTCTAAATGTAATCGGGGATAAATTCCGATTCGTTAGAAGTAAATTGAAGTCTAGATAAATCTACAAACTGTCAATTTTCTCGTTTTCCTGCTTGAGGAGATCGGTTCTGATAGAGCACATTGCGAATGCATGAGGAGATTTGCTAGTTTTGGTAATTGTTTTCTGCAAAATTGATAAATTGACACTTTTAAACACAAAACTGATAAATACTCTAATCAAAATAAACTATTCTCTGTCCACTTTCAAGAGATGCCAGGATTCAAGGGAAAGAGGAAAAGGGGACTGACATTGACTCTTTACAAAAAACCATTTCGATATAGATTGCCTCTATCACCGCCAAGGAAACGAACACAAACAAGTAGAGTACACCAAATTTAAAATCCCCATCAATCAGGACACCAATTTTATTAAAAAAATCTATTTCAATTTCAAAATATTTATATCCTTTCAAACGGGTTTCCACATCTATTCGGCGCAACCTTTTTACTAAAGATGACGGAAACTTCACCGCAGATCTACACAAGTTATAATATTACATGATTTCAGTACATACATAGGTCTAGATACGATAACGGAACCCTCAGTCCGCTTTTGCTCCCAGCGAGGGTTACGAATCGGTCCCACACCGGGCGGTTTTTTGTCCTAATTCCGTTGTAAGTGGTTGGAAAAATTAACGGGGGTGAAAGATAAATATATTTAGGTAAACCTTGAGTTGGTTTAAATAAGTTCATGAGTAAGATCCATGGTATATATGTTTTGTAACAGAAATTATATGATTGACAGATTTATGACGTCAAAATCATGGAATAACAGATCCTAATACGTCAAAACCATGGAATAACAGATATATGACGTCAAAATCATGGAATAACATCAAGATCTTCATGTTAGACCATGGTTTGTAAATGTTCATTATTTTTAAGTTGATTATTGCATAAAAACATCAAAGGAAAAATACGTATTTATGTTACAATAACAAGTTAAATCATGGGAACCGCAGTTTACAATTATGAATTGATTCCTTAAATGAAATGTTTCTTTCTAGGTGGACAGCCCATGAACAATGAAATATTACTTTTATACTTTTAAAAACCCGACGGGCATCAGTTCGTGAATTTATTACCAGACAGACATGCAAAATTTGTGATTATACAGTGGATTACATATGTCGTACCAAAACTAGCAAATCTCCTCATGCATTCGCAATGTGCTCTATTAGAACCGATCTCCTCAAGCAGGAAAACGAGAAAATTGACAGTTTGTAGATATATCTAGACTTCAATTTACTTCTGACGAATCGGAATTTATCCCCGATTACATTTAGACTCCCATGATGAAAAAATATTGAAAATTTAACTTGCATCTTTGTCAAGAACAACTTAGAAATGTAAGAGTGTCACAATTTTCGTCATGTTTTTCGTGGGACGATTGATTTTGTGAGAGTTACACTTCATATACAAGAATAAACTATACATGTTTCTAATCGTGAAAGCATTCGCCACAGCATAGCATTCTCTGATTTTGCAATATTCGAGCAGTAGAAAAGAAAATTTCAATTTTTGACATGTACATACCTTGCGAAGCGTCTTCGTGAACTCTCCTCCACCAAAACCGGAAGTTATCCTCACGAATTTCTTTGCAGAACCAACTGTTCTGCTTGTGCCGATTACCAGCCGTGAGTATCGAAAGGTGAAAATTAGTAGATTGTGAATGTTTTGTTTGTATTTAGTAACTCGTAGTAAAAATATATAACCAATTTTACACACATGTTAACATTAAATTATTTATTAATTATTAATTATTAAATTACATCCAATATTTCTTTGGAAAAATTATAGAAAATGTAAATTATATTGCTACAAATTATTGTCTGATATTGTTACGAAACAATTCTTTTAGAACTTGTACAAAAAAAACTTAACACAAAAAATAAATAACTTGTGTAACTCCACTTTTCAGCAGTGACAGAAATCAGTGTTGAAATCCAGAAAAAAAATCCTATTTTACCGTATAAGTGGTTATTTTGGTGGGTATTTAATTTTCGCTTTCTTTGCGAGGATGTTAAATGCGCGAAAAAAGTTCACGAATTATTATTTCACGTTCAAATAGTTAAACAAGTTATTTATTTTTTTACCCCTGAAAAAGAAATAGCCCCCTTAGTTAAATGGTCCCTCCGGCTCCCTTACACATTTTTATCAGTTGGGAGCCCTTTTATTGAGGAAGAGGGTAAAATGCCATAGTCCCATTCAATAGCTGTTCCCAGCTTCTTCTTCCTTTGTTTTTTTTTTCTTTATTTTTTTTTTCTTTTTAGTTGTATATGTATTTGTTTGGGTATGATTTTAATAATTTGAAGTAGAGGCAAGCTGAATATTTCTTTTTCATTGAAATTTTGACTTCAGTTCTAACCATTCAATCATCTATTTCTCAGTTTGAATTTTTTTTTTAACAGTTATCTACCATCAACTTATTTCAATGTTTCCATATTCAGATGGTCGTTGTGCCATTTTTACGAAATAATCCGTCTGCTGTTATGTTTTTTCAGCGGTTTATATTTCCCGCCAAAACATTATGGGAAAAATATTCGGAGCGCATCTGGGTTTTTCATTGCAGGTAATCCATTCGTAAAAATCCCAGGGTTCCCGTTCTTGCACTTCCGTCTCAAATGATGTAGTTTGACATAAAAACGAAGCTGCCTCGCTATTCTCGGCGAGATTTCTTGGAAAAGATCGACGTACAGACTGAAATTCGAACATGGGCAATTAGGTAAGTGTCTTAGAAACAGTTTGATACGACAGTGCCATATGTAGACAAGGTAAAAAGTGTAAAAAACACTGGGGTTTCCCAACCAAGGTGAGCGATATGGCGCGAAATATGAAAATGGAGTTGCATACCTTCTCTCTTATACTGTATCAGTTGAAAAAATGTGGACACAGAATACACGTATTATTCATGATGTATGACGTCTACTGATATTGTCAAATGAAGAAAAAACGAATGATTATGAAAATTTTGAAAAAGGAATGATTTATATGAAAATTTTGAAAAAAGGGGGGGTAGTAGAGAAAAGGGGGAGGAGGAAACGAAATCCATGCCCCATGCGCCTGTGGTTGCAGGGGGAACAACAATTTGAATACTATGTAAAATTCTAAAATCCAAGGACATTAATTTGGCCAAAATTATTCAGTGGGAACAAAAGCTAAACTTGATCTGTAACTCATCATTGTAATTCCAAATACAAAAATCAAGTCAATATCTCAAAGCATAGTGAAATAAAGTGGTGACAACTAAATATTTGGCCAAAGTTAAAAGTCCAAGGTGCGTAAATTAGCCCCAAATCATTCAATCGGAACGAAATTCAAACTTGATCTGTAACTCATCACTATACACTATCATACAAAAAATCAAGTCAATATCTCAAAGCATAGTGAAATAAAGTGGTGACAACTAAATATTTGGCCAAAGTTAAAAATCCAAGGTGCGTAAATTAGCCCCAGATCACATATCCAGAAATTGATGGTACTTTCCTCATAAATATTCATCATATTTAAATTAGATTTTGATCACGTGACTACAGTTTCAAGCTTGATGGATCGTTTATTAGATTTGTCAAAAAATAGCCTACAGTTCGGAAATTCAATGTGTCCGTCAATGATTCGAAAATTAAAAGTTATTGTTTATTTCCGCAAAGTTTTTCTTCTGTCAAAATTCAAATATTTTTGTTTTGTAGCGATTTTAGACATGTCTTTGATATCGCGATCATGCAAAAATGATCATATTATATTTAATGTGGGAACCCCGAGTTTAGAAGCTAGAAATATAAGGTTAGTCAATATAATTACATATATTATTGAGGAATCTAAAATAATTTCATAAAATATGTCGCCAAATGTCATTCATTGTTAAATTTTATGTCACACGCCACCAGTTTCATGTATTCCAGACATTTTTACATAGACTCTTAAGGCCAAAAAATGACACACATGCAATTATGAATGATATCGTCTGTATAGATACTCAATCGTAACTACTCGTCCATTCTCGCTACCCTGCAAATAACCTCGTACGTACATAGTAGAAATTCTTCTTAAATTGTTTGCCGGAAGTTAAGTTAAGTTAAGCCGCACTAAAATATAGTCCACGAAAATCCAATATGGAAGACATACTAAGTAAAATCTAATCATGCAAAACTAATTAAAACTTTAATCGAAATATAGAAAATTGTTTAAAATATAACTTTATCAAACATTCATGTAACTGACATGTGAAAAGTAGTGCGATTTATACGCCTAATGCATACGAGGTTATTTACAGGGTAGCGAGAATGGCCGAGTAGTTACGATTGTATGGATCCTATGAAAATTACAGACGTCCCGGCGTCGCCATCTTAGATATGCAAATGAGCAAAGTACCCATCATTTCTGGCTATGATTCAATCGGAACGAAATTCAAACTTGATCGGTAACTCATCACTATACACTCTCATACCAAAAATCAATTCAATATCTCAAAGCATAGTGAAATAAAGTGGTGACAACTAAATATTTGGCCAAAGTTAAAAGTCCAAGGTGCGTAAATTAGCCCCAAATCATTCAATGGGAACGAAATTCAAACTTGATCGGCAACTCATCACTATACACTCTCATGCCAAAAATCAAGACAATATCTCAAATCATGGTGAAATAAAGTGGTAACAACTAATTATTTGGTCAAATTTCAAAGCCCAACGGCTGTAAGTTGGCCAAAAATCATTCAACTGGAACGAATTTCAAAGTTGCTCTGTAACTTATGATTATACATTCTCATGCCAAAAATCAAATCAATATCTCAAATCATAGCGAAAAAAAGTGGTGACAACTAAATATTTGGCCAAATTTCAAAGTCCAAGGACCATAACTCGGCCAAAAATCATTGGACCGGAACGAAAAGTAAGCTTGATCTGTAATTTATCATTATACACCCATATACCAAATATAAAGTCAACATCTCAAAAGCAGGGAATTATAATTCGCTGCTCAAAGCATAGCGAAAAAAAGTGGTGACAACTGTTTTATTTCGGAATTACGGACATGGGTAACACTGTATGTCGGTAAGTGGCCGGGACATAAAAAGCATATCTTCTGTTCCTCTTTAGCCGCCTTTATAGACTGCATTATTGTGTTGTCTGTCCTTCGATTAACGGATTCGGATCTTCCGACTCTTCTTATGATGTGCATTAAGGACAACTTCTATTAAGTTCTGAATTTCTAACAGTGTTTAATTATGTATCCCTGAGTAATTCAGGGCATGAAAAATTGTCTATAGACTCGTTAATTGTTCCTCTCCACGGAAATCTTTAGTAAAAGGCGAAAGATTTATTCGTGGTTTGAAGAGAAACCAGAGTACATAAATCTGAAAATTAGTAGAATGTGAATGTTTTATTTGTATTAGTAACGTGTGGTATTTATATCCAATTTTGTTCACATCTTAATACTAAATTATTTATTAATTACTATATATTAAATTACATCCAATATTTCTTTAGAAAGATAATAAAAAATGTAACTTAATGGAAATAATATTAGTACAAATTATTGTCTGATATTGTTACGAAACAATTCTTTTAGAACTTGTACAAAAGAAACTGTTATACAGGGGAGATAACCATTATGATCTTCAAACAACATGACATTATTCAATAAACAGGGGTACATTTTTTGTATAAGCCTACGTTGAGGCAACCGATGCAGTTCCTCCATTTAGTTCTAATATGTCGTGACATAAAAAAAAAGCTGTATGTGCGACATATCATAAAAAGGGGGAATCAAATATCTAATTTTAATTAGTTTTTACCCAAAACAAGGTACAAATACTGCTACACAGCCTTCACAGGTAAAACAAACATTAACTAATTTGGCTTTATCTTTTTAACTTTAAACAAGATACAAGATACAAGATACAAGATATTTTATTAATCAATCACGGTGCCCATAAAGAGCTGAATATATATACAACATACATAATTGGATTGATTTGAATACACATAATCACCCATTCTCAATATAACGGTTCAATTAAGGTCACCCATTCAAAAGCTACTATATATGAAATAAATATAGCTGCCTTATATAATCTATGAATTGGTCTTATAGTTGTGCATTAAATATGAGAAAATTATTGGTCTGCTGGAATAAATGTCTCCAAAAACATCTGAAATGAAATGTTCGTTACTGTCGCAGCGTGAGTCTCGCACTAGAAAATGATCTATCACGACTTAAACTTGACATTTTATTTACTTTTTAAAACTTTTGTCGGAAGACCTTGACCATAACTTACTTATTCTTACTTATCTGCATTCTTTTTTCATGGATATCACTGTCGCAGAATCTCATTTGCTAAAACTGAGAGAGCGTTTTCCAAACTCTATCTCGTATGCAATGCTATATATATCTATTTGCGTGTTAAATATTGTGTAATTTGCGTCAGTATGGTTTAATGAAACCAAAGCAAAATAACTGGTTATTTTCTTTTCTAAGTTCCATAAAAATTACAAAGAATTATCCGGACTCCCAAAAGTATGGATAAGAATGAAATGTACGATATGGCTATTTTCTCCGAAATGCGTGTCTGTATTAGGAAAAGAAAAATGTGCAGAAAAGCCAAAGTATATATGAACTAAATGTTTATTAATGTTTTGCTTCAATTCAAAGTTTTCATCTTTTGGTGGAAATATGAATAACTTAAAAAATGTACGTTACTGAAATGTACGATATTGAAAAATCCGGAATCAATAACCACGTCTCCGTATTCGGATATTACTTTCGAACAAAGTTTACAGGAGGGAACGTATGAAGATTGGACGCAACAAAAACGAAAAAAAGAGGAATACAATTGAATATAAGCAGATTCCTGTAGCAGGATAGGTATGTAACTATGGTATATTCTTTTCATAAATATTATTTGAAATAAAACACATCTTATGAACAATAACCATAATTATCTGAATACAGTAGAAGTCAAAGCATATAATGTATATGTGTAATTACGTGTGCACAATACATAGTGTATAAATTCCCGCCACATAGCTAATGAAATGTACGTTATTTTATGTAACGTACATTTTAGAACTTCCACGCATTAAATTGTTGAATTCATAAAACATCAGAGACAAAAAAGTACAACGTTTGCCTAATAGGATATCTGTCCGGTAATTTAAAATATTAGAAGTGTAACAAAATGCAAAAAGCACTCAAAATAAACGTGTTTGAAAACATCAAAGACACTACAACAACACAACTGTTATTAAATCTGTTTACACCAGTCAGTTGTAAGATTGTTCGGAGTTCGGTAATTTTGTTATTACCTTTATTTACTATGTTGTTTGTGTTGAATAGCAACTTGTATCCTGATTTTATTTATTGCAAATATCTAACGACAAATACAAAGCTAACAAGAGAACAGAGTCAACAAGTACGAAGGCATTTAATTCTAGGTAGTGCAGACATTGAAGAGATTAAAACTGCTCATCAAGAAATAAAAGGGAAAAGAAAAGGAGAAGTATTTACGTTGAGTAGCATAGTGTCAGGGAAAATCGTCAAGAAATATCGAGGCATAAAATGGTTGAGTAGCCAAACCGGTATACCAAGGAAAAACCTAGGATCCTTAAGAAGAAGCAAATTTGAGTCGGTGAGAGTTCATACTAGAAAAAGAGCACAAAACGTATACTCAAAGGAGGTAAATGACTTTCTAGAACGTGATGACAACAGTAGGTGCAATCCGGGAAAATCAGATGTGAAAATGTCAGACAACACGAAAAAGCAAACACGGGTACTGACAGACTATATGGCAAATTTGTACATGAAATTTGTCGCAGAAAACCCGTCCCGTGCAACTTTCTGTCGTATGCGCCCAACTCATATCCTGACGACCAACTTTATCAGTAGAAGTACGTGCTTATGTACTAAGCACCAAAACATAGCGCTAACTTTGAAGTCCTTAAGAAAAGAAGGAATAGATGTATCTGCCAATCCTGAATCATTTGCAAAAGAGGAAGCCTTGGATTCAAAAGATCTGAAGAACAAATTGCCAGCGCTTGTTAAATTTTCTCAATGGAAGAAGATCGAAGTTATAGAGAAGGAAAAGAAAAAATATGTCACACGAATTGTTGAGATTGAGAAGGACAGACAAGATTTCATTGATTTTCTGGCAGATCAAACAGCTGAGTTCAAGGGTCACGTAAACAGAGTCTACAAACAATACGAGGAAATCAAAAGATTGAAAGAGAATTTGCCTACTAATCATCTTCTAGTACAAATGGATTTTGCCGAAAATTACTCATGTAAGAGTGTAGAAGAAATACAAACGGCATATTGGAACCAAACCGGAGTAACTCTTCACCCGGTTGTAGTGTATTATAAGAAAAATGGAGAAACTCAGCACAAGAGTTATGTCGTTGTGTCAGATGAAATGTCTCACCCTCCAAGTACAGTGCATGCATTTATTGATAAGCTGATTCCCGAGTTGAAGTTATTGTCACCGGAACTCTCATTTATTCACTATTGGACAGATGGACCAACCAGCCAATATCGCAATCGCCAATGTTTCTTTACAGTAGCAAACCACAGGGAGTTGTATGGTGTTGGGGCTCGTTGGAATTATTTTGAAGTTGGCCACGGGAAAGGGCCATGCGATGGCCTCGGTGGTACAACAAAAAGAATGGCCGACGAAGCCGTACGATGTCAGAAGAATGTCATTCAAGACGCCCATGACTTTTTTAAATGGGCAACTTCTTCAAATATGAAAGCGGTGACATTCATCTTCGTTTCTACAGAAGAATGTAAAAGTATGGATAACATTCTAAAAGTGAGAGATGTGAAGCCAGTGAAAGGAACTTTCAAACTACATGTAGTTTCAGGCATAGGGAAATCAGAGGTTTTTGTTAAGGAAACAAGCTGCTACTGTAACGTCTGCTTAGATGGCGGCATCTGTGATGGATGGAGAAAAGAAGGGCTAGGAAAGGTGGCCGGAGTCAATCCAGGCAATGACCCAGGTGTAACAGAGGACCCGTGTTATAGAGGACCGAGGTGTAATAGAGAACAACGATGTACAAATTAGAGTAGAAAAGGATCAGTATGTCATAGCAACATACTTACAAAGGTGTTACGTCGGCAAAGTCTTGAACGTCGATCCAGATGATGGAGAAATAGAAATTTCTTTTATGGAAAACAAAAAGAACAAATTTCAGTGGCCAATGTATGGAGATGTCTTGTGGATCCCGTCAAAAGACGTTTTGAGCACTGTCGCCGAACCATTCCTAAGTGGGAGAAGTGGGAGAATGCTTCAACTCCGGACGGAGGACAAAGACATATTTGACAAATTTCTCAGTTGAACAATTGAAATGAACGTTACCGAAATTATACTGATGTGACACCATTCCCTCTAAATAACCATTGTCTTGTGGTTATTCTGTTTTTGTTGACGTTTTTATTGTAGTTTTAATACATTAATATAAGCATTCTCTATTATTCCTCTGGAATTATCGTTTTTGGAATGATTTGATATGTACGTTACTGAATATTGAAATCCTCATATTTTAATTTCTTGTTACTTTGAGTCATGAAAATAATTAGTAAAACTGATCACATTTTCACATAAGAAATATTCTAAAATAAGTCAATGAAGAAAATATGATTTTTTGGCTCTTCATAAAAATTGCTCAATTTTTGTATTGTACGTTACATGTTAGCATGTTACTTGGAAAGGACAAACATATTTAGGTAAATTATAATTTAATGAGATAAAGTATTCAGAAAAGAAAGTATATATTATTCTTGATGAAATTTAACGTATTCATGCTATAGAAATTAAAAGTAATGCTCTATGCGAAAAAGAAGAAGATCGGAATTAACGGAATAACTTTTATTTAATAATTGAAAAAATCATTCAATGGAAAATGAAGAAAAAAATAAAGAGAAAATATTTATTTTCAATTTTCTGGCTTGTAACAGATGCAGTTTATATACAAATATAAGAAAAGGGTACTTAAACATTTTTAATCAGAAGCTTTTTTATGCATAATGGACTCCGATCGGTGTGATATAAACAATAGCGTACATTTTTGTGTTCTATTTTTAATAAAATTACAACGAATCTTCATATGTTGAATCATTTTATTCCTTAAGATATGATATAAAAACTTTTCTTGTCTTAATATTTCAGTATTCTGCTTTTCAGAAAAGGAGAAAAAACACCAATATCGTGCACTTCATTTTTTTGTCTTTTAGGAAATGCCTTTGAATCCTTGTATTGAGAATCAGTGAATATGAAAACAATTGACAGAATAAACATTCACAAAAACAAACACAGCATGACATTCTAAAAGAAACATTAAACAAGAAAACTGGAAACATGTTTTATGTAGCAAGGGGCGGGGACTCCATTAATCATTAGTGCATCTCATTCTTTATTCAATGGGAGTAGCAATTTTGAAACAAGTAAATTTAAATCAAAAACTTTCGTTTATTTGCTAAGCAAAATCCAATTGGATTGAAGAAATACAAATACAAACAAAACAAAAAGACAATAAATACCCATTACATACATAGTGTGGTGGTACAAGACTTTGCATCAGGTCTTGTCTGTTGCGTGAACTAACCGCATCACAACTCGTCGCTATCGCGACTCGTAGTGATACTGGTTCACACAACAGACTCGACCTGATACAAAGTCTTGTACCACCACACTATGTATGTAATAAGTTTATCTAACATTTCAATAAAAACGAATTTTAAACAAATTGCAAGGGTTGAATTAAAATGTGTACAATACTCTGAGGGAGACTACATTTTGTGTATGACGTCACGTTATTCTACTGTGTTTTGTCCAATGGTATGACGTCATGTCAAAGTAGTTCGACAGAGAACGTCTCGTGCAACGTCGCGCCATTCTTTTATCACCACAGTGTTGTGATACAACATCTTGTATCAGACAGGCGACTTTCGTTAATTTCAAAGGAAAACGTGTATAATGTTAGATAAAACAAATATATTGTATAAACTATTTGTTAGTACTTAGTTTCCAATTTTTTAGTGACATTGAACATACGGAAGGTTATTCCAGAAACTCGCCGTGTCACTAAATTAGATATCTACGTTTTTATTAGTATAACTCGGCAGATTTTAACTATAATGTAAATATGAGACAGGCAACCTGTTTGAAGGACGAAGTCCTAAAATTTCAATAATACGATGATCCGTACACGTTAGCCTCACCGCCACCGAACGCAATTACGAACAATTTCGATGAAATTGACCGTGGCATTTGATAATAATTTATAAATTTGACCAAATTGATGAAGCTGATTGCATGTTCATATTTCAGATTAAACACCAATATTCCTTTTGAATCATAGCCCATATATTATTCAATGCATTGTTACGGGTTTTAACTTGGAACAGATTTTCATGACCCCGTTCTAGTCACTCTGTGACCTAGATCCGGACACAATTTCGAACGACATCATAATAACCTTTCTAGTGTAAATTATTTAATGACAACTGTTAAAATTGAAAGAGCATTCATTCATGTACGTTCACATATCTATTTGTATATAATACACATGACATAAAAACCTTTCCTTTATTCATACCATAAATGTGTGCCAGTTTGCATTCGGAATTCCTTGGACTCTTCAATGAATAAGGTATATCACGGATTTTGACATTTTGGGATAGATCAAGGTAAGGAAAATGTATTATATTGACTGTTTTTGTTTTAATTTCAATGTGTTCTACATATGCATAGAACCAGGAGATCATATTCTTTCCAATTACAGGCATAAGATAACAAAATATGCGAACCTCAATGAATTTTAGCGATAGATTCCAAGTGCAATTGTCGATCGTTTTCTGTTTACAAATATGAAAACCCGTCGTCTGCAACATTCAACAACTGCGCATGAATAATTTTCTCCCAAAACACGAGTAATTTAGCGGGGTATCTATTTATAAAAGCATTTTTTTAATTCATGTTTTGAAGGAACAATTAGGGGACATACTTTTTATTTCGTTCGTAATTGCGTCCGGTGAGGCTATTATCTTTTATTTTGAATGAATTGTGTAGCCGATTTGTTATGGCGTTCATTTTACCTACGCCGCTCTTCCATCGGTAAACTGACGAGTTCTGTCCCCTGGCTCGTACCTCGGCTAGATTGAGTCAGTCTATTCCATCGGGAGTTTCGTAGAAAGAGATTTTTTTATTAGAATTTTATTAAAAGTTTATTTCGATTTTGCATAGAGTAAATAATCAAAGAATTGGGAATTCTTCATTGAAATAGATTTCTTTTGCGTTTCTAAATTATCAATTGATCTATTTTTTAAACTTCCGGTGAGCAGATTTTTAGCTATCAATATAGAAGGAAAAATCGGACAGCTTACCGTTAGAAGGACTTCGTCCTTTATTAACGTTTTTTTGAAAACGGGTAAAACTGCCATAAAAAAGCAACTATATTGTCATCATGCATGTATTGTTAAATAAAAAATCAATGATATTTTGAACGCAAATCTGCATGTTTCTATAAATTTATTTTTGATTAAACATATCTTTGTCTTTGATTTCGTTATATAACCGCATCGGTGGCGTAATTGTCAGCGTGGCCGCCTCGAGTGCGGTAGATCGTGGATTCGAGTCCCGGTCGGGTCAAACTAAAGACTGTAAAATTGGTATTTGTTGCTTCTCCGCTAAGCACGCAGCTTTAAGGAGTAAGAACCAGGGCCGTCTTAACAGTATTATAGGTCACCGGGAAAAACAGTACACTCGGGCCCCTACTTACACAACCACTCACAGGAATAAAAATGTAAATGGTCGATAAAATTAAACACATTTATTGTATTGGTACTTCCAATAAACTCAGTGTTTAAATATTAAATAGCATGTCGTACACAACATACCTAGATTAGCATGGGACCCTATCCTCGTGGGACCTCGGGCGACTGCCCATCGTGCCCATGCGTTAAGACGGCTCTGATAAGAGCAAAGACTGGTTGACTCGGAATCAGAATACTGTGTCCGAGTGGAGCAACATGTCTACCCACGGGTTGTTGTTTCAGTGAGCAGGGTGGCAGAAACTACGTTAACAAACGAGTAGACTCAAATAGTTACCAAAGGGGATTATTCTGAAGTTTAGATATTATTTTTTTCATTGAAAATAAAGTAAAACTAGAGGCTCAGGTGAGCCTGTATCGCTCACCTGACATAAATAAGTCCTCTTAAGAATGTCTGCATGCCGAATACATCTAAGTTACTATTCAAATCCCATACTGCCATAGGGTTCTATGTTAAAACTATGTCTCTCATGGCAGCCATCTTGGATGGAGGTCGTGGTCACCGGACACAATTTTGAAAGTATACTACCCAAGGACCATCCATGCCATGTTTGCTTTAAATTGGCTGACTGGTTTCAGAAGAGAAGACTTTTAAACAATTTTCCCATAGGGTCCTATGTTAAAACTATGTCTGCTGACGGCGGCCATTTTGAACCGAGATCGGGATCACTGAACACAATTTTGGAAGTTGACCACCTAAGGACCATCGATGACATGTTTGCTATATTGGCTTACTGGTTTCAGAGAAGATTTTAAAACATTTTTCCCCATAGGGTCCTATGTTAAAACTACAGTATGTCCGCTGAAGGCGGCCATCTTGGATGGAGGTCAGGGTCACTGGACACAATTTTGAAAATTGACCACTTAAAGACCATCCATGCCATGTTTGCTTTAAATTGGCTTACTGGTTTCAAAGAAGAAGATTTTTAAACATATTTCCCATAGGGTCCTATGTTAAAACTATGTCCACTGATGGTGGCCATCTTGGATGGAGTTTTGGGTCACTGGATATAATTTTGAAAGTTGACCATTTAAGGACCATTCATGCCATGTTTGCTTTAAATTGGCTTAGTGGTTTCAGAGGAGAAGACTTTTAAACATTTTTCCCATAGGGTCCTTTGTTAAAAATATGTTTGCTGATGGCGGCCATCTTGGATGGAGGTCGGGGTCACAGGACATAATTTTGAAAGTTGACCACCTAAGGACCATTCATGCCATGTTTGCTTTAAACTAACTTACTGGTTTCAGAGGAGAAGACTTTTAAACATTTTTTCCATAGGGTCCTATGTTAAAATTAAGTCGAGTCATGGTGGCCATCTTGAATTTCCGATCAGCAAACGATTCACAAATTTAGTACAGGACCACCCAATGATCATTCCTGCAAAGCCACAATTCAATTGGCTTAGTGGTTTCTAACAAGAAGATTTTTAAAATTTCGACCAATCAGAACACATTATGGGCCCTGGCAGCCATGTTGGATTTCCGATCAGCACCAAAAACACAAATCTTGTATATGACCATCCAATGAACATTTCTGCCAAGTTTGGTTCAAATCTGTTTTGTGGTTTCAGAGAAAGAGATGAAAATGTGAAATTCCTATAGGGTCCAATGTTAAACTAAGTCGAGTCATGGCGGCCATCTTGAATTTCCGATCGGCAAACGATTCACAATTTTAGTACAGGACCACCCAATGATAATTCCTGCAAAGTCACAATTCAATTGACTTAGTGGTTTCTGATAAGAAGATTTTTAAAATTTCAGCCAATGAGAACACATTATGGGCCCTGGCAGCCATGTTGGATTTCAAATCAGCACCAAAAACACAAATCTGGTAGAGGACCATCCAGTGAACATTTCTGGCAAGTTTGGTTGAAATCTGTTCAGCGGTTTCAGAGAAGAAGATTTAAATGTGAAAAGCTAACGGACGGACGACGGACGCTTACCCATGACAAAAGCTCACATGGCCTATGGCCAGGTGAGCTAAAAAAAAAGGTTTTTAAACAAAAACAAAGGGGGTTAAGGTGATTAATGCCACTGTCAACAATATTTCAGTTATATCGTGGCGGTCAGTTTCATTGGTGGAGGAAACTGGAGTCCCTGGAGAAAACCACTGACCTGTCTGTCGCAAGTCACTGACAATCTTCTTCAGATAATGTTGTATCGAGTACACCTCGCCTGAACCAAGTTCGAACTCACAACGTTAGTGATGATAGGCACTGATTGCATAGGTAGTTTTAAATCCAACTATCATACGCTCACGACCACGATGGCCCCTCAAAATGTAGGAAGGGATGGTGTACTGTTACAAATTTAATAAATATTCGTGGCTCTTATATTCCGAGTTTTGCAGTTTCAGGCTGTTTCGCTGAGTTAAGTTCTCCAGTATCTTGAAACTATTTTTTCGAGTATGTAGTTTTATCCAAATTTGAAATGATTGACATAATTCTACTTGGGTTATCTTTCTTCACACAACTAAAAATTCCCCTAAATCGATTTTCAGAGACGATTTGTCTTGTGAATACTTTCAACTTGACTTGATTGTGAATAATATTTACACACCCCTTACATTTGTATAAAAAAATATGTATGGTATATGGAATAAAAATATCTTTCTCTAAGTGGTTAACCAAGACAAATATCTGTAACAGTCGAAGTGATCCGCGTGAAAACTTGCTTTCCGATGATGATCTCGACTTAGGAAAGTCTCCCGACAGAGTGGATATCACTTTTAGCGAGATAATTTTTCCACCCGATGTCATTATAGGCCAGGATTTCCTGCTGAAATATGTGAAGAAATTTGATTATCAGAAGTTAGTCCTACAGACTGAACAGACAGCAATCCAATGTTGGATCGCTGGAGAAGCTGCAATGATTTGCAGAGTGGAAGTCAGTGAGAAAACTACAATTCCAGCTAATTCCAGAATGTTCATACCTGTTGAAATACCATGTTGTGAGAAATTAAGTGCAAACTGTGTTGGTGAGCCATCAATTCATATTTTTCAAGAAAAGACCATAGCCATAATGTCATGTTTATTACATAATTCAGGAAGTGTCAAATATGTCAGTGTCCACAATGTTGGCGATATTGATGCAGTTATACACCAAAAACATAAAATTGGGTGTCTGTGAATCTTACTACGAGAAAGAAATTAATTATGTGTGTCATTAGGAATTGAGTACTACTGCAGATGACCAAAACGTTGCCAGATTATTTGAAAGGCTTGATAGAAAGGAGTTCTAATAATTAGCTAAATTGCTATGTAAATATAAAAGTGTATTTGCAAAATCTTCTTAAGATTTAGGCAAAACACATTTGGTGCAGCATTCAAATTAATACAGGAAATGCAGTTCCTATTAGACAGCCACCAAGGAGGTTACCTTTTGATAAAAGACAAGAATAAGAAAGAAGAAATATAAAAAAGGTTAGAAATGGGGGTGATTGAACCATCTACAAATGCATGGTCCTCTCCTATTGTGCTAGTGGCGAAGGAAGATGGCACCATAAGGGTTTGTGTCGCTTACAGAAAATTTAATTCTGTGACTGTTAATGATGCATATCCACTGCCAAGAATATACGAGTGTTTGGATGCCCTTTCAGCAGCAAAATGGTTTGGGTGTATAGACTTAAGCAGTGGTTTCTGGCAGCTGAGAATGACTGACTCGGATAAGGAGAAGACGGCATTTTCCATAAGCCAAGGATTGTACTAATTTCGAGTGATGTCATATGGATTGGCTACAGCACCAAGTAGTTTTGAAAGGCTTATTTAACATTTTAGACCCTTTACCTAAAACCATCAAGGAAGTAAATATTGTCTTGTATTGAAAGATTGTTTCACCAAGGTCCATATGTTGTCACCAGAACAATAGATGATACTACTCATTTAGTGAAAAGGTCAGCAGAGCAGATGACAACAGCCTATCATGTAGATAGACTGTTACAGTACCAAAGTGGTACCAGAAAATTTGAAAACTGTTCCTATATCTGTTATATGTAACTTTGTTTAATTTCTTATGTGAACATTGTGTTTTGTGTTAACAAGTCCGGACCTTTCGCGTGAAGGGACTTGTAGGGAATTGTTGTAGATAAAACTAGCAAGAGGGAACGTGTATTGGTTGGACTCCCACCAATGGACACATGGAGGTGTGAAATGGCGGATCCGTCTAAATTTTCTTTTCATTTGGGTTGAGCAGAGTTTGAAGATACTAAAGGGGCAATCAGAATCCGTATATCGAAGAAGAACAGACAACACAATGGCCAAAAGAAAAAGTACAAAAGGACAAACAACGATCAACAAAACATACATATAAAACTAAAGTTCGAGTAACACGAATCCCACTAAAAACCGGGGGTGAACTCAGGTGTTGGGTTGAGGCTAGTGGACCGACCATCCAAAAGTTGTTGGTCCGGTTATTATTATTTTTTGTGCATGAACAACAAAATTGTGTTGAGTTTTATGTGTTCCCTTTGATGGTAGGGCAGAGGACCGTTACCATGCCTAGTTAGGGAGGTCAACAAATTCCCTATTTCACAACGAAGAGACTGATACCTATAATATTATTCATGAAAATACAGACATGGTTTGAAGTGTACCAAGGGAGGGAAAGATTTATTATAACCATGTGCCGAGTTGTGTACTTTGCCTAATTCCTATTCTTTGTTATTGTGATAGGTATTGCTAATATGATATGCAGTCTACAATGTTTGCACCAACATAGATGCTAGTTACACTGAGCAACCAGTGCAATTACAAGAAACTAATCAATATTCATGTATCAGCGTAATTGTGAACAGACAACAATTTGAACTTGTGTATTAATTACAGAAGGATCTATTGTGCTTTCTCTATTACCCTTAAAGCTGTGCCAAGCAAAAATGTGTCTGGATACTAATAATTTACAAAGGATACATCTTCTGTTACTGTGCATGAGGTACAGATACCAAGCCATAAACTTCACACCTGAAGAAAAAACCCACAAAAAACCACTAATGTTAATTATATGTGTACATCGGTTGTAAAACAATTCTAGATATTATGTAGCTGGTTCTGTTTGTCAGATGTTAGAGAAAGATTGTAGGCTATGTTCGAAGATATTCGAAACAACAAAGTTGCTCAAGAATCATCTTTCCGGGTCTCCTCATCATCAGACGGAGGTTATATGCCCATGGTGCTCGGGCAATCCTATCAGGTATAGGAGGATCAGAGTTGAAGGAACACGCTGGACGTGTTCACAAAGAAATTCTGGAGGAGCTACGGCCAGGTACATTGTCTGAGGGGAATGGTTATTATGTATCATAACACCCGGATGCGTATAGAAGAGTAATAAGACCTGCCTCAGCGGTCAGTCGGCAGGCCCGTGAGATGAAGACAACAATGCGGGCATGACTTTCACATACCAAGAAGACCTTCCGGAGTATAAAAGATTGGGAAGCCGAGTGGAAAGTTGGTACACGGTTGGCAACGAAGGAGGCTGACATTACCGAGACTGGTGCCTCAGTTATGTTGCCTTAATCCCCAAAGATATTGCTGCGCAAGCCGTGTTCCAATGAACAACGTATCATTTTTCGCTGGCCGACTCAATATTATGTAACCCAAAGGCTATATCAGCTTTATCCAGAAGGTAGTCCGAGATTCCTCTGTCGTTTAACGGCATTTATAAAGTTGCTGTAGCCGTTCAACGTCAGAGGGTGCTATGTACGGAAAACAGTGAATTTGCCTCACCGGCTCTAGGATCGTCACATTTCCACGTTTCGTGGCTATCGGATTTTATTTTCTATCAGAAACCCTTATATAAATCGCTTCACCAATCATTTTTCTATTCATTCAAAACCATCTTACCCTCAGAAAGTGGTGTTACACTCCATTACAGCACGATTTTGCCTTAGATCCTATTATTCCGCCATTTGACTTCCATTTTCGAATCTACACACGTGATCTCGCGATACTAACTGAATGATGATAGCAACGCATTGCATGATGGGAGCTAATTAATGCAGCGTGCCAAATTATTTGGAGCATTATTTGCATACGTAAACAACATTCAAATCACATGGAAGACGATACATTTAAGCGTATTCTGCAGGACAAACAGTCCATCTACAGATCAAAGCAGAGCAGAAGGAAATAATACAGAATGTGTTGGAAAGAAAAGATTCAATGGCAGAGTGTTACCAACGGGCTTCGGAAAGAGCATGTGTTACGTTTCCCCTTTTTGTTTTTGGACAAGGTACTACATTTTTTTTTTATGGTTATCTGTAATTCACTAAATTTGCTGTTAAAATCATTACCAATCAATATAATCAACTGTATTAAATTTTATGTTAATTGTTCAGCCTTAACAGGCGCCTATGATTGGCAATAAATATATTTGTTTGTTTGTTTATATGCAAATCATCTCCCATGATACATTGCGGTAATCGTAGTTTTCTCGTAGTCACGTGACACATGTTTGAAAAATGGAAGACAAATGTCGAAATCATAGGATCTAAGGCAAAATCGTGCTGTAATGGAGTGTAACACCACTTTCTGAGGGTAAGATGGTTATGAATGAATAGAAAAATGATTGGTGAAGCGATTTATATAAGGGTTTCTGATAGAAAATAAAATCCGATAGCCACGAAACGTGGAAATGTGCTGACCCAGAGTTGGAGAAGCAAATCCGCTGTTTTCCGTACATAGCACCCTCTGACGTTGAACGGCTACAGCAACTTTATAAATGCCGTTAAACGACAGAGGAATCTCGGACTATCCAGAAGGATGATGGTGATTCCAATCACATAATTAGCTAATGAAATGATTAAATTATGTTGCTGAACTTGTTTTAATCAATGCATTAACTAATCATATGATTATCTTTTAATCACTTGATTAGCAAGTGTTAACCCAAAATGCAGTTGGGCAAATATTAAAGCAGCTTGCATGAATCGACTGAGCGCACGTTACTGCGACGTTGTTTAAATAAACTTAGTTTCTGATTTAATGTGGTTGTTATTAATTTTTATGATGCCATATCTACATAATTCTTATATCATAATAAACCGTAGGATATGAGGAATAATTTTCCGACAATATTTATGAAATATATTGATGTTTATTCTGTCGTATCCCACCACGGAATCCCCCTTCCGTCTTAAAAACGTCCCGTCAGATGTAACAATTCTGTTACAAATTGATCAGATTTTCGGGCATTTCACGAAAACGCATACACGGAAATCGCACCAAATCTGCTAAAAAAGTAAACGTCACAATTCTTCCAACGTAATGTCTCGACGGCCGTCGTCCGTTGAGGTTTTTTGTTTTTATCTGCATGTATTTAAGTCCATTCAATGTGTCAGATACTGAACTGAAATGCTGATCACCAACTTTAAAGGCTTTTCCCGATAAATTTAGGTGAAGGTGAGTAAATATTTGTTCACAGTTGTGCAGATCTATATTGTAAAAAATAATACAAGAAATTTTGAAGATGACTTTTGAAAGACAAAGAAATATTGATCGAAATACGCAGTCTGAATGAAATGTCCCCTTCTTAATTTTACTAAGAAAAACAACGTCGCTTGGAATTTTAACGATTTATAACGCAGCACACAAATAAATCATCGAAATTTGTATGTGCCAAGCAGTTAGTTCTATTCAAAGGCTACCATTAATACCCATCATGAGTATATTAAAAAATTAAAACAAACACGAACAGAATAAAATGCCAAGTCTGAATGGAGTGTCCATTTCATCAATTTCGACGTCAAATGTTATCCTTGGTTGTGACAATTTAGAAACGCAAAAAGGGAAAACAATATGGTAGTAATGGCACGAATACAGCGAACGAGCGACAATATAACCAAAGCAAAACAAAAACCAAGAATTAAAAACAAAGAAAACAAAACCAAAACAAACAAACAAACAAAAGAAACGAAAAATAAATGAGCAACATGAATAATGCAAAACTTGTGTGTTTTGGAAGCTTAGTAGTTCATTATTCTTGTTAGAATCGAAAAAACAAACAATATTATTTCGACTATCTCACGGAACATTTTAATGTATTAAAATACTTATATATATGTACATTGTACTTCGGTTGTTTAAGTGGTTCCTACTTGCTGCAAAATTGTATCACTCAAGATCCACTTGTGAAGCAGGTACAACATTTGGTTTAAAGCGTCACAACGTTGAAAACGTCGCTTTTTAGCGTTACGTTAGGTTACGCTACGCAACATCTTGCGTGCAGTCATTCCTTCTGTCTGCAGCAAAAAGGAGAATGAAGTGACTCCCAAAAAGCTACCCTGATTGAGAAAGGCTAATTTCATCGCGCAAGAGGAGTCAATACTTCGAAGAGAAGTAGAAAACAACTTTGATGTGTTGAAAGAAAAGCATTTTAATGCTGTGATCAATATGGAGAAAGCTATAATTTGGTCAGAAATAACGACCAAAATTAATGCTTTGAGTGCTGCACCAAGTACATTGATAGAAGTTAAGGATACATTTGACATCCAAAGCCAAGTCCACCTTTACAGAATACAGTAAGGAAGCAAATAATATAGGTGGATGTCCTGCTCCAAAGAAACCAACTTTTTCCGTACATATGGATCACGGTAAATCTATATACCCTCCACTTTCATGATTGGGGCATACAAAATCTAATACAATATAGTTTCTTATCCTTCACGTTTTACTTACTTGAAATATATGAAACCCACAAAAATACAAAAAGAAAACCTATAATAGTCTATTTAGTAAAGACAATAAGAAAACAAATATATATTGACTGCCATGGAATTGTCATTGCAATTCATGATTTCACACGCAGCTGAATATACTGTGTTGATTTCATGAGAAAAGATTCCTTGAAAAATATTCTCTGATTCTGCTACCATCCTGTGATGTTCTACGTCTGGTGAGGCCTTCGATTTGATCCCTTATTTGACAGGTATATAATATTATCCCTTCCAAATATATATCTTTGTCTTAATTGTTCATCAGAATAATTCATCAACAGTAGATGTTGTCCTTTGGTTATTTCAAATGTAATGTTTAATAGTCTCTCACGTCCTTATACATCCATATCGTTTCTTATTAATCGTTCTGAAGAAGAATACATTTGTCCGTACTGATTTGTTGGAAAATAAGGGTAATAACAAAATTATCGAACTCCGAACAATCTTACAAAGGGAAAGTCAAAACTCATAATTATATAAACAGACAAAATCAGTCAACAACCGGAAAACTGTGAAAACCGTAATAACTCTTGACTTGGTACAGGCATTTCTAAAGAAATGGTGGGTTGAATCAGATTTTAAAGCGCCAAACCTCCCGCTCTCATTACGGATCAAAGGTTCCGGCTGTCACTATAACAGTATTTAAATACAGGAACAAAATAGGTAAAATAGTTGTCAAAGCAGTACCATATTCAGTGAAGTAAATGTCAAAAACATTTTTACGTCACACATTGATAAAAAAATATTTTTGACATTTTCTTGACTTCTTTATCTTTATACATTTTCACTATATGAAAATGCATCGCTTATAATCGTCTCTGCAGAGAAGATTGAGTTTTCATGATGAGCAGAATTTGTATTATTCCCAGGCAGAGAACATTAAGCATGACATATCAAAAGATGCAAAGGGTAAAACGACAAAGAAAGTCAGATTGAGAAAATACACTATATTGTTTTGAGCAAATAAATAAGACAAACATTACACATTCCTCTTTTCAGCTTTGTCAAACATCTTGATGGAAGATTCAACAAGTCATGACAATTAAAACATTTTAGAGAACCTATGAGATATATACGTTTTCATTCCTGGAAAACAAATGCAAGAGTTAAGTAAACGTTCAGTGTTTAAAAAACATCATTCTACTAGGAAAGCAGATGGCGATGCTAGATGTATTTTTCCCTCAAAAGAATAAAAAGATAACAGTCAATTCAAAAGTTGGTAACGCTTAAAATTTGAAAGACAACAAAACTGCATATAAAAAGGCATCAAAAACCATAGAAGAATATCGGTTCAAAAAGACATCATTTGCTGGGAAAGTAGACTGCTTCCAACATGATCAAAAGTTGAAGTTGTATCAATCACAGAATCGTGGTTAGACGAATCAGCAGAAAACTAAGCGATCACTGTGTAGTACGATCTGGCAGAACCAGATATTGTGAAAGAAAATGTACTTTCAGATATATCATATTCACTACGAAATGGTTGAGTCCTTTGTAAATTAAATTGATGGATTGTTGTTTTAACATCAAGTGAACTGTATTTCAGCTGTCTTTATTATTTACGAGAACAAGCTCACCAACAAAATTTCATGAAGTGGCATCAAGATGGGTATAGGAGTGTTTTTTTTTTTTTTTACTGAACTGGAGAAACAGGATTTATGTCGATAGTACCAGGGAATTTCGCATTGCAACGGGTCATCAACGACCACTTATAATAAACTGTTCTAACGAATACATTTCTCGCGGTACCGGCGATAGATGTCGCATCCTTCCATTATTATTAAAACTGTCGCATCCATCCATTATTATTAAAACTAAGGTTTTCCTCCCTCAGGCATATGTGACCTTAACCGATTTGGCGATCATGTTTGGGGCCTTTGGTTAACGTGCTCCCAAAACTTTTAAACTATTTGGCTTTCCAATCTTTCGACTTTCGACCAGAAGTTGAGAGAGAGAGAGAACATGGTTCTATTTAGCCCGTAACGTCTTAATATTAAGATTTAAACTTGAATCTCTATGCCTTTCTGGCCTATTTTTGGTTTCTAACCATTGGATAACGGGTTTTAATTCAACATCATTTATTTGAACTTCTCTGATTTCTTTTATAGGGTTTTGGTCTCGGCCAATGGTCAACTGGTTCCTGGTTTATTAGATATATTTGTTATTGAAATTTACAGTTCTTAAATAATGTAATTATTATTAAAACTAAGACTCTCCCCCCTCAGGCATAGGTGACATTAGCCGATATTGGCGATCCTGTTTAGCCCTTTTGGCTTACGTGCTCCCAAAACGTTTTAAATTATTTGGCTTTCCAATCTTTCGACTTTCGACCAGCAGTTGAGAGAGAGAACAGACCAGGGGAACAGCATGCAAATACTGATGGACTTTCACGCCAATGTTCCCCGTGTAAATTTTGTTCTCACTAGGAGGAGAAGGAAGCTATATACCTAGACCAGTATGTGAGGGCAACAAAATCATGTGCTGAACCCTCGACAAGTAACCAGGAACCAGTTCACCATTGTCCGAGACCAAAATCTATAAAAGAAATCAGAGAAGTTCAAATAAATGATGTTGAATTAAAACCCGTTATCCAATGGTTAGAAACCAAAAATAGGCCAGAAAGGCAGAGATTCAAGTTTAAATTTTAATATTAAGACGTTACGGGCTAAATAGAACCAATTAATTGCTAAAAATAAAATTTGCATAGAAAATATTTTGACCAAGAATTTTGACTAGATGGGTAGAAGCTTACCCTCTTCCTAATTCGGAGGCGATTATGGTAGCACAAGTTTTTAGAGGAATTTATATCTCGGTATGGATTACCACGTCAAATTCACACCGACCGCGTCAGTTTACCTCTAGTTTTTAAGAATATATGCGAGATTTATCGGATTGACAAAACCCAAACAACGGCTTTTTACCCACAAATAAGGGTAATAACAAAATTACCGAACTCCGAACAATCTTACAAAGGGAAAGTCAAAACTCATAAGTATATAAACAGACAAAATCAGTCAACAACCGGAAAACTGTGAAAACCGTAATGACCCCGACTTGGTACAGGCATTTCTAAAGAAATGGTGGATTGTGTTGTGTCGATGTATGGATTTAACCTATGTATTTACCAGATTTAACTAACACATGTAATAGTGCAAACATACTTTAATTATCCATTGTTTACAATCCCTATTTCCGTTACAGCTTGTATTCAACAGCAGTCAATTATATAGTCTGGTACCCGTGACCCCTCGGATTTTTTTGTTTGATATCGGGGTCAGGTAACGGCTGAATCCATGTTTTTAATGGCGGCCGCCATAGCGTACAGATATTCCCATCTCAGCAAAGGAAATGATGCACAGCATTGAATGAAGGCGTGTCTTAAGTGGGTAATTGGCACAGTTCAGATCAGATACGTTTGTTTGTCCCTATTAGTTATTTTAGAGGTTGAAGACATCACGCGGAAATGTACTTTTGGTCACATTACACAAAAAAAAGGGGGGGGGGGTGGTGTTATCACGACACACCATCTCCAGCGCTCCATTTCTCCAATCTAAACAATGTCTGAACCCGAAAATGTTTTTAAAACAAATAAAAACATATTGAAATATCCTCCCAGTGTAACCAAACTGTATGACACGTCTGTTTTATCTCAATAATTACTACCTTGTCAATGTACTTAGGAAAGTACAACTTCACAACTTGTCTCCATTGTCTTAACTTGTACATGTGCCCCACAATAATGTGTGCAATCCTTTACATCTATTATTGGTTGCAGTATGATATAAAGAAGGAAAATGTCAAAAATAAATATCTTCTACAGTAAAAAAAAGTTACAAGGTACTAGGTGTCACAAATCTGTCATCTTTTTAGAATGGTGCATGACTCATTGTCCTATAAAATGAGTTTGTCCAACACCCAAGCTTTTCTTGAGTGATAGACAGGGTACACCGCTTCCATATTTAGGCCCTGTTCCTCTCTGATAGAAGTAAAAGGAGATATGGGGTAAATGTCGATGAGAAAACGACCCATAACCATCGGAATTAATACTGCAATCAAATACAAAAATGAGGCTAATGACAGCAGTTTTAATTGATGAACATGTTCATGAAAAGGTATTTAATGACAGAATTGCTGAGCTGCTTGCCTTATTTGTGATCAAAGAAAGTGCATTATACTTTGAGGGGCTACTATTATTTTAATTTGCATATTTCTTTTTTATTTTGCTTGCTTTTAATTAATTTGTTTTTGTTTTATGTTTTGCTTTGCAGTTAGCACAATCCAGTTTGATGTTTGGATCTTAGATACATGCTATGACAATAGTTTCATGCTTATGATACTTGCTTCTATTTATTTGCAATTACATTTGTATGGTCCTATTGTCAATAAAAGTCATCAGAAAAAGGAAATTCTTATTCAAACCTAGTTAACACAGCCTGATGAATGAATGAATGAATGAACCACTCATTGAAGTTTTAAGGTGAAATTCAGCACAGGATAGTGGATATAAAGGATTTCAATCAATTCTATATTTTAATTAAAATATGTTGAAAGATATACATTGTAATATTTATAGCCTAGATTTAAGGTGGATTCAGCATAAAAATGTATATCAGTTAATCTTCTTTATTTACATTAAATATCCTGAATACTTTAAATACTCAACATGAAAGATGAGTTAAGGAATAACACTTGGACAGTACAGCTAAGAATTGTGCCAATTTCACTCTCTATGTTGCATGGTTAGATCTTTTTCTCAGCTTCAAGAAATAGTATTTGGTTGAAAAGGATGGTCATATTTCTAACATTCATCATCTAATTATCCACATTCTTGATTAATTTGGTTAAACTTTGTATTAAACATTGGACATTGAAATACTGATTATTAGGTGACCTTGACCTTTATTTCATGCTTTCCTTGAATGCCATTTGGCTTTAAGGAGAAGGGTGTATCTATAAGACACTTTTCAAAGTTTGAAAACATTAAGTTTCTAAAAAGGAACATTGAGTAAAAATTGCATAAGGGTTTAATAGTCAACTAAAACTGAAGTTATCATACAGAATCTAAATTTCTACAGACGATAACAATGACAACGCCATACCATTTTACAACCTCAAAAATTGTTTTGGGGTCGTATAAAAAGGGAATAGGATATAGTAAACTTTCAATGTGCTATGTTTTTTTGGCAATACTTTATTTGTTATTTGCTAATTGTGCTGAGTTTCTATTATTAGTTTCTTTATTTATTATTATGACAACCAAATAACACATACATGTACAATGCATAAAATATCATAAATACATGTATCCTATTTTCATACAATGTAATACTCTCCTTGTCAATGAGGTTTGCTACGGAGATATTGTAACAAGTACACAATGAAAGGATATAGAGTAAATGTACATGAGGCAAAATCCCCAATTTATAATGAGTAAAACAAAGCAATAGAACAATGATATAATTGTTATTTTTCATCTTGCAGTCAACATGAGGTCTTTGACAATGAGGAAATCATCATACTTCATATTTAGTTCAAGACGGGTCATAGCACCTGCTTAAGCAGTATTCATTACGAAATGTCAATCAACACTACATCCATGTAATTCATGATGATATACTGTAAAATCGGAAATTAATGCGTTCATTTATTACTGCGATCTAAGAAAATTTAATCAGCCCGGATTGCGATTTTTAATTAATGCAAAACTCAAAGATCTCTAGTGCAAAATGATACAAATGCTTCTAAAATACGAGTTTTAAGTTCAGTTGCATTTTCCGCAATAATGAAACATCTCAATAATTTCTGAATTTACAGTATGTCGGTCACTTTGAATAAGCAAGAACATTGATTCAAAGTTTACAGAATTGATTGAAGTCCTTTATTATGTTTATATCCTCTATCCTGTGCTGAATTTCACCTTAAAACTTCAATGAGTGGTTCATTCATTCATTCATTCATCAGGCTGTGTTAACTAGGTTTGAATAAGAATTTCCTTTTTCTGATGACTTTTATTGACAATAGGACCATACAAATGTAATTGCAAATAAATAGAAGCAAGTATCATAAGCATGAAACTATTGTCATAGCATGTATCTAAGATCCAAACATCAAACTGGATTGTGCTAACTGCAAAGCAAAACATAAAACAAAAACAAATTAATTAAAAGCAAGCAAAATAAAAAAGAAATATGCAAATTAAAATAATAGTAGCCCCTCAAAGTATAATGCACTTTCTTTGATCACAAATAAGGCAAGCAGCTCAGCAATTCTGTCATTAAATACCTTTTCATGAACATGTTCATCAATTAAAACTGCTGTCATTAGCCTCATTTTTGTATTTGATTGCAGTATTAATTCCGATGGTTATGGGTCGTTTTCTCATCGACATTTACCCCATATCTCCTTTTACTTCTATCAGAGAGGAACAGGGCCTAAATATGGAAGCGGTGTACCCTGTCTATCACTCAAGAAAAGCTTGGGTGTTGGACAAACTCATTTTATAGGACAATGAGTCATGCACCATTCTAAAAAGATGACAGATTTGTGACACCTAGTACCTTGTAACTTTTTTTTACTGTAGAAGATATTTATTTTTGACATTTTCCTTCTTTATATCATACTGCAACCAATAATAGATGTAAAGGATTGCACACATTATTGTGGGGCACATGTACAAGTTAAGACAATGGAGACAAGTTGTGAAGTTGTACTTTCCTAAGTACATTGACAAGGTAGTAATTATTGAGATAAAACAGACGTGTCATACAGTTTGGTTACACTGGGAGGATATTTCAATATGTTTTTATTTGTTTTAAAAACATTTTCGGGTTCAGACATTGTTTAGATTGGAGAAATGGAGCGCTGGAGATGGTGTGTCGTGATAACACCCCCCCTTTTTTTTTTGTGTAATGTGACCAAAAGTACATTTCCGCGTGATGTCTTCAACCTCTAAAATAACTAATAGGGACAAACAAATGTATCTGATCTGAACTGTGCCAATTACCCACTTAAGACACGCCTTCATTCAATGATGTGCATCATTTCCTTTGCTGAGATGGGAATATCTGTACGCTATGGCGGCCGCCATTAAAAACATGGATTCAGCCGTTACCTGACCCCGATATCAAACAAAAAAATCCGAGGGGTCACGGGTACCAGACTATCAATTATAGTACTTAACAGACAGATGCATGACTAGACACTCACTGATAGAATCAATACTCTATACAGGTTGAATCAGATTTTAAAGTGCCAAACCTCCCCTTTCATTACGGCTCAAAGTTTCCGGCTGTCACTATAACAATACTTGAACAAAACAGGTAAAACAGTTGTCAAAAGCAGCACCAAACTCAGTGAAATAAATGTCAAAGATACTTTTACGTCACACATTGATAAAAAAAATATTTTTGACATTTTTGTTGACACCCCATCTTTATACATTTTCACTATATGAAAAGCCATCGTTTATAATCTTTTCTGCAGAGACGGAATATATTTCGACAAGATCTTGGTATCGGAATAAACAAAGTGACGGTCTTGTGGAACGGTTTAATCACACAATTGAAGACATGTTAAGTAAAGCTGTCCGGTGCGACCAAAGAAATTGGGACGAAAATTTCCCGTTATTAATGTTGGCATACCGTTGCTCTGAGCATAAGAATATCGCATTTACTCCGGGAATTATGATGTTTGGTCGAGAAGTTGAATTACAATACCCTGTTGGTTCTCTGTTATGGCTGCATGACATAACAAGGAAAAGGCCTTTGTCGAAAGCTACAACTTCATGGGAAGGCCCTTGCTAAGTAATCTGGCCTAGTTTATGCCATACTTGTATCCAAACATACCAAACCAAAGATTGTCACCTTGATAGATTGAAAGCATATTCTGTTTCTCCTGATCATGATACTTTATTTGATAGTTTTCAGAACTCCATAAACACTTTTTCTCAGAAAGGAAGGGTCATTTTGATGGGAGACTTTAATGCCCGCACCTCAAATTTAAATGATTTCATTGATCTAGATAATATCTCACACACAAATAGTAACTCGTATTTACCAACAAATTATTCTGCAGATCTTCCTCTAATCAGAAGGCAAAATATGGATACTTCAATTAATGAACAAGGTAAACACCTAATTGACCTTTGTATCGAGTCTAAAATAAGAATTCTCAATGGTAGAGTGATGGGTGACTCCCTCGGTAGTTTCACATATTATTGTACACAAGGTAAAAGTTGTATTGATTATATTGTTAGTGAAGACATTGTAAATAGTTTCAATTTTCTACATGTTCTTCCCCCAAATGAACTGTCTGATCATTGCATTATTTGGTTTAGTCTTAAAACTCCAAATAGCTTAGACAGTATTACAAAATGTAAACAAGATGATATATACACTTATTCAATACCAGGCAAATTTTGTGTTGACAATGGAAAATCTGATTATATAACTTTGCTTGAAAATGATGAAGACCAAGCGATTGAATATTTTTTGTTACACGTATATGATCCCGATAAAGATATAAATGTTCTTACTGAACAACTCACAAATATAATGATCAATGCTGCCAAAAATCTTTTCGATTTAAATCATTTAAGAAAAAGAAGAACAAGAAGAAACACGACTGGTTTGATGGCAATTGCTTTTTTATGAAAAGAGAACTTAGAAATCTTGGTAAAAAAATGCACACATTTTCCAATGATGTAAATATACGTGTTAGTTTCCATAGATTACGTAAAGAATTTCAGAAAACATTAAAAGAAACTAAACATAAATTTTTTAGTGCTATGATTCAGAAATTAGATGATTTGCATGAAAATAATCCAAAAATGTTTTGGGAAACTATTGACAAATTGAAAGGTATATCTATAAAACAAAATCCCATTAGTATTTCTGATTGGCACACATATATGTCTGACTTATATGAATCTAATCATAGTGATATTCCTTATTTTGATCTTACATCACACGACTTATCAGAAGTTGGCCCGTTAGATTTCCCTTTTAATTGTGCAGAGGTTCGTAAAGGTATTCTGAAGCTGAAAAATAACAAACAGCCTGGTATTGATCTTGTCCCTAATGAGTTTATGAAATATGGTATTAACAAATTATTACTACCAATTGTAAATTTATTTAATAGATTATTGACAGCTGGTAAATTTCCTATGTGTTGGACTATTTCTTGTACCACATTTATACATAAGAATGGTGATATTAATAACTGTGATAATTATAGATGCATAGGTCTCACAAGCTGCTTCGGTAAATTTTTTACATCTCTATTACAAAATAGACTACATAGATTTTTAGAGGATGAACATTTATATAATAGATTCCAGGCAGGTTTCAGACCAGATTATCGAACTACTGATCATATATTTACTATAAAAACTATATTAAATAAATATCTTTATAAAAATAAAAAGCAAGTATTTGCATGCTTTGTAGACTTCTCCAAAGCATTTGATTCACTCTCGCATGAAGCTCTATTTCAAAAATATTATACACTTGGAATCAAAGGAAATTTTTTTTCAATTAATTTGTAATATGTACACACATTAAAATTTGTTGTGAAAAAAGACCATACTATTACTGATCCCTCAATTTTAAGGAAAAGGAGTCAGACAAAGCGATGGGTTAAACCCATTCTATTCAATATATTTATTAACGATATTGATTCCATATTCTCTTCAGATACTTGTTTTCCGGTGCAGCTTATTGATACAAAACTAAATTGCCTATTGTATGCTGATGATCTACTTTTATTATCAGAGAGTAAAGAAGGTCTCCAATCTTGCTCAGACTCTCTCAAGGCCTATTGTGACAGATGGAAGTTGAAAGTAAATTTACAACTATTCTTGCACTTAAATATTTCAATAGGCTAAAACAACTTCCCTCTGATAGGTTGCTTGGAGAGGTCTATGAGGTAGATAAATCTCTATTTATTGATGGACACAGATCTTGGCAAAAATTTATTCACAACTCTCTACAAAATTTGAATTTAACTAGTTTAGATTTTGACATTAATAAAATAAATCAGTTGTTAACTGACCAACATTCTAAGGTCACTTTAAATAAACTACAACATTTATCTACTCAAGAACATGATAATAAACTATTTTTCTTTGCAAATATCTACCCAAAAGATTTTATTTTACAAGATTATCTTTCATTAAAACTTCCAGTAAATATTACTAGAGAACTAACCAAATTAAGATTAAGTTCTCATAGCCTTTTAATTGAAAAAGGTAGATATTTTAGACCGAAAATAAAAAGAGAAAATAGATTATGCTCTCAATGCAATCAAATAGAAGATGAACAACACTTTCTTATTCATTGCACTAAATTTGCTAATGTTAGAAAACTTTTATTCAAAAAATTAAGCATTAAACTGCAAGATCTGTGTCCAAGTGAATGTATGAAAACAGTAACTCGATTGTTAAATCCAATAATATTGATGACACTATTAATATATGTCACTATATCAAAGATTGTATGAATATCAGATAAGTTTATTTTTCTTTAATATGATATTTTGTCATTTAAAAATGTAATGTATTCATAATTATATATGTTTATTGATTTAATATCATGTTAATGTGGGGAGGACATCAATGTTTGATTGATTTTTCTTATTAATAAAAACTTGAAAACTTGAATTTTAGGGAACCAGAGACATAAAAAAAATATTATTTTTAATTTAATTAAGAATTTTTTTATATACCAACAACAATACTCACGACACTGTTGGACATCTCAAGAGGCACCAAGCCGACCACCATGGGCCGAAGCTTGCATGTACAGTCACTGAATGTACGCATACGTGCCCAGAATCGCGGAAATACATGTTAAAGAACCACCCCCGTCATTCTCACCAACATACAATTGCAGCACCCGCGAAGACATCGGAGGTGTTCCCCATGACACCACTCCGTTCCCTAGAGCCAACAACAGTGTGGCCACCAACCATTGAACAAAAAAGAGATTTTGATTTACTAAACGAGGCCTACTAGCAGAGTGGGGTAGATCTTGAGCCACCCAGAAAAGTTTTCGGGGAGCACCTTCTGGCGATTCCCGAAACTTTTCACCAGTAAGGAAAGTAGTAACCACAAGTCTCCCTAGATACTTGACATCCAAATATCTATTGGCAGCAGTAAAATTTCCGCCACCAGTCTCTAATGAGATAGCACTGACCGCAACCAGGGAACTTCTGTTTTATAAGACACGCACAGTGTCTGCAACACCTTCGTGTGAGACATCATCCTCCGTGATAGATTCCTCCACCACCTTTACCTATGATAACAATAACACTGGAGTCACCTCATTCAACGTCTACCATTGTGAAAGATGCCGAGACAAAATATAATTCTAAACCGTCCGCCCGTTCAAACAAATTGTACTGCTTTCCTCCTATTGCCCGATGGAAGTAAGTACAGGTTTGACTTGTTTCAGTCGTATCATGCTGCGATTGTGGGAGCTTTTATTTAGTATTTACTTACCTTGCTTAAATAACACTATTCAGATTTTAGTTGAATTCACTCATAATAATGCTATTATTTTTTGATCAGATGCCATATCAAGATTGAAAGATGATGCAGTGCCATATGTGTTTGACTTGGAGAGTAAAGGACAATTGAATTTGACTTTCAGTATAAAGCTGTAATAGAATCGTCTGAACAGAGATGAAGAAGCAATCGTGATTGTAGATGATGTGCCTCTTGAACAAGGAATGCAATGTGACATTCCTACATTTGGTAACTTTAGTATCGAGAATGTACAACATGAGAACAAAATTATAAATTTTTACACTGGGTTTTGATGACAACAATCATTTCTTGATGTTTTTCCAATGCCTTGGACAAGCTGTATATGATCTAGATTATAAATCTTCTCTATTGGATCCCAATGATATGCTGTTTATGACTAATGAAACTAAGATAGGCAAAAGAGGACATTGAAGTTTCCGATCCCGTATAGTAATACCATGCATACATGTTCTGTTCTTTCAACTCACAGAGTTAAATATATGGCCATCAAAGGAGATAATTCAACATACTATGCCATCTGATTGTCAACAAAAATTTAAGTAAAGCTCTCCGGTGCGACCAAAGAAATTGGGTCGACATTTTGCCGTTATTAATGTTAGCGTACCGTTCCTCTAAGCATGAGAGTATCGGATTTACTCCTTGTAGGATGATGTTTGGTCGAGAAGCTGAATTACCGGTGGATCTTTTGTACGGACTTCCCCAAAAACCAAGAACCGTGCACTAATACCAATTACGTTGTGACGTTGTCAGAAAGACTTGATAAAATTCATAAACTGGCATTTAACCAAATGGCGTTGGTGCGGGAACTACAGAAAAGACAGTATGTCATTAAAATGAATCAAACAGAATATCCTGTTTCAGAGGACCCGAGACATAAAATAAATGTTATTTTTATTTTACTTAAGCATTTGTTTTTAAAACCAACAAAAATTTTGTGAATTGTTTATTTAGTTTTTTCAGTAGTAACCCAATATTTAGTTGTGTCAGATGCGATTTCTCATACGACGCTGTTGGACAGCTCAAGAGGCACCACGCCGACCGCCATGGTCCGAAGCTTGCATGTAGTCACTGAATGTACGTTTACGTGCCCAGAATCACGGAGATACATGTTAAAGAATCATCTCCGTGATTCTCACCAAATTCCAATAACAGCACCAGCGGAGACATCGGAGGTGTTGCCCATGACACCACTTCGTTCGCCAGAGCCAATAACAGTGTGGGAACCAACAATTGAACAAATGAGATTTTTATTTCCTATACGAGGCCCGCGAGCAGAGTGGGGTAGATCGTGAGCGCAGCACCTAATTAAGGGACTAAGTCCTAAATACAGAGTGATTGGGAAAGTTCTTAAGTATTTATTTTAAAAAAATAATAATGATGTCATTTTTCATATAAAAAAGAATGCACATTGCAGTTTTCCCAGTTTTCCGGTTGTCGACTTATGAGTTTTGCCTTTCCCTTTGGAAGATTGCTCGGTAATTTTGTTATTATCCTTATCTACTAAGCCTAGAGTGGTACATCAAGACCGACTGAATCCCTACCAAGAGAACAATATGGGTCATTATCAAACTACACTTCCTTTTCTGTTATTACACAATTAAAATCAAATATCAACCAAAATGATTGGAGAAAACATGATTTGCCCGAAGGCACAACATTTTTGCCATAGTTTTTAGAATGGATATTAAAAGATAAGGGTAATAACAAAATTACCCAACCCCGAACAATCTTACAAAGGGAAAGTCAAAACGCATAAGTATATAAACAGACAAAATCAGTCAACAACCGGAAAACCGTAATGACCCTGACTTGGTACAGCCATTCTATCTTATTGTTATTAATAAACGCTGTCATGCGGAATCTAGTTAATTTACTTATGTGTTAGTTATTATTTAATATGGGAGCGAAGCTCCCACAGCCGGAAGATCACTAGACAAACAGGGTCTGTGTCCACCACAAAAACCGAGCGCCAGTACCTTTAGCAAGTGTCTGGGTGGAGTTTATTCTTAAAAGATACCAATTTGTAACAAACAGGAAGATCACTAGAAAAAAATGACGTGACCAAGCTTGCTTATGACGTCATAAAATTATTATAAAAAGACTGATGAGATGCCCATCAGAGTTAATGATGCAACTTGGTAGCTTTACTTAAGCATTGATAAATAACGAAATTAAGGACAACATACCGGCTAAGTTCGGTAATTTTGTTATTACCCTTATTTACTATAACCATGCCCAATGTCACTGCTGGTGGAATTGTTTTCCCCGAGGTCATTTCAACTTGGTAGCTTTACTTTAAGCATTTATGAATAACGAAATTAAGGACAACATACCGGCTAAGTTCGGTAATTTTGTTATTACCCTTATTTATTAATTACTTTCTATTATGTATTATGTATAGCTGAATATTGAAATGTTATGTTGAATAATAACATATGTTTAAACTGATTCTATTGAAAGAAGTCAGAATCCTCGTTTCGTTTTGAACATTGGAGATCTGAAGTTTGAAACATGTGCAGATACCATGAATTCAGACTCCTTACTCTTCGATCTGATACAAATGGAATCGCCTGTAAAACCTTAAAAAGTTGAAGGAAGAAATTGTTCTTACTAGACAGATATCCAAAACACTTTCATATAATTATGAACTCCGTGACGATGACATAATCCATTCTGACCTACCACCCCATGAATGATGCAAGACATCTTCGTGAACTCCAGACCGAATGCACTTTCTGGACTAAATTTGTTTTTCTTTAAACTGTGACAGGAGAATCCTGGACCTGCAATTTGGATATTTTATTTAGTTTCGGAACTTGAAAGGAGAATTTTACAAGAACTTTCATCAGTGCTGGACTTCATTCAGTGATTATTTGAACATTGGGGTAGATTTTACTGAACATTTTCCATTACAGTTTGCCATGGATTTATAAGATGAACTTTGGAAGGGGTCTTTATTATTGTATTTTGCCCTATTATAGCTCAGTGTTGATTTATATGCTAATTAAGCACGGCAATACTTTAGAAAAGCCATGACTTTCAAGTTATTTGTTTTTCTTTCTTTAACTGTCCAATAATGGGTTGTCAATTCTTATACAGTAAAACGTGGTGTTCCTGTTATTAGTATGTCATTGATATTCGTGTTTGGTAATGTTAAATTTTTACATGAGAATATTTCATAATTTTCCTTAGTAAAATGGAAAGTTTGTTCCAAGTATCTTATACTTTATCTTACACTTGTTACACTGCCAAACATTATTTTAAAGTTGTAATGCCTTGTTCGATCGCGATTTTTGAACATTCGGAAATATAACCTCCACAGAAAAATGGCTTGCAGTTATTTTGACTATAAGGTAATTGTGTATGTACTGTACCTTGCCTATGCTCACGAGATTCGATTTTTGTACAAACCTTTTGGCTAAAGCACAAGCAGATTTACTAGTAAATACCTTCCATATATTTGATCTCATTGTCAACTGTTGACAGACGCTTTTTAAAAAGTTTATTAATCCAAATCAACCTTCTAAAATGTCACAAAAGGGTGTTGATAAAATGCAGGAACAATTTGTACTGGTAGGAAAGTAGACATGGAAATTTACAAGATGTTAACTCACTACACAGGTCTCACTGATCATTCACTCTTGATATATTCTCACTGTTAGAGCCATGTAGTTTGTTACTCGTGACCCCACGGATTTGTTAATTTTTCTTTAATCTGTCTGAAGGCAGTGTCAACGTCGTAGGCAAACACTAACAACCCTTACAAAGTCGGTGACGGGTCTATATTTATTCTGGATTTCCCCCGCTACCGTTATGAATGATGATGTGCATGTTTTAATCAAATAAAATGCAGGTGTGGATCCAAAAGTTCTTGAAGGGGGAATTTCCAGGAGGTTAAAAAAGGGGGTTCCGGAACAGGGTTAATTGGTTTAATAATTTTATGTCTTCATGCAGTAAAAAATGTGTGTTACAATACATATATCCGTTTTTATTGCTATTTACATGTACATGTCTGACAAATTGTTTATATTTGTAAAATTTAGTTGGATTAAATTGGCAAAATTTATGATCAAACAATATTATAAATGTGATTGTTCAAAGCTGATCGTAAATTAACTAACCAACTTGTGTGAATCACCTTGACGGTACTTATGCTGGGATATGGTTAGAATAATCATTATATTTAAGTATGGCTCCACGTAAGGATCATGCAAAATCAAGAAAAAGTGATTTACCTTATGTCACCAATTCTCTCAATATTTTGTTATATGACGTATTTTGAGTAAAAATAAATGTATAGTCAAAGTTAATTTGATATTTTATCTGTTAATTTCCATTCTCTGCCAAGATCGTTTGTTTACCATCCTTCACTTCCGGTTTTGGTCAACTATCACATCACTGGACTGCAGTACTTATAAAGAACTGAGAAATTTTGTTGTGGCACATGCAAAATATAATATTTCACATAGAAATTATCCTGGAGGTACAGAGCAGAAACTTTCTTCGGTAGTTTAATCTCAAAGAGATCTAGTTGTGTAGAGTAGGACTTTTTACAACGAATCTGTCTCTTACTGTAACAATATGAATATATGCACATCGTTACAAACTCGTGGTAGACTTTCAACTGAGTAAAAGTGGAACTCAACATACAGGAAATTAAAGACATTTAGAGGATGATCTCCTTTCCATAGCGAGATAATATTGGAGGACTATGGTGTTTTACTACCTAGGCCTGTTGAAATGATATGTTTACAATATTTTTATTCTTACACTAGCTATAATCACAAGATTTTTTTAATGTAAAATTTACTTAAATTAACACAATAAAAATAATTTCTGAAAAATATAGCAAATTCACAGGATTGGATTGATTAATGTATAATGTTATGTTAATTACAATTATATACAAAATAAACATAATGCCTACCTTGAAAAATTAAAAGAGTATGGAAAGTAAGAAAATGTCTCGTCTCGTGTTCAGATTCGCATTGGATATCCTTGTGTGACATAATTTACAACAGTACTAGTAATACCCATGATTTTTTGAAAGTTTGAAATACAATAGTTTATTGTTAGTTATCTGTTAATTATAAAAACAAATTACACAATTGGGATTATCACTGTCTGTACAGGGTTATGCAATGCATGTATAGCTAGGGCTAAATAAAGTGGACAGTAGAGGGGTTGGTTCTCACCAAAAATTTTTAAAACTGAACGCTAAATGGTGCATTCAGTTACTAACTATTTTGGTACGAATCTGATTTTTTATGATATTAATGATCTCATCCTAGCCTAGATACATGTACATGTATCATGGGAAGTATATTTCTCCTTGCTACTAGTACTACATTGTAGCTATATGTTCAGCAAGTATTCAGTCAACCTGTGCCTTTGAATTTAAAATTGTCATGAAATTACTTAGCACCAGAGCATGAAGGCATATACTGCAATATTTTGTTTCCTTAATTTTCAACAATAGTCAATACTTGTTTGTTTTTCGTTACTTGGGTCTTTTTAAATTCTGAGAGTTTGTAAATTATTGGTTCATCTACAGAATATTTGGATGTGACCGAAAGAAAATAAGGACATACTGTGATACAACAGTTACATTAACAGATAGATTTTTTATGATTTTAGCATGATATGAAATTTATTTAAAATGTTTTATTTTTGTTTCCATAGCAACGATTCACATAATTTAAGGTTAAAAGTTTATTTAGTAGTTAGTTTGGTTATAAGCTATGCGAAAATGATAACATCAGTAAATACATTTTAGAGAAGTAGGAATATTATGTAATAAATGTAGTTGTACCTATTTGCTAAAAAAAACCAAAAGTATGGGACAAAAAACACTTTTTTCCAAAATATCTAAAAGAGGCTACAGACGATTATTTTTTATATGTTTTAGACAAGTGTCTATTGAACAGATACAAGCAAGCATCATTCACATAGCACCCTGTTCACAGGAGATGAAAGATAATAAAAATCCTATTTTTTTAAGGTTTTTTTTTGAAAGATGCGAAATGAGGCTGTTTGGTTGCCATGGTAACAATAATTGTTTTTCTTTCCATGGGCATTATTTAAATTTGCATTTATTTTAAGATTTGGCATTTAGTTATGAAATCAGTAATATGGAAATCTTTGTGACCAAAAGAAAATTTTATGATTTTAGCATGATATGAAATGCATTTAAAATGTTTTATTTTTGTTTCCATGGCAACCATTCACATAATTTAAGGTTAAAAGTTTATTTAGTAGTTAGTTTGGTTATAAGTTATGTGAAAAAGATAATATCAGTAAATACATTTTAGAGAAGTAGAAATATTTGCTAAAAATGTAGTTATGTAGTATTTGCTGAAAAACCAAAAGTATGGGACAAAAAAAGCTTTTTTTCCAAAAAATCTAAAAGAGGCTACACGTGATTATTTTTTTATATGTTTTAGATAAGTGTCTATTGAACGGATACAAACAAGCCTCATTCACCAACCCCTCTGTTCACAGGAGATAATAGATAATGAAAATCCTGATTTTTTGCATTTTTTTGAAGATGCGAAATGAGGTTGTTTGGTTGCCATGGTAACAGTAATTGGCAAACTTGTACTTTCTGTTCATATACGTTAATTTTTAGAAGAAGTCTTCAACATCACTAGTATGTAATTATATTATGAATTTTTTTAAATATTTTTTGAGAAATCTGTGTGGCAAAAGTGCAAATTTAGTGATTTTAAGACTGAAATAAAAGGGGTTTTATGATGTAGTTGTTACCATAGCAACCAAAGTCAATACATACGTTCTTTTATTATTTGTATGAGTTTTCCATCAAAATGCAACATATGAACCATATAAACTCCAATTTTGCAACTATCAATAAATCACCCACTGCATGATCCTTAGGTGGAGCTATACTTAATTCTTAAGATGACTAATAAGAAGACAATTTTGAATTTTCACACATGTCCATACATCGCATTTTATGGAAAACGTTTCTCCAAATAGACCAGTATTATAAGTATTAAAATGGCGAAAAACGGCCATGCCCTTAATTTTGTTGCACTAAAACGTGCAAACTTTATCGAAATTGAGACTATTTTCGATGGTATATTGAACTTCACAAGTTAAAATGCCACCCCGTCCGGTGTATGGCAGAAATGTTTATGGAAAAAATGCTTGAATTTGGGCATTTGCTTCAAAGAGTGATAGGTTTTTAAAACACCAGAAATACTTACCCAAAATACCCTTAGAAAGGATAACGATATTCCTATTTTTTGGGGTGCTTTCCGCGTGGTCCGCTTTCTATATTTAATTATGCTAGTGCGCGGAACCGTAATGTCACTTGAAACGAGTAATAAAATGAAGGCACTTGTACTCGGGCACAGTTTCATTAAGCGGTTGAGGCGCTGGATGCGTAGCAATGGTAGAAGTATGTCCACCAGAAAACATGATGTCCATCTTTACGGGGTAGGAGGCAAAACAATTGCTAAGACTTACTACAATGAATTGTAAGTGGTGAGGAGAAAACGTCCTGATGTGGTTTTCTTGCAAGTAGGCGGTAATGACATTTTGAAGGATTCTTCTCCCACCCTATTTCTCGTTAAGATGAAGCGGCTGGTATCTGTGCTGTTAAAGAAGTACCATGTCTCCACCGTGATTGTGGGATCCGTCTTCTGTCGAAGGAAACCATGGGGCTTGAGTCGAAGGGAGTACGATCACAAGAAACAGAAGATCAACAATGAGGGAGAAAGGAGATAAAGGGAAAAAAAGGGGAGAAAGGAGTCGAGGGCGAGAGAAAGGTGAAGAGGAGTGGGAGAAGACTACCCCCTGTCCTCCCCCTCATAGATTCAGGGACAGTTTTTGTCTTTGGAATCACAAATGCACATCACACCCCTGTCATTTGAAATTTAACAAAGTACAGTCCACCCCCCTTTTTCGATGTTGCCAGCAAAGCAGAAGACTAAGACTCCTTTTGCAAAAAATGACCCATCACAAGACCTTTTTAAGAGTAAATATGTATTTGTAAAGACAAACGATTACATGATTTTTTGCGGATAAATTCCAAAACAGACAAAGTGTTGTACCCTAGGCCCCTGTACCCGTTGAATGGCGTATTTGTCTTTTCCAACATATTATTTCGATTTCAGTTTCGTGATTGTGAAGGAAATACATTGCAACTATATTATGTACCAAACTCAGAGAAGTCACACTCATATATGTCTATAGAACGAGTCTTACGAGGATAATTTGAAGCACTGGAACATTCATTCTGGGCATTGCTTGTAGCGTGTATGAGTGACCCGACACGTCATCAAAGGTCATTTTATAGCACTTGTAAATAAATAAGACAGTAATATGATTGTTTATTTTTACTGGAATGGGCTCATTTTAAACATCAGATTTTATTTTCAGTATTTTTTTTTTAATTCGGAAATTTATTTTTGCCGCCATTTCATACTTCTTACGCGCAATTGTATTCCGGATTTGGCCCGTGCCGGTTTGGATGTTAAAATGTTGGCGCATGCCCAACGCCCCTGGATTTCGAGACTCCCTTAAGGTTATTTCATATTTTGTTTTGTTAGAGGGGACATATAACGACTGGATCCATGTTTTAATGGCGGTCTCCATATGCGACAAGAAACTCCATCTCGGCAAAGGTAAAAATGCATAGCATTGATTGAAGGCGTGTCTTAACTTTGAATTTTGCATCATTCAAACCAATCTCCTGATGAGGGGTTCTTGATGATGGTACGGTTAGTTACGGTTAAATATACGATTTTATTGATACAATGACATTTTGCGAAACGTAACATTTTTACGGGAAAAGTAGCGTGAAATTCTTATCTCACCCACGGGTTGAGACATAATTGCGTAATTGACCAATCAGCGACTGAGAACAAAGTGATCCACACGTTGATTATCGATTTCTTCTCACACGGTTGAGAAGTGTGAAAATTGAACAAGAATTAGAGAAATATATATATATATACAGTACCTGGCCATATTAAAGTTCCCAAAATGGCGGATGATTTTTAGTTCTCTTAATCAAGAGCCCAAACATAAGTACAAATATCATTATAAAAACAACTCAAAACTTACATTTGACTTTTAATATTTTGTTGTTTCCTTTTGCCTTAATTAGTTGATTAGTCCCGTGACGTTACAGTTGGGAAAACCCCGGCAATTTCTGTATCGAGTGCATGATTATCTCTGATTTCACGTTTGTTAATTAATGTTTATATATGTATTATATATCAATAAATTTTTCTTTAAATAAGCTTTTAAATGATATATAAATCGTTTCTGTCGGCCAAGTAGTTTTGGAGAATTTTCAATCGAAAATTCAGGTCACTGCGTGATCGATTGCAGTTGATCGGCACGTATTTTTATAGTATTTGGCGCGTCATAGCCTATTTTTAAAGGGAAATCCGCTGGATGCTATCTCTCATTGGTTAATTGAAAATAGATATTTTAAAAATAGAAATCCCAAGCTACAAGCCAGTGAAACTCCAAAATTTCTATGTTGCCGTTTACCGGATCTACGAAGGTAATGTTTGCAAAAAAGAACTTTTTTATTTTAAAATATTTACCGTAGACGCTTTGGAGACTTATTTTAATGAAGATCAATGTTCCAAGCAACCATTTCATAATTTGTTTCATACAGTTTTATTGAAGGGAGCAGCGGAATTTACATTTTCGGCATGTCACGCCATGTCGGCATGTGGTGTCTGACATTTCGGGGCGTAATAGTAATGGCGACCGTTAACTCGGCACATTGCTCAAATGTAATGATGATTATATGTGATAAAAACACATGAAAACAAGAAACAAGAGAAAATCAAAATAATTTTTTTTGTTAATAGAAGATATAGTATATTTAATATTTTCACTGAAAGTAATTATTTCGTGAATTTTAGTCTAAATGTGCCCCCTCCCCCTTCCACTGTTTCTATATTTTGTGGATGCGCGGAAGATAAAAATTCAGAGTTTTAATCTTTTTACACTAATGTACAATGATGATGAGTATCAAAGTGAAATATTATGCATTTAACCCTTCTGTTAAGTGAAGACCAACACTTTTGCCCCCCCCCCCCCCCCCCCACCTCTTAGTTTAATAAACAGCTGGTTTTAAATTTTTGTTTTCGCCCATGGCCATGCTATGGTACAGCCCGGGTAAAATAATTAGACCAGGGCAGCTTTTGCGTTTTAGGGTAAGCATATCCTGCCATACAATATGTATTTTAAATTTTATTACTACTAAGGATTTTTAGTTCTATTCTTGCAGAAAACCATGAATGTTTAAAATAATCTGAACTGATCGAAATGGCAGAAAACTTGGATTCAGCAATATGTTCTCCAGATTTGTGGTCGTCTGAATACTTCGGTCCATTCTCTAAGAAACTTGGTGTTACAGTTCAAAAGTTGAACAGTTTTACTAACTTGTATTCCAAAGAAATTCCAGTTGGCCTACTTAATGACTTGAGAAATGTTTGCCATAGTGACGAACAATGCTTAAATCATTTAATTGCTCTAACTGGAGAAAATGTGCAAAACTTTAACAAAAGCAGCCTTAGGAGAAAAATAAAAGATACAATTGACAAAATAAAAAAAAATGAAGATAAATAAAGATAAAAATTTAAATGTCTTTTTGGAAACCACATTTAAATTCCCAGAAAAAAAAGAAATGAGAATTGTCAGCTCATTTGAACCACATCAACAACCAATAGCATATAAAGTTATTGAAAAAAACAAGAGGTTGTTGAACTTGAAGAAAATTTGATGTGATTTCTTGAACTAAATAAACATGTATGCTCATTTGCCACATCTTGCTTGTCTAATTATCCTATTTATTTCACCTTAATTAACATTTTCACCTGTAATTAACTTACCTGGGCATAATTTTACTATTAATCAGTTAGTAGTACTAATATGTGGAAAGTGGTAATACACAGATATTCATGTTTACTTAAAGAAAAACACAGTATCTATATCAAATTTACATCATTTAAACTATGATTTTTACCTGTTTTCATACCTGGTTTTAACAGACAGGTAACTTTTTTACCTTGCGTACAATCATACATTAATAAACTATACAGATAAAACTTGCATATGCAAAAAAAAATCAAGAAAATTGGAGTTACACTCTCAAAATAATGGAAGTTTGAAAATGGCATTTTTTTCTATATAAATTTAATGGTGCCATTTTTATTTTCATCATTAATATAGAGTAATGTTATAACAGTATTATTATATTACAGAATTTCCCCGAAACCTATACTTTTTAGGACCTTCAATTTGTCATATCTCTGCAGCCGAATGTCATAGAATAACAAACTGGCTCAAAATTCTCAGGAGAGAGAGTACTAACTGAATAAAGTAAAATCCAGTGGGATTTATTTATGTATAACAAGTCATTGAACATCCTACCTTAATTACAGCCTTGATTCGTTTAGGAAGACTCTGATACAAACTCTGAATATAATGTAAAGGGAGTGATGTTCACACTTCAGTGACGACCTGTTCAAGATCTGCTTTGGTTTTTATGTAATTCACGTGTCTCTTAATGTGAATTTTCCAAACATTTCCTATAACGGTTATGTCTGGACTCTGGCCATGGTAAAATAGGAATATTATTGTCAGCGTTACATTGTCTTGACACATGACAAGGAGCATTATCCTCCTGAAAGATCCATGCGCTGTTTCCAAAGTGTTTAGCGACAACCGGCCACAAATGATTATCTAAAGTTTCAATATATTTAACGAGTTCATATGACCATTGATAGGAACGATTGTTCCTACACCATTGTACGTAATACAGCCCCAGAACATAGCCGAGATCGTTCCTTGCTTCTCCCTGTCGGACATTATTCATGTGCATTCAGGGTATAAACGTTCATTGCATCGACGCCAAACATACATTTTCTTGTCTGCCCCTATCACAACTTTAGTCTCGTCACTGAATATGACTTTACACCAGTTATTACGAACAGTCCATATTAATTTTTGACGACAAAATGAACATCTACGGGCCCTATTCTCCTTTCTGATTGTGATTTTCTTGGAAATAACTCGTCTTTTGTAACCACTTTCAAATAAACGTCTCCTTAGTCCTAGAGAAAAGATTATCCACAGATGTGTTATTAAATTTATTCGTAAGATCCTCTAATGTTTGTCTTCTGTTTTCCCTGAAAAGAATTACGACCGATTACTGGACAATTGAACTAAAAGGTATACATTTGATTTAGTTGGTAAGCTTCTGACATTTTTTTTTGACCAGTAAGCGGTCTAATTTTTTTATATCTAGTTTTCTTTTATTAATTATTCTGTGCGGTCCTGCAATATCATGGTCGCTCCACAATGGAAGTCGAATATTTCTGTGGACGTCACAAAAGTATGGTTTAGTGAAGTATGATCGTCTGCTCTCTAATAAATGATGCGGCGGAGGAACTATTAGGTAGGTCTCCATCCATAAATACCGCAAAGGTCAAGCGAAAACCGTATACGAAAAAATAAACCGATTTGTTTACATTTGTGCCGAAAAATGCATTGGAAGCCTTCTCTATATTATAACAATGACACTATTTTTTTTCCACATTGACCCTACATTTTATTCATTGAACGTCGAGTGCCTGTGATTGAACTATGTCGTCTGCCTCTCAGACACAGGCTCTTCCTGTCATGGGGTCACTGATCGTACTTGTTAACAAGAGCTGACTGAAATGTGCCTGTTTCTTATATAAAACACATGTCACCTTGCAGTGCATGTGGTTTCAGCACTAAAAGAAAACATCAAAAGTAAACACAATTTTGAAAGTGGTCATTTTCAAACATTCTGTTATTTTATTTAGATGTAGTATGATTTGTAGATGGCCAGAACCATGAAATTTTAAAACCAGCCATTTCCGGATTTTATATTCGTTTCCATCCCGAATATCGGCCCTGTTTTTACTTCATACGACGCCATTTTACTGACAGCAAAAGTTACCAGATAATCGAGAGTATATTAAAATACAAGAATGGCTTTTAAAACAATCTTATGTACAAAGAAATATTTAACTAGCCATTCTTTGAAAATTCCAATCGCCATATGAATGAAGGGTTAACTGTGAATCGCTATATCGGAAAATCGATAATAGTACCGGAAAACACATCACACGAGGATATATATAAACGTCTAAAATGTTAGTACAACGATATCAAAAAAGATGTTAAAATATAACAAAAATAACTATAAATCTACAAAAAGACTATAATATTATAATTAAATTGACGGATATTTCGCTTGACCGACATGCTTCATCAGCGTCTGTAATCTGATTTGAAAAATTGTCATGTGACCATCAGTTATCGTGACGTAAATTACTAAAAATCATAATCTTGAACTTTATACTTTGGGTGAATTTGTTACCCTCACACTAGTTTTAGTTTTGAATGGGTGTATCAAACTTTCAATTTGTTCTACAAAACCGGTTTCAAACTAGTTTGAAATTAAAACCGGTTTTTTATTTGTTTATTTCAAACTAATTTTGGTTGGGAAAACCTATCAAACCTCCGGGGGTGGTTTGGAAGGTTTCTGGTAACGTAACGCTCACGAAGAAGATGGCAGACGCAGCAGACGTACAAAATATCATTGATGTTTTACTGCAATGTGGGGAATGCAATGACATTTTTGAACAGGTGGAAATGTGTCGGGGACATTCCTGTTTATGAATGTTTTATGATGGAACATATATTTTTACCAAACTTTCAACAACTTTCTGAATTTTAGTTCTGCAAATTTGTTTGTAATTAAATTATGTGCACTGTACTAAAATTTGAGTTCTTGAGTACAGGAGATGCTTACCCTTCCAAAGCAACTTCTGATTTCGCAAAATTGGACAGAGTTCAATAACCAGTAATTTTGTGACAAGTTTGAAGAAAATAAAAATATCATAACAATCCACAGAAATGGTACATGTATGTATACATGGCCGATAAAATAAACAGCTACTGGCTTGAAAACTGTAAAGATTTAACTTGATTTGATTTTTGGTGTTTTAACGCCACTTTCAGCAATATTTCAGCTATATCATGGCAACCAGTTTTAGTGGTGGAAAAAGCCGGAGTACCGGGAGAGAACCACCGACCATGGGCAAGCAACGGGTAATCTTTATCACCTGCGAGTCGAGTGCACCGGTTTTTGTAATTTACAAAGCCGGGCACGAACCCACGCCGTACTGGTGATAGGCTTGTATGAGTTGTTAGGTAATCCAACTACCTAACTCATTGAGCCACCCGGGCCCTATATGGACTAAAGAAGGTTATACGGACGGACAGTGGTAAAAAAATATCTCTGATTTGTATGCATACTACACAAAAGAGAATTTGATAAGGAACCAAAAAAAATTATCATCATTGGTTGAAAAATAACAGTTCACATACAGAAAACACTCATTTTGGCACAATGGGGCCTTTTGCTTCTATAATTTTTTTTTTGTTTCCTGTTCTTTTTCAATTGTATTGACTCGTGATTTTGTGTTGGCTGACCCATTGATAAACCTCATGACAAGATCTTTATTTGACAATTTAATAACTTCAAATGAACAAAACCATGAATTACTTAGTCCAAAAATTTTAACAACCTTTGGAACAGTATGATTCAGTTATGGCTTTATTTGTCTACAGTGTGTCTACTATCATTTGTCGCTTTAGTGCTGCAGCTGCTGGTAGATTTCTCATTTCAAAAAAGTTATTCACCTCCTCTACATCTTCAAAACCTTCTTCAATGTATTCTTCTATACTGTCATTTGTTGTCAAACAAAGTTCATGAAACAACCCTTTAGTGCACCAAAAGTTCGCTCGATAGCCATCCTGGTACTACTATGAACATAGTTGTATCTGCGCTGCGTTTGAGTTGAGTTCCCATAGTCCTTAAAAGGAGTCAATAACCATGTAGAAAGGCCATAGGCAGAATCTCCCAGTAGGTGAGTGTTAATTGGAAACATTGCTGCTTGGTTGTTTTCTATTCTATCAAACAGAGGGGAGTTTTTCAAAACACGAGAATCGTGTACAGAACCTGGCCAACCAACAAATATGTCTAGAAAATGCATCTTCGAGTCACAAACAGCCTGTATTAATTAATTGAGGTAAATGATTTCCGATTAATGTAGTTCTTCGGGCAAACCACTGGTGTCTTTATTGGAATGTGGCTGCCGTCAATGGCCCCAAGAACCCCTGGAAAGCCTTTTAGATTCATGAAACCCTGAACAGTTTCTTGAACTTTCTGAGCTTCTGGCCATATGATGTATTTTTCTAGAAGATGCGCACAAACAACATCTGATAGTATTAAATACAATACTGTAAATTCACAAACTCCATAGTTATCAGCAATGGATTGAAATGGCATTTGGCTAGACAAGTATTTGATGAAAATCAATACTTGTTTCTCCATTGGCACGATGCTGTTCTCTTTATATGGCATGAGATCCTGGAGCAAGGAATTAAAGCTTTCCCTATGCATTCTGAATCTTTTTCTGAACTCCTCATTCGTTAAAAAAATGGTAAACCAAAACCAGTTTTAAAAACTACAAATTAAGCCAACTAAACTAGTTTAAAACCTAAACCATAAACTGAAACCAGTTTGATCACAACAAATTCGCCCTTTATATTATTCAAGTATATATGTACACTAATTTATAAACAATATGAAAACAACGAGAAAATGTAATGATGAAATTTACAAACTAGCTAAGGACCAGGCACTGGTTAAAAAGTTTTAATGAAAAAAGGTTTAGGCCTTTTTGTTTATGCCTTCCGGATGTAATGTTTGTAACTCGCGGAATCGAAAACTTTCTCTTTTTTGTCTCTGATTTTCTTTCCAACTTGGATTGTGGTCAATGATATAAATTTTGGATCTGCCAAAATCATCCAACGAGTGCCCCGGCGACACAAAGTGTTGACTCACGGGCAAGCGCGTCTTTTTCGTAAGGTCACTTCTGTGTCCATTCATTCTTTTGCTGAATGGTTGGACACTTTCTCCTACGTATTGCGACCCGCAGACGTGATAGTCAAGGAGGTAAACCACATTAGGTGTTTTGCAATTGACATTGCAAAAGATCTTGTACTCCTTTCCTGTCGTCTTGCTGTGGAACACGTGTGCGTGTTGCAATTGGAGACAGCACTTGCAACGCTTGTCACCACATGGTTTACACTGGCCGACCGTCGATGAAGGTCTAGATACCGCAGCTCTGACCAGTGTATCCTTAATGGTTTTAGGTCGCCGGAACGCTACAACGGGTGGTTCAGGGCACAACTTTTTTCAATTTCTTTCCAATGATGACGGACAATGCCTGAAATTTCCTCTAAAGAGGGATGGTATACGTCTGAAAATGAAACCAAACAGTGTTAGAATTAGATTTTAGAGCTGTCAAATTTTTGTTCTTCCCTCGACGAGATTTGAACCCACACCATTGATACACTGCAGCACCATTCGCTTAGCCTTACGTCCAGCGCCCCAGACCACTCGACCACATCATAAAAAAACCCCTCAAAAAACAAGTAATCGTGTTGGGACCTCATCTTCATCTCACTGAAAAGTAACTTGTTTTTCGTCGTGATATATCGTATCGTGACATCTGATCGGTCATGCAATAAAGTCGGTCTCTTGTTTTGATTTACAATTCTGGCGCAGTACGAGACCAATGACGTCATTCTGTATATTCATAGCGTACATAAACACAGGGAATTCTTTTCAACGTCAAAATTACAAGATGAGATTAAAACAGAGAAGTTTGAATTGAATAAATTCCATGCAAGTAAAAAAAAAGATCCTTTTTACTAATGTCTTTTTTTCCTGATCATTATGCTTGTTAAATATGTTTCCATCGATGGTATTCCCCAGACATAATCGTCATCACAGTTCATGACCGTTTCTGGAATGTAGGCCAAGCAAATTGTATTTTAAAATACTTTGAAAATATGATGATTGATCATTCAGATTCTACCATTTTCTAGAAAATGGCCGATTTTACCGAGAAAATGCATACAAGTGTTCTCCATTAGTCACAAAATGGCAGATTATTTTGCATTTCCACTGCTGCTTTAATAACAAATATACCCCTTACTTCTTGGGGTAATGAAATGAAATTCACAGAGAAGATAGGAAAAGAATTAATTTAACAGCAATAATCAAAATTTATAGCATAAATTGAACAGAGAATTAAATTAAACCAGACGGAAAAATGAGATTATCTGGGTAAAAAAAAAAAACCTGTCATTATTACAAATAGCATCAACAAAACTGTATTGTTACCACTCTGTGATAATAAATGTGATTAAAATAAATTGAAATCAGTCTAATTGTTTTACAAAAATATGGCTGGATGTAGTCAATCTAATAGATTGTATTGACAAAAGCAAAAACACCAAATTCACTGGATTGAATACTTTATTATATGGGTAAGCAAGTTTAATATTTGCATCAAATAATTAATTTGTAATACTTCAATTTCAAACTATTTAAAAAAACATCTTTTGAAATTTTTCAGACAAAACAATTACACTGAAAAAGCTAAAATACTGTACATTCTTAATCTGGTTTACTTTTTAAGTTTGGTTGGCCTATGACAAAATCGTTCGCTTAATTGACCTTTGACCGGCCTTATGTGACGTAATACCCAAAACTGGTATAATATTACTTTAAGATGTCTCTGGTTCTGGTGTAAGCATGAAATATCACAAAGAAATGTTTCAGAAAATAAAAGTATGTCCTTTTTTTGTCCGATAGTAAATTATTAAATTTTTAGGACCATTATTTGCAATGAATGCACAGAAAGGTGTCTACCGTTAATAATAATGATTCATTTTTCAGAAAGGAATATCCGTTTTATCCATTAAATGAAACTATTAGCATTAACGTTTTTTTTATTAAAGGAGTGACATTCTTTTGAAAAAGAAAATAACATCATTAAAAAATATTGCATCCTCATTGTGCTATTTTTTTTCTTTGAACATATTTTGCGTCAAAATAATAAAATAAGTAATATAAATTCGATGATACATCATGCGCGGTAACCGCTATTTTTGGAATAAACCACACAGGTAACGACCGTTACCGTTTTAACTAGTATATAAATCGTTGTCTCTCAACATTAAAGATAATAACAGATCTTTACACTTGGTGATAGAGTTTTATGATTTTTTTTACTATTGGTCATTATAGCTGAAGTACACAACATTGTACCCGGGGGTGCCCATTTTGTACCAGAGGTTAGACATATCTCAACCACTCATCTGGAAAGCTGATTGTCATCAAATTTTGTATGTAAATAGTTTTACAAAAAGTGAAATTTAGAGTCGACCAATAGCCTAAAGGACAGTAGATACTTATTTATATGGCTAAGTTTTTATAAAATGATGGCTTGCATTAATTTTTGGTGATATATTTTGATTTTTAGAAACTAAAGTTGTTAAAGGAAACATCGAAGTAAAGGGGCGAAATTTGAAAAAAAAAAAAATGAAAAAAAATTCACAAAAGGGGGAATACATGCAAACCATTTGAAAAATATCAAAACAAAGAAATCGGCAACTGTAATTTCTTTTTTTACACTATATAAACGGAATAAATGACTTTAGTTTGATTTGATATGAAAGTGGTAAACTAGTTTTTTAGTATTTTTTGGAGATGCATTGTGATTTTTTAGTGTTCGCTTTTCTGTCTTCTGTAACTGGATTACCTTTTGGTAGAGACTGGACCAATCTAGGAATCAAATCTACAGGTAAGTGCCAATTATAAAACTATAATATAATTTTAGTCAATATTACCCCAATAATACAATAGCGCCAAATAATGTGGGCATATTCATTAATGTCTTGGGTAGTTATCTAAATTGTGTGTATTGTATAATAACACATTGAAATGTGATTTTGTAGAGTACCTAAAATAATTAAAATTGTCTCGGATTTTTAAAGTTTTAATATAAACAATGAGTGAAAAACAAAGATATTACTACATGTACATATAGGTTTGGCGCTTTAAAATCTGATTCAACCCACCATTTCTTTAGAAATGCCTGTACTAAGTCGGTTTTCACAGTTTTCCGGTTGTTGACTGATTTTGTCTGTTTATATACTTATGAGTTTTGACTTTCCCTTTGTAAGATTGTTCGGAGTTCGGTAATTTTGTTATTACCCTTATTCGTATATTTATTGCAATTTATAATATTCTGACTGAAAAATCGCAATTTAAAAATACAAAGCCCAGATTCGATTTTTTTTAAATCGCATAAATTTGAGCAATTTTAATTTTTTGCCAGTTTTAAACAAAAGTCCAAACTTTCAAAATTAAGCATTTTAAAATACATTTATTTAGTAATGTTTTTTTTAAGAGGGTAGGGGAGAGTTTTATTAATATTGGTAGAGGAAATCGGAGTACCCGGAGAAAACCACCGACCTGCCACAAGTCACTGACAAGTTTTATCTCATAATGTTGTATCGAGTACACCTCGATTGAGCGGGATTCGAACTCACAATGTCAGTGGTGATAGTCTCGGAATACATAGGTAGTAATAAAGCTAACTACCATACGATCACGACGACCCCTGTTTTTAAGACATTACATAACACGGTCAGACGTTATTGAGGGGAAACCCTAGCTTGGTGTTGCTGTAAGATGTTTTCTTTAAATCTACAAAATTACTAATAGAAAAGACCATGTTCAACCACATGTATCAGCATTAACTTGATTTTTCCATATTTTTGATAACTTCTTTATTTTTGACTCTCTACATTTAATCCATTCACGAACATATTGTTATTTTTGTTCTTAACATGGATTAAGATACATATAAATACCAGAAAACCCAAAAGACATGGTCACTGCGGAACCGTTGCTTTTATTTGTCTTTTTTTTTCTGACCGTTTTTGCAACTAGTAAGAGGGAAAATACCATCAAGAGCCGCTGTTCCGAATCTTCGAACATAGTTACATCCCAACAAAGACAAAAATGCATGTATTCACGAATCTCAACGTTGAAGCCATTAGGCTAATAGCTGCCATTCACTGCATATATATAAAAGAGTAAATATTGTTAATTGTTGAAATCTTAAGAATAAATGTAGTACTATTTTAAAGTGTAAAACAAATATATTTGGACAAAGTAAAAATAAGCATGGAATTTACTTCTTAAATATGCTGTTGAGCAGCGAATTAAAGAAGGAGGAAATTCTGTAAACCTGAAAATGCTCAATTGTATATGTTCCCTTTCCAGGAAAATACCAGATTGAACAGGAAGAAATTACTCTTTATGGTTTATAATCACTGGTTCTAAGCGACTAGATAAATTATTTTGTTCGTTATTACTTAGTATGCAGTTGTATCTTGCAATGATTCTACTTTAGCCGTGAGACTGTTATATACTGTCACTGATCAAGATACATATATAGCTATTCTGGTATCTGATTCGTGTAGAGCGATCAGTAAAAAACGGTAATAGTGTAAACTCGGACGTGATAGAGGACATCCCTAAAATCGATTAGAACAATGCTTGCTTCAGCTATTTCCTGACAAACTGGCGTTTGTTTTAGTCTTTTTGACGTTGTAGGATAAAAGCATTATATACGTGCATTGACCGTACAAATACAAATTATTTCCACCCGTTGCGAAACAGGCCCGAAAAGTTCACAAAAAATTCACTTTCATGCCCGTTTCTAAAGCTCGTACGAATAAATTTCATTTTTTCCCGGAAATATACATATATTACACACCATTATTAATTATTATGAGATTAAATTGCAAAACCAAAAAGTTTTAGATATTCTTTGAAGGGTTAATACCTTTAATATGGGTCTGTTAGAACGTTCTGGGGTAATAACTTTGCCTTCATGTTTGTAGGGGGTAGGACTTCCTATTGCGCTATATTGAGACGTTAAATGTTCCGTATTGATCAATTTGAGCTGTTGTTCTTTCATAGATACTCGTATATAAAAGGGAGTACGGATTGTGACAATATTTGTATATTTTAGAGTGATATTGAAATAGAAAACAAAAAAATAACACACTGTCGGAACATTTCCAATATCTAATAGAAAAACTCCTAGAAACAGAGACAAAGTCAATACTTCTAAAACACATTCATGATAGCTCACTTTCCTTGACTTGGTATAGACACTTCAATTAAAAGTGGGAGGGTTAAACTGATCCAAGTTATTCCAGAAATGCATCATGCGCACTAACTTGCGCCGTGTAAAAAGTATTGTCGATGATAGAGGGAAAACAAAAACTACGTTAAAAGGAAAAGATTCATAGTCATTTAAGATATGGATATTTCATACGGTCAAACAGACCGTCATGACGACTGTGTAATTTTTGTAGCAATGATTTCAATCTAGGAGCAACGTACGAGCTGTGAAACGTAAACTCCGTACGCTGGTGATGCCGGAATACTGCTACTGGTGAAAGGAAAGTTGACTATTGGAAAAGGAAACTTTATTTCATGAAAAAGAATGGCCAACGAAGACACAAATATCTTGTTTTGAGGATGATGCAAATCTTTATGTTAAAGAAACTGACTATACCAAAATGCTGATAGTCGGCATTCCTAAGGGTACCAGCAGTGCTTCTCTTTTCGTCGACTTGTTCCTTTATTCGTGTGGAGCAGACTTCATACAAGGGCTTCTCAATAAAAGCAACAGCAAAAAAGCTAGCCAGGTCCTTTAGTTTCATATGCCGCATAATAGATGATGCAATTTCATTAAATAAGTTTGATGACTACTGAAAACGAAAATAAAGGACACCACAGATACAGCAATGGCTGCTTCATGTCATGACCTACACATAGAAATTGACAGTGAGGGCCTGTTAAGAACGGCACTTTACGAGAAAGAGACTATTTCAATTTTCCTATTGTGAACTTTCCATTTATATGTAGCACTTAAATATGGAGTATATACCTCTCATGTGATATGATATTCCAGAGCTTGTGGTTCCTATTTCGATTTACATGATCAAAGGTTGCTGCTAATGAAGAATCCACTGAACGAAGCGTTCCTAGTGGTTAAGTTGAAGTCTTCACTACGAAAATGTAAATGTCGATATTGTTACTTGGTAAACCGATACGGAATATTCCTGTTACAGATGACCACGGATATGTTCCGTATGTCGTTGTCATAATTTCCTATCTCCATTTCCTCTTTCATTGGTTATCAATATTTTTAACAAGGATCCAACCCGATTATTTGTGGTGTTCGTGTTACCCAATCTTGGGTTTTCTATGTAGTTTTATGTGGATCATTTTTTGTCTTTTTGTCCTTTTTGTTACTATTTTATGTGATAACATTTTGAGTTGAACTAAATATGACTATTGTATGAAATTGCATTGATAAATTAATTCAGAATCTCAGCTGTTATCGTTTGTTCTACCTAAATCTGAATGTGTGTTTAATATGGACAATTCTGTAATCTGAGAATGCTCCATTCTATTTTGGTTTATAATTTTCAATAACAGTATTCCTTTAAAATATAACTGTATACATCATTACTAGTGAAAATGCTATTTTTATCCTAAAATGACAAGCCTTTGAAAAAGGTTGTCCCGACCTTTCACACGTAACTCAAAGTAGTAAGTAGACCATAAAGATTCCTAAATATGATAAAAGGTACACATAATAACCGAATCATAACGATATCTAAGATAGTTAATACTGTATGAGGTTATTATATGTTTATTGGTAAATTATAAAAAATAGGATGTTTAGACCATTAAAATGTTGATTACTTCAAAATATTTCAATTTGGTATTGGGTACGGCTTGACATTATTTATGCGTCATCATCATGACACAATCATTCGGTTTCATACCCGTTGTAAAAGTTATTGTACATTTATATATTTCCACAGATTAATGTTGTATTGATATGAATGGGGGTGTGGACGGGTGTATCGTTATTGCGTACACAATTAACCCACATTAGTACCAGGTTTACTCATTCAAAGAAACAAATCCAATATTTAGCGACATTTACAAATGAGAAAATAAAATAGTCTGTTTAACTTTCACCGACTCGTCAGTCTCATCAATTTTAAATGATGCTTTCTTAATGTAATATGTTGTCATTAACTGAAACGTGCTTACTTTTGCGTTCAAATATCCAACATTGTTGTTTAAACCCCGCTAGTATGTATTTCATTTCAAAAGAACGCCTTAGATTGTATTTATCTGTATAAGAAGTAAGAATAAGGGTAATAACAAAATTACCGAACTCCGAACAATCTTACAAAGGGAAAGTCAAAACTCATAATTATATAAACAGACAAAATCAGTCAACAACCGGAAAACTGTGAAAACCGTAATGACCCTGACTTGGTACAGGCATTTCTAAAGAAATGGTGGGTTGAATCAGATTTTAAGGCGCCAAACCTCCCGCTCTCATTACGGTTCAAAGGTTCCGGCTGTCACTGTAACAGTATTTAAATACAGGAACAAAATAGGTAAAATAGTTGTCAAAGCAGTACCATATTCGGTGACGTAAATGTCAAAAATATTTTACGTCACACATTGACAAAAAAAAACATCCTTGACATTTATGATTTCTTTATCTTTATACATTTTCACTATATGAAAATGCATCGCTTATAATTTTTTCTGCAGACGGAATATATTTCGACAAGAAATTGGTATCGGAATATAAACTTTTTAAGAGATCGAATAAGGCGAATCTTTTTATAGCCCTGGTCCAGTAGCCTGTTTCTCAGATGAAGATGACGTTTCAGGAAATCAGAATAATTGCTACTGGCCCTTGCATAGCGAATCAATTGCGAGATGTAAACACCATATGCAGGAGAAGCTGGTATATTGCTGCACATGTTTGGAAAATTTATGATTTTAAAATTGAAGTCGTCCCGCTTATCATAAATTTTAGTACTGAGTTGACCACTGTCGTCAAATTCGAGGTATAAGTCCAAAAATGATGCGGACGAAGCTGTATCGGTGGTCTCTTTAACTTCCAGCTCTGGAGGATATATCAATGGAAGAAATTCTGCAAATCTAGAATTATTGATAGATAAAACGTCATCAATATACCTGTATGTGAAATTAAAGGCTCTAGCCTCATGAATCTTCTTATCTTTTACAAGCTTTTGAAGAAACTCCGACTCATATGAGTATAAAAATAAATCGGCTAGAAGAGGGGCACAATTCGTACCCATTGGTATGCTGACGACCTGCTGAAACAGTGTCCCTCCAAAGGAGACAAATATGTTATCGATGAGGAACTCCAGCATGTTTTACCTTTTTGAATTTTGTTTGAAAAATATGTGGAATACGAACAAATATAAAATCAAGATCGTTGACTGTTGACAGCAGCGTAAAACCACTGACGTAAATTCGCACCCAATACCCACATCAACTATTTTGGAACTTCCAGATACTATAGACCGGAGGTTTTGCTTGTCAGATCGTTATAAACTCCCATTAAGCTTGGTAGCTAGTAAATATAACGATATTTAGATGAACAATTGATAAATGAGACAATAAATGCAAATACTAATCCACTCGATCCACGATCGATCATGAAATCACGCACGGACGTCCCAATAAATTAATACGGTTGATTTTTATTACAAATCATGCTCAGACGATCACACTTCTATACTTGTGTACAAAGTGTAAATAAACATAATTTATTCAATGATTGATTGATTTATTTTTGGTGTTTAACGCCACTTTCAGCTATATCATGGCGACCAGGTTTAGTGTTGGAAGAAGCCGGAGCACCCGGAAAGAATCACCGACCATGAGCAAGGAACTGGTAAACTTTATCACTTGCGGGTCGAGTGCACCTTTTTTGTAATTTACAAAGCGGGCGCGAACCCACGCCGTATTGGTGATAGGCTTGTATGAGTTGTTAAGTAATTCAACTACCTTACTCATTGAGCCACCCGGGCCCTTAATTTATTCAATTCTGGTCAGTAAATAAACTTTATTTATACCAAATCGGATCACTTTCAGTGAAATGATTTCAGTCCAATTTTCTCGATTTATTATATCACGAGAATTAAGATCACTTACAATATTGATGCATGTGGCTTCTCATATGTCTCAAAGCATTGTGCATGTAAATCATTTGAACAAATGCAAAATCTGCATACGAAAATATGTATTCATTTTTCTTTTATTTATTTCAGAAAAGGTTCCAGTTAAATTAAAATACAAGGATACATTTCGTCACAAAAGATCAGCTGACAGATACCCGAACGAACTTTCATTCGAGTACACCTCTTCTTCTTTAGGAAAAATTAACATCGATTTGAAGAAAAATAACATTCAAACATTACCACCAGTATTATTATATGATGGGAATGAACTGAAAAATAAAACAGATATAAATATTGGGGTAAGTTTAATTTCTCATTATGAGTTGAAACAGAATTGATAAATATTTGTCAGGACAGCTCAAGAAATGAGTTTAATAGCTTTTTTCTTTATGATTTGATTTTTAGAAAACTACACGTATTTGTTATATGAACAAAAATATGTCGAACTGATAGTGCTGACCCAGTGTTAATGTAGAGGTAAAACAAAATAAATGCATTGTGTTGTCTGTCCTTCTCCGATTTACGGATTCTGATTACCCCCTTGGTATCTTCAAACTCTTCTTCTAGCATAGGATTTAATAGCCTTATGCAAGATATATTTTCACTGCGAATGGTCGGTCGGAACCTTTCCATTGAATGTCAAGATTTAAGGGACGAAACTCAATAGGCAAATTATGCTTGGTGATTACATAATTACAACAGTTTTTTTTGAGGGTTTAACAGGCAGTGACCATGAATTTCTGTTGATTTTAGTCAGACATGGACATACACATTAAATTCTCGGCCGACACACTCGTATAAACAAAATCAAAGGCAAAGTATATATATGACATCACACCGATGAATCTATACAACCCATGCAGATTCCGTCACGATCAGACATTGGATAATTGTAAATATGATAGATTGATGAAACCTCACATTCAAATCTAAATACATTTTTTATGTGATAAAATTACAACGGTGTGATAATCTATAGATGTCATGTTCCCTCTAGGCATTAATATTACATTCCTCCCCGTTTTAAGTACTACATTGTCATATACACTATCAGATTACCCACAAGGCATTGTGTGTAAAGCTAATTGTGTGCGTTGTATTTATATATTCTGTGACAGTGACCCAGCAAACTGTATATTTAACAGACCTAGACAATACGAAAAGGTTATATTAAAATTTAACAAAATAAACATGTTTCAGTGTTATTTTTTCTCAGTGCTTTGCTGCCTTTATACAATATATAATATGATTGTTGTTGTATACTAAATTGCAATATTGAAACTTTGCTCTTTGGGAACGATAAGTATAGTTATGACGTCAACTCCAAAATATTTGGAAAAGCTCGAACTTTTATAAATCAATCAAAAGATTTTAGGGCTATCTATTGTCTGTGCTTTGTTTTGCTGTCATTAATTCATGTGTATAATTTGTAAGGAGAGGACTTCATATAAGTTGGTATAACTTGCTGTCCAATCCTATTGTTTATGTACAATAAACTATTATTAAAGTAAACTAAATTGCAAAGAATGTGCAGGGACTAAATATTAAGGAAATTTCGAAGATACCAAATGTGTAATAAAAAATGGAAGAAGGACAAACAATGCAATGACCAAAAGAAAAAGGACAAAAGGACAAACACTGATCTACAAAACTGTACACAGAAAAATAAAGATTGAGAAATTCGAACCCCACAAAACAAAAGTGTTGGTGAACTCAGATGATAGAGAGAGAGAGAGCGTTTTTACTGATAATTTTAGGTCTCATTCGATATATATCAAAGATTAAATATGTATAATAGAGAGCAAAATGATATTTTGTATTTCAACATGTTATTTAAAACGAACAACACAAGTAGATATAGTTTAACACATGTACCAAGCATAGGTACGAATAATTACATCTATATATGACAAGTGCAATCATAAATACATTCATTCAAATCCCAATAACACAAATTGTGTTTTATTACGGATAAATTCGACATGTCTGAAAATCATTTTCAAAATAACTTTCGAAAGCCGATTTAAAACAAAATTGTTGATAATTAGCAAAAGAATATAGAAGAAGGTAAAATAAAAGGGATTTTAACGTGGGTTACTGTCTCCTCTCGCAAACATTAAAGTTTTCTATGAAAAAATCCATATTAATTTCATAAAGTTTGTGTATAAGGGATGAGGGTAATAACAAAATTACCGAACTCCGAACAATCTTACAAAGGGAAAGTCAAAACTCATAAGTTTATAAACAGACAAAATCAGTCAACAACCGGAAAACTGTGAAAACCGTAATGACCCTGACTTGGTACAGGCATTTCTAAAGAAATGGTGGGTTGAATCAGATTTTAAAGCGCCAAACCTCCCGCTTTCATTACGGCTCAAAGTTTCCGGTTGTCACTATAACAGTATTTATAACAATACTTGAACAAAACAGGTAAAACAGTTGTCAAAACAGCACCAAACTGTATGTTGGAATGAATTACAAAAATACCACACTGTTCGGAGCAGTTCCAAAGGGCTAATAGAAAAATTGTAGAATGAAGCAAAATCGATACCAAAATGTATCGATGAATATTGTTTTCAACTCTTTTGTGTAACCTCTTGTCCCTTCTTGAACTTGTTTAAACAGGTCAGTTTGTGGTTAAAGTAGAAGATATTTAAAAGGTTGGCTAAAAATAAAAGTAAATTAAGCCACATCATGTCAAATTATCTACCGATAGGGGCAACATCATATCAGCTGTTATTTATATTTGTATATAGATTATACATTGTGATCATAAAGAGGTCCATGGCAAGGTATTATGAACACCTTTAGGAAAATCATGAAAATAGAAAATGTGCATGTTTGCTAACCTTTACGGAGCACATGAGTTTACCTGAATCCCCCTTTGTTTAGTGGGGTCAGTGTTGCGCAATCCCTAGTTTTATTTTGTAGTGTTTTGTAGATCATTGTCCTTTATTCTTTTTGCCATTGTGTTGTCTGTCCTTCGATTTACGGCTTCTGATTACCTCTTTGGTATCTTAGATTTACGGCTTCTGATTACCTTTTTGGTATCTTAGATTTACGGCTTCTGATTACCTCTTTGGTATCTTAGATTTACGGCTTCTGATTACCTCTTTGGTATCTTCGATTTACGGCTTCTGATTACCTCTTTGGTATCTTCGATTTACGGCTTCTGATTACCTCTTTGGTATCTTCGATTTACGGCTTCTGATTACCTCTTTGGTATATTCAAGCTTTTCTTTTAGCCATTGATCTTGTTGGATCCTGTTGACCGACTGCAAGGGACATTAATATTGTGGGTGGACAACTTCCTAATCATCGAACATATGTTAAGGGTTCTTTGAACAATGCAGATCTTGATATTCAAAGATTACCAAACAAATGCATTTTATATTTCATTACATATCATGTCGTAAAAATCATATCAAAAACCACAACATCCTCATAAAACATACCTTTCAAATAGTGATTTTTTTTTGTGGGGGGGTATCTTTGTTTTTAACAATGTTGTTGTATTGTGTATCAAAATAACCATTTTACTCGAAAATCCCACCGAACTTTGATATTCTGCTTTCGTTTAAAGTGTAATTTATTTTTTACATTTTCCTCGTGGCAAACAAGACAATGATCAAGCTCTAACGTACAGCCATAAACGGTTTGCTTTCTATTGGATTGACATCATACAAAGGTTGAGTAAGAAATTGTTATGATGCACACTGGAGCCAAGCAGACGTTAATAACATTGAAGTTTATCATTTATGTCTGGTACAAATGACGATATCATAGTGCAATGCCTAATGCAAAATAGGATAGCTGAAAGTTTAAAGCAATTAAAAGATGTGAGATAAAAATGTGAATTCATGCGCCAAGCACCCACACATTGGCAAATGCACAAACAATTTCTTCAGTTGAATATAAATTATGTCATATATTTGGTATAGCATGCATAATACCACCATCACCACCACGCTAAATGTATTACAAAAGAGCTATGGCGATATCATAGTTGACACCAAATCATCTTATTGTAAATAATAATTCCATATTGTTGACCACTAGCCACTGACCATTGCTTAAATCGATCTATTATTAAATATGCTGTGACAACAAACTGATAAATATTGAAATTTGACACACAAAAAAACATTATAGTATCAATATATTTGTTGGACTACAGTTTTGATCGTTTTAGCAAACAAGTTTTTAGTCAAATATTTGGCACGCCAATGAGAGCTATTTGTGCTCCACTGTTTGCTGATTTATTTTGACATTGTCACAAATCCAATTTCAAACAAAACTTTGAAACAACGATTTGGGTATTGTGTATACATGTAACTCATTTGTAACTCTAATCTCATCGGAGCACATGAGTTCATCCCAGTGCGTGTTGCTCAATCTTTAGTTTTCTGTGTAGTAATTCATCGACCATGCTTGTCCCTTTGTCCTTTTTCTTTTGACCCTTTGTATTTTCTGTTCTTCTTCGATTGTTGGCTTCTATTTGGTATCTTTAAACTTTTCCCCACATTACCAGTCCAGACAAATAAATTTGACAACAGTTAAACAGAAAAGGCCACGATCAAACACATGCCTTTTTCACAGTTAATTGTGGTTAATAATTTAGAACGAGGTCAGGTTGTAATAATGTTTAAAGTGTCTCTGATCAAAGTTAATATGTTCGAATATATAACTCGAAGCCAAAGGCTATCTCATTAATGTATATTGACTTTTTATAACCTTGCAGTACATTTGTTCGTGACTATGCAAACAATTCATTTCAATTTACTTACAGACTAGAAAGTGGGTTACCCATATTTTTTATGATTATGATTCATAGGTTAAATATTACTTTCTTAATATATTCTTATGATATTGTGTTAATGGAATATCAAAGAAAAGAACAAAGTAAAAACATATTTTATGACATTCATTGCTATCTGACCGAGACTTAAACTATTCTATAAATCCTTTTTTCTCGTTAGAACCGCTTTGGTTTAGTGATGTATTGTATTGCGTGTTCACCTGGAATGCGGCAATGTCTCTTTCTGGGCTTGCGTTTCCGCTGCGCCAAACCAATGACTTTGCCAAACGTGGTTCCTGTCGGTCCTGTCCCGAGAACGTAGAATTAAATAGAAATAGCAAGCTATGTCTAAACTGGGGATTAGTTTTATTTGTTTTTTTTTATATTAAGTAGTATGGTTACCTTATCCTTGTACTTTATTGAGCTAATGCATTGCTTTTCATATATCTTTATTGAAACGTCAATTCAATATCCAGACATTACTGATAGGCACGAGTATTCTCCCGCTTCCGTAAGCAAACATTTGAACTGATGTAATGTCATTGGTCAGTGTTGTATTGTTTACAGTGTTGCAGCCAATGAGTTTAATTTGGTCTCGAAACTCGCAAAAGACATTAGCTTGCGTCATAGCACTTTACACCAAGACTTATTGATCGTTTGTGTAACTGAAATTAAATGTATTGACGGTTTGTGTAACTTTAATTTTATGCTTAAACACTAGTTAAAGATATGATACATTTGTTCCATTCCTCATTCACGACTTGGCAAAACTAATACGACAGATGCCACTAGTGGAGATGGAAATGCTTACCTTTCCAGGACAACAAACGGTTTTTAATGGAGTTCGTGTTGCTCAATTGTTCGTTTTCTCTGTAGTGATTTGTAGGTCAGTTTGTCGTTTTGTCCCTTTATTTTTGACCTGTCCTTTTCGATTTACTGCTTCTAATTACCCCTTTGGCATCTACAAACTTTTCTGAACAGTTACATAAAACTCGGCATATACATCTGTCATCTAAGAAAATATCGGTCGTCAGAATGAATATCTCATGACATATGAAATGTTCTGCTACATTTGAACTCTTATCTATATTGCCAGTCCAGACACACAAACCTGGTGACAATTGAACAGCAAAGTGCATGACTAAACACATGTCTATTTCAATAATTGTGTCAGATAAGGAGGTCATGTTGTAATACTATTTAACGTATGTCTGATCAAAGTTTATATGTGTTACCTTTATACGAAGCCACAGGCTTTTCTTCATTGAAGTATTGAATTTTTATATCTATAGAAGTACGCGACTATAGAGAGGACCTCATTTCCATTTACTTACAGTATAAGAAACTAGGTTACCCATATTTGAAATATGATTCATTTTTAATTACTCCTAACAATATTAGATAATATTAGATTAATAGAATTGAACTGAAAATTCGAGTATCTCGGGGTTTTTTTAAATCAGCAAATGTATACCATTTCCTGATATAATATACTTAACTGTACGAAAAGTTTGAAGTGGTAATCAGAAGCCGTTCGCGGAGAGTACGGCAATACAATGAATGACCAAAATAAAAATGAGAAAAGAAACAATGATTGACAAAATACTACACAGACCACTCAAACTTAATCAAGTCTAGTCCTACGAAAATAAGGGTAATAACAAAATTACCGAACTCTGAACAATCTTCCAAAGGGAAAGTCAAAAATCATAAGTATATATAAACAGATAAAATCAGTCAACAACCGGAAAACTGTGAAAACCGTAATGACCCTGACTTGGTACAGACATTTCTAAAGAAATGGTTGGTTGAATCAGATTTTAAGGCGCCAAACTTCCCGCTTTCATTACGGCTCAAAGGTTCCGGCTGTCACTATAACAGTATTTATAACAATACTGGAACAAAATAGGTAAAATAGTTGTCAAAGCAGTACCAAATTCAGTGAGGAGGGTGAAACATCTATCGTGAACCATCTCCATCAACAACCCGGAGTCACCTGAAGTATTTTAACTACGAAAGTAAATGAACTCGGTGTGATCCGGAAGGGTAAGCAGTTCCTGCTCTACTAGTGGAACCCATCAGATCATGAAAACAGAGATTACATTGCATTGCATTGTAGTAGGATCTACATCAACTTATACTACCAGTTCCTATCATTACTAACGTTTGATTCCCGTCTGAGATACATCTTTATTTAATCCATTTGTCTGTTACTCGGTGAAGGTCGATGGTTTTATCCATTTCCTTCTATTAAGAGATAAAATATTACAATATAGCTGAAATCTTGTTATTAGTCTACTTGATATTGGATGAATTCTTTGCAATCACTGTTTTAACTTTTTTTTTACCACAGTCAATCGTATAATCCATTTATTTAAACTATTCTGGGTAATCAACATCCTATTATAAATAAATTAGTGTAGTCAGTTACTGCTAGGCTAATAAAATCATCGGTTGAAGCAAATTACGACCGACAAGACGAATTGTGGTCAGATATACATCTTTGTGGTGTCGAGAGTAGTTTATATATCCAGGTAAAACTTTGATTAAGCAAATTCATGAGCCGCAATATAACGTTTTCGAAAATTAAAAAATTGAATTGATTGACCATTTTCTATTCTCAAAGTGTCCTTCGCTCCAAAATATCAAACCGGCGTGCCAACCTTTAAGCTTCTTAAAACATTTTATGTAATGTTTACTACTACGTCAAGTATATATTGCCATAGAATATAAAATAAACAACCGTCAAGAAATTCAAAAATCAAAGTTGTTCAATTGTTATAACAAATACGTTTTGGAAATAATGTACTCGGGTAGCAATTGTTGCATGCTACACACTTATTAATCAAAGAGGGGTATTCTCCAATTTATTTTGTTTTATTTAGATCCCATGTCATCATACGAATTTGTGCTACATGTTTATATTTCCATTTGGTATGCGAAAATTCAAAGATTTAATGAATGCCCAGTTATATAATTATAGTTCTCATTCATATCTTGTCAATAATCAATTCATAAACACAACAGCTGTGCATTTTGATTATTTAACTCTCGTCAATGCATATATAATCAGGAAAGTGAACGGGCATATATTTGTATGTTAGGGGTATAGATTTGTGTCTTTCTACTCTTTTTCAATTGGAGGTTGGAACTGTTCTGAGAGTGTGGTATTATATGTTTTTCATTTTATTAATCAAAACAAGCACTTTGTAGGTTTGGCACATACACTTCAATAATATTTAGCCAAAGATGACAATCTGTCAAAATTGTACGATTTTCAATTCTCTTTTCAGGATATCGCTCTATATAGTAGTATAGAAAATAAAGCATCAGCATTAGTCAAGTTTTATAATAAAGACTTAACACAGTTTGATTTGGTAAGTATAAATTAGTTATGAAAATGTCAAAATAAAATGAATAGACGAAAATTTAACATTAAAGTAGTACGCAGAATTTCACGCATTGTCAAAATAAAATGAATAGACGAAAATTTAACATTGAAGTAGTACGCAGAATTTCACGCATTGTCAAAATAAAATGAATAGACGAAAATTTAACATTAAAGTAGTACGCGGAATTTCACGCATTGTCAAAATAAAATGAATAGACGAAAATTTAACATTAAAGTAGTACGCAGAATTTCACGCATATTGTAATAAATGTTTCGGAAAGAAGTAATAGGAGTATTATTAACTTCAGTACGGCTGGAAAATGCTCGAGGGGCTCTATACATACTACACAGTCAAGCTTTATATTAAACTCCTTTAGGCATTGATGATCTTAGCTTATTTTATTGTTCAAATAAAACAAATGATAGGAGATGTAAAGCCAACTACCATACGATCCTGGGGCCGGTAACTAGAAAATTCAATAAGAGTGGTCGTAAGTCGTTATTTAAGGGGAAGAAAAGGGAAAGCTAAGATTGACAAAAGGGTGTAACACAAAACGTTCTTAGCCTATCCTTTACATGTCCACATCTTCCTCTAAGATGATGTCGTACTAACATTATAGTTAAGAACCCTTAATCGTTTTACGGGGTTTCCGTTATTGGATCCACTCTTAGAAATTAGTCTCTCCCCTTAAAATTGCCCATACGATCACTCAGACGTTTTAATGCATACGATCACTCAGACGTTTTAATGCATACGATCACTCAGACGTTTTAATGCATGATGTATTTATACCACAAGTATTGTTTTCTAAATGAAAAAAAAAATAGAAGAAAACAAATGATTATTAAGTTCCTTTGATATTATAAATTTTGCCATTTTTTTTCAAGAATAATACTCAACTAAAGAACTTTTACTTGCTCATTTTTTTTTTTATTAATTATAGTTTCTTGTTATGTTTTGTTTCAATTTTACACTTGTTATGTTTTATTTCAATTTTATACTTGTTATCAATTATATTGATATTGGTAAACAGAGGATGCCAATACAATGTTATTAAAACGAATATTGCTTGAATCATTAAATGACATATATACAGTTACGAGATGTCCGTTACTCAGATGGTAAATGATCTGAGGTTGTTGTAGATTCTTTTTCCCCCATCACAGGATTCGACCCATACGGGACTTGACCATGGACTAGCCCGTTAACCGGCGGGTGTATTGCAATAGACATGAACAGCTTCCTATTCCGGTGCACCTGAGTTCACTTCTGATTCATCGGGAGTTCGTGTTGTTCATGTGTATTTGTAAATTTTTGTGTTTTGTCGGTCTTTGTTAATTGTTGTTTGTTTCTGTGTTTCCAGGGTTTGTATTTTGTCCTCAGATATTGTTCATTGATTTGCCCCTTCGGTTTTTCTATTTTCTTCTACCTTCATCATACAATTAATTAAGCTTTTTGCAGTTTTTTTTTGTAATTTGTCTAGCTCATGAGCTATTATAATCACTAAAAAGAAGGGATGTTATTGCCACAGACAAAATCTTCTCCAAGAAACTATAACGAATAAACCATCCAGATGTCACTCAAGGTCTTCAACACAGTGGACATCCACACCAGGAAGTGAGCTCTGAATTGCCCTGGCGAAACCACACAGTGTATTCGTGGTGGACACCACACAATATCCGTATATGAGAGTTAATTAAAAGGTCAAATGAAGACCCATAAACTACTGACCATATCACTCCTGAATTGGGACAGGCGCAAGGACATGATGTACCTGTCTGCCACTTCAGTTTCACTTGACCTTGATCTCTATTTCACAGTTATAGAGTGACAATGTTAAGTTTTTAGGTCTAGCTCAGTTTCTCAGAACCTATGCATGGTAGGGCAATGATATTGTGTATATATATATATATTCCTAGCGAGGTATACATGTCTGTCTGGAAGATGGCTTATATCCTTGACCTCAATTTCACAATCAAGTGATCATGTTATAAGTTTTAAGGGCTCAACTAAGACAACTTGATATTTGATTTGATTTTCTTACTGTAAACAAATACATTTGATATGATAATGATTGCCATATTAAGATATTGTATCAGCAGGCGAGACATTGTCGTGTGTCAACGTTAAATTTCTCAGATACTTTTGTTTACTTTAAAGTTGTTCATCTTTTGGGAGCTTGATAGCATTCATCCCTAAACTGCCCATTATTGACCTACATTTTAAGCTTTGTATATAATGACTGGTTAAATTTTACGCCCAATTGCAAATCTCAGATACTATGTGAAATGTTGGTGCATCTACTGTAGTCAAGCATTTCACCCTAAATAGGTAATTTTGACCTATATATCATGCTTTGTTTGATTAATTGTAAGTTGTATAATGAAAAGTCAAAATGGAGACAGGAGTTCATTGGTATCTTAGATGATCTATGTAAATGAAATCTAGATCCTATTCAAAATTAAGCTCATGGTAGTAATATAGACATTATAATGCATTTTGTAATAAAATCACATTTTATTTTCATTAACCAGACAAAAGTGCACACTCATAAAACATGTAGATGATCAAATTGTCTTATTTGTTAATATTCTACTCATCACCAACAACTTGTTGGATTAGACGATCACGTATTCGTCTACCTTGGTTACTATCTCTCTGCTGTCCCTCATGTTGGCCGTCGTCTCACAGTCTCTCGTCTATTTCGAAATTTCCTGTTGGAAGAGGAGTTCTTCTGTCTATGCATTTATTGTGCAAGCCAGCTGTTGCTAACACGACATTCAAATTTCTGATCGGGGACAAAGTTAGGCCTCTGTAAAAACAACGGAACCTCATCTTCCATATACCATAATTATGTTCTTTCTATTACTGAACGAGTAGAATTATGTGCAGTATTGTACTTCCTCTCTTTAGCAGTCGATGTAGATCAAAGAGGTGTCAAAAGCCAAGGTTTAAGCCCATACGCACTGTCTCCAAGTAACCAGTCATTATGTATCTCTCCTGACTCAAATGCAAGAGACAAATTGCAATTATTCCAAATGTGGGCATCGTGGGTCGAGCCTGGCCAACGTGCTACGACGTCTAGGAATTGGTTGTTTGCACTGCAGACACATTCTATGTTCAAAGCATGATATCCTTTCCTACATACGTACAAGTGTTCGTCCACAGATGGTGCCTTAATGGGAATTAAAGTTCCATCGACTGCCCCTAGTACCAAAGGAAATTCCTTTATGTCAAAGAAATCATACATAACTTGTGGTCTTTCTCCTACGGACATATGGAATTTTATGTAGTTTTTGATATTATTTGCAATACATTTCGAGACAATGTTGATACAACGAGAAACGGACATCTTGCTGACTCTATGAGCATCGCCGATTACGTTCATGTAACTTCCACTGGCATAATATCGTAAAGCTATCATGATTTGAAGAGACACGGGAAGTGATCGAGATCTCTTGGTTGATTTTTCCAAATCCTCCCGAAGTTCGTCACATAATGTATATATGCACTCCCTGTCAAGGCGATAGTTTCTTATAATTTGTTGATCAGACAAGAAGTCTAAGGATTTGTACGGTCTCTGAATAATCGCTTCGTAAATTGTTGTTGTCGTTGTCTTTGTTGATTTTGCAAATGAAGCAGCAACGCCATTGCTTGTAGCCAAAGCACAACTATAAACCCACTGCTAAGAGTAGTCAGGACCACTCTTAGAATATGTGATATAAAAACTTGTTAGTGATACACCCTTAAAGCCTAAAGATTATGCAAAGAGTTCTTAATAATGCTTAAAAAAATAAAGATGGTTTCGTGTTACCCGAATTATTAAGAATAATTTACGAGAGCGCTAAGAGAGCATCTTAAATCGTGGTGGTTTTCAAAAGGTTAAGGGCTGTCAATCATTTTAAGAATAATGCAAGAGTGCTTCTTGTTACCGGCCTCTGGCAATTACGACCATGGTCGTATAATATAATAAAGTAAAAGTGTAATCGTATACAGCTTTTTAGAATTTTGTTTATTATCTATTTATGTTGAATTTCTTTATTATTATTATTATTATTATTATTATTATATCTAACCGCATCGGTGGCGTAATGGTTAGCGTGCTCGCCTCGAGTGCAATAGATCATGGTTTCGAGTCCCGGTCGGGTCAAACCAAAGACTATGAAATTGGTATTTCTCCGCTAAGCACGCAGCAACAAGGAGAAAGAGCAAATACTGGTTGGCTCGGAATCAGAATAATGTGTCCGAGTGGAGTGACATGTCTGCCCGCGGACTGTTGTTTCAGTGAGCTAGCACTATAAATATCCAACTCAGCATGTTGGTCTAGTACAAAGCGGACCCCATCATAATTTCATTGAAAATTAACTTGTTCTCACCATGATATACCTGAAAAACTGCTGAATTGGTGTTAAGCAACAGTCACTCATTCACTATTATTATATCTATATTACACCCGTTAACAATTTACCTCTGGGTGCCAGGAAACCTCAAAGGTTTACGAATAATTACAATAAAAAAATAATTAAATATGTGCTGGGAATAAGAATTTCATAACTACCTGATCAGTTTCAATACTATAACTAACATTAATAGCTAAACCATATTTTTTTTCATACTCGATTTATGATATATGTTTGTATTCAATCTAATTAAAATTAGATCTACGCACTTGCTCCCTATTTTCTATCGGTTTTTTTTGTCGCTGCGTGTAGGCCTACACACGCGGCGACCAAAAAAACCCGATTGAAAATAGGGAGCAAGTGCGTAGATCTAATTTTAATTAGATTGGTTTGTATTATTCCATAGTAAGCAATGAAAGAAACTATTCATACAACTCAAGTCATAATTTTCCCTGTAATAACTTTTTTTTTCATAATATCATATAAATTTCGAACTTCCAGATGTTGAATTTCTTAAACAACCAAAGTGTTATATGGTTATTAGTGTCTAACGTCAGTTTCAGTATTTCAATGATATCATGGCGATGAGCTTTATTGGTGGAGGAAAGTCAGTGACAAAATGTATCCCATAAGGTTGTAAAGAGTACACATCGATATGAGCGCGCGAATCGAACTCATATCTTTAGTACATTGTATGTGATAGGAACTGATTGCACAATTTAGATCAAACAATCATACGATAACGGCCACTACAGTCGCCTAAATAGCCATGCTAAATGTCTAAGATGTTCTACACATATATGTGAGATATATCCCTTTTGGTAGGACAGTATGGTAATATTAATAGTCAGATACGATCTTTGAAATTAAAATGTATTGCTTAAGAAAGATATTAAGTACTAATGGTTATGGGGCATACGATCTGACAAGTGAGTTGACATACAACCACAAGATGGTGTGAAGTTTAAAACAATGACCTGAGATTGAATTTGTTGCACTATAACCTATAACCGGCGGTAAGCAAGGTATAGAATCGCTTCAGATTTCTAATGTTAATTGAGCAGGTCACATAGTACAATACCCAAAGCTACAAATAAACTTAATATGCTGACAAAGCTTTGTTTCCACATTTCTTTTATTTCTCCACATAAATGTGTTCAATATTTCTTCGGTATACAAAATACGTTTATCCTTGTCATTGACTTTGTTCTCCACCATTTTGTAACACGAAGAGTAGTTTTCTAGATTCCTCACGAAACAGGGAAGACATGATAATGCCAATATTAAATTTTCTTCTATTCTTCGTTTAATCAGTATGCCAAATTTTAGTAATATTTTTTTTTATCAGAACGGGTGGTTAAACTTCTGCATGAGCTTTCCGGCAAATTTCCTTTCGATGGTAATCAAAAATGGACTTTAACAACATAAAATATTTATTCCGTATTTGTCATAGGAGAAAGAGATTCTCCTGCTATCAGTGGATTGCGACCTGTTTCCACTAACGATAGTTAAATTGAAACATTCCTTCAACGACACCACATAAATATGTAATAAAGTACATTATTAATTCATCTATGTTTATAGACACGCACGCATGACATTTTATCAGAGTACGACCGCTAAAAGGACACGAATATCTCCACAACAGAGGGCTCAATTAGACGAAACAAATATCTGTTTTAACAAATATGTCAATTTATTTATTTTAGCACGCAACCTACATGATAGGAACATCATGGTTTACCATAGAACCAATAGAGACTTCAATATCGCGTCAGAAGAGACAAGCAGTGCCATTGGTTCAACCTACAGTCGCCCAGACAACTGCTCATCCTGCTCTGCATCGGGAACATTTTATATACGAAATGTTAAGAAATGACTATACGTTCTATAACGATACATTTATCATACGAGGTAATTCACGTTAGCCTTACAATAAAACAGTAGATATCTAATATAGTCAACACGATGCGTTTCTGGAATAACCTTCATTGTGTATGCTCAAAGTCGAAACATTTGAATATTTAAAAATATGTTTGAAATCTTTTATATATGTTGCATTTCCTGTCAGAAAAAGATGTTTCAACCTTGATTTTAAATCAATAAATACAAATGTGATGTAATTATTCAGGCATAGATGACCTTAGCCGACTTTGGGGGTTCTGTCTAGGCACTTTGGTCTACTTGCTCCCAAAAATTTTTAATTACATTTGTATTTGGCTTTCCAACCTTTCTTTCGTCTTAGGACGTACCTGATGACGGTTATTTCAAAATGGCGTCGTGCCCACCAAATTTGACATCTACGTTTTTCTGGTTTATTTTTTAAACATTAAAGTATTAGCAAAATAAATGTCATCAGATTTTCGTGGAGTAGGTATCTATTGTAAACACCGTCAATAAGAAGTGCATAGATTATATAAAACGTTTGTTTTTTTTATCGGTTTTGTTTTATTCAGCATCGAAGTATGTTTAAATGTCAATACAACTAAATGATATGTGTTTCCTAATAAAGCTAAAAAGAGTTTGAAGATACCAAAGGGATAATGAGAATTCGTCCATAAATCAAAGAAGAACAGACAACACAATGGCCGAAAGAAAAAGTACAAACAACGATCTACAAAACATACACATAAAACTAAAGATAGAGATGAATCCCACTAGAAAACCGGGGATGAACTCATGTTCTCTGGAATTATATGTAAATGTCTACGATGCTAAATGCGTATGAATTAAGAGTAATAAGAATGTACTATTCGATATAAATACATTACAAAGTTGTCATTGTCATTCAAAATGAATTCTAAGCTGTTTCTACTGGAAATTTTGTTTGCACCAACAATAACTTACATACCTCGGACTGATTTATGTATTCTATATATTATAAAGCGGAAGCAGAAAACAGTACAGATTCTGAAATACCAGTTGTACCTGAGAGACTGATAGAATCTAACAGTAATTCATCACAGTCTGTTCCTGTTTTCAATATGTCAGTAAGTAAACTTCAGTAAAGTGTGTTTAAGAAATACACTAGGATTATTAGATATGTATCCTGTCTGTGAATAATACTATCTAGCATGATGTAGAAAAATCCAGTGATTGTATATGTCTCCCCTTGTTTTCGTCCTGTCCATCCATCCGTTACAAATATTGTATGCGCAAATCCTATTTTTTAAATGAAAATTCTTTAAAACTTTTGAGGGCTCGGGTGGCTCAATGAGTTCGATAGTTGGATTACCTAACAACTCGTACAAACATATCACCAATACAGCGTGGGTTCGCGCCCGGTTTTGTAAATTACAAAAAGGGTGCACTCGACTCGCAAGTGCTAAAGATTACCAGTTGCTTGCCCATGGTCGGTGGTTCTCTCCGGGTACTCCGGTTTCTTCCACCACTAAAACTGGTCGCCATGATATAGCTGAAATATTGCTGAAAGTGGCGTTAAACACCGAATTCAAATCAAATCAAAACTGTGTATGCTTGCTTATTGTTATATAGAAGATTCGCATATCATTAAGGAAATTTGATTGGAAAAATTTTGAAAATGTTATTGCTTTCTTTATGTTGTTAGTGTTGGAATATTTTTTATCCAAAAAGTTTGTGCGCGCAACCCATCCTTGATTTTAAATTTGAATTCATGAAACTTTGCATACTTGCTTATTACGGTATGAAGATTCGCATATCGATTTGATCGAACTATTTTGAAATTATGGGTTTGTTGTTCTAACCTGAAGGAATCACTAAGCAATTAGTTGGAGATTGATTGCCTAGCGCCACTTTAAACAGTATTTAATTATATATTGGCTGCCAGTTTTATTGGTTGAAAATATTAGTTCTCACAGAATACTACCAACCAGCCGAGTAACTGGCAAATGTTATCACATAAAGTTGTATCAAGTACACATTCCAAATGCGGGAATCAACTCCTAAACTTTAGTAATAATATTCACTGAATTCATTAGTATGATGTTGAAGATTATAGCGTTCTTTATAATAACGCTGTTCGCCCGGCTATGTGTTAGGGTTGGCATATTACTCACTGGGGAAAGCACTGGCATGACCGTATTAATTCACTAAGAAGGGAGATTTGGGTTCATAAAACTAGTTTAACCCCGCCACTTTGTATAGAAATGCATGTACCAAGCCAGAAAAGTGGGTGGTAATGTATTTCTGAGTTAGAGGTATGGATTTTGCCGCCCTCTACAATTTGGTATTTGATTTTGGAATTGTTCTGAAAGTGGTATTTTTTTGGTATTTCATTTTAGTAGTAGATATAACATCATCTACCATACAAGTATTATTTTGGAACATTAACCAATTCATACAAATGTATATGTATATATTGATAAACATTAATGGTAGTAAAATATATGAACAATAAACAGAAATATTTATAATTGTATCAATTTGTTTTTATTTAGGGTAGAAAAAAGAGGTCAATTAAATTAGATGGTAAGTTATTATTTATTAATATATACCACATATATAGTCTACAGGGTATTATGAAAAGATAGCATAAACATTGATGGTAAGCAAAGCGAACAATCACGGCTCATCTCATATCATTAAACAAAAAAACGATACCACGAAATATGACGTTGGAAATTCAGGTCCTGGTCTGCGATAGATACAAATATATTTCTATATTACACTTTACGTTTTTATTTTCCCTATTTGTCTTTGTTAGCGCATGCAGCCGGTCACTATTTTCGTATATGGACCAGCCAGGTACCTGCATTATTTTAGATAAAAAGTTTAATATAGCAAATAGTTCATGTCACTTCGGGTTATATGGCAGTATATGGACCGGTCCGTCACGAAAATTATTATATGGTCCTCAGAAGCTTCGGTCCATATAATATTTTTTTGGTGACGGACCGGTCCATATACTGCCATATGACCCTCAGTGCCATGAACTATTTGCTATATAAACAAGTCGCGGGTTTTAATTTCCCACGTTTTCACTAGTTAGTTTATAACAATTTTATTGTTTAATTTTCGTCGGAACACAAAGTTCGTTGTCCGACATTTTATTCTGCTCAATTCGTTTTATTCCAGACATCAGTGATACAGAAGAGGAACACCCAAGGGTAAAAAGACAGAATGTTAAGAAGTTATACGTGGAATATCTCATTTGTATTGACTATGCAAATTTTGTCGTGTGAGTACGCAATTAGCTTTTAAGGTTTCATATTATAAAAACGATTTAAATAAAAACGTAGATATCAAATTTAGTGCGTACGATGCGTTTCTGGAATAACCTTTATCAGGTACGATGCGTTTCTGGAATAACCTTTATCAGGTGACGCTCAATATTGAAATATTGATAAGCTAAAGCTCAGTTGTATTGATGCGAAACTTTAGCAGACGTCACCACTTTTTTCTCTCGTCAATGTAAAATATGTAAATTGTTATCATTGTTTCCGAATTATTTATGATCATTAGTGGATTTATTTCACCATACGGAATTCCAATGTTTCAAGAACTGACGATATTTAAGGGGTAAATATGTAAATCAAAGGAAAGACATTGCAGTAGAAAAAAGAAAAAGGGCAAAAAGATAAATGATGATCTACAAAGTACTCAACAGTAAATTCAGAATTGAGCAACATCAGCCCCATAAGCAACCGGGGTAAACTTAGGTTTTCCGGAAGGTTAAGCAGTTCCTGTTCTACTAGTGGTACTGTTTCAATTGTTGTCAGAATTGTTTTGCAGGTAAACTTGTGAATCTATATTTCCAGGCTGTATATGGTCGTTTGTTTTCCTGGTTGGGTGCCATTGATAAAAAACGACATCCAAGCCCTTTGTGACTTCTTAGTTCAATTATGATATACATTTTTCATTAATTTAATGACCACTTTGCATATTTTGTAGCTATATGAAATTAGAATTATTCTAGGATTATTCCAGTGACGAATAACATTAAAGAAAAAATATTTGAAGCTTTAAAATATAATGGGGTTTTTTAATAACTGCGTTCCCATGTTCACATGACGAATACATATCCAGCAATTTTTTTATTTTTTTTGCAAAATCTTAAAAGTAAACTGTATGTAGGAATAATTGACCTCACAAAGTAGGTACCGTTTGTATCGAAATTTTTCAACACCAACCCGTCCTATTCACAAATCACAACCCTTTTCAACCAACCGATATTAAAATTGTGTTTCTTTGTAATTTGTAGGTGGAAAAGCATGTCAACGGCAACAGACGACGATCAAAGAAGTAAGGATGCAGAGAATATGATAATACAATATTATCTGTTCGTTACAAATGGAGTAAGTGTACATAAAAATCTTTTGCAAGCGCTAAAAGTAAAATCGCACATGTGAGAACTACTCTCATGATCACATCACTTCAGGCTTGGTCCATACCCCGCTACCTTTTTTGAAGTACCTACACGAAGGCAGAAAAGTGTACGGTCATACATATGTGTGTTAGGGTCTTTGTCTGTTTTCATGATTTTCTGGTTCTGTTGTGATGGCATGGTATTATTTTTTTTCTCATTTTTAACTGTTGGTGATCGATATTTGAGCAACTGGTAATCCATGTTGTAGCATAGTTGTTTGACAGGATGTTGCTTTTATTTACATGTACAGTCGACATGTCTAATTTTAACTAACATAACTAACAGCATTGGTTGGGTAATGGTTAGCGTGCTCGCTCCGAATGGAAGAAGAGTTTGAAGATACCAAAGGGGCAATCAGAATCCATATATCGAAGAAGAACAGACAACACAATGGCCAAAAGAAAAAGTACAAAAGGACAAACAACGATCAACAAAACATACATATAAAACTAAAGATCGAATAACACGAACCCCACTTAAAACCGGGTGTGAGCTCAGGTGCTCCGGAAGGGAAGGCAGTTCCTGCTCCACGAGTGACCTCCCGTCGTGTTAATCTAGTTACAAACCCGGCGATAAGTCATGAATGAGGAAAGGACCGGGAAGTGTTTACGACAGGTGGAACATATTCGTGATCATTTGTGACACAGATATTCCATAACGGTCAACCAAGTCGTGGTGGCGACTGTAAAACTTTCGAAGTGATGACCTCAACTTAAGCAATTTTTGCATAAAAGGCCATTTACTGATTTATGGGTATATTAAAGTGTGGCCTGTAATAAATCCATGCGACCAAATATTGAGTATATTATGTTAAATGATACAGTGAAAGTTGATTAATCCTGGATACTATATGAGACAGACACATTTTATGCTATACAAGATATATTGGATGTTGAAATATTGTAAAATTCATTGTTTTTGGCTTCATTGTATATTGAAATACTGGATAAATCAAAAAACCCTAATAAATCAGTCAAATAAAAAAATTTGAAAAAAATATTGTGTGTGTTAATTGTACTTGGCCAAAGGTAATTCATGGACAAGATTTCATAAGGTTTTGAAACTATCACTATGTTACGAGTTTGCATGGTTTTCTGTGAGAAAGACACTTAAGAAATTTTGAGTACGATTGCTAGAGACATTGAACGACTAAGCTATTTTCTGATAATCAACGTATGACACCTGTTTTACCTGTTTTGTTCAAGTATTGTTATAAATACTGTTATAGTGACAGCCGGAAACTTTGAGTCGTAATGAAAGGGGGAGGTTTGGCGCTTTAAAATCTGATTCAACCCACCATTTCTTTAGAAATGCCTGTACCAAGTCAGGGTCATTACGGTTTTCACAGTTTTCCGGTTGTTGACTGATTTTGTCTGTTTATATAATTATGAGTTTTGCCTTTCCCTTTGTAAGATTGTTCAGAGTTCGGTAATTTTGTTATTACCCTTATTAACTAAGAGGAAGCCTTGGTTTAGTAGCTTCCTTGTTAGCAGCAACCCTCTATCAAGGAAATCATGATAGGAACCGCAAGCTCTGGAATATCGTATCAACTGAGAGATATATACTCCATATGTAGGTGCTGCTGGAATGTTGCTACATGTCAATCAGCGGACTGTTGTTTCAGTGAGCTAGCACTATAAAAGTCCAACTAAGCATGTTGGTCCAGTAGATCCCATTGAAAATTAACTGATACTCGTCATGATATACTGAAAAATTACTGAGTTGGCGTTAGACAACAATCACTCGCTCACTCTAACTTTAACTTGATTGAATGTTGCTTGTTTAACACCCAGTTGTCTAACTTTAAGGGACCTCAGTAAAGTTTGTATGTACATTTGTGTATTAATACTGGACACAATTGTCACTGATTCCGTTACAATAACTTTTTGTACAATAGAGAGGAAAGTGTGACTCGTCGATCAATCAATATATGTTTTGCCACACAAATACTTTCTCCTTAAACTGGTTAATATGTATTAAGTAATGTCTTGGTTGTAAACATTGATTACCACGATACCCACGTGGTAAAGTTTATCGAGACCAACTCATCGCCGGTGTTTCACCTGATGGTTTGGTGGCGGGCTTTTCATCCATGCTACGTCTAGTAGTCACCATATAGCTAAAAATTGCTGAAAGTGACGCTAAGCACAAATAAACTAAACGTTTATTTCCGTTTTATTTATTTTATAATATTCTAATGATATTGAAATTCCCCTTTACGGTACATATTTCAAACATTGATTCCCCCAAAGCTCATTATGCTATATATTCCATCTTCTATGCCATCAAGATTGACGGTTTTATCACCCGTTTGAACATGCATTCCGATTCATAATATTTGCAATATTTTTTTTCAGATAAACACTAGATATTTATCTGCAATGACATCACAAGGTGATATTCAGGTTATCCTGGCGGGTTTTGTGATTGCTACGGTATGTATATTTTATTTCTGAATGTAGTCGGTGTTATATTAAAATTGCCCCACTCACTACCAAGAAGTATGTGTAATTTGAAAAGAGTTTCTTAAAGGTATAATGGCATACAATCAGTAAATTACAAAGAAGATACACAATAATGTTCGATAATCATATGCCAACTAATCTGTAATATATATTTTTGTGGCACATTTCATTCTCTCTTTTGAAATAATGTTTTACATATATCACCACCATTATTATCTACTGATATTGTATGTTCATTTATTTATTTTCTCTTTTATTCCACACACACACAGTTATTCAAAACAAACATTAAAACATTTAATTTACAGACCAGCGCAGCCTCGCAGTGGACAGAATCTAATGTCATCAGTGGTTCAATAGTTAATGATGGAAATACGTTACTGACCTTTGCGCAGTGGATTAATGCAAATAGAAACACGGGTGCTTTACCAGAACATGACCATGCCGCACTTTTTACTGCGTAAGTATATCTATTCTTCGATCAATATATAAATGAGTGCGTGGTTGTTGCTTAACGCCAACTCAGAAATTGTTCACCTATATCATGCCGAGAACAAGTTAGTTTTCAATGAGATGATGATGAAGTCCGCTTTGTACTAAACCAACACACTTAGTTGTGTAACTGAAACAACAATAGTTCGCAGATAGATTTGTCGTCCCATTCGGAAACATTATTCTGATTCCGAGCCAACCAGTCATTGGTTTTCTCCGTAATGCTGCGTGCATAGTCTTTGGTTTGACCCGATTGGGGCTCGAACCCACGATATACCGCACTCGAAGCGAGCGCGCCTAACCATTACACCACCGATGCGACTCGATCGATATGCAATATTACATTAATGTGTAACGAATAAATGTAATCATATGTTGGCATGACATATTTGATTTATCTTGTATATTTCTTGCTCTATTCATTCACACTAAAATCCATTCACACCCATTCAGCTGTGCGAATTATACTCCTCAGTGAAGACTCTATTATGATTGTGATCAGACAAAACAGCAATAAATACGTTTCATTTATTGAGTAATACGACGGGTGTCACTAGTGGAACAGAAACTGCTTACTCTTCTTCAGAGGTGCTAGTGAAGGATATGACCCAGTCGTGTTACTCATAATCAAGGCCGGTAAAAAAGCTTTTCGATGATAGAGGAAAGAAAAAAATCTACGTAAAAGAAAAAATGTCTCCATTGCTAAATTACACAAAATTACATGAATATTTTATGAATAAAATAAAAAACAAAAAATACCACACTGTCTTAACAATAGTGAATTTAACTCTCTATTTCCAGGTATGATTTAGCGGAACGAATTTCTGATACTAGAACAATAGGTACGAAATAACAAATATAATAAATGTATACTTATATATTGAATTTATAAAATAATTGTTGTCATTGTTATTCCCACAAGACCGTTGGCAGCAAAATCTAAGTAAGCATTTGTATCTGTAAGGATGTTTCTAATTGGATAATATTTTAAAGAATCAGACCTTGTGCGTTGGAAGTTTACGAGGATGGTTATAGAATTTCCAAGATAAGCAACATTGTAATTAGAAAATATGTGTTCTATCTACAAAGATGGAAAAATCTTAATGAAGTAAAAATGTTTGAGCATTCATTTTGTAAATGAGGTCTTCATGGTAGATCCCTTTGTATGAACTTTATTCTCATAAAATTACATAGAGCATATATGCATCAATATACATAATAAATGATTATAAGCATAAGGGTAATAACAAAATTACCGAACTCCGAACAATCTTACAAAGGGAAAGTCAAAACTCATAAGTATGCAAACAGACAAAATCAGTCAACAACTGGAAAACTGTGAACGCCATACTGACCCTGACTTGGTACAGGCATTTCTAAAGAAATGGTTGGTTGAATCAGATTTTAAAGCGCCAAACCTCCCGCTTTCATTACGGCTCAAAGGTTCCGGCTGTCAATGTGTGAACAATTGTGTAATAGTTATCTGACCTAGAGGGACGGCTTTCATTCACATTATCTACACCTTTCTATCACCATTTAAAAAAAATTAGGGAGGTCGCTAATTTTCCCCATCTTTCCTTATTTTATTTGTGCTTGTTGACATGTGTTGTTATGCATAGAATGATTGATATTGAATGAAATATTAAATAGATTGTACAAAACACTTCTGTTCTTTAAAAATAAACCTAATCTGTGACTATGTTTATTTACTTTGCTTTATGATTTAAGATGGGTATTCTAAAAAAAAAAGTACATATTTTGTTTTTGTTTCCCTTGCAGGAATTGCATATCTGTCTCGAGTATGTAATAGTTACGCTGCATCAGTGAACGAAGAATCATATAATGCTATGATAATTCATATTGCTGCACATGAACTGACACACAGGTAACCATACCAAACATGTTTAAGAAACAATTAAGCAATTCACACCACGCTATGGATACATATCCGATCCTTCCTCAATCATAACTTATCACCGGGTTAGTAACAAGAGTAAAAGGATGGGTGTCAAATGTGGAACAGGAACTGTTTACCCTTCCAAAGCACTTGAGTTCACCCCCTGTTTTAGAGGGATTTGTGCTGCGCGATCTTTAGTTTCTGTATAATGTTTTGTAGATCTTTGTTTGTCCTTTTGTGCTTTTTCATTTGGCCATAGTATTGTCTGTCCTTTTTCGATTTACGGTTTCTTCCGATTACTCTTTGGTATCTTCAAACTCTTCTTATTGATGGAGTACCAGGTGAAAACCCCCGACCTGTCACAAACCACTGACAAACTTTATCACAAAATGTTGTATTGAGAACACCTTGCCATGATCCATTAAATACAGTATTGGTTATTGAAAATTGATAATTGAAAATGAAAACGTTACAGCAATCTGCCATACTCTACAACGACCCTAACTATTCCACTGGCGCTGGATAACAAGCTTCTAAACACAGCAATAAAAACGTAGATTTCTGATTTGGTGTACACGTCGCGTATCTGGAAGAAATTGGCAGTAATCGATCTTAATCTCGTGGCCAATCATATATAGCAAACAACTAAACACATTTTCAGCTATATTATATGATAAAATTGTATTTTTCTTGTTTTCTTGTGCATTCTCAATATAATGTAATAATGATTGTATATATAGGAGAAGACTCCATAAGTTGGTAAAACTTGTGTCTGATCCTCTTTGTATCATTGATCAAATAAAATAATTATAAACTAAAAACTAAGCACAAACCTCAAGGAAATTACAACATAAACATATTGACAACTCACAAGTATGGTCAGTTAATGTTTGTATTTAAATGGCTATTAGCTAAGTAGAAGCTAGTGGTTGTATGTCATTATTCAAAGGATACTAGTAGCCTCTGGCTGTATGTAATCCTCGTGAAATAAATAAAGAATAAAATTAAATTATTCAAAGGATAAAATAAATTACTGTTTTAGTGTTATATAATGGTTATCTCTATAATACATTATGAAAATTGGTTAATTAGTATTTTACATATAATGACAAAAAATATTAGTTTTAATGGTCATTAATACCACCATCAACAAAACGAAGAACCCCCTATCAACTCAAATCAGGTGCTAGTATCTAGCTTGACACAAGCATAAATAAAAATGTGGCGGTGTAAAACCTACTAATAACTACCAGACCCTCCCCTCTTTGTAGTTTGAAAAATGATTAAAAAAAATTGAATTATGAAAAGAAAGTTTAAACAATGATGATCAATATCAAGAAGACGAACAATCTTTAAATTGCACCGCGGGTATATGTCATTTTAGCGTAAATATCACTTATATATATATATGTCATGATTAGGTATTATTATTTTTTCAGTTTGGGTGCCTCCCATGATGGATACAGCTCCAATGGATGTCCTGCAGACTTAATGTACTTGATGGCAGGATCGCTACCAAACTCTGAATATATTTCGCCAAGTCTTGCATCGAATCCTTTCTACTTTTCTTCCTGTACAAGACAAGCGGTTGCGAATTACATCATAGGCCTTGCAATGTAAGATAACAATTATGTTTGAACAAGTTAAGAATAGAAATGCTATATTCTAGTCATACTTCGGGAGGTATGAAGTTTAAATTATGAAAAGAAAGTTTAAACAGATATACTGCTCAATTGACCTTAAACACCAATCAAACAATGATTTATTAGATATATTTATGTTTGAAATTTACAGTTTCTAAAAATGTAATTAATTAAAACTAAGGTTATTGACCGTCAGGCACAGGTAACATCAGCCGAACTCAGGCACAGGTAACATCAGCCGAATTTGTCTATGTTATTTAGGTCCTTTAGTGTAAGCAATATTTTAATGGGAAAATAAGTCATATACATAATATAGGTTTGGGTAGGATTTATAGTGTTTAACGCCACTTTCAACAATAGTTCAGTTATATCGTGGCGGACAGTTTTTCTTTAAATTATTTGGCTTTCCAATCTTTTAATTTTGAGCGTACCTGATGAAGGTTATTCCAGAAACGCGTCGTGCGCACTAAATTTGATAACTGCGTTTTTATTTTTATTATTGGTGGAGGAAAGCGGAGTACCTGGAGAAAACCACCGACCTTCCGCAAGTCACTGACAAACTTTATCACATAAAGCTGTATCGAGTACACCTCGCAATGAACGGGATTCAAACCCACAACGTTAGTGGTTGTAGACACTGATTGCATAGTTAGTTGTAAATCCAACTACCATACGATCGACGTATACATTATATATAAACATGCAATCAGAGGATTGGAAAACAAGTGATTTAACACTTACACAAATTCTATTCCTAATAAAGTCCCTTTGCTTTACTTGCTTTTGGATTTCATTTTTTTTTGCTATGAGCGTACATGATGATGGTAATTCCAGAAACACGCGTCATGCGCACATCCTTTTGTCTCTACGTTTTTATTATCTAATTCGTTTTAAAATAAACATTATGACTTAAGTTCTTACACCTTATGAATTAAATTTTGTATTTACTATTTTTTTTAAGCTTTTCTACAATATTTACATTTTTAAATGGTTGTAGAAATTGCCTCCTGAATAAACCTCCTCTGACTGAAGTGACTTTGAAGTCATTCAACCCAGGTGATACAACGTACGATGTGGATGAACAATGTAGACTGACACACTCAACTAGTGGAACGTCAACTATGTGTAGGGTATGGATCAATTAAGCTATATTATAAGTTATTTACGTTCCTATCCGTAGATATGGAGATTTTAACACCAAGTACATCCTGAGGCACAGCCGAAGGGTGTACGGGCTAATAAAGGGTGTTAAAACCTCCATATCTACGGATAGGAACGTAAATAACGAATTTATCCCCGGTTATAGTCAAAAATAAGACATTTTGGGCCCCGGCGGGCCACGTAAAAGTGATGTTTTTGGAAAGAATAAGTAAAAAATATGAAAGTTTCGAGTGTTTTTTACCTGGTGTAGGGTTCTACCTACTACCTTTGGTAGAACCCCACAGTTGATCAAAGTAACAGCTTTTGATATTCAATATATAGCCACAATTAACTAAATTTGAGTTTGGAGCGTAACGTCGCGAGCTTTAACGTCATATTATCCTCGTTTTGAAAATTATAACAACATTTGATTTAACCAATCAAATGTTGTGATAATTTTCAAAACGAGGATAATATGATGTTAAACCTGGCTAGTTACATCCGGTAATATGGCCTAGCAACACTCGGGAACATGGGTTTTTCATACCCGGGGTTTTAACCAATCAAAAGTTGCTATAATTTTCAAACCGGGGATACATTTTTATATTAAAAATGTATCCCCGGTTTGAAAATTATAGCAAATTTTGATTGGTTAAAACAGTTGCTATAATTTTCAAACCGGGGATACATTTTTATCCCCGGTTTGAAAATTATAGCAACTTTTGACTGGTTAAAACCCCGGGTATGAAAAACCCATATTCCCGGATGTTGCTAGGCCACATTACCGGATGTAACTAGCCAGGTTTAACGTCATATATATATATATATAAACGTCTGAAAAAGTAGCCAGCGTATGAACCTACAGGATGTCGGATCGGAAACAAGTGTTAACGATTCTGTGCAAGCAAACACAAATGATAAATAAACGTCTAAAATGCAGCACAACAACATAAAAAAAGATGTTAAAATATAACAAAAATAACTATAAGTCTACAAAAAGACTATAATTATAATATATATATATATATATACTTACACAATGTTTACAAATTAAAATGTTATATTGAAGAAAATATCACGTGGATATAACAGGGGTAATTGATCACAAGCACTATAGTTGTTAATTGACAAATTCATCTCATATTTTATATCACGAATATAAAATACAATTTTGTACTAAATTTTTTATTCATAAATTTAAGAAGACATGTAAACAGGCATTCATTTATCAGTTTCCATTTAGATGCGATATTCCTGTCTCACTCAGCCTCTTTGAACAAAACTCATTATTTTTGTCTACTTCACGATCCAAACTGTCTTTACTGGCTTAACTGTCAACAACAATTACGAAATCATGTGCATGTTATATTTTTTTAATGTATATGTTTAATGTATGGCCTTAGAACATATAATCATACCTGTATACGTGTTGAGCTGCAAACTTTCACTTTCGATTGTTTTGGACCTGAAAAACTTCCGACAGCTTGTGAGGGGACATAAAACAAGTAAAAGAGGCAAGCAAGATTGCACACATCTCTTCCATTTGAATGTCAATAATTGTTTATAAAGGTTCCAGTGTTACCCTTTGGTTTTATTGCTCCCAAAACTTTTCGATTTTGAACGTACATGATGAAGGTTATTCCAGAAACGCGTCATGCACACCAGATTTTATATCTGCGCTTTATATTAATAAATCGTTTTACTTTTTGTATGTCCATTTTAGGAAAAATATCCAGAGACCGTGATGAAATGGTCCAGTGTCTGCTACAGGTTACAGTGTAGAATTCCAGGAAGCTCGTCGTGTTCTAGTCAGTATGCACATGATGGTACCCCGTGTGGTAACTTCAAGGTAATACGCCAGGAACTTGATTGATTAAATATAGAAATTTGATATTGTATGCGGTTTTTTTAATTGCTAATGACGGAACACAATGTAGGTCCCAACATTTTGTCATGTTTATTGTCAAAGAATACTATTCCTCTGGTTGTGAAAAATTTTCTTCACACGACAAATTTTATGGCAATTCTTAGCTGTTGAATATTTTGATTTCTATGTTTGCCAAAAAGAGCATTAATCGTTAAGCTGATTCGATTTAATTAGAAATGGAGAATGTTAATGAACATCAGAGACTATCTAACAATATAATTTGATACACTGCTTTTACTACTGTTCTCTATTTCACAGTCACAGTAGGTCTTCAACAATAAGTCCCTTGCGATTTTTGGAATTCTTATCATGAAAATTTAATTTCTGTCTGGTACAAGGCTTTGTTTTTCTTCAAAACCGCTAGATACGTCGCTAGGTGAATATACAATTGTGTACAAAAAGAGTTTGAAGATACCAAAGGGGTAATCAGGATCCGTAAATCGAACAAGAACAGACAACACAATGGTCAAAAGGACAAACAACGATCTACAAAACATACACATGAAACTACAGATCGAGTAACACGAACCCCACTAAAAACCGGGGGTGAACTCTGGTACTGATATTCCATAGGACAGTATTCAATCCTTGGCCATTTGGACATATTTTTTCCCATTAAATAATATTTCGTTTAGCATAACATGATACAAATAAGGACAACAACAAGCAATATTGACATTCCTAGAGAAATGAAGTTTCCAACAACAATATTAATCTACAAGTTTGTTATCTTTTTCAGTGGTGCCAGCAAGGCCAGTGTGTCAGCTCTGTTGACGCAAGGAATGTACCAGGTAGGTGTGGTACTGACTAGCGATTTACTTTGTAATGCAACTACATTTGTTAAAGAGTATATAATATATTGTTTTCCGAGAATCGGTTCGTCTTTACCTCCAGTTGTTTGTAGTAGGGTTCATTTCTTATTTACGGTATATGTGTTTGTTTGCATGTAGTGGTTTTCTTTTAAACCATGTGATAACAACAATGCAAAATAATTTTAAAATACTTGACTATTTCTATGAAGACACACAAAACATCAATATCAATGTTTTAGGTAGCGCGAATCAACAAATGTTACTCTACCCAATAAACATGGCGGTAGGAATTTCTCAATATTTCCCTCATTGTTTTTTTTTCAAATTATTTTTTGTTTGTTTGTGTATTTATAAGGACGTTTTTCCTATTTTTTTCTAAAAAATTTCCGTCCTCCCTTCTCCGTGTGGGATGCAAAGCGCTTTGATATTATGAGTTTGACAACAACGTAAAGACCCCCGCGACGTTATGTGCCTACAAGCCGGTGCATGGGTTTGTACGCACGGGTCATTGACCAATCAAAAACCGACATTTCTATCAAACCGGGGATAATACTATTTATATTACTATTTGGGCAAAGTCATGAATACAATGCAACATTTCACAACACAAGCAACCTACACACAGGCGCAAAGTAGCGATTAGGAATAATGGTCACAAAATAGGATTAACTATAGTCTGTAAACAAATGTATAAACACATTAGTACTTGTATTACATGTATATTATAGAAAACTCACTGCATGCACTATTTCATCTCCTGTATTTCCGGTACATTTAAAAAACAATTTGTTTGGTGTACTCAGTAATATAGTGTTACTTCAATTGTGTATGTAGTTTATTGATATAATAACGATTGCTAATACTGTCTAACTAGTTCAGCCCCGCCACTTTTCATTGAAGCGAATGTACCATGCCAGAAAAGTGGGCGGCCATCCATTTGTGTGTTAGATGCATAGATTTTGCCTCTTTCTACGATTCTATATTTGATTTTGGAATTGTTCCGACAGTGTGGTATTTTTTTTCTCAATCTTATTCCATAATTGAATATTTATTTATCTTAATGTACCATCATTGTTTGCATGAATAATATGAAGGTGAATATGCAGAAATATGAATATAATCGGTCCGTTTCATCGTTTTAAAAATCATTTGACACATTTCAGATATTTGCCCGTTTGGGGATGATCCAACGTTCAGCTGTCAAGAAAATATGTGTGGTCAATATTTAAACACAATTCGTTCAGGAATCTGCTGTTATACATGTCTTGTACCTAAAACTACAACATCTACATCGACAAGTACGTCTACTACGATGACCACGCCTACTACGACGACAACCACGCCCACAACGACGACCACGCCTACAACGACGACCACGCCTACCACGACGACTACGCCTACTACAACGACGACTACACCTACAACGGCAACCACACCTACAACGGCAACCACGCCCACAACGACGACCACGCCTACAACGACGACCACGCCTACCACGACGACTACGCCTACTACAACGACGAATACACCTACTACAACGACGACCACACCTACAACGGCAACCACGCCCACAACGACGACAACCACATCCACAACAGCCATGCCTACGACGACCACGACTACAATGACGACCACCACACCTACAACAACAACACCAACGGAATTCACGTATACTACCATCACTTCTACCACTAACTCGCCTACAACACAAACTACACAAACAGCAACAAAGCCTATTGCGACAGTACCGACAACAACATCTACTGAAGCTACAAACGTTTTAACCACAATGACAGAAAAGCCCACATCCTCGTCAGCAACTACATCCAGGTCAATTACGACAGAAACGCCCACAACTACAGTCACTACAACTGAAACCACGCCTATTACAACAACAGACCCGCCTTCTACAACGACGACTACATCCATATCAACAACAACCAAATCTATAAAGACTACAAGAGAGACGTCAATGAACCCGGTTCCCTATACCACAGATGTAACTTTTACTAGGTCATTTAATGAACTAGCTGATCATAATCTAAAAACAGCAATGGCATTATTTGTTCATCTTGCAATACTTGTATGACCTCTTGACCTCGTCTAGTTTTTTTATATTGTTTTCTATGGAGGGTGTTTTGTGCAATAATGATTCACCGAAGTAAGCATAACATCTATAACATCTAGTCTATGGAACCTATGAAGTGATACTATGGCACAAAATAGTGCTATAACTGGTGATCCAGCTATAATATATTGTAATTCATCACCTTGTTAAAAAGGACGATAATATACCAAATCCGTAGGAATTTCTACATTAGTTTGGGCCGTCGTGGCCGTATGGTAGTTGGATTTACAATTACCAATGCAATCAATACCTATCATCACTAACGTTGTGAGTTCGAATCTCGCTCAGGCGAGGTGTACTCGATACAATATTATGTGATAAAGTTTGTCTGTAACTTGCGGCAGGTCGGTGGTTTTCTCCGGGTACTCCGGTTTCTTCCACCAATAAAACTGACCGCCACGATATAGCTGAAATATTGTTGAAAGTGGCGTTAAACAACATAACATAACCTCCCACTCTACAGTAGTTTAATATTAACATTACTTAATGACTGAAAATAAAAAATATTATGCAATACCACCCTTGTATATACTAATACTGCAACATCGATAATAACACGAACCTCCTCATGTGCTATATTATGAACAATTAGGTAGTCAATGAGTCTTAGATTGCTCGAGCAGGCATGAACATCTGACATTGTTGTGAGTGAATGTGAAACAACAATAATATGTCGTTGTAATGGTTTTATCAATCATGTCTTGTTATGGATGAATACCATTACTAGTGCAACTAATGGAGCAGGAACTGCGTCCCTTCCGAAGCACCCGAGTTCATCTCTGGTTTCAATGGGATTCATATGGCTAAATTTTAAACGTTCTGCTTTGTGTTTGGTGGACCATTATCAGTTTTTGTAATGTTAAGCTGTTTCCAGACTGTATATTGTCGTGTTGATTTGTAACTCCCTATATATCTAATGCCAATATTTTCTATCGTTTCCATTGCCTCCCATTCCACCATGTACTTGGATTTGTGACAATGACAGTTTTCTTTGTTGTGAATTGAATCCTTAGAAAATGTTATTGCCTCATTCTCAGGATTCCTGTGAAAAGGGGAAATAACTCTTAATCAAATTTTCGCTAACACATATTCAGATCAATGTCAAAGTAACAGGACAGGCTTCTTATAAGAAATAGGAACTGTTTACGTTTCGAATTTATATGGATTCGTCCAAAGGTTTTTTTGGTGGGTCAGCGTTGCTCCTCTTCTTTAGTTTTCCGTGTTGTGTTTTTGCTTAGTTTGTCTTCATTCTGTGTCTTGTTCGCAATGTTGTCAGTTTCTCTGGATTCTCCATTCTTGATTGCACCCTTGGGTTTCTCTAACGTTTACATATATATATATATATATTATGTAAAATATAATTTGTGTTAAATAAAAGACATTTTTTAAATTATTTGCGAAAATAACAAATATCTTTCGAATGTTAATATTATACAATTAATGACTTTTCATGAGGTGGATACAAGGATTTATTAACCTAAGAATATTATATTTACCGAGGCCCTTTAGGGCCGAGGTAAATATATTAGTCTTGGGTTAATAAATCCTGGCATTCATCGAATTGAAAGTCATTAATTGTTTTATTATATGACACCTTTTATATGTTTCTTTCACCCTTAAAATAATCTTTGATCACGACATTTTATTTTGCTTACCTTGTTGGAATGTTATATTTACCTCACGTGACGTCACACGAGGTGATTATAATGTTTTATCAAAGATCATTACTAGCGACGTCAGCCAATCAGAAAAAGACATTATCTGAAGTCATATAATAATTGAAATTAAAGAATTAAAGTAAAGGTAAATATAATATTTTTTTGGAAAGTAAAAAACACCATTGGTAGAAATGACTTAAATGTTTACATGTTAGTAATAGGACTTTTATGGGCCGTCGTGGTGATCCTATGGTAGTTCAATTTACAACTACCTATGTAATCAGTGCATATCACCACTGAAGTTGTGAGTTTGAATTCCGTTCATGGCGAAGCATACTCAATGCAACTTTATGTGATAAAGCTTGTCGGTAAATTGTGGCAGGTCGGTGGTTTTCTCCAGTTTCCTTCACCAATAAAACTGACTGCCATGTGATATAACTGAAATATTTTTGAGATTGGCGTTAAACACCATAACCCTAGCCCCCCCCCCCCCCCCCCCCCCCCCCCCAAGTAAAACTTGTATTCTTTTCTTGATTTGGATGTTTTAATGATTGAAATCATTGATGAATTGTTTAAAGATGTACAAATCAACAAACTAATTACAATAACGTATAAACATGTTTTATTAGATATATTTTCTATTGAAATTTACAGTTCCTAAATCATGTATTTTTTATTAAACCCAAGGTACTCCTCCATCGGTCATCGGTAACCTTAGCAGATTGTGGCTATTCTGTTTATGCCCTTTGGTTTTCTTGCTCCCAAAGATTTTAAGATTATTTGGCTTTCTTATATGTTGGCTTTGAACTTACCTGATGAAGGTTATTCCTGCAGAAACGTGCCGTGGGCACTAAATTTTATATCTACGTTTTTATTATTTTTTTCAATATTTATCCGACATGAGTCCTCAGTATATGTTGTATGTTACATTAATATTGTCCAGCATTCGTGTTTCTGTTTATGATTATCCAGACATGCTCAGTGGTAATGGAAGAATCAAATTTGTATTGCAATTTGATTCAAATAAAACATAACTACTGGTTTCAAAACGAAAAATATGTGTTTTCCTGACTTAGAATGTCGGTGGCTTCTGGGGAGGGGGATGAGGTGTGTGCAATCCAGACCCCTTGCCTCTGTAATATTTCACCCCAAGCTACGTCTGTCTTGTCTTTGGTTGAGACACTGGTAAATAGTCAAGGCGCAATATGTAAGTGAAGACATTGATATTTATGTATATTGAAGATAAACACTACATTGATAGATATTTAAGTGATAAAACTTTTATGACAGCAAAACACATGTATTCCTAAAGCCTTTTAAATTACTGGCTTTCCAATGTTTTGATCATGGGCGTACCTGATGAAGGTTATTGCACTAAATCAGAAATTTACGTTTGTATAAGGATATAGGTAGACACAGTACACTTGACTTGATAAATATTTGTATATGTGAAAACACTTGCATTGATCAATATTTATGTGTATGTCAACATACTGATATTGGTAAATATTTATGCGTATGTGAACACACTTGCATTGATAAATATATATGTGTATGTCAACACACTGATATTGATAAATAGTTATGTGTATGTGAACACACTTACATTGATAAATATTTATGTGAATGTGAACACACTTTCATTGATAAATAGCTATGTGTATGTGAACACACTTGCATTGATAAATAGTTATGTGTATGTGAACACACTTGCATTGATAGATATTTATGTGTATGTGAACACATTTGCATTGATAAATAGTTATGTGAATGTGATCACACTTGCATTGATAGATAGTTATGTGTATGTGAACACACTTGCATTGATAAATAGTTATGTGTATGTGAACACACTTGCATTGATAAATAGTTATGTGTATGTGAACACACTTGCATTGATAGATATTTATGTGTATGTGAACACATTTGCATTGATAAATAGTTATGTGAATGTGATCACACTTGCATTGATAGATAGTTATGTGTATGTGAACACACTTGCATTGATAAATAGTTATGTGTATGTGAACACACTTGCATTGATAGATATTTATGTGAATGTGAACACACTTTCATTGATAAATAGTTATGTGTATGTGAACACACTTGCATTGATAGATATTTATGTGAATGTGAACAGACTTGCATTGATAGATATTTATGTGTATGTGAACACATTTGCATTGATAAATAGTTATGTGTATGTGAACACACTTGCATTGATAGATATTTATGAGTATGTGAACGCACTTGCATTGATAGATATTTATGTGAATGTGAACAGACTTGCATTGATAGATATTTATGTGTATGTGAACACATTTGCATTGATAAATAGTTATGTGTATGTGAACACACTTGAATTGATAGATATTTATGTGAATGTGAACGCACTTGCATTGATAAATAGTTATGTGTATGTGAGCACACTTGCATTGATAGATATTTATGAGTATGTGAACACACTGGTATTAATAAATATCTAAGTGGGAACATTGTAGTGATTAATATTTAAGAGATAACACTTTTATAAAGTGAAAACATGTATATTGATAAATATTTATGCTAACACACTGGTGTTGGTAAATATTTATATGACCACACTGGTATTAATAAATATTTATGTGAACACACTGGTATTGATGAATATTTATGTGAACACACTGGTATTGATAAATATTTATGTGAACATACTGGTATGATATATATCTTATTTCTTACAAACTTCTAGGAATATCATTGGTTTAAAGTGATCACGTGGAAACCGTGTATATTCAATACATGGTCAGTAGATTTTTAATACACGGTTAGTAGTAGAGTTATCTCCCCTTTTTCTTTCAAAACAAAGATGACGTTGAACAACGAGACGCCGGCGCGTTTCGCCCTGACAACAGACGTTGAAATTGTAAACAAACGTATTACTTTTTTTTTAATATTACAATGAAAAATAATTGACCAGAGTAAGCTTGTCCCCAAATGTTGGTTCAATGACTTTATCAATGTAACATTCAAAAGTCACCAAATATTGGTATACCGACACATATTCATGAATCATTTACACACAACGCAAAAATTACATATTTATTAGTTTTGATGCAGTTACATTTAAATCCCTCATTCAAAGGTAATCAGTAAGATATATTCGTTACACAGTGTGCTAGTGACCTAATACGATATACATGTATACGGGGTCAGTGAATTCGCTCTCGCCCCATATGAAATTTACTGACCCCGTATATATTGTATTAGGTCACTAGCACACTGTGTAACTTATAGTATTTAGGTGAACACACTGGTATTAATAAATATTTATGTGAATACACTGGTATTGATATATATATTGATGTGAACACGCTTGTATTGATAAATATTTATGTGAACACACCTATATTGATATATATCTATGTGAACACACTAGTATTAATAAATAGTTATGTTAGCACACAAGTATTGATAAATATTGATGTAAACACATTGGTATTCATAAGTATTTATGTGTATGTAAGCACACTAGTATTGATAAATATGTATGTAAACACACCTGTATTGATAAATAGTTATGTTAACACACTGGTATTGATAAATAGTTATGCTAACACACTGGTATTGATACATAGTTATGTTAACATTTGATACATAGTTATGTTAACACACTGGTATTGATGCATAGTTATGCTAACGCACTGGTATTGATACATAGTTATGCTAACACACTGGTATTGATACATAGTTATGTTAACACACTGGTATTGATACATAGTTATGTTAACACACTGGTATTGATACATAGTTATGTTAACACACTGGTATTGATAAATAATCATATGAAATGATGTGCATTAATAAATATTTATATGAAAAAAATATGTAATTATAAATATTGCTATGAACAATGTGAATATTTATATATTTGAGCTACAACTTACAGTATCATTCTATAAATAGAAGGTTTGACGTAGATTTTTATGCAATCTATGCAAAGAATAAAATGATACAATTTCAAAAATGAATTGCTTTTTTGGGCGGTTTATGATGTTTAACGCCACCTTCAACAATATTTCAGTTATATCGTGGTGGTCAGTTTTATTGGTGGAGGAAACCAGAGTACCCGGAGAAAACCACCGACCTGTCACAAGTCACTGACAAACTTTATCACATAATGTTGTATCGAGTACACCTCGCCTAAGCGGGATTCGAACTCACAACGTTAGTGGTGATAGGTAGAATACAAGAAAAGTTTGAAGATACATGTACCAAGGGGTTATCATAAGCTGTAAATGGAAGGACAGACAATACAATGAATAAAAGAATAACGACAAACAGTGATCTACAAAACACTACACAGAAAACTAAAGATCGAGCAACATGAATCCCTTTCCGGTGTCCTATAATTATTAACTACCATAATTATTAGCTACTTTTGACGTTCGGATCGAGATTTTCGTAAACCACAAAGGTGTTCCAAATGATTGCCATGAAAAATAGCTAACTAATAATACATTAAAAATACTATTCCAGTTATTCCCCTTTTACCATGTTTTGATAGATTCTTTTGAACGAAAAAAGGGGGGTGGATGTAGGCGAGGAAATCTATTTAATTTGATAGATTTATCCCAGAAATGGATAGCAAACTCCTATTCATTCATTTACATCAAGGATTTATATATATATATATATACAAATGGGCAGGTTGGTCGAAACTTTTGGTATATTTTATATCGGTTTGGGCGACATTTTTATTTGGGCGAAAAAAATCGTTTCGCCTTATATTTCAAAGTCATTTAATAACAATTTATGTGTGTTTAATATCTTATAGGAAGCGGTTGGTAGTAGAGGGGATAGTAATCTAGTACATACTTTCTATTTAGCTAGATATTTTCAGCGGTTACTGAGATTTTTCAACTTAAAGTCAAATCGTGTTATATTAGCCTTACTAAAAAGATGCTTGTTGTGGATAAAGCTACAAAAACGCAAATATATTTCTTATTTGGATAATATATTTTGCTGAAAATGATACTATACGTAAAGCGTGTTTTCCCCTAATTTTCTGTCGTATTCCAAGCAGTGTAATTTTCTTTATCTATTTGTGAATACAATTATTCGTTTTTAACACGAAACATAACGTTTTTAGTAGAGGTATCAATTACACTTGAATTTGATTTGCTGAGAAAGGATAATTGACACATGACGTGGTCATACTATATATGGCTATTGTAAATAACAACAACTAAAGCGTAAATACATACTAGTTGCATACCATAGTAAAATATACATACAACCAATAACATGCATTACGTAATCATGCTAATATTTTGTTTAACGATAAGACACAACAATAAAGGTGCAGTCAGTGTATTTATTTATCAAGGCTATATTACAGTAATTTGACATTGATAGACATTCACGCACAGTAAGCGATATGGGAATAATATTAACTTCAGGGGCGGATCCAGAGACTCTGTTCACTGGGGGGGGGCTCAGTCATGGAGCAATATTTTCAATAATTGATGGAACCAACTGTAGTCCCAAAGCGGTTCTGGCGTGTAGGTCGGTAAACCTTGTTTTCATTCCATTTAGCGTACAGTAGAGAAAAGGTACAGTTTTTGACTTCCTAAAGTAGTCTTCTGGACACTCTGCTTCAACATTATCTCTCATTATTTGTCTCCCACATATTATAGGTTTTTTAACCTCTATGTCTAGCGGTTCACATATTTTAGCACTCCTCTCAAAACACTGGTGGTTGAATTGTTCAACATTTGCTCTGCAGTCTAGTGAGCTCTGAATTAAATTTACGCTTTTTAAGGCTCTGCCTATGTCAAGTGATCTCTCTTGTAGTGATCTTGTAGAGGACCTTTGTCAGTTGGAATAACTTGTGTCCGATCCAAATGTTATATAGTTAACAAAAAAATAAGTTTAATCTAAATCTAGTGATCTGCTGAGTCCTTTCTTAAAAGCCAGGCACATTTGAACAATAACAATGGTTACAACAAAATCAAAGTTGCAAATGGAATTCAACAAAGAAGTTACATCAGCTTCTTCTGGTCTGGTGTATGTGTGTTTAGGCAGTTTTGTAAAGTGCTCAAGGGTTTCAGCAATAGCAAGGAAAAAATCTAATTTAAGTATATTTTATTTCTAATTAATTTTAATTATTTTATATGTATTTATATTTTCATCAAAACGGAAACTCGTGTATGTTTTGTTTGTTTTTGTAATACAGCAACATTTGCCTTGAATTTTTTGGTAAAAATAAATGATATTTAAAAAAGAATTTCCTTGAAAGAGACTTAATTTACAGGTGTTGGTGGTTATACCTATATGGTTATACCTATATGAAATTGTAACACTAGACATGTTTATATAACGGTTTAGACAATACCTGATTAATTGGTATTTTGACAATACATTCATAAAAACTTCAAATAAACTTGAAAATTTGATTTAGCATCATTCCTTATAATTACCTCTTTGAAGATTAATTCAATACAAAGAAATTAATTTGTATTTTCATTTACTTTCATCACACAGATCGAAACCATTCAATTAAAAGCCATATCTTGACGTTAACTAACCCTGCAAAGCGTATGTTAATATATGTGCTTGACTTATTCGATGGGGGGGAGGGGGGCTGAAGCCCCCAAAGCCCCCCCCCCCCCCCCCCTTGCATCCGCCACTGAACTTCGTCCTAAGCAGGCAATTGCGAGAATTCATATTAAAATCTAAAATGACAAAGATCCCTTTGGTTATTTAACAAATATGTGTACTCAATATGATGTACATATTGCATGCGTGGATTAGGAAATGGCAACCTATGTCATTAATGGGACATAATGATCTAACCCTTTCTGATCACCTGATCTATTTATCTGATTTTTGGAGTTCGTTTTGACCGAGTCTTTACCCCTTTCTTAAGTATTTTTACCTAATTTTTTGTTTTTGTTTTTTTATTTTTTTTAAATCCGGATCGTCCCTTTATTCGAATATCTTTCGGAATCTTGTACTTTTGAGATTGTCTTATTATTTAGTGAATAACACAAATTACTTGAAACAATAGGCAGCGGAACCAGTGAGGTAGACAAATTGGGGTGGGCAATTCCCAGAAGTAGGTAGCAAAATTATGCCGAAGAAACAGAAAAGACGAAAGAGAAGCAGAGGTAACTGTTTTTGAATGGAAAGCATACAATTAGTACAAATAGGAAACACATATATTGACAGTGTAGCAATTTTGGCATCAGCCAAGAAGAGTCAGTTTACAATTAGAAAAATGCATAGTACATGCTTGAGGATATAGCTAACAAAATTAGGAGCATCGACTTAAATCAAACTACTGGTATACACAAGTAGCTTTGAATTTAGTAAATTAAATTAAATTAAACAACAAAATTGTATGAACATTGAAAAAGCAGGTAAGAAATACTATAAACCAACCAGTACATTCAATTCAAAAACCTTATTAATAAAATGACAGTGGAAAAACAAACAGAAAACAATATAATAGCGAGAACAAGTTATTTTTCAATGAGATGATGATGAGGTCCGCTTTGTTCTAGACCAACACGCTGAGTTGGATTTGTGTAGTGCTAGCTCACTGAAACAAACATCCGCGGGTAGACACGTCACTCCACTTCGACACATTATCCTGATTCTGATCCAACCATTATTTGAAATTTCTCCTTAATGCTGCGTGCTTAGCGGAGAAGCAACATATACCAATTGTATAGTCTTTGGTTTGACCCGACCTGGGCCAGAACCCTCGGTCTACTGCAGTGTCTGAAAATACGAAGTTCGATAAGGATAGTCTTGGACGGTTGAGCAAAAACCAAGCAAAACATCTAATATGAATCGTCATTTACTGTTTGGCAAATATATATGTTGAATATTTTGAAAAATTAATCCAAGGACCTGTATTAAAATATTTGAGCATATATTTCATTGTGTGAGTCTGAGAGCACAAATACAATATGTACGCAAATATTATTAAGCTGATATGGGTCGAGACACCAAGCAACAGAGGTTCCCCTTTTTCAGTGTTCTGCCAGACTGACTAGATTATCTGCCGTTTCGAAAGATAATTCGAATTTTTTTCTGACTAGATTAGATATTTTGAGAGTCAGTTTGGGAATATGGATGATCTCTTACTCGCATTCGCGAATAACGTGAAAACCACTCATTTCCAACCATCTTCAAATAAAGTACTTCAACCAAGAAAACGTTGGGATGTTTTATGTCGTATTAACAGAGAATGTTAGGAGAGCAACTTCTACAATTACTTAACATTCCGGAAAATCCAATTTGCCCAGAGAACTCATTCGAATGGCATCATGGAAAACGAACATCGGCGTTTTTGCACATATCTTCAAAGTTAGGGCTGCAGTATGCTTAAACTTAGAAAAATGGTGAATCAGAAATTGCTACTGCATAGCACTCAGAGTGGGCGGCTCTATGCACACATTCCTCCAAGGAATCTGGTGTCAGCGTTACAAACCCTAGAAACTCGTACCGATACCACTTCCATCCTGTTGATTAGGAAATCTCTACAGCATGTAAATGTCATTATACACCAAGGAGGGGTTTCATAGCATACTTGTGTGAATATCAAGAGTTGAGGGATGCAAGGACTGCCTAATGTAAAAATACAATCATGATGCAACACACCATCCTAAGGGATTCGTGACCAAGATTTAGATGTGCAATTTAATGTGCAAAGAGAGAAGGAAAGCATGGTGCGCTATGATAAAGAGGGTGTGGACTCAATAGATTTTAACTATGGTATGTGGATATGCCCTCATTGTTCTCATTGATGTAGGTAGTACATGTACGTCATATCATAAAGGCCAATGGTGCAAGAAACTAAAATGACAGACATACACATAGGGGTGAGACTGTGGTCACTCACTTCATTACTCTTTCTTATTTAGCAAACCTTATTTCTTCTAGTTTATGAATATTTCTATGATGTTTAGCTATTTGAAATTAGCATGTTTATAAGCTCAACTGGCCAAAATGGCCAAGTGAAATATTATCATTCAGTGGCCGTCGTCTGTTATCCATAACTTTTCATATTAATATTTACCCTTTTTCTTAGAAACTGTAAAACCAAATGCTTTAACTATTTTACGTTATCAAGTTTTAGGACTATTTTGTAGCGCGTGCATATATAGTACATGTTTATACAAAACGCACATGGATCAACGCTTACCTTGGCCATGGCCAGACCCAAAGGGTCATGTAAGGTATTATCATCACATTGCGTCCAGCGTGGTCTGTAAATCTTTAACATTAACATTGGAGGGTTGTTGGAGAGGTGTGTATTCAGTACCATCTTAACGCATGGGCACGCTGGACAGTTTCCCGGGGGCCCACGAGCATAGGGACCCCATGCTTATCTATGTATGTTTTGCACTGTATGTTTTTCTAATGTTTAAACACTGACTTTGTTGGAAATACCAATACAATATATATATGTTTAATTTTATGTACATTCAGGCGCGGATCCAGGAGGGGCGCACTCGGCACGCACCCCTCCCCCCTTAAAAGGGATTGGCGTGACTGGGCTGACAATCGCTCAAGGTATATTAAATACCATCTTCGCTAGCCAAGGGTTACGATCCGCTCCTCTCCTCTTCACCATTGGCAGATTAAGTCGGAATTTTGGATCCTCACGGTTTATTTTGCTATTCGATGCAGCTGTGGGTGACTGCATCCAATCAAAATGCGTCTAATAAAAGATCACGCAACGATCACATGTAGAGAAAGAAAAATATAAACAAAGGGGACATCTGGAGAATACTGTAGACTTTGTCATGAATCTTTGCCCCCCAAACACAGAAAAACGATATTTACAGAAACCTTTAAAGTATTTGCTCAATTAACTGAAGTCTTAGGCACCACCCCTTCGAACAGGTAATAGTACAACCGTTCTCATTGGTAGATAATGATGTAATGCAAATGGGCTGTACTTCATAAATCCGCTAGAGGGCGATACGCCGCAATTACACAATTCTGACTTAATCTGCCAAGGGTGAAGAGGAGAGGAGCGGATGGTAACCCTTGTCTAGCGAAGATGGTTAAATACGTGATATTAACACTTTGTTCTTTAGACTCATATCTCCTTTGCAATTTATATAACAATGTGTATGTGTTCTGGTTATATGTGCATACTATAGTTTCGGTTTGGTCCTTTTCTGCAATTTTTTCATTTCGTGCTCTATTTGTTTGAACACGTAGTATATAAATCTTCCCTAGGATTACCAATTATTGATCAATTTTAAAGCATACGTCACGGTTTTCTGAAAGCCATGCATGCGAATATTTTTCACCTGTTCTTTTCCATTCTGTTTGAGCTATGTCCATTTCCCCCTTCCTAATACTATTTCAAACATACGAATTAGTTCTTTCTCTTTTGAGCGAAGGGATATAGGGTAATATGCATTGAACAAAATCACACATATTTTCCTGGAACAAGCAAAAGCCTCTGATTTCTGTTCTTCATATTGAAGTCGTAGCAAGGCCTTACGTCATGAGTAAAATATCATACTTCATTGTACGAACCTTCGATGTGAAGCATCATGCCGCACATGGTACAATTTTAATCAATTTTGGTTCAGAAAATAGGTCCTATATTTTCTAATTCCCAGGAGCTTACGAGGGCTACTACGCTGATTATTAAATGAAAATGAAAACGAAGATTGTATTACATGACGTTTACCCGTACTGTGACGTAACTTTTCCGTTATATTTACTTGTCCGCAATAGATATTACAAGAACCCTACGTCCTTTAAGTGTTTTAAAATAATCGTTTTTTTGGGATTTGTTTATCATGTAAATTTTAAAAAATGCAGTAGAACAACGGCATCCCGAAGACTGATCTTGGAAAAATGTTAACAGTCAACAGACTTTATCATTAAATACGATATTTTCATATTTTGTTTTGTAGAAATTTATCATTGCATAACAATTGATGCATATTGAGAATTACATACAAGTTATTACACACATAAAAATGATTATTATAATTATATATATATGCATAGATATATATTCACAAATTGATTAACATTTATAGTATACATGATTTAAAATGTTTGTGGATGTTCTTCACATTATTTAACAAAAATACTGATTACATTACAGATTTACATATATCACACAGGCACTCGTTTCATATATATATTTGTTTACTATCTACGTCTATCCATGGATAGACGTGGATTTGTTTACTATCCACGTCTATCCATGGATAGACGTAGATAGTAAACAAATATATATATGCACTCGTTTCATATATATATTTGTTTACTATCCACGTCTATCCATGGATAGACGTAGATAGTAAACAAATATATATATATATGAAACGAGTGCCTGTGATATATCAGTTTGATCTACAGTATGTCATATTTATCTCAGTTTTAAATTTGATTATACATAACTGAAATAATCAATTTAATTAAAATTGATTAATATCAAGACAAACCTCAGTTTAATACTTAAAATATTTATCTCAGTCGACATTTTTTTGTTCACATCCTATTAGTAAATTATTAAAAAACAATGTTTTATTAGATAGGTAGATAGTATTATCTGCTGAATTTATACTTCTTTTATTTTGTTTTTTTGAATTTTTTCAAAATTGATAAAATGTCAAAATCTAGCCACTCATCCAGTAAATTTGGGTTCTGGAACATAGGAGGTTATGAACAAAGCTGAGGATTCAATTTTCCTAAAAAAATATTGAACCATACGATATCATGTTCTTAGTAGAAACACATATAGGATACAACTCCAAAATTCATAACATAGGTAATTTTCATTATCATTCTATTTGTCGAAATGTATCGAATAATAATAGACATTTTGGGGGTATAGCAATTTTAATTAAAAGCTACAATAAGCCACATGTGCAAATCTTAAAAAATACAAATGTAGATTATCAGCGGGTAAAACTGGAAAAGATCTTCTTTGGATTCAAAAAGGATCTATTCATCTGTGTTACTTATAATCCACCTATTTCTTCTAAATACACTCAGGATCTAAAACATGATATTCTTGATTGCCTAGAAAAGGATATAACACATTGCAATAAGCTTGGAAATATTTTACTATGTGGAGATTTTAATGCAAGAATATCATGTGAAAATGATTTCATTCTTAACGATGAATCAAAATTTACTCCAAATTATGAGGAATATAAAACAGATAAAAACATAATTAAAAGACAAAGCAGAGACACAAAAATAGACCAAAGAGGAAAAGAGCTTCTTGATCTTTGCATAAGTAACCAATAAAGAATTCTCAATGGGAGAGTCCTTGGGGAAATTTTTGGTAACTGCACTTGCTAAACCCCTAATGGTGCCAGTGTGGTTGATTATGTACTTGTATCGGAGAATATACTTGAGCAAATTTTTTTTTCATGTATCTTCATTTGTTCCTACTCTATCTGATTGTCATTGTAAATTAGAGTGGGAAATATCTGCAAATTATTGTGTTTCTGGAGAACTAGAGGTCCCAATTAAATCATATGACATATCACAAATTGTATTTGGTCTGATGATTCGGCAACTGCATTTCAATGTGCTTTATCGTCAGACCAAATTCAAAACTGTATATCCAAATTTAACAATATACAAATACAACAAAATCAGACTTCTGTTGATGATGCTGCAGCGGAACTGTCAAATATATTTATTTCAGCTGCAACTATGTCACTGAAACGTCGATTTAAAAAGATAACAGATAAACAAACAAAAAAATGGTTTGATGCAAATTTACATAAAGTAAGAGAAAATTTGCTTAATTATGGGAAAAAATATTCAAAATTTCCAAAAGAACCTGTAGTAAAAAATCACTTTTATTAGTTAAATCGTGAATATTCAAAGCTTAGAAAATATAAATATAAACAATACAGACAGTCTCTAATTGACCCATTGGATTCTTTACATGAAGAAAATCCTAAGCTTTACTGGAATATTGTTAATGAACTTCAGGGAAAAAGTGAAAAAAGTGGCAGTTGTGCTGTACCATCATCAACTTTAGTATCACACTTCAAAACTTTGTCTGAATTGAAAAGTGAATTTCATAATAGATATACACAGCTCAGTGAACAATTAAAAGAACTGGAAAAAATAAATTGCTTCAATGAATTGGATTAACTTATTATGGAAAAAGAACTATCAAAACCTATTTCACATTTAAAAAGTAATAAATCCCCAGACCTGGATAATATAAGTAACAATATGATTAAACATAGCCAAACAGTTTTATTGAAAAGTTTACAAAAAAAAATTAATTTCTGCCTTTCATCAGGAATTTATCCAAATTCTTAGGCAAATGGATACATAACAGCAATACATAAAGGCAATGATCCAACGGATCCAAATAATTACAGGGGAATAACCATAACTGGTGCAATTGGTAAAGTATTTAATAGAGTCCTGAGTTTAAGATTGGACAAGTTTCTCCAGGATCACAATATTATACATGAATCACAAATTGGTTTTACAAAAAAAGCCAGAACAGCAGATCATATGTTTGTCTTATCAACAAATATTGTAGTTCAAAAGATGGGTGATTATTTGCATGTTTTGCAGATTTAAAAGAGGTTTTTGATACGGTAATACATGCTGGGATCAAAATTAAATTGCTTGACATAGGAGTAGGTTCCTTGTTTTATAATATTATAAAACAGATATACGACATAAGTAAATCTTGTGTGAAAATTCAGAACCAAATCAGTGATTTTTTTTCCGCTGAATGTTGGGGTTAAGCAGGGAGCCAATTTAATTCCTAGTTTATTTAAAAATTTGTGAACGATTTGCCAAGTTATTTATCAAACACATCAGACCCAGTAAATGTAAATGGGAAGGACGTACATTGTCTTATGTATGCAGATGATATTATATTACTGTCTAAATCTGCCAAAGGTTTACAAGAAAAACTTGATATACTTACTACATACTGTAAAGAATGGTGTCTCACAGTCAACACAAGTAAAACTAAAATTCTTATTTTCAATAAGGCAGGCAGACTTATTAAACATAGTTTTAGGTATGGAAATGAAAATATTGAATGTGTATCAAATTGTAAATATCTAGGAATTTGGTTTAGTTCATCTGGTTCCTACTCCTATGCTCAAAATGAATTATATAAAAAAATCTCTAAAAGCATTTTTTAAATTAAAAAAAGATCTACTGTCACTCAATCCAAATATTAGAACTAGCATGCATGTGTTCGACCATACTATTAAACCTATTTTATTATATGGTAGCGATATTTGGGGCATGTTCAACCCATTTACTATGAAATGCAAAAATGAAAACCCATCTTTTGACAATATCTATTCTGGATCATTATTTGAGAAAATGCATTTAAAGTTTTGTAAATTCATTCTTGGTGTACATAAAAGAACAACCAACATTGCAGTATTGTCAGAGCTAGGTAGATTTCCATTATATTTCAACATAATTAAATGCATGTTATTATATTGGTATCGCTTAGAAAATCTTGGAAAGGAATTTCCACTATTAAAAGAAGCATATAATGAAACCAAACTGTTGTATCTTTCTAAAAACCCAACATGGTATGAATCAATTAATATAATTGTGAACATACTTAAGACAACAAACACTGATATTAATATTCTTCTAAGAAAAAAGCACTTGGAAAATTCAAAAATAATGTTAGCATTTTTTTTAAATCATTAAATAATTAAATGATTTAAAAAAAATGCTAACATTATTTTTGAAATGGAAAAAAACAAATTAATCAATTCTCTGACAGTAAGCTAAAAATATATAATATATGCAAGAATAATTTTGGTCTTGAAAAATATCTCACCATAGTTAATGATTTTGAGCTAAGGAGAAGTTTTACAAAACTGCGTACATCCTCACATAGATTACAGATAGAATTGGGTAGATATCAAGGTGTTCCCCGACACAACAGAGTATGCACAAAATGTTCTTCAAATGTTATTGAAGATGAATTACATTTTTTATTTGAATGCTCAAAATACGATGAAGACCGCGAATCGATGTTGTTTGAAATTACAACTGCATGTAGTAATTTTAGAAATTTGAAGTCAAAACAAACTGATTTGGCTTTTTAACTCTGAAAATATTGAATTATTGAAAAAATTATGTAAATTTATTTTGAAGCATGATCTTCCTTAAAAGTTGATACATCTTGTCTTTTAATTATAACACAAAATCAACTGTATGAGTAAATTAACATATCCTTGAGGCACCGTCCCCTGGTGTTTACTACATTCAAGCTATCTTATTCGCTAATTCGTTTGCTTTAAACACGGGAAGGATAATCAATTCATACAATTAAATATTTGGGTATCAGCTAACATCCTTTTAGTATCGTCCTCTGGTGTCTTCTGCTGAAGGGCAACCTATGTGCTTGCCTTTCTGCTTTAGATACAGGGAGGATATAAATGGCTCATACCTCAAAATTAAGGGTTGACTATCATCCTTTTAGCACCGTCACCTGGTGTCTCCTGCGGAAAGGTTATCATTGTGTTTGCCTCTCTGCTTCAGACACGGGTAAGATACAAACAGTCGGCTCTATCTATTTATTTATCATCGTATTTATATGATACATATATCATAGCTGGATGTATTAAAACATATCAACCACACTGAGCATATAAATGACATGTTATAAGTATATGTTATTGTATCTTTGTCTTTGTTAAACATATGTTATGTTTTAAATAATTATATATGTGAATATTCATGCCCCTCGTGAGCCCATAATTGGTAAATAAAAGTATCTTCTTCTTCTTCTTCATATGGCAAAGAATACAGGGATTGAACGTTCAATGTAGCAAGACAAATCCCATAGACCTCGGAAAAGGGGGGTTTCTTGCATATTTGATCTTTCAGTCTATTCGCACATTTAATTAAATGAAATTCAACACTTTGCCACGGATTTTTCTTGAAGAATATGATATCCTCAATCCGCCGGTTCCTTCATTACCTGTATTAAACATCGCAATGCCGTTGTTCTGTTCGGTTTTAGTGGTCACGATGCTACTTTCTCTTTAATGTGATCACGTGACCTCTGTGATTGATTCCTAATATTTTTTTTTTTCCATTTTGAGTAGATCACACATAATTGTTGGTTTATGGCTTAAATGAGTAGAATTAATGCATTTTCGCGTGTATTGAACCAAAAAGTAAAAACACGTTTTTTTATGGATTTTCAATTGATGGATAACCTTAACATGACTGCGTTGGCTCTGAATCAGAATAATATGTCCGATTGAAGCGATATGTCTACCCGCGGACTGTTGTTTCAGTGAGCTAGCACTATAAAAAAAATCCAACTCAGTGTAACCGGACCTCGCCATCCTCAGAGGCGGATTTAGAGGGAGCGTGCGAGGCGTGCGCCCCCCCCCCCCCTAAAATTCGCAAAGCATATATGTTATGCAACGTTATTTAAGCAGTTCAACAAACAACTTTTTCATGAATGGTTAACTCGTGACCTGTAGTAAAATATTCCTACAAATTGTAAATACACGTTGGGTATGTTCGCTGATTCATATATGGATTCGCCGTCAGTAGTTCAAATATTATTCCATTCTGATTGGTTGCGAGGTACCAGATATCAACTATTTTCTCACACTAATTAAGCATTATTTCTTCAGTCAATTTTACAACTATAAGAAAAACAAATTTTTACAGTTCAAAGTATTGATAGTAAGCTTAAATCCTGATACTGATGTTCTTTCAACACCAGTATCATTCATAACCAGATACAAATTGATGAATTACACTCAGAAGACATCTTCATGATATTATCTGACCTATGATAACAAAAATAACACTTGTATTTTGGAATTCCCCGGACACATTTACAATTGACAATTGTAAGTGTGTCCGGGGAATTCCAAAATACACGTGCTATTTAGAAATTATAAAATGGACGAAAATTCTAGGCCAAGAAAACAAGCAAGATTAGATACATTTCTTATTCCTCGACGAGACGAGAACAGTCAAAGGTAAACTAAAAAGATAAATTCAATCACTACTTCGAATAATTAATTTTACAATTGATCTCATTTATAAAACATACAACGAAAACCTATAACGAGAGAATCAGATGATGAAACTGAGACAGTGTGGTAAAACTTGAGAGTCCGAAGAAAATGGTCACTTCTCTTTAAATAATGGTGCAAATAGTTCTTGAATTCGCAATTCTGCAATTTCCTATGAAAAAAAAAAAAAAATTTGATTTGTATACAAATACCCGAAAATGTTGCCTTTTACTTTTCAAGTAAAGATCAGTAAAAATACGCGTTGGTATATTGTACATTAAAATACAAAAGTTAGTAACATATTAATAAAAAAAATGTAGTGGCAATTTATTTGTAACAATCTCTGCATCTGCCCGGGGTATCTGCACAAGAAAGTGTGAAAAAAATTCTTTGCCCGGGTACGCTTATATTATTTATATCTACCAATAGCATGTATTTGAGGATGTCATGCGCTAAAACTAACACAATAGTTCTTTGAAGGATTAAAATATCGTGATCGATCAGTCATGAGTTGAACAATTCGCATCACGGTTGTTCAAAAAAATGTTTTACTTTAGGTTCTTATAATCTGACAAAAACATACACGTAGTTGTTAACAATTATCCGACAAAATTAAGACTCAAAGTCAAGTTTTTTTTTTTTTTGGTCTGATACAAATGGTGTGGTTGGTTCAGAATTGTCGTTCAAATAAATGTCTGTAATTCCTCAAATCCCCAGAGCTTCCGTTCCCTATAAGGGTTCTGTCCGGGACCCGCTAAGGTCTCCAGACCCCTCGCATACTCACGCCCCCCTTAACCACAAATCCTGGATCCGCCCCTGATCCTCTCATTGAAAATTAACTTGAACTCGCCATAATATAGTTGAAAAATTTCTGAATTGACGTACAACAACCAATCAATAAATCCTCAAAGTTAATTTAGCGCAACAGATCTGCTGCAATCATGAGCAGAGATATGGATTTCATCCCATCTTGTCTCATCGTTGTTCTGTTTGAATTGTTGATACGCTTCATATGAGAGAATGAAGGTTCAGTTTTGCAATTTGTGACCATTAATGTTAAAATATACGCAAGCTAATATCTACGTTTGGAAAACGCACTCAATGTTGTCTTCTACAATAACTTTATTCAGCATGACTGTATCTAGCTTTTTCAGCTTTTGATGCACTACACATATGTCAAAAATATGAGTGAAACTGTTGAAGCTCAGTAGATGAATAACTGTTCAAGTCATCTAGATAAGCATCAATTAGATTTTGACAACACTCTGAGTACCGTTATTTTTTTAGTAGCTTCAGTGAATGAGGAAGTTGCCTTTTCTGGCACATCAATTACGTTATTTTTGGTGTGTTTTTTAGCCTAATATCTAGCTGATAAAATTAATTAAACGATGGAACACGACACACCGACTCATGATTATACACCTACATACCAAATATCATTAATCTATCGCAAAAGACAAAAAAGTTATGACTCGGACACCATAACACTTCAAAAATATCAATTATTTGACCTTGAGGTCAGAGGTCAAAGACAAAATGTGGTCATGTTGGTACATGACACACCCTCTCATGATTATACACTTACATACCAAATATCATTGACCTATCTGAAGAGACAAAAAAGTTATGGCACGACAGATGGTAAATTTGCAAATCCATTCAGATTGAACAAAGAGTTAACTCCCTTTTTTGTCTATTTTCTTGTATAATTTTACTTATCTCTTTTTTATTTGGACGGTGACCCAACAATTTTTGAATTTTATCTTTCTAAGAAACATTTGGACCATTCAATTACAAAAAATCTGAAAATTCTATGGATTAGAAATTGATATTTTCATCAGATAAATGCATCCAATAACGTTTTTTCCTTCATTGTCTATATAAATTTTGCCCCAAAAAGGCATTTTCCCTGCAATTTTCAAATTAAAATTTTGAGCTTGGAATGCCGGTGACCCTCATTTTTTATCTTTTTATTTGGAAGGATATATTACAAGGAAGTTTACTTTAAAAATAAAAATAAAAAAATCTATCGATAAAAAATTAGACACCCCATCTACCTTAAGGTACGTGACCAAAATCACTTTTGCACACGTCTGAGACGTGACGTCTCGCAATTATCGATTAACTCCTTCCTTTTTTTAAATTTCCATTAACAGAAGCAGACGTGAAATTTGGATTGGTAAAATTTTGTTAAATTTTCTTCATTTTATATGCAATTTACGACATTTTGTTGAAAACAGTTAAGAATAACATTGTTGCGTGTTTGTGCAATGCATTTTATACGAATTTATCTCTCTGGAACACAACAAGACATCATTTGACTATCACATAGTACCTCGGGTGGCGATATTTACTATTTGTTTTCTATTTGCTGCCTCCGCATGAAATAAAAAATGAAAAAATCCCAATGAAAACGTAAAATATGAACATGGAATGTGAAGTCGTATGTTATATATGAGTCGGGACTATTGACTTTGTGTTATTCGCATGCAAACGTCCACGTGGATCATAGGAACTTGCTCGCGGCCGGCCGGGCCGGGAGCAAGTACTTTTAATTTTAGTACCGCACATTGATAGTAGGGTTAGAATTATTGATAACGAAAGGCCGGGAGCAAGTACACACATAATCTTGAAAATTAATGTAATGATATGTATTTTATTTTACTTTGTATTGATTTGAACACTCGCACTCTTTGTAACATTTATTAGTCTAGAGAATAAATTTATATATCGTGTAAAAAGCAATATTGACTTTCCGTTGCAAGTAATTTATTTTTGCTTTACATCAAAGTATTAAGTTTGAAGTCTAAGAAATGTTTATAATGTCATTAATGAGTTGTAGAGGTATAGAGGACGACCATTTAATATTTAGGGGATGTCTTTCTTTTTTTCCCAAACCAGAAATATTTTTGACACGAAACAAGAATTTATTATTATATGAACAAATTTAAATGTTAATTTTATTCAAATTTAAAAAAAAATGTTGCATCTTTCAGGTCACTATATTTTCTTTCTATTAAGATAAGATCAATCGTAACTACTCGGCCATTCTCGCTACCCTGCAAATAACCTCGTACGTACATAGTAGAAATTCTTCTTAAATTGTTTGCCGGAAGTTAAGTTAAGTTAAACCGCACACAAATATAGTCCACCAAAATCCAATATGGAAGACATACTAAGTAAAATCTAATCATGCAAAACTAATTAAAACTTTAATTGAAATATAGAAAATTATTTAAAATATAACTTGATCAAACTTTCATGTAACTGACATGTGAAAAGTAGTGCGATTTATACGCCTAATGCATACGAGGTTATTTGCAGAGTAGCGAGAATGGCCGAGTAGTTACGATTGAAGATAAGATAGGATACTTTTATTTACCAATTATGGGCCCACGAGGGGCATGAATATTCACATATATAATTATTTAAACATAGCATATGTTTAACAAAGACAAAGATACAATAACATATATTTATAACATGTCATTTATATGCTCAGTGTGGTTTATATGTTTTAATACATCCAGCTATGATATATGTATCGTATAAATACGATGAAAAATAAATAGATAGAGCCGACTATTTGTATCCTACCCGTGTCTGAAGCAGAGAGGCAAACACAATGATAACATTTCTGCAGGAGACACCAGGTGACGGTGCTAAAAGATGATAGTCAAGTCTATTAAATTCGAGGCTTTTTTTTTACAAACAAAAATATACCCCACCCTCCAAAAGTTAAATGGTCAAATATCGAATATAGTATTAAATTATTTTTTTTCCGAGAGAGGTAGGAGACAAGAATAAAGAGTCATCAATTTATACACAAAATTCCTGAATTATGGACATTTGTTTGATCCTTTTGTACTTGACAAAATGTGGTTACTGTTCAAAGAAGAGTTTGAAGATACCAAAGGGGTAATCAGAATCCGTATATCGAAGAAGAACAGACAACACAATGGCCAAAAGAAAAAGGACAAACAACGATCTATAAAACATACACATAAACGTGCAAATAAAATATATGTATTGTTTTTTATTGCACATTTTCATAACTTCAACCCCAGGACTACACACCAAACCTCGCAATCCAAGCAATGCAAGTTTGGACCCATTTGAGACCCCGAAGCCCATTGCACACCTCGCTAGATTTGCTTAATGCTCTGCATTTAAATCATGGGCATAGTAGGGCATCCCCAGCACTTTGGTAAGTGGGTGAGGGAAAAAAAGGGGGGGAACTACTTCACTTGTTATGGCAGAAATTTAATTAGCAACTGGATTTTCAGCATGAAAGCAAAAACAAATTGTTAAGTTGCCAGCCTCTGTGTTTTTTTGTTTTTATTTATTTGCAAGATATTTTTGCAAGCTTTCACCCCTCATGTCAACTCCAAATGAACCCCCCCCCCCCCCCCCCCCCCCTTCCGATTCATTTCTAAAGCTCGATCTTCGCATCCGTAGCCCTTTGCTACTCCACTCATATACATAATGCACAGAAAACATCGGATTGGACGAATAGCAGTCGAGCTATTAGAGATTTAAAAAGTCGAAATTTCAAGATTATAATGTTGATTTTTTTTTTATTAAAAATGTTAAGGTTATTTTTTTTTATAAATAATTAATGTCATAATATTTCTACTTGTAGATCCATCATGGGTAGGGGGGTCAAAATACCATGGATAGGGGGTCGATGTACCATGGGTAGGGGGGTCGATATACCACTGGTAGGGGGGTAAAAATACCATGGGTAGTGGGTCGATATACCATGGGTATGGGGCTCCATATACCATTGGTAGGGGGTCAAAATACCATGGGCAGGGTTCGTACGGGTCATGGAATCCTGGAAAAGTCATGGATTTTTATTTTGTAAAATAAAGGCCTTTAAAAGTCATGGAAAACTGTATTTTATCGAAAAATCATTGAATAGTCATGGAAAATTATTATTTGAGCTGTAATCTTTATTAAATGTATTAAAACATCTAAGATTAAGAGATTCTCCCGATTGATGTCGTAACTGTTTCCTTTAGACGTACTTGAAACAAGGCACCAGTTGCGGTAAATGTAAAATAAGGATTTTAAGTTCGTTTCTTTAAAATTATTTGTAAAAATATGCAACCGGATGTATAAACTGGTTTCCTAATGTACTACAGTTTCCTGCATTAAACGGTGTTGCAGTAGGAAACCAGATATTGGAAAACGTACTTTTGGCTTTTAAAATGTCAGACAACTGCCATTTTCAGATCAAGACGTTAGATAACCCTGAATATAAAAAGATGTGGGAGGTAGTGATAGCAAAGCAAAAGGCTCATTTGGTCAAAAGGAATTTTATTTTTCGAATATGGCCATTATGGGTGAAACTGCCCTTGAAGAAGAGCCAGAGGAACACTAAACATTATGATTTTTCTAAAAATAAATCATCTACCAATTTTATAATATAGCTCGCTTATGAGGTGTGTATTTCCAAATTTTAAAAATGACAGCTTCCACATACAAATACAGCATGTTGTAGTTTTTGCCACAAAATGGCTGGAACCTCTTCTTTTAAAATTAAATGGTTTGAAAAGCCAGAATATAAGTGTCTGTCTCAAATACAGAACAAATTTAAAGTTGCATCATGTAATGTGTGTATAAAGGATATTAACATCAGTAATATAGGAGGAAGAGTGGACTTAAAAGTCACATTTAGTCAACAAAACACTGAACAATATAAACAAAAAAGAAGCAGTTTGAGACTGTCAGTGTGGGTTAATAATCAAGTGGAACCAGCCAGTGTTCAGCCTACAACAAAATTATTGGAGGAGTCTGTGGCAACAACAGATTTCATAAAAGTGGAGATATAATTTTGACATTAAACATGGTAAAAAGCCACTTCTTTCATAAGTTATACAGACATTGTACAGGTTTTTCAGAGTATGTTCTCAGACAATATGATAGCAAACAAATGGCCCTTGGAGAACCGAAGCATGCTCTTTGGCAGTTTGGAATCCGTCCATATTTGATGGAATCAATCAAAAGAAAGATAAAAAAGAAGATATTTATGTTCTCTTATTTGATGAATCTCTAATTCAACAACTTAAAAAAAACCAGCTGGACATCCAAGCTATACTAGAATTAAGTTATCAATTTAAATAGAAAACTGAAAGGGTTGTAATTGTCTCATTGTCCAACGGGCCACTTCCATTTTGATGGTAGTTCAGGTTACGTTGGCATAAATGGCTACCAAGTGTGCTGTTTATGATGGATAATTTCTTATATCACTGGTATTAAACCGATGTTCGTAACTTTAGTTACCTACATCACAACATGGCGGACACGGAAAATGGTAAATTAGAATATCCTTGTTTTCAGTTTATTTTCAAATATTGTCCTTTCAAATGTATAGATATTTTAACAATTAACTGTAGTGATATGCTTAAATCAATAGTAAATTCTCCTATGTGGCACAAGACCTACTTTAAGAAATACAAATGATATAAGTAACTTTAGAATTATTTTTGAACGATGTTCGTAACTTTCAAATATGATGTTGGTAACTTTAAAGTTTGGTGTTTCTAAAATCATGTTTAAAACATTTAAAGAACAACGCTTTTGTAATAAATAAAATTTGAAAACAAAGAAAAACATCCCTGAAGTGATAGAGAGGGTAATACAGGTGGGAGAGATTATATAATGCACGAGAAAAAAATACAGAGCGGAGGATGAGAGGGTTATGAATGAGTGAGATGAACGAAAGATGAGGGTAGCGGGAGAAGAACACCTTGTCCAACGCTCGTTTCCAATTAGCAATAATAAACACGTGGCTTTGCGTTTCCTGTAATCTTTTGTAATCTTACAGCGATGGATATTGAGAATGACCAGATAATTAATAGTGCTGAGGCCGATGCGGCAGTCGATTAAACATATGTTTAAGTATTATATTGATATTTCTATTTGGTCTTGGACTGTGTGCTCTAGAAGGGTCTTTCATAAACTACGACCTTACAATAGGGCATTTTGACTTCCGACCTTTGAGTGTTTAGGACCTCCCATGGATGGCGACCTCCGACATCATCATTAAATTCGATTAGGGCCATTCTGGGTCTCATATATAAATTCTAACAGAGTATATTTGTATGTAAATTAACAGTTCTATGTGTAAATATGCCGTGAATTATTACCAAATTAATTGTCCTTTGTGTTTTTTGCTTATTTTAATAAAAATGGACACACCAGATCAAGTATTTTAAGAATGACACATCTAATTATTTCCCTTTAATGCTGAAATGAAACCAGATTAATTTATTATTAATTTGTTAGACTATTGTACTAAATACAGATAAATAAAGATTTACAGGGGCGTAGCTGAGGCTTAATAGTGTGCACGCCATAATTCTTGAGAGGGGGAGGGGGTCTGGGATATTTTTTTTTTACGAGATGCAAAATGGTGCGATCTGGGGTCATTTCAGGGTTTCATATAACATAGAATCAAGCACAATTTTAATGACTGATAGACAAGAATTTCTTAAAATTGTCCAAAATCTGCCCTTCGTGTCTTAGCAGATACGAACACCTCCATTGCTTTGTACAAGTCCACTTCAAAATCTCGGTTAATATGCATCAATCCAAGGGAAGATAGCCTGTCATTCTTCATGGTCGACCTAACATAAGTTTTCAAACGTCTCAGTACACTAAATGACATTTCAGCAGTAGCGCTTGCTACTGGCATGGTTAACAAAACACATAGTTTTATTAATATTGTATCTATAGAAGGATAGAGAACAGGATTTACAGAATCAAGTGTGGTACAAAGTGTTGTTGGCAAATCATTACGTTTACTAATGACCCAGTGGGTTCGACATCCGACTACTTTTCTCCTGAAAGCCTCTAATGACAAATACATGTCAGCCTGATATGCCTCGTATATTGTAACAACATGATCATCAGTTAATTTATCTACAGCACGGGGCAGTAGATGCTGTGCATGGAAGCGGTTTTCCGATTCAAGGAGACGTGATTCAAGTTCGTAATCAAATTGTCCAAAAATGGATAGTACAAAGAAATTCGCCAATACTGTTTTGGCGTTTCCGCGGGGTGATTGGCTCTGGTAGTCTGTCTACCACATCGCCTGGGCATACTATCAGATATATCAAAAGATTTGGCTGAGTTAAGGGCAGACTGATACAACTCATCCTAAACCGAATCGTCCTGTCGTTCAGCTCTTAGCATTTCAATCACGGTCTTGGATTCTTTGATTGCTTCAAGAAGGTCGCATTCGTTATCTTGGAGGAATGTTGACAGATAAACAGTGCTATGTAAAATATGTTACCTACTACCAAAGCTATGATAAACTGAAGCCGCGTGAAGGATGCAAGAAACTTTGTCATCGCATTGGTTTTGTAAGCGTTCTAACGCATGGACCACAACTAGATATTGACGTCTTAAAGGCATACAATGCGTCCGCTCGACTTGTCCATCATATAATTACCATACAACAGTTATTAGTACGTCTTATTAGTGATATATCAATTATACTGATTTAATTAGACTGCTAAAAGTAACAATACATTTTTATTTAATTTTTTTATTTATCTTTTTTTTAACCTGCCGGTGTATATGCAGCTACGCCTCTGATTTATAATACTTTTTAACGATTCTATAATTTGTAAGTATTAAAATTGGATTAATCTATGGTAAAGCTGTTTTCGAAAAGTTCATTTTTTTTTATATCATACCATTTCAAGTTTTACAAATACATATACATTTATAAATATGCATTGAAATTTACAGGATGTTAGTCTGAACAGTCTTGACGGTATATAAACGAATTAGTTTAATATCAATAGTTTTTTAAATCAGGATCGCATACATGAATTTCCTTCACCCATGTTAAATATAATTATACACATAGATTTCCTACAAGTCCCTTATCTATATTATTGTATACTTTAGTAAATATGTTGCTATAGGTAATATATCTCTACCGACAATATTTATGTAGTACAGATACATTGCTTTCAGCAGCAACCTTAATAAAGGGGTACGCACAAGATACAAATAGGTTAGAAAGGGACTTATTGTAGCAAGTCTATAATTGTTTACATTGACATGATTACGATGTTTCATGGATCAACAAGTCTTCAACTGTCAATAAGTCGCATGTGACGCTAAAACAAATCAACATCCTAAAAATGTGAGAAAGGTAGAATACTGTACATGTATGCGACCCTGAATTGGTTTTTCTTCTTAATACTCGCTCTATATGCTTTCGTTTCGTTGTTTGTTGTTCTTTTTACTTTTAAGTTGTTTGCATGCTTAATTTTGCTTTTAAATTGAAACCAAGAGTTTCTTAACGAGCAATTAAACACCTTCTTATTATTTAACAGTTATAGAAATCTGCAGTTACGGACATCTCTTTAAATATCTTTCTAACGTTACGAACATCACTTCAAAGAGTTACGTACATCCTTCAATTTTTTTCAAGTTAATATTTCAATGTTCTCATAAGAGTTTCGTCATTTTTATGTATGCATTCGAGTATCTAATATTCCCACCTGTAATCATAACGTATGAACTTACTAATAAACACTACCGATAAAGAGAAAACAAGGATATTCTAATTTACCATTTTCCGTGTCCGCCATGTTGGGATGTAGGTAACTAAAGTTACGAACATCAGTTTAATACCAGTGTTATATACTCGTATACAAAGGTTAGAACATGATAAATAATGTGATTACTCAAAATTTCACTTATACTCGTTGACAGTTTGCTCAAAGTTGGTCCTGGAAAAACTAAAACAATCCTGGAAAAGTCATTGAAAAGTCATGGAATTTTCTCACAAAAAAGGTGTATGAACCCTGCATGGGTAAGTGGGTCTTTATACCATGGGTAGGGGGCTCCATATACCATTGGTAGGGGGTCAAAATACCATGGGTAAGTGAGTCTTTATACCATGGATAAGGGGTCAAAATACCATGGGTAGGGGTCGATATACCATGGGTAAGATTGTCGATATACCATGGGTAGGGGGGTCAATATACCATGGATAGGGAGCGGGGTCAAAATACCATGGATAGGAGGATCAAAATACCATGGGTATGGGGGTCGATATATCATGGGAGGTGGTAAAAATACCATGGGTAGTGGGGTCTAAATACTATGGGTAAGTGGGTATTATACCATGGGTAGGGGTTCAAAATACCATTGATAGGGGGTCAATATAACATGGGTAGGGGGGTCAAAATACCATGGGTAAGTGGGTCGTTATGCCATGGGTAAGAGGGTCGATATACTATGGTAGGGGGTCAAAATACCATGAGTATGAGGATCGATATACCATGGTTAGGGGGGTCAAAATACCATGGGTAAGTTAGTCAAAATACCGTGGGAAGCGGGTCAAAATACCCTGGTTAGGGGTAACAAGCAATACGTGATTAATTTCCGTAAGATAGGTGTACATGTCCGGAAACGGGTTAATCATTTGTCACAACTTCCGCCCGTCGTACTTGTAGAAGCCAGGCTACGAATACGTTTCCGTCGTATTCGTAGCCTGTGCCAATTTTATATTCTTTGGGTGTGTTTGAAGCAACGATCTACCACACTAACCAGTACACCACCGATGCAGTCTTGAAATGGGATGTAAACACCTCATAAATAACGTTTAGAAAATGTGTCAAAAATAGACATTACTGAGAAAATACTTTTATTCGTGGATGCAAAATTTCGTGGTTCAAAGACTCTTCATTGGTTTGTTGGTTTTTAAATTTGTGGCTTCATACTTGGCATAGAATTATACTATGGCATCTTTGTATTTGGTTGGGTATTATTTTTCATGGTTTTTAATGAACCACAAAATCCATGATAATACTACCACAGTAACTTCTTTAACCCTGCCACATTTTTGTGTTTGTCCCAAGCTAGGATCTGGATTACCAACGTCATATGTTGTGGTCTTTTTTGTGTTCAGTGAGTTCAGTTAAGATGATTGATTTGATTGATTTTTGGTGTTTAATGCCACTTTCAGCAATATTTCAGCTATATCATGGTGACCAGTTTTAATGGTGGAAGAAGCCGGAGTACCCGGAGAGAACCACCGACCATGGGCAAGCAACTGGTAAACTTTATCACTTGCGAGTCGAGTGCACCCTTTTTTGTAATTTACAAAGCCGGGCGCAAACCCACGCCGTATTGGTGATAGCTTGTATGAGCTGTTAGGTAATCCAACTACTTAACTCAATGAGCCACCCGGGCCCTGTGTTCAGTTAAGATGAGAGGTGATTGTTCCTTTTTGTTGATATTGGTGGAATTGATGACCATCACTGTTTAACCTTTCTTTTCATAAAACAAAAAAGTAACGGTATTGTAAAACTCGTCTGTCTTATATATTTATTAGTAAAATATTACCGGTATCTGCATAAATAATGCCACATAATTTGATCTTCCTTTAAAATACATACATTTGTACTAAATAACAAAACATATCTTAAATAATATCTTAAGATTGTTGTTCCATTATAGCTGTACATTTAGGAATATATGTATACATTATTTAAGAGAACACTCCCTTGATGAAATTACCAGGCTATTAAAATAGCATAATCATTCTCCTGACTGTAATAGCACAAACATTTAAATTTTGCATTAAGCGGCAATGGTTTTACCTATAACCACCATGATTTTGCAGGCTATTAAACTAGCATAATTATTCTCCCGACTGTAAAAATAGCACAACCAATTAAATTTTGCATAAAGTTACAGTGGTCTACCTATAACTACCATGATTTTGACTAGAAACAAACTACCGGATTTTTTGTTCATTAAAGCTTTCATCCATTATTAACATCAAGACACATGTTATTGTACGTGAATAACATTTAGTGTCATCTTTCTTCCTGTTGATACAGTAGCCCTCCTCTTATAAGGTGACACCATCCAAAGATCACCCCTTTCATATGGCCACACCCACCAAAGATTACCACTTTTATAAGGCCACACTCACCAACGATCGCCCCTTTTATAAGGCCACACTAACCAAAGATCAGCCCTCTTATAAGGCCACACCCACCCAAAGGCCACACCTCTTATCAGGCCTGATTTCAGATGCACAGATATTGTAAAATACTACTACATTATCTCCCTCAAGAGAGACCATCCCTTCTTACAAAGCAACTTTTTCATTGCAGAGGGGGTGGCTTTATAAGAGGGGGACTAATGTGAATTGTCAAATACCACTGGCCCTTTGGATTATTTAATAGCATGCTTTTAAATATCACTTGTTATAAAATATACTATATGACTATATCTACATATTAACCATAACATTAGATAGCATTGATTGATTGGTGTTTAATGCCAACTATAGCAGTATTTCAGCTATATCGTGGCTAGATAACATATTCGTTAAAAATAGTGAGGTTACTTTAAATATAGACAATGAAACCTGTCTTAACCAGACACCTACTTTTGTATCTGAAATAGACAAGTGTTGTTTATAAGGATTACATTGGCTAAATTTGTTAAATGTGCAAAAATTAACAGACATTGCGGATAAATTGGAAATATGAGTTAGACATGTTTTACTGTGAATATAGTCAAACCTGTATTAAGAGGTCACCTTTGGGACAGAGAAAAAGTGGCTTTATAAGACATGTTACCTCTTAAAAGAAGTTTAATTCATATGAAATTTTCTATGATGGGTGTTTAACAGGACAAGAAAAAGTGACCTTTAAAGACAGGTAACTGTTTAATATAGGTCACTCAGACCACATGGGCAGGTTTAACTGTATAACTAAATATAGTTAACGATAATTAATATTTATATTAATATATGAGTATTTTATTGTTACATAAAGGTTGGTTTATGGTGTTTAATGCCACTTTCAACAATGTTAAATAAAGAAACTATCTGTATAACAGATATATTGTTTTCACACTAAAAATTCTATAAAGAAAACCCAAAACAATCTCTTAGAACAAACAAAATTTTGTAAAAATTAATAAAAAAAATCACTATCCACCTTGGAAATACAATGTATTAGTATACAAAACTATAAAAACTGACAAATTGTTTGACATGAGCTCTTTCTACAAAATGCATGAAAATATTTTCTTTAATTCTCATAATAGAATAACATTTTCACGTCACAAGATATGATTTTTCATCCGATTTTTTGCATTCCAACAAAAATTGAATTGTGTGAACAAAAAAGTAGAATGTCAGAAGTGGAATCTTAATGTTGTTTCAATATCACTATTTCCAACAGACAGTCTGCTAAGAATGGTTTCTTGAGTAGAACAGTAAAATTAATTAACATTTGTATCAAAATCAAATGGAAAGTTGGACTTTTTGAACATTTTGAATTCAACTTACCTGTGCTGCAGATGCAGAATCGCTAAAAATTGGACGGAAAATCGGATTGTGTGAGCACACTCTAACATTCCAATTTAAAGGAAAATAAAATCGATAATCTTAACAATTAAATGAAAAGTAACGCAACGTATACAGGTTGAGACATCTACAAATGCAATAATTGAGATTCAATTGTAAAATGAAGTAAAAGTAAAAAAAAAAAAAATTAGATCTATTAAAATAAAGACAATACAATTAAAATAAGCTGCAATGTACAATGATTTTTCCATGTCCACAAGCAAAATCAAATCAGCATGATGGTGACACATGTACAATAAAGATTTGAAAACTGTTAACTTTAAATTATTATGATATTTGTAGGACTAAATGACATACAACAGCTCTGGGATGAAGAACAGTAATTCAGTTGTCCCTTTCTTATAATGCCACTCCCACCAAATGCCACAACTCTCTTATAAGGCCACTCTCACCAAATGCAACAACTCTCTTATCAGACCACTCCCTCCAATGGTCACATCTCTCTTATTAGGCCACTCCCACCAAATGTCACAACTCTCTTATCAGGCCACTCACAACAATGGTCACATCCCTCTTATTATGCCACTCCCACCAATGGTCACACCCTTCTTATCAAGACACTCCAACCAATGTTCACACCCCTCTTATCAAGCCACTCCCACCAAAGGTTACACCCCTCTTATCAAGACACTCCCACCAAAGGTTACACCCCTCTTATCAGACCAGATTTCAGATGTACTGAGATATATAGTAAAATATTAGTAAATTGACCCACCTCAAAAGGGGTAATCACTCTTATAAGGCCAGCGTCATTGTAGAAGGTGTGGCTTTATAAGAGGGGGACTACTGTATCTTTAACATTCATTCGAATCGATATTTGCCTATGTTTTAATGGTGTAATAGCTTCAAAACCCCAATTGGCAATTCAAAGTCTACTGACTTACAGCATGAGGACAATTTATTTTGTAGTTTTTGATAAGATTTATATATACCCTTGTTTTCAAACTTGCATGAAAAAATTGTGTAGATGATCATCTAAAGAACAGTAACACTACGGCGATGGAAGTCACGTTGAATACAAGCAGGGCACACAAAGCACACACTCTACACATTAACATACACATACATATTTGTAGCATGTAAGATAAATTAGACCTTATCAAGTATAAATTCATATCAGATTTTGGGTAAGAGAGATCATTACAACATTTGCAAAAAAAAAATGAAAAATATCATTAACTGTATACAATTGTTTGTGAATTAATAATAACATCTAATTATGCAAAATAATCATTTGAGAGAAATGTTTTGAACAATTTTATTGCTGAGTAAAGCATATTTTGATCGAGATAAAAATCGCAATTGGTTACCAGGAAAACTCTTACAGTACTATGTTCTTTTCAATTTTTCAAGAGAAAGGGAGGTAACTTGAACATGCAAAATAACTACTAGACACGTTTCGGGGTAAACAAGTACATTTGAAAGCCTTGGTGTAAAAATGTCTGAATAAAGGTAATACAACATTAACACCTGATTAAATGTCTTCATAAAAATGGAAGAACAACAAAACAAGTAAATAAATTAAAATAATTAAGATTGACAATGTTTGTTTTAGCTTACTTATATATAAAATACAAATAAAGTGATTTTCAATAATTTTCTTCAATCAGGTACCTTTCAATAACAATGTATCTTTTTAATAACAAAACTGTCCCTTCAATAACAAATAATTACATTTTGCACTAATATCAGTTAGAAAATCCCATATGATTGGTCAGATGGTTGACATGTGACTTTTGAATGGAAACTTCATCAGTCAATGAAATACATGACCATTCAACCACATCCACTTTCTGGAATAGTTTTCGAACATCATGAAAAGTATTAAATACAATACAATAATATCTGTTGAATATATAGAATATTAAAAACAAACTGAATGCAATTTTTGCAGTTTTATAAGGTTAGAAACACGTTAACAGATGTATATTTTTTAATGAAGCCCTACAACACTTCTAATAAAATGTACTTTGATCAATGCATTTACACACCATTAAAATTACAAAAAATTGCATTTAGTTTTCAAAACAAGTAACGAGTCAAAACTAAAAAATACTCCATCTTATTGAAAATAAAACAGAAACATTCAAAGAACAAGAAGTAAATCTCCATTATTTTTTAACAGATCTAAAATGTTTGCATCTTCTTTTTTTTCAAATGAAAAGAGACAGACAGACACTAGAGTATTACAATGTAAAAGATGCAACATAAATAACAAGTTCAGACCTTACAGTCATTAACTTTTCCAAAATCATCCAATCAAAATGCTGTAATGGTGTACACTATGTTCTGATTGGATAATTTTGGAGTATGAGTACAAACGTGGTACTCAAAAATTCTATGATCACGAGGCTTGAATATTTGGATTTCTATGAATATTAGTATGCATAGTGAACATACTTTTAGATATACACGACCAATCCAACAAAATTTGTTATTCATTTGAACAGATTATATCATACTTTTAATATTTTGCAGAATATCTGTTGTAAGCTTTAATTAGGACAATGCAAGTAAAAAAACAGAAACCTTCAAGCTGTTAAAAAAAATCAACCTTTTGACTAAGTGGTTAATATTACAATGTCTCGTTTGTATTCTTCAACAAAAACCTGTAAGGAAAAGAAAATAAATTTGTTATTTGTAATTTGTTGTTCACCTAAGTATGCTGGCTAGCAAAATTATTTAGTGTATAACATGTACATCCATAGAGTGATAGTGAGTGATCTGTAATGTAACCCCAACTCTGCAATTTTTCAGCTATATCATGACGAAAACAAGTTACTTTTCACTGAGATGATGATGATGAGGTCCGCTTTGCAATAGACCAACACGCTTAGTTGGATTTTTATAGTTCTAGGTCACTGAAACAACAGTACGCGGATAGACATGTTGCCCCACTCTGACACATTAGCCTGATTCAGAGCCAACCAGTCTTTGCTCTTTCTCTTTATTGGTGTGTGCTTAGCGGAGAAGCAACAAATACCAGCTTTATAGTCTTTGGTTTGACCAGATCAGAGCTCGAACCCACGATTTACCTCTCTCGAGACGAGTATGCTACCCATAACACCACCAACGTGGTACATACATCCATATAGACTATGTAAGTATAGCCTTCATAATTTACTTGTGACATAACTCTAAACACTTGAATGGCTAAAACATTATAACAGGTCTTCATTCTTACATCTACTCTAACCTCTAGTTAGGGGCCATCGTGGTAGTGATCGTATGGTAGTTGGATTTACAACCACCTATGCAATCAGTGGCCATAACCACTAACGTTGTGAGTTCAAATCCCGTTCATGGCGAGGTGTACTCCATACATTATGTTATAAAAGTTGTCAGTGACTTGCTGTAGGTCGGTGGTTTTCTCCGGGTACTCCGGTTTCCTTTACCATTAAAACTGACAGCAACGATATAACTGAAATATTGTTGAAGTGGCATTAAACACCATAAACCAACCAACCAACTAACCTTTACTTAAACTTACCTCTGTCTAAGACATAGATGGGTATTCCCAGGCAGTTAATGGTTTATATGTTTCTTTGACTGATTGTATTGAAGCAAATCTAAGAAGATATTGAGATCCACCAGCCTTATCATTGGTACCTATTATAATTAAAAATAGAAAGTCATCAATTAATTGTCCAATAGAACCATATCATTTTTATTACAATATGATTTTTATACATCAAAATCCAAATTAACTATAAAAATGCACAAACATCAACAGTGAGGACCTCTCCTTTTTGCTTTTTGAAAGATTTTATCAAATGATGCAATTAATTAAATTGAAAATGTAATGTCTTTCATGAACAAATAGGGATGGAAAAAAATGGCTGTAGTTTACTCCCCAAATGCACAATTAAAGCAGTTCTGATGAAATTGAATGTGGGATTGTTGCAATATGTTTTTAAAGTGTTACCACAGTAATATGTTTTATCCTGCACTTGTTCTATTTGAGGAAGCAAATTGTATTGACTGGATATATTTTTTGTTATATACTGTCACTGACCGAAATATAGCTTTTCTGGTACCCCTTCCACATGTTACCTGTTGAGCTTTGAGAATAATAATTGTAAATCCAGTTCACTTCCTGTTGAGAGAAAATATCAAAATGGACAAATCAAGGGATAATAATATAATTTTATTATTTAATCAAAAATATAAATGTCAATGGATTAATGTGAATTTTCTGCAGGATAAACACAATATTAATGCAGTGTCTTAAAATATAAAGTTTATGTGTATTCGGCACAAAACTGGGGAAAGGTTCGGTGAACCTCGCCTTTATCCCAGTTTTTAAACCTCATACACATAAACTTTATATTTTAAGACACTGCATTAATATTGTTTATTTATACATTACCTGACAATCTTGTACCACCAAACGGTTGTTGACCCACTACTGATCCTGTACTTTTATCGTTGATGTAAAAGTTTCCAGCACTGTCTCGGAATGTGTCTGTTAATTCTTCTTTAACTTTCCTGAAAAATTTGAAAATGATAATTCCTTGTATAAAACCCTGGGTTGTTTTGCAGGATAAAATCAAATTACTGTTTTTAAGAATTTGATAAATTTAATATCATTAACATAAGTTATTTTTTCACATTGGTTGGTTTTTTTTCAGTACACCTTGCCTTAGACGGTAGTTAAACAATAGTGGTGATATGCATAGATTGCATAGGTAAAAATAAATTCCAACAAGGTACCATTAACATGATGCTGCCACCAACTACCATTAATCGGTTCAATCCCACTACATTTTTGTGACTCTCCCAAGCCAGAACCTGGATTTCCAATGCCATATGTCATGGTCTTTTTTTTATGTTCAATGATTTGATGTGTGAGGTTAAAAAGGTTTTAGGAATGTGTGAGGGGGGGGGCATTTCAAAATTATTGTATTATCCAGACAAGAATCTGCTGACAGAATGAATAAAAGAGTTGATTTTATTGAGCTCTTTGCAACACCTCAGGGCCTTCAGTAGTTTTAAGTGAGTAAATGATAGTTGTCTAATTCCAAGTGAGCAATTTTTCAGCTATGTCATAGGCAAGAACAAGTCGCAATTTGATGAGAAGATGATTGTTTGCTGTGTTCTAGAACAACATGCTTAGTTGGATATTTACATTGCTAGCTCACTGAAAAACAAATTTGCACGGTAGATACGTTGCCCCATGCAAACACATTATCCTGAATCCGAGACAGCTAGTCTTACCTCTTACTCCTTAATCCTGTGCACATAAAAGAGAACCAGCAAATACTAAATGAATAGTAGGGGCCACTGTGGTCGTGATCGTATGGTAATTGGACTTTCCCCTTGATTTAGCTGAAAATTTGCTCACTTAACTACAATCACTTATTTAGTCACCCATTATAGGTGTCGAGGTCGTGACCGTAGTTGGTTTTACAACTACCTATGCAATCAGTGCCTATTACCACTAACATTATGAGTTCGAAACCGGCTCATGGTGAGGTGTACTGGATACAATATTATATGATAAAGTTTGTCAGTGACTTGCAGGAGGATGGCGGTTTTCTCTGGTCCTCCGGTTTCCTCCCCACCATAACACAATTGATGCCATCTCAGACTAAATGTAATATTCTATTTAGACAGGATTAAGTAGTTTATTACCATTTCCATCTGGCCAGGTTTCACTGTAAAAATTTTAATTAATAGTTTTTTGTGTCAACACAATATAAATACAGAGAATACTTACTCGTCTAATGCATATATTGCTCCAGTTAATGCATAGGGTGATGTCTGTGTAACTTTTTCTGCTATTTCTTTATACTGTTCATCTGGGTAAGGGTATACAGTAACTACAGGACCAAAGATTTCCTACAAAATAAAACAACCACTTTATTGTGGTCATATGGATAGAGGGTAGAAATTTATCACAGGACCAAAGATTTCCTACAAAATAAAACAACCACTTTATTATGGTCATATGGGTAGAGGGTAGACATTTACCACAGGACCAAAGATTTCCTACAAAATAAAAACAACCACTTTATTATGATCATATGGATAGAGGGTAGACATTTAGCACAGGACCAAAGATTTCCTACAAAATAAAACAACCACTTTATTATGGTCATATGGATAGAGGGTAGACATTTATCACAGGACCAAAGATTTCCTACATTACAAGGAAAAAAACTTTATACTGTACAAATACATTTAAAATTGAGGGGCTGTCGTGGTCGTAATCGAATGGTAGATGGATTTATAATTACCTATGCAATCAGTGTCTATCACCACTAACATTGTGAGTTCGAATCCTACTCAGGTGAGGTGTACTCTATACAACATTATGTGATAAAATTTGTCAGTGACTTGCGGCAGTTCAGTGGTTTTCTTGGGAATTCCATTTTCCTCCACCAATAAAACTGACCGCCACGATATAACCGAAATATGTTGAAAGTGCTGTTAAACACCATAACCCTAACCAGGTAACCCCTAAAAGGTTTCTTCCTTTTCCTACAAGATGCCAGCTGCATAACTTTAGTGAAGACTGTATGTTCAGTATTGGCTCTTACGATAATGTGCTGAAATCGGGTGATTTTTTTTTATTTTCAGTGACGTTTCTTCATAGACATCAAATTCAGTGGAGTTACCAAGGGGTATTATCTGCCCAAGTTATGTGAAAATTAAATATAAGGAATTTATAATTCTTTATGTCAGCACATCTAAGTACTAATCAATGTAAAATCAACCCCAACATAAACTTATGGACATACAGGATGTGATCATATCATTATAAATTGTGACTGTGAAATGTAGAACAGCAATGAAAGTGTGTAATTTGTGTCTAAAGTGTAAAACTGGAAAGTCTCTCATGTTTATTTACATGCATCAATATTCATTTTCATATTAAACTACAAATATTTGCAAAATTCACCTAAAATCTTTTCCTGCGTAATTTTTACAAAACCTCAGGGTCATTAAAAGCAGAATCAAATAGAATATATCAAGATTATTTCCAGTTCTCAGTTAATATTTACATGTCAAATAAAATATACAATATATAAACTCAACCAGGCAATAATTAATTTTACCTCGTGCATTATTTTATCATCAGGATCTGATGTCTCAATAATTGTAGGTTCTACAAAATATCCTTTGCTGAAAAAATTAAAAGAATTATCATATTAATTATATGTCTACATGGCAGAAAAAAAAACTCAGTTTCATTGAGACAGTAATATATTGTGTCTGATATATTTTTTAAAGGGGGGTTGCTATAAATTCTTGTCATTACATGTTAATTTTTCATTGAAATCATAATGTCTCTTTTTTTTTATGTATATATTTTTCATACGATTGTACTGCTTGTAATGGGTGTCTTAATTGACAATAAAAGAATTGAATTGAATTATATATGTACATTGTCAGAAAATATAAAATTATTTGTATGAGCTTTGGAAATTTGTAGAGTCTTTGGCGGTAAGTTAAAATGAATTTTATTTTTAAAGAAATGGACTTCTATTGTGTTTATCATGCACTGACAAAATGTCTAATTCTACAGTCAACTTGTACCAAATTGAAAAGAGCAGAAACAATTGTCTTTCCATTTGTTTTCAATGGTGTCCTCTTACACTCCCACACTTTACTGTAACTGTGCCAAATTGTATCAAAAAGTGCAAAAACAATCAGCATTCCATTCGTTTTCAAGTTTCACTGTATTTTACTGTTACCATTTTTTACCGTTTGCTCTACATGAATCAAGGTAGGGTACCAGGAGATTGTTATTTGTGTGTTAGACGAATACAGTAAACATTATACAATTATTGCCCGCCCTTACGGTGAACAATTATGATGTTCACCGCAAGTGCAGGCAATAATTGTTTTATTATACCGAAAATCTATTTACAATAATGTTGGATGCAATAAACACTTATTTGTGTGTTTTCCTAAACTTTATATTTGTGTTTTTAACTTCCGGTCAAGATTGTAATTCCGGAATGCAAAAACGGATACATTTCCGGACAGACATGGAACATTACATTTGTCGACCGGTGAACAAGTGATGTTTCCCTGGGGTACCAATTTTGTAAAACCATCACTTTTATTTTATATATAATATAAGGTTTCATAATTATTAATATACCTTTATTGTACAACAAATATAATGACTACAGGATAAGACAGTTTGTACTGAAACATTAATGATGTACATGTATTAAAAAAAAAATTGTAATTGCAACCATATTAGACTGATTTTAAGACAGTCTGTACCTTTTTTCTTTTTAAGTCATCGATGGCTTAAAAGGAAAAAAGGACAGTCTGTCTTATCCTGCAATCCATCATATTTCATTTTATAGTGTACAGTTTTTTGCTTGATAGAAACCAATAGTTCACGGACGATAATTCAATCATTTTGATTAAATCAGAGTACCGGTAAAATATCTTAATCTGTTCCACTAAAATCTTTACTCTACTTCAGAGGAGCATATATATATTACTGCAAAAAAAATCTTTGGTTTTGAAGTTTTACCGAAAGTGAACATCTCAACCCTACTAGCTTACCTGTTGTCACAGTTACCACCAGCTATCACAGTTAAATTAGGTGAAGATTTAGCGTGACTCAAGTATCCTTTAATTCTATCAAAAGCCTGAAAATAAAAAATAATTTTTTTTGCATATTCTAAATATTTTATTTTTATGTTTGCAAAGCAGTGCATTAAAGATGGTATATTTATCGAGGATTTGTCAAGATAACATCACATTATCACACATAGAAATTAATAAATATTTTATTTTTCTGTACAAGTCTTAATCTAAGTACATCAATGGATCGTCTTAATGTAAGTACATCGATACTATATGTATAATTGTGAATTGCGGCAAGTCAATGGTTTTCTCCGGGAACTCTGGTTTAATTTCCTCCATCAATAAAACTGACTGCCACTATAACTGAAATTTTTTAAGGACCTATAATAACTTTTACTCTTTATATTTTTGTGAAAAGGGTTGCCAGTGTTTTCTTTAATTCATTATTAGACTTAAGAAAAATATTCTGAGAGAGGTTCATAGCTAACACAAATATTTTTTTTTAAGACAGTGCATAAACATATTTCACAAAGTAAACGATTTTCATAAAACTCTGATACATCATGTGATTTTATATTCTGAGTGCAACCCACAATTTTGCTTTTCTCCCTTGTTTCCCTTCCTTTAATTTTTAGCTATTTAAACAAAGTTATATAAATTAAGTATGCTTTTTAACTATTTTCCAATTTTCACGTGTTTTTTTTAAGGAAACGGATTAATATAAGCATTATGTTTGTTTCTGAATCCTATGTTTTATTTGTATTATGAAAAGAAAGTTTATATGTTATTTATCTATAAAATATGTTTAAATCAACACAAATATTCTTATTAAAATTTTGTTTGCTTGATTTTTATTTGTTTTTCTATACCAGTATCAATATATACCTTATCATCTATCACAGCTGACACAAATGTATCTTTATCAAATGGTGATCCCACTTTTATTTTCTTGTGTATATTTAGCATTTTGTCCTTGACCTCCGACCACATGGATTGTGGGATATACATTCTGGAACAGGCAGAACATTTCTGTCCTCCATACTCAAATGCTGATCTAATGGTTCCATTTACAACACTTTCAAGATCACCTGACTTGTGTACAAAGTGGAAATTCTTTCCTCCGCATTCTAAAAATTAAAGAAAATTTCTTTACAAAAGCAATATGTGTTCTAAGGTATTATTTTAATCGAGACTTATGTCATCGTGGCCGTGATCATATGGTAGTTAGATTTACAACTACCTATGCAATCGATGCCTATCACCACTGATGTTGTGGGTTTGACTCCCGCTCAGGGCGAGGTGTACAACATTATGTGATAAAGTTTGTCAGTGACTTGCGACAGGTCGGTTGTTTTCTCCTGGTTTCCATCACCAATAAAACTGACCGCCACAATATAACTGAAATATTGTTGTAAGTGGCGTTAAACCCCATAAAATCATAAAACCTAAAACCTTAGCTAAAGTAGCCCTCCCTTGTTTTTTTCACTCTTTGATGGTGGTAGTGTAATATTCGTCTGTGGTTGCAGACTGTATTGCATTTTTGTTTACTTATAAATGAGTTGAGTGATTCTATGAAGAGTATACAATTTTGATTGTTTACAGTTTTAGAAATTGCATAAATATGAATTTTCATTAAAATGAATATTTAGTTTTTAGATTTTTGCACAAGACTTGTGTTAACAGCTGATAAGTTACGCATGTGCAGTATACAATCTCTAATCTGATCTGGAATGTTATATGATATTATACAATTAATGACATTTGATCAGGCTGACACAATGTTTATCAACCCAGAAGACGTGATTATCACTTCTTGGGTGGATAAATATCATATCAACTGATATCAAAAGTCACCAAGTTTATTAAATGACTTGCTAATGTTAAAGGAGGTTCGATCTATATTTGGGTACTTGACAGATATGAGACACTAATTGTCTACCTCTTGTGAAAGTTTGCGCAGTGATCATAATGTTTAATCAAAAAGGGCGACGTATGGTTTTGACCAATCAAGAAAACAGATTTTAATAACATATCCAAATACCATTCCAGTAATATTATCATTAAGCCCTTTGATTTGCTTGCTCCCAAAAACTGTTTACCTATTTAACTTTTCAATCTTTTAACTATGAGCATACTTGATGAAGGTACATGTACATTATTCTAGAAACATGTTGTACGCACTAAATTAGATATCTACATATTAAAATGAATTTTCAAAAAAATTATTGTTGTTGAATATACTGTAATAAGCTCTATACAGTGATACAACAATGTACTTGAATGGGAATCTTTCCACATTTTGTTCTCTATTGTTCACAAAGTATGAACTTTTATGGACTATTCTAGCATTTGTAATGGGTCAGGCAATATTGAATATCATATTTTCATGATTAGTTCACAAAATGAATATGACAAATAAAAAGGGTCATTGCTGAAATGGATTAACTCCCCTTGCCTACAGTTCTCATTTGATTATATAAATTATTTATTAGATAACTATCGACATAAAATTAACTCCCTTTACTCCATGGTGCAGATGTAAACAAAATTCCAATATCAAAATTTGAATACAAGGAGAATATTCTAAGATTATTGAATTACAATATTTTTTAACCTTTTCGTGATCATTGTATTTATAGTTTTCTTCAAATTGATCAAATGTCTCTGTTCAATAATTGATAAAAAAAAACAAACAAAAAAACAAAAACAAACCAGTCTAAACTAGCAAACTTCATACACTTCAAAAAAAAAAAAAAAAAAAAATGAATATGCTAAGCAGCTCTGTGGGTGAAGCTCTGGGAATCGTCACCAGTTTAAAAAAAAAAATAATTAAAAGTTATACAGAAATGGTTGACAATATAACCACTCTTCTGTCAAACTTCTAGACTTATTAAGGTCAATGTCTGCAGCCAATGGAAACCTAGAAAGAGACGGATACTAATTTGTCAGGCTAAATGCCTTCATAATAATTTTTGTGAATGTTAATAGACATTGAATTGTTAGTTTATTCATAAATTTTGAGCAATCACTATGACATCGCGTACGGTATTGGTGCTATAAAGCGTAACGTCAAAAACGTCGAAGTTTTTTTCAGATATTACGTCGAAAACACTAAAATTACGCCAAGTACCCGTTTGGACATTTTGTTAAGAAACCGCAAATAAGCTGCATATATGAGATTTTTCTGTGAAATTCAACCATTTTTGGTATAGAAAAATACTTTGAAAAGCACATCGAAAACATTTCTGTAAGAAATATTCAACCTTGTTCAGTAAAAAAATATATGGCATGGAATACAAGAAGAAGACGCTTGAAATGGTCGCGTAATGGTGTAGGACATTTTCATTAGAATTCGTAATACCGTTAAATTTTGAACAGAATCATCTTGATTTCCCCGATTTTTCAGTTCTATATTACATGCACATTGTGAATATTTACTTTTGTTCTATTATGATATATAGAAATTATATTTTATAAGTAGTTTATCATTACTCTACAACAAAATTTTCCGATAAATTGCAGCGTCTACATCTCAAACCTCATCTGAAAGGTGGCCATCTTGAATGGAAAACAAGCATAGCGTATAAGTAATTGGCGGACTTTTCCGTCGTTGCTTGCGAAACAAAAGAAAATTTTGTGCAATTCGTTTTTTTGTTAGGCAATTTTACTCAGTTTATGTGCAACAATTTAGTTTACAGCGATTTTCAACAATTTTTCCTTAATATTATGCCAAAATTCGTTTTAATTATCGGATTTTGAACTATTTAAGCATAAGATTGTTAATGTTTGCAAAATTTTGAAGCTTTTGATATATAATAGGTCTAACTTCAATAAAAATTAAGTCTCATAGATATTTTAAAATGAATTAGCGCAGTATCCCCAATACCGTGCGCGACATCTATGCTCTTTGAGTATGCAAAATCAAATCTTAAGAAATTCATTTAATCTAATAATTTAATCATCCACAACTGAATAAATTTAATAATCAACCAGTAACACCACAAGATTGATTTTTTTGGTGTTTAATGCCACTTTCAGCAATATTTCAGCTATATCATGGTGACCAGTTTTAGTGGTGGAAGAAGCCGGCGTACCCTGAGAGAACCACCGACCATGGGCAAGCAACTGGTAAACTTTATCACTTGCGACTGAGAGTCGAGTGCACCCTTTTATGTAATTTACAAAGCTGGGCGCGAACCCATGCCGTATTGGTGATAGGCTTGTATGAGTTACTAGGTAATCCAACTACCTAACTCATTGAGCCACCCAGGTCCTAAAACCACAAGAATCTATATTAATAATAAACATACCTCCAATAAGTCTAGGATATGTTCTGTAGTTTTCTATGTTGTTAGCTACTTGTTTCCACAAATGTTGGAATGTCCTGTAAAATATATAACAAAATTAGTTTAAACATATTTTATCAATTAATTGAACATTACAATATTCAACAATATATAATACATAATAGAAAGTAATTAATTGGATTGGGAAACAAGTTGCTGGAAACTTATATTAATCCCTATCGGCTAACAAAATTAGCATTTGCCATCAAATTTAAAACTATCAGGTTAATATTATAATGACTGGCCTGATTTTTGCAGATTTGAGCGAGCTGCATCATAACTGAAGTATATTCAGTAACTGTTAATGAAGAGCATTGACAAGGCACTCTTCCTTTACTCAAATGTATCACTATATTTGTATTTACTTTTGTGTGTACTTAATTTCACAAAATTGATAATATCTTCAGGCTCGCGTGAATTTAAATTCACAATAATTTGAAATAGACCTTAGCTGAAAATTGCCATTTTCTACATTACATTACATTGTATATGGAAAAGACTATAGTTGTAATGGTGGTAGTTGTTCTATATATGGTACTTGACTTTGCATGTTTGATCTTTGTACAATTGAAGTATGAAACCACCTCTGTGGCATAATGGTCAGAAATGTGGCTTCGATTTTGAAATATAACAGATTCTCTCCTCAGGCGGTCAAACCAAAGACTACAACTTTTGTATCTGCTGCTTATATGCTCAGCACTAAAAAGTAAGAATATAAACTAATTGGCTTGGAGTAAGAATAATTTGTCTCAGTAGAGTGACATATCTACTTCCAGACTGTTGTTTCAATGAGCTACCTCTATTAAAATTCAGTTTCAAATGTTAGTCCAGTACAAAGTGGGGATCATCATCTACTCATCAAAACACCTGCTTCTCGTCATCATATGGCTGAAATTTGCACACATGGCATTAAGAGACAATCACTCCCTCACTCAACATCAAATATACACTAATTTACTTTTTGGGGGCCCAATCACAAATATTTGCACAATTCTAATGTTCTAGTATTTCTATGATGATACAACAGTTTACAAGACCTGTGATAATGGAGAGCTTAGATTGAAATCCCTTTCATAAATACCTGTCTCAATTGAGCCCTGAATAAATCTGAATCCTGTAGAAACCGAATTTTAGACAAAAGTCCCAATGTTGGAAATCTTTGTTAAAATAACTTGTATAAACCAAAATAACTGGCTATTCTGAACACACAGGTTGGTCTCAAAAGAGGTTCGGTTTAGACAGATTTCACTGTATCTGAATTTTAGAATTTGGGACTGTATTCCATGCATATTTCGGAAATGTGGATAAATTGATTTTGATTCCTGGAATTATGGACGAACACTTCCCCCTTCTTCTTATCAACCCTCATTCTTCCCATTCTCATTCTTCAAACTAAGGACTCTTAAACTTTTAGAGAAAATTACCCTTGATTAGATCTTAGTTTATACATACTTAACACTACCAGTAAAATTAATTCCAGCAAGATGGGGGGAACTTGTAACTGTATCACCAAACACAGGTCCATCAGCTGGTACAAAGTTAATAATGCCTGCTGGGAGTCCAGCCTCACGGTATATTTTGTACACTAAATAGTTAGAAAGCATAGCTGTGTCGGAGGGTTTCCATACTGCAACGTTTCCCTGAAATATATTAATAGTCTATGAATGTCTTTTTATGCACTAACTCCAATATGGTATAATTTTTAAAAAAAGCTTTCAATAAAATTTTTCTTAGAGGATCACTACTGAGTAGGTGGTAATATTCGTGTTAATTAAAATATGCTAATATGAAGGTATTTGCTAGTTTTTAATTTCGTGACTGTGCTCGCATAAAAAAATTAACATTTAAAATTATTGTATTTCCGTGGGTTAATATTTTCACAACTTTGATGTACTTGCGACGATAACGAAAATAATCACTTATACAGTATTTATATTAAAATAAATAAGATCCTATAAACATTTCCTTAATTAGATTGAGGAAAAAGTAACACTGGTTAAAATGTCAACAAATAATTAACTCACCATGATGGTAGGTGCTTGACATAAATGTCCTCCAATGGCTGTAAAGTTGAACGGACTAATCGCTGCCCAGAAACCCTACAATTTAAAAATTTATATTTAAACCTGTCTATATGAACTTTGTATGAATCTGTTTAAAGTCATATCTCTCATCTGTAACTCTTTATTGATTGTTGTGGCATGGGAAATTTGGAGTAATTTATTACCTATGGATCACATGCGAGTGACCTGATGTTGTGTTTGCTTGATGGTGTTTAACGCCACTTTCAACAATATTTCAGTTATATCGTGGCAGTCAGTTTTATTGGAGGAAACCGGAGGACCCGGAGAAAACCACTGACCTGTCGCATGTCACTGACAGACTTTATCACATAAAGTTGTACACCTCGACCTGATTGAGATTTGAACTCACAACATCAGTGGTGATAGGTACTGATTGCATAGGTAGTTGAAAATCCAACTACCATACAATCACGGCCACGACGGCCCCACCTGATGTTGTGACTATTGTGGTCTAATGAAAATGGTACTTGAGACATGTCTGATATTACGAGAGTGTTATAATTCAAATACTAAACTGCCCAGATAGTGAGGAACCATTCATTTATTCGGTAATGTCTGGGGTCACCAGGGTTATTTCTAAATGTGCAAACATTATCACTAGAATAGCAGTGACACCGGTAGGACTAGCAGCGATACTAGTGATAATGATAGTGACAATCAATGTCAATACCTTTAATACTGATGTTATTATTTTTATTGGTAAGGTCATTATGTGTTTGACATCACAATGACCAATAATTCCCCATTCATGACGAGGTGTACTCGATACAACATTATTTGATCAAGTTTGTCAGTAACATGCGACATGTCATGGTTTTCTCCGGTTTCCTCCACCAATAAAACTGACCGCAACGGTATAATTGAAATATTGTTGAAAGTGGCGTTAAACACAATAAACCAAACCAGTACCAAAATCAGTTCATTGATAGTCACAATATTCCTCAGTGAGAACAAAGGTATAATACTCAAATTGCCAATAAAGTTTTTAAAAAACAGTTTTCCTAACTACTGAAATATACCTCAAAATATTTAAAGATGTCTTACCTCCATACCTCTGTATTGGTGAGAATTTTTCTCCACACTGCTCGTAGGACTAATTGGTTGTGATTGTATAAGTTGCTGCAAGTATAAAAATACAATTTCAAATAATACAGTAAAAATAAAACCAAAAAACGTAGATATAAAATTTACTGCGAACGACACATTTCTGGAATCACCTTAATCAAGTATGCTCAAAATCGAAAGATTGGAAAACCAAATAATTTAAAGTTTTGGGAGCAATAAAACTAAAGGGCCTAAACACTAGGATAGCCAAAATCAGCTCAGGTCACCTTTGCCTGAGGGAGGAGAACCTTAGTTTTATTAATAATTACATTATTTAGGAGACCTGTACTCAATAGTCATCCTTTGGACAAAGGAGAAATGACTGGTTATTCAAGATTGGTTGATCCCGATTTTAAGCTACGTCCAAAATGCATTACTGTTTTCGAAAGGCATTTCATTGGGGGAAAAATGGAGACTACTTTGTAATGCTCCTGTGTATTACAACGATTAGAATTAATTAGGTATTAATTCAATAATCTGATAGCTTAATTGGTACAATCATGAATTGAGAACACCTCAAAAGGTAAAATTACTGATCAAGAGACTTTTTAAAGTTAGAATGAAAAAGTGGTACTGATATTATGGGATAAGTCGTGAGTTTGTGTGTTAGTTGACCATGTTAGTGAGGTGATCGCTTATCTTAATTAAAATATCATGTAAATACAATCAGGAGGATTTACAGTAGGTGACCATTATGACAAGTTTGATTGTATATCTACAATGATTAAATTGAAACCTGTCTAAACAGAACCTCCTTGGAACCAACTTTTGTGTTTGGAATAGACAGGTGTTCAGTTTATACAGGTTATTGTAAAAAAAGATTTCCTACATTGGAACTTTATTTGAAGTTCGGTTTATACAGGATTCCAGTTTATTCAGGGTTTGGTTTAGACAGGTTTCACTGTATATCATAAAAACATTAGCAGCTTTAATTTTGTTTAATTGACCTATGAACCACTATACTTTGTACACTGCAGAAATAACCCACTAAACAGCAATCCATAAAAATGCTTTAATGTTAGAAAACTTGATGCATATCATCAGAATTCAATAATGTTCATATATTCTTACCCCTGCATACTGTACATTAAATCTGAGAAAATCTACAAGTTCACACACAGCATCAATCTCTGCCTGCACAATATTCTTGGCCTAAAAATGTTTAAAAAAAACTTAAATTTGAGTAAAACTTTTCATTTCTATGTTTTACAGCCTTTTTTCAATAAGACAAAATTGGTTATGGTCATTTTGGATGTCTGTCATGCTTTGATGGATTTGTATAGTGCTACATTGTAGCTCACTGAAACAACAGTCCACTAGTAGACATGTCACCTCCACACAGATATATTATCCAGATTCTGAGCCAACCATTGCTAGAGAAGCAACAAATAGCAATTTTATAGTCTTTGGTTTGTCACGAACAGGGTTCCAACCAACGATCCACTGCACTCGAGGTGAGTACCCTAATTACATTGTATTAAACCACTGATCTGGTTTCTCGACATTGAACACTAAGTATTTTTTTCAGGAATATCCATAGATCATTCATGCATTTCACTCCATGGCACATGATCATTCATTGGCGTCTCATTAGAAAATTAAAATGTGAAAACTTTACAAATTATAGCCAAGTGAAAGCAAAAGCTGACATGACCTTTGACCAGGCGAGTTAAAAGTGTCACATCTTCCAGAAATCAAACTTGATGAAATATTATACAATCATGTACACACGAAAATCTGTATAAATTTGAAAGAAAAAATAATTAACTACGTTCTTTATTACAACAACTCTATTTGCCGGGTTACGTGTGAATGCTGGCATTTTACTCGCATGTGGAAAACACATGCATAACAGCATCATTTCAGGTATAGGCCCATAAAACTAATTTAACCCTGCCACATTTAATTGAAGTGCCTGTACCAAGCCAGAATAGTGAGCTGTTATGTATATGAATGTTAGGGGTATCGATTTTTCTATTTTTTACGATTTTTGATTGGATTTTGGAACTGTTAGTCTAAGTGTGGTATTCTTTGTTATTGATTTGATTATGTATATTTGGTTACTCACTGGACCAGGAAAATTTATTGCCTATATTCATTACTCCATCAATTATTTGCTCGAAAACATGATATGCAAATATTATATTACCAATATTTATGTTAATTTGTTTCATTTTTACATTGTTTTCATTTTCTATACCTGTCCCATCATAGTAGAAGCCATTAGATCCATTCTGTATTTATTAGCCATAAGATCAGCAGCTTTTAAGAAAACATCACATCTTTTTTCCAGTGGTGTTCTGTCCCAAGCTTTCCTGGCTTTTAAACTATTATCTATTGCTTTCTGTACTAAATCCTGTAAAACAAACCAAAATCTATCAATAATCAGTATTTGCAATTGTCAGTCCTCGAAATTTAAATTTGAATTTACTGGTCCAAATCAAATTCTTTAATTTATCATTATATAATTGATGTTCCAAATAAAAACTGAAAAATTTACTGGTCTGAACTTTACTGGTCTTTGGCCAGAGAACCGGTGCTCATTATGAGGACTGCATTGTTAACCTAATTTAAGCTAAATATTATGATCAGAGACCTATTCTGTTTAAGTATTTTCTACTTTCTGTTTTATAATACAATGACGGTAGCTTATTGGTTAACGTCTGTTACATTGGTAACTTGGCTACAATCTTTATATAGTTTCAAGGTGCATTTTTTCTCAAATCAAGGGGTGTAACTCCAGATAATTGATTGATTGATTTATTGTTGTTTAATGCCAATTCAGCAATTTTTTCTGCAATATCATGGCAAGAACAAGTTAATTTTCAATGAGATGATGATGAGGTCAGCTTTGTACTAGACCAACATGCTGAGTTAGATTTTTATAGCGCTAGCTCACTGAAACAACAGTCTGCAGATAGACATGCCCCCCCCCCCCCCACCTTGGACACATTATTCTGATTCTGAGCCAACCCATCTTTGTTCTTTCTCCTTAATGCTGTGTGCTTAGCGGAGAAGCAACAAATACCAATTTCATAGTCTTTGGTTTGACCCGATCAAGGCTTGAACACATGATCTACCACACTCGAGGTGAGCACGCTAACCATTACACCGCTGCTGCGGTTGACGGAAACCAAATGCATAAGGTACATAAAGGATATGGGTAAAAATAAATGCCCCAAATGTGTAGAGGCTGTGACATAACTAAAAATCTTCAGAGAACAATTTAAGCAGAGTGATTTTGTTGATTGGGCAGCTGGTTACACCAAACCAAACCAATTTTATGGAACACCTAATGAATGTAAATACAGATAATATATCATAATAGGTGTATACCATCCACAGGGAATATAATTTTTAGAAAAGCTTGTCCATTCAGCATACTTACAGGTGTAGCATAATGATACTTTGCAATCTTTTCATGGTGATCAAAAGGCTGAAAAAGAAAAGGTAAATCAATTATCAAAATTTTGTCAGAAAAAAAAATGGGATCAACATCTAGAAAAATTTGCTTAAATCTTCAAAGGAAAATCTCTTGATGTACATGTCATGCTATTATTAATTTATCATTCAAATTTACTACTTTTGTATACAGAAACACCAGTTTTATGAGTATGCTGAAAATGTTTATGACACTTTTTATTCCAGTTTGCCAAGAGGCTTGATACCCTCTTATACAGGTTATAATATAATATATGCAGGGGTTATGGTGTTTAACACCACTTTCAACAATATTTCAGTTATATCGTGGTGGTCAGTTTTATTGGTGGAGGAAACCGGAGAAAACCACTGATCTACCCCAAGTCACTGACAAATTCAAAATTTATCACATAATGTTGTATTGAGTACACCTCGCCACGAGCAGGATTCAAACTCACAACTTTAGTGGTGATAGGCACTGTTTCCATAGATAGATTTACAACTTTGTAAATCCACCTATAATACAATCACGTTGGTCCCCTATGTGTACCTGGAGAAAACCACGACCTGCCGCAAGTTAGATGCAATGCTTTGTATTGATTGTAATACACTGTCACTGTACATGTATATGAAAGGAAAAATTGCAGAATCAATTAATTTATAAAAAAAAAAAAAAAAAAAAAAACTAACCTCAACTTGGAATTTAACTTCTTTAGTTCTGATTTCCTCATCTCCTATAACAATAGGTATATCTTCTGTCTTTCCCTTGTATTTCTCCAGTGTCTGGGCTAATGCCTTCTTTTCATCACTTCCTTCTTCATATTTGAGTATTGGTTCATTTACAGCTACATAGTTCTGTATCTGTCTGGTTTGACCACAGGATAGTATTTGAGAGGTTTGGCACAACCTGCGAAATATAAATGTAAGTTAAATTGAATAAAATACAAATATTTAATATTTTCTTCATTTTATATGATGTTTTTTTTCATGGTTGTTTCAGTACATGTAATATAACTGAAATATTGTTGAATGTGGCATACCATAATCCTAACTCAGTATGTATACATATACAGTATATTATGTACTGGTATACTGCTTTCATAGTAAATAAAAACAATATACAGTACTCTCTATCTTATAAGGCCATTCCTTAGCAATAATTGATTGATTGGTGTTTAATGCCAACTTTAGCAGTATTTCAGCTATATCGTGGTGTATTTTGCAATGAAAATGTGGCCTTATAAGAGGAGTGGCCTCTCTTAAGAGGGATGATTTAGTAGCTATAGTATTTTACTATCTAAGTGCATTTGAAACCTGGCCTGATAAGAGAGGTTGTCTTTGATGGGAGTGGCCTTATAAGAGGGGTTGTCTTTGATGGGAGTGGCCTTATAAGAGAGGTTGTCTTTGATGGGAGTGGCCTTATAAGAGAGGTTGTCTTTGATGGGAGTGGCCTTATGAGAGGTTGTCTTTGATGGGAGTGGCCTTATAAGAGAGGTTGACTTGTCTTTGATGGGAGTGGCCATATAAGAGAGGTTGTCTTTGATGGGAGTGGCCATATAAGAGAGGTTGTCTTTGATAGGAGTGGCCTTATAAGAGAGGTTGTCTTTGATGGGAGTGGCCTTATAAGAGACGTTGTCTTTGATGGGGGTGGCCTTATAAGAGAGGTTGTCTTTGATGGGAGTGGCCATATAAGAGAGGTTGTCTTTGATGGGAGTGGCCTTATAAGAGAGGTTGTCTTTGATGGGAGTGGCCTTATAAGAGAGGTTGTCTTTGATGGGAGTGGCCATATAAGAGAGGTTGTCTTTGATGGGAGTGGCCTTATAAGAGAGGTTGTCTTTGATGGGAGTGGCCTTATAAGGGACATTGTCTTTGATGGGAGTGGCCTTATAAGAGAGGTTGTCTTTGATCGGAGTGGCAATATAAGAGAGGTTGTCTTTGATGGGAGTGGCCATATAAGAGAGGTTGTCTTTGATGGGAGTGGCCTTATAAGAGAGGTTGTCTTTGATGGGAGTGGCCTTATAAGAGGGGTTGTCTTTGATGGGAGTGGCCTTATAAGAGGGGTTGTCTTTGATGGGAGTGGCCTTATAAGAGGGGTTGACATCTTTGATGGGAGTGGCCTTATAAGAAAGGTTGTCTTTGATGGGAGTGGCCTTATAAGAGAAGTTGTCTTTGATGGGAGTGGCCTTATAAGAGAGGTTGTCTTTGATGGGAATGGCCATATAAGAGAGGTTGTCTTTGATGGGAGTGGCCTTATAAGAGAGGTTGTCTTTGATGGGAGTGGCCTTATAAGAGGGGTTGTCTTTGATGGGAGTGGCCTTATAAGAGGGGTTGTCTTTGATGGGAGTGGCCTTATAAGAGGGGTTGACATCTTTGATGGGAGTGGCCTTATAAGAAAGGTTGTCTTTGATGGGAGTGGCCTTATAAGAGAAGTTGTCTTTGATGGGAGTGGCCTTATAAGAGAGGTTGTCTTTGATGGGAATGGCCTTATAAGAGAGGTTGTCTTTGATGCGAGTGGCCTTATAAGAGGGGTTGTCTTTGATGGGAGTGACCTTATAAGAGGTTGACTTTGATGGGAGTGACCTTATAAGAGAGGTTGACTTTGATGGGAGTGGCCTTATAAGAGAGGTTGACTTTGATGGGAGTGGCCATATCAAAGAGGTTGTCTTTGATGGGAGTGGCCTTATAAGAGAGGTTGTATTTGATGGGAGTGGCCTTATAAGAGAGGTTGTCTTTGATGGGGGTGGTCTTATAAGAGAGATTGTCTTTGATGGGAGTGGCCTTATAAGAGAGGTTGTCTTTGATGGGAGTGGCCTTATAAGAGAGGTTGTCTTTGATGGGAGTGGTTTTATAAGAGAGGTTGTCTTTGATGGGAGTGGCCTTATAAGAGAGGTTGTCTTTGATGGGAGTGGTTTTATAAGAGAGGTTGTCTTTGATGGGAGTGGCCTTATAAGAGAGGTTGTCTTTGATGGGAGTGGCCATATAAGAGAGGTTGTCTTTGATGGGAGTGGCCATATAAGAGAGGTTGTCTTTGATGGGAGTGGCCATATAAGAGAGGTTGTCTTTGATGGGGGTGGCCTTATAAGAGAGGTTATCTTTGATGGGAGTGGCCTTATAAGAGAGGTTGTCTTTGATGGGAGTGGCCATATAAGAGAGGTTGTCTTTGATGGGAGTGGCCTTATAAGAGAGGTTGTCCTTGATGGGAGTGGCCTTATAAGAGAGGTTGTCTTTGATGGGAGTGGCCTTATAAGAGAGGTTGTCTTTGATGGGAGTGGCCTTATAAGAAAGGTTGTCTTTGATGGGAGTGGCCTTATAAGAGAGGTTGTCTTTGATGGGAATGGCCTTATAAGAGAGGTTGTCTTTGATGAGAGTGGCCTTATAAGAGACATTGTCTTTGATGGGAGTGGCCTTATAAGAGAGGTTGTCTTTGATGGGAGTGGCCATATAAGAGAGGTTGTATTTGATGGGAGTGGCCATATAAGAGAGGTTGTCTTTGATGGGAGTGGCCTTATGAGAGGTTGTCTTTGATGGGAGTGGCCTTATAAGAGAGGTTGTCTTTGATGGGAGTGGCCTTATAAGAGAGGTTGTCTTTGATGGGAGTGGCCTTATAAGAGAGGTTGTCTTTGATGGGAGTGGCCTTATAAGAGAGGTTGTCTTTGATGGGAGTTGCCATATAAGAGAGGTTGTCTTTGATGGGAGTGGCTTTATAAGAGAGGTTATCTTTGATGGGAGTGGCCTTATAAGAGAGGTTGTCTTTGATGGGAGTGGCCATATAAGAGAGGTTGTCTTTGATGGGAGTGGCCATAAAAGAGAGGTTGTCTTTGATGGGAGTGGCCTTATAAGAGAGGTTGTCTTTGATGGGAGTGGCCTTATAAGAGAGGTTGTCCTTGATGGGAGTGGCCTTATAAGAGAGGTTGTCTTTGATGGGAGTGGCCTTATAAGAGAGGTTGTCTTTGATGGGAGTGGCCTTATAAGAAAGGTTGTCTTTGATGGGAGTGGCCTTATAAGAGAGGTTGTCTTTGATAGGAATGGCCTTATAAGAGAGGTTGTCTTTGATGGGAGTGGCCTTATAAGAGACATTGTCTTTGATGGGAGTGGCCTTATAAGAGAGGTTGTCTTTGATGGGAGTGGCCATATAAGAGAGGTTGTCTTTGATGGGAGTGGCCATATAAGAGAGGTTGTCTTTGATGGGAGTGGCCTTATAAGAGAGGTTGTCTTTGATGGGAGTGGCCTTATAAGAGAGGTTGTCTTTGGTGGGAGTGGCCTTATAAGAGAGGTTGTCTTTGATAGGAGTGGCCTTATAAAAGAGGTTGTCTTTGATGGGAGTGGCCTTATAAGAGAGGTTGTCTTTGATGGGAGTGGCCTTATAAGAGAGGTTGTCTTTGATGGGAGTGGCCTTATAAGAGAGGTTGACTTTGATGGGAGTGGCCATATCAAAGAGGTTGTCTTTGATGGGAGTGGCCTTATAAGAGAGGTTGTATTTGATGGGAGTGGCCTTATAAGAGAGGTTGTCTTTGATGGGGGTGGCCTTATAAGAGAGATTGTCTTTGATGGGAGTGGCCTTATAAGAGAGGTTGTCTTTGATGGGAGTGGCCTTATAAGAGAGGTTGTCTTTGATGGGAGTGGCCATATAAGAGAGGTTGTCTTTGATGGGAGTGGCCTTATAAGAGAGGTTGTCCTTGATGGGAGTGGCCTTATAAGAGACGTTGTCTTTGATGGGAGTGGCCTTATAAGAGAGGTTGTCTTTGATGGGAGTGGCCTTATAAGAGAGGTTGTCTTTGATTGGAGTGGCCTTATAAGAGAGGTTGTCTTTGATGGGAGTGGCCTTATAAGAGACGTTGTCTTTGATGGGAGTGGCCTTATAAGAGATGTTGTCTTTGATGAGAGTGGCCTTATAAGAGAGGTTGTCTTTGATGGGAGTGGCCTTATAAGAGAGGTTGTCCTTGATGGGAGTGGCCTTATAAGAGACATTGTCTTTGATGGGAGTGGCCTTATAAGAGAGGTTGTCTTTGATGGGAGTGGCCTTATAAGAGAGGTTGTCTTTGATGGGAGTGGCCTTATAAGAGGGGGACTACTGTACCTTTAAATGTATTTTTTTTCAATCAAAAAATGGTACAATATAATATATACATGTACATGTATAGTAAATTAGGCAAAATACTTGGCAATCTGACTAAAGGAATGTTAACTCGTTCACTTACTTTTGAACAACTATTGAACTAACAGTAGAATATACAGTGAAATCTGTCTAAATTTAACCTCCTTGGGACCAGCTTTTGTGCTCAGAATAGACAGATGATCAGTTTAAACGGGTTAAATCAACAAAGATTTGCTACATTGGGACTTTATTTAAAGAAGTTTGGTTTATACAGGATTTCTGATTTATTCAGGGAACGGTTTAGACAGGCTTCACTGTACATGTACATGCATGTTACCAAATTGTTATCATTGTTTAACTTTCATTTACAACTGACAGTGTTGTCTAAAAAAGGGTCCCAATAAATGTATGATTTCCTTTTTATGGACACGAGCACATATAAATATTTTAATAACTAAAAATTAGGGCTAGTAAGGCTACAAAAAATGTACATGTACCAAAAACACAGGTTTTTTTTGTGTGTGTTGGGGGGAGATGTTTTTGAAGTAATAGAGGTAAACCAGGAAAGCAATTAATTTTAAGTTTTTTGGCCATTATTCCCAACATCCCTCAAAATATATGATACCTGATCAGCAGATTATGATGTTCTAGGCTATTTAATTAGACAACTTATATAATGTCAACAAATCACATGTCACAAAATAGAATGCTATTTTTTCTAAAACCAGTTACATGATGATATCTTTACTGCCATCTTTTTAAGCTTGTTGTTTTTCTATTAAGCATGTCCCTGAAATGCTCCAAGGCATTTGAAATTTTTATTTTTCTTAATTTTTCAATTTCACCAATTTCTTAAATTAATATTTGTATAAGAACATGTAAGAATGTAAATTTTCAGTCTGATGAACATAGATTGATGAAAGGGTAACAAAACCTGATGAAAATGATACATGATATTTACTATGACCTCGTAAATGTTTAACAAAAACTAGGGATGAATATAAAAGTCTTATAAAACTGGTATTATTTCACTTAAATTCACAATTTTAACCTTTCTGTACTATAATTTCTGTGTGAACTAAAGTATTTTTGTAAATGTTAAATACTGGTCTACGATCAGCCTTCAAATGAAAAAATTTCATGTACATTTTGTATATACAACAAATGTCGCTAGTGCACATGTAAAATGTCAAAATTTACACAACAAAAAATTAGGCCTAGAAAATGACCTAGCAATTTTTTCTGTAATCATGAAATTAATTATATCATGATGAAAACATTAATAAAAATGTTATATCTGTAGCCTAATTCTTGACAAACGTAGTCAATTACATTAAAAAATTAAATATAATCCTTCAAGTTATTTATGCATAGATGCTTAATATTCTATATATCACATGCTTGTTTCACAGTTTCACTAAATTCAGGGCAGTCAGTGGAACCACTGGAGTACCAAAATAAAATGTAAGTGATTTTTAATCACTTCTTAAATAGCTTTTTGATAATTATGTTTAAAACAGGGTTTATTATCTCCCTTTGTTAAACAACTTAAATCACCTATATAAGTGATAATATAATCACTTGTAGAAGTGATTTTGCCTTATTCATGTTATTCTGGGAGAGAGGGGGTTTCCCAAGTCATTTATGTAATAACTAGTGGTTCATATGACCCTGAATCTCTCACCAAGTAAAGAAGATTTATTGAACTATTGCATATCTTAGCATAATGTTAAATATTAATTGATATCCCAGAACTTGAGCCCGATATATGTAGTACATCTATTGATCCAAATTTGAATCTTCATATCATTATGCTGATAAATTTAAAATACAACTGCCTTTGCATTCCTTGTTCTTAAAAAAGATTCATTTTGATTTTTTTTTTACAACTGCAGCCTCATTTTAAACTTTAGGGCTCAAAAATCATAGACTTTGGGGTATAAATTTTTGCAAACTTCAATCTACATATATCACAATAATGTTTCATATCATTTCTGACATTTTCAAAAATAAAATAAACTGACAAGGAACGATGGAAAACAGACGACAGACGCGAACTGAGGGTAAAGGCTCACACAGGCATTGGCAAGGTGAGCTAACAATTTATATATTCTCAGAAATGAAGATTTTAAAGGCCTGTTAAATAAAATCACTCAAGTGATTTTTAATAAGATAAACATTATATCTGTATTAGTGATTTATCAGTTTGTTATAGTATAGTACTATACCCCAATCAGTTTCAAGTCATACAAACATCAAAGTATTATTGTAAGAGAATATAATACTATGATATATAATAGTATTGTAACCCACCTTGAAAAATGAATCCCGACCTTTTAAAAAAATTATTAATAAAGTTTAATATAAAAGGAACATGCACTCAAACTTCAATTAATTGTTTTTAAAAAGGGGTATAAAATGTAAATTATAAAGAATGACTGAACTCTATCATTTTACCTATGCTGAATTTAATTTTAAGGATGAATAATATGAATAAAGTGTCATACTATCATGTCCATATATACATGTATCTGAGAAAGTTTTACTGAATTCAAGATCATAGACATAGTCATAGGTTATCAAATAAGAAATTAGCATAATATTAAGAATTTTCCCCAACCAAGTTTTGCATATTAATGGGCATAACTCGGAAAAAACAATTGTTGGATTTGGAACTTTGGATAATCAAACGATGATGCCGACCGTCCTTTATTAAACTAATAGTGGAGGCTGAGTTTAATTTCGTCGCAATTCAGCTTGAAAAGGGGGAGGCATTGCAAAATGTACACGTGTTTTTCAATTAGAATGTTGCCCTATTATTAAATACACTGTCGTGATATAAAAATTAATAAATATTCCGTAACTACATACCTTTTTCCAAATGACAAAAGCAGGATTTGTTTTGAAAGCATCTTTTAGAGAAGTCGATCAGCTGCAAGTGCAAATTGTCAAGTCAAAGTCAAGGTCATTAATTTCCGAATCGTGTAACTTCTTTTCTGTTTGCTGAATATCAGTCCGCTATGAAAAATAATATCTTTACGTGTGAATAATGTGAATAAATAGTTGAAATGCGCTATCATATAATCTTCACAGTACACATTCATAGGTCATATTTCATATGCGGAATTGTTTCGAAATAAGCTTATAAATTTATATCAAAAGTAATATATGACAGTATTACTCCGCGAACTGGGAGGTGTGTATGTGTTATCCAATCATTTTCAATGTAAATTATTTTGATAGCCATATAAAGCTGTCGTTTGATAGTTTTATAAGCGAACCAGTTCCCTTGCGGAACAGTTTGAGGAATGCAACATTCTTGAATTTCGAGTTACCTGGGGGAAGGTACAGCCGTTTGCAAGAAACAGTGATGTTTTTCTTAATCAAAAGTAATCTGTCGGTGGCTTAAACATGCACCTTCTACTTCTACCGTTGAGTGGCCGCCATAAATTGTTGATTATTCTGCCACTTTCTGGTTTGCGCATAAAAATAAATTACACAAAAAGTGCATCAGAGTCCTGTACATTTAACGAGGTGCAAATAAAAACAAGGCTCATGATATTACGGTCGGAGCAGAGTCTTGAAAGTGACGATCAAGTGCTGTAGTGGATGGAAGAGCATTCCAATCCTTTATAGTCCGTGGATAGAATGATTCCCTCCTTGCGGTGGTATGGCATGCTGGGATTTGAAATGATCTTCTATGCATATTCCTCCCCAGGACGAACAATCTCTCAATTCAGCAACATCCTTCCTCTTTCCAAGATACACAGGAGGCTGATTTGAGATATTGCTATGAATTTTAAAAATTTTGAATTTTTCAAACATTTTTGAAAAAAAAATTTCATCTGAATCTCGGAAAGCCTCGTTTCTGACCTGAAAATATATGATAGGAATTGTCCCGGCCCATCTCTCATTCTAGACAATGACTGATTATTTATAAGGTACAGTAGTTAAAAAAAGGTGGTCCGAGATGTCTATTGAAAAATTGTCCGAATTATCCGAAAAATGTCCAGAGTTGTCTCAAAAGTGGTCCATGTTCTCTTGATCCGCGTTGTAATGCATTCCCATAGGTCACACTTTTCAGTATTAGTTTTATCCTTGTGGAGACATCCAATCAAATTACACGTAGCAATCGCGAATTTGATAAAGTGAAAGTAGACGAAAAAGAAAACGAAAACAAAGATGGAAAGCTCAATATTGAGGTGAGATAATTTTAGATTCAGACAAAATTTCAGAAAACGTAACGTTTTTACTATGCATTTCTTTTTATCAGATTGTCAAATTAACTAACCCTACTGGCACAGGCCCTTGTTTACTATCGATCAATGTTTTATTATGTTACTATCCGTTCATGTATCATCGTGTTATCGGTTTTCGTGCTATTATCGATTTTCCGATATAGCGATTAACAGTGTTAACCCTTCATTCATATGACGATTGGAATTTTCAAAGAATGGCTACTTAAATATTTCTTTGTACATAAGATTGTTTTTAAAGCCATTCTTGTATTTTAATATACTCTCGATTATCTGGCAACTTTTGTTGTCAGTAAAATGGCGTCACCTGTTTTCGTGTGAAGTAAAAACAAGGCCGATATACGGGATGGAAACGAATATATAATCCGGAAATGGCTGGTTTTAAAATTTCATGGTTCTGGCCATCTACCAAATCATACTACATCTAAATTAAATAACAGAATGTTTGAAAATGACCACTTTCAAAATTGTGTTTACTTTAGATGTTTTTTTTATTGCTGAAACCACAATGCACTGCAAAGTGACATGTATTTTATATAAGAAACAGGCACATTTCAGTTAGCTCTTTTGTTTACAAGTACGATCAGTGACCCCATGACAGTTACATGACAGGAAGAGCCAGTGTCTGAGAGGCAGACGACATAGTTAAATTTTATATAGCCCTTCTGGATTTTTTTCCAGCTACTTTATAAATGAAGTAAATTTTTAGTATGGTTCAGTAGGTAGGTTCACTGTTTTTGGTACTTACGTCTTTAAAAGCAAACTTTAACATTTTTGACAGATGTCACGTTGTAGTCCTGTTTACGTTCCATAAATAGAAACCGGAGGACACGTCAAAAATAATGCGTGTGCTGTGGAAATCAAAATAAAATGGATGATACGAAAAGACATGACATACGAAAACACATACCGTGACGATATACATTACTATGGTCGATAGTAACAATAACATAGGCAGATAGTCGACAAGGCTCTGTGCTCTATCAATAAATAAGATGTAGTCTTCTACATCTTTTTGATGTAAATTCTTATTAATATTTCTTGGAATTGAGAGTAAAACACATGAATAGAATAGTTCTATAATGCCAATGGTAGCATTGTGGTAGCAAATAATTCACACCCCAATCCAGCGTATTTAATAAATAAAATGATTATTTTGACTCTTAATTTGCACACATCAAATTGGACTTTACCGGAGATATTAAAATGATAATGGTAGAATATGTATAGTAATTATGGGTAGTTCTGTGCCCTGTCTAATTCTGTACACTACTATGAATAACATAGATATCCTCGTCCGTTAAAATCGGTCAACACCTGGAATCGGTCACCTTTTTGGAATGTGCTGTCATGTAAGTTCAGATGTCAATGACGTCATTTATTCTACAAACTGTGTCCAGAGATAGATAATCGATTTACTTTCACTTTGATCAAGACAACAATGAGATTTAAACAGATAAGAAAAGATATCTATAGATTTTGGTGCCATTTTACTACTACCATTTTGAATTAATAATTAAAGTCAAATATTTCCAGAAAAACACAGTCTGTAGTGGATAATTTGCATATCCTGTGTTTGTTTACATTCCACTGCGCATCTTGACCTATATTTACAACTCTATTAGGCAAGAGCAATTGTATTGTTTTCGTTTTGAAATTAAGTAATTCCTTAGACAATTTTCTGATTTTTAGCAGGAATTTGTGTGGAATAAATATATATGATTTAATATAAATTAGGCCTACATGGAAATGGATATTAAAGCAAAATTAAAGGAAGTTTTTCTGTTAACATATGATAGAATAGTACATGTATATTTTACAGAATGATAAAATTAATGATAATGATAATTCTATATGTTCCACAAAGAAGCATTGCTACCTACAACATGAATCACACTCAAATGCTTGTTGCCTTGGTCCAACTGGAAGTAATTTTAGAATTGTTTTTATTTGTATCTTTTATTCTGAATTCTAAGCACAAGGTACAATTTACCGGGGTCTGACCTATAATCCGATTGTTCGATAGTCCGACGGTCCGATAGTCCGACAAATGCTTTATTTCTTTGAAAGTTAACACTATAACATGTGTAATATGGGGCCAGAAACCGAACCGTTTACTCACCAAAGAAAGGTCCAGAACATCGGAAACACAATATCACAGACGGACAAACAATTGGGAGAGCCACACAAGAACTAAAAAAACACATATATGAACAACACGGACTCCATAAAAACCTGGATCCAGTCGTGATGAACCGGTAGTGTAAGTATCCCATATATTTTTTAGTACCGACTACTTCAGGCTTTATTCAAGTAGTGTGTAGCCGAGTCCAGCCAAGAAAAGTCACTATTGAAAACAAAGATGAAATAAATGAATACAGAAAAAAAGGAAAAGACAAAAAGAAGAGCGTACCAGTGTCCTACGTCCTTTATCATGGAATAGTGATGTTAAAAAGCAATGTCGACACATCAATAGAGCTGGATACAATAATGTGTATTGATTGATTGATTGATTGATTGATTGATTGATTGATTGATTGATTGATTGGCAAGCAATATTTCAGTCATATTCAGGATGAGAAAAGTTTGTAAGCAAAAAATCAGAAAGAGGGGACTCTGGAATGGGTCAACATGGGCAATGACTTAACAAGGGAATTTGTTTTACTGTCTCTTCCGACGACAAGTTGGTCCTATTTTTATTCCCCGGGATTCCGACGGGTGACTCTGCTATAGTCGCCTTCTACGATAAGCACATAAATAAAATAAAAGAATTGTCCCTAAGTGATCCCTTATATCACGGAAAGAAATAGCATCGGAATATGACAACTAAACAACTGTGCCATGATATGCCCCCCCCCCCCCCCCCCCCTTTGTGCCAATTGAAGGTCAGTTGCTCAGCGTGAGAACAGTAATTAATATGCTGCATTTTTTAAAACCAATTAATTGTATATACCATATGAAAACTGGCATTTTCCAAACTGACTAAAATCACACCTCTCACTTGCTCCCCCTTTTATCAATACAATGTATGTCACGACGTGACCTATCAGTAAAAGGGGGAACAAGTGAGAGATGTTATCGTACCAGGCGTGGACGGACGGACAAACAGCGGTATGCCATAATAAGCCCGTATTTTGACGGGCGTATAAAAATGAATGGCCCATATCCTGAAATTACGAATATATCATTTTTGGCCAAATTATTTTTCAAAACTTTCATCAGTTTAAAACATTTGTCGGACTATCGGACTGTCGGATTATAGCTACGGCCCCCAATTTACCATAGCACATCTGGGAATAATAAATTACTCCCAGAACAGATCTAGAGGTCTCATTAACGTGAAATTCAGTGTTTTTCTTTGCTTGAGTACTAATATATCCTCATTTGTTATTAAAACCAATTTAAAGACAATTGAATAGAATCATCAAACTGTCCTGTAGAAAGAGGAAAGACATAATCAAATGATTGCTGCCAATTGAGTTTTTATTACATCATTAATTATGTAATTAATTTTTTACTAATCCAAATCCTCAAAAAAGTTAATTAGTAAATGTAATTCTTAATAGTATACTATATTTTGATGTTTCATTGAAAATTTCCACAAGCTAATCATGCTATATTTGTAATTGGTCTGAAAAAACATCTGATGGAAAATTGCTTGAACATTATCATGAAAAGAAAGTTTAAACAGTGATCATGGTCAACAATATAAGCAAAACGAGCAATAACCTTTCACCTCAAATCATTGAATATTAATAAGACCATCACATTGGAAATCTAGGTCCTGGCTTGGGACAGGCAAAAATGTGGATGAGTTATGTCAATTAATGGAATCCCAACCACCCCACTCTTGATAATGGGATCTCCCAATGGCAATACATGTATTTGAACCATATTTTAGACACTTTTATGCTTTGGTATGAAAACTCTTTCTGATATTTCTGCTAATGACATTACTACTGTACTTTAGTAAGGAACTTTTATTATATTTTTCAGTCGGAGGGCTTTTTACAGATCGTTACGAGATGATCTAACCAATATACAGTTTTCACCTACAAATCCAATGACAGATGGGATATACCTAAAGAAGAAAGTATTTTTTGGTTATACAGATATTAGTGCTGCTGGCAGGTATGTGGATTGGTATAGAATATCATATCATCAAAGGAACAGCATCGGTGGTGTAATGGTTAGCATGCTCGCCTCAAATCCAGTAGATCGTGGGTTCATCGGTGGTGTAATGGTTAGCATGCTTGCCTCAAATCCAGTAGATCGTGGGTTCATCGGTGGTGTTATGGTTAGCATGCTCGCCTCAAATCCAGTAGATCGTGGGTTCATCGGTGGTGTAATGGTTAGCATGCTTGCCTCAAATCCAGTAGATCGTGGGTTCATCGGTGGTGTAATGGTTAGCATGCTTGCCTCAAATCCAGTAGATCGTGGGTTCATCGGTGGTGTAATGGTTAGCATGCTTGCCTCAAATCCAGTAGATCATGGGTTCATCGGTGGTGTAATGGTTAGCATGCTTGCCTCAAATCCAGTAGATCGTGGGTTTGAGCCCTGTTCAGGTCAAACCAAAGACTATAAAATTGATATTTGCTGCTTTAGAATAATATTGGTTGGCTTTGAATAGGAATAATATGTCCGAGTGAAGAGACATGTCTACTGGCACAGACTGTTTTTTCACTGAGATGGCGTTATAAAAAATCCAGCAAAGCATGTAACAAAGCAGACATTATCTCAATCAGGTTGAAATGTAACTTGTTCTTTATATGATAGAGCTGAAAAATTCCTCACTTGGCATTAAACAACAATCACTCACTCTCTCATATTTTCAAGGGACAGTTATACAATTTCATTTATGGACTACAAGCTTTGATTTCACGAAAACCAATTTAAGTTTTGAACCAGTGGCCACGATCGTATGGTAGTTGGATTTACAACTACCTATGCAATCGGTGCCTATCACCACTGATGTTGTGAGTTTGAATCTTGATCAGGGCGAGTTGTACAACATCATGTGATAATGTTCGTCAGTAACATGCGAAAAGTCAGTGGTTTTCTCCGGGTCCTCTGGTTTCCTCCACCAATAAAACTGACTGCCATGATATAACTGAAATATTTTTGAAAATGGCGTTAAACATCATCTAGCATGAAACAAACTCAGACATAAGATTCTTTTGAGGAATTTAGGTCTCATATAAGTCTTAAATCCAAGAAAGTGAGGGGCAGTCGTGGTCATGATCGTATGGTAGTTGGATTTACAACTACCTGTGCAATCAGTGCCTATCACAACTAAAGTTGTGAGTTTGAACCCAGTTCATGGCGAGGTGTACTCATACAACATTATGTGATAAAGTTGGTCAGTGACTTGCGACAGGTTGGTGGTTTTCTCCGGGTACTCTGATTTCCTCCACCAATAAAACTGACCACCACCATTTAGCTGAAATATTGTTGAAAGTGGCATTAAGCACAATAAACCAACCAACCAAAAAAGTGCATAAACTGAAGATTGTATAATTTTACCTTTTGCACAGATCTTTGAATATTTTTGTTTATTAACACAGCGAGTCTTCCATTTTCCTGAATGCAAATATCTGATATAATTTTCTGTTGAATAACATAAACAATGGTGATGACATAGTCTATTGAATATGTTTCAGTCGTGCTTTACTGAGTATGTCCTTAAAGAAAGAACATCATGACCTTGACATTCCAGAACTGAAGTCATGTGACGTGATGTGTCGTTCTATATCAGATGATATTGATATTTCTTTGATGCCACTACAGATAATTCATTGTAAATATGAAGAGGTATGTATGTGAATGTAGAGTAAGAGTTCTATTAAAATCCAGGAAATAATTATTTGGTATTTATAAAGTATATGAATAAATACTAGTTCAATTCTCTTTTCAGGGGCCATTGTGGTCGTGAACATATGGTAACTATCTGTGCAATCAGTGCTTATCACTACTAATGTTGTGAGTTTGAATCCCGCTTATGTACTCGATACAACATTATGTGATAAAGTTTGTCAGTTACTTGCGACATGTCAGTTGTTTTCTCCGGGTACTCTTGTTTCCTCCACCAATAAAACTGACCGCCACGATATAACGGAAATACTGTTGAAAGTGGTGTTTAAACACCTTAACACCTCTTTTCCAAATTGGGAAAATAACATACCAGATAATACATGTTCAGTATTATAGTTCTTTTACTCTATCCAGCATATGTACTCCAGAATGTAATTTCTTTATGAACTTGTCTGTTATAAAGGCATGATGTTCTAAACATTGGATAGAGTAAAAGAATAATAATGTTGAACATTTAATATAAAGTGAATAAAAGATAACATAGGGTTATGGTGTTTAATGCCACTTTCAACAATATTTCAGTTATACCTTGGTAAAAGATATCATAATTGGCATATTTAAGTGAGAGAAAAAATTAATGAAATTGAGGGTTATCTCCCTTGAAATGAAATATTAATTTATCTTTACCACAATAGAATAACATTTTGTATGAGTGATTCCAGAGGTATTTTGATTTTAGCTTAACAATTGGTCCAGTAGAAAAGTCCTCTTTGCTGGACAGAACCATATTTTACTGGACATTTACACATTTGAATCTATAAAATGACTTGTATAACGGGATATTTGGTCCAGTATTGGCAGTAAATAAGTACAATTAACAGACCAAACAAATATTTACTGGACTTTGTCTGATGTCTGACACATCTTTTTAATGACTGATTCATGTCAACAATGTTTCATATGACAATGTCAAAACATGATATTAAATTATTCACAAAACCTTATATAACCCAACACACTTAAATTGGAATGACTGATTCATTTCAACAATGGAATCTTATGACAATGTAAAAAACACAGTGCTAAGTTACTCATCTGATTACATAACCTGATACATGTATAACATAGTATTCTTGCTTGACAGTTTTAGATCTTCTAGAAATAAAAGGTAGGTATATTGTTATTTATGACAGTGGTATGTGGGTAGTCTTGACAGTTACTATGCATGCTAGATTTTCATCTACTATAGATTTAGCATCACTTCTGCTTGTGTGCATCTTGTTTCTTACAGAGTTTTAAAATTTCTGCATGTTCTGGTAATCAACTTACATTTTAATATGAAATCTAGAAATATTTTTCGATTTACAAAATTTAGAAAAAATAATATAAATATTTTTTTATATTTTTACAATAGCAAAACCAGCTGTTATGTGTAGATTTCTTAAAGAAACTAACAATTTACATCTTTTTAATTAACTCAAAGGAATATGTGAGGTATGGTCATCACTTGGCATCCATCATCATCATCATCGTTTGAATTGTTGATATACTTTTCAAAATTTAATCACTTCCAAAACTGCCAACTTTGTGGGAATATTTTCTGCTTGGTCTTCTACAATTTTTTTGTTTCGTTTTGTGTTTTTATCAAAAATCCACCATGAAAACAAGTCAAGGTGTCTACACATGTGTTTTCTGGGGTTTTTTGTGTGGAGCATTTATTAATCAACGCTCAAATTTTTATGATTTTTTTTTCTTTATGTTCCTGATGATATTATCTTTTAGTATGCCAATATATTTTGTATATGGCTCTTAATGTTTTCATGACAAAATTGGATCAAAATGGGGCTATACCCAAAATGTAGAATTTTTATTTTATGTCAGATTTTGTTATAGTATTTTCTTTAGATTGTTAATGAAATTTCCTACACATGTTTATGAAATAGATTTGATTCAGATCATATTGTAATAGTCAAAGGGAGCTAAGAACAAAATGATTGCATTTTTATTTTAAATCTGATTTGTGTGCACTTCTTCCATTTAATTCCTGTCTGATATACTTCAACAACATATTTGTTGTAGCTCTTTCTCTTAATTTTTCCAAGAAATGGGGTACCAAAAAAGGAACCAACAGCTAAAATATTTTATTTTTAGTTCAAGCCTGATTTTTAATTGTTGAAGTTTAACATAAGATCCTATGTGAAAACAAATAGAATAATTTTTCTTAAAATCTAGACCTGATAGAACACAAACTGCATGAGTAACCAGGTGAGTGATAAAGACTTAGGAGAGCATCTACAATATAGTTTCTCTATAAAACTTTACTGATCTTTGACTTAATAATATATTCTGACACTTTTGATAGTTTTATACTACATGTACATATATATATATGTATTTCCTTGTGAGAAGATTTTTAGCTGGTGCTTAACATTTAATGGCAACAAATCATGTGTTCAACTTACCATATGTACCTGTAGATTGTGTATACATTGTATTTTTATCATCCATGTTGTCATAGAAACACATACGTCTTCATTATTTGTGTTAAAGGGACATGTGTTTTGAAAAAAAATCATTAATAATGGTTGACATAAAATCAAATACAGTGAAAATGTCTAAACTGAACGTCCTTGACCTTGGGATCTATCTGTGTGTTCTGAATAGATAGGTGTTTGGTTTATACAGGTTATTAAAATAAAGATTTCCTACATTTGAACTTTATCTAAAGTTCAGTTTGTACATGATTTTGGTCTATTCAGGTTTCAGTTCATCAGGTAATGACTGTACAAAGTTCATACTCGTATATATATATATATATATATATATATATATATACGTCTGAAAATTAAACCAAACAGTGTTAGAATTAGATTTTAGAGCTGTCAAATTTTGTTCTTCCCTCGACGGGATTTGAACCCACACCATTGATACACTGCAGCACCATTCGCTTAGCCTTACGTCCAGCGCCCTAGACCACTCGACCACATCGACCATATATATATATACGTATGTATTCTAAGATCTTCTAATAAGAATTTTACACTGTACAGAATACTAAGATTGGCAGTTTTATGAGAATGAATTTAAAAAAACATACTCAAAAGTTTTAAGATTGTGAGTAAGGATGCTCGTTAGGGATGTTTTAAACCTAATTACATACTTGACATACTTTTGAATTTATGCATGATCAGTTGTTTCCCTTGATTAATGTATGTCAAGACTTAGAATCAAAAGAGGACATGAGCTAATGATGGAAGATATCACATAACACAAAAGTAAAGGAGAGATTCTTTCTATTGCATGCAGCGTTGGTTTGCTTGTTTTGAAATTCTATTTTATTCTTGGTGCATGGTTGTTATTGTAACATATAGCCAGGTGTCTGTTTGTCATAAACCTAAAATAATTAATGATTACAAATAAACATAATAAAAATAATAAAAAATAAAAATAATAAAAAAATAAAAAATAATAAGAAAAAAAGATTACAAATAAACAAAACAGAAGTGCATAGATATCACATGAATAATCCTGAAGAAAATACCATTAAATTACAAATAAATTAGATACAGTCACTTTTGGTCATCTCGAACTTAAGATAAATTGTTTTCTTGCATGAAGCCATCCCTCTATAACTGCTTCTCAGCTAAGCACACAGTATTAAGGATTAAGAGCAAAGACATGTTGGCTCCCAAAGGAAGGACAAGTCTATATTCACGAACTGTTGTTTCTGTGAACTAGCACTATATAAATCCAACTAAGCCTACACATCTGTAGTCTGTAACTCCTCATAGACCACTCAGCAGAAGCTTAGTAAATCTACATATTTTATTTTACAGGAACTGAAGTAATGTACCTCCTTGGGCTAATTGGGTTTTTTTTTAATTTTGTTCCAGCTTTTCACTTAAATCTATTTGTCCTTGATATTCTTGGATTCCTAAGATTATTCCAACTTCAAAATTGTTTCAGATTAATCCAGGTTCTGACTTGAAAGAAAACTTGTGGGGAATCCTGGGATTTCTATGGATATTGTAGAATTAAGATTTCAGATTGAATTTCATTTTATATAAAAATATTTATCACATTAATTTTTGGGATTTTCAAGAATCAATAAAATTAGGGCTTTTTAATACTGTGGTTCAGAAGGGGATGTACATATTTAATCTCTAAGCTGCAAATCCACCTTGACCCACCTACTAGTGAAAAAATAAGGCAAGTGACATATGTCTAAAAAAGTTTCACATCTATAAATTTTTTAGTAGCATTATTGACAAATAGTTCATGATTTTGTTTTAGTTTTCGCTGATTGTTATCAATACAATAGTCCCAGCAGATAAATGTCATCTTGTAGCAGATAAAATAATCCAGCTGTGTATAGATTGGTAAGAAAATAATTTATAGGTACAGGTAAATACAACTAGGAAAAGAAAGTTTAAACAGGTGTGATGGTCAACAATTAAACCAATATCAACAAAACAAACAAACACATCTCACCTAAAGAAAGTTTAAACAGGTGTGATGGTCAACAATTAAACCAATATCAACAAAACAAACAAACACATCTCACCTAAAGAAAGTTTAAACAGGTGTGATGGTCAACAATTAAACCAATATCAACAAAACAAACAAACACATCTCACCTAAAGAAAGTTTAAACAGGTGTGATGGTTAACAATTCAACCAATATCAACAAAACAAACATTCACATCTCACCTCAAATCACTGACCACAAAAAAAAAACAACATATGCTGATTGAAATCTAGGTCCTGGCTTGGAACATACATGTATATGAATATGTAGCAAATTTAAACTTGTTAATGGCAACCGCCGAGGTCTCGATCATATGGTAGTTGGATTTACAAGTTTTACCTATGCAATCAGTGCCTATGACCACTAAAGTTGTAAGTTCGAATCCCGCTCAGGTGAGGTGTACTCGATACAACATAATGTGATGAAATTTGTCAGTGACTTGCAGCAGGTCAGTGGTTTTCTCCGGGTACTCCCATTTCCTCCACCCTTCTGCAATGAAAAAGGTGCCTTACTAGAATGGTGGCCTCACTGAAGGAGGACAATTTAGTAGTACATGTATTTTAATATCTCAGTGTATCAGAAATTGGGCTGGTAAGAGGGATGGCCTTTGGAGTTGGGTTTATGGTGTTTAACGCCACTTTCAACAATATTTCAGTTATATCGTGGCGTTCAGTTTTATTGGTGTAGGAAACCTGTCGCAATTCAATGACAAACTATATTACATAATGTTGTATCGAGTACATTTCGCCATTAACGGTGTTCGAACTCACAATTTTAGTGGTGATAGGCACTGATTGCACATGCATGTGATCATAACCACCCCTAGGTCTTTGGTGAGAGGGGCCTTATAAAAGGGGAACTACTGTACTAAGTTTTAATATTTCAGCATAAGATATTCAGCCAGAGAGGAGGATTTAAAAATAGGTTTGTTTATTTTCTTTTTGTATCGCTATTGTTCTTTGAAATTGTTTGTTAGTCCGACTTTATTTTTGATGTGACAGTATATGTCTTTTTCATACTAATTCTTAAGACAGCCTATGTACACTTAATATTGATTATTTCTTAGGTGTCCCACAATATTACATTAAGATTTAAATATATTGCTTCTATAAATTTCCTATTTTAAAGTTTTCTGATATATTTTTTCAGCAAGGTAGATAAATTTATAATACTTACAACTCTGAGGTTACAAATTCCAGACAGGGACTTGTCACCATTGTATGAAAATTCCTTCAACACCAGAGCTAGTAAGTTTAGATGTTTTAATACAAATAAATATATACTATTGTTGATTTGGTATGGTAGAATGGATTTCTCAGAACAAAATTATCACGTTGATGGGGAAGCCTGATATATGATAAGTAAAACATCAGCCATAGTATGTTTATTAAGAATATGTCAAGGCGACATTAGTAGTTAGACATAGAAATCAACGATAATTTTTCATATCACACTTGTCACTTGATAATACATGTAGGAAGAGTTTGAAGATAAGGGGTAATCAGAATCCGTAAATCAAAGAAGGACAGACAACACAATGGCCAAAAGAAAAAGGACAAAAGGACAAACAATGATCTACAAAACACTACACAGAAAACTAAAGATCGAGCAACACGAACCCCATTAAAAATCGGGGGTTAACTCCGGTGTTCTGGAAGGGTAAGCAAGCTGTTCCTGCTCCACTAGTGGCACCTGTTGTGTTGCTCCAATTACAAACCCGGTGATAAGTCATGAATGAGGAAAGGACCAGGATATGATAAGTAAAGATCACAAATTTACAAAACATTGATTAACTAAATATTTGGACAATAATATTGTCAATATTATCAAGTCATGTTGTTTTTAAGATTCGTCTATTGTCCATCTGTTTCTTTTAAATAATTTATTTAAAAATCACATATAATTTTAACATAATTTAACATAAATTTTATAATCTGAAAAAGCCCCACTAAACTAGCTAAACACACAAGCATTGGACATTTACTAATTATTCATATTTTAAATCTCAGATTAAAATTTAAGGTTAAATTTTGTATCATAGAATAATGTTTTGTGTATTTTCAGTAACTACCAAACCAGACTTACCAGATAACACTCTAGTTCATGATGGGTTACTGAATGTATTGATACAGATGGTGCAGGTTAGAAACTGGACTACTTTATGTGGAATAACAATATTATTACTGTAAAATTATTTAAAAGATTGAATACATTGATTTTATGGTTTATTGTAGTATGAAAAACAGTGAGTAAATTTTTTTTTGTGTACAGTACTCCGACTCAAGCAAATATTACACAACATCTTTTCCAACAGAAAATATGTTAGAGGAGGTTAGGGTTAGGGTTACGGTGTTTAATGCCACTTTTATATTTCAGTTATATCATGGTGGTCAGTTTTATTGGTGGAGGAAACTGGAGTACCCGGAGAAAACCAGCAACCTGCCTCAAGTCACTGACAAACTTTATCACATGATGTTGTATCGAGTACACACTACCTGAGGTGGAATTTGAACTCACAACGTTAATGGTGATAGGCACTGATTGCATAGGTAGTTGTAAATCCAACTACCATACGATCACGACTCATGACAGCCCCCTTAAAATTATTTATTCCTAAATATTTTTGTTCCTCAAAGAAGAAATATTATCCAAATTATCCAAAGGAACAAAATATTAGGTGGAACAAATATACGTTCACAGCACTTCATACTAAAAATTATTGATAGATGTCAGTATCATATTGATTGTATATGAATATAATCATTGCCTTTAAAAAGGTTCATGATATTAGGGATATTTGTAGTCACTTCAAATGATAATAAATGTTTGATTCAGTTCATTCTCATTGTTTTGGTAAGAATGTTACAATATATTTTCAAAGAGGACAAACTCCATCTTTTGGATCTTTAAGCATGGCTTGGTCTACCAAGTACCTAAGCATGGCATTGATCTACCCAGTATCTAAGCATGGCTTGGTCTACCAAGTATCTAAGCATGGCTTGGTCTACCAAGTATCTAAGCATGGCTTGGTCTACCAAGTATCTAAGCATGGCTTGGTCTACCAAGTATCTAAGCATGGCTTGATCTACCAAGTATCTAAGCATGGCTTGGTCTACCAAGTATCTAAGCATGGCTTGGTCTACCAAGTATCTAAGCATGGCTTGGTCTACCAAGTATCTAAGCATGGCTTGGTCTACCAAGTATCTCTTGATTCTTCCTACATTGAAACTGTATAGGAACAAGTGTATTAATCCCTTATTAGACCATCACTTCAGTATGTTCTGCTTGGGACTCCTGCAATAAAGGTCAAATCGATCAACTGGAAATGGCCCCACGTCGGGCTATCAGACTTGTCACCAAAATACAGCATCCATGGATATTATAGTATTTTTAACTTTGTATATTTCAGTTGGAACATATTCCATGTAATATATTAGTAGCACCAGGACACAGTGCCTATTGTAGTATACCTAATTATGATGATAGCTCGTTACAGGTAAGTTATTTATACTGCATACAATGTAACCTGTCTATTATACAAACTTGAGTTAATCAGAATCGTCATGGAAATATAATATACAGTAGTATCACTCTTATAAAGCCACCCCTTCTGCAATTGAAAAGTGGCCTTATAAGAGGGATTGCCACTCTTGAGTGGAATAATTTAGTAATATTTTACTCTTTTTTTTTTCAATTCAAATATTTTATTGAATAAATGCATAAATACAATATCCAATGGGATTGCACATCAGGCATAGCCTATGTAAGTGCTCTCCCTCAATAACTATCTGACAAGTGTGTCAAGAACTTGTGTTGATTCAAGTTGTACTTTCTTGTACCCAAGGCAAAATAGGGGGGAGGGACAGATATATTAGTTCTTATTTGCTTTTTGAACATTAGTCTACTGTGTTGATTTTGCGTGTCTACATCAAGTTAATTCCAACTGTACATTAGGGAAAAAACTACATTTGTATGAAGTGGTATTACAGAATGGAGGTTCAAAAACTCGGTTAAATCTCAAATTATAACTAGATTGGTGGTTAGCTTGTAGAAGAATTTCATTTAAAAGATATAAAGGTGTTTCATCATGGAGAATTTTGTATAATAAAATTAGCTTATTTGTCCTTCGGCATTCTTTCAGTGGCACCCATCCCAATTCGGTGTACAATATTGCATGTGATGTTCCCTTCCTTAAGCCAGTAATGGTGTGAAACCTATAATTAATTTCTTTAAGGTTTTCTACTAAATTTGTGTTTTTTCGAGCCTACCTGGCCATTTTATCTTAAGTTTAACCTTTCGAAGACCATACATTTTCTGAAACGTCCATGATTCCTCTACGTTCTGTCAAAATATCAGGCCATGTTTAAAGTCTTGCAGTGAAATGCCAGGCTATGGAAAATACCTACTCTAAAAATAGCTCTGTCATCCCCCAGAAATTCCCTATTTATAGGTCATGCATCAAATCCTCCATATCCATATTAAAATACAATTAAATCAATCAAATTTGGGCTCAAAATAATCCTTATACATTTAACTTCAATTATCAATTTAATTATTCCATTCCATTCAGTATTTGTCACAATACAACAAAGTGAAAGGAACTTTTTTTTTAAAAGGGACTACTTTTGTATATGTTCTTAGCTCTGATTGGTTGAATTACTGGTTTGACACCTAAATTATGCAGTAATTATTTTACTATCTGAGTGCATCTGATATCTTGTCTGATGAGATGAGTGACCTTTAATTTGGTGGAAGGGGCCTTATGAGAGAGGGGCTACTATATTTCTCTCTGTGTTTAAAAGAAGAAATCCATTTCCCGAAGGCATAGTCAAATATTTAAAAAATGTTTATATAACTTGGCAAATTTGATCAGCAGATAATTTTGAACAAATATCATATTAAATTTCCACTAATCTGTATTAGCCTATTATGAACAGTTAATTAATAACCTATTGCAATCTTTTCTTAATTCACTAACAATCAACACCCTAAAGCTATATTAAGTATCTAGCAATCAATTAAAAATTGAGAACGTTTGGTATTTCTCATTTGCACCAATGAACGTCTGAGCGTCTATTGGGACAAGACATTGGTTATAAATAATTAACATATGATGTCATTAATCAAGCAACAGTATCAAATCTGAATGATTTTGTCACTTTTATAAGATTATAAATATTTCCTATCAATGTTTAATTTTCTTGACATGATTAAATGAAAAGAAATCAGGGAAACGTTCATTATGACACAAAATGAACTTTAAAGAGTCAACTTGCCCAAAGGACCCCCAATAGAAGTATTGGCATCACTTTGCAGCTGCCCTCTTACATCATCAATGAATCATCCATAAACTTTTCACATTTCAATTTTTATCCCTGAAACAGTTAGACTAAAACAAACCAATCTTGACAGAAATACTACTTCAATGGTCCAAAACATTTTTTGTGGTTTTCTCTTGATTTGGAAACTCAACTTGGAACTGGACAGGGTTTGTCATGGTCGTCATCGTATGGTAGTTGGATTTACAACTACCTTTGCAATCAGTTCCTCTCACCACTAATGTTGTGAGTTCGAATCCAACATCGATACAACATTATGTGATAAAGTTTGTCAGTGTCTTGAGACAGGTCAGTGGTTTTCTCTGCATGCTCTGGTTTCCTCCACCAATAAAACTGACCACCACTATATATAGCTGAAATATTGTTGAAAGTGGCATTAAACACCATAACCCTAACCCTGGAAGCTTGGCTGGCTATGCTTTCTGATTGGCTGAAATTTAAAATCTCTTCTTTTCAGAAACCACATACATGTATGTGATTGAATATTGTTACATAGTAAGAATGTTATATGTATTACCATCTAAATTTATTCAATTGTGTTATATTTATTTGTTGATAAAAAAATTTTCAAGTTTTCTACAGCATTATGCCCTATTGGAAAATGAATACCTGTAAATATTTTTTCTCAGAAACTTGATTGAACCACAATTGTACATGAATAATATTTTGATGGTCCCTTACAAAATTGCATTTTTTTTTTGTGTATCTGAAATCCAAGATGGCAGACACAGCAGGACAAAGTTTTAAAATATGACCCTATGAGAGAAAGAAAAATGTTCTAACACACTAGAAGCTTGAATGAATCCAAACAATACATACTTAGTCATTGGTTTGTCCTTTACAAAGCTTAAGTTGTTATAAGGATTGGAAATCCCAAACAGCTGCCGCCACTGGACAAATTGTAGTGTAGACCCCAATGGGAAAACAAAACAAGAATTTTTCTCAGACACTAGAAACTTGAATGATTCCAAATAGTACATGAATAGTCATTGGACAGTCCTTTTCAAAGTTTTCATTTTTAGTGTAGATTTGAAATCCCAGTTGGAATACACCACATTTTTTAACTAGAGGAATATTAATAAAAATGCTTTTTCTCAGAAACTACAAACCTGCTTGAATGCAAGCAGTAAAGGAATTACCAGTATAGTGATACAGACACAATTAATCCTCTACTTTGAATTATCAGACATTTGTTTTTAATGACTCATGATTAAAATAAATTATAGTTTCAAAAATATCGAGGCATATTTTTTTACCTGTGTAGAATATTGTAACATTGACCTCCAGAAGAAATTGAATTAATCAATTTCACCCTTCCAGAGTTATTTCCTTTTATTGAAAATTTAAGAAGTTGTTTTTGTTGACATATAGGGATCACTATCCATTGTCTTGTGTTTTTAGCAGCATTGTTTGTCCCAATTCATGAATTAGATATTCTTGCATGAGAGAAATTTGTTTTTTTGTATTTTTAATTTTGACTATGTAACTAATATCGGTTGTATTGTATAAATACTCTTGTGGCAGGTGTCTTATAAGCAGCAGAAACTTTTTACCCTTGGTAAGCATCTGTGTTGCTCGTCCTTCAAGTTTTCTGTGTTGTGTCTTTTATTTTGTTTGTCTTCATCCTGTGTCTTTTGTGCTCAATGTTGCCAGTGTGTCTGGATTGTCCATTCTTGATTGTACCTTCGGTTTTCTCTAACCTTTTTTTTTACTTGCACTGTTAATGAATTATGAGTAAACGAACAATGCTGTAGTTCACAAATGCCATTGTTTGATATTCAGAATTCAAGATTAGTTATACTGTTTATTACTTAGATTTTACACTTTTGTTTGCAATAAAAAGATGTTTAATTAAGGAACTGGTTTTTCATTGATGGAAATTCAATAGTATCTTCGATTATGATGATATTGGAGCTGTGAGGTCACAATGAAACATTCTTATTTCACTAGATGAAATATTGGTTTTTATTTTAGTGGGAAATTTTATTATTTCATGGTCATCTAGGTAATAATTCAAAGTACATGTATTGTCTTAAAATTTATGTTTGTTGCTATTTATATAGATGAAAGATATAAACTGATACATTCAACAGTGATTTATCTGACAAAATGTATAGCTTAAGCTATATAATCTTCTTTTAGCTTAGGCCATAAGAGAATAAGCTATATAATCTTCTTTTAGCTTAGGCCATAAGAGAATAAGCTATATAATCTTCTTTTAACTTAGGCCATAAGAGAATAAGCTATATAATCTTCTTTTAACTTAGGCCATAAGAGAATAAGCTATATAATTTTCTTTTAACTTGGGCCATAAGAGAATTTCATCACTATATAATCTTCTTTTAACTTAGGCCATCAGAGAATTTCATCAGTTCATTAGTGGATGGACCAAACTGAAGTTTGATGAGGCAATATGTCAGTCACTGGTTGGTACTTAATATATACATGTAAATGTATATTTATAATGTGATATAAACTGCATCGGTGGTGTAATGGTTAGCGTGCTCGCCTGGAGTGCGGTAGATCGTGGGTTCGAGGTCTGGTCAAGCCAAAAATGTGTTGCTTCTCCGCTAAGCATGCAGTATTAAGGAGTAAGAGCAAAGACTGTTTGGCTCGGAATCAGAATAATTTGTCCGAGTGGAGCAACATGTCTATCCGAGGACTGTTTTTTCAGCGAGTTAGCACTATGAATATCCAACTAAGCGTGTTGGTCTAGTACAAAGCAGACCTCATCATCATCTCATTGAAGATTAACTTGTCCTTGCCACGATATAGCTGAAAAATTGATGAGTTGGTGTTAAACAACAATCACTCACTCACTTGAATTAATGAACTTCACCTTTCCAGAGTTATTGCCCTTTGTAGAAAATTAAAGAGGTGCTCTACTTTGTTTTTATTTGCAATTTAGTAGTCTTGAACCTACTGCCTTTTAGGCAAGCATGCTAACCATTCAAGACCGATGCAACTAATAACAGTAGGAAGCTGTGCAGCTTCCATAAATCTGAAAAATATCATTTGGTGGAAGCTTATGTCTTTGATGTTGAAAACTTTGTAATTAAGCTTTATATAACTTCAATGTTAACTTGTGATTATATACATTAGAAGTGCCCATTGTTTCTGCATTCAAATTTATTCATTGCTTCTTCATTGGAATACAAAATATTCCTAGGTTCAACAAGACCATATGATTTTTTTTTTTTTTTAAAGAAACTGACAAGAACATTTTTAAAAAGACTTTCTATGAAAAGAAAGCTTATACAGTGATGGTCAAGCATTCTACTCAATATCAACGAAAGGAAAAATCACCTCTCATATAAACTCAGTGAACACAATTGACGTTGGAAATCCAGGACTGGGTTGCACAAACCTTACTTAAATTTAAGTGTCAATTAAAACTTAATTGAAACTTAAATATACTTGAAATGTACATAAAATTAATTTACACTTACGGTTTAATTCAGATTTAAATTTAATTGACGTTTGTGCAACCCAGTCCAGGTCCTGTCTTGGGACAGGTACAAATATAGCAGGGTTAATCCTATGAATGGGATCCTAAACATTACGTCTTGAAGATTGGATTTGTATTTTATTTAATGTTGTAACAAAAATCAATTTTTTTCTAGGAGTTTGGAAAATCCAAGAAAACAGTCATAGCAGATACTACGATGTACAGTTAGTCATAGAAAGTAGCAATAATTGTAAAACAGTTGTTTGATTTGCTTCCAAATATGTTTTTTGTGGTTCTTCACTGTCATGGCAACACAGTGATTCAACACAAATTTTAAAGGAACTGAATTGTGTTATATTGTGAACAGTGGTGTTCTTGTTAATCTTTCACACTACATGTATGTATTAAGGTGGTACCATACTACACTTCAGGTAAAATTTGATCTGCTTGTTTAATTTTCTTATTTTTTTGACAGTGTGTTTGAATATATCCACTGTAATAAATATCAAAATTTTAGCAAATTCTAACCAACAGACTCAGAGCTATAAATTCACTAGCCACATAGCAGCTTTTCTCTCTGTGGTTTTGATCACTGAGATGCTTGAAATCTGCATACAAACATCATATGATCAAAACGTTCAACTGATTTTAAAGAGTTATCTCCCTGTAGTGTATGGTACCCCCCCCTTAAGTTTCTATATGCTAGGCATTGTTCTTGCTTACTTCTATCTCAGTTTCTGTGTACTAGTATTTATGCCTTAGGAGCATTAAGTCCTATGCTTGTTCATTTTTCCATCCCAATTTGGTTTCCATGGTGTAACATATAACATAAGTTTCCTTGGTCACATGTTTTGAGAGTTGTATACATTTTTTTACCACAATACACAAGACAAGTTTTGATTTGTTTATTCTTTTTATATATGGTTTCATTTATGCTACATAGTTAACTGGAGAATGTCAAATGTAGGGTTTCCATGCTATATCTTCAGTTTCCATACACATTGGTTTTGACATATTACAGGTCAAATTTGATCTGGCTATGATATCTTTTTTTTTTTTTTTTTTTTTTTTTCACAATCAATATCTTTAATGAAATCTTTACATTTGTTATTGTAAAAACATAAGTACCAGTACCTTATCCTGGCTTTGTTAATATTAGCAGCATGTTATAGATATATAGTGTTAGTCGTGTTAGTACAATACAATTAAATTTATCAATGAAAATGAATACGGATTTTGAGAGTCATTTCATAAATATATAAGTGTTTCTAATTTTAATCTTGTTTGTTTACTTCCTATTTACTTTCGTTTTTGACACATTGGCTATAATATCTTGTATTGTTTCAGTTATGCCCCTTAGTTAATTGTAAAATTGCAATATTTGTTGTTTTCATGCTCTATGAAAAGTTTAAAGATACCAAAGGGGTAATCAAAAGCTGTCAAAGGTCAGACTTTTTTTTTCCTTCACCAACTAAAAGATTTTGTCTGCTGCACTCGGTATAAGTTTTAGTTGCAATATTAGCTGTAAGAGGGAGGGCATAGATCTGACAGATCTGTCTTTCATATTCAACATGTTTTCCTGACATTTCATTATGTACAAGATTTAATTTTGATACAGTCTATTGTTGTAACATTTAAGTGCATAATAAAACAGTAAGGGTATTTAAGAAATAATTGTATTGTATTTGAATTGTTGCCAGCGTCAATTGGGGATTCGATGGCGAAAATGTAGTTTTACTTGGCGACAGTAGCCGGCAACTATTAAAATACCATACAGTTATTTCTATTCTAATGCAAGACAAAAACATCTTTATTTAGGCTTAATAAGAAATTGTCTAAAAATTGTAAAATTAAAAATGCTACAAAATATTGTCGATGACTTTGGAACATAAAACCTCATATACACTTGTGACGCCATATGAAACTTTTCAGCATAGACCTAAACACTGGTCATTTTTTCGCAACTCACAAGATTCAGTTTCTGATAAAAATCCACTAAGAAATTATTTCAAAGGTAGGTGATGTCTTTATTGTCTATCATTGTTTTAATTGACATTGAAGAATTCAATATTGCAACTCATTCACACTTGTAACTTTAGTTACGGTGTGTAAATTGTGGATTTGATGGCAAACATTAGCCAATGAAAAAATGTGTTATATAGTAATCGAATTAGAATTATGTGTCTTCAGCTTAAAAAAGCTGTCAAATAGAATGTCTCGACCTTATAAAACTTGATTGAGGCATTATTTGTTGTATTACATGGTAAATTTCCTCAAATGATATGATACAGGAAATATGCTGGAATGGATGATATTATATGAAATAAGGAGTCATTATATCATAGCGAGTGCACATTTATTTTAGAAATGTATTGTAACTTTAGGGGAGAATTTTAATAATACTATGTTTTATTCATTATATGTTTTGACCATATTATGATGAAACAAAATGTTGGAGATATATTTATTATGTTATTTTGATAATTAATATTTTGATGGTGTATATTTTAAGGTTATATTTAAAAAAAAAAAATGTTTTTTATAGATTTTACATTAGATTACTGTGATATTTATATTTTATTTAGAATTCTAACATGGCATGCTACTTTTGCTTTGAAAACAATAGAGGGCTCTAAATAGCACAGAACACCCTAGCACATGCGCAGAAGGCATATAGAAATAATAAATATACCAAAAAAATCAGATGAAACTAATTTTTGATCGTTATCAATTTTTATAACGTTTCTGTAGCGTTATATATTCTTGTAAATAATAGCGGGAGGTAATTGAAACAGCTTCTGTAGCATTTTATATTCTTGTAAATAATAGCGGGAGGTAATTGGAACAGCGCCCAAAAAAACCTCTGTCTAGGTACGCTTGAATGCATAAAATTACCGTAAATGCCGTTAGAATCGAAGTAATTCTCATATGCCAGGCTCTATGCTTATTTTAACATGGGTAGGCATTATATTTGTCAAGATTTGTAAAATAATGACAAATATAATGCCTACTCATGTTAAAATAAGCATAGAGCCCAGCATCCGAGAATTATTTCTTAAACAACAATTGTGCCTTATATTTATACAACAGCATATAGTTGGAAATAAACTCATAATAAATCATTTATTGATCTAAAATAGGGGTTTGAATTATGATGTTTAACGACTCTTTAAATTCCCCTCATGCCACGATTTAGCTGAAATACTGCTAAGGTTGTTATTAAACACCAATCAATCAATCAAACAATTCTCTTTTCTGGAGTGACATCACATTGTGTAATTAACCAAACAATGATTGGCATTTGTGATGTGTGGATACTATTTTGAGGTGAAGCCAAGCATACTACTCTGAATTTTAAATAATATGAAAAAGAAACAATACCACACTACCATATCAAATATCAAAATCGTAGAAAGAAGCAAAATCGATGCCACTAACACACAAATACATGACCCCAATGCTAATTAAGTATTTGATAGTTATCAACAAACAGAAGTTGTATATAGTACATGTAATAAAAGTCACCTCTGGTCCTTGTTTTGGGAATCAATCAAATGTTTAGTTGGATTTCCATCAATAAATATGTATATTTATATCTCAGTTGATCCGATGTTCCAGAGAGTGTGGTTCCTATCAGGATTTTCCAGAGAGTGTGGTTCCTATCAGGATTTCCTTGATAGAGGGTTGCTGTTAACAAGGAATCTACTGGACAAAGGGTTCCTATTGGTTAAGTTGAAATCGTCACTTCGATAGTTTTACGGTTGCCACCATGACTTGGTTAACGGTTACAAATGACCAAGGATATGTTCCACTTGTCGTAAATACTTTCCTCATTCATGACTTATCACTGGGTTTGTAACTAGAGTAACACGACGGGTACCGCTAGTGTAGCAGGAAGTGCTTACCTTTCCAAACACCTGAGTTCACACGCGGTTTTTAGTGGAGTTGCTCGATCTTTAGTTTTACCGATATGTTTTGTAGATCGTTGTTTGTCCTTTTGTACTTTTTCTTTTGGCTACTGTGTTGTCTGTTCTCCTTCGATTTACGGATTCTGATTACCTCTTTAGTATCTCTAAGCTCTTATAGATATAAATCAATTAACATTCCATCTAAAATAAAATAATAAAAGTTGTAGATTTAATTAACTGTGCATGACACATTTCTGAAATAACCTTCATCAGGAATGCTCATTGTAATAACCTTCATCAGGAATGCTCATAGTAATAATCTTCATCAGGAATGCTCATTGTAATAACCTTCATCAGGAATGCTCATTGTAATAACCTTCATCAGGAATGCTCATTGTAATAACCTTCATCAGGAATGCTCATTGTAATAACCTTCATCAGGAATGCTCGTTGTAATAACCTTCATCAGGAATGCTCATTGTAATAGCCTTCAGCAGGAATGCTCATTGTAATAAGCTTCATCAGTAATGCTCATTGTAATAACCTTATCAGGAATGCTCATTGTAATAACCTTCATCAGGAATGCTCATTGTAACAACCTTCATCAGGAATGCTCATAGTAATAACCTTCATCAGGAATGCTCATTGTAATAACCTTCACCAGGAATGCTCATTGTAATAACCTTCATCAGGAATGCTCATTGTAATAACCTTCATCAGGGATGCTCATTGTAATAACCTTCATCATGAATGCTCATTGTAATCACCTTCAGCAGAAATGCTCATTGTAATAACCTTCATCAGGAATACTCATTGTAACAACCTTCATCAGGAATGCTCATTGTAATAACCTTATCAGGAATGCTCATTGTTATAACCTTCATCAGGAATGCTCATTGTAATAACCTTCATCAGGAATGCTCATTGTAATAACCTTCATCAGGAATGCTCATTGTAATAACCTTCATCAGGAATGCTCATTGTAATAGCCTTCAGCAGGAATGCTCATTGTAATAACCTTCATCAGTAATGCTCATTGTAATAACCTTATCAGGAATGCTTATTATAATAACCTTCATCAGGAATGCTCATTGTAATAACCTTCATCATGAATGCTCATTGTAATAACCTTCATCAGGGATGCTCATTGTAACAACCTTCATCAGGAATGCTCAGTAATAACCTTCATCAGGAATGCTCATTGTAATAACCTTCACCAGGAATGCTCATTGTAATAACCTTCATCAGGAATGCTGATTGTAATAACCTTCATCAGGGATGCTCATTGTAATAACCTTCATCAGGGATGCTCATTGTAATAACCTTCAGCAGGAATGCTCATTGTAATAACCTTCATCAGGAATACTCATTGTAACAACCTTCATCAGGAATGCTCATTGTAATAACCTTATCAGGAATGCTCATTGTTATAACCTTCATCAGGAATGCTCATTGTAATAACCTTCATCAGGAATGCTTATAGTAATAACCTTCATCAGGAATGCTCATTGTAATAACCTTCACCAGGAATGCTCATTGTAATAACCTTCATCAGGAATGCTGATTGTAATAACCTTCATCAGGGATGCTCATTGTAATAACCTTCATCAGGGATGCTCATTGTAATAACCTTCAGCAGGAATGCTCATTGTAATAACCTTCATCAGGAATACTCATTGTAACAACCTTCATCAGGAATGCTCATTGTAATAACCTTATCAGGAATGCTCATTGTTATAACCTTCATCAGGAATGCTCATTGTAATAACCTTCATCAGGAATGCTTATAGTAATAACCTTCATCAGGAATGCTCATTGTAATAACCTTCAGCAGGAATGCTCATTGTAATAACCTTCATCAGGAATACTCATTGTAACAACCTTCATCAGGAATGCTCATTGTAATAACCTTATCAGGAATGCTCATTGTTATAACCTTCATCAGGAATGCTCATTATAATAACCTTCATCAGGAATGCTCATTGTAATAACCTTCATCAGGAATGCTCATTGTAATAGCCTTCAGCAGGAATGCTCATTGTAATAACCTTCATCAGTAATGCTCATTGTAATAACCTTATCAGGAATGCTCATTATAATAACCTTCATCAGGAATGCTCATTGTAATAACCCTCATCAGGAATGCTCATTGTAATAACCTTCATCAGGGATGCTCATTGTAATAACCTTCAGCAGGAATGCTCATTGTAATAACCTTCATCAGGAATACTCATTGTAACAACCTTCATCAGGAATGCTCATTGTAATAACCTTATCAGGAATGCTCATTGTTATAACCTTCATCAGGAATGCTCATTGTAATAACTTTCATCAGGAATGCTCATTGTAATAACCTTCATCAGGAATGCTCATTGTAATAGCCTTCAGCAGGAATGCTCATTGTAATAACCTTCATCAGTAATGCTCATTGTAATAACCTTATCAGGAATGCTCATTGTAATAACCTTCATCAGGAATGCTCATTGTAACAACCTTCATCAGGAATGCTCATAGTAATAACCTTCATCAGGAATGCTCATTGTAATAACCTTCACCAGGAATGCTCATTGTAATAACCTTCATCAGGAATGCTAATTGTAATAACCTTCATCAGGGATGCTCATTGTAATAACCTTCATCATGAATGCTCATTGTAATCACCTTCAGCAGGAATGCTCATTGTAATAACCTTCATCAGGAATACTCATTGTAACAACCTTCATCAGGAATGCTCATTGTAATAACCTTATCAGGAATGCTCATTGTTATAACCTTCATCAGGAATGCTCATTGTAATAACCTTCATTAGGAATGCTCATTGTAATAACCTTCATCAGGAATGCTCATTGTAATAACCTTATCAGGAATGCTTATTATAATAACCTTCATCAGGAATGCTCATTGTAATAACCTTCATCATGAATGCTCATTGTAATAACCTTCATCAGGGATGCTCATTGTAATAACCTTCATCATGAATGCTCATTGTAATAACCTTCATCAGGAATGCTCATAGTAATAACCTTCATCAGGAATGCTCATTGTAATAACCTTCACCAGGAATGCTCATTGTAATAACCTTCATCAGGAATGCTCATTGTAATAACCTTCATCAGGGATGCTCATTGTAATAACCTTCAGCAGGAATGCTCATTGTAATAACCTTCATCAGGGATGCTCATTGTAATAACCTTCAGCAGGAATGCTCATTGTAATAACCTTCATCAGGAATACTCATTGTAACAACCTTCATCAGGAATGCTCATTGTAATAACCTTATCAGGAATGCTCATTGTTATAACCTTCATCAGGAATGCTCATTGTAATAACCTTCATCAGGAATGCTCATTGTAATAACCTTCATCAGGAATGCTCATTGTAATAGCCTTCAGCAGGAATGCTCATTGTAATAACCTTCATCAGTAATGCTCATTGTAATAACCTTATCAGGAATGCTCATTATAATAACCTTCATCATGAATGCTCATTGTAATAACCTTCATCAGGAATGCTCATTGTAATAACCTTCAGCAGGAATGCTCATTGTAACAACCTTCATCAGGAATGCTCATAGTAATAACCTTCATCAGGAATGCTCATTGTAATAACCTTCATCGGGAATGCTCATAGTCAACAAGATTAGAAAGCTAAATAATTTAACAGTCTTTGGGAACATGCATATATGTAAGTCAAAACCGGAAACAAGGACATGAATTTATATCATTTATGCCAACAAGATGCAAAGCGGAAAATACTGTCTGAAAAGTTCCAAAATCTACTCGAAAAACAGTAGAAACCGTGGGAAATCGATACCACTAACACATACATGTATCGATGACCACTAACACATATTGATGACCACTAACATATTGATGACCACTCACTTTCCGCCTTGATACAGGCAATTCAATGAAAAGTGACATGGATAACTTATTTCTATGCACCCAAACCTTCTCTTATAGTGAAATGATGCAGTTATGCAACTGTTTTCCACATGTGAGTGAAATGTCTACTCGCACATATAAGTGGGTGATATTAACATTATGAATAGTATATTTAATCTTCGTGGAGTTGTCATATCTATAATATTTGTTCTATTAAAGAGAGCCGATGCGTATATTTTATGAGACGATTGTCATTGGTTTTTTTGGAAATGGCAGCGAATTTGAATTGTATCTGAATGATGGTACAATTTTGTATATCAATAGAATTGAAGTCTTTAATTTTCAACCTTACAATTTCCTAAGTTATGTAATTATTATATTGACATTCATCTCTCTCAGGAATAGATACAATGTAATCTTGATTGATTTTTTCTATCCTGTAGGTCCTTTAATTGGTTTTTTTGCTTCCAGATATTTTAAAGTTATTTGACTTTGAGCGTACCTGATGAAGGTTATTCCAGAAACGCAACATGTACAGAAAATAGAATATCTATATTTCTATTTAAGCGACTTTGATGTTTTACTACTCATATTTCCTATCTCTTTGTAAGAAGAAATTGCAAAAAGCAAAAAAAAAAAAGAATAAAAATATTGGCCATCAAAAAAATTAAATTACGTTTCTCAACAATATTAATATACTTTTTGATAAAGGGACTAATTACAATGGAACACATTTCATGGTTTTGTTAATTCCATTTATAACTGACCGATCGAAGGCACATACCAGTTCGTTTGTACGATTATTGAACTACAGTGTATATGTTTCACCTGTAGAAGAATCTATGTCTTCAGGGCTTTGTTGATTTGGAGTTCAGTTTTGAAACAATCGATATTATATAGATACTCTACCTTTGGCATTGAACTGAACTTTAGGTGACCTTTAATGACATAACAGACATATATTTATCTCTGTGATAATGTCACTCAAAATGTTTCAACTAGGTCAGATTTAATATGTCATATGTTGCTATCTTGTCTGTTTTATTGCACACAACAATTCAATAATAACAATGTTATTCACTCATATTTTTGCCTTTAATCATAGAGTGTGGTGCTATACCGAAGTCCTCTTCATCCGTTCGTATGTCCAGATCTGAACTAAGAGTAACACGACGGATGCCACACATGAAGCAGGAACTGCTTACCCCGAGTTCACCTCCAGTTTTTAGTGGGTTTCGTGTAGATCGTTGTTTGTCCCTTTTCCTTTTTGCCATTGTGGTGCCCACTAAATTTGATACCTACGTTTCTATTTATACTACATGATTTGTACATTGCATTTCTTATTTGTCAATATCAAAGGCGTTACGGCCATTTATCACTGAAAATGGAATATGCCGTACATTTTTTGTAGGTACACAAATAGTCTTTTCTCTTCTTTATTGATATGGTTTTAAACTAATTGTGATCTACAATAAAAGCGTAGATATCGAATTTAATGGACACCATGCGTTTCTGGAATAACCTTTATCAGTTACCTTCATAGTCACAAGTATGGAAAGCCAAATAATTTAAAAGTCTTTGGGACAAGTAGATCAAATTATCTTTAGAGAATAGTCAATTACGGCTAAAGCTGCCAGTATACGGACCTGATCTTGATAGCGATTGATATTAGGTTTAATATTATTGGATATATCTAATAAATCATGTTCTTGCCGAAGGACCGGCTACTGGGCGGATGATACCATCGGATCAAATATCAATTATCTCATATGGCAGCCGACTTGAAATCTTATTTTCATAGCCATTTAAGGAAACCTAGATTCACAATAGAATCAATCAACAATCAATTGATCAAATGAAATTTTGTATGGGCCTAATTCTTCATGAATTCAACCAAAGAGTTTCTGAAGCTATGACTTCTCGTCTGTCTCGTATGCTTGTTTTTGCAAATACCAAATACATGTTATAACCTTGCTAGATATTTCATGCAGAACAAACTCAACATTATTATACACTGGAATTCAAGTACACAAATTCTGATTTTATATGTATGACAATTAACCATGACAACATAGATGTTCAGATCGTTTATGGTCATGATAATATTTACCACTTTGTAAAATTGGTATTTGTTGCTAAGCATCGCAGCATTAATAGTGAGTAAGAGCAAATACTGATAAGCTCCGCATTTACGATAATGTGTACGAGTGGAGCGTCATGTCTTACCTGTAGTTTGAGTGAGCCAGGACTATGAAAATCTCACCAAACGTGTTCGTCTGATACAAAGAGTACATGAGCACATCATCTCATCAAAATTTAACTTGTTCTAGTCATGATATATCTGATAAAATTGCTGACTTGGCGTTATACAGCAATCACTCACTCCATTTACCTCCTCGTATGAATGCTGTCTTAAAAGATGAAAAATACAATAATAAATTTCTAGATATTTTATCTTAATTTGGGTTCATCATTATTGTAGTTTTCTATAATCTTTCTTGTGACAGAGAAATTAAGCTTTTTTAATTTCTGTTAATGCACAAGAATGTTTTTCTTTAAGTTTTTCCTTGAACGAGTTTGTTTTCTTAATACAATTATTTACCTTTGTCGATAAAACACTATCCTCTGTTATTCAGTTTTATTCAGAGGCCGTTTATCGTCTCCGACACTGTTAGGATACGCCCATTTAACCTTTAGGAAGGGGACTATGTTTTTTAGATATATATTTTCTGTCGCAAAATTAAATAGAAAAAAAAATCATCTTGACACGAAAGATGCAAAAATAAATAATTTGACCCTGCTGTTTTCAACGCGAAATATTGGTAAAATTTAAAGAAACTTACCAATTTTCATGTAAAATAAAAATGCATGTGAAAACAAATTTCATAGCACCACCCTCTTTAACTAAGTAAAATTGTCGGTCCCTTATTGTGTTTACTGTCCGTTATTTCAAGTCATTTATTTTTATCTTTGGCTATTTCCTCGTTTTGACAAATTTATTCAAGCCCTTAGCCAAGCACAAACCTGGTTTTAACCTGTACATGTGTGTTTTCTCATTGGTTGTTTATTATTTATTATTATTCATCAAATCCCTACAGTAACAATATGCTTCGCATAAAACAAAACATTGATCATTTCAAATATTTGATCTATCCAGTACTACTTTTTTTAGTAAATGTTTTTCATGTTTATCTGTTAAATTAACAGGACTCCATGAAATATCTAGAAATTTTAAACTATATTTCCCATGGCTACTTTTGGAATCTGGTTTCTATTTTGATTCCTGATTCCTTTACTGAACATTGGTTCCTTTATGGAACTCTGTTTCCTTTATGGAATTCTGGTTCCTTTATTGAACTATGATTCCTTTATTGAACTCTGGTTCCTTTATTGAACCCTAGTTCCTTTATTGATCTATGATTCCTTTATTGAACTATGATTCCTTTATTGAACTCTGGTTCCTTTATTGAACCCTGGTTCCTTTATTGATCTATGATTCCTTTATTGAACTATGATTCCTTTATTAAACTCTCGTTCCCTTATTGAAGTTTGGTTCCTTTATTAAACTATGGGTGGTTTTTTTTTTTATTGAATTTTGATTCTTTTATTGAACTGGACATGTTTTATTTGCTCATAGCTATCAAACTCGTCTCTACACTCTTCTTCCTTAAGTAAGTATTAAGTCGGAAAACTTGGCACATACCATGTCTAAATCTGGTGCTTAGCCAACAATACAAAAGAAAAATAAACGGATAACTGATATAAATGCAAAAATTAACAAGCGTACTAGCAAAACCTAAATATTTTTCAGGGATAGTCATAAAACCCATCATACTAAGAGTCCACAGTACCAACAATGTACCCAAACTTAATTCCAAGAGACACACCATAGCTAAAATTGTCACTATGATTTTAGTTGTTCGAATGCTTTCGCTGTGTCTACTTTTATTGATAACGCTTTGATTTTTTGAAAGATAAACGCTTCTTTGTGTCTCAGATTTTCTTATTTGTCTTAACATTATGGTGTCCAGTATGACCAATGTTGCACATGGTATGACACAAATACACACGATATGACACCAGTGATATATACATTCGTATAGCTTCTCACGATCTTTCAACCAATCAGCATGTCTGGCTGAACACGTGATATTAGTCACGTTGCTTCCGGTATACTCTGGCACATATTTCGTATCTATGAATCTACACAAGTGAAACAAAACGGACAGAACATAAATAAAGAAAATTGTTTCCACTGTTGTCTTTGTGTTGCACCTTCTCCTCATAACAAATGGATGGCACACTCCAAGATATCTATTAATTCCCAAGTACATAGTCAACCAAATCGAGGCTGTGTGCGTCACGGAGCATATATTTTTCATCAAATATTCCCAGTAAACACAAAGATCAAATGGAATTATATGGGCGTGTCCAGAACCGTATATGTAAATGAGCAATGGCGTCGGTGACATCACAGTCAGCGTATCAGATATGGCGATTCCCGTCATTATTATGTTCGTAGTCGACATCATTTTTTGTTTGACAAACACAGTTATTATCAATATGTTACACACGAGAGCAATGAAGGCAACTATAGGTAATATAAATACATAGTGTGGTGTACCACCGTCGGGGTCTACCCATGTCCATGGGTTCAAAACATAGCTATCAAAATCGGCGTCCAAAACTTCAGCAAGATCGTCGTCCACTTTGGTTTTGTTCGTCATATTTGATAAAATCATTTAACGGAATTGTACAAATCTTTTTCACCCGACTAAAATACAGCTGGAATGTCTGAAACGGAAGGACAAAAATCATTTTTAATTAATACAATGAGTATGAATTGGTCCAAATTATATTTAGTTACACATGGGATTTTAAACTGTGATGTGTATTGTTTTACCGGAGGAAATACATACTGTCTAAACACCAGGCGACTGTTGGAGAGGTTGATATAAAAGATAGCTGTTTTAATACCAATTACTTTTGAAGTATCCAATCTTCTAATCACTTATTGGATAAAATTTATCATAGCATTTATAAAGGGGAGAGAGCTTGGATCACATTTACCGGTTTCATCCAGCCACATTGTTGTGCCTGTCCAAAGCCAGAGGCTAGATTTCCAATGTTATATGTCGTGGTCTTTTATATGTTCAATGAATTGAAAATTAACTTATTTTCGCCATGATATGGCTGAAAAATTGCTAAGTTATACAGCAATTACTCGCTCACTCGTTCTATTATGTGCATGAAGTTCGTGTCAGTAGAAATTATGGCTGACAGACTAATTTACTACAGTTATTAGTTTGATGGATTGCAGGCTTTTATAACTGCAGGTGAGACGGACATCTGGCAAATAATATAAAAGTCCAAGCCTAGACGAAAACACTTTTTAAATGTTTTGTCTAATTTCATCCAGCAGATATGAATAGGGTTAGGGTTAGGGTTATGGTGTTTAACGCCACTTTCAACAATGTTTCAGTTATATCGTGGCGGTCCATTTTATTGGTGGAGGAAACCGGAGAAAACCGGACCTGCCACAAGTCTCTGACAAACTTTATCACACAATGTTGTATCGAGCAAACCTCATCTGAGGGGAATTCAAACTCACAACGTTAGTGGTGATAGGTACTAATTGCATAGGTTGTTATAAATCCAACTACCATACTATCATGACCACGACGGTCCCCCAGATACGAATAACAAATATATTTATGTGCAGTACGCGTAGAAATCTCTAAGAGTATTTTTGTTCTGTTGGTCATACATGTTGAATGCTAATCTATATGTTATATTGATACTGTTTGTACATGCCAGTGGATTTTATTTTGTAATTTGGTGGACTTGTCGATAGAAGTGAATGTTGCATATGTATACATGTATTGTATTATAATATCGAGATGATCACCATTCCTAACTGAAATCAAATTACGTTTTATTCTATTATATATAAGAATATGTTCGTATCAAAAGTAGTTTCTTCGAGAGGATTAAACAAAGATTTAGTACATAAATTTTTTATGTTCTAGATCTGTTGAACATTAAAAAATATTATACTACCTTCTATAATGTCGTAGATTCATGCATGCATTGTGCGTGTCCATGATTATAGCAAGAACAACAGAGGCATTAAAATCTGAAAAAATGAAATAGAGATGAACTTATGTCTTTTACAGTATATATACATTGTACCTGCAATCGTGAGTAGTATAGAAACAAGGAGAACATGAGTCAAATTATCTCTACTATGAATTACCCCAAACACACAAATACATGACCACTCATTTGCTTGTTTTGACACAGGCACTTCAATAAAATAAGTGGCGGGGTTAAACTAGTTACATGGACCAAAACCGCCTCTATTAGTGAAGTGATATACTTTATCGAAGGATAAAAATCGAAATATACCGGTATCTCAAAACTTTAAATTATTTGGCTTACCAATCTGTCGAGTTTGAGCGTATTCCAGAGACGCGTCAAGCGCACTAAATTTGATATCTACGTTTTATTATACTAACTACATGTAAATGTAGCTGCTATATTCTTTTATGAATGAGGTTCTATTTATATATCTCTTTATCATTGTATCTGTTTGTTTTAACCAGTACTGACATTTGACGTCATTTTAAGATCTTGTAGTTATTTTTGGTTTGCGAGGATAGCACGTTTTGTAGACATTAATTCAGTATATTTTGTTTTTGTATCTACACAATAGCCTTCGTACTTCTACTATTATTATTATTATTATTATTATTATTATTATTGCTGTTGTTGTTTGTTATGTATAGGCAACATACCTTTGTGACTACTTCTATTTAGCTATAACTTGTATTGTGCGACCTTATAATAACTTCACTTCACAGTACATTTCATATTAATATTAAACCTCTATTTAATGAACACATGTCTTATGTCACCATCCAAATGATCACTGACATATGGTCACATAAGACAGGTGTCATTAAATAGAGGAAATAATGAAACAGTGTAGTGATAGTGCAATGCCATTAACGTTACGAATTCTTAAGTTAAAGTGATTGTTTTTAATTTTCTGTCGAGTTCAATGAAAACATTATCATATGTTAAATCTAATTCTAACAATGTTAGGTGTAATTTTCAGATATATATATATACAGGATCGGCCTTTAGCCAATTGAACCAACTGCTACCATAATTGGACTCCCGAGTCGAGTTATTAATACTCATGGCTCTTCAAGTATATACAACAACACACTGCAGGTTTTACAGAAAACAATTGGGAGCCTGACCACCTAAGGTCGGCCCTGTATTTACAAAATATGCATTGCTATCTACGTTTTATCTCATACGACTTTCGACTCTATCTGTCCTTGATTTACGGTTTCTGATTACCCCTTTGGTATATTAAAGCTTTCTTTCAATAAATACCAATTCTCATATCCGAACATCCGGGTATTTAATAATTCATTGGGGTGAGGTCAGCAGGAATCCTCTAGATTTTACCTAGATTCCAATGGAAAATTTGAATTTTATTTTCCTAATTTAAAATAAACCCGTCTGATATAAATTGACGAAAATCAAACTAGATATCTGATTTAGTGTTTATAAGGACCAGAGGTGGTTTTAATTAAAATATTTAACTTCTGTTAGAAGATAGCGAATAAATTAATATACATTGGAGTCTATGTAGAATCCCGAGGATTTTGCTTGGCGTCACCTCAAATATTTTCTTCATCTCAAAATTGATAATCATTGATTGGTCAATTACATTGTGTGATGTCACTCCGAAATCGAGAATAACGCTAACCATATCAAAATATGACTGAAATGAATAAAAAAAAATGTTGACATCTAATTTAGTGCACTAGGCATGTTTCAAAAATAACATTGGCCAGATACACATTGCAAATTCAAATAATTTAAATATTTTTGGGGACAAGTAAATCAAAGAGTCTAAACAAGATAGCAAAAATCAGCTATATTTACCTATGCTTAAGAGAAAGTGACCTTAATTTCCACAAATTACATTATTTCAACTGTAAATATTAAACATACATATATCTAATGGACCAAATTTACTAAAAATAAATTAAACATATTATGCTACTGACCTGTTTATTCCAGTATCGGACTGAAGCTACTGTGCGATCATCATCATCACGTTAAACTAACGTTCATTACGCCTGCAGCGGAATCTGATTGTGTAGATTGTTTATGAGTTTGACAATAATTTGTTGTTCATTTATCATGTGTAGTAAGGAATACATTTAGTGTCGACATGCATAATAGCGATTACGTATATTATTAGAGCTGTACATGTAAATATTTGTTTCCATGACAAATATCGCTATAAGGTGTTTTTCATACTTCAATTTATTGTTATAAAATAGTTATAAATTTCCCTAACGTCGGGACTTTTTCTCAATTTAAAAAAAATGCAATAATCCACTTCTCAGTCTTGGGAGATTTTCCCTTCAGTTTTCAAACAAATTCAATACAATATAGGTACACATTATGTTTTAAATTCTATGAAAATATAGCTTGAAATAAATATTGTGCCTACGTTTTATTGTCTTGATAATGTAGGATGGGGTACAGGGGCGGATCCAGGATTTCAAGTTAGGGGGGGCGCACATAAAAAATTTGGAGTATTTCGTGTGAAAAATCACGATATTACGCCAAAAAATCTTATTTTTTTCAATTTTAGGGGGGGCGCGCGCCTGGATCCGCCCCTGGGGTACACATTGAGTGAGTGAATGATTGTTGTATAACACCTAGCAACCAATTTTTTCAGCTGTTTCATGGCGAGAACAAGTTACAAATGAGGATGTACGCTTTTTAATAGACCAATCCGCTTAGTTGGGTTTTCATAGTGATAACTCACTGAAACAACAGTCCGCGGTTAGACATGTTGCTCCACCTTGACACATTATCCTCATTCCGAGTCAACCAATATTTGCTCTTACTTTTTAATTATGCGTGCCTAGCGGAAAAGCAGCAAAGACCAATTTTATATGGTCTTCGATTTGACACAACCAGTGATCGAAACAACGATCTACCGCAATTGAGGCGAGCACACTAACCATTACACCACTGATACGATACTGGCACAAGTTGATCAATTTATTGAAAGCCAATGCCTTACCACATGCATAAATATGCAGCGAGTATCATAAAAAAAGCAGGAAATGCATACCCTTTGCAGTCACCTGGGTTCACCCCCGGTTTGTTTGTGGGGTCGGTGTTGCTAATCGTTTTTCTTTGTCGTGTTATGTTTTTGTTGTGTGTGGTTTTTTTTTTTGCTGTTGTTTGTCTTCAACCTGTCTCATAAGCTATTTCGGAATCCAATGGCGGCCACAAAAAATGATCAAAACAAATCTTTCCCATATACACTTATCTGATGGTATCCATTTTAGCTCCAGAACCAGACACATCAGAAAAAGATCTTTTTCAAAATTGAAAAAGTACTTGGGTTGAGGAAACCATTTACTTGAGACAACAAGTCATACATTACTGACGTGTGCTCGAGGTTTTATTTATACCTCATGTGTTAATGTTTACGAAAATCTAGCCAACGCCGGGAGTTTCAGCTATCAATTCGTTATAACTGTTCTTGAATTCCTCCCTCTCAATATTTCTTGTAGTCACGACATAGTTGACAAAATGCTAAACGCGACGATAAGAAAAACCCATCCCTAACCAACCCTTTCAGGAATAAGACAAATGTAGTTGATTTGTATCCATGGTTATTAGCTATATTGCTAGATCATGCTTTTCTAACAAGTAACTATTAAGGAGGGATACTCATGGTTGGTTGTGCCATTCAGCGTTTTCATGCACAGGCGCATTGCAAATAGATTTGAAATGGATTTATGTTGTTCGTGCCTTTGAACGTTTCTTTTGTTTTACCTTTATGTTTGTACTGCTGGCGGTTTATATGTATTAAATCCGGGAGATCCATATGCTCGAACTTCTCTCCTGACGCTGTAATCCAAAATACCATGTTGTACAATACAATATGTTGTCTGTCCTTCTTCGATTTGCTGGATTCTGATTACCCTTTGGTATCTTCAAACTCATTTATCATTAATTTATTATTATTGCCTCAGATAGAGATAGACATATACTTATTGGCAGTATTTTGTGTCTTCTTGAAATATGAAACGAACATTTCTGTATTTAACTTATATTAACTGGTGCTCTAAAACTAACAGTTGGAAAGTAATATTTAAATATATAATTTCAAGAGCATACACAATCTCAAACTAATACCCAACGATGACTAACAATAGCAATAACAAGACAGGTACCACCAGTGTAGCAGGCACTGCTTAAAACTTTGTCGGAATACATAAATTCACTGCGGGTTTTTGCTTGGTTCGTGTTGCTCAATATTTAGTTTTCTGTGTAGTGGTTTGTAGATTAATCCTTGCTCTTTCGTCCTTTTCCTTTTGGGTGTATTGTATATTCTTCCTCTATTTGAGGGTTATTACTACCTCTTTGTCATCTTCAGACTTTTCATTTGCTAAATTTTACACACATGTATTATTTATATATCTGTAGAACATATCTTTCGGCCATCATTTTTATATGATCATGTATGTGTAAAACAAACCACCGGTATTCTTAATCAGTATGGGAATCGTGGAATATACATACTAGAATGTTGTTACTTACTTAAATATATAATACTATTGGGTGTTCAGATGTTTCGTTAAATTGTGGAGGTAGCTCGATCAGCAATTGGCAGAGCAAACAATAAATTAACATAAAATATTTCTCTGTTTTTATTTTAGAATGATATATTTTGTACATTGTACTAAATACCACACATTAACGTGTTTTGTTGAATCACAAGCACTTCTTACTTCTCACAACCGTCCGATTCGCTTTTATGTCGTGGTTTTTCAGTATTTAACGCTTTCAGAACTTTTGGATTGTAGCATTTAGGATCTGATACCATACGCATGAACAAGTTTCGACACATACGGGCTCTTTGTAGATTGCTCCGTTGCTGATCAAAAATGATTTCGTCATCAAAATCTGGAAATACGTCATCATACTCAGCCTCGTTTGCAACTTCTTCTGGTCGATCGTATTTCTCTGCTTCCATGCTAGATTCAATGGATGCTCGTTGGTTCAATAATTCGCTTGCTTCTTTTGAAATGGTTCTCCATGCATATTCTATGTCCGATTCTACAGCATCTTGTGCACATACAGCAAATCTGATGACGTAGTTCTCATTTATGAGCGCTGGCACGGTATATAGCTTTGCATTTTCATTAATCATTCTGCTTAACTTTTGCGTTAGCGAATTCGGTCCCTAAACAGAATAAAAATACTAATATGAATATAGAGTAAAACTGAAATTGTCCAATCAAATGCTTTTACTGTTGAGTTAACGAAAATACCATTTACTCAGATATAAAGTTTTCAGAGGGAAGTAAAGAAGAACGCAATACATCCAAATTCGAGTCCACAGAGATTTTCTACAACTAGTGCATGGGCGATTCGCAAACAAAAGCATTAGTCCAAACAAAGTTAAAACAAAACAGCAGAATAAGAGTTCGAGCTTTTAGCTATCCAGTTTAGGCCCTTTGGTATTATTGCTCCCAAAACTTTAAATTATTTGGCTTTCTTCCAATCTTTCGATTTTGGGGCTACCTGACGAAAGGTATTCCAGAAACGGGTCGTGTGCACTAAATTTGATATCTACGTTTTTATTTTTATCTCACTAATGACAAAAATATTTGTCATGGAATATGAATATGTATGATTTAATCTGCCATGTTAATTTCAAATGCAAGTCAAGGCACAAGTAAAAGGTCATTTGTGAAAAGAGTCTGAAGATACTAGTTCTAATAATAAAACCCTAAATGCTTAAATGCTCGCTTACTCGCAAGGGTTATAACGGGATGCCATTACACGTAATGGAGCAGCCGCCGAGATTTTTTGCGCTCGCATACAGAGTTTCTGACGCCTGCATTTATCAATAATAAGACATAACCTTTCCTTTTGTCCATTATTATAACAAGTTTTTATCACCTACCAGTATTTTAGAATGTAATTCCCACAAAATAAAAATCCATGTTTACTAAACTCTCTGAACATTTTGAATTTCGTCATTTCCGGCCTCACTATTTAGATGTCGATACCATATTTGGCGATTAAGGCGTGAATGATTACATCAGCCGTCGTAAGCATCGTAGTAAGAAATACCATATTTAGAAAAGCTCCACCTTCCGTAGTTTCCGGTTATGACAAACGATCGATAAATTAGAACAAGGTTGTTGCTACCTTTGAAAAGCATATATTTCTCAGCCAAACCGATTTAACAAGGACTGGGATCATCAGTAATAATTATAATGAAATGTTTGAAGCGTAAATAGTGAGTTTTTATGTTTCAACTGCAACTTTTTTTTTGCTCCATTGTGACGAATGGGACCGCGTTGTAGCTCTGCCGAGACACAAGTTTGTCACAGGAGCTACATTATTGCAGCTAGAAGATACCAACGGGGTAATCAGAATCCGTAAATCGAAGAACGACAGAAAGCACAATGGCAAAAAGAAAAAGGTCAAAATCACTAATACGCATATTACATGCACATGTATTCGGCGAGGGTAGGTTTTTTTTATGCTTACAATTCATTAAAGAAAGAAAAATGACCAATAATTGTTTCAATTTTATAAATACAAAGATTATCTATGTTGTCACTATGTAATGGCATGCATAATTAATTAATATGTAATACCAAGGTGAATGACATAGCAGAGAACGCCTGTAGTTAGATAGCGGATAAGATCAAATTTGATTCTCAGTTGGGAAACAAATCATTATTTGTGCTTGCCTTAATCATATTTGCCTCGATCACTACGTAATTATTACGTAATCTTTACGTAAAACAAATTGTTTCGTTGCATGAAATGAAAAGCAAGAAAAAAAGAAAATACCACACTGTCGGGACAGTTCCAATATCAAATAGAAAAATCATAGAAAGAGACCCCTAAAAAAAATACCAAACCGTCGGGACAGTTCCAATATCAAATAGAAAAATCATAGTAACAGATGCAACATTAGCAAACAGAGACGCCCACTTTAATTTCGTGGATTGATACAGACACTTCTATCAAAGTGGGTTTTATCTGATTATCTGGGTTGCGTTCAATATCGTAGCAGCTAGCCTAGCTACTAGGTAAAATAGCAATAACGTTATTGAACGATTAGCTACGTAGCAGTGCTAGCAAATATGGCGCCAATCATATGGAATATATTTCTTGGAACATTTTAGCTAATCGTATTTGTCTAGTTACCTTAATAAATTATCATCCGTATTAAAAGCGTTGCCACTTCTTTTTACGGTTTTATCAACCAATTATATCATTTCATATAGTTTTAGCCGCCATCTTGGATTCAAATGCTAGCAGAATTTTCTTAGGCTAGCGAGGGCTATGTAGCTGCTAGGCTAGCTTTCCGTTCAGTAGGATTTTTCTACGTAGCTCAACCTAGCAGCTACGATGTTGAATGCACCCCTGATCTTAGACTGATGTTGTTTTGACTATCAGGTTTTATTTGTGCACTGTTCCGTCTAATAAATATATTATCATTATCACTTAGCTTTGAATAAAGTGGGTATAACAGTCTAGATTAGTGACCAATCTTTATTTTGTGGATCTATGTTTTACTATTTGCGAAATTTCTTTCATGGTTTCGTATTGCAGGGGCGGATCCAGGGGGGGAGGGGGGGTGGCGCGCGCCGGGTAAAATTGGAAAAAATATGATTTTTTGGCGTAAAATACCCCAAAAATGTTCGCGCCTCCCTCCGTTCGGCGCAATTTTTTTAAGTGCGCCCCCCCTAACTTGAAATCCTGGATCCGCCCCTGTATTGTCTGTTTTAAAAACGACGATTGGTGCGACTTTACCTCTAGTTGTTTGTAGTATGATGTGTCTTACCTACCTTGAGTCTGAAGCAGACTAAACCCATAGTCACCTTTCCCATAACTTCAAATCTAGCATCATTCTTGACATATGTTTCAAATAGTTTGGCTAGACGAATATGCTGAAATATAGAATACCCTCAATTAACAGACGAATAGAATTTTATAAATAATTGTGCGAAATATACAATATTGTGTCGGAGACGAGTGCGTGCGTGCGTCCGTGCGTGCGTGCGTCCGTGCGTCCGTCCGTCCGTGAGTGAGTGAGTGAGTGAGGGAGGGAGGGAGGGAGGGAGGGGGTAACACTGATAAATATATGAATATGTTGTATTTACAGATCTCAGTGATTTTGAACTACATATTACATGTAAATCGTTCATTATCTGGTATTTATTCGATGTCTTCTGCTACACTTTGTATATGTTGGACTAACAATTGGACCTGAGAAAGCTTATCAACAACAGCTTGAACCGAAAGCTAAGATTCTAGAAACATCCATACAAACAACCTGCAAGCAGAAAGACAATGCATCCCGACATATTCTCAGTAAGCAAGATTAGAGAATCAGAGAACTCTCAATATACAAAAACCATTTTTATTCATTGAAAAATGTTATAGTAATCGAATGAATTACTACACATTTTCTGCTTACATGTTTATAAATCGTTAATAAAAATGTGTTTGTGCATTGGAGGAGGGGGGGGGGGGGGTGGGTGGGGATGGGCAGTGGTAAAAACATAGTTACAGTGATGCACAAATAGTCCTAATGAACAGGTATACTAAATTGATCTGAAGTTTAATTATAGTATGACATTATAGTGTTACATATGAAAACAGTTATTTTAGTATTGAATGTCTCGACATAAATAATAACTGGTTTTGCATCTCGTCCTATCGGACTCCCTCAGATACTGATGATGTCTGTCTCGACCTTCAGGAATGTTATTAACTTATTGTATATACAGGTGAATTTCGTGATATCAAACTCGCTTATCTCGAAATTTCGGCTTTCTCGAACACATCCCAGTGCATTTCATCTGAGTTGACTCCCTTTTTCTCCAATTCGATGTCAACATTTAGGTTTTCTCCAAGTGACTTTTCAGTCCCAAAGGTAAACATCAATACAAACCATGTTCGTTATGTCGAACTGATAATTAATATCAATAAACAGACGTCAAATTTATGGCTTCCGTCATTCATCGTCTCGATAAGTTTTACCAATTTTGCTAATTTTTATTATTGTAAAGAAACTATTTAAATTTTAAATGGAGCAAATCATGTATATTACCTTTCGTATATAGTGCTGTAGACCTTCTACCCCATAAGTTCGTATCACAAACCACAGCTTTAAGGATCTAAATCGTCGGCTGAGTGGTATGCCCCAATGCTACAATAAACGGTGAAAATACCTATTATCAATTATATTGTAGTTTTTCGTGTAAACTTTTTTTATCAAACTACATAAAGTATTTGGAGATCAGAACCATACACCTTTAGAATGATTAGATATATTCATTATTGAAAGTGAGCGGTCATGTATTTGCGTGTTAGGGGTATCAGTTTTGATATACGATTTTGATATTTGATTTTGGAATTGTTCCGACAGTGTGGTATTTATTTATTTTTTCATTTCATTTCATTACAGTTCCTAAATAATGCAATTAATATTAAAAGTAATGTTCTCCTCTCCAGGCATATGTGACCTACACCGATTTTGTCTATAATGTTTATGTCCGTTGGCTATTTTGCTCTCAAAATCATTTTAATTAATTTTCAATAGCAACGTATAAATTTGGACTTGGATTGTAATTATGATTTAATTTGTACATAATTTTCATTGGCCAAATCTGTTTGTATAAAAATATCCCTACTATGGAACTTGACCATTTACCTACTGCCCTATAACAATGTAAGTGGTCATTTATATAAATTATTATAATGGCTAATAAACAAAATTACAATACATGAATTACAGTAATTCTACAAAAAAATCTTATACTATTTATAGATTATAAACATTTGGAGAAATGATCCTTTCTCTGAATCCACAATAAGCTACAAATTTATGCTAGAAATAGTGATTTTAAAAATAAATTTACTATTTCAAAAGCTTCAGCTACAAAACATACTAAAATACATATAACTATAGATCACTAACATCTTTCATTCGAAGGGGCCTTCGTGGTCGTGATCGCATAATAGTTGGGTTTACAACTTTTACACTCCTCGTTCTTAGCCTTGGTTGAAAGACGCATGTCGATATCTTGCCATGCACAATATTAGCTTATATGTGGCAAAGGTAACTAAATATACGGTCATAATATACATGCAATGATAACATAACAACTTTTGAACATAAGATGATTATATGCTAAGAACTTTACAACACAAAATAAACAAACCCTAAAATCCTCTGCTTTGTCTACAAGAAAACAAATACAACATAACTAAGTAGAAACACATTGAAATGTTTCTGCAATAAACTCGAGAGAACAAAGTAAAAAATCTGCTAAATATTTCTTCCGGAGCGCCTGAGTTGTTTTATCAAATACATTATGTTTCAATTGATTCATATATGCTATAGCTTCAGATTTGAAATATCATTTACTTTTGTTGTTTTATTTGCTGTTGGTAGCATCACTATTCTATTGATAACTTATTCGCTAAACAAATAAATGTTTGACGAAATTGTAGCAACACACAAGAATTATATCTCGTAGAATCCTATGGAAAAACAAAACATTCCACACCGCTAGAGCATTTCCAAAATTCAATTGGAAAATATTAGCGATAGAGGCAAACAGCCTAAATATACATGGCTTGGAACATGCTCTGTGATAAAAAGAGTGGGGTTACGCTACTCAAGGAATGACAGTGCAGTTGTTCTGTTATACTCCAACATGAATAAACCTACCATCGTGCTTGTGTTGCAAATATAGCGGGTCAACGGCCATAGATGACGTCAGTAAGTCTTTATTTTTCACCCTGAAATAATAGATTTTGTCATGTGTAAAAAAATATAATAGCATAATTAGTAATATGCATAGAGGAAAAGAAGTCTAATTTGTGATGTTTTTGTTATTATAATGTTTCGAAGGCATCTGATTATGATAATGTTAAATAATGTAGTACATTTTTTTGTATATACATTCCATTACTATTTTCAGACGGGTTCTCTGCTAATCATCCAAATCAATACGCCAGTGTACTGTAGTGGTATTGAATACCACATTTGACTTCATTTTATGCAGCTTACATTATACAACCTGTTTTGATTGCAGCATGTATAGCGAAAATACAACTTTAGATAAATGCAAATAACAAATTAATCTAAAAATAGAAAGCTGTTTTGATGAATTATGGAATACATAAATAAATAAAACAAATCTGTGTGTTGTTTGGTTTTCTTTAAACATGTTTCGCTGTTCCTATTGTGAATACTTACCACATAAGTGAGCAATCAAAGTTCACTAACATCCATTTATTAGGATTACAATTAATAGAGCTTACATTCTGGAAAAAAACAAATGATTGAAATATTTTGAATGAAAAAAAAAGATCAATATCATGCTCGTGGTCATCATATGGACATACATATCCAAATTTTCATAAATGATCACATAAATGACACAACACAAAACAATTACTAGATTAACACGACGGGTGTCACTGATGGAGCAGGGTCTGCTACCCATCCGGAGCACCTGAGTTGCCCCCGGTTTTTAGTGGTGTTCGTGTTACTCGATCTTTAGTTTGATGTATATGTTTTGTAGATCGTTGTTTGTCCTTTTGTACTTTTTCTTTTGGTCAATGTGTTGTCTATTCTTCTTCGATGTATGGATTCTGATTACCCCTTTGGTTTCTTCAAACTCTTCTTAGATTAAGGTAATGCGGACAATCATTATATATGGACGTTTACAAGACACAGAGTACATTTTAATTACTTTTAAAAACCAAATGAAGAACCATAAAAAAAATACTAGTCATTGCAATGAAAGTAACACGACGGGTGCCACACGTAGAGCAGAAATTGATTACCCTTCCGGATTACTTCAGTTCATTCCCGGATTTTAGTGGGGTTCGTGTGGCTCGATCTTTAGTTTTCTGTGTAATGTTTGTCCTTTTGTCTTTTTTTTCTTTTGGCTTTTGGTCATTATATTGTCTGTCCGCCTTCGATTGATGGCTTCTGATTACCTCTTTGGTATCTTAGATTTATGGCTTCTGAATACCTCTTTGGTATCTTAGATTTATGACTTCTGATTACCTCTTTGGTATCTTAGATTTATGGCTTCTGATTACCTCTTTGGTATCTTAGATTTATGGCTTCTGATTACCTCTTTGGTATCTTAGATTTATGGCTTCTGATTACCTCTTTGGTATCTTAGATTTATGGCTTCTGATTACCTCTTTGGTATCTTAGATTTATGGCTTCTGATTACCTCTTTGGTATCTTAGATTGATGGCTTCTGATTACCTCTTTGGTATCTTAGATTGATGGCTTCTGATTACCTCTTTGGTATCTTAGATTTATGGCTTCTGATTACCTCTTTGGTATCTTAGATTTATGGCTTCTGATTACCTCTTTGGTATCTTAGATTGATGGCTTCTGATTACCTCTTTGGTATCTTAGATTTATGGCTTCTGATTTCCTCTTTGGTATCTTAGATTTATGGCTTCTGATTACCTCTTTGGTATCTTCAAACTTTTCTTGCTACCAAAAACAAAATCAAAACGTAACCAAAAGATCGGACAACATAAAGGCGATTTGCACTCTTATCTAATTTATTATCAGATTTCTCCTTGCGATCAAACACTGTTACCATGTTCTTATTTTATGAACCACATGTTTCATGCTGACCAATTACTCCAAGGTAGTGTTAGCATTTGTATATTTTGATAATGTAAACAGGGACATCTTGTGGTTTGGTTGACCGTTATGGAATATCTGTGTCACAAATGACCACGGATATGTTCCACTTGTCGTAAGCACTTCCCGGTCCTTTCCTCGTTCATGACATCACGGGTTTGTAACTAGATTAACACGACGGGTGTCACTAGTGGAGCAGGAACTGTTTACCATTCCGGAGCATCTGAGTTCACCCCCGGTTTTTAGTGAGGTTCGTGTTACTCGATCTTTAGCTTTATATGTATGTTTTGTTGATCGTTGTTTGTCCTTTTGTACATTTTCTTTTGGCCATTGTGTTGTCTGTTCTTCTTCGATATACGGATTCTGATTACCCGTTTGGTACCTTCAAACTCTTCATATAACTTATCAATAGTGAATGAGCCACCGTGTTAACAAATACACTGTACAAACAATTTTGTGGTAAATATTACAAACCTATTATAATTAGTATGTAATAATAGTGGGTTTCGTGTCACTCGATCTTTAGTTTTATGTGTATGTTTTTATAGATCGTTGTTTGTCATTTTGTCTTTTTTCTTTTGGGCATTGTGTTGTCTCTTTTTCGATTTACGGATTCCGATTACCTCCCTTTGGTATCTTAGATTTACGGATTCCGATTACCTCCCTTTGGTATCTTCAAGCACTTCTTAAAACAGCTTAGTCATTGTTACATTCAAACACACCCACCTCTATTCCTCTGATATAATGCTGATTTTCATTACATATAAACGCATTCCCAGCGTAAGCGGCATCAACATGAAGCCACACATCCCCTTTGGCACACACCTCTCCTAATTCTTGTAAATTATCAAATGAACAACATGCAGTTGTTCCCAGCGTGGCACATACCTTAAAAATATAGACATGCAGTTATTACATGATAATCCGTAAACTTTGTAAAATAATTAAAGCAGCATGGCATGTATTTTCAGTTCGTTTTATATTATTAGATATATGTATATATATATATTACAAAGACAAAAAATATATAAAATATTACAACAAAGTGCGACACGTCTATTTCAACATTCTCTTGCATTATTATCGGATACATAAGTCAAATATGGTGACCACCTCGGTGACGTAACCATTATAGTGTTCGTTTCTAGTATGGGGATTGTAGGTTCGATATCCGGTGGGGTTTAGATTGATAATTGCTGCTTACCCACTAAGCACGTAGCGTTGCTGAGTAGGAAAAAGTACTGGTTGAGTAGAAAGCAGTATACTTTATCTGAGTGTAACCCCTGATACTATTATAAAATCCAGCTCTGTATTTCATTTCAGTAAAAAACAAATATCATCACATCAATTCTTTTAAATGATACTGATTCAGCTGAATACTAACAGTACCTCCTTCTTTCGCTTTGTTAGCAAACGAGCGAGTTACCCATTAGCACATGCGCCGGTGAATGTGACTGACTTTTCCATCGGCATCATAAATTGTGTGCGACATTTTCCGCAAGCGTAAATATAAATTACCGTCTTCCAATCAAAGTATACTACCGTATTTGTACTCTTAGACATATCAGAATCGAAATAAATCATGGAAGCCAGAATGTGTTTTGAGTTTTAACATGGATTGGCGGATATTAGTAAATTTTATGGAAAAATCTGGTTACTGAATATAGAATAATTTCACTCAGTATTCATGTGTTATAAACCTCGTGCAAGCATACTTAGAAATAGTAATCTTGTAATATATACTCACATAAAATGGAATCAGCCCTAACCGACGATCCTCCTGTAAAAATACAAAAGTGCTAAAAATTTACAACGGAAATATTTATTTGATTAGTTTAATATTATTTTATTGCAAATAAAACAGCAATGGGATTGGACAAAAAGTTATCACAACTTATGGACTGTCCTCTCCCTACAAATAATACACATATAATAATGCCAACAAAAATAACACATACACAAATATAAATAATATTTAACACAATATAGTGAAACATGGGAAATAAATTGATGTTGATTTAGACCAGATGACCGACCACTGATTAGAATCTTTTTGTTTGTCTAATGTATGCTCGAACTTTATTGAAGATATTAGAATTTTCGTGGATAATATGAAGCAGCCGACCGCGATACTGGTATTACCAGTATTGTAATATTTACCATACTGGTATTACCAGTATTATAATATTCACAATACTGGATGTACCAGTATCGTGCATTTACAATACTGGAATACCAGAATCGTTGATCTCTACACAATACCGGAAGCTCCAGTATTCTTCATCCAACAATACTGGTAATACTAGTATTGTAAAACACACGATACTGGAAGCTCCAGTATTCTTCATCCAACAATACTGGTAATACTAGTATTGTAAAGCACACAATACTGGAAACTTTAGTATTCTTCATCCAGCAATACTGGTAATACTAGTATTGTAAAACACACAATACTGGAAGCTCCAGTATTCTTCATCCAGCAATACTGGTAATACTAGTATTGTAAAACACACAATACTGGAAGCTCCAGTATTCTTCATCCAGCAATACTGGTAATACTAGTATTGTAAAACACACAATACTGGAAACTCTAGTATCTGGCAATTTGACACGAGTGGGCAGAGCCTAATTCTAACTGTAAATCACAGCTCATTGTATTTACCGTTAATATTAGGCTCCGCCCAGTCATGTCAAATTACCTTACCAATATATATCAAACTCTAAGGGACCATGCACAATATTTTGACATTACAGGGCTTTTGCCTCTTATGTTATGTACAGCAGAAATGACGTATGAGTATGAATTATATTCAATTCTTTTAGTATAATGTAGACATAAAAACTCGGGTTAACCGGAATTCTACCTAATCTTCCAATATCTGCAATACTGGTATAACCAGTATTTTCCAGAATCTTCCAGTATCTGCAATACTGGTATTACCAGTATTTTCCAGAATCTTCCAGTATCTGCAATACTGGTATTACCAGTATTTTCCAGAATCTTTCAGTATCTGCAATACTGGTATTACCAGTATTTCCCAGAATCTTCCGGTATCTACAATACTCATATTTTGGCAATGACCAGTATCTTCTAATATTGCAGATACTGGAAAATTCTGGAAGATACTGGGATACTAGTATTTACCAGTATCTGTACCAGTATTGCAGATACTGGAAGATACTGGTAAAATACTGGTATTACCAGTATTGTAGTACCAGTATCGCGGCCGGCTGCATCATATTGTCCATTTTCGTTTATACTAATTTCATCGTTTCCAACTTATAAAGGATATTTTTGTACAACATAATGCCTTTTAATATATTTATTGAAACGGCATGTAATTATTTACCATCAGTTGCTATAGTAATCAATAAAACTCAACAAAAAAGATTCATGACCTCATATCGAGTAAGTGATGATCACCATTTCGAAAATACTAATTTATTATTATTTATTGTAAAATCTTTGTTTGGTTTTCAACACTATTCATATAGAATGTTCCTATGTTAACAAATAACAGACAGGCTCTCATGTCTACCAAGAATTTCCTTCACACGATGTGGACATCATTACGGGGTGTATTTAAAGCATTTTGCGATATACATTTTGTCAAATATAGTGCAGTTGGAATGTTTTATTATGTAACGAGTTTATTGGCAAATTTTTATGTGTGTACTTTTCATATAAAGATAGATATAATTATCTAATTAGCTAAAATAACTAAGTAATTACACGTGTAACTTGAATGTATGGGTTTGAGATAATAAGAACTTGAATAGTTGATAAATATAGCTCTTAAAAGAATAATATGAATAATAAAAGACACTATTATACTTTACTATAGAAACCAAGCAAGAAATAATTAAGATATTTTAAAGTTTTATTCCATGGAACAAGAAATAACTCATTATTCCAGCGGCAAGCTGCACGTAGGTCAAATAACTGTGAGGGAATCTGCACGTAGCACAAAATAACTGTTTGAAATTGGCGCGCTTTTGCACGTCGAACCAATAACTAGTTATTTCCCTCAGCACGTCGAACCAATAACTAGTTATTGCCCTCATATTAGTTCAGTATAATAATACAGGTATGTCCTTCATGAGAAGTTAATATCCATAATTATTAAACCTCGGGAAAATAACTCTTTCTCAATTTAATATTTATGGATATTAACTTCTCATGAAGGCCATAATTATATATTATTACATGACTGTAATTTAGTTTGCATATGATTGGCTTAAAACTGCGGCTCGGTGAATATTACATTTGTTCAGGTTGATAAATCCAGATAGCAACCTATTCCAAAGTCAATAATTGTATATTATTACATGACTGTAATTTAGCTTGCATACGATTGGCTTAAAACTGATTAAGAGGTTTTGAGTACTTACGATATCAACCTCTCAGCTAAAAATAGATTCTGGCAGGTGTCCGGAAAGTGACATCACCCTCGCAAGGCATAAAAATAGATGGGGGGGGGGGGGAAAGCCGGACTTTTGCTATCCTATCAAATTTGTTCTTTCGTTGTTCAATAACCAATGAGATTGTGTTTAACATTTGTTTTTCAGCTGAATCATAAACATGTGCTCCAAAATTGCGATATTTTATTTGTATGACGATGAATTTGTAAGTAGATAACAATAAAACATGTTCATGAAATAAAACAATTATTGACTTTGGAAAAGGTTGCTATCTGGTTTATCAACCTTTAAAAATGTATATTCAGGTTGATAAATCCAGATAGCAACCTATTCCAAAGTAAATAATTGTATATTCATGACTTATGACCGGATTTGTAACTAGAGTAACACGACGTGTGCAACTAGTGGAGCAGGAACTGTTTACCATTCTGGAGCACCTGCGTTCACCCCCGGTTTTAGTGGTGTTCGTATTACTCGATCTTTATATTTTTCTGTGTAGTATTTTTAGATCGCTGTTTGCACTTTTGTTCTTTTGGCGGTTGTGTTGTCTGTCCTTCTTCTATTTACGAATACTGCTTACCCCTTTGCTATCTTTAAACTCTTCTATTAATGATGGTGATGAATTGGAAAGACTATTGTGTTTGTGATCACCAATAAGGGATGGACAAAAACACAAGAATATAATTAAGAAAAAGTAAACAAAGAACAAAATATACATTGATGAATGTAGCTGGATTTTTTTTACTTATCATGTAAGCGTGGATTTTCTAAGTTTGAATTAAATTAAATGAATTACTCTAAAAGTAGGCTTAGAGTTATGGTGTTTAATGCCACTTTCAACAATATTTCAGTTATACATGGCGATCAGTTTTATTGGTGGAGGACATCGGAGTACCACAGACCTGCCTCAAGTCACTGACAAACATCACATAATGTTGTCACAGCGAGATTCGAACTCACAACTTTAGTGGTGATAGGCATTCATGGCATAGGGAGTTGCAAAATCCAAATACCAGACGGTCACGGCACGACTGCCTTCAAAAGTAGGTTAATCTGATAGTGGTTATAATAAGGCACATTTATGTACGAATTTAAATTAATTTGGTGGAATGGAAGTGAACATTGAGTAACAGAAAAAATAGGCATAGTAAATAAATCAAGTGATTAAAACCTGACATTCTGAGAACGAATTAACATCACGAAGATCACCAAAGAAAAGATTTAATTATTAATATGAACAAACCTCTATAGCCCGCTCTAAGACGTGTCCTCTGAGTGAAAAATTTTCATCCACATCCAGCTGCCTCATCTTAACAAGTCCAATCATACCAGCCTTTTCTACACATGAGTGTGCCTTAACAATAAGCATGTTAACAGGTTAAGCATAGGTTATATACGTACACTATAAGCAATTATTATGCATGCGACTATATTAAAATTATATACATAAAAATGGACGATCGTTGGGTGCCAAAGCAAACCCGTCACTATGTGAAATAAGTTTAAAAGTTATATTTGGTCCCTTTTTCAATATATTTTTTTTTAAAGCTGCGAAATGAATTACGAATTTTTTGTAGTTTTATTGGCGCATGAAAGAATTCAGCTAAGTACATTTTTGTATGAAGCGCTGTAGCTAGTGTTTCTGTCTAACGACGCGAACATCATCTGATAAGGAAATCATGCTGGACATCATTATACGTAAATATCCCGCGGAAGGGTAAGCAGTTCAACGTGTATAGATTGACAGTGTAAATTTCGACTGCCAGACTGATGTCATGCATTGGACAGGGAAAAGGTATCCCTTCAAAACATCTGGTCACACTACTCGTTTTGCGTGGTACAGTTCTCATATACTTTTGATTAAGATCTCTCAGGATTTTGACTGTCGTGTTACTGTTCTCTCATGATTTTGACTTTCGTGTTATTGTTCTCTCATGATTTTGACTGTTGTGTTACTGTTCTCTCATGATTTTTACTGTCATGTTACTGTTCTCTCATGATTTTGACTGTCGTGTTACTGTTCTCTCAGGATGTTGACTGTCGTGTTACTGTTCTCTCAGGGTGACTGTCGTGTTACTGTTCTCTCATGATTTTGATCGCTACGGTACAGTTCCCTCGATATTTTGATTGTTATTGTACAGTTCCCGTCGATTTTGGCTGCTATGTTCTCTAAAGAGTTTTATTTCTATGATACAGTTCTCCCAAGAGTTTTGTTACTGCAGTTATTGATGTTTGGAGATGGTTAAAAACATAAAATCTTTTTAAGCATGGCCAATTTCAACATTGGATTCTATTTGACGTTTTCAACAAAGCATTTCGTTTCTCGATATGATTAAAAAAATAATCTGCCAGAAAAGTAGTATTTGGTAACAAATGAGCCAATTGTGAGGCCGACCAGTTAAGCATATCAGTTATGATACAAAAATATTGTATATTAAAGCTGGTTGTCTTGGTAATACATGTACATATATATTTTTGCTTATAATAATATCTACTTACAAGTTTGGAGGAATAAGCCACCAGTTTTGGAAGTAAAATACCGTCATCGACGAACGGGAATCTATTCTTTAGCCCCTTAAGCGTTGTATATCTGGCAGCAAGCATAGTAATAAGAACACATTCACTTGCTGATCCCTGCAATACAATATGGCGACATTTATGTGGTTGCTGCTATAGCTTACAGAGAACATTATTTAAAATAATATATAAATGTATATTCATACATTTAGTTTTTTTGTACATTGAAAATACGAATGAAACAACTGTCCGCTGATAGACATGTCGCCACACTTCGACACATTATCATGATTCCGAGCCAACCAGTCTTTACTCATTGCCCTTAATGCTGCGTGCTTAGCGGAGAAGCAACAAATACTAATTTCATAGTCTTTGATTTGACCCAACAGAGGATCGAGCCCATTATCTACCACACTCGAGGCGAGCACGCTAGACATTAGACCACCGATGCGGTTTTCAAAAATATGAAATTTGTTCCTGAATGATACACTGCTTTTTCAACATATTCAAAGATTGAAGAACATTCTGCAGAATCTATTTATCAATAGATAGAGATAGTTAATAGAAGTTCTTCTTATATTTCTATTCACTTTAAACCAGTCTAATGAAAAATAGTGTCATTATTAGATACCTCATAGCACTGTGATGAAATATGATTAAAAAATATATGTCATCCATGTTAGTTTTTATAGATTTTTTATTGCAGGATTTTTCCAATATATTTTCATATCCTGTCTAGAAAATGAAATGTACTAAAACAAATATTGAAAACGGACATGACAAGTTGATATTATTTTCTGAAAACTATTTTGATTTTCTAAAGTTTATTTTTAATTCTATTTTTTTTTAATAAAAAATATATATGCTAAAATCCAACAAGATTTTTTTTAATTCATAGCTTCGTGTACCAATCAACTATTGTAAATTAAATAAATTCAATCAATCAATCAATCAATCAATCAATCAATCAATCAATCAATCAATCAATCAATCAATCAATCAATCAATCAATCAATCAATCAATCAATCAATCAATCAATCAATCAATCAATCAATCAATCAATCAATCAATCAATCAATCAATCAATCAATCAATCATATTGTTACCTGTATTACTCCGCCTCCAGTTGCTCCTTCGTGTAAAAAGTCGTTTGGCAAGCCAATCATTTTACCTTAAATTATAATATTACAATATTGATTAAAACAAATTCACTGAATAATCTCAATGAGTTTGAAATCTTTGAGTTATTCATTATTGAATTGATGGTACCAACAATAAAACTACAACTCTACAAGCCATAATATACTTATATCAGGCATAGGTAGCCTTAACTGTATTTGGCTAGCCTGTTTAGACCCTTGGGCTTTATTACTCCCAATGACTTTCGCTCGGGATACAATTTTTACGAAAATAATGTTACCCATGTTAAAACTGGACACAAACTATGGCTTCCATGAATTATTTCTTAATTAATGTATTGATTAGGCTTACGGATGTTTAAGATAACTTTCGGAAAAAAAATATATATACTCCGTTTGTAAGTCATTGGCAAACGTTATCACATCAGGTTGTATCGAGTACACCTCAACACGGGCGGCAGTCGAACTAACTAACTTGAGTGATAATAACTACCATACGAACTCTACTGCGTATGCTTGTTGTGGAATTATGAGTATCACATACTTAATTAAATAAACAACAATATATTCTAGCAAATCATTGTTCCTACTCCTTATTATGCTTTAGGTTTTTTTTTTAAATTTTAAATGATATCTACCAAACCAATCTAGAACTACTATTTCCAATTCCGTACAGGCTGGACTGGCTGCCTGAAAGTCAAGAAAAACACATCTAGAAATATGAAACACACACAAAAACAATCTTACGTGGACTAGATAAGTCTTTGTCGTAACTTTATAGCAATAATAAATTACATTAGTGAAGATAAAGATGAGATACCAATATGAATCAGCAGTGTTACGATTGGACAATACCCGTTTAACATGAAACAATTTTAAACGAACCAACAGAAAAAAATGTAATAAAGCACAACGACAAGGCTGCGATTATGATGAGTATGATTATGTCATGTCGCTTTTATAATTAAATAAAAGAGGGGAGGTTTGGGCCCATAAAACTAGCTTTACCCCGCCACTTTTTAATGGAGTGCTTGTACCAAGTCAACAAAGTGAGCGGTCATATATTATCGATTTTGTCTCTTTCTACTATTTTTATATTTGATTTTGGAAATGTCTGGGCACTCAGCCCGCCCGGGGCCGGGATGTGGTATTGTTTGTTTGTCATTGTATTCCCACTGTTCCACATAGACTATGACTGCCAGTTTTATTTCTTGTGGAAGTTTATGTGCCCTGAAAATACCATTGACCTCCTACAAATACCTAATGTTTCTTATCAAGAACACTGTTCCACGTGTGGGAATCGCACTATAATTTGATTGGTAATACAAAAAAATGTATACACTGTATACATAAATAGATGTAACCCCAGCTTCAATACAATCGCTACAACAATGGCCCCTAATAGTAATAACAAATATGGCACCAACATTTATTCACGAGATTGCAGATAAAGTGAAGGAAGAAAATCAAATTGAAATGTATCAGATTTGTATTTGTTATTATCATTCTAAAAACCACATTAGTAATTCAGCTTAGAGATTGTCCTATTTATGCATGAAAATATGTAAAATTAATTATTTAAATTTAATGAAAAATCAAGTGACATTAAAATGTGAACATTGACAATAAAGGTACTATTCTTATAAGTCCTAATACCATTATAAGTTTATAATGAAGCAATTTTACCCATGAAAATCCTACACATCCAATGGCATCAGACAGCATATCACCTAGAATTGATGGATATGAGTTACCAGCTGGGAAGAAGGCATGGAAGTGAGGATGCTGCCAGTGTGTTATCTAGAGGATTAAAAATAATAATGTTATATTGTGAAGGTATTTGTTATTTGCAGGGTACTAATTTTTGTGGAGTTCGTTGTTAACTGAAACCACCAAAAGTTAAAACCAACGAAACAGATCGTGTCGATTCATTGCTAGTGAATCCATGGAACAATGCATTTTGCAGAAACCACGAAAATTGGTGCTAACGAATAAAGGTATTTTCACAGTATTGTATATTAAAATGACTTCTTTTCCTAAAAGATAATAATAATAATAATAAAGGGACCGTCGTGGTCGTGATCGCATGGTAGTTGGATTTACAACTACCTATGTAATTAGTGCCTATCACCACTAATGTTGTGAGTTCGAATACCGTTCAGGCGAGGTGTACTCGATCCATCATTATGCGATAAAGACTATCAATGACTTGCTGCAGGTCGGTGGTTTTATCCAGGATTCCGGTTTCCTCCACCAATAAAACTGACCGCCACAATAAAACTGAAATATTGTTGAAAGTGGCGTTAAGCACCATAACGATCCTAAAGATAATAATAAAATATCAATTAAAGTGAACAGGACTTCTAACCACAATCATGATAGACTAAACCAATACCGGTAAAACATTAAATTTATTAGAAATAAATGACAACAGAAGGTTGGTTGGTTATAGTTTATGATGTTTAACACCACTTTCAACAACATTTCAATTATATCGTAAATACCGTAAATCGATGAAGGACAGACAATACAATCACCAAAAGAAAAAGTACAAAAAGACAAACAATGGTCTACATAACACTACACAGAACACGAAAGATAGAGCTACACGTACCCACAAAAACCAGTTGAGACATTGAAACACAACGAATTCATTAATATATATGATAATAACATATACAATGTATACATGTATTTTGATGTGAGGATTTTTGGTTTTGTGCCTATCATAGAATAGCCTCTAAAATTTGAATGAAATAGCAGAGAAGTTCTGCGTTTTCAATTAAGGATAAAAATGATGTAAGTTACAGTATTGACGTCTGTGAGAAATCAGTAATATTTATTTTTAAAGTTGGCATCGGAACATATTGTTGTTTATTCTTTCCAAAGAGCTAATCTTGTACATTTTTTTATAGGTGGAGTTGATACCTGTAGTTCCAAATATCTGACTGGAATACAAAGATATAATATGTTCAAACGTATATATAATGGCTCGGAATCAGGATAATGTGTCTGAGTGGGGCGATATGTCTGATATGTCTATCCGTGTTGTTTTAGTGAGCTATTACTATAAGAATTTGGTATAAAATTTCTATTTTTTTCCAATAATATATTAATTGTTATTTTCAACACACCTATTGTAGTTCATCTTAGACGGATCTAGTAAGCGGAACTATACATTCTGTTTCTTTACAAATAGGATTTAAAAAATTATAGACCAATAAACCAAGACTATTTTGGGGAAAGGTGCTTCTCTTATTTCCGACTTCCAGGTTGCAAAAAATCTTGAATGAAATTCTATTTGAAACAAGCTTCGCTAAGCTTTTTTCTAAGACGGTATTTGATAATGAAATAAAGGATTTGTTTTTACATTATAAACTGATGACAATTATATCCTAACTAAGAAGGGGGTCCGTCGTGGCCGTGATCGTATGGTAGTTTGATATGCAACTACCTGTGCAATGAGTGCTAATCACCACTATAGTTGTGCGTTCGAACACCGTTCATGGCGAGGTGTATTTGATACAACATTATTTGATAAAGTTTGTCAGTGACTTGCGACAGGTCGGTGCTTTTCTTCGGGTACTCCGGTTTCCGCCTCCAATAAAACTGACCTCCACGATATAGCTGAAATATTGTTGAAATTGGCGTTAAACACCATAAGCCTAAACCAAATCTAACTAAAAAGAAATGTGTGTGTCCAAAAAGGCATGATAATTAGAAATAAAACAATATATTAATAAATGTCTACTTACTCCCGGCATTATATATTTATCTACATCAATCATTATTTCATTAAATTCCTCTCCCTTTCTTGGTGCCTTTTTCGGCAATTTTTCTGTGAGATATCCGGGTTCTACATCTGGGGTAACACGTCTTCGACCTAGTGTTTCCATGTAATCAGCTATGTAATCCACCATTTCTTTCCCGCGTTTTCTAAAGTCAGTAGAATCCATGGCGAAATTGAACATGTAATATATTTTTTTATTTTTGCACAGTTGAAATAAAACTTATTGCATATTCCTAGAAATTGTCTTCTTTTTAGGCAACTTCTTCCTGAAATATTATCGCACCCCGAATAACTTCTAATTTATACGATGGTTTAATATCATAAATATCATACATGTATATAAGATCCTTCGTGTCATCCACTCCCTGAATATGTGAAGGTGGATCTGATCTCAGACCATTTGTTCTAGATGTAGTCTGCTTCTGACGTTTCCAAAATTCGCGCCGCCGTTCTAGACCAACGTCAATTATAAAGCTATCACAAATTAACAATGCTTTCAATTTAGAACAAATTATTTTAGAAATGGAAATTTATCCATGAATAAAACAAATTATTTGACTAACTGTAGTTGACTTCTAGATGGGTGATGACATTTTCCTGTATCCGGAATATCTTTATTGGTTATCGCTTAATCAAATTATCTTCCATATTTAATCGCTCGTACGTTTTTCTTCATTGAAAGATGTTTTTGACAAATAACGATGTTTTTCTTAGAACCTTTCTTCAGCTCTTCAGATATCACCATGGTGTGTGCAGTTGAGTTTAAGAACACGTGGGTGGCAACGGCTTAATGTTGACATCCGACAAAGACATGTTAAAATTATTCTTTGCTATAAATCCGACAAAGACAAGTTAAAATTATTCTTTGCTATAAATATAAAGACAGTAAAAATCATATTTATTTTCTATTTGTCTTCCGTTGATTTTATTTTCAATTCTATTTTTTATTAAACATGTAATTATCAATGATATACGTAAAGTAGGTTTGCATAGAGGATTTTAAGGATTATGACATTTTTATTTATAAAAGCGCGCTTCTCTAAATTTTGACTTCTTGATTGTATCTATATCAGGAACTATTTATTCATCACTTTCCCATTTAACGAAAAACAGATTAATTCATGATATACTTTTTACTTAGATGTGTTATTCCCTCTATCACTGCCAAGACTTACCGGGCTTAACTGTAAATATAAGTAACATGAGTATCTTATAAAAAGTAGGAACTGCTAACCTTAACCCTTCGCGAGCACCTGGGTTCATTCCCGGTTTTTGTGGGGCCCATGTTGCTCATTATTTTTAGTTTTCTTCTCTGTGTGGTTTTTTTTGTGGTTTTTTTCTTCGTCTTGTGTCTTGTGTACCCAATGTTGCCAGTTTCTCTGGATTGTCCATTCTTGATTTGCCCCTTCGGTTTTCTCTAACGTTTATTTATATATCCAAAGGGAGTTATTTTATTGTCTGCTATTTATAACTCGTAGTCTACATATGCAGTAAAACTAATAATATACTACAATAAGATAGTTTTAAGATGCTAAATGGGTAAGCAGAAGTCGTAAATCGAAGAAAGACAGAAGAAAAAGGACAAAGAGATAAACAACGATCTACAAAACACTACACAGAAAAATAAAAATTGAACAACACGAACACAACAAAAAAAGAGGGGGTGGACTCGTGTGCTCCGGAAGTGTAAGCAGTTTCTGCTCCACTAGTGGCACCTGTCGTGTTAATCTCGTAAAAATCGTCATGTTGCTGATAATTACATCTATTCCGATCCGGTTTGCTGCTTTGAATTTTGAAAACAATGTACAAGAATGAAACAATATTAACTACGTTATAACCCAACCCGTGACATAATCTAGATATGCTATGTCCTCTAATATCGTATTCAACGTTAAAATAATGCTGCCTCATACCAAAATCGCATTTAATTTATCCAGAAATTAGAAATTGTATTGTTCCACTTTAAAACATTAGTAACATGGAATTTCTGTTGATGTCCAACCACACGATATGTATAACTGTATTCTCTAATCCCATTGTTACACAATGAGAGGGTTCAAATTACAAGTGTAATGTTGGATAGTTTCTTCCGCCGAGTAGTCAGTGCTTCGGCATTGACATAGGTTATTATATATATTTATTACTGTAATTTACAGTTCCTAAATAATGTAATTATTAATCTAAAAAAAAACCTTCAGTTATAGGTGACCTTAGCCGATCTTTGCTGTCCTGTTTAGGCCCTTTGATTTTACTGCTCCCAAAACTTTAAATTACTAGTATTTGGTTTTCCAATCTTTCAATTTTGAGCATGCGTGATGAAGGTTATTCCAGAAACGCGTCTTGCGCACTAAATTTGATATCTACGTTTTTTATTCTTATGTTCATTTACATGAAAAATCTATCATTATTAATGAAGTTTATCCACATCTAGCAATTACTTCCACTGAAACAGATGCTATGTGTGTCTTGAACGCCACCTGTTATGAGAACTCGTTCATTGTAAAAGACCCCATTATGATTTTCTCTATTGCAAGCAAACATTAAGGACCTGAATTCATCCCCGGTTTTATTGGGGTTCGTGTTACTCGATCTTTAGTTTTATGTGTATGTTTTGTAGATCGTTGCTTGTCCTTTTGTCCTTTTTCTTTTTCCATTGTGTTGTTTGTTCTTCTTAGATTTACGGATTCGGATTCTGAATATCCCTTTGGTATCTTCAAACTCTTCTTAAAATTCAATAAATCTAACATATATCACCGAATGGGAAACCATGTGAGGTACATGTGTTAAAGGTTCAACCATCGGATGGGAATCCTATTCAATGAATGTCTACATATATCACCTTAAAGTTACTATAACAGACTGATTTGAGGCATACCACTTATCTATATATCAATTTCACTCCAGGCTTCCCCTCTCTGCCTGTAATCAGGATAATGTGGAGTGACATGTCTAGCCGCGGACTATTTCAGTGAAATAGCACTATAATGATCCAAATAAGCGTGTTGGTCTAGTACAAAGCGGGCATCATCATCATCATTATCATCATCATCATCATCATCATCATCATCATCATCATCATCATCATCATCATCATCATCATCATCATCATTTTATTGAATTCAACTTGTTCTCGTCATAATATAACTGAACAATTGCTCATTTGGCGTTAAACCACAATCACTCACTCACCTCTCTGTATGTTCATTTACATTTTTATCCAGTCTTGTAAAATTACACAATCAATACAAATACAATTAAGCAAAAACACCTGAGACTATTTACATGTTAAGTTTTTACCTGAATAGCAAAACACTGTGTTAGAAACGTTGATTGATTAACACGACGACGGGTGACACTAGTGGAGCAGGAACTGCTTACCCTTTCGGAGCACGTGAGTTCACACCGGCTTTTAGTGGGGTTCGTGTAACTCGATCTTTAGCTTTATGTGTATGTTTTGTAGATCGTTGTTTGTCCTTGTGCACTTTTTCTTTTGGCCATTGTGTTATCTGTCCTTCGATTCACGGATTCTGATTACCTCCCTTTGGTATCTTAAAACTCTTCTTGGTAGGCACGACGTATTTCTGGAATAACCTTCATCGGGTATTATGCTCAAGGTCGATAGATTGGAAAGCCGCAAAATAATCTAACAGACTTTGGGAGCAAGAAAACAAAAGTGTCTAAATAGGACCGTCAAATTCAGCTAAGATTACTTATACCTGTATGCCTGGCGAGACTGAGCTTAGTTTTAATAATAATTACATAGTGAAGGTTAGGGTTATGGTGTTTAACGCCACTTTCAACATTATTTCAATTATATCGTGGCGGTACGTGTTATTGGTGAAGGAAACCGGAGTACTCAGAATAATTTCATGGCGGGAACAAATTACATTTTAATGAGATTATGTAAGCTTTATACTAGACCAACATAGTTTTATAGTGCTGGTTCGCTGAAACAACAATCCGTATGTACAACAATGTTGATATGTCGCTTCACTTTGACACATAATTCTGATTTCGATCCAAGCAGTATCAGCTCTTACTCCTTACTGTTGCATGTCCAATGGACAAGCAACAAACATCAATTTTACAGTCTTTGTGGCTCGAACCCACGATCTACCGCACTCAAGGCGAACACGCTAACAATTACAGCATCAATGCATTGCCGTTTAAAGAGAGTAAAATACATGTAGAATTGTTTAGCAAATGAATAGAAAATAAAAATAAAAATAAATAAACTTATTACGTATTATTATTATCATACATATTAATTGCGTTAAAGGAATTTACTTAAAGTTTGTCAGTGACTTGCGACAGGTCGGTGGTTTTCTCCGGGTACTCCGGTTTCCTCCACCAATAAAACTGACCGCCACGATATAACTGAAATATTGTTGAACGTGGCGTTAAACACCACAAACAAACAAACAAACAAAACTTGTTATATAAAATCAGCTACAATCTGTGTTTATGGATGAATAAAATGGTGAACAAATAGATTTATTTACAAGTAACATAATAATAAATAAATTAAAGCAAAAAGATATGAGATTCTATTTACAACGAAATAATTATATACATGTAATTACAAATGTTGTATTTCAGTTGTATATTCAAGCTACGTAACTAATCACCTTAATTACGATAATTGCACACATTACTAATCACCATAATCATGATAATTCCACACATTACTAATCATCTTAATCATGATAATTCCACACATTCAATAAAGTATCCCGTATTAAGTCAATGTTTAAGGGAGCGCCCGTATCTTAACTGAACATTCCCTGTACCGTTAAGCAATTTATCCCTCAAGTATTGTTCAAGAGCTGCTAAGGACGCCGGGTCCAAATTCAATTCCCGTTTGAAACGTCGTGCACCATTCACTAATGTTTCTTTCATATTCCATAAATTGTCTCGTCTTTTAAAGTGTTCTTTCTGGAATTTAATTATCTTCCTTACTCTCCTGTCTGTTTGCGATTTATGAATTTGATCAACAATCCGCTTAGCATCATCGTTCGTTTCACGATTGTCTCTATAATCATACTGCTTTTCCTTTTCGTGTTTGTAGTACTGTTCCGTTCGAGACAATATGTGATTTACCATAGGTGTTACAGGTCGTGTCCGAGAGATGTCTTCTACTATCTTAGCATCAGCATCCTTTACATCCTTTACAACGGGGAGGGCATTCACCAATACACCGACTATACAAATACACAAACCAACCAAATGACGAAACATTCTGCAAAAAAAAATAACATGTTAAAATATAGCTAGACAACAATACATGAGTGTAAAGATTGTGTACATTTTTTGAAAGGATGGGTGCCAGATGTGGAGCAGGATTTGCTTACCCTTCAGGAGCACCTGTGTTCAACCCGGGTTTTAGTGTGCTTCACTTTGACCAATATTTAGTCTTCTGTGTACTGTTTTGTGTATCTTTGTTAGTCCTTTTTCTCTTGGCCATAATATATTGTCTTTCCTTCGATTTACGGCTTCTGATTATTCTGGTGGTGTCTGAAAACTTTTCTTATCATTCGTTATGAGGCTTATATGTAATCAGATAATATATTGTAAATATTGAATATTTGAATGATGGTTTCGAGGCATAATTAATTTAAGAAATATAATTATAAAGGATAATATATTAATATCTATTTGTCTATTCTCACTCCTGTATAAAACGAAATTTCCGTAATTCGTTCTTCAGTTTCGCCATTATCTTGTTCTTCTTTTGTTTTGCGTTGCTCATTTAGATTGACTCTTTTCATTTGAAGGTACGGTTGTATTTAGCTTGACTGAGAACCATATCATCATCATATCTATTTATTTCTTTGCTTCAAAATTTTCATTAATTTGCCAAAATAAATGAGAGTAAAAATTATTCATTTGGATAAAACATGACTGTTTAGCATTCAACGATAATTGAGAAGTCGCGTTCCAAAATTATAAGATATTTTGCATAGTGAAATTATCGATTATATTGATTTGTCTGCGTCAATAAATAGAAAAATAACATTAACGGTGATACCAATCAATTAGAAGCTATCTTAATGGTCCATCTATTTTTTCTTTTCCTTTTTAATGTTTATATTAAAAACGTAGATATCAAATTTAGTGTTCACGACGTGTTTCTGGAATAACCCTCGTCATGTACGCTCAAAACGACGTGTTTCTGGAATAACCCTCGTCATGTACGCTCAAAACGACGTGTTTCTGGAATAACCCTCGTCATGTACGCTCAAAACGACGTGTTTCTGGAATAACCTTCGTCATGTACGCTCAAAACGACGTGTTTCTGGAATAACCCTCGTCATGTACGCTCAAAACGACGTGTTTCTGGAATAACCCTCGTCATGTACGCTCAAAACGACGTGTTTCTGGAATAACCTTCGTCATGTACGCTCAAAACGACGTGTTTCTGGAATAACCCTCGTCATGTACGCTCAAAACGACGTGTTTCTGGAATAACCCTCGTCATGTACGCTCAAAACGACGTGTTTCTGGAATAACCTTCGTCATGTACGCTCAAAACGACGTGTTTCTGGAATAACCCTCGTCATGTACGCTCAAAACGACGTGTTTCTGGAATAACCTTCGTCATGTACGCTCAAAACGACGTGTTTCTGGAATAACCTTCGTCATGTACGCTCAAAACGACGTGTTTCTGGAATAACCCTCGTCATGTACGCTCAATGCCAAAAGATTGAAAAGTAAAATAATGTTAAAGTATTTGGGAGCATGAAAATAAAATGGCCTAAACAGGATAAATGATTATAGCTTCACAAATTAGCAAAACATTTACTGTGAAATCCCTGGTTTTTTGGTTGTTTGGTTTTTTTTTTTATTAGCTATTTATTCATTTTCTTTTAATTTATGGCGTAGTAAACTTGAAAATCTGTAGGAAATCACATGCTTATCTATTTGTCAAAAGTAATTTTTTTTTTAAATTTAAATCAATAAACTGCTAAATTGAAATTAATGTAAAAATACCATATACTATTATAGATAATTTTAACTATTACTTCTATGCAATATCAGTTCAACATTCTGAATTCTTTTAAACTGATATTTGAAATATTATACATACCTGGTTTAGAGGGGTCTTAACACACCGATAGATTTAATAAATTACTGAAACAATTAAATAATGTTGCTATTTATATTATCCAAGGTGACTGGCATTCCAACAGTATCTTCTCAACTGATAACTCTCTTGGGGTAGTTTCTTAAGGGTGATAACCCTGATAAGGGGAGAACAAAAAAACACCAGCAAGGTAAATTAATACCACACGCAGTGCAGTTGACACGCCATCTAAAGGTCAATTTATCTTGTCAAAACAATAGCTCATTTACATACATATGTATTGATTTGCTTACCTCGGTAATTCGAAAATTATTCATATTTTCTAATATAAGAATTTTGAATATTTTTAAGATATTATTTTACTTAGTTTAACCAGAGTAAAAAAGAAATAAAGAAAATACATTATTCTTATTCTCTTATATAAGAATTTTGAATATTTTTAAGATATGTTTTTCTTATACTAACCAAAGTATAAAAAAAAACCAAAGAAAATATTTTTTGCTCTTTGTATTTACATTTTTCACATAAAAAAATATTAATATTTTCTTACATAAGAATTTTGAATATTTTAAGATTTTTTTTCTTATTTAACCAAAGTAAACAAAAATAAAGAAATTATTTTTTGCTCTTTGTATTTACATGCTTCACATAAAAGGCAATGCCATTTTCCTTTAAAATTTGTATAATAAATAAATAAATAAATAAATAAATAAATAAATTTGCATCTAATTAGTTTTCGATTTACTCAAAATATTAGAAAACCATATTAACATATATCAACACAAAATATGGTGTTTTAGGTACAAATTATTTTGGATCGTTCAGCAGAGCTCTGGTCGCTCATGGTAAGGTTTGCATAAATAATGCTAAGGAAACTACAAGAGTGCATTTTTCGCTAAAGTGACCTTTAAAAATTCGAAAAGTATTAAATTGCGAATCAGTGAATTATTGACACAACGGTGAAGTAAAAATTTCACAATTTGACATTAAATGAATAGATAAATCTTATTTCACCATAAATTTTGCATATTGATAATATTATTTCGATAATTTATTAAGTGCAAAATATAAATAAATAAATAAATTGATTAATTAATTAATTAATAAAAATAAACCTTAAAATCCCAAAAATACCACACTTTCGGAACAGTTCCAAAATACAATCGAAAAATAGTAGAAAAAGGCAAAATAGACACCCCTAGCACACATATACATGACCTCTCACCTTCTTGAATGAGTACATGCACTTCAATACAATGCTAAACTAGTTTTATGGAATCAAACCTCCTCTCTTTTTTTTATTAAGACTTTATGGAAAAATTTGGTAGTACAAATGCATTGTTGTATATGCACGAAAAGAACACCTATAGTTTACTGTAAGCATGTTTTATTAATTGATCTATCACATATGTACAACACAAGTTACAAGAAGCTATATCAAATAAAGGGATTTTTTTCCCCCAATTTAGTTTTATGAAGTTTTACTAAATCATCCAAGTATATATAGTTTGTGTAAAATATATGCTATACATATCGTGGAAATCCCATAAAACAACTCAATATTTAAAAAAAAAGCTAGATTATTAATACCTTTTTGAATATCGTTTCTACCTGTCAGTTCACATACAAACAATGTACACCACACACCGTTTAAATCGTGCACAAAGTAAACACAAAAACAGCCAAAGATATTCCAAAACTTTAAATTATTTGGCTTTCCAATCTTTCGACCTTTAGCGTACCTGATGAAGGTTATTCCAGAGAAGTGTCGTGCGCACTAAATTGGATATCTACGTTTTTATTTATAATGTGGCGTTTTGTGGAATGTTGAATTATAATTTTATACAAGGAGATGATCTTAACAGTACAACAAGTACCAATAACTTTAAATTCATATTGATATGGTGGACCTCACTTAATTAGTGATTTTGATATCATAATTTCAGTTTACATGTTGTATATATTGTGTTATTAAATGTAAGTTCAGTCTGTCCATCATGCTATACCAATTCATCATCATTAATATTATAAATAATAATAGCTTAAATGTAAAGCCATTATTTGGCTATTCCAAATTATATCATACCTATTATAAAGGGGGAAAAAAGGGAAAAAAATAACTTTATTTTGTATGATCCTGCTGAAAGGGAAAAATCTTTTTTGTTTTGTTTGTATTATTCTGCTATTAATATACATGTGTTTATGCTTGGTAATTAAGATGAATTGCATGTATACATGATGGGTAGATTGCTCTATGTCTTATGTAAATTGTGTTCAAATGGCTCCATCTTGTTGTTGGAGAGGATTTGTATAGGCATAGCCTGTTATCCAATCCTATTGATTTATCAATAAAATATTTGAAATGAAAAAAAAAAAAAAAAATTAAATGGTGGAAGGAGTACTAATATTTTGAATGTCGAGGTTGCTTAGTTGAAAAATTGACGATAGTAGTTTCTGTATTCCAAACTGCAATTAATTTACCCATGAAAGGTAACTGAAGATATTTCTATTTTTTTGGTAATTTTGATTCAGAAATATGCGAGCCCTTTTACAATATAGATCCTTTGGATTAAAAGCATGTCATTCAGGCGATATTGTGGTATAATTACACGTTGTGCGCATTAAAGTTGATATCTACGTTTTATTACTGGAAAATCCAATCGTATAACAACAAGAAATAGGACAGAAATTTAAAAGATTGACAAAATATGAGTGATAGTTTGAAAGATTGTAAAATACAATAAATCTAGCCGGCAGCTAAAAAAATGCGAAAGGAGTAATCAGACGGAAAAATGCAATTGCCAAAGGACAAAACACTGCACAGAAAACTAATGAACAGTGAACTATTCGCACTGTAGCATAATTTAAAAAATCTTCATAATGCAATAGAACAGGATACAAATAAAACAAGTATTACCAACAATAAAATCGTCGAGAATAACCTTTACCATACGCTCAGTCAGAAGATTGGACAGCTAAATAGTGTTAAGAAATCTTTGGAAAAAGGTAAATCAGAGTGCGTAAACAGGATAGCCAAAGTCGGCCAAGGTCACATATGAATGAAGAATATTGACCTTAGTTTTAATCAATTACATTATTTTGGAAATAATTTCAAGTATAAATATATCTAATAAACCATAAATAAGGGTAATAACAAAATTACCGAACTCCGAACAATCTTACAAAGGGAAAGTAAAAACTCGTAAGTATATAAACAGACAAAATCAGTCAACAACCGGAAAACTGTGAAAACCGTAATGACCCTGACTTGGTACAGGCATTTCTAAGGAAATGGTGGGTTGAATCAGATTTTAAAGCGCCAAACCTCCCCCTTTCATTACGGCTCAGAGTTTCCGGCTGTCACTATAACAGTATTTATAACAATACTTGAACAAAACAGGTCATGCGAGGAAATATTTCGGCTTATAAACTGCAACAAGACTTAGTTCCATAGCAATAAAGGGCACAATTACCCTTTTGGTAGCAGGTGGATTTAACTCCACAAATATTTTGTTAAAAAGGTAAATCAAATACAAGATTTTATAATGATAAAATGAAAAACCCCAAAATACCACAATGTCGGAACAATCCCAAAATAAAATAACCAAATCGTAGAACGAGGCAAAATCGAAAAACTAAACACACAAATACATGGTCGCTCACTTTCCTGGCTTTGTATTTTACTATGAGCGACTGTCAGCAGTACTGGTGAGACTTCATTTGATGACATCTGCTTTTGTTGTATTTGTAAATGAAATGAATTCCTATGTTATTGTAATTCAAACAGAAGCAGGAACTGCCTACCCTTTCGGGTCACATGAGTTAACCCCGGTTTAAGTGGGTGCGTGTTGCTCGATCATTATTTTTCTGTAAGTATTTTGTACTTTTTCTGTTTGCCATTGTATTGATTGTCCTTCAATCTGGTTTCTGATTACCCATTTGGTGTCTATTATTTTCATTTTGTTGAACTCGATATCCAAAGTCACATGTAGAGTCTTTTTTACGTTCAATGATTTGATATCAAAGAAGATTGTATGTTTTGTTGATATTTGTGGAACCATCACTGTTTAAACTTTCTTGTCATAATAAAGCTAAAATAAAATATCTGGAAAATAGTAATTTCATGTGTTTGCTATTATTTTCTCTCCCTCAATAGAAATATATAGTTTATTACTTAAGAAGGATGTAGGGCTTCCCTATATATTGTTTCGGGAGTGGTACTATTGCTTTGATAAAATATTGCACCAGAATATATTTAACCTATCATCAACATTCCGTAATCTGTACAAAAGTCCAGGTCAAAGGATTAAAGATATACATAAGGAAATGCATACCTTTGCATAGCTCAACTCGAAATAGACATTAGTGTCGCCATACTGTCTTGTACTGAAACTGTTCTCGATATTTTATAGATATTTAATCAATGTCTTGTTTCTCTGTTGACATAGGTATGATAAAATAGATACTTCCTAGTCTGTATTCTGTTGTCTAAATAAGGTGTCTAAATAAGGGTAATAACAAAATTACAAAGGGAAAGTCAAAACTCATAAGTATATAAACAAACAAAATCAGTCAACAACCGGAAAACTGTGAAAACTGTAATGACCCTGACTTCGTACAGGCATTTCTAAAGAAATGGTGGGTTGAATCAGATTTTAAAGCGCCAAACCTCCCGCTTTCATTACGGCTCTAAATTAATCAAATGAAAAACAAAATTTATCACTCTGTCGGAACATTTCCAATATCTAATAGAGAACGCGTAGAAAAATAGACAAATTGGATCCCATCCATCTTACACATATACATAGCCGCTCACTTTCTTGGCTTGATACAGAAATTTCAATGAACAGTGACGGACAAAAATTCATATTGTACACCTTTTTGTCTATCGCATCGATTTTAGATATCATTATAACCATTTTTTTTTTTGGTAACATTTCTCGGGAAAATATAGAAATTCCAAAAAGTAGTAAGTATTTCTCACTTACGAAAAGTCTACTTTCACTATTTAGTAAGAGTTGATTATAAATAGAAAGTCAATCGCATCAGTGGTGTCATAGTTATTGTGTTGGTCTCGAGTGCAGTATATCGTGCATTCTAGCCCCTGTTGGGTCTAACGAAAGACTATGAAATTGGTGTTTGTTGATTGTTCGCTAAGCACGGAACATAAATGAGTAAGAGCAAAGACTGGTTCCTTCGGAATCAGAATAATGTGCCCAAGTGGAGAGACATTTCTACCCATGGACTAATGTTTCACTAAACTAGCACTTATTAATCTCAAACTAATCATGTGGGTCCAGCACAAAGAGAACATCATCATCATCATCATCATCATCATCATCATCATCATCATCATCATCATAATCATCATTGAATTGTGACTTGTTCTCGCATTGACTTGGTTAAAACACCTTTCTGCCCACGTGGCGTTAACCAATCACCCACTCACTAACGAAAAGGGTTTAAAAGGATTCAATCAGTATAAACAAAACAAACTATGACCTATCACCTTTGTCGTAATCACAATCCGTTCCTTTCTTCATTAATGTCTTATCACCGGGTATGTAACAAGAGTAAACACGAAGGGTGCCACTAGTGGAGCAGGAACTGCTTCCGTCCGAAGCCCGTGAGTCCGCCCCCCGGTTGTTAGTGTGCTTCTTAATGACCAGTTTTTAGTTTTCTGTGTAGTAGTTTGTACATCATTGTTTGTCCTTTTGTCCTTTTCTTGACAATTGTATTTTCTGTTCGTCGTTGATTTATAACTTCTGATTATACTTCTGGTATCTGCAAACTTTCCTTACTGCACAAAAAATATTCCGATTATGTAGATGAAAATCCAAGTCCTTGCTTGTGTGAGGTGATAAACCAGTTAATGGGATCCTAATCCCCCTTTCAAGATTGGTTCTCCAATTGCAATGTGTGTATGGATAGATGGATGGATAAATGTGCTTTTTCTTTCTAAAATAATCCTCGCCGACTACCTTTAATTGTGTCATTGACTTATGGCCTGCTACTCTGGGAAATTCTGAAAATAAATAACAATACAAACACATTTCATACTTATCAAGTACTGTTTAAATACTGCGACAACGAGGTTAGTAAACAACTTGTCTTTAAATTGGATACTAACATTTCAAATGCAAATAAGGTTAAATAAAACGCAGACCAATCTTAGCAAGATTAGATCGTTTTTATTTTCAATGAAATTAAATGCATTCATAATTAATTCTAAAATATATTATACATGTAAATAAAGAAATCTCGTTTGTTTTTATACCAACTATTTCCATGGTCAACAACTGGTGCAAGGCCTGTTTTGATATTTTAAAAGTATATTATATAATGACTATCCTTCAAGTTTAAAGGCCGGTTCAATGTCATGAACCCCGCAAAACCTCTTGACTTGCAGAAGGACAAGTTGTTTGTATCATGCAAATTACAAATGATCCAAGCCACCATTAGCAGGGACGCTTGTTTTGTTTACTTATTAGTATCGGTATGAAGCATTGTGACCGATACAATCATATATCCTATTCACCTTAAAATAATAATAATCAAGGTAATGCATCCTCAAGTAGGTCGTTTGGCTGCATTTGAATTTATCAAATAAACTTCAGAGAATACCGAACGAGCAATCAAAAATGGACAATCCAGAGAAACTGGCAACAAGATGAAGAACAACAAACCAAAAACACAATACATGAGCCCTCCTACTGGAGGTAAAGACGTACCGAACATCGTTTATTTTGCGAATATCACAACGCGGAACTCAGAACGTAAAGTCTCATATTAAGACAACATAAAAACTCAGGTTAATCTCCTGTACCGCAGACATAGCTAATTAAAGCCGATTTTCCCTATCTTGCACTTTTTTACTTGCTTTTAAAGACTTTGAATTATTTGGCTTTCCACACCTGGTTGGGATTATACCAGAAAAGTGGATACTAAATTGGATATCTACATTTTCATTACAATCGATACATCTACTGGTTGACTATTAGTTTTCAATACCATCCCCTCCCACTAGTCAGTGTTTGTTTATTAGATATATTCTTGTTTGGAAGTTACAGTTCCTAAATATGTTATTTATTAAAACTAATGTCACAATTCTATGAGAAGATTATCTCCCCTTTGTACTAGACCAACACGTTTAGCTGAATTTCTATAGTGCTAGCTCACGAAAACAACATGTCGCTCCACTCGGACATATTATCCTGATTCCGAGCCAACCAGTATATGCTCAAGTATTACTCCATAATGCTGTGTACTTGGCGGCGAAGCACCAAAAACCAGTTCTATAAATATTTGGTTTGACTCGACCGGGACTCGAATTTACGATCAACCGCACTCGATTCGAGCACGGTAACCTTTACAACACCGAAGCGGTTAATAAATCATTGAACACAAATTATATATTGTATTAGCGTGATAGAGATGTTGTGCTTTTTTAAACATTTCTTTAATAATGATATACACCAACATATTCTACCATCTTATCTAGTGGTTTATAACATATATATATGTGTGTGTGTTGGAATGTTTAAATTTGTTTATATCTGTTTCATACTGTAATTCTATATATATCCAGAGACGCGATTGACTCCAATTAATACCTAACATTTGTGTGCATTTCAAAAATCAGAATCTAGCTGCTTGTTTTTCTATTTGCTTCCGTCCTTGGCATTTCCGTGTGTATTGTGTGAGTGCATGATTGTTCTTTAACTCCAAGAAAGCAATTGTCAGCTATATAATGATGGAAACATGTTTTATTGAAATGTTTATGACGTCTGTCTTGTGCTACATCGACATACTGAGCTGAATTTTTTAGTGTATGATCACTGATAAAACAATCCATTGGTACATAATTATATATAGTCGTTCTACCCGAACATATTATCTTCGAATCAAACCGTCTTTGTTCTTACTCCTTAGTGATGCATGGGGTTTTTTTTGGGGGGGGGATTTTGGAGGGGAAGTAGCAATACAAACCTTGTCGTCTTTGGTTTAACCTGACATGGAATCGAACCCACCATCTTTATCATTCGCGACGAGCAGGTTTACCATTATACCCCCTGTGTAATTATTTGACGGTTATCAGATCAGTGATCCGAAGTGGTTGGTGATATTGTTAATGGGTATCGCCTGTACCAAGTCAGGGTCATTACGGTTTTCACAGTTTTCCGGTTGTTGACTGATTTTGTCTGTTTATATACTTATGAGTTTTGACTTTACCTTTGTAAGATTGTTCGGAGTTCGGTAATTTTGTTATTACCCTTATTTGCTTTATATTTTCAAGTTCTTTTCAATTTTATCTTTTTCAGTCAAATTTAAATTTTAATAATTCCACAATGAATATATACTCGAGGAAGAACACCTTTAAATGTCGTATTATGTGGAAGCTGGGATGATTTATGTTTAACGTTAATCTTAGCAGCATTTTGGCTATAACATGACGTTGTATGGCTATTAAAGACAGAAGACATAGCAGATATAACATATTTATTGAGGACATGAAGACTTGTGTAATTCTAACAACTTCATCAATTTACTCCAATTTTGAAGTCTCGAAGAAAACAATCTGTTGGAGTAGTCTTGGAAACGCCCCTGAAATAAAAACAAATACTTGATCCTAAAATATCATCATATCACTGAGAGGTGATGTTTTGGTCAATAAAAATAGATTAACTCCACCCTCTTTAAATTGAAGTATCTTTACGAAGCCAGGAGAGTGAGCAGTCATGCATACAATTTGTAAGCTGTGGAATAACAATATGTATGATTATTTATCTTCTCGTTGTCACGTACATCAATGTTTTGAGTGATGTGGATAATTCATACATGCAATGAGTGTGATGAACCTACAATAGTCAAACACTATCGCCTCACATCAGAAACTATTCTATTGCTATTTCCTGCTGTAATGCTTTGATATTTTGGCTACGTGCACTTTAATAATTTGCACATTTTGACTTTCAAATATTTCTGGACCTCTGACATAATCTGCAAATTCTTGATGGCGGTCAGCATTTTGGTATAAGAATTTGGTAGAAGTACATCCAATCAGGTTTACAGAAGCGATACTTGTGAATGAATGAACTTATTCTCACAAACTAGCAGAATATTTACAGAGAGCTTATCATCGATATACACAATAAATTATAGTTAACTAACCTGGAGGAGTGACTTTCACATTTACAATGGCGGTGAATCTCTAAAGTTGTTCTAATATTACACGACTACATGACTTAGATAATTGTTGAAATGTTTTTGTATTTGTATTGTAGGTACAGGAGTGTGGTAGTAATTTCTTTCTCTCCTCTTTTAGAGCTTTATTCTATTGTATATTACTATATGTATATTACTTATATCTTTAATGCAATGTAGTTATATTATATTTTATTTGATTAAGCCAGCTTACATGATAACATGGATGTTCTGACAACTTCAGTAAGTTCTTGGTACAAGTTTCACCACATGGTAAATCGGATTGACAGTTTTTAAGTATATTTTCTGTTAGTGATGACTTTAATTCGACTTCGAAACTTTCCAATGAACATCCTCCCATGTAAGGCTCTGGAAATTATTGTATGGTACAGTAATTATAAATAATGTGGCAAAAACGACCATGAAATACATAACCTGCTATATCAACTTATCTACAAATGTTATAGAAAAAATATATAAATGCATTTACACACACGAACTACATAATAATCGAACATGAGTAACTGCAAACATTTTTAATAAAAACCTAGATATCTAATTCAGTGTACACGATGTGTTTCTGGAACAACCTTCATCAGGTACACCCACAGTCAATAGATTAGAAAACCAAAAGATTGGAAAGGCTTTGTTGGGGGGAGGGGGGGGGGGAGTGATAAAAACCTTCATCAGGTACACCCACAGTCAAAACATTAGAAAAGATTGGAAAGGCTTTGTTGGGGGGTGGGAGGGGAGGGTGATAAAACGAAAGGGCCTAAACCAAAATATCCAAAGAGTACCAACTCTTTTTTATCCTCCTTTCAAAAGCTATTTATGGAAACACTATTAATAAAAAGTCTGAATTATGGTCATTGTGATATTGCAATACATACATATCAAACTGCCGGTACACTCCTAACCTTAGCTAATGCTTCGTGCCATTCACAATTTTTATCCCATCATATGGCTTACTCTTCCTTGTGTTAATTAAACGTCGTGAAACTCACTATATGCTTTTGATCTTTGGTTTGCCTTTACTGTTTTGTATCCAGATTGCCTCCTATGAGATCAGTGTCTATCACCATTAATGTTGTGAGTTCGTTTCCCGCTCAGGCAGGATTTACTCGATACAAAATTAGGTGATAAAGTTTGTCAGTGACTTGCGACAGGTCGGTGGTTTTCTGCGGGTACTCCGGTTTCTTCCACCAATAAAACTGACCGCCACGATATAACTGAAATATTGTTGAAAGTGTCCTTAAACACCATCACCCTAACCCAACCCTTGATATAAATATTAGCAATAGGTAGCGTTCATATACATATAATATATGAAAATTCGAGAGCTACCAACCTCCTCTCATGTGACAGTTTACGTCATACTTGTCAAATTGTATACACTGGTCAAATCCGGGAACTTTGGGATAATATGTTACAAAGGCATAACACATTTCCGCCTGAAAAGAAAAAATAAAGGAATTAGTATTGATAAAAGAACCATAACTCAAATGTATAATTTAACGTGCCAATATAAAATTTATATAGATAAGATCATGTCATTTACAAACTCCAGAGTAATATATCAAAGTGCACTCTAATATCAAAATACTAATGATCGGTATCGGTGGTGTAAAGGTTAGCGTGCTTGCCACGAGTGCAGTAGATCGTGGGATCTAGCCCCGATCAGGTAAAACCAATAAATATAAAATAGGTAGTTGTTGCTTCACCGCTAAGCACGCAACATTAACCAGGAAGTGAAAAGGCTGGTTGGCTCGGAATCAGGATAATGTATCCGTGTGGAGCGACTGTTATTTCAGTAAACTAGCACTATAAAAATCCAACTAAGCGTGTTTGTCTATTACAAAGCTCATTGAAAATTAACTTGTTTTCGCCATGATATAGCTGAAAAATTGCTGAGTTGGCCTTAAGCATCAACCACTCACTCACTCACTAAAAATACTAATGATACTGGTATACCCCTCTGGTATTTAGATGGATACATATATACTTACATTAAAGATAGTTGTATTCCAAGTTTCATTATTAGTATTATGACTTTGATTTCTTAATTTACATTGTGCATTCTTAAGTAGTAACATTCCTAGCTCCTCTGGTTCGAGCTGTCTATATACAAATTGATACCGTAAGTTATTCAAGAACCGGATTTCTCTTTTTAGAATATATTAATCAGGACACTTTTTGTAATGTAAATTGCCCAAACAAGGTTATGAGAAACCATAAGAAGAGTTTGAAGATACCAAAGGCAGAATCAGAAGCCGTAAATTGAAGTACAGACAACACAATGGCCAAAAGACAGAAGAACAGACAACACAATGGCCAAAAGACAGAAGTACAGACAACACAATGGCCAAAAGACAGAAGTACAGACAACACAATGGCCAAAAGAAAAAAGGACAAACGGACAAACAATTATCTACAAAACATTACACATAAATCTAAGCAGAATTTGAAGATATCAAAGGGGTAATCAGAATCCGTAAATAGAAGAACAGACAACACAATGGCCAAAAGAAAAAAGTACAAAAGGACAAACAATTATCTAAAAAGCAATACACTTAAATCTAAAGATCGAGTTACACGAATCCCACTAAAAACATTGGTTGATCTCAGGTGCTCCGGAAGGGTAAGCAGTTCCTGCTCCACTCTCTTCAAACTCTTCTTCCTTGTGTCGTATTCTAATGTTGTTTTTGTTTTTGTTTTTTAAACTATTTCCAAGGTGTCTTATTTTTTATCATGGTATTCATCACGATTTCGGTGTAAAATAAAAACAAATGAAATAAAACTAACATCTGAACCCTCTCCCCAGTACACTGTGTGATTTCTATCTCCAGAGCTGAACCAACATGAAAGTTTTACTTCGTCGCCTGAAAGAAAATAGAATCCATATTATCGAGAGTCCTGATTCATGCTGTCAATACCAGTTAATTATATCCAAAATGTTAGTTTGACAGAAACAACAATGGAACGCGTTTGACAAAGGCTCATAGCAATTTTCATACCTTACGCTCAGTTTGAACCCAATCTCACAGTTTGAAACAAAAATAATGTCCAATTTAAGCGTTATTCGTACAATTACAGATATCGCTAAACAGGGCAGCAAAAATAAGTATATTAGTGCATTTTCTAAACTATGGCTTATTAAGAGTATATTTAGCTGTTTACTAGAGAGATATTTGGATTTCACACATATTTATATATTTCCATATGCAATATCTATACCAGGTTTCACTTCTACTGGAGGTTCATGGTAGTGTATTGGTGACTTGTGGTAGTTGTATACAGCATCATGTGCAACTTCTCGCACCAAATTACCATTCCTGTATATCTCGAACTTCCCCTCAACAGCTGTATGAAAAAAATAATGTCTTAGTCAAAATAAGGTCAAGTTAGTAATTTGTTTTAAAATGGTTGTAAACGAAATGTAGATAAGTTGTAGAGATTATATAATCTCTCGAGACCTTCAAATTAAAAAGACAAAAAAAGAGACGAAATCCATCCATTTCTTAGACGCGCACATAAAATGAAATGTCTATATGTTCCACAGAATATTAATTAGTAGTATAGTAATTCAATATTATAATATTCCAACAGAGGTAGAAAAACCCAGATTAATACCAGTTTAGAAATAGAATGCCTCTTCTAAGTGGTAATGTTGAAGTCATAATTTCGAAATTTTGATGGCCGTCCTCATGATTTTGTCAACCGTTCTGCAATATCTGTATCACAGACTACCATGTTCTGTTTGTCGTAGTCACAATCTCGTCCTTCTATCATCGAATATAACACGACAGGTGCCTGACTAGTGGAGCAATAACTGCAGACCCTTCCGGCGCACACGAGTTCATCTCCGGTTTTAGTAGGGTTCGTGTTGTTCAATCGTTCATTTTATGGACCTTTCTATGTCTTTTTGTCCCTTTTCTCTTCGCCATTTACGGCTTCTGATTGCTCTTTGGTATCTTCCATTTGTCTGTTGGCAAATTGTATATTTCAAAGACGTCGATATTTTTGGTTTATCTAAATATTTGATCATTCATAATAGTCCCTTTAATAGGTTAACATATAGCATAGGTACTGAACACCAACTAGTGACCGCCACGATATAACTGAAATATTGTTGAAAGTGGTGTTAAACATCACAACACTAACTAACACTAACCAACTAGTGATATATTGATATGTTTAACCTACCCATATTATGCATATGTATATAAGTTTTGGTAAGGTAAATTGGATGTGGGAGCATGCGCTTTGTACATGTTGAACTGCAACTTCCGCTTTGTAGTAAATGTCTACTTCCTGCTGGTATTTCAAGATCATTTTGACCTATCTGTACATTTCCCACTTCGTAATTCCGCATGTGCTTTGTATAATATAATCTGATACCAGAAGTGTCTGCAAAAGAAAATGCAGTGCTGATAGAGAGTGTTATAGATGATGTATGTTTCAATCTGTATTTCAAAAGAAGAACGAGCGTAACAGTAATATTACGTTAACATTTCAATACCACTGTGATTTTGTTTTCTATATATGTAACCTCAGTCACAATGATGACGTTATTTGTAAGATTACTTCACACGCATTTTGTTTTCTATATATGTAACCTCAGTCACAATGATGACGTTATTTGTAAGATTACTTCACACGTATTTTGTTTTCTATATATGTAACCTCAGTCACAATGATGACAGTATTTGTAAGATTACTTCACACGCATTTTGATTTCTTGTTGATAACTCTGCACCTTGGAAATGAAATTCTATTCAAAAAATGACATCGAAACGACAAAAGATCTCGTGTTTATCTACAAAAGTATAATGTACCACTCGACAGCAGTCTAGAGGTAGTTTAACACTCACATTTGAGTACGCTCGAGTTATACGGTAACCTTAAATTGTAGAACAGCAACAAAGCGCTGTTCCTTTACATTACTTTTTGTCTTAGTAACATAGCTCCTATAGCATTTTTGACGACCATAAAACTATTGATCTTTTCACAACTGCATGATTATGGCATAATTTGGGATAACGGTTTATAATGAATAAACAATTGCAAAAAAACAACATTTATATAACACTATAAATAACCACGAACTAATACTAAAACCATTGTTTCCGAGTTTCGTGTTATTTTTTGAACATTTGAATTTGCATGACATATTTGACACAGGTCGATAAGCAACCAACAATCTATCAATCAATCAATCAATTTTCTATCATGTTAATTTACCTGTTTGATTCTTTTTAAAGTTGTTATTATTCCAGTGTAATTGTAATGACATATATTTGTATGAATTCTTTCCAAAACGAATACCGGTATCATTATAGGTACAGATTTTACCGTCGACGCCGATTGTCCACTGGGCCAACCAACTTCTACATTGTCCGTCATAATTTCCACACTCATGGGGTTCCTGGCCAATATGAATTTTAATATATAATTTTACAATTTAGATGTAAACTGTTTCTAACATGTTAATCTTCTAGACATCATCGTTGTTATAACAACACAATGTGCATGCACAGTTAAAAAAGATGACGCATACAGCTTGTCGATGTTCCTGCCATCCGTTTACTTTAAAAATCATGGTACATGTTGTATGTGCAAACTTTTGTAAATAAAATTGTAGATGTCTAATTTAGTGCGCACAACACGTTTCTGTGGTTCCTATCATAATTTCCTTGAGTGAGTGAGTGAGTGAGTGAGTGAGTGAGTGCGTGCGTGCGTGCGTGCGTGCGTGCGTGCGGGCGGGCGGGCGAGCGGGAGGGAGTGAATGATGCTTAGCGCCAACTCAGCAATTTTTCAGCTATGTCATGGCGAGAACAAGTTAATTTTCAATGAGATGATGATGAGGTCCACTTTGTTCTAGACCAACACGCTGAGTTTGATTTTTATAGTGCTAGCTCACTGAAACAACAGTCCGCTGGTAGACATATCGCTCCACTCGGACACATTATTCTGATTCCGAGCTAACCAGTCTTTGCTCTTTCTCCTTAGTGCTGCTTGCTTAGCGGAGAAGCAACAAATACCAATTTTATAGGTTTTGGTTTGACCCGACCAGGGCTAGAACCCACAATCTACCGCACTCGAGGCGAGCACGCTACTCATTACGCCACCGATGCGGTTCTCTTTTTTGCTACAACACAATGCACATGCGCAGCTTAAAAAAGATAACGTGTGCAGATTGTCGATGTTCCTGACATCCGTTTACTTTAAAAATCATGGAATTTGCATTTTTTTTTGTAAATAAAAATGTAGATATCTAATTTGGTGCGCACGATACGTTTCTGGAACCTTCCTCAAGTACGCTCAAGGTCAAAAGACTGAAATGCAAAATAATTTAAAAGTCCTCGGGAGCAAGATAATCAAAGAGCATAAACAAGATGGCAAAAATCGTCCGAGGTCACCAATTTGTTATGGACGTGGAGCAGCTCAAACGTCGAAAACAAAGCCGACGTCTTTAATGATACATTCAAACGCTCATTTGTACACAACTCGCTTAGAAATTGTAGAAATGTTCTAGACGAAGCGATCTCATTCGATTTAATGTTGATAACTGGTTAATGTTGAAAAAAGAAAAATCTTATTGGATATAGTTTCAATGTCACTAACTATTCTTAGCGTGCATTCAAATATGTAGTCAAAAACCAACTACAATTAAACCTGTCTAAACTGAACATGCTTGAAACCAGCTTAGGAGTCCGGAATAGACAGGTGTCGGTTTATAGTGCATCAGATACGTATTATTACTAACAAAATATCAAACTTACAAAGACCTCCACGTCAAAGTCACACCCAAATAATAGTATATGATGAACGACACCTGGGTTCCCAATCAACCCCTCAAACCCTATAGCATTGTAGTCATCGTCATGTGGTACCTACAAAGACCAAAGCAATACATAAGGTATGCATGTCCGTATTTGAGAGTTCGATCTGTATCCACCTTTGTATTTGGTATAACCACAACTAAGAAAGCATGACATGTCATATCAATTTGAGGGACAGTCATGCCCATGATCGTAATGGTCCATGAATTTACTCCCACCTATGCAATAAGGGGTTAGGATTATGGTGTTTAACGCCACTTTCAACAATATTTTAGCTATATAGTGGCGGTCAGTTTTTATAAGTGGGGGAAATCGGGGTACCCAGAGAAAACCACCGACCTGTCGCAAGTCACTGCCAAACTTTATCACATAATGTTGTATCGAGTACACCTCGCCATGAGCGAGATTCGAACACTCAAATTTAATAGTGATAAGCACTGATTACACATGTAGTTGTAAATACATATACCATACAATCACGACCACGACGGGCCCCATATGCAATTAGTGTTCATCACCACTCAAAGTGTGGTTTAAATATCCGACCATGGTGGAGAGTGCTCGATATAATTATTATGTGGTAGAATTTGTCAGCGACTTGGGGGCAGATCAGAGGCTTTCTCTAGGTACTGCGATTATCGCCACGATACAACTGAAATATTGTTGAAGTGTCGTCAAACACCAACAATTTAATCCAGTATATATTAATATATAAGATATGAATAATTAATAAAATGCTATATCATGATGATAGTTTACCTTGAAATCGCTATGAGGGTAGTGCTTCTGTATGTCTTATCTTGTGAATGGTATTTATTCAGTTGCATGTTGTATAACCCTTTTTTTTTTATTGTGTTTTAATCATTTTCATTTCAAAGGGGATATATTAAACGTCATATTTGAATAATCAATTTTAAATACATATAATATAAACAGATTTATTAGAAATACTTTATTCGTGCCAATTTACGATAGAAATACATAAACTATCCCATTCTCTATCCAGAGTTGTCGTTCCTGCTACGCTACAACGTAGCAGGAACGACAACTCTGGATAGAGAATGAAACTATCCACGGAATGAATTAATGTCCTAGAAACAAAGATTGCACACGACGATCGCCTTATTCATGACGGCCTCTAATGTGACCTCCTTCAGAAGATGGAAAGAAGCTGAATACACACAACAAATGTTGATTTATTATTATTCATGTAATCTAGAGATCAATATTTCAAATTATTTTCACTTGTTTAATACTGACATAAAATTTGCCGTAATTATACAGAGGAATAATGGTGTGTATCAAATGAATTTCGAATTGTTATTCACAAACGATATTCGTTTCAGTCGGACGGACTGACGGACATAGACTGTTTCATTTAAAGTTTAAAAGATAGTTAAAATAATTTTAGGAAAATTCTTGATTACACACTGAATAATCATGCCGGTACTAACTTCTGCGAATGTGAAGTGTGTTTTAGCTGTAGGTTTTTTGTATCAAATTAACTGCCGAGTTCCAAAGGAAGCTTAGGTATACGAAAAACTAACTTTTTAATGAATAATTAAGCGGTTAATTCCATATGATAATGAGAGTCAGTGTCTACGTGATTAAAATGATGTCTTACCTCAAATTGTTGACAAACATAATATGTCAAATTCTTAGGCAAAATTATCTCTGGAATTCTTATATCAAATTGTTTCACATCCGGTTCCTTTGATACATCACATTCAGCGTTAGTTATGGCCACACATACAGAAAATAAGCCAAGTAAAACAAACATGAGTGTGTCTTTTTGGGTCCTGCTTTGATTCCTTGTATTAAAGAAAGATTGTTTATCTATTGTCTTATCATTGTTTCTGTTCTTACCTACAAGTACATGTACGTAATTGACCACAATGTATGATAATACGAAATATATTTGGGATTGTTCAATGTTTTATTTGACATAATACATGTACGTATAAAAGAAAAAAAATCCCCTAATAAAAAATAGAATATACAATATTCTGCATATTGGCTTGTTACGTATAAAAATATCCATTTATTCCAATAAAAACAAAAATATACAATATTCTGCTGACGAGATTACAAATAAGGTTGCTGCAAATCCATTAAAAATAAGCTTTAATGGCTGACAAAGCGGCGAAATTTTCTATTATATTAATATGGCTGTTGATATATATGATATAGTTCAATATCATCGGCGAAATAAATATTTACGAGAAATTCTAATTACAAAATTTGACAAATATATTTTATTTAATTCTAAAAAAGGAAACAAAATTGTTTGCCATTCTCAGCCCTTGGACAGCTGATGATATGAAAGCAGTTGTCTCTTTTATCAGAGAGGCATTAAAACTGAGGAGGGGGAACCAAAGGGACTTTTTGTATGTAGTAAATATATGTTCAATATCCATACATCTTTGTAGAGTTGAGATTATGATTTGTTTCTGCGTTTATAGATCGTTTTCTCGTGGACATTTATTCAACATCTCAGTATTTTCCATGAATATAACGTCTTAAAATAGTTCCAACTTAAACTAAAGGAACATCCCGTTGCAATTTGACGATATATCGACACTCCGCTTAGCAAAGTCCAATATGAGGATATCTGTTTGTTGGCCTTCTTGTAAGATCTTGGAGATGTCATCCACGAATTCAATGAGTTGCGTTTCACAGGAGTGGCCCTTTCGAAATCCATGTTGTAGCGGATACAGGATATTATTTTCTTCTCCATGTTTCATGATTTCACTGGCCAATATATGCTCCATAGTTTTACAACAGACTGATGTTAAGGATATTGGTCTGTAGTTTTCAGCTAACGTCTTTTGACCTTTTTTGTATACAGGCGAGACGTTTGCAATGCGCCAGTCATCCGGGACTACACCAGTGTCTAGTGATTTCTGGAATATAAGCTGCAGTAGTGGTGAAATATCTGTAGCTAGTTCTTTTAGAATCCTAGGTGATATGTTATCAGGTCCTGGTGCCTTGTATGGATTTAACTGCTTTAGTAATTTTGTAATACCGTTGCAGATGATGTCAAAAGATTTCATATTTGGATGTTGTGTGGTTGTGGAGTTCATACGGTTTGAATTCAGGAATTCCTCAGTGGTATAGGATTTTTTCTCAGGTTCATATCACCTCCTATTACGATTGTTGCATTTTCTATGGCGCTTGCTCTTTGGACTGATGTCTCAAAGTATTTTAAACTGTCCTCATCCGAGACGTTTCTTCGGTAGTAGGAGCAAATATAGATGGTACCGTTTCCTTTCAGGTTCATTTTGGCCCATACAATTTCGCAGTCGGTGTCTAATTCTGGGACATGCTCACTGTTGTATTCATTCTTTATTGCAAGAAGTACACCTCCACCTGTTTTATTTGTTCGATCTTTCCGGTGTAGGACGTAACCTCTAGGGCAGATTTCAGAGTCTCTAATGTCTTTGTCCAACCAAGTCTCTGTACCAATAATAATGTCTGGTTTTACACTATCGATAACATTTGATAGTCTGCACAGTTTTGATTTAATAGACTGGAAATTTATGTTCAGAATCGTCAATGGTTGATTGCATGTTTTTGGTCCTGTCTTCCTGGTGGGTGTTGATGAGTGAACAGGACGTATGGGCAGACTCGCTTCTGGGCTATGTCCGAGATGCGAGAGTATGACATATTTGACATGTCTGATACCTCAATACTTTGGTAGTCATGTACTGTCGAGCTATAATTTGGGTTGTTACACACTATACAGATGTTATGCAAACCGCCAACCTGCAGAAGTGGTGGAGTAGCACTAACGTGCATTCAACGTTTATTTTTACGATTTACGACTGCTCCGACCCAGTCGGTAATTTGCGACCGAAAAATGTCGTTTGTCGGAATTCGAAATTTTTTGTTAAAAAGTCGCAAATCGTAAATAAAGACAGTCGTAAGACCAAGTTTATATACGACCTCTTCACTTCAGTGATTGATTGATCTTGAACGTCGGCGGTATTTCACCTATATTCATGAAGAGAATAAGTTGCCAATCGTAGTACCGCAATGCATTCTCGATACACGAGGCACTAATTATTTGCCTGGCAAACTAATGTTCACAAGAAAGTGTCTTACACAGGAGTGTGGTAGTCTCTATATGAACAAGGAACATGTTTACGTCCCGTGCAAAGGAGTTGTGTATTTGGTTCGTCTACGTTCACCCTTCCGGCTAGGAGAAGTTGAACACTTGACGTTCCCAGGAACCTGAATCGCTCATGTTTGCAAATAACTCCAAAGATGCTATTTCTAAACTTTGTGTACCCAATTCGAAGGGAGAATGCTTGCTGAATTTAAGAACTGACGAACATCGTTTGTACCAAGTTCCAAAATACTTGTACAAAACAGTTTCAGAGTGCAACATTTGAAAATGAAAAAAAACCATTCAAATATTAGTATTTTAATGGCGGTCTTATGTTTCGTCTATTTAAAATGAAATGAGGAAACGTTTGTAGAGAACCTCGCATACTTCCGACTACCTAGCTACAAAAATCATTGCGACTTGTGCAGGTTTCATGTCTAGAGCACATTTTAAAAGTTTCTGTCAAAACTAAGAATACATCATATGTAATAAATAATTTTATGTTCGAATCGTTTAACGGCAACACCACGGGTCCCATTAGTGGGGCAGGAACCACTTACTCATCCATAGCAAATGAGTTCACCCCTGGCTTTTAGTGGGCTTCCAGTTGCTCAATCTTTTAGTTTTCTCTAGGTCATTTGTTTATCACTTTCTTTTGGCCTGTGTATTGTCTGAACTTCTTCCATTTATGGTTTGTGTATACCTTTTACACAGCTTCAAACTTTTCTTGAACATAGTTTATATAATTATGATCAGAAAAGAATCTGCCACGTTTTTGTCGGTTCAAAACGATGTGAGAAATCCTTTTATTTCCAAGAAATGTTTACATAACCAAGAACTGTCAATGGTTTTTGTAGAATACCTCACAAACATCATTTGAACTATCAATGATTTTTTAAGCTATCAGCCAATCAGAAACAAGCATTGCCTATATACGAAATCCATGTTTTCAATAAAATCACGTAGAGAACTTTACAAACATCACAAATTCAAAGACAGCTAAAATTAAATGTATTTATAACCTGTTATTCAGTTGGCTAACAGCAACAATCATTACCCATTTGGCATCTTCAAACTTTTCTTATAGTGACAAGTTATCAAATAATCTTTGTGAAATGTACACAATAGAGATCAACCTACAACCAAATGAAACAAGTCTTACGGAAAGAAGTGTTAGGGAGTGCAACTCTACTTTCAACAATATTTCAGTTATATTGGTGAAGGAAACTAAGAGTACCCAGAGAAAACTCATCTGTACACCCCACCATGAGTGGGATTTGAACTCATATTTGTGGCAATAGGTACTGGTAGTTGTTAATCCAACTACCATATTATCATGACAGTCCCTTGAAAGAATATAAAACTTAACAATTGTCAAAAGTATATTTTCATACAACTACTTTTGCATTTTGCAAAGCACCATCACCTTAGGCTTTATTTGTCGTTGATTGTCTTTCTCTTTTGGGGGCCAAGTTTTTGTCTGTGTATATCAATATACATGTAGTACATTTTAACCCCATCTTGGAATCTTCTGCTTTTTAGTAAACCACGACTCCCAAATAGATACAGCTACTTGGCCAGTTCCAAACCAACAAAATTGTGAAACCATTAAATCGTTGCTGTATACCGGTCTAGGCATTATGAACAGAGGAAGGAATAGATCATAACTTTTGGCCAGGACCCTTGTAATTAATCACCTGTATACAAGTGTAACTGTTGAAACTGTACCGATAAGTTTCCCACATTTGAACAAGATTGCAAGTGAGAAGCATTGTAATGCCAAAAATAGCCAATTGACCTTAGGTCACATCCAGCTTCAAGAGCAACTGTGTATATGAAGCAACGCCAAATGAGAAATTTTCCAGCTACATCATGACGAGAACAAGTTGCATTCAATGAAATAAAGATGAATGTCCACTGTGCTAGACTGACAGACTTAGTTGGATTTTTAAAGAACTAGCACACTGAAACACTAGTTTACAGGTAGACATGTTGCTCCACTCGGGACACTTTATCCAGATTCCAAGCCAACCATTCTTTCCTTTTTCTCCTTAAATCTGTGTACATAGCAGAGAAGCTGAAAACAGCAATATTAGTCTTTGGTATAACCCGACCGGGGCTCAAACACACAATCTACCAAACAAGACAAGCACACTCAACATTACTCCACTGATATAATTTTCCAGCTTCATCATGGCGACTAGGTTAAGTGGTGGAGAGAACAGAAGGAAAAATCATAACGGTCACAAACTACCTAATAATACATGTAATTCCCTCACTGACATAAACATACACCTTTTATGTATTTCCAATGTCAGATGTTTTTTTAGCATTCAATGTTGCTCCACTCGGACACATTATCCTGATTCCAAGCCAACCGATCTTTCCTCTTACTTCTTGATGCTGCGTGCTTAGCGGAGAAGCAGCAAATACCAATGTTATAGTCTTTGGTATAACCCAACTGAGGATTAAACTAACAAAACAACCATGCTAAATATTACACCGTCAATGCAGTGGAGAAAATCTTGACTATCGCCAACTTCCCTCACTGTGACAGGAGTATACACTTTTAATGCCTGTCCCAAGATAGGACCTGGATCCCCAACGTCAGATGTTGTGTTTGTTTGCTTTATCGATATTGCAGGAATTGTTGATCATCACCATTTAAACTCTCTCTTCACCACCTACATTTTATTGGTAGCTGTAGACTTTTCATTTGTTTTACCCATATGACCAAGGGGCTCCCTCCATAAATGGGAAGAATGTAAAATGGAAAAGACCTAAAATTCAGATATACTGAATAAATATCTCCCATTTTTAAACTCTTCTTTTACAGGCAATATTTAAATCATTACATTTTTCTTCCAACCATCAACTTTATTCATTAATAAATAAACAGTTTCTATGGTTACTCGTCTCCATCTTCCTCTTCTTCATCTTCATTGTTGATCTGGAAGTAACGGAGTTCATATGAATCCTTACTGTTGGCAACAACTCGCAACCAATCTCTCAAATTGTTTTTCTTCAAGTACTTCTTTGTCAAGTATTTCAGATATCTGAAAGAATAAAAGATATGATTAAAATTCTAACAAAACAATTATTTTTATTGCCTTTGTTTCAACTCCGAACAAAAATTTGCAGTTGTAAATCATGGCAAAAGCAAATTGTCAGGCAAAACCATGTTTAATTTTTTGTTATGTCTGCTTAGCCCTATTACTATGTTGAAGCTATATTCCAGTATCTATAGGGCCATCCTAAAAAACTGGGTTGCAGTGTTCCCAACTCGTACCCCCCCCCCCCCCCCCCCCCATATTATCACATCTGCTGTTTAATATTTAATTATATTATACTTTACGTTTTTATTTTCCCCTTTTGTCTTTGTTAGCGCAGGGCCCGATCAACAATGTTTTCTTCCGGATTTTGCCCGAACTCGTTTTTTTTCTTAGATATACAATAGCAAAAACATGTCGTCTGACAGATTTGCATGCATTGCGTATAATATAACAAATAGTTCATGGCACTTCGGGCCAAATGGCCCTTAGTGTCATGAACTATTTGATAAATATCCTTCACTCAGAAAATAAAAAGCCGCTATGATAGTTTCATTATTTTATCAAACGGTAATTCCATGTTTTCATCATTGGAAGGATATTAGTCATTTATATCTATATATTTGCCATTGCATTTCAATGATACTGAAATAAATCCACTTCCTTGTCACAATAAATTCAAAGAAAAAATATGCAAAATTTCAGCCCCCTTTCCATACATAAATACTAAAACAAAAGCTATTGGATGCAAACCACAGGGTTCGACATTAACTTTTTGACCAACTTGTCCATTCGGGCAAGTGCCAATTTATTTTACTTGCCCGAAACTGTAAACTACTAGCCCGAATTCTCAAGTGCCATATATGCATGTAGTGCAGAACTATGCAATCTACATTAACAATGACTGTTCATAGAGTAGAATAACAAGGTATAAGGTAGTTCCTCCTTCATTATGCAGTATGCAGTATTAAACATGTAAATCATAAGTGTCCTGTTTTTTTCACTGAGTTTTCTAATTGCTACGTCCATTATCCCTCCTTTGTACAGCAAAATAGGCTTCAGAACATTGTAGATGTTTTGTTGAAGAAAAGTGTGAACGAATGCCATCTATTCTGTAGGACTTATTTCCAGATATAAAACTAGAAGGTCCAGCAATATTTGGAAACTTCTTGCAATAAGTGCATATCATTCCATCAGAAGTATCCTGTAATCCATCAACATTTTTTGACAATGAATCAATAAATCCTCTCTTCCTCTTATGTTCATATATTTTCTTAGAATCACCATCAGATTCCCTTATCTGAGGAACCCCACTGAAAAATTTCCCGAGGGTTACTTGTGCCATATTGGCACCAAATTATGGGACTGAGTCTGAGATATTGAGTAGACATTTGCGGGAATATGACAAGTTTTCTAAATACGGGGGATTGATGAGGATTTCTGAAATATTTTTGTTAGAATATTTAAGTATAAATGTTCCTTATCATAGACTGACAATGACTATAGTTTGTTTGAATTTTTATTCCGGTAATCTATCACGCTTTCAATATTTTGATCGCAAAGGCAATACACATCAGGGATAATTTTCTAAAATTAGAACACCGCAAATAACTCTAGCTTTTCATTGGCCGACGAAAATAAATAAGATGTTGATGCAGCGCCGCCGTCTAATTAGGCATTCGCGATTGGCTAAAATAAATAGCACGATCTTTATTTGAGAAAGGGGAATTCCATAGTCAACAAAATAAAACAAAATGGCGTAAAATACACGATAGGATATACGACGCGTTGTTTAGGTGAAATTCGCCGTGACTTCCAACACTGAATTCAATATTAATCATTTTGCTCTTCAGGAATTGAACATATCACAGAATAATTTTCACTTGCCCCATCGGACAAGTTGGGTGCCGTTTTCACTTGCCCCGGGCAATCGGACAACCGTTAATGTCGAACCCTGAACCACTGCATCTACATGGACGACGAGGACAGATCAATAACGTCTATGACCGCATCTAATTTGTGCAAGAAAGCTGTTAAATGAGGGCACAATAGTTTACTCTTAAAAGCCCCCTCCCCCTCCCCTTTTTCAAGGAAATAGTGGCCTTAGAAGAGAGGGAAAATTTAGTATTATTTTACTATCTCAGTTCAACTGAAATCTGCCCTGATAAGATAGGGATTACTGTACCAACTTCGCCATTTTTGTAGCTTGGTTATAACTCCGAGGATGGTTTAAATTTTTTGCATTGTCTATTGACCATCAGCAAAAACCACAATCTCCCACATACTAGGTAATCAGAATTATAACATATAGAGAAACCATAATTTTATATATATATATATATATATATATATTTAAATCCTTCACTCGGAAAATAAAAAGCCGCTATGATAGTTTCATTATTTTATCAAACGGTAATTCCATGTTTTCATCATAGGAAGGATATCGGTCATTTTTAAATTTGTTTCTTGATTAGAAGGTAAACAACATTTTGTTTGGGCAAAAGCTAACTCCATTCTAACTAGAATACAGCAAAAATTCCCAACATTTGTTTGCGTCGATTCACTATTCACACATACATGTATTGTATAAAAGTTATTTAAATGTATATATTCTGGATTTTCAAAAGCAAATGGCAGATTGCAGCTATTTCTACTGATTAACAATAACAGTATTAAATTAATTCCTGAAAATTGAAATAGAGGACTATATATATATTAGGAACATTCCAATCAAGTTTTTAATGGGTCTAATAGCTTCAAAGAAGAATGGACAAAAAATATTAAGACTACTTTCAATTACCTATACAAATTTGTTCACCCACATCCTTCACTCAGAAAATAAAAAGCCGCTATGATAGTTTCATTATTTTATCAAACGGTAATTCCATTGTTATCATCATAGAAGGATATTGCTCATATTTTAAATTGTATCCTGATTAAAAGCTAGAACAAAATTTTACTCCAATCTAACTAGAATATAGCAAATACAAGGAAATTAATTTTTTTAAAAGTTCTTCACACCACGATATAGTTGAAATACGGCTAAGTTGGCATTAAACAATAATCAATCAATATAGCGAATACAACAACAAAGAATTGTTTGGGGTTGATAGACAATACTATTCATGCAAATTATCATACCAAGTTATTTAAATGTATATATTTAGAGCCTTTTCAAAGGCGGATGATAGATTTCAGCTATTTCTATTGATCAACAGTACCAAAATTAATTCCTGAAATATCAGTTATAGAGGACCATTCCAGTTCAAGCTTTTCATTGGGTCTGGTAGTTTCAAAAAAGAATGGACAAAAAAAAAAAAAAAAATTGATCACTAAAAAATATTTTTCCCCATCCTTCACTCAGAAAATAAAAAGCCGCTATGATAGTTTCATTATTTTATCAAACGGTAATTCCATTGTTATCATCATAGAAGGATATTGTTCATATTTTAAATTGTATCCTGATTAAAAGCTAGAACAAAATTTTACTCCAATCTAACTAGAATATAGCAAATACAAGGAAATTAATTTTTTTAAAAGTTCTTCACACCACGATATAGCTGAAACTGCTAAGTTGGCATTAAACAATAATCAATCAATATAGCGAATACAACAACTAAGAATTGTTTGGGGTTGATAGACAATACTATTCACGCAAATTATCATACCAAGTTATTTAAATGTATATATTTGGAGCCTTCAAAGGAAGATGGTAGATTTCAGCTATTTCTATTGATCAACAGTACCAAAATTAATTCCTGAAATATCAGTTATAGAGGACCATTCCAGTTCAAGCTTTTCATTGGGTCTGGTAGTTTCAAAAAAGAATGGACAAAAAAAAACAAAAACAAAATATTTGACCACTAAAAAATATTTTTTCCCATCCTTCACTCAGAAAATAAAAAGCCGCTATGATAGTTTCATTATTTTATCAAACGGTAATTCCATTGTTATCATCATAGAAGGATATTGCTCATATTTTAAATTGTATCCCGATTAAAAGCTAGGACAAAATTTTACTCCAACTAGAATATAGCAAATACAAGGAAATTAATTTTTAAAAGTTCTTCACACCACGATATAGCTGAAACTGCTAAGTTGGCATTAAACAATAATCAATCAATATAGCGAATACAACAACTAAGAATTGTTTGGGGTTGATAGACAATACTATTCACGCAAATTATCATACCAAGTTATTTAAATGTATATATTTGGAGCCTTCAAAGGAAGATGGTAGATTTCAGCTATTTCTATTGATCAACAGTACCAAAATTAATTCCTGAAATATCAGTTATAGAGGACCATTCCAGTTCAAGCTTTTCATTGGGTCTGGTAGTTTCAAAAAAGAATGGACAAAAAAAAACAAAAACAAAATATTTGACCACTAAAAAATATTTTTTCCCATCCTTTACTCAGAAAATAAAAAGCCGCTATGATAGTTTCATTATTTTATCAAACGGTAATTCCATTGTTATCATCATAGAAGGATATTGCTCATATTTTAAATTGTATCCCGATTAAAAGCTAGGACAAAATTTTACTCCAACTAGAATATAGCAAATACAAGGAAATTAATTTTTAAAAGTTCTTCACACCACGATATAGCTGAAACTGCTAAGTTGGCATTAAACAATAATCAATCAATATAGCGAATACAACAACTAAGAATTGTTTGGGGTTGATAGACAATACTATTCACGCAAATTATCATACCAAGTTATTTAAATGTAGTTTCAAAGAAGAATGGACAACATAAACAAATAAAAAAAACAACAATATTTGACCTACTTTTAAACATTTCAATATATATCCTAGACTACTAAAAAATATTTTTTTCCATCCTTCACTCAGAAAATAAAAAGCCGCTATGATAGTTTCATTATTTTATCAAACGGTAATTCCATTGTTATCATCATAGAAGGATATTGCTCATTTTTTCTTTCAGAATTAGGCAACAAAGAAATGATCAACTGATGGACTAAATTTATTATCCATATGTTCATACAAGTTAACTATCCACTTTCTATTTATTTTCCATATTTAATCACCACTCTAGATATGTAATTGTCCCACCCCAATATATCATTCCAGGCTTCCTGTATCGACTGCATACTTCTTTATTTTATCCCATTCAATTCTTACCTTTTTGAGAAAGGAATATCAGATGTCAGATTAACTTTATTCTTGTTCCTTTCCAGGACAACATTGGTTCCCATGTTGCTGGTCTTTCCATTCACCTTGATTCTCTCTAGAAGAAACTTCTCCTGGATCACAAAGCAGATATGTTGGATTAGGGAAGATAACCCTAATCCAGGCTAAGGGAGATAACCCTTACCTCGACTAGGGAAGTTAACCCTAGTGAAGTCATTGAAATTAAATATGCTGTAAATCAATGCAATATCATCATATAAATTTTTACTGTAGTCCCTCTTTAATAAGGTCACCCCCTTCTGGAATAACAACATTGGTCTTACGAAAGGGGTCACCACTCTGAGTGGGACAATTTAGATGTATTTTACTATCTCAATAGATCTGAAATCTGGCCTATTAATTATATATAAAAAGAGTGGTGTTTGGTAGGAGAGGGACTACTGTACAAGTTTGCAACAACAACAAAAAATCATGAAATTCAATGTTGGAAAAAATATTGCAAATGAAAAGAATTTTCAAAAGCAAAAATGTCTTTATTTTCACAGCCATTTATTCTCCATTTCCGACATTTCAAATATATTAATGTTGTTACAATTTACTACAATTCTGCTGATCAAGATTATTCGAATGTAGGCAAATATTTCAATAAAATTAATATGGAAAAAATATAGCAAGCCTCCTTACTTTTTAAATACACCAATTTTATATAGTCAAACCTGCATAAAAGGCCACTCAATGGAATCTAAAAATGTGCTCCTTATATACAGTTTAAAATTATATGCACTATCATTAATGGAGAAAATGAGACAGCTCTTTAATCAGGTTTGTATATATATATTTTTTTTATTTTAGAAATCTTACAAAGTTAGCAACATCCATGATGCCATCTTCGACTGGGTGGGTACAATCAATGATATATTTTAAGGCACTCTTCTTTTTGCCTTTGCCTCGTTTACCAGCAGGTTTAGCTCCTTTTTTTGTTTGCTGTAAAGAAATGAATCCATACATCAATTACGAAAACTATTCATGCTATTTCGTTTTAAAATCAATTTAACAACTATGGAGTTAAACGTATTTATCCATGCAAGGATAAAATGCAATCTTTCACCATTTTTAAATAAATTATTGATTAACTCTGCAGTTTTACAACTTGTTTCTGCAACCTATTTAACATTGAAATTATATGCATTTGAAGAATTGTAGTCCGATATTTTATAAACAAATATTGTTACAAATAAAGTGTCTGCTATAGATATTAGCTGCAGAACCGTATCATGTTTCGTTTTTTTTTAGCTAATCTAAGATAAATATTCAAAAGAAATTAACTATGGAAGCTGGTAAAAGCAGGGGCGTGGAAAAATCATCTTTTGAAGTTTGTTCGAGACGAGTAAAACAGAAAATATTACTTGCCCAAAGAAAATCTTAACTTGTTCTAATATTTGAAGGTATAGGAGAAGTAATTTTTCCAGGACAAGTGAAATAAATCGTCAAAATCTACCAGTCCTGTAAAATTTCGGTTGAAAATTGTTAACCACACGTCTGAGGTCGCAATTCAGAAAGTTTTAAGTCACCAAAAAAATATGACCATACAAGCTACACTTCTGCAGCAACTATTGTTACCAGTGTGGGAAACTACCACTCGCCAACTCGCCAAAGGCGAGTGGAAATTTCGGGTGGCGAGTAACATCCACTTTATACTCGCCGGTCTGGCGAGTAGGAACTTGAAAACGCTAGCCACGATAACTGGTTTACAGCTTTAAAATATCAGCTCCCAAACAGTTAAATTTTTTGTTAACTGTGTCATTTATCCAACATTTTATTAATCATTGTACTCGAAAAGAAAACATTCCGCCATGAGTCATGACACTTCATTTCTGTCAACAGAAAAATCAAGTATACAATCCCGACCCCGCATACTTTTGCCAAGGTCGATTTCACGATTAAATGAAATATTGTTTCATTACCAATAGATTTGATGACTTTTAAAATTAATGTAAATAAAATAATTTGGTTTGGAAATATTTCAAATGAATTCGTAGCGAAAACCTACGCGAAAACATAAAGTTAAATATGTGTCGGAACCGAGTTTGACATACATGTTTTATACCGCGCATTAAAATTTAAAAGACGAAGACAACAAAATTGAGGAAGAAGAGATCGACGCAACTCTTAAGAGAGTGTTGATCCTTCTTGACCAAGTTAATGACTTGTCAAGATCTTAAAAATAAATTGTTGAACATTACTGTATTGTTTATTTGGTATTTGTTGGCAAGTTTAAAAAAAATGTCACTCGCCAAACATGGCGAGCTCTTTTTCATCTTGGCGAGTAATAGTTTCAGTCCACTCGCCATTTTGGCGAGTGTTTGAAAATAATGGTTTCCCACACTGGTTACGAGTGTACAACTTACTGATTACGTTTAAAAACAAAAGGGGTGAATTTTATTTGCATAACTTGAAAGTGACATGAAAAAAAACCAGTTGGGTGTGGCACAGAAAAGGGGGAGGGTCCGGTGGCAGTGTTAAATTGCTTGTACACGCATCTTTCTCATACCGATACAAATTATTTTTTTCCAGGAAAATTCGGGACAAACAGGACACATTCGTTGAAATGCAAATAATGTACTGTAGGGAAAAAACAACCTGAAGCAATCGTAAATCAGTGTACATTCTCCCTTTACAAATAGTTTGGTTGACCACGTGGTGTTAGAAATATTTCTCGACAAATACATTTTTTACTTTGTTAAATGAAAAATTTTGGTAAATCATGAATAAGAAAGAACTTAACACATCAATTGTTAACTTTTGATGCCATTATTTCATTAAAAAAGGCTTGGAATTGACAAGAAATTGACAAATTTTTAACAGCTTTACACAATACCTGTGGCATGGCTGCAGTCTCGTTGAAAAAAGACCGGAAGGAAGGTCACGTGGTATCTCGATATATATTAAAAACGAAAACAATTTAAAAAAAAATATACCAAAGCAGTTTTGGATGAAAATTTATCTGCTTAAATGAAGAAAATACATTTTTACTTTTGCAGTTAAATGTATCTCGTGATAATGAGAAATAAAAGTAAAATACTAAATGTTATATCGAAAGAGATGCGATAAATTTCCGTTTTGATGGTGTATAGTCATAAAAACGAAAGGTAACCAGGTTTCTTCCACAGAAAGTGGAACATTCTGGTGAAACACCTGGTATTTCGCATGAAAACTATATACGATATCAAATGTAATTGAAATATAAGGTTTGCCACTCAAACACTTAATACGCCGCCTAACAAACAAAAAAATTAAATTGTTAATTGCCAGATCAACACGAGGTAATTATAAAGCGTAGTATTATCACTAAATCGTATATTGAAAGCTATTGACACATACAAAAGGTATATAATAATCATGTCATTTGAAGTAGAACTTCTCCTTAAATTATAATTTTAAATAATTAATTAGTTAATAGTATGTGATAATCTATAGATACAAAATTATATTAAAACTAAATAAGCACAAAATATTTATTTAAAAGACCATCAAAATGTAAATTAATGCCTGATCAGATCTACCTGTACGTACATCTACTTAAAATGTACATTCCATGTAATATGGTTAACTCGTGGATGCCGGAAGAGTCTATTTCGCATTTTTGTCTTTTAATAAATGAAACCGAAATCGCGAAAGCTCTGTCAAAATTAAAAGGCGAAAGTGTCTAATTCTTTGCATAAGAAGCCTAGTATTCCGAGAAAATTCCAGTTTTTCAAAACTTGATATTTCACATTTTTGTGAGTGCCTGATTATAGATATCTAGATCATTCATTACAAAAATTACGAAATTTAATTCAATAACAACGTCACAAGGTCATCTGCTATTCAGGATATCCTGATTGTTTATCATGCTGTGGAATCATACAATATCTAACATGTATATTGTCTGAAAATACAATGGGTTGAAACACGATTGCGCACATTTTTGGTATTTACGTTTGCGCATATATATCATTTGCACACAAAAAGTACTATCTTTGCGCAATTAACGTTTGCACACATTTTTAGTTTAATCTACACTTATTTCATTTGTGACGTACCTCTTCCGTTAGCCAGATATGCAATATATATCTGAGGGTTTTTTTTAAAATTATATATTATTTATTTGTATTTAAAGGGATATTGTCTACCAGCTGGGTAATTTTTTCATACCCAAAATTATTGTCGATTTCCGTACTGACCTTCATAAAATGAAGATTAACACCGAGTTATGCTGCAAAAGATACGATTTTTTGACAAAAAAGACCCAAAACTATCGTTATTAGAATTATTGTCTGGATGACAATATTCAAATCTATTCATATGGCCTTCTATGTGAACACGTCTTGAGCATGCGCACTGTTTAGAAACAATAAACAACATGTGGTTCTTGGGCAAAAGAGAAACTGTCAACGCGTGGAAGAAAGCGGACTTTGACGGATTCCGAGATAAAGAGGAATAGAAGTGAAGTATCTTCCAAATGGAACAAATGCAGGATAAATGTAAGGGATCAGTTGGACCGTTGCCGTTGGATGGAGCGAACTCAAGGAAGTGCTACGCGTCAAATCTCACGCTGAAGTGGCAAAGATTTTGCTTGATTATTGTTGATAGGTAAGCCGAGCATGTTGCCTTCTTTTCTCAATCGTTTTTCATATTTTATGAATTTATGATGATGCCTATGATCATTTTCGGTAGATATTAATCAATATAGGTAATTTTGCACCGGGCAACAGCAAATTATTGTCAATGAGTATCATAAAACGGCCGTATTTGCGAGGTAAACAAACACACATTTTAGGAGGCCAGCAAAGGGGAAATGGGAGTGCAAAAATGATACCAATGGCAATGCAGTTTATTATTATCAATTTAAAAAAAAATATCGAATCAATTCATTTTTAATGCAAGAATTAAAACTGTACATGGCTTAATGAAAACCCTATAAAGTTCTTTTTATTCAAGCAAATTTATTTCTTTGATATACAGCATATAATTAGGCTTTTAATTTTATCAAATTTCAACAACTTGGACATGAAACTTAGTTTTGGGAACCAAAAGTATATACCTTACTTTCTGCGAATTATCACTATAATGGAAAATCAGTATGTATTTTTCAAATAAAAGCTTTCTATTTAAAGAAGCTTCATTTCAATTGCACTTTTAGTTTGGATCCTGTAAGTATAATATATAATTATAAACAAGGTTTTGAAGAAATGATATGAATATCCATTGAAATTTTCAAGTTTCAGAACTTTTTTTATATATGACTACAAAATTTTACTGAAAATTTCAGAAATGTCCTAAAATGCATATTTTAGACCATGGCTAAATGAAAATCATTTTCAATTCCTTTATGCAAACAAGTTTATATCTTGGTTACTGGAAATACATTACATAAATAAGGTTAAAAGTACTTTTCAACAAGTTTGAACATAGAACTTTGTTATGGGAGCCAAAATTATATCTTCCTGTCTATGAATTATCACCATAGTGGAAAATCAGTATGTATCTTTTATATAAAAAGCTTTCCATTTAAATAAGTGTCATTTCAGTAGCATTTTTAGTTTGGATCCTGTAAGTATGATACATAAACAAGGTTTTTAAAAAATAATATGAAGATCCATAGAAATTTGCAAGTTTCAGAAACTTTTCTATATATGTGACTATAAAATTTTACTGAAATGTCCTGAACTGCATATTTTAGACTATGACTAAATGAAAACCGTTTTCAATTTCCTTATTCAAACCAAGTTTATTTCTTGACTATTCTAAAAACATTACATTAACTAGTTTTTTTACTACATTTCAACAATTTTGGACATAATTTTTAGTTCAGGGAGCCAAAATTATACTTTACTATCTTAGAATTATCAACATAGACATGATAGAGGGAAATCAATATGTATTTTTCATATAAAGGCTTTCTATTTAAAGAAATGTCATTTGAACTGCTTTTTATCCCCTCGCCAACGAAGTTGCGAAGGGATATAGTAACGCTACCGTCCGTCCGTCACATCCTTGTGAACACTCTAGAATCAACACCCTTCAATGGATTTTGACCAAACGTGGTACATACTTAGTCCTGAAGAGAATCTGGAACCCTATTGATTTTCAAGGTCATATGTCAAAGATCAAGGTCACAGGCTCAAATGTTTACTGCATAACATCCTTGTGAACACTAGAATCAACATCCTTCAATGGATTTTTGACAAAACTTGGTACATACTTAGTCCTTAAGATAACCGAAACCCTATTGATTTTCAAGGTCAAAGGTCAAGATAACCGAGTCAAAATGTTACCACGTACCATCCTTGTGAACACTCTAGAATCAACATCCTTCAATGGATTTTGACCAAACTTGGTACATACTTAGTCCTTAAGAGAATCTGGAACTCTATTGATTTTCAAAATCAAAGGTCAAGGTCACCGGGTCAAATTTTTAGGCGAGGGGATACGCCACGCTTTGCCCTTGTTTACTTTGGATCTTGTAAGTATGATTTATAAACAAGATTTTTAAGAAATAATGTGAAGATCCATAGCAATTTGCATGTTTCACAGTGTGTGAATTTAACAGAAGACCGATGGCCCATGTCTGTGTTAAAATCATGCAGGTTTTTGTAAAATTATCTTAATTTTTAGGCAAATTACGACAAAAACTGGTAATTTCAGACAAATGTGATTTTGTAGTGATTGATATTTGTACTTTTGATTTAGATATTCTGACCAAGGTATTTCTAGAGTAGAAGAAATGAGCAGCCATCACATTTCAACGAAACAGATGAAACTGGAGAAATCGAGTTCATTTGTGAACCCATTTGAGTATGTTCATTTTGTTAAAGATTAGACATATTCTACATTATGTTTAACCATTTAACTTGAAGGGAGGGGGGGGGTTATGGTTTTTTGTTTCGTTCAGAATTTTTTTTTCGGACAACACGAGAGTTAGAATATATATTTTTTTTTTGTCGCACAAAGCGCAAATTTTTTTTCCAGAATTCCACATTAGGTTATATGACAAAAACTCTGAATCAGATTATTTTTTTTTTCCTCCACCAAAATCAGAATATTTTTTTCAGCAACATTGGGAATCAGAATATTTTTTTAGAAAAAAACCATAACCCCCCCCTTCAAGTTAAATGGTCGTTCCCTTATTGGTAACATTGTCAATATTGTTCAACACAGTCACTTGTATAACAGTTTCTTATTAATTATTGTGGCTTGCATAGTGATACTACTAGTAGCTATATTATATAGGGATCATGTTGGCTTCTGCGTCATTGTTACATTTTCATCAATCCACAAGCTGAAATGGCCAGTCCTCCTTAGCTACTTACGGGCAGACATGGGGTAATCGTAATTTGTAATTGTAATCAGTTGTAATCGATTACATTTTTTCATGTAATCGGATGTAATCTGTAATCGGCCATTTTTTAGATTACATGTAATCGTAATGTAATCGATTACATTCATTTTGACCCTGTAATCATGATTACTTTCTGATTACATTTAGATTACTTTTCATCATTTTGACTTATTTTTTCTTAACTGAAACATATACATGTATCTCCTTAGATATTTAATGTATGATTTATGTAAATGAATTTTCTTCATGGAATTTATTTAACAAATAATGTGGAATGGTTTACTAGAAAACATATAAAGTTTATTGACATCTAAATAAAAAAATATGTTATGAAATTTAAAAAAAAAAATCTTAAAATAAAGTGGCAATCACAACATGATCATATGATAAATATTAAGTATGGCTTCAAAGACTTGATATCCAAACAAATAATATCTCAATTTCAATGGGGTTTACAAATTTCAGTGAAAACAGCTCTAAAATTTTAAATTATATTTTATTAAACCTATTTACATAAATTAAAGATTTAGTTTTCATATTTAGACTGAGAAATTATGCATATTTTTAAGCAAATGTTTAGAATCAGAATGACTTGGGTTTTTTTATCTTCTGAATTATATATCAAGGACACCCATGTAAATGGTGTGAAATTTAGTAATGATGCATAATTTGGTGTCATAAATAAGACCTTAATTACAAATTTTATCTGTGGCTCAGGTTAACTGCTAGTTTATTATCCACAATAAACTATTGACAGGATATTTGAAATTATTTGATATATATTATTAAAATGTGCAAATGTATTATAATATTTACTAATAGTATAAGATGGAATGAATATTGGTCATAGTAATAAGACACAACTTATTTTATGAAAAAAGGAAAATGAGAATTGCTATTTATAATTTACAACGTAAATGATATATTTATTAATTAACCATAAAATTTTATCTTATAATGGGTAATTATAAAATTATAAACTCGGCCAATATAAAAAAACTAAGCCAATATCAATATTGGTTTAGTTTTTTTATATTGGCCGAGTTTATGATTTTATATTGTAAAGACAGTTTAGGTTGTATTGACAACAATAATATAGAGTTAATTAATAATGTATCTTATTGCATGTAATGATCACATTAAAACTGAATTGTAATTCATTGTTCTGAGTAAGAAATACATTAAAAAAGGAGATATTGGATAGATGCATATGAGACAAAATTATAACATAAAACACTAATATTGGTTGTCATAACATTAAATGTAATCAGTAATGTAATCGATTACATTTACAAAGTAATTGTAATTTAATCGATTACATTTGAAAATTGATGTAATCGTAATGTAATGTAATCATGAAAATTGCAAAGTAATTGTAATGTAATCGATTACATTTGAAAGTAATTGACCCCAAGTCTGCTTACGGGAATGAAACCAAACTGGGACAGAATTGATGCACATCTGGCGCACCAAATGTTTTCCTGGAACTTTGATGTAATTTTGTCTCTTTATATTGGGTTGTGTAGATGTGTGCTGGATACATGTATATAGATTTAATATTATTTTGAAAAGCTTTTTCATTATACAGCTGCACATCAGAACCATATAACAAAATTTGTTTCGATATTATACACATACACTGTAATAAACAATTATTTTTTATTCTTACAGTCTCTCAATAGATATTACTGAAGAGGGCAGTGATGATTCTGACGATGATGAAGATTTTGAACCTAGCCTCAACTTCACTCTAAGGTTTGTCATGTTAATTTCATATGTTTCAGTTGTAACTTACATACTTGAAATTTTGTCCTAATAACAGAACCATGCATGATCATATGTCATAGGAGCTTTATTATACCCCCACTCCACTGGAAAGGGGGGGGGGGTATACTGTTTTACCTCTGTCCGTCCGTTCGTCCCAAGATGTTCATAACATTTTTCTCAGTAATTATTAATGGCAGCAATCTGATATTTGATCATAGGCTTCAGAAGGGTCAATCGAAAGTCGCAAACCTGCTGCGTTGTCCATGGTCAAGTTCGGTAGAAGTCCCATCCGATGAAGGGAAAGACATCAACAACAAATGAAGATCAGTTCTGATTTGGGTAACAGACACCCTGTAACCATTGACCAGCTCGTGATGCCTGCCGTAGAACTTCTTGAGGGATGACCACAACCTAAAATCTGTCTACAAATCACTCAAATCCTTCATAAAGTGAACTTGTAATGATATGTGTAGTTGCTCATTCACTATACATTCGAGATATTCATCTTGAATTGAAAGTTAGGGCTCCATAGATCATAATCTCAATTCTATTGTTTTATTCTTGTGAATTACATTGTATGTATTTTTCTACTTCAGGTGGCAGAGAAGTTACAACAAAAAGACAGCTAAGATGGTCTGTGCAGCCTGTTAAAGCTGACAAGTCATATTCCTATGTTCCAAGACTATTAAGGGTCATCATTTGTATGAGACTGCAAGATAATGAAGGAATGAATTAACGTGTGCAGTTGGAAGTAGATGATCCCAGAAGAATCTCGGTCCATCTTGCACCAATTCCACAACCTCCAACTCGGGATGATATTGTAGCATCTCAGAAATCCAGATTTGAAGACCAAGACAAAACAATTTACTATATTGTCGCATAAAATAAATTTAGATTGTCACTCTTTGTTTTTCCTGGTCTAACAGAAGTTCTGCACATTTAGAGCGGAAAAGTACCCAAGTCAGGATAATGGGCATTACAAATTGTCCAATGCACAATAATGATAGCACTCAGTGTGTTGGTCTAGTTAGTACAAACCAGGACAACTTTTTAGGACCTCACAAGAAACATCTCTGCCAAGTTTGGTTAAATTCTGTTCGGCTGTTCTCAAGAAGAAGATGAAAATGTTGTTTCCCATAGGGTTTCAATGTAAACTTTGACCTCCGCTGGTGGCCATTTTGAATTTTCAAATGGCGCAAACAGTAACAACACATGTTAAAGACATTCATAGAAACATATAAACCAGATTTCAATTCAATCCCTTCAGCGGTTCTTGAGAAGAAGTTTCTTGAAAATCGACCAATCAGAATTTTCAAAGTCACATGGTGGCCATGTTTTTTGACGAATCTGCACAAAAGTATCGACTCTTGTGTAGGACCTCATAGAAAACATCTCTGCCAAGTATGGTTTTGAATTATATAAAAGACTGTCAGTCCATTTTAGAAGAAGTTGTCAGTGCTGATAGAACAAAAAATAATAATAAGATGGCAAAACTTTCAAATTAAATTTACAATTCCAACTGACCAACTTGTGAAATTAACAACTCATTAGGGTTGATTTATTTTTTATTTTTGGTGTTTTAACGCCACTTTCAGCAATATTTCAGCTATATCATGGCGACCAGTTTTAGTGGTGGAGGAAGCCAGAGTACCCGGACAACCACCGACCATAGGGAAGCAAGTGGTAAACTTTATCATTAGGGTATATGGGATAAAATACAAAATATTTTAATTAAATCGTCTTGGAATGAAACCCTTGTATTGTCCATATAGATCAGGATACTTGTCCCTAATTTTCCAAGTACAACAGCTTGGGATCACACGTCTGACCCCAGCTCCAAGTCGGCCATGTGCCCAAATGGTATACTGGCGGTAGGCTGCATACCTATTGGATCTGTTGTAATCCTCTCGAAACATTCTAGCAACCCCCAACACTGCCTCATCAAGGACAATCTGATCAAAGTCCTGTAATAAAGACAAGAGATTTAATAAAAACAGAGTAAAGACAGATGGTTATACATTCATCTAGAAAAATGAGCTCTATTTAAAAAAGAAATATAATTCATTATAAGTGAAATAGTTTGCACAAATTCAGTTTAGAGAAATAAAAAAAAGTCTTATTTTGGAAGGAAAGATTTTCTCGTGGGACTTTCTTATGACCACAGTTTTATTTCTTTTTTTTTGTTGGTATATAGGAGAACCATTTTGGTCTTGCAATTTTTTTTTATCAATTTACCCTTCAAGCTATTCAATTTTAATTTTATATGGTTTTTTTTCCTAAAAAATTATTTTGATTCTGAATCTTGAAGAAAAAATTATTCCAGCACTTCGCCAATCTAATTAAAATTAGATCTACGCACTTGCTCCCTATTTTATATCTAATTATACCCCCGCTCCCCGAAGGGGGAGGGGGGTATACTGTTTTACCTCTGTCCGTCCGTCCTTCCAAAATATTTTTCTCAGCAACTATTGATGGCAGAAATCTGATATTTGGTCACAAGCTTCACATAGGTATGCCATATCGTGGGAAGCGTTTTTGGAACCATCAGATTCCTACTTCCTGTTTGCCGATTTAGTTGGTTTTTATCCACATTGAACATATATGCACATTTTTCTCAACAACTATTGATGGCAGAAATCTGGTATTTGGTCACCCCATATCATGGGAAGTGGCAGGGGTATCATAAGTGAGCATTAGATCACAGTTCACCTTGTTTTAATTAGATTGGCACTTCGCCGGAAAATAAGAAAATATGATTTCTGTGGCGTCTGAAAAAAACATTTCTACGGCGAAAAAACGTGACATAGGCCCCTTCAAGGTAAATGGTCAGTCCCATATTATTTTGCAGCAACTGTCTTGTGGAACTAGAAGTAAGGTCTCTTTTGTTTCTAATCCAGCCCAAATTTCTCTGAAACATTCCAGTCAATTAACAAATAAAACAACACTGGCTACGTCATTCGTTTTCATCAGACATGTATTTCACTGTGTTCTACATGTATGTCTCTGTTTTCATATTGTCGGTAAAACTGGCTAAAATAAATTAATTTAACACGTGTATCAAAATCTCGGGGAACAACTTCATAACTTATAATAAAACTAATTTAGTTATTTTTAACGCCGGCAAAAATTTCCGATCGAAAATACGTAGTTGAGATTGTCCCCATGGGGTGCCTCCTGGCATGTTTTCAATGGTTATCGTGGAAATATCGGCTGAATCTGTTAAGGCATGTAGTTTTCATCAAAGAAAATCTATTCCTGATACAGACATTATTTATTCTACGTCTTTTAGATACAATCGGTTCGCAAATAGCTTTTTTCCTCAACTTTTATAGAAACTTACCTCAATATCCATGCTGCAGCATCCGGGCTACTGACATAAAAATAGATAAATAAATAGAGTTGGCCTCGCCCAGGTCTGTGCATAATTAATTAGCTTCCGGTAACGATGGTCAGCTTTTTTAGTCGAAAACACAACGTTTCGGAGCGTATTCATCAATAATTCGGTGTTTAATCTTCATTTTATGAAGGTCAGTACGGAAATCGACAATAATTTTGGGTATGAAAAAATTACGCAGCTGGTAGACAATATCCCTTTAACATTCATGCATAAAATATGACTATTTTCAAGTTAAACAATTTCGCGTTATCGTCGTGTTACGGATGGAATCTGCAAATTACATTGCCTTTTCATCATGTAGGGCATCCGGCAGAATATCAAGTGCAAAACAATCGATCACATCGAACGAATCTAAATAGCTCAATCCAAAAAATGTTTTAAGCCACTTCATAATATCGGATTCCGGATCCTTGTACTCTTTGCTTAACCCAAGATTTTGTATTTTCCGATACCATGCCTGCCCTAAGTGAAACTGACACGCTTTTATTATTACGTTTGGCCAAACTGAACGCAAGTTGCTTCATGAACGACAATTTCATAATTTAAATACAGCACAACAATTTTCAGATCTACTCCAACATGTGAACACGGATTAACAAGGTGCTGAAACATGTCAACATAGCCGGGTAATCTTACTCTTGTAAGGCAGAAGAAAGAACACACAAGGTATATATTGACCGTTCTTGTAAGCATGGATTGTATAAAGTTGGTAGAAAAGCATAGGGTAATATTTGAAAGTTCCATCTCCAAACAAATGAATGTCAGACTAACTGAGAAATCTAAGAGTTGTCTCTGTTGAACACATCACTATATTCGTTTCGCTGCTGTTAAAGTATAAGTGTAGGAAATACTGTTCACATGAAATATAGAATTTTAAGTGTGTGCAAACGTAGTAAATTATGCAGGTATATTGGAAAGGTAGTGTGCATAAACGTAGTAAATTATGCAGGTATATTGGAAAGGTAGTGTGCACAAACGTAGTAAATTATGCAGGTATATTGGAAAGGTAGTGTGCACAAACGTAGTAAATTATACAGGTATATTGGAAAGGTAGTGTGTGCAAACGCAACACTAAAATACAGGTGAATTGTGCGCAATCTCCTACATGTCTAGAATGTGCGCAAACGCATTGTCACCGTTCAATGCGAATAGATGTCTAACTTTTCTGTAAGTTTCGAAGCGAATGCAAGCATATTTTAGAATGAGACTTTAGTATTGACCAATGTGGTTGGTAGTGCATACATTACAATGATATCAATCGATTTCTTTGTTACATAAAATGAATCTTGAAATATTTTTTTTCATATTTTTAAATAAATATTACAAATAATATTTTAAAGGCAATATACTGATTAAATTGTTAGAATCCACAGTAACAAGTCTAAATGAGACCGCGCCATACACCGCAATTTAACTATACTTAATGGGAAAGTTCTATTCTTTTGTTTGTCAGTCGACAGTGTTTCTAACTCATACAAGCCTATCTCCAACCAATACGGCGTGGGTTCGCACCCGGCTTTCTAAATTACAAAAAGGGTTCACTCGACCAGCAGCCGCAAGTGATAAAGTTTACCAGTTGCTTGTCCATGGTCGGTGGTTTTCTCCGGGTACTCCGGCTTCCTCCACCACTAAAACTGGTCTCCATGATATTGCTGAAATATTGCTGAAAATGGCGTTAAGCACAATAAATCAAATCAAATCAAATCAAAACAAATCGACCAAATAGAACCAAACTTTGCATAATTGTACACCAATTGTGCAAAATTGGCATACATACATACTGAGGTATTAAATCATGAAGTCATTGTCAGAAAAAATGGCGCTCTCGTCAATTGTAAGCTCTATAGACTTACAGGCTGTGATAATATACAAAATGCACTGCTTGGTCTCATATTCACCAAGGTACACTATTTTCTCGAGTAATGGTATAGGGTCAACATATCCTGTATTCGCTTAGACTGCCGACCAGTTGACTTGCGGTATTTAATGGTCTGGAATACCAGTGTCCCTGTTCATGTTGTCGTCGGGTCTGTGATACCGGGTAATGCGTAGTTAGTTGAGTTGAATGTATGGATATTTTATTGGATGGTTAGAGCGAGTGATTAAGTAATTGCTGCTTAACACAATATGAACAATTTTTCAGCTATATCATGGTGAGAACAAGTTACATTTTTCCGCTATTTCATGATGAGAACAAGTTACATTTTCCCGCTATTTCATGGTGAGAACAAGTTACATTTTTCCGCTATTTCATGGTGAGAACAAGTTACATTTTCCCGCTATTTCATGGTGAGAACAAGTTACATTTTTCCGCTATTTCATGGTGAGAACAAGTTACATTTTTCAGCTATATCATGGTGAGAACAAGTTACATTTTTCCGCTATTTCATGGTGAGAACAAGTTACATTTATTCAGCTATATCATGGTGAGAACAAGTTACATTTTTCAGCTATATCATGGTGAGAACAAGTTACATTTATTCAGCTATTTCATGGTGAGAACAAGTTACATTATTCCGCTATTTCATGGTGAGAACAAGTTACATTTCTCAGCTATATCATGGTGAGAACAAGTTACATTTATTCAGCTATATCATGGTGAGAACAAGTTACATTTATTCAGCTATATCATGGTGAGAACAAGTTACATTTTTCCGCTATTTCATGGTGAGAACAAGTTACATTTTTCCGCTATATCATGGTGAGAACAAGTTACATTTATTCAGCTATATCATGGTGAGAACAAGTTACATTTTTCCGCTATTTCATGGTGAGAACAAGTTACATGTTTCAGCTATATCATGGTGAGAACAAGTTACATTTATTCAGCTATATCATGGTGAGAACAAGTTACATTTATTCAGCTATATCATGGTGAGAACAAGTTACATTTATTCAGCTATATCATGGTGAGAACAAGTTACATTTATTCAGCTATATCATGGTGAGAACAAGTTACATTTATTCAGCTATATCATGGTGAGAACAAGTTACATTTATTCAGCTATATCATGGTGAGAACAAGTTACATTTATTCAGCTATATCATGGTGAGAACAAGTTACATTTATTCAGCTATATCATGGTGAGAACAAGTTACATTTATTCAGCTATATCATGGTGAGAACAAGTTACATTTATTCAGCTATATCATGGTGAGAACAAGTTACATTTATTCAGCTATATCATGGTGAGAACAAGTTACATTTATTCAGCTATATCATGGTGAGAACAAGTTACATTTATTCAGCTATATCATGGTGAGAACAAGTTACATTTATTCAGCTATATCATGGTGAGAACAAGTTACATTTATTCAGCTATATCATGGTGAGAACAAGTTACATTTATTCAGCTATATCATGGTGAGAACAAGTTACATTTATTCAGCTATATCATGGTGAGAACAAGTTACATTTATTCAGCTATATCATGGTGAGAACAAGTTACATTTATTCAGCTATATCATGGTGAGAACAAGTTACATTTATTCAGCTATATCATGGTGAGAACAAGTTACATTTATTCAGCTATATCATGGTGAGAACAAGTTACATTTATTCAGCTATATCATGGTGAGAACAAGTTACATTTATTCAGCTATATCATGGTGAGAACAAGTTACATTTATTCAGCTATATCATGGTGAGAACAAGTTACATTTATTCAGCTATATCATGGTGAGAACAAGTTACATTTTTCAGCTATATCATGGTGAGAACAAGTTACATTTATTCAGCTATTTCATGGTGAGAACAAGTTACATTATTCCGCTATTTCATGGTGAGAACAAGTTACATTTCTCAGCTATATCATGGTGAGAACAAGTTACATTTATTCAGCTATATCATGGTGAGAACAAGTTACATTTATTCAGCTATATCATGGTGAGAACAAGTTACATTTTTCCGCTATTTCATGGTGAGAACAAGTTACATTTTTCCGCTATATCATGGTGAGAACAAGTTACATTTATTCAGCTATATCATGGTGAGAACAAGTTACATTTTTCCGCTATTTCATGGTGAGAACAAGTTACATGTTTCAGCTATATCATGGTGAGAACAAGTTACATTTATTCAGCTATATCATGGTGAGAACAAGTTACATTTATTCAGCTATATCATGGTGAGAACAAGTTACATTTATTCAGCTATATCATGGTGAGAACAAGTTACATTTATTCAGCTATATCATGGTGAGAACAAGTTACATTTATTCAGCTATATCATGGTGAGAACAAGTTACATTTATTCAGCTATATCATGGTGAGAACAAGTTACATTTATTCAGCTATATCATGGTGAGAACAAGTTACATTTATTCAGCTATATCATGGTGAGAACAAGTTACATTTATTCAGCTATATCATGGTGAGAACAAGTTACATTTATTCAGCTATATCATGGTGAGAACAAGTTACATTTATTCAGCTATATCATGGTGAGAACAAGTTACATTTATTCAGCTATATCATGGTGAGAACAAGTTACATTTATTCAGCTATATCATGGTGAGAACAAGTTACATTTATTCAGCTATATCATGGTGAGAACAAGTTACATTTATTCAGCTATATCATGGTGAGAACAAGTTACATTTATTCAGCTATATCATGGTGAGAACAAGTTACATTTATTCAGCTATATCATGGTGAGAACAAGTTACATTTATTCAGCTATATCATGGTGAGAACAAGTTACATTTATTCAGCTATATCATGGTGAGAACAAGTTACATTTATTCAGCTATATCATGGTGAGAACAAGTTACATTTATTCAGCTATATCATGGTGAGAACAAGTTACATTTATTCAGCTATATCATGGTGAGAACAAGTTACATTTATTCAGCTATATCATGGTGAGAACAAGTTACATTTATTCAGCTATATCATGGTGAGAACAAGTTACATTTATTCAGCTATATCATGGTGAGAACAAGTTACATTTATTCAGCTATATCATGGTGAGAACAAGTTACATTTATTCAGCTATATCATGGTGAGAACAAGTTACATTTATTCAGCTATATCATGGTGAGAACAAGTTACATTTATTCAGCTATATCATGGTGAGAACAAGTTACATTTATTCAGCTATATCATGGTGAGAACAAGTTACATTTATTCAGCTATATCATGGTGAGAACAAGTTACATTTATTCAGCTATATCATGGTGAGAACAAGTTACATTTATTCAGCTATATCATGGTGAGAACAAGTTACATTTATTCAGCTATATCATGGTGAGAACAAGTTACATTTATTCAGCTATATCATGGTGAGAACAAGTTACATTTATTCAGCTATATCATGGTGAGAACAAGTTACATTTATTCAGCTATATCATGGTGAGAACAAGTTACATTTATTCAGCTATATCATGGTGAGAACAAGTTACATTTATTCAGCTATATCATGGTGAGAACAAGTTACATTTATTCAGCTATATCATGGTGAGAACAAGTTACATTTATTCAGCTATATCATGGTGAGAACAAGTTACATTTATTCAGCTATATCATGGTGAGAACAAGTTACATTTATTCAGCTATATCATGGTGAGAACAAGTTACATTTATTCAGCTATATCATGGTGAGAACAAGTTACATTTATTCAGCTATATCATGGTGAGAACAAGTTACATTTATTCAGCTATATCATGGTGAGAACAAGTTACATTTATTCAGCTATATCATGGTGAGAACAAGTTACATTTATTCAGCTATATCGTGGTGAGAACAAGTTACATTTATTCAGCTATATCATGGTGAGAACAAGTTACATTTATTCAGCTATATCATGGTGAGAACAAGTTACATTTATTCAGCTATATCATGGTGAGAACAAGTTACATTTATTCAGCTATATCATGGTGAGAACAAGTTACATTTATTCAGCTATATCATGGTGAGAACAAGTTACATTTATTCAGCTATATCATGGTGAGAACAAGTTACATTTATTCAGCTATATCATGGTGAGAACAAGTTACATTTATTCAGCTATATCATGGTGAGAACAAGTTACATTTATTCAGCTATATCATGGTGAGAACAAGTTACATTCGAGGAAATGATGATAATGTCCGTTTTGTACTAGACAAACACACTTAGTTGGATTTGTATAGCTCTAGTAGTTCACTGGAATAACAGTCCGCAGGTAGATATGTCACTTGACTAGGATATTCTGATTGCGAGTGAACCAGACTTTCTCTTAATTACTCATTAATGCTGCGGTAGCAGAGAAGCAGCGAATAATACTGATTGTATCGTTTCAACCGAGAGGTGCTCGATCTACCACCTTAGAAGAGAGCACGCTAGCCATTACACCATCGATGCGGTTTATTGGTTGTCAAGAATAGATAATTTTGAATCCGTTGTACACATCCAATGTTCGTACCTGTTACTATCTAGATATCCACCATTGATATTCCGTCATTTAATAATGAAGGTGAACACGAGGATGGGTTCCGTGTTGTGGTTGTTGAGATTGTGGACAATTACTATCAACATTCATTTTCATATAACAGAAAAGCGCTGTGTACACTAAGTTGTATTTAGACCCTATGGTGTTCTTGCTTCCAAGGATATTTAAATTATTTGGTTTTCCAATCTTTTGACTGAGCTTATCCAATGAGGGTTATTCTAGAAACACACCAGTACCGTGCACACTAAATTGGATATCTAAGTTTTTATTGTATTATATGATTCTCATCTGACATAAAGTATGTCAACACAATTGTGTTTACTCCATTACGCTTGATTGAAAATTTATCTAAACTCATGATGAATAGAGTCGACTCTTATCGATCTCGAAGTAGAACGGACTGATGATTTTTCAGCTAAATATCAGAGTATTCAATTTTTTATGCACAAATAAAACTTAAGACTATACGAACATACCTAACTTTTGAATAGAGTTATCTAAAGAAACGACTTAACTTTAGAGAACAGGGGTTTAGGGTAAGGGTTATGGTGTTGAACGCCACTTTCAACAACATTTCAGCTATATCATGGCTGTCAGTTTTATTGGTGGAGGAAACCGGCGTACCCGGAGAAAACCACCAACCTGCCGCAAGTCACCGACAAACTTTATGTTGTATCGAGTACACCTCGCCTGAGTGGGATTCGAATTTACTACGTTAGTGGTAATATACACTGATTGAATAGGTAGTTGTAAATCAACTACCATACGATCACGACCACGACGGCATCTCTTAACTTCCAATGACATCAATTATTTGGCTTTCCAATCTTTTGACTTTGGACGTACATAATGAAGGTTATTGGACGTACATAAATACAGATATAGAGGCAAAACCGATACCCCTAACACACAAATACATGACAACTCACTTTTTTGGCTTGACACAGATCCTTCAATAAAAAGTGGTGGGGTAAAACTAGTTTTATGGGCCCAAGCCTACCCTCTTCGTAAAGTGCTTTCCGCATGTAAGTAAAATACCAACTCTCACACATAAATGGGAGAACATCGAAATACCAACCCTCACACATAATTGGGAGAACATCGCTATTATAACGAACGCTATGTATATATTTAATCCTCGTAACACAGAATGGAGACAAATAATTTGAAGCAAATCAAGCATTATCAAACTAAGAGTGTACACAACATAATATAACATCCGCCGTTCGGGTCTGCGACTGATATTTCGATATTCAAACCTGCCAATAGACTAAATGGTTGTCAAATTAATCTTCAATTCATTTAATGATGAAAAGGACAAATAATGTAACAAAAATAATCCAAAATATTTATTAATAGAAAAAAATATCTAGATATGATCATAATGTTGTTGACAATGTTGGTGGTAGGTTGCCGCAAACAGTTCATGTATAATGATGACGAATGTTCATAATGGTTGTGGCAAGTAATTCATGCATATTCATGACAAATGGTGTGGCAAACAGTTCATATAGATTCAAGAGAATGTTCAAATTGCGTTAAAATAAAAATATAAAAATATTTTAATGGTCCTAATATCCAGTTTAATTTGATGTGCTAAAACTTCTTGTTCACATTCAATAAAACATTAACAACAAAACTATAGATAATGATATATATAAAACACTTTTGTTATATATTAGACCATAACCTTTAGAACAAGTAACATACGGGTTAGTCACTCTACGATCACAATTATCTGAATATCGTCCTACACACGAGGCATACTGCATCACGTGACCAACATAATGTTGTTCTTTTACACCGTGTATTAAATGTGACATTGGACCACTGGCATATATAGGAACATCTTCTCCACCATGAGATTCTGATGCCACAGGAACGGCACTTTGTTGTACATACGTGATTGATTCTGAAAATAGAACGTTATACTGTTTCTCATATCTCTATATGTTTTAGTTGTTTCATATTGTTTTATCTTTACGACGTACATGTATATAAAAACAAAAAAATATTACACAATCAGAACAGTTCGGGGATCTAATAAAAAGAACATAGAAACATAGGCAAAAGTGATACTCCTATCACACAAATATTTGATGGTTCACCTTCCTGTTTGGCTTGGTACAGGCATTTCAATAACAAGTTGCCAGGTTAACCTATTGTTATGGACCCACAACCTTACTCTTAGTGAAATGATTCGGTCATGCAAGTGTTTTCCAGATGTGTTCAGTCGTAATAAAACGCCTTCTGACTTAGTGTTCTGACATTCTTTGTAAAGCTGTATATCAACCCCTGAGTATGATGACAATATTTCGCTAAATTACATTTCAAATAAATTGACGATAAATATTATACAAATATTCCATGTGATTGTGGTCAATATACAAGAATATTTTCCCGAGGTACCTTGAATTGCATGGATGTGTTATATTGCCCGACGCCAACGGCGGAGGGTAATATAACACATCCATGCAATTCAATTAAGGTACCGAGAGAAAATGTTCTTGTAATTAACCACAGTCACATCGAATATTTGTTATATTATATTTTAATAGTAAAATAATTAATCAAAACTAAAAAAAGTATTTATAAGTGTAAGTTGACATACTAAATGAGACAAACAGCAAGAAATTTCAAGTAATCTAATAGTTCTGATAATAAGCATTAACAATGCATGTGCTGTTATTAAAATTAAACCGGAAATCGTCACCGGGCAATATAACTCACGCACGGGAATTTCAAACGTTATATTTCCTGGTGGGCTTGGCAAGTGAAGCTAGAACAGAAAAAAATAGCGAAAAATGTTGAATCAGTCTAATATTAAAAGAAATGTAGTTCTAAAATATAATACAAAACAATACTTACCAGTATCAACATTTGTTAGATTTTCTCTACTTCGTACTTATCAGTATCAACATTTGTTAGATGTTGTCTACTTCATACTTACCAGTGTCAACATTTGTTAGATTTTGTCTACTTCGTACTTACCAGCATCAACAATTGTTAGAATTTCTCTACTTCGTACTTACCAGCATCAACATTTGCTAGATTTTGTCTACTTCGTACTTACCAGTATCAACATTTGTTAGATTTTCTCTTCTTCGTACTTACCAGCATCAACATTTGCTAGATTTTGTCTACTTCGTACATACAAGTATCAACATTTGTTAGATTTTCTCTACTTCGTACTTACCAGTATCAACATTTGTTAGATTTTCTCTACTTCATACGTACCAGTATCAACATTTGTTAGATTTTGTCTACTTCGTACTTACCAGTATCAACATTTGTTAGATTTTCTCTACTTCATACGTACCAGTATCAACATTTGTTAGATTTTGTCTACTTCGTACTTACCAGTATCAACATTTGTTAGAATTTGTCTACTTCGTACTTACCAGTATCAACATTTGTTAGATTTTCTCTACTTCGTACTTACCAGTATCAACATTTGTTAGATTTTCTCTTCTTCATACTTACCAGCATCAACATTTGCTAGATTTTGTCTACTTCGTATTTACCAGTATCAACATTTGTTAGATTTTCTCTACTTCGTACTTACCAGTATCAACATTTGTTAGATATTCTCTACTTCGTACTTACCAGTATCAACATTTGTTAGATTTTGTCTACTTCGAACTTACCAGTATCAACATTTGTTAGATTTTTCTACTTCGTACTTACCAGTATCAACATTTGTTAGATTTTCTCTACTTCATACTTACCAGTATCAACATTTGTTAGATTTTCTCTACTTCGTACTTACCAGTATCAACATTTGTTAAATTTTCTCTACTTCGTATTTACCAGTATCAACATTTGTTAGATTTTGTCTACTTCGTACTTACCAGTACCAACATTTGTTAGATTTTCTCTACTTCGTACTTACCAGTATCAACATTTGTTAGATTTTCTCTACTTCGTACTTACCAGTATCAACATTTGTTAGATTTTTTCTACTTCATACTTACCAGTATCAACATTTGTTAGATTTTCTCTACTTCATACTTACCAGTATCAACATTGGTTAAGTTTTCTCTATTTCGTACTTACCAGTATCAACATTTGTTAGATTTTCTCTACTTCGTACTTACCAGTATCAACATTTGTTAGATTTTTTCTACTTCGTACTTACCATTCAGTATCAACATATTTGTTAGATTTTCTCTACTTCGTAGTTACCAGTATCAACATTTGTTAGATTTTCTCTACTTCGTACTTACCAGTATCAACATTTGTTATATTTTCTCTACTTCGTACTTACCAGTATCAACATTTGTTTGATTTTCTCTACTTCGTATTTACCAGTATCAACATTTGCTAGATTTTCTCTACTTCGTACTTACCAGTATCAACATTTGCTAGATTTTTTCTACTTCGTACTTACCAGTATCAACATTTGCTAGATTTTTTCTACTTCGTACTTACCAGTATCAACATTTGTTAGATTTTCTCTACTTCGTACTTACCAGTATCAACATTTGTTTGATTTTCTCTACTTTTTATTTACCAGTATTAACATTTGCTAGATTTTCTCTACTTCGTACTTACCAGTATCAACATTTGCTAGATTTTCTCTACTTCGTACTTACCAGTATCAACATTTGTTAGATTTTCTCTACTTCGTAGTTACCAGTATCAACATTTGCTAGATTTTCTCTACTTCGTACTTACCAGTATCAACATTTGCTAGATTTTTTCTACTTCGTACTTACCAGTATCAACATTTGTTAGATTTTCTCTACTTCGTACTTACCAGTATCAACATTTGTTTGATTTTCTCTACTTCGTATTTACCAGTATCAACATTTGCTAGATTTTCTCTACTTCGTACTTACCAGTATCTACATTTGCTAGATTTTTTCTACTTCGTACTTACCAGTATCAACATTTGTTAGATTTTCTCTACTTCGTAGTTACCAGTATCAACATTTGTTAGATTTTCTCTACTTCGTACTTACCAGTATCAACATTTGTTTGATTTTCTCTACTTCGTATTTACCAGTATCAACATTTGCTAGATTTTCTCTACTTCATACTTACCAGTATCAACATTTGCTAGATTTTCTCTACTTCGTATTTACCAGTATCAACATTTGCTAGATTTTCTCTACTTCATACTTACCAGTATCAACATTTGCTAGATTTTTTCTACTTCGTACTTACCAGTATCAACATTTGTTTGATTTTCTCTACTTCTTATTTACCAGTATCAACATTTCCTAGATTTTCTCTACTTCGTACTTACCAGTATCAACATTTGTTAGATTTTCTCTACTTCGTACTTACCAGTATCAACATTTGTTAGATTTTCTCTACTTCATACTTACCAGTATCAACATTTGTTAGATTTTGTCTACTTCGTACTTACCAGTATCAACATTTGTTAGATTTTGTCTACTTCGTACTTACCATGCAGTATCAACATATTTGTTAGATTTTCTCTACTTCGTAGTTACCAGTATCAACATTTGTTAGATTTTCTCTACTTCGTACTTACCAGTATCAACATTTCCTAGATTTTTTCTACTTCGTACTTACCAGTATCAACATTTGCTAGATTTTTTCTACTTCGTACTTACCAGTATCAACATTTGTTAGATTTTCTCTACTTCGTAGCTACCAGTATCAACATTTGTTAGATTTTCTCTACTTCGTACTTACCAGTATCAACATTTGCTAGATTTTCTCTACTTCGTATTTACCAGTATCAACATTTCCTAGATTTTCTCTACTTCGTACTTACCAGTATCAACATTTGCTAGATTTTTTCTACTTCATACTTACCAGTATCAACATTTGCTAGATTTTCTCTACTTCATACTTACCAGTATCAACATTTGTTAGATTTTCTCTACTTCATACTTACCAGTATCAACATTTGCTAGATTTTCTCTACTTCATACCTACCAGTATCAACATTTGCTATATTTTTTCTACTTCGTACTTACCAGTATCAACATTTGTTTGATTTTCTCTACTTCGTATTTACCAGTATCAACATTTGCTAGATTTTCTCTACTTCGTACTTACCAGTATCAACATTTGCTAGATTTTTTTCTACTTCGTACTTACCAGTATCAACATTTGTTAGATTTTCTCTACTTCGTACTTACCAGTATCAACATTTGTTTGATTTTCTCTACTTCGTAGTTACCAGTATCAACATTTGTTAGATTTTCTCTACTTCGTACTTACCAGTATCAACATTTGTTTGATGTTCTCTACTTCGTATTTACCAGTATCAACATTTGCTAGATTTTCTCTACTTCATACTTACCAGTATCAACATTTGCTAGATTTTCTCTACTTCGTATTTACCAGTATCAACATTTGCTAGATTTTCTCTACTTCGTACTTACCAGTATCAACATTTGCTAGATTTTTTCTACTTCGTACTTACCAGTATCAACATTTGTTTGATTTTCTCTACTTCTTATTTACCAGTATCAACATTTGCTAGATTTTCTCTACTTCGTAGTTACCAGTATCAACATTTGTTAGATTTTCTCTACTTCGTACTTACCAGTATCAACATTTGTTAGATTTTCTCTACTTCATACTTACCAGTATCAACATTTGTTAGATTTTGTCTACTTCGTACTTACCAGTATCAACATATTTGTTAGATTTTCTCTACTTCGTAGTTACCAGTATCAACATTTGCTAAGTTTTCTCTACTTCGTACTTACCAGTATCAACATTTGTTAGATTTTCTCTACTTCGTACTTACCAGTATCAACATTTGTTAGATTTTGTCTACTTCGTACTTACCATGCAGTATCAACATATTTGTTAGATTTTCTCTACTTCGTAGTTACCAGTATCAACATTTGTTAGATTTTCTCTACTTCGTACTTACCAGTATCAATATTTGTTAGATTTTCTCTACTTCGTACTTACCAGTATCAACATTTGTTTGATTTTCTCTACTTCGTATTTACCAGTATCAACATTTGCTAGATTTTCTCTACTTCGTACTTACCAGTATCAACATTTGCTAGATTTTTTCTACTTCGTACTTACCAGTATCAACATTTGCTAGATTTTTTCTACTTCGTACTTACCAGTATCAACATTTGCTAGATTTTCTCTACTTCATACTTACCAGTATCAACATTTGCTAGATTTTCTCTACTTCGTAGTTACCAGTATCAACATTTGTTAGATTTTCTCTACTTCGTACTTACCAGTATCAATATTTGTTAGATTTTCTCTACTTCGTACTTACCAGTATCAACATTTGTTTGATTTTCTCTACTTCGTATTTACCAGTATCAACATTTGCTAGATTTTCTCTACTTCGTACTTACCAGTATCAACATTTGCTAGATTTTTTCTACTTCGTACTTACCAGTATCAACATTTGTTAGATTTTCTCTACTTCGTAGCTACCAGTATCAACATTTGTTAGATTTTCTCTACTTCGTACTTACCAGTATCAACATTTGCTAGATTTTCTCTACTTCGTATTTACCAGTATCAACATTTGCTAGATTTTCTCTACTTCGTACTTACCAGTATCAACATTTGCTAGATTTTTTCTACTTCATACTTACCAGTATCAACATTTGCTAGATTTTCTCTACTTCATACTTACCAGTATCAACATTTGTTAGATTTTCTCTACTTCATACTTACCAGTATCAACATTTGCTAGATTTTCTCTACTTCATACTTACCAGTATCAACATTTGCTATATTTTTTCTACTTCGTACTTACCAGTATCAACATTTGTTTGATTTTCTCTACTTCGTATTTACCAGTATCAACATTTGCTAGATTTTCTCTACTTCGTACTTACCAGTATCAACATTTGCTAGATTTTTTCTACTTCGTACTTACCAGTATCAACATTTGTTAGATTTTCTCTACTTCGTACTTACCAGTATCAACATTTGTTAGATTTTCTCTACTTTTTATTTACCAGTATCAACATTTGCTAGATTTTCTCTACTTCGTACTTACCAGTATCAACATTTGCTAGATTTTTTCTACTTCGTACTTACCAGTATCAACATTTGTTAGATTTTCTCTACTTCGTAGTTACCAGTATCAACATTTGCTAGATTTTCTCTACTTCGTACTTACCAGTATCAACATTTGCTAGATTTTTTCTACTTCGTACTTACCAGTATCAACATTTGCTAGATTTTCTCTACTTCATACTTACCAGTATCAACATTTGCTAGATTTTCTCTACTTCATACTTACCAGTATCAACATTTGCTAGATTTTCTCTACTTCATACTTACCAGTATCAACATTTGTTAGATTTTCTCTACTTCCAGCCAAGTTATATCCAGGTCCGTTGCCATAAGATAGTGTTGTATATGGTAGATTATCCAAAGAAGGTTCATATTGTAATGGATGAGCAAGACCTGACAAAAATAAAAATGTTATTTTCTTTTCACAAAAAAAATAAATAAAAACTTAGATATCAATTTAAAGCGCACGACACCTTTCTGAAATAATCTTCATCAAGTATGCTCAAAGTCGAAAGGTTGGAAAGCCAAATATTAGTGTACATGTTTTAGACAGATGGAAAACACTAATGAAATATTTAACCCAGACAGATTCCATTTAACTTTATTTTTTCGTGGATATGATGATAGCATACATGTATTGTATATATCATAATGAAATATAAGTTAAGTATTTTAGACATGAATAAATGAGTCTTTTATTATTTTTTGGAAATTGACAACAGGACATGTTGAATTCTCCAACTCATAAGGAATCAATGATCCGTTTTTGAAAAGAAAAGACTTGCTATAATATGTTGCAGAAGATTACATTTTTATATGTATCTTTATCTAGTCTCACAGATTTAGTTGTAAATTTGTTTTAGTTGACTTTTTTGTTCGTATTGTTGTTTGTTTTGTATTGGTTATCGTCCTGTTGTTGAAACACCCCCCACTTGTGAATTAATTCGGGGTTCGACAATTTCCTGCATGCATTTGGCATCTGTTTTCTCTTCTCTATATCGTCGCTTTGTAAGATTATTAACGTCTGACATTGGGTCGTCCTCCAGAGGGATTATGATTTTGCATCAGTATTTGCACATATTTACATTGGGGCGGATTCACAACTCAATGGGGCATCAAAAAATGTATCAATGGGGTGGATGAAAAGTATACAATTGGGCGGATTTAAAAATGTATAAATTGGGTGGAATGTCGGAAGTTCTTTGTCTTATATATATGGATAGTTGTCTTGTGAGCATTTAATCTATAAGTCTTTATCTACCATGCGTTGTCTTGTGAGCATTTAATCTATAAGTTTTTATCTACCATGTGTTGTCTTGTGAGCATTTAATCTATAAGTCTTTATCTACCAGAGCATTTAATATATAAGTCTTTATTTACCATCGTTATATTATAATATTGTTTCGCCCCAATGTATGTTAGCCAGCATTTGTGTTGCTTTGCGTCCAGATTTAAATTTCGTCTTGCAGGAATATCTACATTGAATGCAATACAATAAAATGTACTTCATACCTAAAATATCATTTCCTCTATATGGGTATCCGCCTACATTAAACACGTGTGAATGATCAGCTGTCACTATAATTAATGTGTCCTCCTCATTGGTCAGTTCTTTTGCTTTTATTACCGCAGACTCCATAGACAGCGTTTCTATCAACGCCTTTTTAGCTGTGGTATCATGATGGCCGTGGTCAATACGAGCTCCTGAATGACAAAGACAAACATGATACACTCGGAATTAATGTAGGGTTAGGGTGTTTAACGTCACTTTCAACAATATTTCAGTTATGTCGTGGCGGTCAGTTTTATTGGTGGAAGAAACCCGAGAAAACCATTGACCTGTCAAAATTCACTGACAAATTTTATCACACAATCGTGATAATGTTGTACCCGAGTACACCTCGACATGAACGTGAGTCAAACTCACAACTTTAGTGGTGATATGTACTAATTGCATGGGTAGTTGTAAATCCTACTTACCATACGATCAAGGGAAAAAAAACATCTAATAGAATACTTTTTAATACCGTATTCTGATTGCCTTTTCTATGACTTTAAGCAGATTTTAGCTTCTTGGAATATAGCGGAATGAAAAAAACCTGTTTATTGTGGGGATAAACGAATATATTAACAAACCTTCAACCATAAGGAAAAATCCTTTAGAATTCTTTTTTAATATTTTGATTGCTTTCTCTGTCATTTCTGTTAAACTTGGTTCACCATTGCTACTTTGGTCACGCTCGACTTCATATTGCATATGACCGGATTGAAAAAGCCCTGGAATAAATTGAAATGAAAAAGATTATACAAAGAGGGAATTGCTATGAATATGATTTATATGTAATTTGTACTATATAACTATTCAAGTGCAATGCAAGGGTCCTCGATTACTTTAATAGTTAAGAATATTCTTCCTCTATTTGTATGGTTAGGGTTATGGTGTTTAACACCACTTTCAACAATATTTCAGTTATATGGTGGCGGTCAGTTTTATTGGTGGAGGGAACCAGAGTGCCCGGAGAAAACCACTGACCTGCAACAAGTCACAGACAAACTTTCGAGTACACTAAGCCATCAACGTGATTCGAACTTAAGTGGTAATAGGCACTGATTATACAGGTCGTTGTAAATCCAACTACCATACGATCACGACCACGAAGGTCCTTCCTCCATTTGTAAGCATTTCCTTTTAAGAACACATGTTCTCACATCCTTACAATTTAGTTAGACAACCTTCAAAAAATGTGATTGAACAAGAGAACTAAGTGAATAAAATGAAGAAAAAAATATCACACTGTCGGAACATTTCAAAATATCACACTGTCGGAACACTTCAAAATATCACACTGTCGGAACATTTCAAAATATCACACTGTCGGAACATTTCAAAATATCACACTGTCGGAACATTTCCACAATTTATAGAAAAGGCGTAAAAAAGAGGAAAAATAAATACGTCTAACACACAAATATATGATCGTTCACTTTCCTGTCTTGGTACATGAGTTTATGAATGAATAAATCTTACAGACCAAACAACGTACACACAATGATGTGCAGATAACTTATTTCCCTGAGCTACCTATGTTAATTTCATTTGTTATTACAGGAAGTTTTATTCAAAAATATACAAGGTAGATAACAGATAGAGAAATTACACTTCTAAACGTAATTTTTTAATTATGTATCCTACACCCCCTTATATTTCGGTCTTGATTAGGTTCAACGCTTTTTCAATCGCGAGTATGAAGTGGGTAACATACCTAACTGTGAGGATGAGAATGGGGTATCATGTGAAACCATTCACGGTAAATAGTTGCTCAAAATAACTGATAACGACAGTTAACCATAAATCATCTTTCAATTTGATGCTAGCGGTAGTTAAAAACCCAGGATTTGATGAATCATGACGAAGCATTAGGTACAAATGACACTAATTGTGATGTAACAAGGTTTTATTCTGTTTGACAGTAAATGATATTCTAACTCTCAAATATCTCGTATCTTTTGTATATATTTTTCACTAAAAAAAAAATGGGGAAAAGGATAATAATATTTTGTTTTTGTCGCTTTAATAATTTGGATAGTTCAATATATAATAAAGCATAAAAATTAAAAACATAAAACATTTGCTTAAAATTATCTAAATGTATATACCTAATACATAATCAGTTGTTGCGGGGTCTATGGCATCGAATTCTCCCTTATTAGACACATATTTATACTTCCGGCTCTTGTTATACTGCATGGTTTGCCATTCCTTTGAAGTAAATATTCTATAGCTAGTAAATGTAAGGGGTAACGTGTTTAACGCCACTTTCAGCAATATTTCAGTTATATCGTGGCGGTCAGTTTTATTGGTGGAGGAAACCGGAGTACTCGGAGAAAACAACCCAACTGTCGCAAGCCACTGACAAACTTTATCACATAATGTTGTATCCAGTAAATTTCGGGATAATGTCATTACTCCGACACTCAATATTCCGACAGTCATTACTCCGACACTCAATACTCCGACAGTCATTACTCCGACAATCATTACTCCGACTCTTAATACTTCGACAGTGACCGATAATCTTTGCAATTCTGGCGCTTTTAACAATCCAAATGCAGTACGGGACTGCCCATTTAACTTGAAAGGGGCATGGTTTTTATCCCGGAGTCGGAAGTTTTTTTCGTATGCAGCTCTATTGTTTTTAAAGCTTTTCAGCGCGGCCCAACAAAATATTTTTTACAAAACTTGAAAAGAAAATATTATTTCATGTAGATCTAATAAAAAGGCTTTCTGTGATTAGTTTGTTTCTTCGATTCCTGTCATATTTTCCTCAAAATTCAGGATAGCAAAAATACATGGCCTATATGTATACCTTTTCAAGTTATTAAGTCGTCTCATAGTTGAGCGACACCTACCTACCATTGCATCAGATGCGTACGGAATTGGGTTTGTTGAAGAGACCAATACTGTGGATGCGTTGCAAAAGTTTCAGACAGAAATTTCTTCACTTGCATTCGGTCGAACTCGTTGGGCTCGTAATTTTGTGTGATTTTTCCCCTTTAGATTGTTGTCTGTGCTCCCCGGGTTTGTATATAAGAGGCCAAGATTGGATTTGGTTTTTTGCTGTTGTTGTTATTTCCCTTCACTTCTTTATTGACTCCGCACAGGACACTTGTAAACACACATAAAATTAACAAATGTGCCAAGTTAGGTAGTATTCTGTTGGGTGTTTCTCGAGAAGATGATGAAAATATTGTTTCCCATAGAGTTTCAATACAATTTTGACCTTCACAAGTGGTCATTTTTAAATTCGTAAATGGCCCAAAAAGTATCAAAACTTGTTAAGGACCTTCATAGAAACATTCACACCAAATTTCATTCAAATCCGTTTAGTGGTTCTCAAGAAGAAGATTCCTGAAATATACCCTTATATATCGACCTGATTCAATATGGAGATGATGTGATGGTATTCGAAATTTTGCTAGGTTTCTCTTAAAGTAATTCTGAGTTTAGGAGAAACATCAAAGAAAGATAGATTTCTCTTCCATAAACAGTTTTAAATTTTACATAAGTTCTCAATTTACCATCAGAACATTTGTTCCTATCTAGGGCCCATTGATGCCTATGTGTTTCTAGAAGTATTTTCTTGACTGTTTGTTTTGAAGCTTTTTGATTAGTTGACAGTTGTTTAAGCTTAGGAATGTTATTCAAAATTTGTTGTAAAGCACCATACCAAGAGGATATCCGGTGTTCATATAATTTTCTGGAATGTGTGTATGCATCCTTCAACAAGGGAAAAGTGTCCAAAGTTTCTAATAAAAAGTTCCCATATTTCAGAGCAATATAGTAAAACATGTTAAATGGTATGGTCAAAAACATATATGTCCTAAGCGACGTCGCTAAGTAAACATTGACGCGCAGGAACACTGAAAACATAGTTCATCTAAATTTTCGACTATATCTTTTATTTTCGTCAATGAAATAAATATAATAATCAATTGCACGTCGTGAATATTGAATATATGATCACTCGTGCCGAAACGCATTTAGATTAAACTCGTGCGCGTAGCAAGTTCCGCACACTCGTTTAATCTGATGCGTTTTGCGGCACTCATGATCATATTTTCAATATTCACTCCGTGCAATTATCCTATAGTTGTTTGGAGTTGCGATTAGATAGGATATGATGATACAGTCCGGGATGCATGGTCGGAGTATTAATGAGTGTCGGAGTAATGACTGTCGGAGTTATGAGTGTCGGAGAAATAACTGTCGGAGTTATGACTGTCGGAGTAATGAGACGACCCCTAAATTTCGCCTCAGCTCGTGGTATTAATTACATCGTAATAATCATTGAGTTATATTTTCTTCAAATTAATGAAAATCTTTGGTGAAAATCGTTCTACAATGGTGTACATATATCTATTATTTCAGTTTACATTGAAAGGAAATAAAGGGATATAGTTCGTGAATATCACGCAATAATCATTATTTAGAGACAGTGAGCAGAAATTGATAATAAACGAAGAATATGAACGAAATAAAATGGATTTTTTTTTAAATGTTTTTGCCACATTTACCATTGAATAAACTGCTAATAATTAAACGTTTTTCCCCTGTATAAAATCGACCACATTTAGGTCACATTATAGAGTAATATGTGACAACAAATTTGATCAACATTGAGGGTTTTGGTTATGGTGTTTAATGCCACTTTCTACAATATTTCAGTTATATTGTGGCGGTCAGTTTTATTGGTAGAGGAAACGGAGTACCCGGAGAAAACCATCGACCTGTCGCAAGTCACTGACAAACTAAAAACTTTATCACATAATGTGGTATCTAGTACAACTCGCCTGTACAACATTGATATAATCTGGGAATTATGATGGCATCAGCTGGAATTAATATGCCATCTATCCCAACAGAATGTATATTATAATAAATTATTAAAAGAAAGAAATTAATTTATATTTTGGGACAGAACATCTCATACATACAATTGTAAGATCTCGATTATCTCCCCTCTTTCCTTTCGTTTGATCCTCTTGGTCTGTAGTTGTGTTTGGGAGGAACATGGTTCTTCCACCACCCATTGCCACCTAAAATGACAAACAACATTTTACCTTAATGTCATAGTAATTAGTTTAACATATATGATATATAAAAGGGTTAGGTGTTAGGGTTATGATGTTTAACGCCACTTTCAACAATATTTCAGTTATATCGTGGCGGTCAGTTTTATTGGTGGGGGACACCAGAGTAACCGGAGAAAACCACCGACCTTCTGTCGCAAGTGACTGACAAACTTTATCACATAATGTTGCATCGAGTACATCTCGCCATGAACGGGGTTCAAACTCACAACTGTAGTGTTGATAGGCACTTATTGCAGAGGTAGTTGTAAATCCAACTACCATACGATCACGAACACGACGGTCCCCCAAGCATTTAATAATTAAAAAAAAACAAGACAACATATGTGTCTAATACAATACAAAATACAAAAATGTATCTTTGTTCCAGAAGGAGAAACATGTAACTTACCACAAATGATTGCTGTTTGTGTTTTTTTGTGCATAGTGGTGTCAAACACATCTTGTATTGTGCTTTTGTTTTTCTTCGTCTTGCATACCCTATGTCGCTGGTTTCTCTGGATTATCCATTTTTGATTGCCCCTTTGATACCGGTATTCTCTAACATTTATTTTATTAGCAAGTTATAATACCTGAATATCGGGGTTGTCATAAACAAGTTGATATGCTATATCCTTACAGCTGCCACCATTTGTATCTTTTTTAACCCTAGCATCATATTCCCAATATCTGTTAGCACTGTGGGCATAAGATGACGCAGGTGTAGCATGGGTTAGTCGTGCTGTTGTTATCACACCAGTAGATCTACCTATGGAAAGATTTGAGGGAATGAGCAATTTTTTGCAGCTATATCATGGCGAGAACAAGTTAATTGTTAATGGGATGATGATGATGAGGTCTGCTTTGTACCAGACCAATACGCTGAGTTGGATTTTTATAGTGCTAGATCAATGAAACAACAATCCGCGGATAGACATGTCGCCAGACTAGGACACATTATTCTGATTCCCAACAAATCAGTCTTTTCTCTTCCTCCTTATTGCTGCGTGCTTAGCGGAGAAGCAATAAATACCAATTTAATAGTCTTTGATTTGACCCGATCGTGACTCGAACCCACGATCTATCACACTCGCCGGGGAGCACGCTAACCATTACACCACCGATGCGGTTGGAAAGAATTTTATATTTTTAGCACTATAATTAGCTGAGGAACTGAAGCTGCATGGTTTGTTTGTTTTTTGGGTTTTTTTTTTTGGTGACCTGTGAAACTACCGACCAATTAAAAAAGCTTTCGGAATTCCATTTAAGGAGGTATATATAAATATGTAAAGGTAATTACCACTAGAAGATTGTATGACAATATGCAACGAAATATTTTATACACCAACTCCGAGTTCACATACCAAATCAGACTTCACATACCGAATCAGACTTCACATACCGTATCAGAACTCACATAGCATATTATACTTGAGATACCGTTTCAGCCTTGTCACTTAAAATTGTTTCATATATGTAAATAAGACAATGTAAAGTTAAGGTGGAATATAGACAAAACCAAAACAACAATTGGTATGATTGCAAGCACAATACAAGAGGCTATACTATGCTGACCTTCATCTGTGAAGTAATGGAGGATGGATTTCACTTTATTTGCTTCAGTCTCAGCCTCACAATCACCTTCTGTAACGTTATCGTTGTAACCTACAACGTAGAAATTTGTTTTAACTCCAGCCATTAGAGCAGTGGCTGTTTGTGAAGAGTCTGGAACTTGTCGATCGGTGCCGTATGTCTATAAATGTAAAAAAAAACAATCTGATAACACAAGCCCTGACCTTAAACTTAATTGTTTTGTTACTTCTGTGGAAACATAATGGAATTATATCGAGCTTGGTAATAAACAAGTTGAATATTATCAATGGTCAATCTTTTGACCAATGCGTATCTGATAAAGGTTATTATCAATTGTCAATCGTTTGACCATTGCGTATCTGATATTCCAGAAACGTGTCCTGAGCACTAAATTAGATATCTATGTTTTTATTACTCAAATATAAATATTGGAATTAGCAGCACTAATACATATAATTTGATCGATCAATTGGTAAATATGCTGTTCCTTTACTTTAATTTGCAAGTGTAACGTTAGACTGTCTCTCGTGTTCATTTGCATCCATATTCTTTCTAAATAACAGATTGGAATTATCAATCATTTTTAGTTTTCTGTGTTGTGTTGTGATTTTTCTTGCTTTGGTTTGCTTGTCTTTGTAACATGTCATGCATTCCCAACAGTTTCTCTGGATTGTCTATTCTTGATTGCCCTTTCGGTTTTCTCTAACGTTTATATAACGGGGGTCGTCGTGACCGTGATCGTATTGTAGTTGGATTTACAACTACCTATTCAATCAGCGCCTATCACCACTGATGTTGTGAGTACGAATCTCGATCAGGGCGAGGTGTACAACAAACAATTTATATAAAGGTTGGAATAATCAATGCTGAAATAAACAGGTTTATAGAATTACAATTGGTCGGTTTATGGACTGCTTGCCACAATACAGTAATATACAAAACACCGACTGGACTTCAACCAAGTAACGTAAACTGTAAATATGAGTTGATATTTTCCAGAAATCAAGAATTGCTGTTTGCTTACAATTCTGATTTCATACTTACCTTTGACAAAGCTAAATGCGGAAACTCTTCAAACTTAAGAATCGTTTCTTCTCCAGGTTTGTTTTGTTTCTGTCCTTTATATATTCTGGCTGCAGTAATGGTTGACACGCCCATTCCATCACCAATAAAAAGAATAATATTCTTAGCCAGGTTGGTGTTATATGTGAGCTGGAGTGCTTCATCTAAACTACCTTTGGCTAGTTTGTTCCAGTCCGTCTTAGGGGGTTTCATAGGGGTGATGCCATCTAAATAACAAGAAAAGGTTTGACATCGGAATTGTTTAAGAAATAAATCATGGAAGCCAGAATGTTTTGTGAGTTTTAACATGGATTGGCGGATATTAGTATTTTATCCGAAGCCAGAGGCGAGGGATAAAATTTACTAAATATTTGTAAACCTTTGAGGTTTCCTGGCACCCAGAGGTAAATTGTTCACAGGTGTAATATAGAAAAAGTAAAAAAAAATGAAAAAGATCCGTCTCGAATTGACAGAGCGGCGACCTTTTAACTGAACATAATTCGCTCGCAAATGAACACGACTCGATGTCCAGAAATACCTACAACGTCGACATTTAACTGATATTAAAGAGGCATTAGCTACGATTTTGACAAAAAAAATTATATGCTTTGGAAATTGGTAAATAGCTTTAAAATGATAAAATAAAGGTAAATATTTCACATTAAACAGCTTATCGTACCACTTTTCGCCTTTTGAGAACGAAAATTACCATCGATTTGTTATTTCCTTGCAAGCAAATAATTTGACCTCGCTTTCTCCGTATGCAACTGACCAAGTGACAAGAAAAAACGAATAATTTGTATTTTGTCGCTTATTAATTGCAAACTTGCATGGTTCTTTGTCCGTAAATAACGCCGACTAAAAGCAGAATCACAAAAAATAAGAAATAAGTGCATTGTTGTACTGATTTAATGACGATTCGGCAAACTCCGTAAACAATGCCGATAATTAATAAGATGGCGTCCATTTCTTGATCGATCTCAAAACACGAACATTCATAAGTTACAGAAACACGTTTTATTAAGGCATCAATCATATCTGATAGTTTTTATGGGTAACAAAAATTTACGATTTTGGCAAATAATGCCCCTTTAATAATGACTGAATTAACTTAAGTGAATGGGCAAAAATATGGCTTGTCGATTTTAATCCAAAAAAGACCAAGTCACTGGTAATTACAAATGCTACACCACCAGCAATTAATATTAAATTCAGCGGTGAAAACGTTGAAATAATTAGTAATCATAAACATTTAGGTGTCACACTGTCGTCAGATGGAAACTGGACAACCCATATAGATAATATTACAATGTCTGCTTTAAAACAGGTTTATGTACTAAGGAAACTAAAATTTTCACTTTCCTAAAAAAGCTTGTCTAATATTTGTATAACTTTTATAAGACCACTTTTACAATATGCATGCAAATTGTGGGATGGGTGTTTTGAATATGATTCTGAAAAAATAGAAAAAATACAACTAGAAGCTGCAAGAATAGTAACAGGGCTAACGAAATTTTCAAGTTTGGAAGCATTATATTTTGAAACCGGCTGGGAAACCTTAGCAGAAAGGCGTAGACAACGTAAATTAACAACTTTTTTTATCAAATGCATAATAATTCATGTCCCCAATATCTAAGTGAATGCCTACCTCCAGTTGTATCTGACATCAGTGGATACAACCTTAGAAATAATGAAAATTATGTACTCCTCAGATGTACATGTAGATTACGAATAAGTGAAATATCCTTTATACCATCCACTGTCCGAATTTGGAATGATCTTAGTCCAACCATAAGAAATTTACAAACTATTTCAGAAATTAAATTAAAAATAAAAGGTGGGCAATTTAAACCACCGGTATATTATGGTGAGGGATCTACAAAATTTAACATACTGCATGCAAGGTTACGGCATCAATGTAGTTCTTTAAAAGCTGATCTAACTAAAATTCATGTAGTGGACGATCCAAAATGTTCCTGCGGTTCTCCTATTGAAGATGCCATCCATTTCCTTTTAGAATGCTAATTATAACCAAAGGATATCGTTATTCAATGACTTAATTAATATGAATATTGAGATTAATATTGAAACACTATTGTTTGGAAATGATACATATACTGATCATACTAATTCGAAAAATTTTCAGAAAGTTTGTTGTTTTATTAAACAGACAAAAAGATGTTGTACTCCACGTCAGCAGCTTTAGAGTTTTGTTATATTTTGTTTTCTTCCGAGTTTTCTCCCTTTTCCCCCTGTTGGTATTAATTCATGACTCTTTTGTTTACCTCTTATTTCTAATACTATGCTGTATATGTTTTGCTGTCATTATATATTATGTGTATTTATTATTTATGTAAGGAGAGGACTTAATATTAGTTGCAATAACTTGTGTCCGTTCCTATTGCTTAATTTATCCCAATAAAATATTATTACACCACTGATGTTGCGAGTTCGAATCCCGCTCAGGGCCAGGTGTACAACATTATTTGATAAAGTTTGTCTGTTGGGTACTTGCGGCAGGCAGGTGGTTTTCTCTTGGTACTCCGGTTTCCTCCACCAATATTAAAGAATTTAATATATATTTACTATATTTACTGTATTGATGCATGACTTTTGTTGACCTTTTTGAATTTTGCAACAGAAAAGCATCCAAGCGTAGATCTAGATCTATAAATAGCCGAACTAACCACTCAATATTTCGTTGATTTGAGTTTTAACATGGATTGGCGGATATTAGTAAATTGTATCCCTCGCTTTTGGCTCGGGATAAAATACTAATATTCGTCAATCCATATTAAAACTCCCACCACATTCTGTCTTCCATGATTTATTTCTTAATTCTAACATGACGTCTTTCTTTCGCTTTGTAGACAGACGAACGATTTATCGATGGTATAATCTCATTCGCACATGCGCCGGTGAATGTGACTGACTTTTCCATTGGCAGCATAAATTGTGTGACATTTTCCGCAAACGTAAATATAAATTACCGTCTTCCAATTAAAGTATACTACCGTATTTGTACTCTTAGACATATCAGAATCGAAATAAATCATGGAAGCCAGAATTGGTTTTGTGTTTTAACATGGATTGGCGGATATTAGTAAATGTTATCCCTCGCTTCTGGCTCGGGATAAAATACTAATATCTGCCAATCCATGTTAAAACTTCCAACACATTCTGGCTTCCATGATTTATTTCTTAAATATAAAATTCAGGGTCACAATTCAAGTAGGAAAAGTCGTGCTGACACTATAATATTTGATATTGTTAGTATATTTATATTCTAGATGATAACATACTATGAATATATCAATTACCTTTTGTTGTATATTTCTGTATTAATTGCATAGTAAAAAATAAATCTAATTACAATATTTTGTAACTATTTTAATCCCATACCTGAAAATGTTGGAGTTTTTTTGTTTGTCATTTGTTGATTATTTTTAATATTATGATTTTAAGGGTAATATGTCGGACATTATAAGGTATTATATTCATGTTAAAGCCCCCCCCCCCCCCCCCCCCCCCCCCCCCCCCATTGTTTCACTTACTTGAAGAACAAAGAAACACCAACACAAGGTACACTGTCAACAACGAATATCCCTCCATAGGTGAAGATGCTCTCTGTACAGGTAAAATTTGCAGTGGTGATCAAGGATATAACTAAAATTTATAAAAATCAAAAAAATGTAAATCTATTCAAATTGTTGTTTTGCTTGAATTCACATACCTTTTCGTTTTTATTTAAAGTTGTCACGATTATAAGCACTTTGACCTTTATATAAAAAGTAAAATCGTCATATCTTGGTTAACACTCGATATACATGACTACGTATATCAGTCATTCTACTGAAATGGGACCAACTGATGGAAAACGAAACAGAAAAACATATTGTTCAGAATGCGTTTGATTTTGTTATTTTCTTGAAGTACACATATTAGACAAGCATATTATAGATAATCATTCACAAATATCGGTTCATTGTGATTTTATGACCTAATCTTAGTTGGGTGTTTACATGTCGTTACGGAAGTTAGTTTGGAAAATATTTTGCTTAAAAAAATGGTAGTGTATGATTCTCAATGATAATTATCGTTACATTTTTCGATATGAAGCTAGACATTCACAAAAATATAGAATCTTGACTCATCAAGAGCAGCACTAAGGAAAATCTGCAAAATAATCCATGTATACCCTCAAAACGGAAATAAGGACCAATATTTCAACTTCTTCCTTGGGTGATACAAATGTGATATATAATACATTAAAGGGATTTCTCAAATGTTCATTCATGTACAATGCCCACGAAATTAAGTAGCAAAGATATTAGGTTTGTTATTTGTTTAGACGGGGTTACACTGTGATCAGGTAGGGACGTTACGGAAGTTATTTGATGTTACGGAAGTTAGATTTTCATGTTTATTTGGAACGATAAGAACATCAATCTGTCATTTTTAAACAGTAATTTGGAGACAAAATGTCTATTTTAGTTGATCGAATATTTTTTCAACATTTTCAATGTCTGTCTGATCCATTTGATACATGCGTTTTGTTTTCCCAACTGGTCGTGGCTCTTGCAATACAGTTAGAATGTCTGTTCTCGGTATCCAAATTTTGTCAGGACGAGTAGGCCATTTATACTCTTTCCCATACTTCCCTGATTTTTCAAGAAAATTTACTTCAACTTCGTTGTCATCCTTGTCAACGTTCTCTACCTGTCCGATATACCAATTATGTTCGTAAACGCAAGAAACCCAGGTATTTGGTTGAATGTCAAGTTCAATCTGATTTACTGTCTCAACCTGGTTCAGTGTCTCCAGTTCTTCAGTAACTAGACCAGTTTGGTCATTGTTGTCATCATTTCCATTTCCTCTTTTACAAAGAGTGTGTTCTTTCCAGGCATGCAGACTGGTTCTGACATCCTTGAGACATTCCTCGCAAGAGCATGACATATCTCTCGTCATGAGTGTGTACTTACTGGTCGGCACTACAGCGTGTAACCTGAATGTTCCTGTAATCGGCAGAGGTTTTTCTTTTTCTTGCAGTATTTTGTCGCCATTGTCAACGTCTTCTTGATTATAAAATAAATACTTGATCTTGCTTCCATTTTCCTCTGTTTGTTTGGCCCAGGCGTAAAAGTCTTCTGCATTCTGAATCAATACTTTCCCCTGTCGAATCGCCATGTCCGCTCCTCTTTTGATACTTGCACCGAGTCCATCACAACTCATACAAGCCTATCACCTATCACGGCGTGGGTTCGTGCCCGGCTGTGTAAATAAAAAAAAAGGTGCACTCGACTCGCAGCCGCAAGTGATAAAGTTTACCAGTTGCTTGCCCATGGTCGGTGGTTCTCTCCGGGTATGTATACTCAGGATAAAGATACCATGAAGGAAATTGTTGTGACTAACGGGCTACGTGTACGTTCAGAAGGAATTGTAGTTACTGTAACGGCAAGCATGCTCCTCACAAAAGCATCAGGCTATCTGGCATTAAAAAATCCATTCAAGAGAAAATTGTTTTTATTTTTGTTGTTGTTTTTTTAATGTGTTGTCTTTTTTTTTCTTTTTTTTTTCATAGTTCAGGTAAGAGTTTCGCAGTATATTTACTACTTCTGTTCAGGATTTGGTCATGATGCATCTCAAAACGTTGCTAAAAGTGTTTTAACTGAAGAAAACTTCTGTTCCATGCTCAAATGGAAGACATAAATTTATTGGCTAACTTCCGTAACGGCCCGGTCAAAATTTTCCCGGGACTAAATAAGTTCACATTTCACCAGTAACTGAGCAGACGAAACGTGGTACGTTTTGGTAACTGTATGAATTTATTAAAACTAAATACTTTTTATACTACGGTATATTAATAATGAAAATATTATATATATTCCATCATCAAATAAAACTTACCTTGGTTTTCTTTCTAATGTCTCCGTTTTCATTGAGGATTATCTAAAAAGCTGTCTGCTTTTCCAGAGAACAACATCCGGTGATGTATGAAAAACTAACAAGTTTAGTGGATTCGGTTTCCGGAAAGATGAGGAATTCCGCGAAAAAACTGTTACGGAAGTTAGAAGTTACGGAAGTTAGTATAGGCAATAAAAAGAAACTGTAGTTTGCAATTCCCGTAATATGTATTCACCCCTAATTCAAATATTTAAAGATTTTATTCTGCTTTATTTGTAGTTCTAGGATGGGAGCGGTAGATCGGACCAAAATGGCTAAATATTGCGTTACGGAAGTTAGTCTCTTAAAGGAGACATTCGAAAATTTTAAGATTTGCATGTCTTGTTCGAAACCGTTTGGGGTAATTAATTCGATAAATGCTTGGTCAGGGAATTGAGCTATTCTGTTTCCATTGCTAGAAATGTTTAAATTCAGCTGCTTGGTATGATTTCTCAACAATTAATTTTGAAAGTGTTACGGAAGTTAGGAGCATTTTTGCGACACTTAAGTTATATTGTGATATCAAACCTATTTAGTAACTCATACAAACATAATTGTGCAATACATTCCTAACACCTTTGTGCATAAAACGTTGTTGAATGTTTATCGTCTTCATCACAAGGCAAATTAAAATAAAGCATCTAATAGTGACATCTTTGCAAGCGACATGACGTTTTCGTACACAACTGAAATTTAACATCCTGAAAATCAGCCCTTAACAATGCCGTAAGGTAGTCCAATTTTTTTAAATTGTCAATTGAACATCCCATTGAAGAGCAAATCGAATTTTCGCCACCTGGTACACTCAAGATAATTTTTAATCGCCCATCATTATATGCGACACGAAAAACACTACTTTGGCCACATTTCATTAGAATGAGTGATATGCGGTCAATGCTATTGTACTTTGAAATAGAAAGAGATTCACAGTCCATAGTGGGATCTTTAATTTCAGACATACATTGTATATGGCAATTGTTTCACAAATCTAAAGTAATGATACATAATATTATATATGGCTTAAATAGTCCCCTAATAAAAAAAAAGAAGACGATGTGAAATTTAGCCAGCACGATCACAGGCGCTCGTGGCACGGACCACCCCCCTTTTTCTAACTTTCTGTTTACAAATTTATTTTCAATAAAAAAATTGTATTTCTTTATTATTTCATCTCTTTTTTCTTATTTTAACTTGTTCGTGTCAATATTCATACAATCTTATGTTAACATCAAATTGTATGTGTCGACCCTATTTAGATACTAATAGATCTTGCAAGTTGGCGGCAAAATCAAGGGGAGCTAACTTTTGTCAATTTCCGGTAAAACATAGCCTGTAAAAAAAGCTTCAAAAACATCATTGTCGACCTCTAATCTAAATAAAAATAGGTTTTGCTTGTTCCTCTGATATTAAATTACACTGTTATATCGATATAAACAGTGACACATGTATTTTGTAGATGTACGGCTGAAATTTCCACGTCAAATTACTTAAATTTGTTACTCTCGGGGTTTAACCATACATTTCGATTATCGTCACACATTTTGACATCTCCCATATTAAATGTGGTCTATGAAAGAGATCAGAAACGCCCACATTTCATGCATTAAGCCGTAAAAGTGAGAGGGGTTCCTCGGGGCGCATCTCAAGACTTCCGGTAAATGTGACGCGGGCGCCACCTAGCGAGATTGGGCAATGCTACTAATAGATTCATCGTGTCAATAGTCATGCAATCTTATGTTAACATCAAATTAAGTGTATGAATATTGACACGAACAAGTTAAAATAAGAAAAAAGAGATGAAATAATAAAGAAATAAAGAAATTTTATTGAAAATAAATTTGTAAACAGAAAGTTAGAAAAAGGGGGGTCCGTGCCACGAGCGCCTGTGAGCACGATAACCTTCATCAGTAAATTAAGTAAATATTGAAAGCACAGTCAACAAGCCTGTATATACCGGTAAATACCACTCAAAATGTGTTCTTTATGGGCAGTTGTCCTTTATATACACTTTAAAATTATATGCATTATTCATTAATGGGGGGTAAATGAGACTGCCCTTTATATACAGTGATTTGCTAAATAGAGGTGCCCTTTATAGACAGTGATTTGCTATATAGAGGTGTCATTTATCGACAGTGATTTGTTATATAGAGGTGCCCTTTATAGACAGTGATTTGTTATATAGAGGTGCCCTTTATAGACAGTGATTTGTTATATAGAGGTGCCCTTTATTGACTGATTTGTTATATAAAGGTGTCCTTTATAGACAGTGATTTGTTATATAGAGGTGCCCTTTATAGACAGTGATTTGTTGTATAGAGGTGCCCTTTATAGACACTGATTTGTTATATAGAGGTGCCCTTTATAGACTGATTTGTTATATAGAGGTGTCCTTTATAGACAGTGATTTGCTATATAGAGGTGTCCTTTATAGACAGTGATTTGTTATATAGAGGTGCCCTTTATAAACAGTGATTTGTTATATAGAGGTGCCCTTTATAGACAGTGATTTGTTATATAGAGGCGCCCTTTATAGACAGTGATTTGTTATATAGAAGTGCCATTTATAGACAGTGATTTGTTATATATAGGTGCCCTTTATAGACAGTTATTTGTTATATAGAGGTACCCTTTATAGAAAATGATTTGTTATATAGAGGTGCCCTTTATATAGACAATGATTTGTTATATAGAGGTGCCCTTTATAGACAGTGATTTGTTATATAGAAGTGCCATTTAAGGCAGGTTTGACTGTATTTGGCTTTCCAATCTTTTTGTATTAAGCCTTACTTGACACATGTTACTTGACACATGCTATTCCAGAAACGGGTTGTGCGCACTAAAATAGATATCATGGTACTTATTGAAGCATGTCTTTATCAAATGCAGAATAACATGTAACTTCATTCTAGCTTACGGGGCCCGTGTGGCTGAATGAGTTAGGTAGTTGGATTACCTAACAACTCATACAAGCCTATCACCAATACGGCGTGGGTTCTCGCCCTGTTTTGTAAATTACAAAAAGGGTGCACTCGACTCGCAGCCGCAAGTGATACAACTACAGTTTACCAGTTGCTTGCCCATGGTCTATGGTTCTCACCGGGTACTCCAGCTTCTTCCACCACTAAAACTGGTCGCCATGATATAGCTTAAATATTGCTGAAAGTGGCGTTAAACACCATAAATATTGTAATTTCTAATGCTTTACTTAACTTGAAACTCTTCTTGAAAGATTCTAATTATTACAAATTTGTAGTTATTCTGGGATCAAATGGAGCCCTTAGATATTACATGTTTTAAATATAAATATTCTCGATAAATTATAAAAGAACAAAAAAACAACCAGGTTTTCAGTGGGGTTTGTGTTGCTCACGTTTTAGTTCAATCAATCAATCAATCAATCAATCAATCAATCAATCAATCAATCAATCAATCAATCAATCAATCAATCAATCAATCAATCAATCAATCAATCAATCAATCAATCAATCAATCAATCAATCAATCAATCAATCAATCAATCAATCAATCAATCAATCACATCCCATCCCATCCCATCCCATCCATCCATCCATCCATCCATCCACCCATCCATCAATCAATCAATCAAAAGTTTTATTTAAAGTCGGTACATTTTATAATAGTATAGTTGTCCTGTGTTTTCTGTACCATTGTTTGTATTTTCGTCTTTTTGCTCTTGGCCATTATATGTTATTGTCCTTCTATTTACGGCTTCTGATTACCACTTTCGTATCTTCAAACTTTTAAAGACAGAAGTGTTCATAATAACTATGTAAATCAAAAGCAATTAATAAACGTAAACTTCATTTCTCGGTACATGTCTGGTGCAATCGATGAAGCAGGATAAACTGATCATTCTGAAGTATCTAGAATCACTCCCGGTTTCTGTGGGAGATAGTGCTGTCCCATTGTCCAAGCCTTCATTCTTTTGTTTTGCCTTTAAATTTCTTATTTTGATTTTTGTTTGTTTTCCTTAATTTGTTTGTTTTGCTTTTAAGTTGTTGTTGTTGTTGTTGTTGTGTGTGTTTTGTTTGCTTGTTTTGTTTATTTCTTGTGTCTTCTTTGCTTTTTGTTTCCGGATCTTCGGTCTCATTTATCACAGTTACTACATAGTAAGTTACAGCACTTAATAATATATAATAATAAATAAACTTTAATCAAGCCAATTGTGAGTGATATTGATTGATTAATCGATTGTTGTTTAACGCAAAATCAGCAATTTTTCAGCTGTATCATGGTGAGAACAAGTTAATTTTCAATGAAATGATGATGAGGTCGGCTTTGTACTAGACCAACACGCTTTGTTGGATTTTCATAGTGCCAGCTTACTGAAACACCAGTCCACGGATTGACATGTCGCCCCACTGGGACACTTTATCCTGATTCCGAGCCAACCGGTCTTTGCTCTTTCTCCCCAATGCGTCGTGCTACCAATTTTATAGTCTTTGGTTTGATCCGATCGGGGCTCAAACCCAGGATCTACCGCACTCGTGTCGAGCACGCTAACCATTACGCCACCGAAGCGGTATCCAATTGGGAGTGAGTATGGAGTGAGAGACTGAACTAATTAAATTGAACCATGTGTACTTTTCACTGTAAAATGTTTTTTTTTTAATTTAATTACATTTATCATTTCATAGTTTCAAATTTTAATTTTCAAACAAACTGTAAAATTGGTGATCGATGGACATTTGGTATTCCTTTGTGTTTGTCATTGCTATCGTATATACTAGTACTTGCTTAACATCTGCAGGTGAGACCTCAAATGTGATAGCTTATGGATTATTTGATAAAGAATGTATGTACGTCTGAATTAGACGAATGAGAATATTATCCGATAAAATGGCTGATGTTGACGTCATCGTGGTACTAATTTTATGAAAATAGATAAAACACGAAACGTGAATAGCATTATAGAGAATGCATAAATCTGTTTAAATTTATCTAGATTAGTACTAATAGACATATCTATGTTTCTTCCTCTGTTAAGAACAATGTGTTATAAAAATTAAATATAGCTTTATCAAAATGTCCCCCTATTGAATTTTTAATGCACTATTATGTTTTATAATATTCTAGTGAGCTCTGTTTTGATACTGACATATCAACTAGTACTTCTTTACTACATTTATGCATACAATCAAACATGTCTTAAAGGGTACCTCTATATAATAAATAACTGTCTATAAAGGACAGTCTCATTTTCTCTATTATAATTTTACCATGCATATAACGGGCACATTTTCAGGTTCCCTTGAGTGGCCTTTATATTCAGATTTGACTGTACACCATAAATGAGGCTCTAAGATTTTTGATAACCGTAATGACTTCCATTTCTCAATGAAATATCATTGTTTCTATGCCGAGTAACGTCCTCACTGTCTTTTCCTGCTAATAGAAGGATTGCTTCAGAATTGATAGCGATTCCTGATCAATATTTTGTTATATATCGGATCATACGCTAGTCTGTGAAATTTATACGAATTGAGTACGTCTTGAAACGGTCATCTTTTTTATTACTTAATTCTATTAAAATAAAGAGTTGTCAAACTTCTTCAAAATAATCCCCACATTGACATGATACTATAGTTAATTTATACACGTAACACTGTAGGGATGAAGAACATAGAAACTGTGTTGATGGTGTCCGTCTTGCTTCTTTTCTTCTCTCTCTCTTTTTGTGTTGTCCTATTATGGGTCTTTACGTTATGAGTTCCGTTTTGTAATGTCCGTTACGATATCCGCATAAAAACGATGTTCGGCTTGTCTTTACCTCCAGTTGTTTGTATGGTCTGTTTACGTTATATGTGTTTGTTTGCGCATAATGATGTCCAGCACATATTGTGCTGTGTTTTTGTTTTGTTTTATTCATCTTGTGTACCATATGATTTTACATTTTGTTCGATATTCTCTAACGTACATTTTTGTTCGATATTCTCTAACGTAGGTGTCTGGATTAACGTTCATCAGGTACGCTCATAGTTAAATGTTTGAGAAGTCTTCGGGAGCAAATTAACCAAAAGGACGAAAAGTGATGACCAAAACTGACCAAGGTTACCTATACATGACAGAGAATAATCAAAGTTTTAATATATTACAATATTTAGGGTTTGCAATTGCCATCGAAATTATTTCATAATATAGTAGATTAAGATTCTAATACATTTATAGGATTTCAATTCATTTTAATACTAATTATATTACTTACCGCGATAGTAAAGAAATATGTAAAATCTCAAATCTCAAATTTCTGAATAATAATAATCATCACTGTCACCTGTTCAATCATATGACGAATAAGACAATAGAACAAAATAATCTTGAGATAACATCATTTATCTTAAACGTTTATCAATGACATATGCTAATATCCCTCTCTCTTATGGAACGCCATTTAATTTTTAAAATTCTTGAAAAAAATATGTCGCCAAATTTTATGGAAAACTAAATTGACTTGAAAGTTGCAAAGTATATATGATCTAATCCAGAAAATTTAAAATTTCATCGATTTTTGTTGTTGCAAAATTTGAGAGAAAACTATAAATATTTCATTGAAATAATTTCTGGCTCGGAGAAGCTTACAAGTTAAATAATCGGTCCCTTATAAAAAGCATTCTGCAAAACAATCGGATATCTACCATGCTATTTCTTGTCTTGCTGAATTTGCAAAAATGTTGAATGCAGTTGAAATCCAATAGGTTCAGTTTTTTTGTCAAAGTTGTAAATATAAAGGAGCTTCAATACAATAGAATAGATCATTTATGTTATATAACAACCTACAGTCAAACTGTATATAAAGGTCACTCAAAGGAACCTGAAAATGTGGCCTTTATGAGCAGCTGCCCTTTAAAATTATATGCACTATTCAATAATGGGAAAAATGAGACTGCCCTTTATAGACAGTGATTTGTTATATAGAGGTACCATTTATAAACAGTGAATTGTTATATTGAGGTGCCCTTTATATACAGTGATTTACCTTATAGAGGTGCACTTTAACGTAGGTTTGACTGTACATGTATGTCGTATATTTTTGTACAAATATTGTTGGTCATATTCATGAGACAGGGTAATGAATATTAATACAGAACACTGTAACATTAAGCATGTCATATTAAACAGGGAATTATGACCACACATGTAATATAAAAAAAAAAACATTATAAGGTAATAAAATGGAAAAAAAATACCATACTCTCGGAACAGGTCCAAAATCAAATATCAAAATCATAGAAAGATGCCCCAAAAAAATCCCATCTGTCGGAAGAGTTCCAAAATCAAATACATGTATCAAAATCGTAGAAAGAGACAAAATCGATACCCGAACATATAAAATACACGACCGCTCCCTTTTCTGGCAGGGTACAGGCCCTTCAATAAAAAGTGGCGGGGTTAAGCTAGTTTTAAGGGCCCCCAAACCTCCCTTCTTAAAAATTTCGACATATTATTAAAAAAAAGGTAGATGCTCCTCATAAATTGTATGGAACAAATATTATATTAGAATTCACAGACTAATGGGCAACAAATATTAAATTCCGATAAAAACTACTACAAAACTCTGTAATGTCGCACATGTATCAACTGAGAGATATACTGCATATGATGCTGGAATTTTGCTACGTATAAACGGAAAGTACACAATGAGAAAACTGAAATACCTTCTTTTGTTGTAATGTTTCGTTCTCGAAGGCCTTCGCTATAAATTTCTAGTTGTTGTTCACGGTATAAAAACAGACCTATCTGTATCTGTGGTGTCCTTTATTTTAAGCTCAATGAGATAGATGCGATTAATATAGTCATCAGCATTATTTCAAAGCCCCTGCATGAAGCCAGCTTTATGCAAATGCAAGAACAAGTTGGCGAGAATGGGAGCACAGATGGTATAGTCATAGGAATACTGCTTGTCTGTTGAAAAGCATGTATTTTTTTTTACAAAACAAGATTTGTCCCTTTCAAAAACAAGATATTTGCATCTAAGTTGATCGTTCGTTTTATGAAGTACTTGAACCAATTCTTTTAATCCGTATTTAATTGCGAGTGGATCAAATACACTAGGAAATAGAAAATGCAAATATGCCCGGTAAAATGCAAATAATTAAAGATTACCAGTTATATTAGCGTTTACCAGTTAAATTAGCGAATTATCTTGTTATATTTGCGTTTTACCTTTTAAATTTGCATTGTCGTGGCATTTTAGCGTTTTTCCTTTTAAATTTGCATTGTCGTGGCATTTTAGCGTTTTTCCTTTTAAATTTGCATTGTCGTGGGATTTTAGCGTTTTTCCTTTTATCTTTGCGTTTTTCCTTTTAAATTTGCATTGTCGTGGGATTTTAGCGTTTTTCCTTTTATATTTGCGTTTTTCCTTTTAAATTTGCATTGTCGTGGGATTTTAGCGTTTTTCCTTTTATATTTGCGTTTTTCCTTTTAAATTTGCATTGTCGTGGGATTTTAGCGTTTTTCCTATTATAATTGCGTTTTTCCTTATAAATTTGCATTGTCGTGGGATTTTAGCGTTTTTCCTTTTAAATTTGCATTTTACCAGTTAAATCGCACGGTCATCTAAATCACCCACTGAGTAGAGAGATTACGTAATACTGTAGTCGTCACTAGCTCATTGAATATGACGATCTATAGTATTATATTATCGTGTATCTATACGTATTTATTTATTTATTTATTATTATTATTTATGTCATACTAGTCTGGCCCTTAATAAATTTAGTGTATTCAATACACAATAATCCATCAATTGTTGCGTATTTGATTTTCATGTCGTATTTTAACTTAATGCGATGTTTATTAAGAAATGTGACTTTAAATGTATTAAAATATTAGCAAAGTGTGATACACGTACAGAATACGCATACTGTTGTCACTTCACTATTACTTGTTTATCATGCGAGAAATACATTAACCTTGTAATACCTATGCTGAGACTATTTACTAAAAAATGAATTAAGTATATATTAAACTATCGGTCTCTATTAAGCTATTTATGTCTTATTTTATAGCACAGGATTGTGTATGTACAGCGTCAAAGTTATTGTGCTTTAAAAGTTCTGATTATTGTAATGAGGCACCTTAATGAACAATAAATATTTTTGTTTATGATATAAAACAAATAATCATAACCCTATGTAAGCGCCGTATACGTAATGTACGCGCCCTTGTCCATCCAACAGAAATATGCAATTTATATGTAAACACTATTTTGTCAGTTAATTAAGATTGATCAATAAATACAGGATTTTTTCTTCTTCAAATGTTTATATAATTCCCTGATAAATATAAGAACAATCTATAATAGTATTATATTATTGTTTATTTATTTGTACCATTCTGGATGATAATAACTTTAGCTATTCAATACACAATAATCCATCAATCGTTGTGTATTTTACAGTAGTTATGTATATTTTATTTCTTGATTTTGTTTTTCAGGATCTAGAACTATGCACTCATATTTATTTCAATTTGATGTTGATTTAAATGTAAACGTTTAATATTTTCACGGAGATTCAACATTATAATTTATGTTTATTTATTTTACAGGCGATTGATGCATTTTAGTGGCCTTACCGTTCATCATTGAACATATTGTTATATGGTAAATTACTTCAAGCCTTACAAATCGGGTAGTCTATTGTGCGACTTTATATCCAACTTAATCATGATTCGCTTCGATAACTCTGTAATTTATTACGGGCTTGTTTTCGATAAAAAAATTTTTTTTTTTTAAATAATCGCTAATAATGTTAAACATAGATTTGTATGCATCTGAAAGCAAAGCTCGGAGCTAAGAAATTATTCATATGAATATTTTACGTTAAGTTTAACGAGTTACATGCCTAGAGGCCTTTTCCTCAGGTGTACCACCTGTTGTGTTTACTGCTAAAGTGTATATTGTATTGGAGTGAGCTGTAAGTAATGAATGTATACCAAAGTAATAAAATTTTATGATTTCGTGTATCCCTCAAGGCCAAGTTATAGTTAGAGTATATTAAGTGAAATTTTAATGGTTAAGAAGGGGCAGAGCGAGTGAAGCGATGCGACCCCCTTCTTAAATTTTCACTTAATATACTCTAACTGACTTAGAATGTAACCTACTTTTTCATTGGTTCAATGTTCCAGACATTTTATACGTCACACCCTAGACGTTTGCTGGAAAGTGCGCGGCACGGATTTTACCACGGCATGATGGAGGACGTGTTGAATGACGAAAGCGAAAATATATCTTTGTCCCAACTACTTGACATCCCCACACAACAGCTGCATTAAAAATGAAACGCGTGTGCGCGAAGCCGAAGAATTTTTTTTTATTGAAGTGCCTGACAACGTAAGGAAAATTGTGATCGTAAAAGCACAGGTACATGGGGTCATGACCTACATTACCCCCCCCCCCTTTTTATTTCTTATTTTTTTCCATACACTTCTCAACATAATTTTGGTATCAAATAATCATAAATCTACTATTTCTTTCTCTCTATATTGATTTATAGAGATTTACGATTATTTGATACCAAAATTACGTTGTCGGGCACTTCAATTTTAAAAATTCCTTCGGCTTCGCGCACATGCGTTTCATTTTTAATGCAGCTGGGCCCGTATTCATAAAGCCACTTAAGTTAAGATTTTCCTAAGGAAACACTTAAGTTAAGGAAACTCCGCTCATTTTACTTGAGTGGTATTCATAAAACTTCTTATTTTAAGTATTTCCTAAGAATAACCTTAAGTTAAGGAAACTCCGCCCATCATACTTAAGTGGTATTCATCAACGTCCTTAAACTAAGAAAACACTTAAGATTTCCCTTAACTTTAAGGTAGATGGGTAGGTTCCTTAAGTTTTCTTGAATTGCTATTTTATATTGATTGTGAGTTATGAAAGTGATATTGTATGAATAAAAAGATAACAACAAACCATATTAGCAATATTTCATAGGCATTCGAGTTTATCATCAAATCCATATCATATCTTACATGTACATAAAATTCACCATCCGGATGAGTAAATATTTTTACAACCGTACCATTTGATGGCACGTGCTTTGCGGGTATATGAAATAGGTATAATTAAAGCATATTAGTATTGCATTATTACCAATACAAACATGTTCCATGTCGGACGTTTTCGGTTGTTTCATGCTGGGAGAAGAGTTTTACGTAGAGAGCGAGTATTCAGAGATCGTACAAAACCTCTTGATATCTACGATGACTTCGAGTTAATAGACAAATACAGATTTTACCGACAGTCTATTATGATGATATGTGATATGTTACAGGATGACTTAGAAAACAGTACATTTAGGAATCGAGCCTATTTTTTTTTTATGTTTTATTTACATGATATTTCCATACAGTCTTTAAAATTAGTTTCGTATATAACTGTTGAACGTAGTAAAATCCTCCAAATAGATGAGGGAGGTGCATCCAAACTCAAAAATGGGAAGTTGAGGAACATTATGATTGTGTCCCTGTTAAACATACATGTACCTAAATTTTAAAGAAATATAATTGTTGACGAAAATGTTGCTCTTAAAACGTCCTTTCTTTTCTCGTATTCCTCCATTAGTATCATCTTCTCTCAATCTGTCCAGTTTGGCTTTCTCTTGGACATGTTTAATAGTTAAAGATTTTGATACGACTTCAGTTTTATTTATATATGTATGTATGTATTGAAGTAGTCAAGCAATGCACGTGAAAGTTAGAGTATATTAAGTGAAATTTTATTGGATAAGAAGGGGGTCGCATCGCTTCGCTCGCTCCGCCTTCTTAACCATTAAAATTTCACTTAATATACTCTAACTTTAACATAATATCAAAGAATGGTGTCCTTCCTAATTAAGAGGAATTAAGGGGTCCCATTAAGGGTGAATTATCAGGGTAATCACATGTTAATAAAGGTAAATTTGATTCTCTTTTTTGCTTTTTCTACATAAATGGAATTACATAAAATACGAAAACAAATTAATGAATATGTATTATTAAACTCTAAAACTATAAAATTACACATGAAATATGAAAATATAATACTGAATATTTATTATTAATTTTACACCAATATAAACACACATCAAATATGAAAACATAATAATTAATATTTATATTAAACATTAATACTACAGAGTTCGCGAAATTGCATATGGGTTTGGTGGTCCTAGTGAAAAAAATATCAGTCCTCACTACAGCCAGCATGGATTACGCCAAATCCGCGCGGTTTCGCGGACGATCGCGGCGCGGAAATTGACTAATTAGCATCGGGAAGTCCGCGATCGTCTCGCGGCCGAACGCGGCAGTTAAATTGTCCATCAGGACATTCGCGGACAACACGTTATTAGCGCGGCAAGCGAGGAAAGTAACCACATAACAATAGTTGTGTTGCAGTTATACAGAAACGATCTTTGTTTATTATTATTATTTACTTTTATTTGTTTTCTTCAATTTTTTTTTTTTAGAATTTAACTTGTTTATATGTATGCAATGAAATTATCTTTCTCGTTACCAAAACAAGAAAAGTATTCTCTGTTTTGTACATCCATAATCGATTTATTTTACAACTCTCTCACCTTGTCAATCATGTGTTAATTGCTCCTTATCTGTCTCTTTGATGTATAATTGACTGACAAATAGGCGGTGCTTATTGTACAGATATAGAAATAGAATAAATATAAGTTTATTAACAAAATCAGGGCCCCAGGAGGGCATATACAATTAACAAGGGGGAAAAAAAGATATTATCAGGGGCGGATCCAGGATTTCAAGTAGGGGGGGGGGGCGCACTTAAAAAAAAGTGCGCCGAGCGGAGGGAGGCGCTAAAATGTTTGGGGTATTTCGTGTGAAAAATCACGATTTTACGCAAAAAAATCATATTTTTTCGGCGCGCGCCGGGTGCGCCCCCTCTGGATCCGCCCCTGGTGTCCTCCTAGCTAACTGTTTTCCTGTGTTCTAATATTGTATATATATTGTATATATTGTATATAATTGTGTCTATGTCTTCTCTGTACCTATGTCATTTGGTGATGAGAATAAAGATATATATATATATATAGTTGACGCATACGGTAGCTCGGAATCCCGGACTTGACCAATCACCAGATAATTTTCATGTCCATAAGACTCTCGTGGTAGTGAAAAATACGTTTAAATGACGCTTGGCGGTAAAGGACAAATTGCGCTAAAAGTTACGTTGAGTATTCACATAAATCACTTGACCCCATTGATGTGATTTAAAAAAAAAATAGAACATTGCTATTTATCAAACAGCAAATGGTCTAAAGTATCTCTGTAAATAATATAAATCCCATTCAGTGCTTAAAATGCCAATTTTACAGACATATTTCATTTATTTTCATTAACATAAAGAAATCTAGAGTACATATAGACATTAAAACATAAAATTCTAAAATCATGTCCATTAAAATCATTCTCAAAACTTCTCATAAACAAGCGTGCAATTAACGTGGGTTACTGTCACCTCTCGCAAACATTAAAGTTTTCAATGAAAAAATCCATATTAATTTCATAAAGTTTGTGTATAAGGGATGAGGGTAATAACAAAATTACCGAACTCCGAACAATCTTACAAAGGGAAAGTCAAAACTCATAAGTTTATAAACAGACAAAATCAGTCAACAACCGAAAAACTGTGAAAACCGTAATGACCCTGACTTGGTACAGGCATTTCTAAGGAAATGGTGGGTTGAATCAGATTTTAAAGCGCCAAACCTCCCGCATTCATTACGGCTCAAAGTTTCCGGTTGTCACTATAACAGTATTTATAACAATACTTGAACAAAACAGGTAAAACAGTTGTCAAAACAGCACCAAACTGTATGTTGGAATGAATTACAAAAATACCACACTGTTCGGAGCAGTTCCAAAGGGCTAATAGAAAAATTGTAGAAAGAAGCAAAATCGATACCAAAATGTATCGATGAATATTGTTTTCAACTCTTTTGTGTAACCTCTTGTCCCTTCTTGAACTTGTTTAAACAGGTCAGTTTGTGGTTAAAGTAGAAGATACTTAAAAGGTTGGCTAAAAATAAAAGTAAATTAAGCCACATCATGTCAAATTATCTACCGATAGGGGCAACATCATATCAGCTGTTATTTATATTTGTATATAGATTATACATTGTGATCATAAAGAGGTCCATGGCAAGGTATTATGAACATCTTTAGGAAAATCATGAAAATAGAAAATGTGCATGTTTGCTAACCTTTACGGAGCACATGAGTTTACCTGAATCCCCCTTTGTTTAGTGGGGTCAGTGTTGCGCAATCCCTAGTTTTATTTTGTAGTGTTTTGTAGATCATTGTCCTTTATTCTTTTTGCCATTGTGTTGTCTGTCCTTCGATTTACGGCTTCTGATTACCTCTTTGGTATCTTAGATTTACGGATTCTGATTACCTCTTTGGTATCTTAGATTTACGGATTCTGATTACCTTTTTGGTATCTTAGATTTACGGCTTCTGATTACCACTTTGGTATCTTAGATTTACGGCTTCTGATTACCTCTTTGGTATCTTCGATTTACGGCTTCTGATTACCTCTTTGGTATCTTCGATTTACGGCTTCTGATTACCTCTTTGGTATCTTCGATTTACGGCTTCTGATTACCTCTTTGGTATCTTCGATTTACGGCTTCTGATTACCTCTTTGGTATATTCAAGCTTTTCTTTTAGCCATTGATCTTGTTGGATCCTGTTGACCGACTGCAAGGGACATTATTATTGTGGGTGGACAACTTCCTAATCATCGAACATAAGTTAAGGGTTCTTTGAACAATGCAGATCTTGATATTCAAAGATTACCAAACAAATGCATTTTATATTTCATTACATATCATGTCGTAAAAATCATATCAAAAACCACAACATCCTCATAAAACATACCTTTCAAATAGTGATTTTTTTTGTGGGGGGGTATCTTTGTTGTTGTTGTATTGTGTATCAAAATAACCATTTTACTCGAAAATCCCACCGAACTTTGATATTCTGCTTTCGTTTAAAGTGTAATTTATTTTTTACATTTTCCTCGTGGCAAACAAGACAATGATCAAGCTCTAACGTACAGCCATAAACGGTTTGCTTTCTATTGGATTGACATCATACAAAGGTTGAGTAAGAAATTGTTATGATGCACACTGGAGCCAAGCAGACGTTAATAACATTGAAGTTTATCATTTATGTCTGGTACAAATGACGATATCATAGTGCAATGCCTAATGCAAAATAGGATAGCTGAAAGTTTAAAGCAATTAAAAGATGTGGGATAAAAATATGAATTCATGCGCCAAGCACCCACACATTGGCAAATGCACAAACAATTTCTTCAGTTGAATATAAATCATGTCATATATTTGGTATAGCATGCATAATACCATCATCACCACCACGCTAAATGTATTACAAAAGAGCTATGGCGATGTCATAGTTGACACCAAATCATCTTATTGTAAATAATAATTCCATATTGTTGACCACTAGCCACTGATCATTGCTTAAATCGATCTATTATTAAATATGCTGTGACAACAAACTGATAAATATTGAAATTTGACACACAAAAAAACATTATAGTATCAATATACTTGTTGGACTACAGTTTTGATCGTTTTAGCAAACAAGTTTTTAGTCAAATATTTGGCATGCCAATGAGAGCTGTTTGCTGATTTATTTTGACATTGTCACAAATCCAATTTCAAACAAAACTTTGAAACAACGATTTGGGTATTGTGTATACATGTAACTCATTTGTAACTCTAATCTCACCTACACAAAAAAAAACTGACCGCCACGATATATTGGTGAAATATTGTTGAATGTGGCGTTAAACACTATGATCATAACCTTTAACCCTTAATCTTAGGTTATTAGGATCACCTATAACATGTATATACTTGAATACTACATCTATCGATATTCATCGTAATTATCTATGTTTTGGAAAAGACGCATGCGTGTGTACTAGACATCCATTTGATTATCAGTTGTTTACCAAATTATGCTTCATAACAATAAAATAATAACGGGAATATTAGTGATATAACACAAAAACAATATAGAATTGTTCCGCAAGAGGCGACATATTTTTATATGAGAGACATAGTTGCCATTTTCATAATTAATATCAATACAGAAATTTCAAAAACCAAAATATTATATTGTTTGTTTAATGTGTATATATCTATTACAAAAAAAAGGTCTCAAATTTGTAAAAACATTTAATCCGTGTACACGATTTTCAAACTATATTATTTTTATATATTATATCGAATTTCAATTGAAATTTATTCTTAGCAAGTATTGAAATTTCAATAGTACGTACATGTATGTAAGCTAATTGAATATATCAGATAAAAATCATGGGTTTTGTCACTTGCTACAAATGTAGAATTAACTAAAACCTGACACTAAAGATTAATATCTGATAAACTGATAAATAAAAAGGTCCAAGTTTGTACATATTATATATCTATATTTGTAGCATTTTATTACGAATATTAGGCGCCATAATTAACTAAAAGGGAACAAAGTTTCATTTTTTTGCCCCCTAATATGTGACATATGACCTCACCTTTTAATTACAAAAGAATTCTAAAACGTCCCTGGTAATTTGATAGACACAGATTAAAGGGAAGTTGCGGGGGGTTAAACGTCCATGATACAAGTAGTTGAAGTCGTGTATGACTGACTGTCCTACGTGGTCTGTGCACCAAGCCATGACCAATCAACTGACAAAATATTGTTTGTGTAGAATTTGAACAATTGCTCTTCGGTACAATTCCATCAATCTACATACAGTACAGTGTAAATATATATTACTTAATGAGAAAAGTGTGGTTTCTATGTACAATTAACATACTTGTGTTTAATTTAATTCTTTATTTGTTTATCGAGGATTGCCAACAGCCTTGTGTTTATTATTGTCTGTCAGAATACGAGTAGGTACTAGGTACTAGTAGGAGAACAGTCGACACATTTATAAATAGATGGACAGTTTCAGTGGTGTAGTGGGATAGAATACGAGACTCGAATGCAGAAGACGGCGTAATCAATCCGCGATCAGGTCAACAAGAGCAACACAATCCTGGTATTTGTTGCTTCTCCTAGAGGCTAGCAGCAGTATATACTAAGATTCAAGATTCAAGATTGAATCTTGAATGTTGACCTAGAAACACTCAGAAACATGAGTACGAACAAAGACTGGGTGACTAGAAGCCAGGATATTGCATCCAATTAAGTGGTTATTCTGGTATCCATGTATCTGTTGTTTCAGATACAAAATGTAGCAGCCACTATTAATTCAGCTGAATGTGTTTGTCTAATACAAAGTAGATATTATCATCATTATTTAAATAAGTAACTCGTTCTTTTCATAAGATACTGCAGAATTGTTCACTTGGCGTAAAGAGGAAGTACAAATTATAATTTAATCATACCTCATTTAGCAAAAGTTTGAATGCATAAACTTACAATAGGTATTAAATATACTTATTATAATTACTGAATCCTTTTGAAGTAGTTCATGATGATCACTTTTACGTGGTAGAGCTAAGGACATAATCTTTTGTGGTATTGTCCCCTTAACATTGATAAGTCTGAACCGAATGACTCTCATGTCCTGATATTTATGCAATCTTCCCGATAAACTGTGCATGGTGAATATAATCTGGTACTCGTGACCCCTCGGATTTGTTGTTGGTAGAGGGGCTAAATCATGGCTAAATCTATGTTTTAATAGCGGACGCCATAGGAGACAGGAAACTCCATCTCGACAAAGGTAAAGATGCATAGCATTGATTGAAGAAGTGTCTTAACTTGGAATTTGGCATCATTCAAACCAGACACATTTGTCTCCATCCGTGTTGTGAAGTCTGCTACGATTTCCGCGCAAAAACGATGTTCGAGTAGTCTTGACTCCCATTTGTTTTGTAAAGGGTTCATGGTATTTGTATTTATTTACTATTACTGGTGTCCAACACAATTTCCAAATCAGATGATGTTCGTGTCGTTTAACAGTAACATGACGGGTGTCACATGTGGAGCAGGAATGCTAATCATTCCGGAACACAATGAGTTTAACCCCGGTTTTAACCATGACTTTGTTGACCATTATGGAATATCTGTGTCACAAATGACCACGGATATGTTCCACTTGTCGTAAACACTTCCCAGTCCTTTCCTCATTCACGACTTATTACCGGGTTTGTAACTAGATTAACACGACGGGTGCCACTAGTGGAGCAGGAACTGCTTACCCTTCGGAGCACCTGAGTTCACCCCTGGTTTTTAGTGGGGTTCGTGTTACTCGATCTTTAGTTTTATATGCATGTTTTGTCGATCGTTGTTTGTCCTTTTGTACTTTTTCTTTTGGCCATTGTGTTGTCTGTTCTTTTTCGATATACGGTTTCTGATTGCCCCTTTGGTATCTTCAAACTCTTCTTAAGTAGGGTTCGTGTTGCTCTATCTTTTGTTTGCTGTGTAATGTTCGTTGTTTGTTCTTTTTCCCTTTGTCTTTTGGCCATTGTATTGTCTGTACTTACGTCTTTTGAGTACCCCTTTAGTATCTTCAAACTTTTCTTATGTGTACTATTGAATTAATGTATCGAATTGTTTATGTCAGTTTGCTGCCTGTGATACCCAGACAATTATTGAAACGTCCGCCAAGGAGTTGATAACTGTTAACGATCTACATCTGGTTATATTACTGGACTGCACAGAAAGATGAGTAAAAAATGTATCTAACTTCCAGTCCATATGGTTGAACCCACATAGGAGAAACGGGTCCTATTGTTATGCCACGTGGTTTCCTCGGAGGAGTATTACTCAAAGATTCATGTTACAATTTCCCCTAACAAGTTAATAATTCTTAACAGTCTCTTAAATAGCAGTTTGTGAATTATAAAAGGGTGTTTTTTAAACTTTTATTTACTACAGGAGAACAGGAAGTGTGTAAGGAGTTATAAAGATCTATTCAAACAAATTAAGCCGGAAATTTATTATCACCTTTTTATACTTGATAATTATTTTTGCAGGTGTGATTGCACCATTATTTCACTGTGACCATTCTGATCATCCGGGTTACATATTTATGTTATAAGAACATTATAAAACGTCATGAAAAATTAAGATTTATGGTATTAAACCACTGGAATTCGTGTGAATACATCATTTTGTTGGTAAAAAAATTATAAATGCCAGTGTATGAAGGGGGTTGTTTAAAGTGTCTCATGGGTCACTACTCGTGTCAAAACGAAACATAACAAGTTAATAGGAGTAACATTTTATAATTATTTTGTTAACTTGTTTGTTTGTAAATTAATGTAATGTTAAGCATACATGTTATTTTGTTTTCATACAAGACAACTTAAACAAAAACAGTGGCCAGGTTCATACCACAAAAACTCTCATTACACATGTTATGTGAGAGATGCTAACTTTGTATCAATTAAGTTTATTGTCGTGTATATATACAATATTTGTGCACTGTCGAAGCATATAGGTAATATGTGTATGAGGCTTAGAAACGGGGGGAAAAGGCGAGGCTTCGCCGAGCCTTTTCCCGCGTTTCGCGCCGAATACACATATTTACCTATATGCTTCGACAGTGCTCATGTATTGTATTTATCCTGCAATTTTAAATCGTAAATAAACGTTTACTGAACGATGATAAAAGTATTTGAATAATTTTGTGTATGTATTTGAAAACAATATCCCCCGATGTGCCCCGTTTTACATTTGTATGTTCTATTTATAACTGACCAATATAAAAAAATGTTCTATTTATAACTGACCAATATCAAAAAAAATATTGGGCAGGCTATATTGGTCGGTAAATGCAGTCATTGCAGGATAAATCAATGAACGTGTCCTCATTTCATTTTTTTCTGTTGTTGTCCAAATTCCATCCAAGATGGCCACCGTTACTAAAACTAAAATTACGAAGAGGGTCAAAACAGCGTTATCTGAAACCGTAGGTGCTCTTTAACGTATATTCCATTTTTTTCGTCAACCATAGCTGATAACATATGCCTCATTAGTCTGTTTAGACGGTATGTCATTTCACGTCTGAGCTAATTAATATTTCTATCCAAATTTTGTTTTTATTTACATTTACATGAAGAATGATGATTTTGTTGCTCCTATGTGTATTTTAATGATAGCTGCTGCATGTCATATTATCTGTAACAATCAACGTGGTCGGAGAACATGGGTGAGGCCATGGATACAACTAAGAAGAGAAGTTGGTGCTTACCATGCATTAATTAGGGAGCTGGAACAGGAGGATCAAAGACGTTTCAAAATTTTGTGAGAATTAACAAAGAAGATTTTGAAGAACCTTTGCATAGAGTATCCCCTCTTATCAAACCTGCGCCCCGGGAAAATTACACGTGTACATCAGTATATTTATAGTATAACCTTATTGACCTTTTCCATGAAGGGTTTATTTCCTCTGTCTTGACATAGAGAATAGGGAAAGTTCTAAACGCTCTGTCTTCAGTCTGACTTCATAACTGTCATATGTTTTCCCAATGCACACGGTGTGTTTTAACAGCCATGGAAAATCAGCCATGGAAAAACAGATCGTGTAAATAGGCCTTTATACTTTTGTCGATTTGTGTTGGTTAATTATGGCAATAAAGCTAATTTAAGCAAAAAACATCATCAGAATATATTCTCTAAAATTACTCAGCCAATTTGAACCAAACTTTGCAGGAATAGTCTTGGGTTTTCCCCCGATCTAATAAAATTTAGATCTCCTTCATTGCTCCTTACTTTTTCTGTGTAGCTGCGTGAAAGATCTAACAACATTGCATTAGAGATCACGACAGTGGTCAGAATTTGAAATAAGCTACAACTTAATTGATTATCGTGCCTAATAAAAATATTTTCCTTGGTTTCTTTTTATCGATTGATTGATTTTTGGTGTTTAACGCCACTTTCAGTAATATTTCAGCTATATCATGGCGACCAGTTTTAGTGGTGGAAGAAGCCGGAGTACCCGGAGAGAACCACCGACCATGGGCAAGCAACTGGGAAACTTTATCACTTGCGGCTGCGAGTCGAGTACACCCCTTTTTGTAATTACTAAAGTCGGGCGCGAACCCACGCCGTATTGGTGATAGGTTTGTATGAGTTGTTAAGTAATCCAACTATCTAACCCATTGAGCCACCGAGGCCCTTTTCTTTATATCAAATCAGAGGTCATTTACAGACGTTTGGTTATTGAGGGAAAATTGACGACCTCCATAGAAATAGAAGAAACGAGTAGTGAATTATACCTCAGTTCGGGGTGAATGAATTAAAAACAGAGCAAACACCATTTTTGTTGATCATTTCATTGTCAAACATGATCTGCATTTTTTTCTAATCCTTATATCTTATCTGTACCGTTGAATATGGTTATTGAGAATAAAGATGATTGATATAAATTAAAATAATTACCTTTGCATGAATTTGGTGATATTTCCCCACTGGCTGCTTCATAGTGAATAGTTGGAGGATGCGAGTTTGATTGGATGAGGGCTTTTGACCTCTGAGATGATGTTGTTAGATTTCAGACGAAACGAGAAAGAAAAAGAGGATAGTAAGCGATTATAATAAGGGTAATCAGGGGCAGATCCAGGATTTGTGGGTAGGGGGGCGTGAGTAGGCCAGGGGTCTGGGGACCGCTTATGGTCCTCAGCGGGTCCAAGGCAGAGCTCTGGTAGGGATCCAGGGGGGGGGGGAAGCGCCCCGGAAGCTCTGGGGTTTGAGGAATTACAGACGTTTATTTGAAAGACAATTTTGAACCAACCACACCATTTTTATCAGACCAAAAAAACTTGACTTTGAATCTTAATTTTGTCGGATAATTGTTTGTCAGATTATAAGAAGGCATGCCTTATAAGAACCTAAATTAAACATTTTCTTTAACAACCGTGATGCGAATTGTTCAAATCATGACTGATCGATCACGATATGTTAACCCTTCAAATAACTATTGGTTTAGTTTTATCGCATTCCTCATTTCACTAATTGATCTGTACTTTCGGGTGGTTCTAGTTAATGCTGCCCGTCCGGATGGAGCTTTTCTTTTCGTCGTTTGATTAATTCATTGAAAACGTATGATTCGACCGTTCTTGTTTATAGACAAACAAAAGCGGAAATTGTCAATACATGAACTTGTTGTTGATTTCTGATAAGCTAACGTAACTAAATTAGATGATCAGAATCGTTTCATGCAGCTTTAATGTTAACTTGTAACATAAATACGCATTTTTCCTTTGATGTTTTTATGCAATAATCAACTTAGAAATAGTGAACTTTAACAAAGCATGGTCTAACATGAAGATCTTGATGTTATTCCATGATTTTGACGCCATAGGTCTATTATTCCATGATTTTGACATCATATGATCTGTTATTACATGGATTCGTTGGTTTAAATACGTTCATTCGTAAGATCCATGGTATATATAATACACATTAGCCTTTGTTTGTCTATAAACAAGAACGAATCGTACGTTTTCAATGAATGAACCAACGGCAAAACGAAAAGCTTCATCCGGACGGACAGTATACTGATCATTTATCAATTGGTAGAGCCTTTTAGAATGATATCCCAAATTTACTCCTAATATCATTACTATTCATTTTGACTTACAAGTCACGAGTTAACCATTCATGAAAAAGTTGTTTGTTGAACTGCTTAATTAACGTTGTATAACATATGCTTTGCGAATTTTAGGGGGGGGGGGGGGCGCACGCCCCTCTCTAAATTCGCCTCTGATTATGTATATATTTTTTAATGTCGGACTTAAAAGCACATTAGAGATTATGTTATTGTTGTACTCATGTACCGACTTTTAAAATAAATTACAAATGATGCCCACCGGTGCAAACGTAAAAGTCGTACCGTTTACTTTGTTCAGTCAATCCCATTTAACTTTTGCATTTGAAATTACTGAAATTAATTTCATGTGATTACAAATCATTGACACGCATTCAACCTGTACCTGAAATATCGGAACCACCAATCATCAAATTTACGGCAACGTAAATATTTACATGTAAATTTTTTTGTATATATCTCATACTAGACGGAATTAGCATTAGACTTTACGAATAAAGTTGAAACAAAAATTTGAAAAATGATTAGGTGTAAAAATATATCTTCGCATGTTCATGTATAGCATAACATAACATAACATAACATAACATAGTTTATTAAATCAATCAAGAAGCCCGTGAGAGCACAGAATTACAGACATTTACATTTTACACTTACAATGATTTTGATGATGTATGCAAAAGGGGGTAACGTAAATATGACTGATCAATTGTGTGTTGAAATTTACTGAAACTATCAACCTTTTCCGACAAACATTCATGCAAATGTTCTGTTAAATGTTCTTACTTATATAAATATGAGATATTTTTGTCTTTATTTTGTATGTAAATACCCTAGTGTATTTCTACCTTGCCCCATATTCGCGCCAGGAAAGGTAGCTCAAAGGTCAATATATAACTGAAATATTGTTGAAAAGTGACGTTTAAACACCCATAGCCTCATATGAATTATTGCAATAAAATATCGATTAAGTAACGAAATCGATATAAATTATTTTCCAGTTTATTTAGTATAAAAAGCTTGTTCTACACGTTTACTGCGAGATGTATTGCAACCGCCATTTTTTACTACAACCACGTGCGCATGCTCGTGTTTGATAGAAAAGCTATAGCTATATTTAGATATTTTGTGATAATAATTTTATATTGTAAATCGATCCACTCTGTGATTTTTTTCAACAAGATACATTTTTTATAGTATATATTTTATTATTAAATACAATATATTGAATTGATTTTCGCTAACACTTCAATCATTGAATATTGATTTTTTTCGGATGTTGAATATGTTTTCCCCAGAATTGCACCCCCTGTTAGTATACATAAATTTTATTGCTTTATTTAAAAAAAAATAACACCAAGAACATCGATGATACGAGTGTTCTTATTCAGAAATAAACCTACAGCAAAATAAAGGTATACTGTAAACAAAATTTATTGTCCGAAAAATACGGTACTCCTCTACTATACTAATTTGGATTAGGTGATGGGAATTATCAAAATAAAGTATTTTATGATAATGATGGCTGATTAAAATTGTTTGTCCTGCATTGGCTGTCAGTTGTAATATACAGGATGTAACCAATATACAGGAAGAGCTCCTACTGTGAAGCCATCTATTTTGAGATGTCATTCAATGAAAATAACAACCTGACCATATTGTTACATAATAAGAATAAGAATTAGATAAGAAATTAAAATTTATAGAAGGCAAGGATTTATATAATTAACACATTAAGTCACATTTCATTTATTTAGCTTGGGAATTTGAGAAACGTTTTCGCATTTATAACCACGAGACTACATGACTCCTCGATGACCCGAATGCTATTCTCTTATCCAAACATATCCGGGTATTTAATAATAACACTTTTTTTTAGCAATCAATTTTAATCGTTTCATTTATATAAATCGTTATTCAATAATTCGTCTATTTTATTAACAAAAATAAACTATTGTAAAGAAAATATTACTTATTAGCAAAGTGTATGAATGGATCAGAGACTATATTATGTAACCTTGTACATGTCAATAAAAAAAAATGTCGGGTGTAAAAATACGGATGAAAACACATAAATTGACGCTTCATTGTAGGAATAATGACATTCTTTTCTTAAAGACGTAACATCCGATCAGCCTGATCGGGAGACTTGCGCATTGAAATGACATTGTTTATAGTAACGTGGGCTGGGAGTTACTGATAAACAACCGCTGATAATGGTAAACATATGCACAATATCATGGATGAGGCACAGGCGCTTGTGTAGAGTCAAACATATGCTCGCTATGTACCTAAAATACCACAAGGCCGGACTCACTCCTACTACCCCTGTCACTTCAATCGCTATTTCCCCTGTCAAAATGTCGATAGGACGCAAATCGCTTACTAATTTGCGTAGTGAAATTATTTTTCTTCAAGGAAAACCCGTTTTTTATATCTTCCTACCATCTACACCCCCATACTGACAGATAATCCTCAGATTTTGTTGACAATGGACACCTAAGTGGCAGCAAAGCGAAAGTAGGTCACGTGCGACATATTTCCGCCTTTCGATCGTTCTCGGGTTTTATCATTGCCTTACGAAACATACCTGAGAAGTTCAGAAAGAAAAGTTCGGGAAACGTAATTATATATCAGTATTGTTACTGTATAATTATAATGTTTTTCAAATACAATTATTTCCTATGCCTTATTTTTAGTATTATTTGCATACCAAGAAGCACTGAAGTTTTCATTCATTTTGTCAGTCATATTTTGGCGCCTTGTAATGTTTCTAGTGTTTAGTAATTATATATGATAAAACCCGAGAACGACCGAAAGGCGGAAATATGTCGCACGTGACCTACTTTCGCTTTGCTGCCACTTAGGTGTCCATTGTCAACAAAATCTGAGGATTATCTGTCAGTATGGGGGTGTAGATGGTAGGAAGATATAAAAAACGGGTTTTCCTTGAAGAAAAATCATTTCACTACGCAAATTTGTAAGCGATTTGCGTCCTATCGACATTTTGACAGAGGAAATAGCGATTGAAGTGACAGGGGTAGTAGGAGTGAGTCCGGCCTTGTGGTATTTTAGGTACATAGCGAGCATATTTTTGACTCTACACAAGCGCCTGTGGATGAGGACTCTTGCGTGAATATTCACAACATCAAACATATAAAATTAGATTTCTAAATTTTGATACTTAAAAAGTTACGTCTTTAAGAAAGGATAAATACAGCAAGCAAGCTTGTTATACATTTAAATTTCACCCCGAGATCAAAATATTACTAAAACTAGGATGTCAACAAACAACATGCATAACCAACAAAACACGTCACGCTATCAAAAAAAAAATATCGTTAACTAACGAAATAGAAAATTGAACTACAACTTTTTAAAATATTTTATTGAATAAAAATACAATAATGAATGGAGTATGTGATCTGAGCTCTTCCTGTCCAAAAATATGTAGAAGAATATTCGATTATTAGCATCGTGTTATCGGTTTTCGTGCTATTATCGATTTTCAGATATAGCGATTAACAGTGTTAACCCTTCATTCATATGACGATTGGAATTTTCAAAGAATGCCCAGTTAAATATTTCTTTGTACATAAGATTGTTTTTAAAGCCATTCTTGTATTTTAATATACTCTCGATTATCTGGCAACTTTTGCTGTCAGTAAAATGGCGTCATCTGTTTTCGTATGAAGTAAAAACATGGTTCTGGTCATCTACCAAATCATATTACATCTAAATAAAATAACAGAATGTTTGAAAATGACCACTTTCAAAATTGTGTTTACTTTTGATGTTTTTCTTAGTGCTGAAACCACAATGCACTGCAAAGTGACATGTATTTTATATAAGAAACAGGCACATTTCAGTCAGCTCTTTTGTTTACAAGTACGATCAGTGACCCCATGAGAGTTACATGACAGAAAGAGCCGGTGCCTGAGAGGCAGGCGACATAGTTCAATTTTATATAGCCCTTCTGGATTTTTTTCCCAGCTACTTTATAAATGAAGTAAATTTTTAGCATTACGGTTCAGTAGGTAGGTTCACTGTTTTTGGTACTTGCGTCTTTAAAAGCAAACTTTAACATCTTTTATGAATTTATTACACAATCTCTTTTTGCAGATTTACGTTTTGTTTCTATATACTTATGGCAAAACAAACGAATCGGAGAAAACGATCCGTCTTTAATGAGACACATTTACAAAAGATTTTTTTCGAAAATTGAAGAACTACGAAAATATGTGAAAAAAAAAGAACAGACATCGGAACAATGCCATGAATTCGTAAAAAAATAAAAATAGGCCTATGCTACGGAGCAAAATTGTTTTAATGCTATTATTTATAAGATCGCACTTTGTAATCGATCGTTCATGCACTACAAAATAAAGCTACACATAAGCTCTGCTTCTTAGTTAAAAGCACAGAAAGTTACAGGGTAGGAAGCCATAAAATTGAGAGGATTATGTAAACATATAATTTGTAATAGTTTTCATTTGACAATTACAGACGATGCGTATTATAAATACTTTTAAAGTACATTATACAAAACTTCAGGGTACATCTCTTACGTAATATAATAATTTGTTTATGGAAATACAATATTCTTACTTGCCAACAGTAAAAAGATTAATCTGTTTTCATAACGGTTATTTCTGATTTGAACAAAGCGTAACATATAATATGTCTGCGTAAAGAAAACATTTTTTGTTTATTTTAATAACGTCTTTCGAACTGGCGGACACTTCTGATTAATCTCAGAATAGTCATAAAAAATATGATTGTTGTTTTTATAAGGAAAAATTGCATATGAATGTTTTTTGTCTATTTTGCTTTTTGGGATTTGCAAGAAGAATGTTCTACCCTGCTCTGTTCACCCCGCTTTACTTCATAATTTTGGTTGTTGCTATATCATTCTGATGATGCACAAAAAAAAATCAAGATAAAAATGAACAATCCAATATAACTTACGATCAATGTTAATCTTAAGATTTTTTTGTGAAAATAGCCCCAGAATCATTGCTGCATCAGGCGCGGATCCAGCAGTTTTGAAAACGGGGACCCAGGCTCTTGTTTGCCAATTTTTACCCAATTTATACACGAATTTTACTAAATTGTCGAACACCCCCTTGATCCGCCAGTGTGCACTAATATGCACCCATTCCTCATGTATACTTGATCACCTATTAGAACCTTTAAAATGTGTATTGCATCTCATATTCTAGTCACGGGTACCGTTAAATGGTCACAAAATGTGTATTACGTTTCTGATTATTGCCAAAGATTGTGACACATGTATTCATGTATTCGGTCAGAGTCCTGTCGACCGGATGTAAGATGACACTTGTATATTCTGCCTGGCAATATTAGGTACCCTGCTGAGTGAACCGGTGTGAATGTACCTGTCGTTTTCAGAATGAAAATAAAAATAAGTAAACCCGCCTTTCACTTCTTATTTCAGGAATTATTTGCCTTAATTTATTGAAGAATAAAATATTTCAAATTAAAATATGGTCTCTCGCTTTACGGCGTTTACATAGGGATATGATTATTTGTTTTATATCATAAACAAAAATATTTATTGTTCATTAAGGTGCCTCATTACAATAATCAGAACTTTTAAAGCACAATAACTTTGAGGCTGTACATACGCAATCCTGTGCTATAAAACAAAGCATAAATAGCTTAATAGAGACCGATAGTTTAATATATACTTAATTCATTTTTTAGTAAATAGTCTCAGCATAGGTAATACAAGGTTAATGCGTTTCTCGCATGATAATCAAAAACAAGTATTAGTGAAGTGACAACAGTATACGTATTCTGTACGTGTATCACACTTTGCTAATATTTTAATACATTTTAAGTCACATTTCTTAATAAACATCGCATTAAGTTAAAATACGACATGAAAATCAAATACGCAACAATTGATGGATTATTGTGTATTGAATACACTAAATTTATTAAGGGCCAGACTAGTATGACATAAATAATAATAATAAATAAATAAATAAATACGTATAGATACACGATAATATAATACTATAGATCGTCATATTCAATGAGCTAGTGACGACTACAGTATTACGTAATCTCTCTACTCAGCGGGTGATTTAGATGACCGTGCGATTTAACTGGTAAAATGCAAATTTAAAAGGAAAAACGCTAATATCCCACGACAATGCAAATTTAAAAGGAAAAACGCTAAAATCCCACGACAATGAAAATTTAAAAGGAAAAACGCAAATATAAAAGGAAAAACGCTAAAATGCCACGACAATGCAAATTTAAAAGGAAAAACGCTAAAATGCCACGACAATGCAAATTTAAAAGGTAAAACGCAAATATAACAAAATAATTCGCTAATTTAACTGGTAAACGCTAATATAACTGGTAATCTTTAATTATTTGCATTTTACCGGGCATATTTGCATTTTCTATTTCCTAGTGATAGTTGTGTAAAAAAAGGGGGGTGCTATATGGTATTTAACGCCACTTTCAATAGTATTTCAGTTATATCGTGGCGGGTGATTTTAATTGATGGAGGAAACCGGTGGAAAACCACAGACCTGTCGCAAGTCACTGACAAACTTATTCACATAATGTTGTATCGAGTACACCTCGCCATGAACGGGGTTCGAACTCACAACTTTAGTGGTGATAGGCACTGGTTTCACAGGTAGTTGTAAATCTATTGCAGAGTGAATGACATTGATTGTTAGTTCTCCTAACAGATCTTCAGAATATTTTTAATGTGTACCTAATATCACAGTAACTCTGAAATCCAGTTTTGACCGATGATGGAATAATTTGCAAGCATTTGATAGACACAGAAAAAAAATGTTGTTAATGAAAAAAAAAACACTAATGCAATTTAGGTATCCAGTAGTTACGGAAGATTTAGTTCTTCATTCTGGGTTGAAATTCCAAAGGAACATTAAACAGACCTATGATTGTCCAGGATTTCATATTTCGAAAACGTCGTGGGGATATATGTAAGGTTGATAAGTGAATTGACAATATCTAATTCCTTTATCAAGTAGTCTTTTTAATGTCATTTACTTACAAGAATGATCTTGTCACGAGCCTTGTTAGCAGGTACAACATTATACTAATAATGCAAGTAAGGCAGAATATGTTCCGTTTGTCGGTATCAAAATCATGTCCTTTCCTCATTCATGACTTATCATTGGGTTTCTCACAAGTTACATGACGGGTACCACTAATGGAGCAGGAACTTCTTAACCTTCCGGAGCACACACGAATTCACCCCCCTTCCCCGTTTTTGTGGGGCTCGTACTGGTCAATTTTTAATAATCTACTAGTGTCTTGTAGATCATTCTTTGTCTTTTTTGCCAGTTGTCTTTTCGTCATTGCAGTCTGTATTTCCTTGATTTACCACTTCTAATTACCCATTTGGTATCTTCAAACTTTTGGCCATTGTAATGTCTGTCCTTTGATTTACACTTCTAATTACCCATTTGGTATCTTCAAACTTTTGGCCATTGTAATGTCTGTCCTTTGATTTACACTTCTAATTACCCATTTGGTATCTTCAAACTTTTGGCCATTGTAATGTCTGTCCTTTGATTTACACTTCTAATTACCCATTTGGTATCTTCAAACTTTTGGCCATTGTAATGTCTGTCCTTTGATTTACCACTTCTAATTACCCATTTGGTATCTTCAATTTCTCTTGCAATATCAGATGAATGTGCCAGTGATCATTGACCCAATAAGTTTTTTAAAATTCAAATGTGATTCAACTTAAATACTCTTTCGGAATGGGTTATTACTGTGAGGTCCACAGCCCCTAAACACCCATTCGTAAGTAGGATTTGCATCTTCTTTGTGATGCCTTGCCTCGATCGACAATTGTCTGGTTAAGGTATTGTGTTTAATGCCATTTTCAACAATATTTCAGTTATATTGTGGCGGTCGGTTTTATTGGTCGAGGAAACTGGAGAACCCGGACAAGACCGCCGACCTACCACAAGTCACTGACAAACTTTATCACATAATGTTGTATCAAGTACACCTCGCTTCGAGAGGGACTAGAACTCACAACGTTAGTGGCGATAGGCACTGATTACACAGGTAGTTGTAAATCCAACTACCATATGATCACGATGCGGACACCCCCCCCCCCCCCCCCCTCTCATTGTCTGGCTTAGTCCTTGACGGAGAGTATTTAAAGCTATCAGTGTACTCGATACAACATTATGTGATAAATTTTATCAGTGACTTGCGGCAGGTCAATGGTTTTCTCATTCAACACCATAACAATAACCCTCATAAGTGGAAAACAGTTTTTATAGAAGTGTCTGAACCAAGCCAGAGAACTGAGCGGTCATATATTATGTGTTAGAGGTATCAATTTTACCAATGTTTCTACGATTTTTCTATTAGATTTTGGAACTGTTCTGATAGTGTGTTATTTTTCTGTTTTTCATTTTATAGCTTTGTTACTCTGCACTAGTTTTTTCCAATTATATGTTTTTTCTTTTATATTAGATTTTTTTTCTGTTTAATTTGAGGTATTTGATTAAATAATGACTACATTATATATAAAATGTTTTATTAATTCTACAATAATACTGACAGTCTTCAACTTATAAATTAATATGTAAAAAAATTTTATGCTGCATGTAATTATATAAAATATATTTTATTAAGACAAAATCTACTAGCTTGGGTATCATTCATATTAATACATTGATTGATTGATTGGTGTTTAATGTCAACTTTATCAGTATTTCAGATATATCCTGGTGTGAACAAATTGTTGGAATAAAACATAACTTCATTGTCCATACATACCCTTGTCAAGACAAATAAAACATCTACACATTTATATAGAATTCACAATTTGATTAACATTATATTTTGTTTTCATTCGAAGCCTACACCAAAAACATCTAACATAAACAAAATAAGTAGTAAATGTTGCATTCAGGGAATAAATTATTTTGATTGATTGGTATTTAACTCCAACTTTAGCAGTATTTCAGTTATATTGTGGCAGTAATAAAATATATGAAAAACATTCTTGGGAGGAAAAATAATGGCTAGCTTTTGTATGACATTGTCTTCAGTACAAAAAACGACAAATTTTATATTTTGAAGAGTGGTGTTATTACTCAAAGTGTGCTATTTGGATGAATAATTCAAATTTTAAATTTTACCTGCACCCGAATTAAAAAATGGATGTGTAACTTCTTCTAAAGTTCAAATGTGGTAGAACTGTAAATGAACAGGACGGAAATAAAATGGATTTTCATATCTAGTAAAACAAATGGAAGTAAAGGTCTACCAAAATGTCACTGAACAAATATTTCATCGATGCATGCAAAAATATATATCATCCAATAAAAAAAAATCAGATTTTGCTTTGTTTGAAAAAAGTCTGGCTCGAAAAAATATTCACTAAAAGTTAAATGGTCTGTACATAATGTTACATTGTATGTATACAATTGAACTGGCAAACTGTAGTCGAAATTTAAAAAAGCTGTATTTACTTGAGATGTAAGCAAACGGAGAGAATACAATGATAGCAACACAGCATATCTTGGAGTAGTACATTGTACTAATAAGTCATAAATCTAAAGAAACTTCTATGTCTCTCAACATACTATTTGAAATAGAGTGGCAATAATTAGAAGGTCATTTTCTAGGACATAGCATTCTCTCTCCACATGCATTTCCATGTTGTAATATCTACTACATTTTTCGTGCTTTTTTAAAAAGATTTCTCCCCTCAATTGATTTTTCCACTTCTCCTTACCATGTTTGTTGCTATATCTTGATATTCCTGTGAAATGTTTGCCTTTTGAAGAATAATATTTGCAGTTTACAGAAAAAAAATTCAGTTGTAATATATACTTTCTTTTGTGCATTTTTTAAAAAGCTATTATCTCCTCCATTGCCTTTTCCCACTTCTCCCCTCCATGTTTGTTGCTACATTTTGATATACATGTGAAATATTCTCTCATAAATGAATACTGTTTTGCAGTATACAGAAAAGGTTTAATGCTATTGTATATATTTTGTTCATAATAATGCATCTCTCTATATAGAATGGTCTGTCTTAAAAATGGATAAACACAATACCAGAATCATTTGCTAAAACAAGGCTTAATATTAGTAAAAAATGATTAAACATACTATTTACAATGTTATTGTTAAATGTTAACATTTTTCATAAATATAAAAATAAAAAAAAGCAATCTTGCATTTATCACAGTGCATTGTCACGTATCAAAAGTCACGCACATTTTGTCAATAGTTCTCTTTGCTCATGATTTAAATCATATTCCAGATAACTGTAGCCAAAACGGCAATTAACATTCCAAGCATGTTCATTTCCGGAAGGAAAGCAGAAGCTGAAAAAAATTTAAAAATACAATTTATTTCATTGAGCTAAAATAGTTTATTTTGTCACATGGACAATTTATATTCATATTAGTATACCCTTACACCTTTGTTTGCTTAATATTTTGTCATATGGTTGCTGCTTGCCAGTATACCTCTGTTGTATCTATCATTCATTTCTCAAAAGACAATGGATCTCTTACTTTTTATGTAGATGTTTTCTTTCCTCTATCACTGCCAAGACTTTTAATTACTTGACTCAATATATGAGCAACACGGTGGGTGTCTTATAAGAAGCAGGAACTACTTACCCTTCGCGAGCACCTGAGTTCACCCCGGTTTTTTGGTGGAGTCCGTGTTGCTCATCTTTTTAGCTTTTTGTGTTGTCCTATTATGCGTCTTTACGTTGAGTTCCATGTTGTGATATTCGTTACGATGTCTGCATAAAAATGATGTTCGGTTCGTCTTTACCTCCAGTTGTTTGTAGGAGGGCTTGCGCCTTATATGCATTTCTGGTTTGCAAATTTTGCATAGGGCAGGATAATTATGCCTTCCAATGTGTCTAACGATGACCACTCTAATAAACTGTCCATTAGTCTCACGAATTGATTGCCTTTTCGGAAGGTTGTATCTCTGCTTCGAACAAATAAGGTTCATTTCTATTTACAAGGGTTCCCTCCGGTATGGTATTTATTTTAAATTTACAAAATTATTATATTTGATCTTATTTGAATATCATGTTTTTGTATTGATGAATGAATTTAGATATTCTTAATTCAGGCCACCAACGCTCTTTTATAGAACTAACATTATACACATGACAATGTTTTTGTCACGAGGATTAAACAAATTATGAATAAAATTCAAGATTAGGACTCAGCGTATTTTACAACAACGTACATGACAGCATCAATTCATAAACAGGGCAGATTTTGGCTGATAATACTAGTTTGACCGTGACACGTTTGATCGAAGTGCACATACCAAACCTGGAAAGTAAGCAGTCATGTATTTGTCTTTGTTTCTACGATTTATTACTTAGATTTTAGAACTGTTCTGATGGTGTGGTATTTTTTGTTGCTTATTTCATCAATACATTTTTTTTTATTCTCTTTATATCTAAGTTTTAAGGTAATGAAGTTTTAATAGTTGTCAGAGACTTTTTGGACCATTTTCATAACCAAAAAAAAAAAAATATATATATATATATAAAAAACAAATAGCACAAAACCGGAAAACTAATTGTTTTGTAACAAGTGATTTTGTTAAATACGGGCCGATTTAAATCAGTAGTAGTTTATACTCACAGTTCAAGCCATCATTCTTAACTGAAAGAAAATAAAAAGAGTGATTAGGATCCCCAAATACTAGGCATAATAGTTTATAATCACCAAATAAACTTAACAATATGATCATTTTTGTATTCAGATTCCTTGCAACATTTTAATCAAATATACCTAAATGATTTAATTTTGATCTGAAAGACAGAGGAGAACCTAAAACCCCAACATGTAAGTATTTATCCCTTAGAAGTTAGGAACCACTTCTCATTCACTTTGTGGCATCATTTAATCTAATACTTGTACAAGTAGCTGCGTCTACTTTGTGATTGCCATCCTGAATTTATTCTCTATTCAAAATTTTCGCCTAGCAACTGAAAGCAAACATAGTTTCTTTCATCTGCCCTTTGGCATAAGTTACATAATGAAATAAAGTATTCAGAAAGCTCATGACACTATGATTTCTAATGTTGTTCTTTTCATCATTTCTTTCCTCTTGTTTTTCTCTTCGGAATTAATATCACATTTGTTTAATTTGAACAATAAAATATGTGTTTAATGTCGCTTGGAAATTTGATAGCATCATATGTGGATGCGTTTTTAGAAAGACAATTTGCATGATGGGTAAACGATAATCCTGATTTCCCAATTAGAATGTTAGGTCACGAAACATGCGTAGTACTATTTCCTATGACGGAATTTGAACTGATTAATGTATTAACATATTTTGAGGGTTTTAAAAAAAATGGCAATAAAACTTTTGGGACATGTTTGACATGTAATTAGATATACAACAGAATACAGGGGCCATCGTCGCCGTGATCGTATGGTAGTTGGATTTACCTATGCAACCAGTGCCTATCACCACTGATGTTGTTGGTTCGAATCTCAATCAGGGCAAGGTGTACAACATTATGTGATAAAGTTTGTCAGTGACTTGCGGCAGATCAGTAGTTTTCTCCTGTTTCCTCCACCAATAAAACTGACAGCCACAATACAAGATGAACTGTGAGCTAATGTTCACTTATGATACCCCCGCTCTTCGGCAAACAGGAAGTAGGAATCTGATGGATCCAAAAACGCTTCCCATGATATGGGGTACCTATATGAAGCTTGTGACCAAATATCAGATCTCTGCCATCAATAGTTGCTGAGAAAAATGTGCATATATGTTCAATGTGTATAAATACCAACTAAGTCGGCAAACAGGAAGTAGGAATCTGACGGGTCCAAAAACGCTACCCACAATATGGTAACAAACAACAGAATACAAGTGTTATGAAGGTATACGTACGATCTTGACAGTATTCTCCTGTTGCTCCGTCTGAGCATGTGCAGGTGTAACCTTTCTGATCTGAAGCATCTGCCACACAAGTTCCACCACTCTTACACCCGTGTTCATAACAGGGATCTCTTTCTAATAAACAAAAATGGGTATCATATTTAATGGTATATTTATATGGTTTTACAATCAATGCCTTAATTACAAAATATTCATTTAAAAAATTTGTTCAATAATACCCCCAGAAATGTTATTGTAAATGCGGCCTCTAATATCAGATACAGGCAACTGATACAGGCCGATGTTTTTGCAGTTCTTTTTATGAACGAGCTTAAGAATTTGACCAATGTTGTAATAAGAAAATTAGGTAAACTCGTTCACAAACAAAACTGTTCTCACGATTTTTTTTATTTTATAAATTATAACATTATTTTACAATTAAGATATATAACTATTGAAACAAAAGAAGTTGCCCGTATTGAATATAACATGTTTCTTTTTCCGCATTCGTACTCTATCACCACTAAAGTTGTAAGTTTGAATCCCGCTCATGGCGAGGTGTACTCGATACAACATTATGTGATAAAGTTTGTCAGTGACTTGCGGCAGGTCAGTGGTTTCCTTCATGTACTCTGGATTAATCCACCAATAAAACTGACTGCCATGATATACATGTAACGTTGTTGAAAGTGGTGTTAAACACCATAACCGTAACCACTATTTTTCAATATGTTAAATGTTTTATATTTAATTTATATCTTAAGGATTTGCAGATAGAAATTGTTTAAATTGCTACATTCCCGAAATATACACCATGTACACCCATACTAACCATGTTGACAGTTTGCTCCATAGAAGTCGTCTGTACATTGGCATGTGTAGGTTGCAATGCCATCAACACAATTAGCTCCATTTAAGCATGGTTGAGAGTAACAGTCATCATATTCTAGAAAATAAAATATTTGCATAATATTATATTATCTGATAAATCAATGTATGAAATAAAAAAATATATACAACCATTTATGTGTGCGCGCATAAAACTAGCTTAATCCCGCAACAACTTATTGAAGTGCCTGTACAAAGGCAGGACAGTGAGTGATCATGTAGTGGTGTGCCAGGGATATCAATTTTTCCTCTTTCGATGATGTTTCTATTGCATTTTGGAAATGTTCCCACGGTGTGTTTTTTTTAAACTTTAAGATTATGTTATTGTAAAAAATAACAATTTTGTCTTTGTCTCCACGATTGTTCCATTGGATTCAGGAATTGTTCTGACAGCGTGGTATAATTTTTTTTTTTAAACTTAGAGGCTAACAACAAGTATAAACAAATGACCCATACCAACATCTTCATTATATATAATAAAAATATATAAATTTTGTATATGTTTATTGCCACTGCACTAATCAACATATTTATTAATACAACACAATATTACCTCTGATGAAACAAACTTCAAAGTTAGCCATGCAGCCTTGATTGACCCAAATATTGTCACGTTTTTTGTAACCAAATGAATCGTTCCTCTTGCATCGCGCTGGAGACCGTCGTTCAACGACATCCATTGAGTAGATGTAGCTGTCTTTTATCATCCCAATAACATTACAGTCTTTGTGATTATAGTGTACACTGTCACAGTCTACCTCAACACACTCACCATCTGAATCAGAATATATTATAAATAATATAATGTAGTCAAACCTGCCCATGTGGGCACCTCTATTAAGCAGCCACCTGTATTAAAAGGTCATTTTTATTTTGTCCAGTCATAGAAAATTTCATATGAATTGAACCTCTTTTAAGAGGTCACCTGTCTTGAAAGACCACTTTTTCTTTGTCCCAAAGTTGACCTCTTAATACAGGTTTGACTAATTCATCAGAAATAATTTGTATCAAAAGTAAGGTCGTCCTCCCTCAGGCATAGGTGACCATAGTCGGTTTTTGGCTATCCTATTTAGGACATGGTTTTCATACTCGTGAAGATCTTAAATTTATTTGGCTTACAAATCTTTTGACTTTAAACGTACCTGATGAATGTTATTCCACAAATGTGTTGTGCATTTCACAAGAGCACATGACTACATCAACTGAGTTTAGCTTAGTGGTTTCCATAGCATTACAATGAGTCCATAATTCATTGACAAACTTCATAATAAAACCAAATCAAGGCAATAGCTGAATCTTTCTTTATCTATTCAGAAAAGTTCTGTTCCATCTACCTTGTCCCCATATATAGCGTATATATTACCCCCGTTGTTTGTAGGAGGGCTAATGTCTTGTTTATGTTATTTGTGTTTGGTTGCATTTAGTGATGTCCAACATGTCTGGACTATATGAGTAACATGTCTTATAAGAGACAGGAACTGCTTACACTTTGCAAGCACATGGGTTCACCCCCAGTTTTTGGTGGGGTCAGAGTTGCTCATCTTTTTTTTTCTTTTTTCTGTGTTGTGTTTTTTGTTTTGTCTGGCATCGCTCTGTGTTCTGTGTACCCAATGCTGCCAGTGTCCCTGGATTGTCCACTTTTTATTAACCCTTCGGTTTTCTGTAACGATTATTAACAAATCTCATACCTGCTGGGTTTACACTAGGATCTACAACTGGTGGATCTTCCTCATCCGGAATACATTCTACCTTCTCATCACATATTTTGGTCAGGTCATTCCAGCCGAAACCAGCTAGACAATATTCCACCAAGGTTCCACTGTACCCCTCATTACAAACATAATAGCTAGCACAGTTACTGGGGTTGGCATATTTGCCAGGGGCTTTATCACTACAGAAATCTGAAATATAGCAATGATGTAAATATACACAGATGTTTACCATAGAAAAGTTCATCTGTTTTACTATTTAACTATGAAATATAATTATAATGATGATATACATTATTTTTTTTATACATTTTCAAATACAAAATGTATATGATTAAATTAAAATCTGGTTAGTACATATACAAAATTAAATGTTTAAGCTACAATTTGTTTAATAAGATGTAAGAGTATATAATGCCAAAAAAATTTCATTCATTCAGTTTATGTAAATGTGATTCATTCATTCAGTTTATGTAAATGTGATTCATTCATTCAGTTTATGTAAATGTGATTCATTCATTCAGTTTATGTAAATGTGATTCATTCATTCAGTTTATGTAAATGTGATTCATTCATTCAGTTTATGTAAATGTGTTTCATTCATTCAGTTTATGTAAATGTGATTCATTCATTCAGTTTATGTAAATGTGATTCATTCATTCAGTTTATGTAAATGTGATTCATTCATTCAGTTTATGTAAATGTGATTCATTCATTCAGTTTATGTAAATGTGATTCATTCATTCAGTTTATGTAAATGTGTTTCATTCATTCAGTTTATGTAAATGTGATTCATTCATTCAGTTTATGTAAATGTGATTCATTCATTCAGTTTATGTAAATGTGATTCATTCATTCAGTTTATGTAAATGTGATTCATTCATTCAGTTTATGTAAATGTGATTCATTCATTCAGTTTATGTAAATGTGATTCATTCATTCAGTTTATGTAAATGTGATTCATTCATTCAGTTTATGTAAATGTGATTCATTCATTCAGTTTATGTAAATGTGTTTCATTCATTCAGTTTATGTAAATGTGATTCATTCATTCAGTTTATGTAAATGTGATTCATTCATTCAGTTTATGTAAATGTGATTCATTCATTCAGTTTATGTAAATGTGATTCATTCATTCAGTTTATGTAAATGTGTTTCATTCATTCAGTTTATGTAAATGTGATTCATTCATTCAGTTTATGTAAATGTGTTTCATTCATTCAGTTTATGTAAATGTGTTTCATTCATTCAGTTCGTCATTATGTATTGTGTATTGTATTGTCTGCCTCTTGTAACAGTGTATCCTGTCAGAGTGAAATAAAAGTCTTGTAGTCTTGCAGTCAAAGATTTAAAGAGAAAAGTATAGTTAACAGCTGATCAACTGAGACATGTCCACTAACAAAAGTTTTGTGAAACTTGCCCAAATAAGCATAATTGACAAAAACAAACATTATTCTCTAATGTTCAGAACAGTATGACATATCCAGAAAGTCTGATCAAAAGAAACAATAAAAAGCAAAACGGATACATGTATATCATCTGCCTTTCCGAAGATATTCCATAAAGTTCTACCCCATAAGCTCTGATACATAACAACTATTGAAGTCTACAAAATGCATATAAAAATTTTCATGCATATACACGACGGGTGTCACATGTGGAGCAGGAACTGCTGACCTTTCCGGAGCACCCAAGTTCACTTCCGGGTTTTAGTGACGTTCCTGTTTCTCGATACTTAGTTTTATGTGTAATGTTTGATAGATCATTGTTTGACCATTTGACCTTTTTCTTTTGGCCATTTTGTTGTCTGTCCTTCTTCGGATTACAACTTTGGTATCTTAAAACTTTTCAATAACTGTTCCAACCAATCAGGTTTCTTGATTTGCAAAACAAATGCATTTTTCGTAGATTATTGGCTGAATATAATGTAGTACAATATATTGGCAAGAAAATGATTTTTCAAAGGATAGCAATATTTGATTTATGTTTGTATTACAATACCATGCATTGTGACTGTCTCATTTATATATCTCTGACAGGAACCTTGATTTATTGCCAAGAGGATTCAACTGACATTTTCTTAAAATTTACCAAAAAAGGGATTAAAGTATAAAACAAAGCATTTACCAACTACTTTTTAATAAATAAAATATAAAAATAATATTTACCATTATTTGTAGAGTCAGGCCCTGTATGAAGAATAGAAAGGCATATATGAATGTGTTTTTATATCATATTTACTTGACAAAAATATAATTGTATTTTGCTTTATACTGAGATTTTAAAAGTCCTTGTCTTGTTATCTAAACTCTGAAGCCATGCCAAAATCCTCGATATTGTAATAGTTAGGAGTGCTTCACCTTAAGTGTGGTTATGCGGGTCAAACAAAACACTACAAAATTTGTATTTTTTGCTTCTTCACAAAGCATGACTTAAAGTGGACTGTTGTCTCAGTGGCATAGAGCTATAAAATTCCAACTCTGTGCGTTGGTCTTGTACGAAACAGATATCATCATCAACAAAGTCATTTGTTCGCACCATTGTATAGTAGAAACATTCCTCACAGGTTGTTAATCAACAACTACTCACTTATTCAATTGATATCACATGTAACTGTACAATGATAACTGTTTATTATTTAATTAAGAGAAAATGTTAAGCAGGGCTTATGGTCACAAATCATTCAAGAACGAGCTTTCAATCGTACTATCAATTAACCAATCAAATGATCATTTTGAACAATGCAGTGTTCTGATCGGACAATTTTGGAGTATGCGTTTTATGCCTATAAGATGTGGTCTACATTTTGGTTGATAGTATTACTTACATTGACATTCCATTAATTTACATGTCTTGGTTTGTGTTCCTTCCCCATCACATGGTTTCCCATTGCTTACAGGTGCAGGGTTATTACAGGCTCTTGTTGATTGTTGGACTCCATTTCCACACGTGGTAGAACAAGATGACCAGTCAGTCCAATCTCCCCATCCGCCATCACCTAGTGACAAATAACATAAAGTTTTACTAAATTCATAAGACAACCACATAACCTTCCGGAGCACCCAAGCGTTAGTTGGGTTTGCATTGCTCCATCTTTAGTTTTGCGTGTAGAATTTTAGAAAAATAGATGATACAGAAGATAGTAAAGTTCTAATTCTGTATTACAACCTTGGTCGAACATAGAACTTCACCAACATTACATTCATTTGCCATGTAAACAATGATGTCATATTACAAAGAAAAGGGACACCTTAATCAATGTAGATGATTTAGATAGTTGTATTTCAATTATGGCTATTAACCGCCATACAAATAATCCAAATTTTCCGATTTGTGTTTGTGTTATGTTTTCAATCGCCCCTCAAAAGACATCTCGTTTACTACAATATCATACAGTAGTCAATTACAATGTATTTATGGAATTTTTTAAAAGACAAACTGAAACTACATTACTCACGATTTTGACACAAATCTCCATAATGAAGAGTGCCAGTACAATCACAGGTAAAAGTCAAAAGTCCGTCTTTACATACACCACCGTTTTCACAGGTGACCCCTTCACAGAAATCTACATCTACAACGTAAAAATAGAGAATTTAGATTGTTACACATTCTAAAATTCATTATAAAGGAATACCAACACAGTTGTCAATGCAAATAACAAATAATAAATACAGTGATTTTATTATTGTTCGTGGCATTCCAATTTTCATGGATTTCGTGGAAAATATAAATCCCCGAAATTTTCCACATTATATATATGTCTACGGATTGTAGCAGAAGACCCACGAATTTACGTTTCTACGAAAACATAATTTTTCCTCAAACCACGAAATTTGGTATCCAGGAATTGAAATGAATTCACAGCTGTTTGTGCAAATATGTGGTAGGCTAAAGATTTCGTGGAGAGTGTCAAATTACACCCTAATGTAACAAAAACTATATTTGTGAATATGTAAATTACCTATTTATATTCTTAAAATAAATTGTAACTGTGAAATGTAGAACAGCAATAAAAGTGTAAAACTGGATAGTCTCTAATGAACATTTACATCCATATCCTTTCTTACTATTTAATATGGTAATTTGCTTATGTCAATTTCAAATATTTTGGCTTTGAGCGTATCTGATGAAGATTATTCCAGAAACGTGTCATCGTGCACACTAAATTTGATATCTACGTTTTTATTATAGCGATTTCTTTCTGACTGGTTGTTAACTTTCATTACATATCTGTAGCTAACGACCCATAAGAGCATATTAAATTACCTTGTTCGCAGCGGTCACCACTGTGAGAAGTTGGACATGTACAAGTGTAGCTGTTAATACCATTAACACAGGTAGCTCCATTTAGACACTCGTGACCTTCACAATCATCTATTTCTGTAAAAAGCAGTATATGCCAAAAGTGATTTAATACAAACCTTTGGTACATTTGAGTCTTAAGATATATAAAACATTAATACAGAATAGCATGCCTAAAGATTTCCACACGATATGACACTAGTATCAACAGCCATTTTTCAACACAAATTAATGTCGGGGCTGTCGTGGCCATGTGATCGTATGGTAGTTGGATTTACAACTACCAATGCAATCAGTGCCCATCACCACTAAAGTTGTGAGTTCGAATCCCGCTCGTGCGAGATGTACTCGATACAGCATTATGAGTTAAAGTTTGTCAGTGACTTACGGCTGGTCGGTGGTTTTCCTCGGGTACTCTGGTTTCCTCCACCAATAAAACTGACGGCCACGATATAACTGAAATATTGTTGAAAGTGGCATTAACTACATCACCCTAAGCCTAACTTCAACACAATGTCCAAAACATAAATTAGTTCTACATAATAAGTTGGATACACAACATTAATTACATTGTTATTTGACCCAATGTTGATTTTTGTATAAATTAAAATGTACTCATCATTTGTCAAGTATATAATTTCACTAAAGAATTGCAACACAATGCATAATCTGTTTTACAAAAATATGCAAAGTACTATAGATATTAATAGGAAGATAGATGCTTAGAATTAAAAAAAAAAGATAATAATTTCACTTACTTGTGCCACAATATTCCCCGGTGAAATTGGGTGTGCAAGTACATGTGTACTCGGATAGCCCATCTACACATGATGCACCATTGACACATAAATGATCACCGCAATCATCTTTGTCTGTAAAAATAAATCAAAATAGTACAATGAACAGTATTACAATACCTTTAAATGTACAACATATCTTAAATTTCCTAACCACTTTGGTGGTGTAATGGTAAGAGGGCTCACCTCGGGTGCTGTAGATCATGGGTTCGGGTTTGAGTCGAGTCAAACGACTATACAATTGGTATTGGTTGCTTCCTCGCTTAGCATACATAATTAAAAAGAAAGAGCAAAGAATAGTTGGCTCGCAATCAGGATAATGTGTTCTAGTAGAGTGACATGTCTAAAAAATGCTTCCCACGATATGGGGTACCTATATGAAGCTTGTGATCTCTGCCATCAATAGTTGCTGAGAAAAATGTGACGAAAAATGTGCATATATGTTCAATGTGTATAAAAACCAACTAAGTCGGCAAACAGGAAGTAGGAATCTGACGGGTCCAAAAACGCTACCCACAATATGGTACCGTATACCTATATGACGCTTGTGACCAAATATCAGATTTCTGCCATCAACAGTTACTGAGAAAAATGCGACGAAAAATATCTTGGACGGACGGAAGGACGGACAGAGGTAAAACAGTATACACCCTCCCCCTTCGGGGAGCGGGAGTATAATTAAGAGGAAAGAGCAAAGAATAGTTGGCTCGCAATCAGGATAATGTGTTCCAGTGGAGCGACATGTCAACCCACGAGCAAGCACTATAAAATATCCAACTAAACGTGTTGGTCTAGTACAGAGCGGACATCATTATCATATCATCTTGTTCTCGCCTCAATATAGCTGACATATTGCTCATTCATTAAACAACAATCACTCACTGTCTCTTACATTTCCTAAATATAAAATAAAAAGTGTCGTTAAATATCAAGAAAACGATCGGATGTTTTACTGAAACAGTAAAATTGTTGACAGAATTCAAAAATCAAGAGGAAAGTCCTCTACAAGGAATACATTATTATTACGAATTATCATCTTTAGGATTCTACTCAATTGAAAGCAACCCAGATATCTAGTAACATTTAACTAGATACTGTCTTTGTCTGATGCCTGTTCTGTCATCCGACACTGACTAACTTCCCTACGATTATATTGGTGCAAAATTATGACAGTGGTGAAAAACATGGCAATTTATCGGTTCGTATTTACCTTTAGTTGTTTCTAGGGGTCCTCGTCTTATTTATGTTGTTTGTGTTTGTTAGTGTGTATTGGTGTCTGACACAACTTTATTATATGAGTAACATGACATGTATCTTATATGAAACAGAAATTGCTTTCCCTTCAAGACCTGGGTACACCCCCGGTTGTTGGGTGGGGTGCGAGTTGCTCATCATTTAAATTCTCTGTGTAGTGTTTTCTTGTTTGTTTGTCTTCGTCATGTGAACCCAATGTTGCCAAGTTGACACTGTCTCTGGATTGTCCATTCTTGGTCACCCTTTTGGTTTTCACGAACGTTTATTACCCAATTATAATTACAACAAATAGATATACATACTTGTTTCACAATGATCTCCCTCATAATGATTAGTACATTCACAAACATATGACGCAAGCCCATCTTTACATGTTCCACCATTCTGACAAACAACGTTTTTACAGTCATCAATGTCTATAAAATATTAAATATAGATTAAAAAAGTAAGTTTTTACTTTAGAAATGCCTGAACTGGAATTTGAAAACATCAAATAAATTTAAGTATTGATTAGGTTTGTGAACATTTCACCAATTTCTATTGGCCATTTTAATTCTAAGTAATGGTTACATTCTACACCTGTTTTGAAAATTGACAGTTCCTAAATAATGTAATTATTGTGAAAACTAAGGTACTCCTCCTCGTGCATAGTTGACACTAGCCGATTTTAGCTATACTGTTTAGACCATTTGGTTTTCAAATATTTTCACTTTCAGCGTACCTGATGAAGGTTATTCCAGAAACGTGTCGTGCACACTAAACTTGATATATACGTTTTTATTGCAATAGTGCTAACATCTTGATTACCATGTCTTAATTACAAAAAAATTAAATACTGTTAATGTCTTGATTCCCAAATTGTTATCAAGGTGGCAAGTTAATATTATCAAACAATATAAAATATTGCAATTACGACATACTTTATATTCTGCTAAATATAATGATGACTTTAACTACAATGCATGATAAGTATAATACTGTACTTGTATATACTTACTTGAGCAGTCAAATCCGTCACCCTCATATCCCATAGCACATTTACAGGCAAAGCTACCGGGTGTGTTTGTACAATTAGCATTATGGTGACAAGGCAAGTTGAGACATTCGTCAATATCTAGAATAAAAAAAAAATGTGTTTGTATCGAAGTATCTGCAATTTTATTGGTATAAAATGTTTTTGAGCAATGCAATTGTAAATAACAAAATCGTTGCCACGAAATTTCCTGATGCAAACATAACAACAATGGTTTGAAACAGTTTGTAAATAAGATAATATTTTACCAGCACAATTAAATCCGTCTCCACTGTATCCAGTATGACATGTACAGGTAAAGTTACCATCAGTGTTGGCACAAACAGCATTAAAATCACAGGGAGTAGATGCACATTCATCAATATCTATAAAAATGATATAAAATATGTTAACAGTTATTTCACTATCGACAGAAGTCAAGAGTACAGCTCAACTGCGGGCTAGGGTACATTTCAAACTCATTTTAGGGTATGAGTTTTGCTCATATTGAAGACCCTACTGTGACTGTAAAATGCAGAACAGTAATAACAATACTATAACTTTTCTTGAATTTAAAACCAGGTGTAATTTTGAATAGTCCATTTACATCCATATCTTTTCTTATTAATTTTGTACTTCACTTAAAATTGAAAAAATAGTGCAGCATATTAAATTGATCATCTACACTTTCAATGCATTTCTGATTGGATTTTGCAACTGTTCCGACAGTGTGGTATTTTTGTCTATATTTATTTTTTTACAATATCTTGTAGAATGGAAATATTCTTCTGTTATTCACGTGTACAATGAATGTAGCATATCTTGCCAACATAATTATTTGAATAATATTGTGTTGTGTATTAATTTTGTTTTTCTTCGTCTTGTGTACTCTAAGTTGTCAGTTTCTCTGGATTGTCCATTTTCGATTGCACCTTTGGTGTTCTCTAATGTTTATTTCCCTTTATAGTGAATATACTTGTTTGTGCAATGATATATCATTACGCTCTTCTAAGATTGAACATTGTTTAATCTGTTAAATACTTTCGTAGGAATGCTGTTATCCATTCAGTATTATCAGTGAATACACAGGTATCTCAAGGATATTGCACAACCGTATATGTGACTTTTAATAACATTCGAACAGAGAATTAATTCGTGAAAACATTTTGCAATAGGTGATTTGATTGATTTTTTTATCATTCGTACATATTCTAAAATCCGAAAACTATCAGTATAAATAACTGTTTGAGAAAAACGAGGGGCAATTTAGAGACACTGACACAATTGGACACACAAGACACAGGTCGAACATAAAAACAAACAAAAAACACACACAACACATCAAAGAAAGCAAAAAAGATGAGCAACCCTGATCCCTCAAAATAACCAGAGATGAACCTATGTCCTCACGAAGGGAAAGCAGCTTCTACTTCTTATGAGACACGCATACTTATATAGTCAAGACTTGTAGTAACTTCGTTAATACATGATGAAATTATAAAGTATAATGAGCATAGCATGCTGTGACAACGTAATTATTTCAATGACATTTATCAACTTAATTTACCAGCACAAGCAAATCCATCTCCACTGTATCCAGTATTACATTTACAGGTAAAGCTACCATCAGTGTTGTCACAAGCTGCATTCGTATCACAAGGATTAGATGCGCATTCATCAATATCTGAAAAAAAAATATTATAAAAGTGACGTTAGTACTTGATTTGATTTAATTTGATTAATTGTGTTTAACGCCATTTTCAGCAATATTTCAGCTATATTATGGCAACCAGTTTTAGTAGTGGAAGAAGCCAGAGTACCTGGAGAGAACCACCGACCATGGGCAAGCAACTGGTAAACTTTATCACTTGCGGTTGTGAGTCGAAAGCACCATTTTTTGTAATTTACAAAGCCGGGCGCGAACCCATGCCATATTGGTGGTGATAGACATGTACGAGTGTTATGTAATCCAACTACCTAACTCATTGAGCCACCAGTGCCCTTGTTAGTATTTTAATTTCCGCACAAACGAAAAATGATATAGTGTATTGCTTTGAGCAATAGCAATATAACTTAGAATTAATAAAACATATTCATTTCTCTGCAGGTCCTGCTCAACTAGCGACACCCATCGTGATATTATTGTTAAAAATCCAGTGATAAGTCATGGAATGAGGTAAGAACAGATTTATGCTTTCACCTTAAAATGGAAAAACATTGATACATGTGTAGGACCTTGATATATAAATTACATACATGGTCGTATCCAGGTTCTTATTTGAATTAAAACTTCATTAGCTAATTGTTGATTTTACCTTCACAAGCAAATCCGTCTCCACTGTATCCAGTATCACATGTACAAGTAAAGCTACCATCAGTGTTGGCACAAGCAGCATTCGTATTACATGGGGTAGCTGCACATTCATCAATATCTGTTAAAAAATATATCATAAAAGTGATATTAGCAGTGTATATGATATATTTCCTTTAAAACAAATAATAAGAGTTTTTAAATAACATATGTCTATTGATGACTTGATGGTTATTCTTATTTTCTTACCAACAAATACAATTTCCATTATAATGAAATAAATTCATTCATAAACAAATATTAAAGAATGAACCTACAAACTAATTGCAAGCTAGGGGTCGTTTCTCACTCATTTTAGAGTATAAGTTTTGTTCATTGTTGAAGACCCTATTTTGTGACTGTGACATACAGAACAGCAATAAAAGCCTCTGTTCCTTTACTTGAATTTATTTCTAAGCATAATGTTAATAATCTCTCGTTTTCATTAAACATCCATATCTTTTCTTACGAATTAACTAACAAAAATCAGTAGATGAATGAAATAATAACTAATTTGAAATAGTTGCAGTCAGTTACAGAATAAATTAATAAAATACTCATAATGCAACAAGAAACCCTACATTCTGTCCTACATCGCTAAAGCTATTGTCAGTGTGAATATATGTAGGGCTTATTTGACTATGAGTAGCCTCCCTTCAGACAAGTAAGAGTTGTCTCGAATCCAGTTTACATCATATACCTTTCATCCCATTGGTTAATTAGAACACTGAATATCGAATCTCGATCTATTGGTGATAAGACATGAAATGAGGAAAGAATGGGTTTATGCCTAAACAATACCGAAAATTTCTATATCTGTAATCAAATTATTTATTTACTACAATACTGAAAATAAAAACGACTAATAAAATGGCAATACATTGATACATGTATAGGATCTGGATACATAAATTATATCACGCCGTATCCACGTTTTTTTAATTATTCAAATAATACTTCATCGATTAACTTTACCTGTACAATTAAATCCGTCTCCACTGTATCCAGTTTTACATGTACAGATAAAGCTACCATTAGTGTTGGCACAAGCAGCATTCTTATTACAGGGAGTAGATAGACATTCATTGATATCTGTAAAATGTTACAAAATGGATATTAACAGTGCAAATTCCATGCTTTCTTTTAAATAAAAATAGTACAGTGTATTAATTTGACCAACACAATATCCTGTGCAATGGATAAATTGATTGATTTTACCTTCACAAGCAAATCCATCTCCACTGTATCCAGTTTTACATGTACAGGTAAAGCTACCATCAGTGTTTACACAGGCAGCATTCTTATCACAAGGAGTAGATAGACATTCATTGATATCAATAAAATGTTATAAAGGTAATATTAGCAGTGTAAAGGCTTGACTTTCCTTACAAATTACAAATGATACAGTGTATTGCTTAGAGCAAGAACAATGTAGCTCAAAATTAAAATAAAAAAAAAAGTTTGCCATAGTAACGCAGTGTTCTGGTTTGGTAAACAGTCCACTAGCCACACCCTTCATTATATTCTTGATAAAACACCAGTGATAAGTCACGAAATGAGAAAAGGTCGGGTATATGCCTCAACAATACAGAAAATTTCCATATCTGTAATTTACCATAACATTGAAAATAAAAACGTTCGCCATAAAATGGAAACACATTGAAGTATGTATTGGATCTGGATACATAAATAATATATTGTGGTATCCGCATTATTATTTTGAAAATTTCATCAGTTAATTTTACCGGCACAATCAAATCCGTCTCCACTGTATCCAGTATTACATGTACAGGTAAAGTTACCATCAGTGTTTACACAGGCAGCATTCGTATCACATGGATCAGATTTACATTCATCAATATCTACAAAAATGTTATGAAAATGGAAATTAACAATTACTACTTCTTTAAAACAAAAATAGTGCCCAATATTAATACATGTAATTTATCAATAATAATATTCTATGGAATTGATCAAAACCTATTCCTCGGTCATTCAAGTAATTTATCTTAAAATGAGAACAATTTCAAGGCAACATAGTTTTTAATAATACAATCAAACCTGTCATAACAGTCACCTTTGTATAATGGTCACCTGCTCATAACATCCACTTTCGTGCTCTCCCGGTGCATTTTACTATATATTTTAATTCGATATAGCGGTCACCTGTTCAATGTGGTCAGCGGTCACCATTTATAAGTAATTTTCAGTGTAAAACCTTAGTATAACGGTAAATTTATTTAAAAAAAAAATAATACTGGAAGTGATTTCGGAAGATCAGTATTTTTCTCAAATGTATCAAAAATCACGAGGCGTTACAAAATATATTGATTAATTTAATTAACTAAATAAACAAACACCATGAATTTTGTGAATAGTAAATTACATAAAAGACAGCTTATCCCCAGGTGTTATTGGAGATTTTTATTCATTACGACGAGAGTAGAAATTCACTCACCAAAAATATTTTGTATCTAGTACATCGTGTCAAGATCATCAACATCCGTAAATAGGAAAGCTTTGAAATTAGACAAGTGAAAGCGATAAATCATTGTGATGTTGGGAAAAGTTGTCGGGCTGTGGGCGAGGAGATGGGTGTTGGCCGAACCCAGATAATGAACATTCTTAAAGAAAAAGTTCAACCTCGTGTTACTGGAAATTGTACTTTTGTTTATTAAATATCTTTATTTATTTATTTGTATGTTTTATTCAAATCATATCATATTGAGATAATTTCATCAACAATAAATGTAAACATTACTACAGGAACTAAATAACAACTTAAACAAGTAAAACATTATTAAAAACATAAGATGTAATGAAAAATGTTTATTTACAACTCGCGTGCAATATTTTGTCGCAAAATCAAAACTCGTCATACAAAGGTCACCTGTATATAGTGGTAATTTTGTCAATCTCCCCCAGGTGACCACTATAGACAGGTTTGACTGTATTTGACCAATTTTTTTTACCTGCACAAGCAAATCCGTCTCCACTGTATCCAGTATTACATGTACAGGTTAGGACACATAAAACTAGCTTAGCAATGTTGTTATTTGATTTTGGAATTCTTATGACAATGTGGTATTTTTTGTTTTTCGTTTTTATTCAAAAACTAAAATCAAAGAACTAACAAACAAACTAACTTAGAAAAAGCAGTAGATAAATGAATATAATAAACAATTGAAAAAGTCAAAACTGAAGTGCACATTAATAGTGATAAATTGAAGCAATTGCAGTCAATTACAGAAGAAATTAATAAAGTATTTATATTGCGACAAGAAGCCCTATATTCTATCCTAAATCACTAATATTATTCTCAGTGTGTATATATGTAGAACTAATTTGGTTATGATTAAGATTAACCTCCCTTTAGATAGTAGGAATTGTCTCGATTCTATTTAACTATCATATGGCTTTCATCCCATTGGTTAATTTGAATACTGCATTTCGAATCTCGAATCGCGAACTTCAACTATTTAATCTCAAATTTCGAATCTTGAATCTCGAATGATCCTTCTGGACTTTCCTATATTCTTCATTCATTGAAGTAATTTATCTTAAAATCAGAAAAAAACTATACCATCATGGAAAAATGATCACAATATTTCTCTGGGCCATCATGGCCGTGATCGTATGGTAGTTAGATTTACAGCTATCTATGCAATTAGTGCCTATCACCACTGATGTTGTGAGTTCAAATCTCGAACCGTGTCTAGGTGTACAAAATTATGTGATAAAGTTTGTAAGTGACTTGCGACAGGTCGGTGGTTTTCTCCGGGTCCTTCGGTTTCCTCCACCAATAAAACTGACTGCCACGATATAACTGAAATATTGTTGAAATTGGCTTTAAACACCTTCAAACAAACAAACAAACAATATTTCTCTGAAACATATTTCTATAGTGTTGCATTGATTGATTTTACCTTCACAATCAAATCCGTCTCCACTGTATCCAGTTTTACATGTACAGATAAAGCTACCATTAGTGTTGTCACAGGCAGCATTCTTATCACAGGGAGTAGATAGACATTCATTGATATCTATAAAAATGTTATAAAGGTAATATTAGCAGTGCAAATTCCATGCTTCCTTTTAAATAAAAATAGTACAGCATATTAATTTGACCAACAAAATATCCTGTGAAATGGATAAATTGAAAAATTTGAAGGTACCAAAGGGTAATCAGAAGCCTTAAATCGAAGGACATTCAATACAATGACTAAAAGAAAAATGAGAAAAGGACAAACAATAATCTACGAAACACTGCATAGGAAACTAAAAATTGAGTAACATGAACCCCACTAAAACCTGGTGTGAACTCAGGTGCCCCGGAAAGGATTGCAGTTCCTGCTCCACTAGTGATAAATAAAACATGAACCCCAACAAAACAAATGGGAATAAAGACGAACTGAAAATCGTTTTTATGCGGAAATCGCATCGGACAGCACAACATGGAGCTAAAAATGTTAAGACATGTAATTTGAGTACATGAACAACACGAATCTAACTAAGACAAACAAAACAGGAGAGCGAACTCAGGTGCCTTTTGTGTAATGAATGCCTTGGTTTTCCAATTATACTACGGAAAATATTGCAAAATGATCTACTTTAAATCAAGAACTGTCAGGTTGGAACTTTAACCAGTAAGTATTATCAACACTCATACGGATTCCTCATTATTATTATTATTTATCCATGTTTTTGAAGCTGTGTAAATAAACGTTAGAGACAGCTGAAGGGGCAATCAAGATTTTTTGACAATCCAGAGAAACTGGCAACATTGGGTACACAAGACGCAAGATGATGACAAACAAAACAACCAACAACAAAAACAAAAAACACAACACAAAATATGTTGGACACCACTATATGCATACAAACACAAATAAGATAAATAAGACATGATTCCTCTCACAAACAACTGGAGGTAAAGATGAATCGAACAGTGTTTTTATGTGGAAATCGTAACATACATCTCAACACCGAACTAAGAACATAAAGACACATAATAGGATCACACAAAAACATTTGAACAGTGAATGAATTTGTAAATAATATTTATCTTTAAGCAACTAGGTGGATTCTTCGCACAGTGTTTCCATTTTAGATTACATTGAAAAAAATTGGCATGAAACAGTTAAATTGTTAACATACAATGAATATATATAATGTCTTGGGATAATAATTATTTGATTAATAACTTAGCAAACAATTTTACCAGCACAAGCAAATCCGTCACCACTGTATCCAGTATTACATGTACAGATAAAGCTACCATCAGTGTTTACACAAGCAGCATTCTTATCACAGGGAGTAGATAGACATTCATTGATATCTATAAAATGTTATAAAAGTGGTGTTAGCATGATACACAATATACTTTCACTAAAGCTGAAAAATAGTTCATCACATTATTTTGAGCAATAACAGTATATTGTGGAATTTATCAAAATATATTAATTTATTGGAATGTGTTTTTTATTCTCGAGTATATTATGGTATTGATAAAAATGTAGATATCTAATTTAGTGCGCACGACACGTTTCTGGAATAGCCTTCATCGGGAACGCTCACAGTAAAAAGATTGGAAATGCAAAAAATAATGTAAAAGTCTTTGGGATCAAGTAAACCAAAGGGACGAACAGGATAGCCACAATCGGCTAGGAGTCTTACGATACCAAATCGGTAAATCGAAGAAGGCCAGACAATACAATGGCCAAAAGCAAAAAAGACAAGAGAATAAACAATAATCTACAAAACACTTAACAGAAAACTAAAGATCGAAAAACACGAACCCGTCAAAAACCGAGGGTGAATCTATGTTCTCAGGAAAGGTAACCAGTTCCTGCCTGCATCGCTAGTGGCACCCGTCGTGTTACTCTTGCAAATTGTTCGACATGTTAAATCAAGTGCTGTGGGGTATCTTACTTTACCCAGTGAGTACTGTCAATAATCACATGGGCACCTCTTTATTATCATTTATCTGAGATTGTGAAGTTGTATACCAGCGAAAACAACTAACTGTAAAGCATATTTGTCCATATGAAAACTTTGAAGATACCAAAAGTGTAATCAGAAGCCGTAATTTGAAGAGAGGGCATTTTTAATGACTGAAAAGGGACAAAAGGGGCAAACAATGGTCAACAAAATCCTACACAGTAAAATAAGTATTGAACACCAACTACACTATAATAACAGAGGTGAACTCAGGTACTCTGGAAGGGTTATAAATTCCTGCTTCACTAGTAGCACCCGTCATTTTACTCTTGTAAAAATCCGGTGATAAAGTCATGAATGAGGAAAGAATGAGCTTGTGATTACGAAAAACGGATCGATATGCGACTCGGTTATTTTTTTTAAACATTATCTGGCATATTGAGAAAAAACTTTCGCCATAAAATGAAAAATAACGTTATTATATATGAATAGGACTGGATACAGTAATGATATATTATTGTATCCATGCTATCATTTGAATAATATTTCATCAGCTAATTTCACCAGCACAAGAAAATCCATCTCCGTTGTATCCAGTATTACATGTACAGGTAAAGCTACCATCACTGTTTGTACAAGCAGAATTCTTATCACATGGATCAGCTAGACATTCATCAATATCTATAAAATGGTAGAAAATGTATGTTGACAATTGTAATATACTTTAATATACCCCTTCAGTAGTGTTGACAATCATACGGCACCTCCTAATTGTTATTAATCCGTATCTGCAAAGTTGTATATCATTTGAACAATGAATGTACTTCCAATTAACAAATATATATAGGCGACTAGACAGATTCTGTTGTCGGAGTTGCCATTTTCTATAACACTGAAAGCGCTTGGCATAAAATAGTAGCATCTTAATATTAGACCAGAGTACAACTAGCATTACTGTGAGCACAGCTCACTAAGATATACCCCCCACTCCCCACATCTGTCCAACCTATTTCCATAACCAAAACATTACTGATTGTTCCGACCAAAAATGAAAGGGACCCTCCTCTCTTCACCGGTAAGCTGCTGATAAAATTTCAAAACATTCTGAGAAACACTACTTAAGTTATCATACGACACAGAGTAAAAATGCTATTTTCCGTCATATCAAGTCCAATAACTTTGGAACGGCAAAAGTGAAAATCGTCAAAAATGAAAGGGATCCTCCTCTCTTCACCGGTAAGCAGCTGAAAAAATTTCAAAACATTCTGAGAAACACTACTCAAGTTATCATACGACATAGGGTAAAAATCCTATTTTCCGTCATTTCATATCCAATAACTCTGGAACGGCAAAAGTGAAAATTGTCAAAAATAAAAGGGATCCTCCTCTCTTCACCGGTAAGCTGCTGATAAAATTTCAAAACATTCTGAGAAACACTACTCAAGTTATCATACGACATAGGGTAAAAATTCTATTTTCCATCATATCAAATCCAATAACTCTGGAACGGCAAAAGTGAAAATCGTTAAAAATGAAAAGGATCCTCCTCTCTTCACTGGTAAGCTGCTGATAAAATTTCAAAATATTCTGAGAAACACTACTCAAGTTATCGTACGACATAGGATTTGTCTACAGACGGACGGACAGACGGATGGACGCACGGACGGATGGACGGACCGACAGACGGACGGACATGGTGAAACCAGTATACCCCCCTACAACTTTGTTGCAGGGGGTATAATGAAGGTATCATTCCACAGCAAAATAATTATTTGAACAATACTCAATCCAATTATTTTACCTGTACAATCAAATCCGTCTCCACTGTATCCAGTATTACATGTACAGGTAAAGCTACCATCAGTGTTGGCACAAGTTGCATTCTTATCACAGGGGGTAGATGCACATTCATCAATATCTGTAAAATTGTGAGAAAAGTAAAGTTAACATTTATAAACGCTATTCTTCCCTTACAAATAGCTAGTGGTACAGCGTATTAATTTGAACAATAACAAATCAGCCAATAAGAAACAAGAATTGCCTGTGGACGCCATGTTTGTCAATGGGTCGGGACAAAATTTGCAGTGTTAATAGAGGACCTTCCATAGATGCTTCTTACCAAGTTCCGGTTCATTTGGCCAAGAGCTTTGACTTTCCCTTTGTAAGATTGTTCGGAGTTCGGTAATTTTGTTATTACCCTTATTCAGAGAAGATTTTTAAAAATCAGCCAATAAGAAACAAGAATTGCCTGTGGCAGCCATGTTTGTAAATGGATCGGGGCAAATTTGCAATTTTTATAGAGGACCTTCCATAGATGCTCCCTACCAAGTTTCAGTTCATTTGGCTAAGGGGTTTCAGAGGGGAAGATTAAAATGTAAAAAGTTAACGGACGACGGATGCCAATTGATGGCAAAAGCTCACATTGCCTTTGGAAAGGTGAGCTAAAAAGCATAGTATATTAATTTGAACAATAACAATATTTCATCAAATTAATTAAAATATAATTTTTCCCATTCTTTGCCATTGATTTCAAAATCGGAAAACAACAGGATCAAGGTAGGATAAATTTATCAATTCCATGAATATATAATTATTTTAATAATATTTTATCAAATTATTTTACCTTCACAAGCAAATCCGTCTCCACTGTATCCAGTTTTACATGTACAGATAAAGCTACCATCAGTGTTGGCACAAGCAGCATTCTTATCACAGGGAGTAGATAGACATTCATTGATATCTATAAAATGTTATAAAGGTAATATTAGCAGTGTAAAGACTTGACTTTCCTTACAAATTACAAATGATACAGTGTATTGCTTAGAGCAAGAACAATGTAGCTCAGAATTAAAATTAAAAAAAAAGTTTGTCATAGTAACGCAGTGTTCTGGTTTGGTAAACAGTCCACTAGCCACACCCTTCATTATATTCTCGATAAAACACCAGTGATAAGTCACGAAATGAGAAAAGATCGGGTATATGCCTCAACAATACAGAAGTGGCTTTAAACACCTTCAAACAAACAAACAAACAATATTTCTCTGAAACATATTTTTATAGTGTTGCATTGATTGATTTTACCTTCACAGGCAAATCCGTCTCCACTGTATCCAGTTTTACATGTACAGATAAAGCTACCATCAGTGTTGGCACAGGCAGCATTCTTATCACAGGGGGTAGATAGACATTCATCAATATCTACGAAATGTCAGAAAATAGATGTTAACAGTGCTAAGAAGAGGTTGAAGTGGTAATCAGAATCTGTAAATCAAAGAAGGACAGACAACACAATAGCCAAAAGGACAAACAACGATCTACAAAACATACAGATAAAACTAAAGATCCAGTAACACCAACTGGACTAAAAACTGAGGGTGAACTCAGGTGCTCTGGAAGGGTAAGCAGTTCCTGCTCCACTAGTAGCATCCATTAATACATATTTTAAAATTAAAAAATAGTGCAGTATAGTGATTTGAGCAATAAAAATATTCTACTATTTTTTTTTTCAAAATAGGCTCTACCATCATTACTGCCATTGATTTCAAAATTTGGAAAAATACAATTAAGGTATAATAAATGCATCATTCCACAGCAAAATAATTATTTGAACAATATTCAATCCAATTATTTTACCTGCACAATCAAATCCATCTCCACTGTATCCAGTATTACATGTACAGATAAAGCTACCATCAGTGTTGTTACAGGCAGCATTCTTATCACAGGGAGTAGATGCACATTCATCAATATCTGTAAAATTGTGAGAAAAGTAAAGTTAACATTTATAAACGCTATTCTTCCTTTACAAATAGCTAATGGTACAGCGTATTAATTTCAACAATAACATATCAGCAAATAAGAAACAAGAATTGCCTGTGGACGCCATGTTTGTAAATGGATAGGGACAACATTTGCAATTTTAGAGAGGACCCTCCATAGATGCTTCCTATCAAGTTTCAGTTCATTTGGCTAAGGGGTTTCAGAGGGGAAGATTAAAATGTGAAAAGTTAACGGACGACAGACGTCAAAAGCTCACATTGCCTTTGGCTAGGTGAGCTAAATAGTATAGTGTATTAATTTGAGCAATAACATTATTTCATCAAATTAATCAAAATATAAATTTTCCCATTCTTTGCCATTAATTTCAAAATCGGAAAACAAGAGGATCAGGGTAGGATAAATTTATCATTCCATGGAAATATAATTATTTTAATAATATTTTATCAAATTATTCTACCTTCACAGGCAAATCCGTCTCCACTGTATCCAGTTTTACAATTCTGGTACTCTTCCAATTAATCTTAAAATCCGAAAACGATAGGATCTGGGTAAAATTAATGAATAATTTCATAATTATTCGAATAATATATTATCAAAAAAAAGCTTGTGAATACCGAAGTGGTATTCAAAATGGACAATCAGAGAGAAACTGGCAATATAGTGTACACAAGACGAAGACAAACAAAACACAACACTATATGTGTAGGACACTACTACTATGCGTAAACAAGCACAAAAAACGTAAAGAAAACGTGAGCCCTCTTACAAACAACTGGAGGTAAAGACGAACTGAACCATCATTTTCATGGGGAAATCCTAATGAACATCACAACACAGAATTCAGAACGTAAAGACACATAATAAGACAACACAAAAAATTATGTTTACCTTCACAATTAAATCCGTCTCCACTGTATCCAGTTTTACATGTACAGATAAAGCTACCATCAGTGTTGGCACAAGCTGCATTCTTATCACAGGGAGTAGATTTACATTCATCAATATCTATAGAAAATAATAGCAGAGATAGGTTAACAGTGCTAATGAACAGAGAATAAATTTGCAAATAACTTTTATGTAATCGACTCGATCCATTATTCTTTAATTTGCTAATTAGTGTAAAATTTGGTATAAAATGCTTACATCATAATATTGGATAAGGATACATTGATTTTGAATATGCAATTTTTTTTTAATATGCAAAAGTATTTAGTTAACTCTTAACCAACTAATTTTACCTGCACAAACAAATCCATCTCCACTGTATCCAGTTTTACATGTACAGATAAAGCTACCATCAGTGTTGTTACAGGCAGCATTCTTATCACAGGGAGTAGATGCACATTCATCAATATCTATAAAAAATGTTATAAAGGTAATGTTTACAGTGTTGACGCTATAAAAAAGTGATAAACATTACAATTGAAAAATGGTACCGCGTAATAAATTAAGGAAGAACAATATAACTTTAATAAGAAAAATTTATATTCTACTGTGAATTATGCCATTTATTTGGATATTGGAAAAAGATGGACTCTAGAGTACTTTGAGCACATTCATCAATATCAATAAAATGTTAAAAAATGTATGTTAACAGTTATTTCATTATTTAAAAATCGGAAAAAATATGGAGTCAGGGTACAACGAGCGTATCCTGTCTTTACAACAAAACCATTTGAACAATATTTCATCAAAATATTTACCTTCACAAGCAAATCCGTCTCCACTGTATCCAGTTTTACATGTACAGATAAAGCTACCATCAGTGTTTACACAAGCAGCATTCTTATCACAGGGAGTAGATGCACATTCATCAATATCTATAAAATGATAGAAAATGGATGTCAACAGTATAAATTCAATATTTCTTACATGATCTCAAAAAGTTCAACATATTAATTTGAGCAAATATAAAATAGAATGGAATTGATCAAACCATATATATCTATAGAGAAGATGTTGTTTTTGCAATAATATTATGTTATTAATTCAATATGTTTTTTGTCCATTAGCATAAAAAAAAAATTAGAAAAAAAATGCTTGCATCTTAATACTGCATGAAGATGCAATGAAAAAGTAATGTGTTCGAACGTAATTATTTGAATACATAGTCAATAGATAATTTTACCAGCACAAGCAAATCCATCTCCACTGTATCCAGTATTACATGTACAGATAAAGCTACCATCAGTGTTGTTACAAGCTGCATTCTTATCACAGGGAGTAGATGCACATTCATCAATATCTATAAAAAATGTTATAAAGGTAATGTTTACAGTGTTGACGCTATGAAAAAGTGATAAACATTACAATTGACAAATGGTACCGCGCAATAAATTAAGGAAGAACAATATAACTTTAATAAGAAAAATTTACATTCTACTGTGAATTATGCCATTTATTTGGATATTGGAAAAAGATGGCCTCTAGAGTACTTTGAGCACATTCATCAATATCTATAAAATGTTAAAAAATGTATGTTAACAGTTATTTCATTATTTAAAAATCGGAAAAAATATGGAGTCAGGGTACAACGAGCGTATCCTGTATTTACAACAAAACCATTTGAACAATATTTCATCAAAATATTTACCTTCACAAGCAAATCCGTCTCCACTGTATCCAGTTTTACATGTACAGATAAAGCTACCATCAGTGTTTACACAAGCAGCATTCTTATCACAGGGAGTAGATGCACATTCATCAATATCTATAAAATGATAGAAAATGGATGTCAACAGTATAAATTCAATATTTCTTACATGATCTCAAAAAGTTCAACATATTAATTTGAGCAAATATAAAATAGAATGGAATTGATCAAACCATATATATCTATAGAGAAGATGTTGTTTTTGCAATAATATTATATTATTAATTCAATATGTTTCTTGTCCATTAGCATAAAAAAAAAATTAGAAAAAAAATGCTTGCATCTTAATACTGCATGAAGATGCAATGAAAAAGTAATGTGTTCGAACGTAATTATTTGAATACATAGTCAATAGATAATTTTACCAGCACAAGCAAATCCATCTCCACTGTATCCAGTATTACATGTACAGATAAAGCTACCATCAGTGTTGTTACAAGCTGCATTCTTATCACAGGGAGTAGATGCACATTCATCAATATCTATAAAAAATGTTATAAAGGTAATGTTTACAGTGTTGACGCTATAAAAAAGTGATAAACATTACAATTGAAAAATGGTACTGCGTAATAAATTAAGGAAGAACAATATAACTTTAATAAGAAAAATTTATATTCTACTGTGAATTATGCCATTTATTTGGATATTGGAAAAAGATGGACTCTAGAGTACTTTGAGCACATTCATCAATATCTATAAAATGTTAAAAAATGTATGTTAACAGTTATTTCATTATTTAAAAATCGGAAAAAATATGGAGTCAGGGTACAACGAGCGTATCCTGTCTTTACAACAAAACCATTTGAACAATATTTCATCAAAATATTTACCTTCACAAGCAAATCCGTCTCCACTGTATCCAGTTTTACATGTACAGATAAAGCTACCATCAGTGTTTACACAAGCAGCATTCTTATCACAGGGAGTAGATGCACATTCATCAATATCTATAAAATGATAGAAAATGGATGTCAACAGTATAAATTCAATATTTCTTACATGATCTCAAAAAGTTCAACATATTAATTTGAGCAAATATAAAATAGAATGGAATTGATCAAACCATATATATCTATAGAGAAGATGTTGTTTTTGCAATAATATTATATTATTAATTCAATATGTTTCTTGTCCATTAGCATAAAAAAAAAATTAGAAAAAAAATGCTTGCATCTTAATACTGCATGAAGATGCAATGAAAAAGTAATGTGTTCGAACGTAATTATTTGAATACATAGTCAATAGATAATTTTACCAGCACAAGCAAATCCATCTCCACTGTATCCAGTATTACATGTACAGATAAAGCTACCATCAGTGTTGTTACAAGCTGCATTCTTATCACAGGGAGTAGATGCACATTCATCAATATCTATAAAAAATGTTATAAAGGTAATGTTTACAGTGTTGACGCTATAAAAAAGTGATAAACATTACAATTGAAAAATGGTACTGCGTAATAAATTAAGGAAGAACAATATAACTTTAATAAGAAAAATTTATATTCTACTGTGAATTATGCCATTTATTTGGATATTGGAAAAAGATGGACTCTAGAGTACTTTGAGCACATTCATCAATATCTATAAAATGTTAAAAAATGTATGTTAACAGTTATTTCATTATTTAAAAATCGGAAAAAATATGGAGTCAGGGTACAACGAGCGTATCCTGTCTTTACAACAAAACCATTTGAACAATATTTCATCAAAATATTTACCTTCACAAGCAAATCCGTCTCCACTGTATCCAGTTTTACATGTACAGATAAAGCTACCATCAGTGTTTACACAAGCAGCATTCTTATCACAGGGAGTAGATGCACATTCATCAATATCTATAAAATGATAGAAAATGGATGTCAACAGTATAAATTCAATATTTCTTACATGATCTCAAAAAGTTCAACATATTAATTTGAGCAAATATAAAATAGAATGGAATTGATCAAACCATATATATCTATAGAGAAGATGTTGTTTTTGCAATAATATTATGTTATTAATTCAATATGTTTCTTGTCCATTAGCATAAAAAAAAAATTAGAAAAAAAATGCTTGCATCTTAATACTGCATGAAGATGCAATGAAAAAGTAATGTGTTCGAACGTAATTATTTGAATACATAGTCAATAGATAATTTTACCAGCACAAGCAAATCCATCTCCACTGTATCCAGTTTTACATGTACAGATAAAGCTACCATCAGTGTTGTTACAGGCAGCATTCTTATCACAGGGAGTAGATGCACATTCATCAATATCTATAAAAAATGTTATAAAGGTAATGTTTACAGTGTTGACGCTATAAAAAAGTGATAAACATTACAATTGAAAAATGGTACCGCGTAATAAATTAAGGAAGAACAATATAACTTTAATAAGAAAAATTTATATTCTACTGTGAATTATGCCATTTATTTGGATATTGGAAAAAGATGGACTCTAGAGTACTTTGAGCACATTCATCAATATCAATAAAATGTTAAAAAATGTATGTTAACAGTTATTTCATTATTTAAAATTCGGAAAAAATATGGATTCAGGGTACAACGAGCGTATCCTGTATTTACAACAAAACCATTTGAACAATATTTCATCAAAATATTTACCTTCACAAGCAAATCCGTCTCCACTGTATCCAGTTTTACATGTACAGATAAAGCTACCATCAGTGTTTACACAAGCAGCATTCTTATCACAGGGAGTAGATGCACATTCATCAATATCTATAAAATGATAGAAAATGGATGTCAACAGTATAAATTCAATATTTCTTACATGATCTCAAAAAGTTCAACATATTAATTTGAGCAAATATAAAATAGAATGGAATTGATCAAACCATATATATCTATAGAGAAGATGTTGTTTTTGCAATAATATTATATTATTAATTCAATATGTTTCTTGTCCATTAGCATAAAAAAAAAATTAGAAAAAAAATGCTTGCATCTTAATACTGCATGAAGATGCAATGAAAAAGTAATGTGTTCGAACGTAATTATTTGAATACATAGTCAATAGATAATTTTACCAGCACAAGCAAATCCATCTCCACTGTATCCAGTATTACATGTACAGATAAAGCTACCATCAGTGTTGTTACAAGCTGCATTCTTATCACAGGGAGTAGATGCACATTCATCAATATCTATAAAAATGCAATGAAATATATGTTAGCAATGTGAATCCATGCAAATATGATTAAAAGCAGTTTCTAACATACTCCCACTCTCCTAACATCTGCAAAAACATCCACTAATCAGAGAGCTTTACGTTAGTGATTCAATAATTAAACACAGTGAAAGGCGCTGTCAAGATTGTGCCAGCGGTGTTTTCATTGGCTGACAAAGAGTTCTTCTTGAAGCAACCTATAATCGGTTTCTATGAGATGTTAATAGGAGCATGGCACATTATAACAGCTGGCATTAATCAGATGTATTGCAAACTTCCTTAACAATGACAAATAGTGCAATGTATTTTTGAGCAATAACAATATTCTGGGGAATTTATCAAAATATATTCTTCTCTCATTCCTGTCATTTATTTTCAAACCAGGAAACAACAGAATCAGGATACAATGAATGTATCACTCCATGGCAACATAATTATTTGAATAATATTTTATCAATTTTTCTAACCAGCACAATCAAATCCGTCTCCACTGTATCCAGTTTTACATGTACAGGTAAAGCTACCATCAGTGTTGGCACAAACAGCATTCATATCACAGGGAGTAGATGCACATTCATCAATATCTATAAAAATGTTCTGAAAGTGATGCTTTAAGTACAAAGGTTATACTTCCATTAAAATGGAAAATAGTGCACTATACTGTAGATTTGATCAATTCGTATTATATATAAGGAATGCTTAGTTTTCACAATCCCGGCATGGAAATAATAAACACCGGCAATTGTAAAATGTTCTATCTTCTCATTATCATTCATCGGAATATGTACGTTTTGCAACATTTGAACAGTTAATGAATTCGCAAGCATATATGGCAAAGGTAACGTTAGCCAATTTTGACTATCCTGTTTAGGCCCTTTGGTTTTCTTGCAACCAAATACTTTTAATTATTTTGGTTTTCCAATCGTTTGACTTTGAGGGTGCATGTATTTGATATAGTTATTCTAGAAACGTGTCGTGCGCAGTAAATTAGATATCTAGTTTATTTTAATTTACAATTTTATAATGAAATGAGAAAAAAACACTTAGTATAAAGTGTTAACATCTCTATATAAGATAAGCACAATGATTATTTTTGTATTGGGATCATAATTATTTGAACAATATTTTATCAACTAATTTTGCCTTGACAATCAAATCCATCTCCACTGTATCCAGTATGACATGTACAGATAAAGCTACCATCAGTGTTGTTACAGGCAGCATTCTTATCGCAGGGAGTAGATGCACATTCATCAATATCTGTAAAAATATCATAATAGTAATGTTATGAGATTAAATGTTTTCTTTATCCTTAAAACTGAACCAATGAGCAGTGTTTTGGTTTGATGCGCCACTTTCAACAATATTTCAGTTATATCATGGCAGTCAATTTTATTGGTGGAGGAAATCGGAGTACACAGAGAAAATCACTGACCTGTCGCAAGTCACTGATCAACTTTATCACATAATGTTGTATCGAGTACACCTCACCATGAACGGGATGGAACTTACAACTTTAGCGCTGATAGGCACTAATTGCAGAGGCAGTTGATAGTTCAACTAACATACGATCACGACCATGACGGTCCCTGCAGCGTGTTAATTTGAGGAATAACAATATACTTTGCTATAGATAAAATCATATTCATCGGTCATTGTTGCTATTTTCTAAGAAATTGTGGGGGGGGGGGGGGGGGGGGGGGGGGGTTGTTTGTTTCACCCAAAAAGAACATCCACAAACCTTATCCAACAACAATAGGAACAATAAAACGTGTGCTTACGAAAATCTTGTTCCAAACGTCAAATAGTAGCTAATAATTATAGGACACCGTAACTGACGTAAGGGGCATTTACTACTTTTCCACTTCAGGCTTCACCACACACTTTAGACTAGTTCAAGACTACATTAAACTTCAATCAGTGAATTTATTATTGATGCACATTTCCAGTTCCTTTAGATGGCAATCAATATTTTCTGTTACCCTGTCTAGAATTTTATCCATCGCTATTGAAATGCAGACGATCCTCCAATTTTATGTTTGGCCTGTGTATTGACTATTGAGCGTATGAAAAATCCCGAAAGAATCAGGAAGCAATCGTTATTGATATCTGAAAACCAATATTTTTCTTCGCCTCAGCTCCTCATAATTCTGAACACCTCGTGATAACCAAGAATTTGCAATGCAGTCACACAAAATATAAAAGGGAGGCAACTCCAATTAGATTGCAATGCAGTCGCACAAAATATAAAAGGGAGGTAACTCCAATTAGATTGCAATGCAGTCATGCAAATTATAAAAGGGAGGCAACTCCAATTAGATTGCAATAGAGTCCCGCAAAATATAAAAGGGAGGTAATTCCAATTAGATTGCAATACAAACGTGCACACTATAAAAGGGAGGTAACTGGAATTAGATTGCAATGCAGTCACGCAAAATATAAAAGGGAGGTAACTGGAATTAGATTGCAATGCAGTCACACAAAATATAAAAGGTAGGCAACTCCAATTAGATTGCAATGCAGTCGCATAAAATATAAAAGGGAGGTAACTCCAATTAGATTGCAATGCAGTCATGCAAAATATAAAAGGAGGTAACTCCAATATAATAGATTGCAATGCAGTCGCAGAAAATATAAAAGGGAAGTAACTCCAATTTAATAGATTGCAATGCAGTCGTGCTAAATATAAAAGGGGGGCAACTCCAATTCAACCTAGATTGCAATGCAGTCGTGCAAAATATAAAAGGGAAACAACTCCAATTTAACCTAGATTGCAATGCAGCCGTGCAAAATATAAAAGGGAGGTAACTCCCATTAGATTGCAATACAATCGCACAAAATATAAAAGAGACGTAACTCCAATATAACTGAGATTGCAGTGCAGTAGTGCAAAATATAAAGGGGAGTTACTCCAATATAATAGATTGCAATGCAGTCACGGAAAAATAAAAGGGAAGTAACTCCAAATTAATAGATTGCAATGCAGCTCCGCAAAATATAAAAGGGAAGTGACTCCAATTTAATAGATATTTAATAGATTGCAATGCAGTCATACAAAACATAAAGGGAAATACCTCCAATTTAATAGATTACAATGCAGTCGTACAAAATAAAAAGGGAATTAACTCCAATTTAATAGACTGCAATGCAGTCATACAAAATATAAAGGGAATTAACTACAATTTAATAGATTGCAATGGAGTCACACAAAATTTCTGATGATCTAACAACAACCACAGATCGTAGTTTCATTACCGTAAATCGCAGTCCGTATTTTATGGTCAAAATTCGTAGAAAATACGGAGAAACTGTAATGGTAAACAGTTCTGTGTTAGTTTGAGATATAACGATATGCTTTGTAATAGATATAATCATATTCATTGTCCATTGTTGCTCTTTTTGGGAAAATTGACAACAAAACCAATAACATCATGCTATATTACTTGGCAATAAAATAATATGAATAATAATTATAATAAAACTAAGGCTCTCCTCCTTCAGGCACAGGTGATTTTAGCTATCCTGTCTACACCCATTGGTTAACTTGCTCCGAAAGGCTTATTAAACTATTTGGTTTTCCAATCGCATCACAATGAGTATATGTGATGAAGGTTATTTAAATTATTTGGCTTTCCAATTTTTTGATTATGCGCTTACGCGATGAAGGACATACCAAAAGTGTGTAGCGCAAACTAACTTCGACATGCACGTTTTTATTATTATCAGCTAATTTTACCAGCACAGAGATGTTTACCATCTTAATACATGTAAAGGATCTGGAAACAATGAATATATAAGATCTAGGCAACATAATTATTTACCAGCACAAGAAAATCCATCTCCACTATATCCAGTATTACATGTACAGGTAAAGCTACCATCAGTGTTTACACAAGCTGCATTCACATCACATGGGGTAGCGGCACATTCATCAATATCTGTAAAACACATTGCAAATTCGAAATGAATGAGATTTGTCTCGCAAAACTAGAAATTATCTTGTAAGATATCCTTTACATAAATTCAGAAGATATTTAAAGCTAATTACTGACTGGTATTTCTTACATAGTAATCATAAATATGTCTATTTGCTGTCCAATTGAGTGTGTTGATCATTATCTGAATGAGTTCACTATATTGGTATATTACCAGTGTCATATATCTACTATCTTATTCTTCTTCTTGGATTTACAGATTCTGATTACCCCTTTGGTATCTTCAAACTCTTTTTAAACACTCTTATCCGCCATCTGGAGACGTACTGAGCACCATTAAACATATAATGTTGCATCAAGTACGCCTCGTCATGAGCTATAGTGTTTTGTAGATCGTTGTTTGTCTTTTTTCTTTTAGCCATTGTGTTGTCTGTTCTTCTTGGATTTATGGATTCTGATTATCACTTTGGTATCTTCAAACTCTTCTTATTACACTTGTTAAAGCAATGGTAACTATTGTAAGCCAAATGTGTGTTCTCTCTTTGCAGGACTTATTTATTTGTTTGTTTCACCTATCTCAGATTTGGGTTTTTCTTTAATTTAAGCATTTAATTTTGCCTTACCATATGAAACTTGAAATTACATGTGGACTTTTATCAACATACGCACTACTGTCATTAATGGCATTTATTTGAAACAGAAAAAAATAGCATCAGGATAAAATCAAAGCCCCATTTCTACACAATTTCATTATTTGAGTAATATTATATACAAACCATCACAAACAGGTATCTGTCCACTCCATGTTCCTCCCATCTGGCATACCATTGTAGTATCACCTTGTGTCATGTTATACCCAGTGTCACATACATAATTTACACTATCACCTGGTTTAAGGTGATTTTTAGTCAATGAAAAACTTGCATTAGCAACAGGTGATGGATTTGCACATGGAATGACTGTAAAATAACATACAATAATTAAAACAGTGTTCTCTTAATGGTAAATTATGTAATTACTATTAAAACTAAGCTTCTCCTCCCTCAGGCATAGGTGATCTTAGCATATTTTGGCGATCCTGTTTAGGCCCTTTGGCTTTAATTGCTCCAAAAACTTTTTAAATTATTTGGCTTTCCTACTTTTCGGCTATGAGCGTATCTGATGAAGTTATTCGAGAAACATGTCGTGCACACTAAATTTGATATCTACGTTTTTATCTTTTTTGCTTTAAGAGGCAACCACAAAAATATTAAAGGTATTTGAAATATTCCTCTATGAACCATAATAGGACAATTAAGAACTAAGAACTTTAAAGTAAGTCCATTAGCTAAAAATGTTTAAGAGTTGTCATTAAATTGTAAACCTTGTGAAAATTATATTTATGTGTACAGATTTCATATTAAGCTTTCACATGCATTTGTACGACCACATCATTTCACTAAGAGGGATGTTTGGGACCATAAAATTAGCTTAACATCACCATATTTTATTGAAGTGCCGGTACGAAGCCAGGAAAGTGAGTGGCCATGTATTTGTATGTTAGGGGTATCAATTTCTATTGGATTTTGGAATGGTTCCCACAGTGTGCTATTTTGTGTTTTTCATTTTATTCACACTGGAATTTTGTTGGACATATTTACATGCGGTAGCATAGATTTTAATAATATTTACTTGAACAAACTGGAGCCTTTCCACTCCATGCCGGTCCTATCTCGCAAGTCCTTATTAAATCTCCGTCGGTTTTCTCAAATCCAAAGACACATGCATATGTCATTTTTTCTCCAACAGCCAGGGTATCCATCCCATCAGGTGTCATTGTAGAATTCTCAACGACTGCAGGCTTTGTACATGGAACAGCTGAAAGTAAAATCATCATAATTTTAATTCTGCTATCACAATATAATTCCCATGTTTTTATTGTTATTATTAGTATTTATTGACATATACTAGTATTATAGTGACAGCCGGAACCTTTGAGCCGTAATGAAAGCAGGAGGTTTGGCGCTTTAAAATCTGATTCAACCCACCATTTCTTTAGAAATGCCTGTACCAAGTCAGGGTCATTACAGTTTTCACAGTTTTTCGGTTGTTGACTGATTTTGTCTGTTTATATACTTATGAGTTTTGACTTTCCCTTTGTAAGATTGTTCGGAGTTCGGTAATTTTGTTATTACCCTTATCCAACAAGATGTTCGTGTCGCTTAACAATAACACGATGGGTACTACTAGTGTAGTAGAAACTGCTTTTCATTCCAGAACACTTGAGTACATCCCTAGTTATTTGTGTGGTTCGTGTTGCTCGATCTTTAGTTTTTTGTGTAATGTTTTGTAGATCGTTGTTTGTCCTTTTGTACTTTTTCTTTTGGCCATTATATTGTCAATCCTTCTTTGAATTACTACTTCTGATTACCTCTTTGGTATTTTCAAACATTTCTTATTGGCCATTGATCCTATATTTCTAAAGTACTTAATACTTCCGATCCTGACGACCTGTTACAGAAAACCAATCTAACAAATGAAATAAAATCAGTAGACCGGTTGAGAGACCATTTAGCTTTGTCGGTATCCGTCACTGCACTGTAACATAGCTTATAAAAGACGTACAATAATAACGTTTTTCCATGGATGATCTCTCATGCATTATAAATTTATGATGACTACCATTCATAGTACATGTGGATTTCTCATTGGAGCTCGAACTGTCATGTGTTATTTCTGAATAGTTTTATGTTTTATGTAATTCTGCTTGTTTTGTTTGTTTGTAATTGGTCTACTGCTTCTCATATCTTTATTTTAAAGCTTTCTTTTTTATCCTGTTTTATATGTATACCCTTAATAGCATTCTAAATATATCTCCTCATGGAACAGGTACCATTATTTACTGTATAATACTTCTTTGGATTTTCCAAACTTTTGGCTATGGGTGTACATGAAGAATGTTATTCCAGAAATGCACTGTGTGTACTAGATTTGGTATTTATGTTTCTATATACTGTTAATTATATTCATCTCCTAGTACATGCATTCTTAGAGTTTGGCAATTGCCCTTTTGAAATAATAAACTTACTGTTTTCAAAGTTGTCTACCTTGAAATAATAAACTTGCTGTTTCATAGTTGTCTACCTTGAAATAATAAACTTGCTGCTTTCACAGTTGTCTCCCTTGAAATAATAAACTTGCTGCTTTCACAGTTGTCTTCCTTGAAATAATAAACTTACTGCTTTCACAGTTGTCTCCCTTGAAATAATAAACTTACTGTTTTCAAAGTTGTCTCCCTTGAAATAATAAACTTACTGTTTTCACAGTTATCGCCCTTGTATGCGCCGGTACATGTACATTTATAGCTGACTACACCATCGTGGCATGTTGCACCATTTAAGCATGGATTGGATGTACAGTCATCGTATTCTGTAGGCAAAATACAAAGGATAAGATAGAAAGGTCAAATATATTTAGGCTAAAAACATACCTAATATCCACTCAAGTGATTAAAAATTTCTAATTCATCTAAATATAAGGCTTATAATTTTGCTATTTATTGAAATGGTATAAATAAAACTAAAAACTCTATTGCATATCTTAAACAGCAAACTAATTATTCAGATGGTGTCGATACAAACTTAGATTGCAGTAATACAAATGTGATGAAAATGGCATATTTGTAAATCAGAACATAGGTACAAAAAAAATATAATAATTCTGTGATCTAATTTAGCCTACAACAAGAGTGTTACCAACTTATTGTTATTTTAGGACAAAATAAGAGCAATACTACAAACATAATATTTGAAATTACATTTATTATTCAAAATAATTTCAGGAAGAACACAGAGTTCCAAATATTCAATTGAAAGCAATAATCTTGATATAAAACAACAACCGTCCAAAACAAAGATATAACTGAACAAATTTCCAAACAACACGAAATACCTACTGAATTATAATATATTGAATGTAATCGAAGCACAGTTGATTTTAAATTATATTATATTAACAAAGGCAGATGTATGTACATGTATGCATGTAAAGGGGGGGGGGGGGTATTGATTTTCTGCTTCGTATTTCCAGCGTGATAATTATTTTGTTTAATCATTTTTATGTTTGGCTTCTATAATTATATGATAAAGGGAAAAGTGATCTCGATCAGTATGGAAGTTGCAAGCAAAGAATCTGACAGACAAAGGGTCGGATATAAGAAACATTACTAAATCCTCTGACTGTATGTCAATCAATATTATCTATCCACATCAATTGATTGCTATAAGTCAGCTGTTGACCAATCCACATTCCACCTTCCACGGCAACGACAGATAAGAAGAGCTTAAAGATACCAAAAGGGTAATCAGAATCATAAATCAAAGAAGAACAGACAATACAATGACCAAAAGAAAAAGGACAAAAGGACAAACAACGATTTACAAAACATACACATAAAACTAAAGATCGAGTAACACGAACCCTACTAAAAAGCAGGTGTGAACTCAGGTGCTCCGGAAGGGTAAACAGTTCCTGTTCCACTAGTGGCACCCGTTGTGTTAATATAGTTACAAACCCAGTGACAATATATTTTCTTACCTTCAATGTAACAAACTCCAAAGTTAGCTCTACATCCTTCTGCAGCCCAGATGCCTTTACGTTCAGTATATCCAAACATACTCTTCTTATTACACCGTATGCCTGATCCAGCTACCAGACTTGAAACTGCCATTGAATAAATTCTACTGTCTTCTGTCATACCACTGACATTACATTGTGTGTGCACATAATTCCAACTTTCACATTTTTCTGTTATGCATTTACCAGCTGAAATTAAAAACGGAAAGTAGACAGACCAATCACCACTAACAACTAAAGACATCAATATAATATAGATTTAGTTAATCATTCGTCAGCTCTTAAGCTTTTTGTAAGATGTATGACATGTGCTCAATGATTTGATAAATCTTTTACTATGTTTTTCCAATTATCTCCAGAGGGGCTGACATAGCCGTGATCGTATGGTAGTTGCCTATCACCACTCGATCAGGGCGAGGTGTACAACATTATGTGATAAAGATGGTCAGTGACTTGCGGCAGGTCGGTGGTTTTCTCCTGGTCCTCCAGTTTCCTCCACCTATAAAACTGATCGCCACTATATTTCTGAAAAGTGTCATTAAACACCATCAAACAAACAAACAAACAACCAATTATCTCCAAATATCATAGTCAATATACATATAAAACTTATCTTATAAACAAGATAAATACTTTAAAAAATCAACATGTGGAAAGTTTGGAGCATATTTGCTGTTTAAACCAACCACATTTTTGGTAATTGTTGACCATCACAGTTTAAACTTTCTTTTCATAATTTCATAATTAAAGCAGAAAGTTCAGAGTTCATGTAAAGCTTACTTAAAGGTAAATCATTTAATACACCACACAAACACTTAAAACATACCCTGGCATAGATATCCTGTACAGTCAGTTGTTTTGATATCATCTCCATCACATTCTGTACCTGTCCCTCTGCGAGTTGGGTTCGTACATGCTCTGGTTGATGATTTAGTTCCTGGACCACACAGCACTGAACAATCACTCCAGTCAGACCAGTCTGTCCAACCACCGTCAACTGAAAGATTGAAATTGGAACTTATTAGAATGTAACATATGAAATAGGATTGCCCATGGAACAAAAACACATGTGGAATCAAAAAATAATATTGTACTACTCTACTCTTCTCATTTTATTGAAGTATAATTTGGGTTTAGGGTTTATGGTGTTTAACACCACTTTCAACAATATTTCAGTTATATCGTGGCGGTCAGTTTTATTGGTGGAGGAAACCGAAGTACCCGGAGAAAACCACCGACCTGCCGCAAGTCACTGACAAACTTTATTACACAATGTTGTATCGAGTACACCTCGTCATGAACAGACTTCAATCTCACAACTTTAGGTGTGATTGGCATTGATTACACAGGTAGTTGTAAATCCATGACAGCCCTAAATATGATTGGTTAAAGAACAATGAACACACGTGGAATCAAGATATAACATTGTGCTACTCTACTCTTCCCATTTTAGTGAAATATAATTTGAACATATATAAAATAGAAAAATAAGCAGTGCGCTATTTCATCAGAAACTAATGTAATAAAAACGTAAATATCTGATTTTTTAATAGTGCACATGATGCATTTCTCGTATAACCTTCATAAGAAACGCCCAATGTCGAAAGATTGGAAAGCCATATGATTTTAAAGTTCTTGGAAGCAAGAAAGCAAAAGTGTAAAACAGGATAAGCAAACTCGGCTTAGATCACCTATTCCTGAGGGAATTGAGCCTCAGTTTTGATAATTATTTAGGAACACTAAATAATATATCTAATAAACCATGACAGCACCTAAACACTTACTACTGGATTGATGATTCCAGTGGGCACTAATAGTCAACCAGCAGAGGTATTGATCTAATGATTCTAACATGACCTCCTTCATTCACTTTGTTAAAAACGAGCGAGTTATCCATTCGGTATAATCTCATTAGCACATGCGCCAGTGAATGTAACTGACTTTTCCATTGGCAGCATAAATTGTGTGCGACATTTTCCGCAAACGTAAATATAAATTATCGTCTTCCAATCAAACTATACTACTATATTTGTACTCTTAGTCATATCAGAATCGAAATAAATCATGGAAGCCAGGATGTGTTTTGAGTTTTAACATGGATTGGCGGATATTAGTAAATTTTATCCCTCGCTTCTGGCTCGGAATAAAATACTAATATCCGCCAATCCATGTTAAAACTCCCAACACATTCTGGCTTCCATGATTTATTTCTTAATTGAAAAAAATATAGATATCTAGCAAATACAATTAATTTTATAGACAATGCTGCTATATTAAAAGGAAAAACATTTATAAAAATTTTACATGCTGATGCATTGCTAAATCCAACTATCCATTTAGCTGTTTGATTGTTAATAAATGTTAGAGACATCGAAGGGCAATCAAGAATGGAAAATACAGAGAAACAAGTAACATTGGGTACACAAGACACTAGATGAAGACAAACAAACAAAAACCACAACACAATATGTGTTGGACACCACTATGCGCAAACAAACGTTATATTATAAACAAAATTCTAAGAGAAATTAAATTTATATATACCTGATATTATTTTACATCCTACATTTGCTGGATAATCACACCCAGTAATCTTAGTATTCCAATGCAGACCAGTTGCACACTGTTTTTGATAAGCAACCCCGTTACTGCAGTGTATGAATTTTGCACAATCATTAGGGTCAGGCAGAAATCCATTAACTATGGAGCTGCAATCTGAAATAATATGACAGTTATTATATAATATTGTCAGATTTTATCTTATAAACCTATTTCTACAAATAATTATAACATACATGATAGTAAATTCACAGAAATGACATTAATATAATAAAATAAAGAAAAAAAATACCAGACTGTCGGAACAGTTCAAAAATTCAATAGAAAAATCGTACACAGGTCAAATCGATACCACTAACACATGTACATGATTGCTCGTGGCTTGGTACAGGCACTTCCAATTAAATGTGGAGGGGTTAAATTTACTTTATGGACCCAAACCTCCTCTCTTAGTAAAATTATGTGGTCATGTAGGTGTTTTGCACTAAAATGTCAACCCTCACATATAACCAGGGGAACAGTGTTGCTATATAATGTTCCAATCTATAATTTTTGTTTTTATAAGACTTTTAAACCCATCAAAAATATAGTATTATGGAAGAATCACTTTGTCATGATCTTAGAAGTTAAAACTTACATTATCTGCATTTCATATTCCAAGGGAGGAACATGTTGTTTGTGATTTCATGCAGACAACAGTATCACATTTTACCACTTTCTTTTCCATAATACTAAATGTAATTCTGCATTCTAATGCAGTTGTTTATGTATTGTATTTTCTGATTGGGTAACAGTCGAACAGTTTGCACATGAGTTTAATTAATGCTGGTTTATTAACATCCGACTTAATTCTTATTTATCAGAAATAGCTTTAACATGTATATAACTGTAATGAATTTGGAGATTTGTGTAATTTGATGGCCGGAAATATCTGCTTAATGGTTCGATGGTTCCACTAAAGGGCTGCCGATAACTTAAATACAAAACAGTTATCTCCTAAATGATAATATAAATTTACGTGGGGCGATAAACTACATACAGAAATTGGTTCAAGATTTTAATTGGTAATTGCATATGCTTTATCAAGAGCGAATCATTGCAAAATTACAAAAGAAATTTACATGCAAGTTTTATTTTTATTTTACCTGTATCGCCATTGCTGCCATCTTCCGAGCTGCCAGCTGAGCAGTCAACATTTTGATCACAGACTTTATTATTCTGATTCCAAAATAGTCCATTGTGACAATATTCTAGGGAAGTACGTTCTGTATTGTCATGGCAAACATAATAAGCTGTACAGTCACTTGGATGGGCATAGAAACCGCTTTCCTTCCCAGTGCAAAACTCTGCCAATAAACATCAGGTTATATATTTCTATAAAATGACAGTATTTTCACACAAAAATGTATATCATTATTGTACTCGAACTCCTACAAACAGGCAGATATCATTTTCTGAAAATATTTCACTTGACTAATGGAAACATGATGTTTTTTAAACAGCAGAAATACAGTGAAGATAATTCTTGTACTGGTACAATACAGATTTAAGAGTAAATGAGATTATTAACACTTGATTTGTATAAGTAAAAAATAGGACAGATGATGATGAATAACTGACTTTGGTATCTTCTAATTTTTCTGAACACATATATAAACATTTTTTATACAAAATATTTATGATAGGTACTCTTTCTACATGCAACAAATTACGAAGATAAAAAGTAATTTTTAGGTTCCAAACTTTTTTTTTTAAATGTTATTCTTATGCTAAGGGACGATATTAACATTCAATATTTCAGTGAAAAAAAATACATAAAGCAATCGAAATTATTGTACTATATCAAAAGTGAAAGAATAATACACAACAATGTAAATATTAACAACGAAATAATACCGCCACGATATAACTGAAATATTGTTGAAAGTGGCGTTAAACACCATAAACCAAACCTAAACCTAACCAACCAAATAATCAATTTTACTAACCTGAATCTATGTTTGGTGGTACTGAAAAAGAAAAACATATTGGGAACTAAATTATTAAAATTCAAAATGTTCAATAATCACGATATTTCATGTGAAAAGATCGAATATTCAAAATGTATCAGTAAATTGTTTTACTTAATCAAATCTGAATTGATATATTTATGAATCTAATAAATGTAATCTAGCACATGTAATTCGAGTGTCTCTTAATATTGCATTCAAACTTGTGATGTCCGCTACGATTGCCCCCATACAACGATGTTCGGTTCGTCTTTACCTTCAGTTAGGACGGCTGATGTCTTATTTACGTTATTTGTGTTTGTTTGCACATAGTGGTGTCCAACACATATTGTGTAGTGTTTTTTGTTTTGTTTGTCTTCCTCTTGTGTCTTGTGCAGTTTTTCTGGGCTGTCTATTTTATATTTCCCCTTCGGTATTCTCTAATGTTCATTTTCTAAAGATCAGGCAGTGGTTTGACTACCAATAGCAAATCAATACCTATTAAAGTAAGGACCTGAATTTCCATCGGCCTTTGTCGTGGTCTTTTTTATGACTTAAGGTGATAGTCGGTTGTTCATTCCTTGATATTGGTGGAATGGTGGAAATGTTGTCCTTTTGATGTTTTAACTTTCTTTTCATAATTCTTATACCTATTTCTGAACATAATACCTACATGCACATTCCATTACTTTACACGGCCTACTTATAAGTTTATCTCCAGGGCATGGTTTACCACTGTATTCGGGTGTTGGGTTTGTACATTCACGTGTTGCTGTCTGGGTTCCGTCACTACAGGTTACTGAACATTCTGACCAATCAGTCCATTCCGTCCAGCCACCATCAACTATAAATATATTTTTTTAATCAAAACCACTCATTTAGATTTTGACTGCATGTTTATCGTTTTATAACAAAAATATGCCCTTTCGATATCTTGTTAAAAGGAATTTTTGCTAAAATATTTCTATTGTAAGCGAAACATAGATTCGAACTACCGGAGGGAAAGTAGTGGAACACTACGATCCAGGAAATACTGGGACCCCTTGTTTTGAAATATCAGTAATTTGTAATATCTTTATGTGAGCAAGATAAATTGACTCCGAAATAATAGCTAGAACAAATGGCTATATTTAGATTCTACTGCTACTACCAGTGGATTACGCCATTTCTCTACTCGAGCTTTACAATTTTTTAATTTAGCTATCAGGATTAGAGAAATATCATATTCCACTGGGAGCAGAAGGATAATCTGTTTCTCTTATGATCAAAACGTCCAAAAAAATTCCATCGTTAATGAATTCAAAAAGAAATTAGCAGGAATTATCATGCAAAAATTTAATCACCGTAGTGATTAAAAATTCTACGAACATTTAACCTACTGGTTAAATACACTAAGAATAGGAAAAATAATGTATATATACTAAAAAGGAACCTTTAACAAAATACATCACTGAACTTTGAGTAACCACTCATTTACTAAATGTCACTGATCTCTGTATTAGGCAATTAGCTAGTATTTATTGCACCTAACTCAAATAAAACTGTGCATTGCATTTGTTAATTAGTTTGTTCTACAACTGAACAAGTTATGAAACTTGATTCTTTACACGCCATGATATAGCTGAAATATTGCTAAAGTTGACATTAAACACCAACCAATCAATCAATCAATCTTTTACTAAAAGTCATACTACTGCTAAAATAAAATTCTAGCACAATTCATTCAGTAAGTTACAAAGTAATTCTACTCACGTGACTGACAATGTTCTCCATAATAATCACCAGTACAAGTACATGTGTATGCCAGAATACCATCTACACAGGACCCGTTGTTGAAACAAACAACATCGATACAATTGTCTATTTCTGAAATAAATACATCACATTTGAGTAGATCTCTTATATAAAACTGGACATATCCATATTGCCATAGATGGAATACTTTTATCGATTATCTTCATTGCATAAGTTTACATTAATTAAAGCCAATTTACTAGTAATACTTTGAACTATCCACACCACTAACATTCAAATCCCACTCAGATGAGGTGTAGTCGATAACACATTATGTCATAAAGTTTGTCAGTGACCTGCGGCAGGTCGGTGGTTTTCTCTGGGTACTTCAGTTTCCTCCACCAATAAAACAGACCGTCACGATATAACTGTAATATTGTTGAAAGTGGCGCTAAACACCAAAAACACACACTATACAGAGTGATCGGTCCTTACACCCCATCATTATACTCTATCAATTAATTTAAATTCCGCGCAAGAATATAAGAATGGAAATGAATTTAACATTATCCGGAGGCTATTCCGTCCCGATTGTGTGATGCTTTAGAAAACCATAAATTTTAATTCTGCACTGCAACGAAATAATCCGTGAAAACAGTCTGAAAATTATTGAAAATCTGTAATAATAAGTGTCAGATAAATAGATAAATGTTTGATGAATTAAGTTTCAGTTTTACAAGAGGTTTATGGTAGTAGAAGTGTTGGCCTTTTCATGAAACGTTTCTGATAAGTAACATAGGCTTTATATACTGTGAAAGTACTATTATTCATGGATGCCAATTGTCGTGGCTTGAGTCAACTTCCTGGGTTCGTGGTTTCTTTATATTCGTTGTTTCATAATTGGCACAAAATAATAATATGGAAATTTTGTATTTCACTGGACATTATATTTTGTGATTTTAAAGTAACAAGAAATCAACGGAATTTGGCACTCCACGAATGATAATACTTTCACAGTATATATTGCAATCGCGCTTAGCTTACATTTGTTCATCGATTTCAAGGGATAATCAATTTCAATTGTTTTTGGTAAAAATTAGTCTAATTTGCAAACTCAGCAAAATAACATTAAGCCATAATACAGACACACAGAAGGAATACATACGTAATTCACACAGCGTTCCTTCAAAATCAGGTTCACACTGGCAGGTAAATAGAGAGAGACCATCTATACACTTTCCGCCATTCTGACATACAATACCTTCACAGTCATCTTTATCTGAAACACAATAATCAACATACAAATAATATTGAATATTGACAAAAAATGCAACATCATCATAAACCAGTAGAAATAGACACTCATGTTCAACATACTGAAGTGATCATGTTATGTCTTAAAACAGTTAACCATATGCTGATAAGCTCATATAAATCCAAAACAATACCTGTCTTTATGCTAACCATACTGACCATAATATATAGTGCCTATCCTAAAGTGTTAATGTCATTTTTGGATAAGAAATGTTGAAGTGAGATCTTTGTCTTTGAGGACCTCGGTTAAAACAAAACTCACAAATTTTCCTATATGCCTACATTATTGTTTACATGAATGTTAACACAAATACGGATATTGTTTTCCTTGGCTTAATTACCAATATGGACATATCAACATTTTCGAGAACTATTTCTTTTTATCTAACATATGAAAACACACATAAAATGTTTATCATGCCATGTCATATATATATACAGACTGATGTTAATAATTTGAAAATTAAATAATAACATTAAAAAAAATTGCAAAACATATCTATTTTAAATTTATAATATTAAAATTGTAGTTTGTTCTAGTCGTTCGGTATACATTGTATTGGAGTTAGTAAAATTCCAACAAAGTGTTAGTAAGAAAGGACATGGATATAAATGATTTGATTTGATTTGATTTTGGTGTTTTAATGCCACTTTCAACAATATTTCAGCTATATCATGGCGACCAGTTTTAGTGGTGGAGGAAGCTGGAGTACCCGGAGAGAACCACCGACCATGGTCAAGCAACTGGTAAGCTTTATCACTTGCGTCTGCGAGTCGAGTGCACCCTTTTTTGTAATTTACAAAGGCGGGCATGAACCCACGCCGCATTGGTGATAGGCTTGTACGAGTTGTTAGATCCAACGACCTAACTCATTGAGCCACTATAAATGAACATGATATACTATCCAATTCTACACTTATACAACAAATTGAAATAATGGAAGAGCAGTTTTATTGTCTCATAGAACTATTAAAAAGCATTTATATGTAATCCACAAAGGTCGAACCACCACGTTGCATCAATATTATCCAAACTATGATATGCTCAACTCATGGTCGTGATGGTGTGGTAGTTGGATTTACAACTACCTATGCAATCAGTTCCTATCATCACTAAAATTGTGAGTTTCGAATCATGGCAAGGTGTACTCGATACATCATTATGTGATAAAGTGGTTTTCTCAGAGTACTCCAGTTTCATCCACCAATAAAACTGACCGCCACAATAGAGCTGACCTATTGCTTAAAGAGGCATTAAACACCATAATCCTAACCCTGACCGCTGTATCAGGTAATCATTTAGCATCCCTGAATGTCAAACCATCAATCAATGTTATCCAAACTATGATGTGCAATTACTTCCCTTTGTTTAATGTAATTACTTACTTATTTCACAGTTATCTCCCTCAAAATTATCGTTACATTTACATGTATAATTTGACATGCCATCAACACACTTTCCGTCATTCTTACAAGGATTTGATGAACAGTCATTATAATCTACAAATAATAATAATAATTAGTCACGAGACGAATCAAATAATCTAAATAGTCTACTATAAAAACGTAAGATATCAAATTTAGTGTGCACAACATGTTTCTGGAATAACCTTCATCAGGTACGCTCAAGGTCAATAGATTTGAAATCCAAACAATATATCAAAAACAAAAATCTTTGGAAGCAGGACAACTAAAGTGCCTAAACAGGATATCTTCAAATTGAACTAAAAGTCAATACGATATGTTGTCTACATAATGCTCGTTACTTGTCATGCATCATGCTAACCATCTTTCTAATTGCTTTAAAAAAGACAGAATAGAGAGTGATAGTCAACAATTTTATCAACAAAAATAAAATTAACCAGAAATAACTGACCACCAAAAGGAGATCACGACATATGGCATTGCCAATATATATCATGGCTTGGGACAGGCACCAAACTGTGGCAGGATTAAACCCGTTAATGGGATTTTTTCCTATTATTATGAAAATGTTCTAATAAGTTCATTCCAATGCGGGACTCACCTCCGATGTAGCAAACATCAAATGTAGCTCGACAACCATGGTCGACCCAGATTCCAGTCTTATCATGGCCAAAAGTTACATCTTCAATACACAATGCCGGAGAATCTTGAGTATTGACTGCCATGGAAGATATTTTACTATCTTCACCTAATCCATCAACACTACATTTAGCTTGATAAAATTGCCAACTTTCACATTTCACTGTTTTACAGACACTTTCTGAAATAAATGTAGCAAGTAATTGTTAGATATTTAAACAACCTTATTCAGAAAAAACTGTTGGGATCTGCTAATCTGGGTCATGGGTCACTGTAATCGGGCGGCTGTATCGAGAAACAGATACGGTGTTGAAAAAACTGTTGATACTTATAAAATCTTGATAAATGCAATAAAATTTTATGTTTGTCTTCAAGAAATATGATAGACAAAACCATGTGTGAAGTTTTATGACGAAATATCTCTGATTTCTATGTAAATTTACGAGTTGAAGTGGGGAAATTTTATGTTAGATTTCTAAAAATCTTCTACTCTGAAACCACAGGTAAATTTACTTTGGCGATGTATTTTTATCTTGGACAAGAATAATGAGCGTCCTGATTGGATGACCGATTTAAAACACACTGACTCTGCATGGTAAAAAGATGCATGTATAAGAATGCATGTATAAGAAATCTGTTATATTTATTCATTTGTTTGATTCTGGAATATTGTTGATCATTGATTTAAACAAGAAAAAAGGGAAAAAGGGGGGGGGGGGGGGGGGGGGGGGGATGAATTTTATTTGTGAATTTTACAGTTTAAATAAATGTTATGTTTCGACAGTTTAATTTAAATATATGAAAATAAAATGAAAAACAAAAAAACCTGTAAAAAGTCGACAAGTACATCATACATATACATGTATTCTTCCACTGCATATTTGTATAACATTTTAAAAGAATATCTGCATGGTTTACTAGAGGGAAAATATACAGGGTAAAGGTTATGCTGTTTAACCCATTTTAACCACCAATCTGCTGCAAGTCACTGACAAACTTTCTTGCATAATGTTGCATCGAGTATACCTCGCCATGAGTGGAATACGGTTGTTTCGAATCATTTCCATTCTGTCAAAATTTTGTTATTTTCGTCCGCCAGATCACGTGATTTCGATGGACTAATCGGCATTGAACTTACGGTGTCAATGTACACAACAAAAACTCCAATCGATATGTGCCGTTTTAACGTTCGATCCACAACTTAAAAAAATCTTAACATTTTCTGTAAAAGACAGATATCAATTAAATTATTTTATTTGTATCAAAGACTTCAATGCAGAGACAAATACTTCTTTAAAATTAAATTTGTTTTCTTTCTTTATTTGCGGCTGTCAGCATCATCAAAGGAAAACGATCTGCCTTTATGTATATATTTCTGATATCAGACAGATAGTGGGGTACCGAACACCAGTATTTATTCAGCAGTTTCCTTGGCGTCTCCATATTACAATTACTTATAATCTACCGCATCTACGACTATGATATGATGACGTTGTCAAAGTAATAGTGTAAACACCAGAAGTCGCCTGCCGATATGTTCAGACGTCAAGACAAGAAAAAGACGAAACGTGGTCGGAATTGACATGATTCGAAACAACCGTATTGGAACAACATTAGTGGTGAAAGGCAATGACAGCATAGGTAGTAATAAATGGAAATATAGATAGCTCACCTTGACAAAAATATGAAGAACAATTTTGCAAGCGGAAGCTGTCTCCGGTGCACTTTTCACTACCAAACATACTGTTATAGCATATTCTTGATGATAACTGGGATCCTTCACCACATGGTGTGTCACACTGACTCCAATCTGACCAATCAGACCAGCCATCGTCAGCTGAAATAAATATGTCGTGTTCTTTTAAAGCATGGTTGGGAAAACAATGGTCAAATATCACTAGACCAATCAACATACTAGTATTCATTTGTATAATCAATGTTTAAGATAGAAAAACATTAATGTAATGTAGCTTAATGATAACTTTATTATTACTGGATCGACGGTGTAATGGTGAGCATGCTCCTCTAGATCGTGAGTTCTATCCCCAATTGAGTCAAACGAGATACTACAAAATGTACATTTATGCTATAATGCTCATCACGAACCATTAAGGAAAGGTAAATTATAAATGTTAGGAATTATTCTAGGCTCAACTTTAAGCAGTGTGTACAAGATATTATTAATGTACTAACCTTGGTCGTACTGTAGGAGGCATTGGACATCTTTATAAGCAGCACAATTGCTTGTTCTAACAGAATATAGAAGGCCAGGTTTACATTTTCTGGCAGTTGCTATGCCACTTGAACATGCGTAATAGCCGGAACAATCAACCGGGTTAGGATAAATTCCATCAGTTTTATCAGCACAGAAATCTGTAAATATAATACAAGATATAGATTAATATGTAGTACATATATACCATACATTTTAATTTTCCTATTGTGAACTTTCCATTTATATGTAGCAACATTCTAGTAGCATCTAAATATTGAATATATATCTCTCAGTTGATCCGATATTCTAGAGCTTGTAGTTCCTAACATAACTTCAAGCCTTTTTTCTTGGTGTCATACAATATAATTTCACATCAGTTTTTTTTCTCATTATTTCTCATATCTGTATATTGTTAACCAAAAGAGGTGGTTTTCAATCAACTTGGTGGTCTTTCAAAAAAGCAGTATGACATTATAAGGTTTTGTACCATTTTAATTTTCAATAGAATTACCATAGGCATAGCAAATATATGCAGGATTGCAGTATGCATCGAATATACACATCATCATCAAAAAAAAAAAACCAACATCATCAAATAAATAACAACAGCATCGATTAACTTAAACAACAACAGCGGTGGTAGAGTAAAATGCAGGAATAAACACCCAACCAATAAGAAAATCAGGGACAATAGAGATAAACACTTACCAGGTTGTAGTATTGGTGGTGAATCTGAAAAATAAAAAGCAGAGAATTATATAGTATTTAACTTTATCATTTTTTAATTATCTCCCCTCCCATAAAAGAAAAGCATGCTAATCATATTATTACGTTCGATTCATCTTGATCTCCTGTTGTTTGTCAGAGGGCTCATGTCTTTTTTTACGTTATTTGTGTTTGTTTGCGCATAGTGGTGTCCAATTGTGTTTTATCTTGTGTACCTTATGTTGCCGGTTTTTCTGGATAGTCCATTTTTGATTGCCCCTTCGGTATTCTTTAACGTTTACTTGTTATCAAATTAAGGTGATTTTTATTGTAAAAATAAGAAAAAATACAGGTATAACAAAACTGGCATGAAACGTGTGAAGTAAATCAATGAAATGAATGATATGCGTGAGTTATTCTCGTTTTAGATATCACATAAATTGTACAGTTGTCCCAAAATGTGTAATAATTCTGATGAAATTTTAATACATGTCTCGCTTGGAATAAAAATGTGTGTTATTTAAAAAAAATGTCTGCTAGAAAATAATTTATATGCAGTAAGACATGATATTTAAAAGTTCTTTATAAATAGTTTGGTTTTGACACATATATTATTGATTGTAGAAAACTCATTGTCATAACAACTTTAATAGTAAATTTCGAAAAATGTTTACTTTAATTTAATTTCTCAGAGAGATCAAGCCACATGCTTTACAAACTACATATTTCACATATATTGTTGTAGTATTAACACATTAAAATTAATTTATCGATATACAAAAATCTAAATCTTGCAAAATCACAGAATTTCAAAAAAAAACTAATTAGTTCATAAAAATACATAATTAATAAATAATTACTTCTGCAGTTTACAATGAAACAATCCTTGACTGCTTGTTTGTCTCCGATACATTGTGTGCCATTGTTCATGGGCTCTGGGTTAGTACATTCACGAGTAGCAAATTGAGTGCCACTTCCACATGTCACTGAACAATCAGAGAATTCAGACCAGTTTGACCAGCCTCCATCAACTACAAACAAATAATAATCTAGGTTTTGATTGATTGATTGATTGATTGGTGTTTAATACCAACATTAGCAATATTTCAGCTATATCGTGTATTTATAATAAATTATAAATATTTCTTTCAAATAAACTGTATCAGTTTTCCCTCTTTCTGTGATTTTTTTATTGGGTTTTGGAGCTTGTTCTGACATATAATATAACATATATAATGATTGGGTCAAACTAAATGACATATAATATAACATATATAATGATTGGGTCAAACTAAATGACATATAATATAACATATATAATGATTGGGTCAAACTAAAAAAACCCACATTATTTGAATATAAACAAATCATTAGTGTATATGAACTGTTTACTGACAACTTCAGAGCAGCTATTCATGGTTCTGGCTTTTATGCTAATTTTTCTTTTCAAAGATTTTACTGTTTTGTTTGACCTTCGTATGTGTACAGTTATTGTTTTTATCCGACCTTTCATTCTTTTGTGTTCCTTTACATTGTTTCATCTGATAATGAGCTCCATTGCTTAATTTGCATGGTGTTTGTCATTTTGTACTAAAAACCCGTTTTAACTATCTGCTAAATACCGTCCATTCATCCTTTAAAATACGATGTTTGAACAAATGTTTGTGGATATATCAACTTACGATTCTTGCAGTTTGGTCCATAATATGGAGCTACACAGTCACAATGGTATGTAGTCAAACCATCCCGGCATACTCCTCCATTAAAGCATGTGGCACCAATACAATAATCTATATCTATAGTCGGATAGAAAATATAACATATCAGCATTTTAAAAGAAAACATAATAAATTAGAAAAATGGCATTGGAATCATTGAAGTTAATATTACTCCCGAGTACCAGAGTTCTTACATGCGAGCTCCAAAGTCTCTGGATTTCTCCATTCTTGATTCATCGGTTTTCTCTAATGTTATTTTTGTCAGACATTTTATTCCTTGTTTATACTAGTATTTTTTCTGTGTGTATATACAAAAGTTTCAAACCTAGATAGTCCATTAATTCAAAATATCTCTGAATTTGGATACTCTGTGCTCATTTTGTAAACTGTATAATTCACTCGCTTTACTTTTAAAAATACCTTCAAATATTAGTGCATTCAATGAAAATATGGCAAATTTATAAACTCAATACATTACAAGCATTTTACATGCAATTATACTATGCTAATTTCACAATATAGGTATATGTACAGCTGTTGTTTGCCTGTCTAAGCAGAGCCTCATTTGGGACCAGAGTTTGAATTCAGATTCTTTACATTGGGACTTTATTTAAAGTTAGCATAGAGGAATCCATTTTCCTTGTGGTGTGCATTACACAGGTTTCACTAATACAAGTACAGTCAAACCTGCCCATGCGGTCACCTCTATTAAGCAGTCACCTGTATTAAAAGGTCACCTTTTTCTTACCCTGACATAGAAAATTTCATATGAATTGACCCTCTTTTAAGAGGTCACCTGTCTTATAAGGCCACATTTTCTTTGTCCCAAAGGTGACCTCTTAATACAGGTTTGACGGTTGTTGGTAACTTCATAACAATTTGCCATTAAGAAGTAAAGGTAATATAGCTTATATGCCTCCCAATACACATTGCTTCATGTGCCATTTCAGTGGAGGATATCCAAGCTTTTTATTTAATTGATTAGCATTCCCTTTCATTTCTGTAGTGTTATTCATTTGTATCCAAAATTTATTCAACTTTCTATTGACTGCTTATTATAGAATTTACAAGCTATGCAATAGGATTGGTATACCTGTACAGTTTGGTGGACTACCATTCCAGTTTCCTCCAAGGTTACATTCTCTTGTCATCGTACCCTCTGAATGTTCGTAACCTTCCAAACAAGTATATGTGATGTTATCCCTAGGCATATATCCTGTTATTGTGAACTTGGCATTGTCAACAGCTGCTAGATCTCCACATGGTATCACTGAGACAAAGATAAAAAATTATGCAATAAAAATGTATCAGATCAAATTACTTCAGGTAATAAGAATATGTTGAAATTTGTGTTAACTAAACGAGGACATTTGTCTATACACCGAGGAGGACATTTGTCTATACACTGAGGTTCCGTCAGAAATGGAAATTTATTGAAATAAGTATTCTAATAATAAAAACACCTCTTAAGTCTTTTGAGATTAATCATTGTAATGATATAATTGTGTCAACTGTATACATACCTTCTTCACAAGTATAACCAGTGTAGCCCTCTAAGCACAAGCATTCATAGCTATCTGGGTAATTCTTGCAGTCTGCGCCATTTTTACATGGAATATCGGAACACATGTGATAATCTGCAACAAAAACAGATCAGTTTCACATATAGCAGTGCTGTGTTTAGCGCTATACTATTTCATAAGATATACAACAATTTGGAATTCATCTTGAACCAACATAAGAGGAAGGTATGCTCTTAACATCTATTTTATGACAGATCAAATAGTTTTAAGTTATTTTGTCGATCTGTTGAGAACGTGATAGCTCCTTGTACCACGCAAATTGTTGGCCAATGTGATTACAAATGTGATTGTGTGTACATAGTTATGTGATTATTTGTGTATTTGTATTTCCACGAAAAATCTGATTCCTTACTAATGGTAGATGTCGGTGTGTCATAACAGTATGCGAGTTAATAGATTAGGAAGGATACAGCCATTTGCCAACACTGCCATTAAAATGTTTGAAATATTATTGCTATGCAAACATTGTAGTTATAATTGTGATTATCATAACAACACAGGTTCCCATTAAACATATGGAAGGATAGGGGCAAAACAATTGGTTGTAAGAACATTAAACAGAATAAATATTAAATATTTAAAACATCACTGATTTCGAAAAATTCCAGAAAAAAACATATGAAATTTATTTGAACGGATTCTGTCTGTACATACTTGCACAATATGGCTTTGTCTTGGACAGTGAACCATTTTCCTGACACACTCTGTTGCTCTCTCCATCTTGAAGAATTCTCTTCCTGTCTTTATCAAAAAATATGTAGCCATCCAAACACGAGTATGTGACTTCATTTCCAAAGGTAACAAGACTAGCTGATACTACACCATTTTGGAGGTTTTCTGCTGAGCATGTTATCTCTGTGAAATAATTCTAATAATATTAACAAATACACTCATCATTAATTGAAACTTGACATGCTATTTCTCTTTTACTAAGTTTTCAATATAATTAATCTGAGTTCAAAATTATCTTTGGCATGAGAAAATATCTATGAATGTAACATGGAAACAAAATACAAATAAAATCAACTTACGAGTACACAGTGGTTTTGAGTCATTCCAAATTCCTCCTAGATTACACATCAATGTTAGTTGTCCACCAGTTAACTTATAACCAGTACTACATTTATACGTTACTGATCCACCTCCCGGCAGGAAACTAGTATTTGATACAATTTCAGCATTGGCAACAACTTCCGGAGTACTACATGGAACCACTGTAAAAACAATCAAGGTCGATAATGTACATGGACGTTCATCATATACAAAAAAATCAACCAAAAATTGTGGTATGAATTAATCTACATTTTGTTATCACTGGTTGCACTGCTCCATACACAAATTGCTTTTGAAATCGTGATAATTCCAAGCATATCGATGTATTAAAAAATGACTAATAAAACCAGTCAAGTGATACTTATTAAGTCAATCATAGTCAAGTATTGTTATTTAGATATAAATCATCTGTTATTATATTATTATATGAACAGGGGGTCGTCGTGGTCGTGATCGTAGGGTAGTTGGATTTATAGCTACCCATGTAATCAGTGCCTATCACCACTAACCTTGTGAGTTTGAATCCCACTCATGACGAGGTGTACTCGATGCAATGCTATGTGATAAAGTTTATCAGTGACTTGGGACAGGTCGTTGGTTTTCTCCAGCTACTCCGTTTTCCTCCATCAATAAAACTGACCACCATGATATAACTGAAATATTGTTGAAAGTGGCGTTAAACACCCTAATTCTAACCTTTATTATATGAACAATATGGCACAATATACTTACAGTCTTGACAAGTTTTGCCAGCATATCCAGACATACAGGTACAATTGAAATCATCTGGTAGGTTCGTACATGAAGCTCCATTGAGACAAGGACCGCATGTACACATGTTGTTGACTGGAAGACAAACATTGTAATAGTTTTAATTACTTCATAGCTTTATGTAGGCAAACATTGTTTGCGCATAGTGGTGTCCAATACATAGTGCATTGTGTTTTTGTTTTGTTTGTCTTCGTCTTGTGTTTTGTATACCTATGTGGCCAGTTTTTCTGGATTATCCATTTTACATTGCCCATTCTGTATTCTCCAACGTTTATTTACGAAATAGTTAGGAAAAGAAAGTTTTGAACAGTAATGATAAATTCCGTCAATATCAACTCATTGAACATAGTAAATTTTGTTCTTAAAAATATCTAAGTTCAATTTCTCTTATCTTTTTTTTTTTTTTTTTTTAAATTCCTACGTATTTTAGAACTCTATATGTTGTATATATACTTTTTGATTTGGACTAGTTTTTCAATTTGAAATTTTTATCTCATTGTGTCAATTCTTGATATATGTTTTATTGTACATGTATATTGTATTTTATGCACTGTAAAGCGCTTAGAGTAATATTGTTTTAGATTAAGCGCTATAGAAGAATTGTAATAATAATAATAAAAATAATTCCATGTATGAAAAGAAAGCTTTAAACAGTAATGTTCAACAATATCAACAAAACAAATAATCACCTCTCACCTTCAACTCATTGAACATAAAAAAAATACCACGACATATGACATTGAATATCCAGTCCTGCCTTGGGACAGATACAAAAATGTGGTAAGCATTTCTGAACACATAATACTAATACTTGCCGACAAGAATTCTAAAATGGAGGTCCTAATAAATACTATAAAAAATAATATTTGTTTGGCTTGGCCGAGTCTTCACGATGAACACCTGCCCTCTGGCCCAAGACCAGTAAAACTTTATTCTGTGCAGTAAATTTTTCAGTTTTTATTTACCGTAGATATACATATAAAATAAATTCAAGAATTTGATTCAGACCAGCAAATTCTATTTTCATTTTGAGGATTGATTAGCCTGTATTATAAGAGTAGAAAATAGTTTTATATAAATAAATATACCTGCACATTGTGGCTTAGTACCGTTCCATGCTCCACTTTCCACACATCTTTGGAATTCATCACCATTATGTAGTATGTAATTGTCATTACATTTGTATTTGATCATGTGACCAAAGGTAGTAGATGTACCAATGACTACACCGTTGTCAATGGTTTCCACAGAACACTTAATCACTGTACAAAAACAGGGGAAACATTATATGGTTATTTTGCTATTTCTTAAGTTGCAATAAAATGGAAAAAAAAAACAACAAAAACGCAATGTCTGAACAATTCCAAAATCAAATAGAAAAGTCGTAGAAAGAAGCAAATTTGATACCCTAAAAACACAAATACATGACGGGTTAAACTTGTTTTATGGGCCTAAAGGGTAGTACCTCTTAGAATTAGATGAGGATTGGGCTTTTGTTGAAAATAAATGTGTAGACTGGGATACAGTAAAATAAAATTGAAATATATATTTCTGCTATAAAATCATTAAAAGTACATATTTTGCAGCATATTTGGATAAATAATAACAAATCTGATCATTTAAAATCAAACAAAGGGCAATGACTGAGTGAAGCTTTATGAAATATAGAGGTTTACCAACCTGTACATGTAGGTTTTAGAGCTGACCATGTCCCGTCACCACTACATGTAGCAGTACTTTCACCAGTCATCTTGAATCCTCTGTTACACGAATAGACAATAGTACTGGCGTACTTAAGACCATCACTTTTCTCAATAATTCCATTTAGGATGTTTATATCTGGGCAAACTATACCTGTTTAGAGGAATTGTGGGAAAAAAGCTTTAATATATTGTTTCCGTTACTCCATGCATGACAGTCTTGTATTTGTCATGAGACATTGATATGTTATGATTGATTGATTAATTGATTGGTGTTTAGTGTCAACTTAAGCAGTATATTTCAGCTATATCGTGGCATTTGATATGTTCTGGTATCTTTAAAACGGGTATACACATGTATATACAATATACAGACATTATCGGAAAATATAAAATTAATTTGTACGAGCTTTAGAAACAGGTCGAAAAAAAAGGCTCGCTTTTCTGGGCTGTTTCACAGCCAGTGCAAATTAATTTTATATTTACCGACAATGTACGTATATTGTATTCATCCTGCAATGCCAAAAAAGTTCAAAAACAACTGCCAAATTGTCTGAAAATAGCTGAAACAAGCTTCATTATAACTGTTTTCAATTGTGTTTGACGTCCGTGCTTATGCTGCTACCATTTCTTACTGTTGCTCTACATGAATCAGATGCCAAAAAAACTTCATTAGGTTTATGACTAAATAACACTGAAGTTTACTTGACCTCTTTTATTAGTGCTCAAAATCACACACGAGCAGGATAAATGGAATATACAGCCTTATGTTTTAAAGTGGCATAGTGCTTGTCAAAATAATACTAGTTCTGTATTACTAAATAACAAAATTTATATATAGATGTGCGATATCAACAACCCAGATAATATAAAAACTCGATACTATGGTATCAAACCCTAAAAAACGGTATCTGTTTTTTTCCTGATCATTCAATTTAGCTAAAACAAGCAAAATATCTGTTTATTCCTAATTGGAAGGTAGTTACACAGGTGTTTGTTTTAAATAGCCTATTTCATTGTATCATAACAGGTTAATCATTGAAGAAAAAAACCGAAAACTTGTTTCAACTTTTGTTTACTAGAAGGCATGACATGATATTTTGAAAAGACTGAACAGGCTGATATATGTGTGGGTGGTGACACTATGACATAAAGAAGGCATGATATGATATCTTGAAAAGACTGAACAGGCTGATATATGTGTGGGTGGTAACACTATGACATAAAGAAGGCATGATATGATATCTTGAAAAGACTGAACAGGCGATATGTGTGTGTGGTGAAATGTGATTTGTTTCGACAACAAACAAAGTCTTAAATGATGTTACAAACTCAACGTACCTTTACATGTTGGTGTTTTGTCAGACCACACACCATCGTTTGTACAAGTTGCTGTATCAGATCCTTCAATGGTATAGCCTTCTTGACATTTGTAGCTTATTATGCTATCAACACGTAACCCATTGGTGGTTGATATATTTCCATTGGGTATCGTAACATCGGGACAAAGAATAGCTGAAGTCGCAAACAAAATTTAATGATTCATTTTCATACACCTTTCAAGCAAGAAAAAGTTAGAAATTGCTAAATTAACCGTATATTATGCAATGCTATAACATCCAGTATGATACTGTCAGGGAAATTGAGAAGTTGGATCGGTTTTATATTTGAAATTCCTAGAATAGAATATTTGATCATGATTCTGAGAGGAATTATTTATCAATCATGATTATGGAAGGAAATGTTTATTAATCATGATTCTCAGAGGAAATGTTTATTAATCACGTTAACGTTTGTCTTTGTGATTTAATTATTTTATTCTTGGTGTTAATAAATATATTACCATCATCTTGTATTCTTCAATAAGAGAAATTTAATAACATACGTTCACACTGAGGATTTTCTCCGGACCATGTTCCATCTGAACCGCAACATCTATGTGAATCTCCTTCTAACTGGTAACCGTCGTTACATTCATAATTTCTGGTGGCACCGTAGTCAAGAGAACTTCCGGTAATTTGTCCATTGTCAAGAGTATCTTTGGTACAGTTAACAGCTTAAAATCACAAATAACATTTAGAACAAATTATATTAACCTATGATATATTTTTGCTTATTTATCATTTAATTTATTGCACATAACTGAAATAGCACTATACAGACTAAACCGAATCTTTTTAAGTGGACTATTGCAATAAAATTGCAGTTACTATTAGTTACTACACAGAGATCATATTTGTTAAACAACATCCCTATTTATCAATTAAGATCTTGTATTCCATATGTGCCAAATAATATCGATATTGCACACTCTCTCTGTTGCACACGTTCCAAATAATATCGATATTGCACACTCTGTTGCACATGTTCCAAATAATATCAATATTGCACACTCTCTGTTGCACATGTGCCAAATAATATCAATATTGCACACTCTCTGTTGCACCTGTGCCAAATAATATCAATATTGCACACTCTCTGTTACTCATATGCCAAATAATATCAATATTGCACACACTCTGTTGTGCAATATATTACTTATTACTGTAAACATTCTTCTCAAATAGAAACTGAAACTTATTATACAATAAAACATATTTAGAATTGTGGACATGACGAAAATTAGCAAGCAAAATTATAAAACGTAATTTATGCAAATATTTTATCCTCAACACTTTGTATTTAGCATTATTCTGAAATAACCTACCGTCATCACAGCATTTTCCTGTATAACCTCCAGTACAAAGACAGTTTGTTATGTTGGTTATTCCACCATTGGCACATTTCTGTGTATTGCACAACTTCAGTTCATATGCATAATTACTACTGGCACATGTTTCGAATTTAAAAAGGCACTCAGTATGATTGCGATAAAGCCAGACGCTTCTTGTACGGTATGTATACCCATTACATGCAGCAGTACATGCTACCCATGTGTTCCAGTCGCCAAATCTGCATGCACATTTGTCCCAATATTCCGTGTTTAGACAGCATTTTTCTTCTGCACATGTTGCTCCTTGGTAGCCGTCGGCACATGAACAAACGTAACCATTCGGGATGTCAGTACATGTACCACCATTTTGACAAGGGCTGGATGCACAACGACCAGTGGCTTAAATAAACGGTTGATTAAATATTATATAAATAAATGCTAGAGAAAACCGAAGGGACAATCAAGAATTGACAATCTAGTATCCTAACTACATGTATAATTCCTACACTGCTCACTTTGTTCCCGTTTCCTTTGTTTATATTATTTAAACTTTCATTTAAGACAACATTTAACTCAGTTTTTTTTTCTTTCTATGTTATCCTCTACCGCATACGGAAGGAACATTATTCCTCCACATATTTGCTACTCTATCATTGTGCAAATGATTGATTTTTTGGTCAATTGCATAAGTGCTCCCTACATCATAAAAATATGCGACTTTGTGGCTTTGTGAAGTGAAGACAATAAATGTCAATATTCGAATGGAACTTAGTTCTTTTGTACAAAATATATACCGTTAGTAAAAAATGTGTGTCGAGGGTTTCCATACCGACCGGTTTTTTTTTTGTGTACCCTGCTTTGTACTGAAATTCTGTCACATAAGCAAGGTTAAAATCTGAATAGCTACAGATCGATTTGTTAGCCCACATCTGGCAAAATGGCTAATTCTTTAATTTTTATAATATTGATGACCGTATAGATTTGTCCGACCTGGTGCTGAACTTTGTGATTCTGAACAATTTAAACAATAACCGTTTAAGTTCGATTCAATAATCCATATTTCGAAATATTCGGCCAAAATCACGGGAATAAGCCATACAATATCAACTGAAGCGTGTTTATCTAATCCAATTATGAATACTGATTAATCGTAACTAGTGTAAACAACCGATTGTTGCACTTTATTAATGGCGGACGATAGTAATGCCACCTAGCGACCACGAACGATAACTAGGTAATCACCGATTTCTGAAAACGTCTATAATTAGAGACAACCGAAGAAAAAATCAAGAATGGGAAATTCATATACTAACAATAATCACAGCTGAAGACATACAAAACAGTATGTTGCATAAAACTAAAGGCAACTTACCAAACCTGTTCAATTGTTATTCGGTTACTTCATTATTTAATGTCTATTTCAAATGAGAAAATGGGTGATATGGAAGGCAACATAAAGATGACCAATAATACTTTCTGACAGTGTTTACGTCATGGCCTCTGCTGCAACTCAGAATGTTACCCCATTCATTATTGCATTTAATGCACACTGATAGCAACTTACTCAACTCATAGTGTCATATCACGACCACATCACACTAGTTGATTTATCAACTTGGTTTGTTTTGGTATTGTTCTTAACCACTAGTGGAGCAGGAACTGCTTTCCCTTCTGGAGCACATGAGTTCACATGAGTTCACCCCTGGTTTTTAGTGGGGTTCGTGTTACTCAAATTTTATGTTTATGTTTTGTAGATCGTTGTTTGTCCTTTTGTACTTTTTGTTTTGGTTATTGTGTTGTCTGTTCTTCTTCGATTTATGGATTCTGAATACCCCTTTGGTATCTTCAAACTCTTCTTAACTGATAATGCGACAGCATGGTTTCCAAGAAACATCCTTTCCACGTTTTCTTCAAACTAATAGGCAGATTGATAAATGGAAATGTATATATTATGTAATTTATTAATAATTATACTCAATATGCTTATTTCAGTTAAATAGGTAATGTGTTCTTTTTAGATATTTGAAAACTAACAACACACACAACATACCTGCACAACTTGGCATTTTGCCAGTCCATTCACCACATGAACTGCATGACCTTATTGCATCACCTCCTACCAGTATGTAACCATCATCACATTCATACTGTATTTCATATCCGTATGTCATGTGATCTCCGATAATTTTACCATGGTCCAATTGATGACCAGGACATACTACTCCTATAAATAAATATTAATATAAATTTTCGTGTGTGACCTCAGATTTATTTAACCCAAAATGTGTACATTAATATTACAGTCAAACCTGCTTTAAAGGGCACCTCTCTATAACAAATCATTGTCTCATTTCCCCCATAAATGAATAGTGCATATAATTTTAACCTGTACATAAAGGACAACTGCTCATAAAAGACACATTTTTAAGTCACCTTTATATACATGCTTGACTGTATTTAAATGTTATTCAGTTTCTTTTATGATTTTCTTTCATCTGTGGATGCACATCTTCAGCCAATAAGGACGTTCGTAAGATTAAAATACAAGTACTATTATGAAGGGAGGTTTGCAGGTTTTTTATATTGCCTGTTATATTTGCCTTGAAGATCCAATTATCAGAGATACAACATTATGTGATCAAGTTTGTCAGTGACTTGCGACAGGTCTGTGGGTACTCCAGTTTCCTCCACCAATAAAACTTACCGCCATGATATAACTAAAATATTGTTGAAAGTGGTGTTAAACACCATAAACCAAACCAAACCAAGCCATCATAGGTTAGTTGATATCACAATTGACCAGTTTAAATCTGCCACATTTTGTGTCATTCCCAAGACAGAACCTGGTCATGGTTTTTATTGTTCTCAGTGATTTGAGTTCAGAGGTGGATGTTCTCGTTTAGGTGATCACTGACCATCTTTCTTTTCACAACAATACCTGCACAGACCGGTTTCTTTCCTGTCCATGTGCCTTCATTACTACATGTGGATGTTACGTTGCCGTCTGTCAGCTTGTATCCATTGTCACATCTGTAGGAGAGTTTATTTCCATATGTAAGACCATTCTTGTAATCAGCTGCTCCATTTTCAAGGATAACTTCAGGACATGTAACAACTGTAAATTGAATAATAAAAACAATCTTATATATGGATTATTTCCCTTTATTTGGTTAGAATTTTAATCCAGTACATAATTATTCTTTATCCCATAAATATCTTTTTTAATTCAATTAAAATTACACAAAACATGTAAATGCATAAAACAAATCTTTCGGGAAAATATACAGTTATTATCGTGTTGTGCATAGGTATGTTGAAATAAAATGTAATAGGAATGTCATTGGTGTTTGTTTGCGTATAGTGGTGTCCAACATGTCTTGACTATATGAGTTACATGGTGGGCGTCTTATAAGAAACAGGAACTGGGTTCACTCCCGGGTTTTGGTGGAGTCCATGTTAATCATCATTTTAGTTTTCTGTGTTGTGTTTTGTTTGTCTTCGTCCTGTGTCTTGTGTGCTCAATGTGCCAGCGTCTCTTGATTGCCCCTTCGGTTTTCTCTAACGTTTATATAGTATTGATATTTTTATAATTTCGGGAAAAAATGTCAAAAATAATATTAGTGCTTGTGCATATTCAAAAACATGTCACCTCCATTTTACATCATGTTCAGCTGCCATTGATTTAAGAACAATAATAATGTAATACACTAACCTGCGTCACACTTCTTCCCTGTGAAACCAACAGGACAGATACACTTAAAATCATCTGGTACATTCTCACATTTACCACCATTAGAACAATGGTTTGTCAGACAAAGGTTGTATGCTAAAACAGATGTATTGAATTATTTGTAATATTACAATCTAATATAAATATAGTTGAAAATATCTTCAAGATTATTTATCCAAAGTCTGCAAAGTATTCTGAGTAAAAATAGACAAAGACTATATGCTAAAACAAATGTTTTTGATAATAATATGTTTTATATGTGATAGTACAATATTAGATATCATATAGTTGACAATATTGTTCAAATTATTTAACCGCCATGATATAACTGAAATATTGTTGAAGGCGGCGTTAAATACCATAAACCATAAACCCATCCAAATTATTTAGTGCATTTAGTCTTCTGAGTAAAAATACAAAATAAAATAACTCCACTTGAAAAACAATGATACTTTTTGTTGTACATCATTACAAGGTGTGCACATTATTATTGAAACAATTTTTTGGATAACATCTTTTCATTTATAATGGAATATGAAATATCAATAAAAAACGTAAATATCAAATTTAGTGTGCACGACGCGTTTCTAGAAAAATCTCCATCAAATACGCTTAATGTCAAAAGATTGGAAACCCAAACAATTTAGTAGAAGTTTTGGGAGGACGAAGACCAATGGTTTAAATATGATGCAGATATTTAGAAATGATTATGTTTTCTTCTGGATAACAAAAATCATCTTTTTCTCGTCTACTTGCTCCTTTCTAGACGTAATTATATATTTCATATGAATCTACATTTAAAACAATGATAATATGTTATCTGCATACCTGCACATCGTGGTTTTGTTCCACTTAATTCACCGAGTCCTTCACAAGTCCGTATCCTACCACCGACGAGTATTTGATTGGTTGTATTGTCTACAAGTATGCGACCATTGGCACAAGAGTACGATATTGATGTTCCCAGATCCACAAATTTCTCTGATAATACATCTTCCAAATTATCCCCATACATTACAGAGCCGAATTCTATATTTTCAACTGGACACATTATCTCTGAAAAAAGTACTTGATTATTTACAAAAAGTGCAGATTTTCAATGGTGGAAATAATAATGATTTCAATTTGATAATTTGATAATTTAATTGATAATAAATCTCTGAGGAAGAAATGAAAGAGTTCATAATCCATGAAGCAATGTCATAGCTTATAATCCACAACTAACAAATGACGTAAAGAGAAGTGAGGTAATAGGTCGCTTTGTTGAGATAAAAAGCTGCAGAGAATGTGATAATAAATCAGCGTTAGATATGGTTTCTTATCTTGCATTTTTTTAATTTAAGAACAAATATATGGAGCCATGCATGTTATGACTTAAAATTCATCTACTACTATTTGACATCTTAATGGAATTTCTACAGTTCTGTAGGTTAATTAAATTTTGAAATTAACCCATACATGACTTAAATATTAAAATCATAATATTATTATTATTTGTTTAAAATCAGATGGACGAAAACTTAATTACTCTTGAAATTATCATAAAACTGCATAATATTTTTGATTTTTCAAAAAAGAGTTTTTTTTTTTTATCAATTACAATATTTTCCTGAATAAAGTGGAATGTGGTGTATTTCATAATCCTAGTCTTATGTGCTTCTGAAAAAAAAAAAATTATTTGAACATATATGAAAACAATATGAATGTGTACAATATACACGAAGTACATACCTTCATCACAATTCAAGCCTTTATAGTTGTATTGACAAGTACATGTGTATTCTCCTGGGTGAGACTCACATGTTCCAAACACACAAGGTCTACTCAAACAATAGTCCACAGCTGAAATTATATAATTTGATAAGTAATACTGTTAGGTGAGTAGGATGTATTTGTTAATTATTATTTGATTTGCAGTGAAACAGCGAATATGCGATCACAAGCATAATATGAAATATTCATATTCTATAACAGCCATTTTAATGACAAAGATAGAATACAGTAATTGCAATTTTACCTAGATTTATCGAAGCAACTAACAAATGAATAGTGTAAAGATCAAATAGATATTAGTAGGTAAATCAAGACGATAGCACAACAATTTTTTTTTGGCTACGTTATTCAATCATATTTCATAAATGGAATTCATTCATCGAAATTATTAAAATCGGTTGTGTTCAGATAGGACCATGATTACGGTTTCAATTTATATTGGATATCTACAACAGGTTTGGTAGCTAATACCAAGGGTTTTTACTACATGAAATACAAGCATACACTGTCCATTTACTTTACTTTGTGTCCAAGTTGGAGAGTCTCTTATGTTCATTTACATCCATATCCTTTCTTACTAATTGAGTATGAGTAAATTTAAGATTGGATTGTCATAATCATTCTCATTTACAGTCAAACCTGCCCGTGCAGTCACCTCTATTAAGCAGTCACCTGTATTAAAAGGTCACCTTTTTCTTGTCCTGTCTTGAGACATTTTAAATGAATTAAACCTCTTTTAAGAGGTCAAATGTTTTATAAGACCACTTTTTCATTGTCCCAAAGGTGACCTCTTAATACAGGCTTGACCGTATAAGGCTTTGTGTAGAGATATTTAAGACATAACATAATATCAATAATCAACTGATCACCTGTTTCACAGTTGTCTCCCTTGTAATCTGGTGTACATTGACACGTATATGTCTTCACGCCATCTGTACACTGTCCACCATTCATACAGGGCTTTGATGTGCAATCATCATAATCTAGAACATAGTTAAAATAGTAAAAGTTTAACATGGAATAATGACTCATTTTCTGAGAGAAAAAAATCAGTTAAGACAAATTAATTGCACTCTAATTAAAATTAGATGTTTATTATATCTTTTTTTTGGGCATATATTTATTATTAGGTGCTTTGTTGTATCTTTTTGAAATTATTTTTAATAAATAGAAACCAAAAACATCTAATTTTGAATAGATTGAATTCATTGGTTTTGTTAATATTTTTTTTTCTAAAACATTTCTTTGTTATGTATTGTCTTGTTCTTTTTGTTCTTTTTCATATAATTGTAGCATAGTAACGGAAGTATACAATAAAACTTACATTCAATAGAACATATCTTAAACGTTGCTCTACAACCGCCATCAACCCACATTTTGCCTGGTGTTAAGACATCGAATGATTTGCCCTTAATACACATGTCCATTGAGTATTGTTCATTAACGTCTATTGATGTGATTCTGCTGTCTTCATTCAATCCATCAAAAACACACTCAGTTCGTCTGTACTGTACACTTTCACATTTTAGTTGGACACATGTCTGAGCTACAACAGAAATAAGGTGAAATAGTGATAACTCTTCATGGTGGTAATATCTCACTTTATTCATTTTATATTTTCTGTTATTTAACTTTCCAATCTTTTGACTTTGAGTATACCTGATGAAAGTTATTCCAGAAACGCATTGTGTGCATTAAATTGGATATCTAAGCTTTTATTACTATTATTAGGTTGATACCTCTGTTGGTGGACAATTATGCCTGAGGGAGGAGGGCTCATGTCTTATTTATGTTATTTGTGTTTGTTTGCGTATAGTGGTGTCCAACACACATTGTGTCGTGTTTTTTGTTTTGTTTGACTTCGTCTTGTGTCTCGTGTACCCAATGTTGCCAGTTTCTTTGTATTGTCCATTCTTGATTTGCCCCTTCGGTTTTCTCTAACGTTTATTTGATAATAATTACATTATTAAGGAATTGTAAATTTCGATAATAAATATATCTATTAAATCATGTAGTTGCAAAACACTGACTACTGGGCAGTTGATACCCACGGGGATCAATAGTCCACCAGCAGAGGTATCGAGCCAGTTTCTGTCAAAAGAAAAATAGCATTACAGTTTTAAGATAATCATGCACTAATAAGGTCAAGTGATAATTACGTTGACAAAACTGTGAGGTGCAGTTCTGAAGACGGTAGCTGTTTCCAGTACATACAGAACTTCCAACATTGGAGTTAACACAAGTTCTTGATGAATATTGTGTTCCAGAGCCACACAAGGTTGAACAAGCACTCCAATCTGACCAGTCAGACCATCCAGCAATCTCACCTGAAAAAAAGTGTATATAATTGATGGTTGAATTTGGTCGAACGTCTACACAATCTACTGTTTTATCAGAGTGTGAGCTTCCTTCAGCATCTGTGCTAGAGTTCTCTGCCATTTTTACTTGAGTAGCACTGTGACAAAATAATTAACAACACATGTTCCCTGATGTCATGACCAAATAATTCACTTCTTTTACCCACTTACAGCTAAGTTTCATATATTAAAATAGAGTGGTATATTTGCTATTATTAATTATAATAAAAGCAGAAATATGTATCATTTGTTAGTGCATAGGGTCTGTGTTGCTCATCTTTGTAGTTTTCTATGTTGTGTTTTTTGCTTGTCTCTGTTCTGTAACTTGTACTTGATGGTATCTGTAATGTTTATTTACATACACATACAAATACATTAAAAAAAATATTCTTGTCATCATTTAATTGTTGTCTGTAAACGAATCAGATATATAAAAAGGAATTTACACTTTACTATAAATAGTAAAGTACTATACTCTGTCGTCAAAATACCCAATGTTTCATTTTAACCGATTTTATTACAAGTGGAATAGACATACTCTGACATCATAGTACACATACCTCCTTCATCATTTACTACACAGTCAACATTTTCATATGAATCACACTGTCTACTTGTACGGGAGAAGAATTGTCCTGGTGCACATGTCTTTGGTGTTGGTATTCCCTCTTTACATGTATAATATTTGTCACAATCTGTCTTGTGTGCAAAGTCTCCGTCTGTCTCGAAATTACAGACATCTATAAATGAATAAAAAAAAAGAAATGAGAAGACTCAACAGAAGACATACAGGATATTCTTGCTTGATAGTAAATACATCCCAAGTCAGGACCTGGATTTCCAATGTCATATGCCACGGTCTTTTAGTGTTCAGTGAGTTCAGTTGGGATGAGAGGTGATTGTTCCTTTTGTTGATATTGATGTAATTGATGACCATCACTGTTTAACCTTTCTTTTCATAATTGACATACTTATCAAAATTAGACAAATCAAATTTAGCTTTCAATATTTCAGCTTCCATGACAGAGATTTCACCAAAATGCTATATGTTGCATTCTTGTGTCAATATTTTAACTGTAGAGATTCACATTGTTCGGAATCACCACTATCTTAAGATAAAAAAAATAATATATGATTATTACGTTAAATGATGTATCACTCGCACACAAACTAATATAGTACTAGTGTACTCAAAGTCATATATTCGACAGTAGTTTTAAATTGTTATTTTTCTTTATTTATTTTTCCTTGAATATGAAACCAAATTAAGTTTGGTACAAAATGGATGCAAGTACGTAAGTAAAATATATTTTACTGGGAAATCTGATAAGAAAGAATTAACCCCCTTCAATATTGCATTATCAAAGTAAAAATAATGAAATGTCTTAACAAAGCGAGATATCTTTAAAAACAAATTACAACTTTCCTTTTTTAAATTGGTAGAGCTTTGTTAGACATTTCATAATTTTTACTTTAATAATGCAATATTGGCACATTTAAGTAATTATAGTAATTATATTGTCAATAAAAATGACAGGTAAATTTTCAGCACCTGAGACTTGGCGCCTTTTTGTCTATATGATAAATTTTGGTCTTTCAAAATATGTTTTGACATTCTTCCTAATTTAAAAATTACTATGCAACATATTTTTATCTTCTAATCTATAGCCATATCAGTAAAATGTATTTACATTCTTGTGATATTTAAAAAATACAATTCAAAGCATTTTTTCTTTGTCTAAGCAATAGACATATTAGTATAATACCATGGAATAAAAATGTAACATGTTATTGATAATACACAAATAATTCATTCTTGCTGTCTCTTTTTTGCAGATTTTATGAACTCACAATGATTACATTGTTCCTTGGGAGTTGGCATTCATTATACGTTACAGACAACTTTGTTGAGCATAATATGTTATTTATAAGACACAAATGAAGCATTTCTTGTTGTCTCTTTTTTCCAGATACATGTATTATGAATCCACAATGATTAAATTGTCCCTTGAGAGTTGGTGTTCGCTATACGTTACCGGCCCATTTGTTGAGCCTGAATAGAGGTTATGTGATTATTCCGTGTTCCAAGAATCATATGTCAAGATCTCACAGTAATATGCTGTGCTCTCACATTAGACTGCCGAGATATCTGTAAAAAAAAATGTTGAGATCTCACAGTAATATTCCGTGATCTCGCAGTAATATGTCAGGATCTTGTGGTAATATGCCGTGATATCGCAAAAAATATGTAGTGATCTTGAAATGATGTATTAATGATAGGTTGCGATCTCTTAATAATATCAAGAGAGATCTTGAAAGAATTGTTTTTGCATATTTCAAAACATATCAGTTGGGTATCCTGGTTGTATTTTAGTTTACCATTACATAGAGTCAACTGTTAACCAAGATATAATTACCTGAATATCCTGGGTCTTCTGGTCGAACTGAAATATACAAAATAAAAATACATATAAATATTATTGATTGTTTAATCTTGAAAATATGATTTATGCTTAATTTTTGAATGTTTATATTGATAACCTCAAATATCTTATATATTAAATATCCTCGCTTATTCCAACATAATCCAGTGTAAACATGGTAATAGATTGAAAACATATTCCCTCTAAAAAACTAAAACAAAATAAAAAAAAAACACCAAACGAACAACATATCCTTGTTAAATAAACGATATTTCCTTGTGCACGAAGTATCATATTGTTTATGTAAAGAGTCAAATAAATTATGTTTTTTCTTATTGTCATTACTCGAACAATAAAAATATATATAAATTAAAATGACTTACCCACACAGTCTTCCACTTTACACTCTTGAGCATTTGTTGAACTGCCAATACATTGTTTGCCGTTGTTTTCCAGCTCTGGGTTAGTACATTCTCTTGTTGCCACTTGGGTTCCGTCACCACATGTCACAGAACATAGAGAAAATAGTGACCAGTCAGTCCAACCTCCATCAACTGTAATAAAAACGGATATCAAATTTAGTTCGCACGACGTGTTTCTGGAATAATCTTCATCAGGTACATTCAAAATCTAAAGTTTGGAAAGACAAATAATTTAAAGTTTTGGCAGCAAGTAAACCAAAGAGCCCAAATTAGGAGGATATGACAATCAACAAGCTCAGAAAATGCAATCATATTACACTAATACTTGACTAGAGTAACACGATGGGTGCAACAAGTGGAGCAGGAACGACCTACCCTTCTGGAGCACCTGAGTTCACCTCCCATTTTTAGTGGGGTTCGTGTTGCTCGATCTTTAATTTTATGTATAATGTGCTGTAGATAGTTGTTTGTCCTTTTAGCTTTTGGCATTTGTGTTGTCTGTCCTTCTTAGATTTACGGATTCTGATTACCCCTTTGGTAACTCTTCTTTGTTCATACCTGTAATCTCGTATTTTTGTTGTAGGGTGCATGACAAATATTTTATGTTGGTATCATTGTGTCCAACTCTATTTCTAGGAATAAATGATATTCGCATTGTGTCAAGACGCCGGAGTCCTAAATGTAAGACTTGAACAAACTGGGTTGCATTAACCCTATACTCAATTATACTTACGGTTTTCACAATCTTTTCCATAGTACACAGATTGACAGTGACAAGTATAGTTAAGAAGACCGTCTTCACAAGATCCTCTGCCATTACACAACACACCAATACAATAGTCTATATCTAATGAAGATGAAATACAAATTTACAAAGTGTATCATTTAAATCTAAAATTACATCTTCTTTCTTTCATGTTTGTTTGAATAAAAACATAGATATCAATTTAGTGCACACAGCGTGTTTCTGGAATAACATTCATTAGGGATGCTCAAAAACGTAGATTAGAAAGCCAAATAATTTAAAGTTTTGGGAGCAATAAAACATAAGGGCCTAAACAGGATAGCTAAAGTCGGCTAAGATCACCTACGCCTGACGGAGGAGAACCTTAGTTTTATTAATCGTTCTGTCTTAAAAATTTACTCTTTTATTTTCATTTGCTTTTCTGTTTGTGCTTTTGCTACTTATCGTAAGCGAACGCAAACAAATCTAATGGGGCTCTTGTTGCTGGATCTTCAGTTTTCTGTGTGGGGTTATGACGATCATTGTCCTGGTTTTTTTCTTTTTGTCAGTGTGTTGTCTGTCCATCTTCGAATTATCGCATCTGACTACCCCTTTGGTGTATTCAAACTTTTCATATTATGCAATCTGTTTCCAACTGATTTTCAAGTTGGCATAAAACACCAATCAATCAATCAATCAATCCAACTGATTTTCTGCTTTTATACAAACAAAAACTGTAGTAAAAAAGATATATCTCAATTCTTCCACGTTCATAAATTCAAAAAAAATATTTCCCCAATTTACGTTATTTGTGTTTGTTTGCGTATAGTGGTGTCCAACATATATTAACCATATGAGTAATATGGGGGGGGGGGGGGGGGGTGTCTTATAAGATGCAAAATCTGCTTGCGGGCACCTGGGTTCACCTCTGGTTTTTGGTAGGGTCTTGTAGTTTTTGCTTTGTTTGTCTTCGTCCTGTGTCTTGTGTACTCACTGTTGCCATTTTCTATGGATTATCCATTTTTGATTCCCTTTTCGGCTTTCTCTAACATTTTTGTTTTCAGAGTAGAAATAGCCCTACTGCATCTAGAATATGTGAACAAGAGTTACTTACTTATACATACTGGTGGACTACCTTCCCATGTTCCTCCAAGAACACACTCCATCGCCTCGCTTCCGGAAAGCTCGTATCCTGGTATACATGTGTATGTTACCACATCTCCAGGAAGATAGCCATTAATCTTTGCTTCAGCATGAGCAACCATTGGTGGGTCTTCACATTGTATTACTGGAATAGCAACAAAATTACATTCAAGACACATAACGATTATTTTTGTATTTAGCTTACAAAAGTCGCCGTCATCTAAAAAAAACTTTAATATTACGACAAATTACAAATAACCAGATTTCAAATATGCACTCTTTGAACAGGAACATTACATTATGAAAAGAAAGTTTAAACAGTGTAGGATCAACAATTCCGCCAATATCAACAAAACGAACCACGTCAGTGTCAAAGCAATGAATGCTGGTATGTTCTTGAACTTACTCATTCCTGATTTTCTTGAGAGTTCGTGTTCTCAAAGCTTTTATTTTTGTTGTGTTTTACCATTATTTATAATGTTGTTTTTCATATTTGAATCGACTTTTGCAAAAATAGAATATCTCTATGAAACGAGATAGATACTCTGCATTTGTTTTAATATGAACAGGAACAGGAATTTATTCGTCCAGTGTCTTGTGTGCCCAATATTGCCAGTGTCTCTGGTTTGCCCATTCTTGATAAGCCCTTCGGTTTTCTCTAACGTTTATTTATGTTAAGATGGAAATGGCAAATAATATTATAATAGCCAAGAATGACACGAACGACTCCAACTCCTAGAAAAACCCAGAAAATATAACTAAAGAAGCCAATAGCAAACTAGTTTCTGGAATGGTAGTTTCAGAAATAGTGGCGGGGTTAAACCGATTACAGACTTTAAAAACTCTCCTATTGATAACTAGATCTTACAAGCATAAAATAAGATAGTTTATTAAATAATCAGATAAATCAATGTTTTTATATGTTTGTATATTTGATTTGTTAAAAATGTATATCGATAATCTTCCGTCATTAGAACTTTTTTTTCATAATGGCATATTATTTATTATACATATGATGTAGCAACATTCCAGCACCACCTGCATATGGAGTATATATCTCTAGGTTGATCCGATATTCCAGAGCTTGTGGTTCCTATCATGATTTCCTTGATAAGACGGTTGCTGCTAACAAGGAAACTACCAAACCAAGGGTTCCAAGTGGTTAAGTTGAAGTCATCACTTCGAAAGTTTGCGGTCGCCACCGTGACATGGTTATCCGTTTTGGAGTATCTCACACAAAAGACCATGGATATGCTCCATTTCTCGTAATGACAATCCGGTCCTATCCTTATTCATGATTTATCACTGGGCTTGTAACAAGAGTAACATGACAGAACTCCCAAGCTTGCACCCGTATTTTTACTTGTTTTAGTGAGGTTCGTGTCGTTCGTGTTGTCAAATTATATGGCTTCACGTTTTTTAGTTCCGTGTTCTGCTTAACAACGATGCTTGATTTGTCTTGACTCCCACATGTTTGTAAAGAGTTCATGTTTTATTTATGTTATTTGTATTTTTTTTATGCATACTGGTGTCCAACACAATTTCCATATCAGATGGTGTTTGTGTCACTCAACAGTAACACTACAGGTGTCACGTTTGAAACAGGAACTGTTAACCCTGTTGGAACCCCTGAGTTCATCGCCAGTTTTTAGTAGGGTTTGTGTTGCTCAATCTATAGTTTTCTTTTGTCCTTTTGTCATTTTTCTTTTGGCCATTGTATTGTATGTCCTTATTTCTTTGATTTACGGCATGTGATTACCCCCTTTGGTCTTTTCAAACTTTTCTTGATGGCATTTTATTATTTTTACAAAATTTGTTATATCATATCATACGTAGATCAGATTTATATACATGTGTCGGAAAGAAACTAATATTTTTGTTGAACTACATAAATGTCCGAAACATGATAGATGAAACATAACACTGCATACATACCTTCACTACACGTGCGTCCAGAATACCCGACCGCACATGTACAATTAAAGTCATCAGGGAGGTTATCACACGATGCCCCATTCTCACATGGATTAAGATTGCAAAGATTGTATTCTAAAAGACAAGAAGATAATCATCAATACAAATAAGCCATTTAGTCACATTTGTATATAATATTAAAAAAAGGCGAAAAACGAAAAATACCACATCATCAGAACATTTCCACAAAAATCGTGGAAACAGCCAATATTTATTGTCTTAAGGTGGTACCATACACTTCAGGTAAAATTTGATCTGCTCGTTTAATTTTCTTATTTTTTTGGCAGTGTGTTTGAATATATCCACTGTAATAAATATCAAAGTTTTAACAAATTCCAACCAACAGACTCAGAGCTATAAATTCACTAGCCACATAGCAGCTTTACTCTCTGTGGTTTTGATCACCGAGATGCTTGAAATCTGCATACAAACATCATATGATCAAAACGTTCAACTGATTTCAAAGAGTTATCTCCCTGTAGTGTATGGTACCCCCTTAACACACATACACATAACATTGACATTTAATTTTGTAATGTAGCGTTTTAATTAATATTATTAATAATGAAATGTGATCGTTCATAGTCATTCATTTTACAGGTACCAAATACATGTATCTTTGCTAGCATCCAAATGCAAATAGTCAAATCTGTATATAAAGGTCGCCGATGGGAATCTGAACCTTTTATGAGTAGTTGCCCTTCATATACATGTTCAATTAATTAATTCATTTTAGAATAATTAATCTGTAACATGGTACCACGACCAGTATATATGTTTTAACAAAGCAGTCTTATCTACATAAAAAATGTGTAGATTGGAACATATTACCAAACTTTTTAACATATAGGCCATATAAATGGCACCTTCCAGTATACTAGTTTAGCCATTTTTGGTCTAAATTAAGAAAATAAAAATATTGTCAACGATTGCTTTTCACAATATCTATAGAGCATTCTTGATAATAAACATTCTAACCCCATCACTTTTTACTAGAAAGTGAGTGGTCATGTATTTGTGTGTTTGAGTACCGATTTTACCTCTTTCTACAATCTTGCTATTAGATTTTGGAACTGTGCGAATTTGGAACTGTGTGGTATTTATTTGCTTTCCATTTTATTTCATGTACTGTCTTACTACAAGTTGTACATACGTGCACAATGTGGCTCCTTCCCAGATAATACACCTTTACCACTGCATGATCTTGCATTTGCCGATGACTCTAGTATGCCCTTAGTATCATTGTCTACCAATATGTATCCGTCGATACAAGAATAAGTGATATCATTTCCCCAAGTAACAAATCCGTCTGTTAAAACACCATCCTCCAATACATGACCATTTGGTATATTTCCAACGGAACATTTGATTTCTGTAATGGAAGTTAGTTTTAGTAATAAAAAATAAACAAATACAAGGATACAAATTGCTGTTCCCCTGATTTAATTTCTGTAATGAAAAAATCAGCTTCAGTAATTAAAAATAAACAAATACACGGATACCAATGACTGCTCCTTGGGACTGTCTTAGATAAATATACAAATCAGGAATTGTCGAATAAAATATAGTTCTAAAAATTAATATATAAATATACAAATATTTGTAAGAATTTAATATTACTGAGCCGATTTTCACTTTCTGTTTTTCATTAGATTGTATTGAAATTCGATGTATTCCGAAACGATTATCGTGGATATCCAATCGAACCATGTGCCTGCTTTTTATAATAGTCTCATGTGGGTTTTGAGTAAAATAAACAAATACAATAAACAATTTCACATGAATTGCGGTAAATAAACATGGTTTTATAAAAAAAAGAAACATCTGATATACTACAGTATATCTCTAATCAGAGAATAATTCAATATTTTGAACAATGTCATTTTGCAGTTAATTTGAGCATCTCAAAAGGAACCTAAATATATATGGGAAGCAGTTGTATAAATGTTTACAGAACCAAAAATCATTTGAAATAGAAAACAGAACTTACCAGAACATTTTGGAGGAACACCGTCCCAAACACCACCAAGTCGGCAATTTAGTACATTCCCTGCTTCTAGGTAGAACCCAGTCTTACATGCATAAGTGAAGATACTAATGTTTGGAGCATAACCTGTCTGGTCTATTACTAGAGCATTATCAAAGGGTCCAGGTTCACTACACTGGGTCACTATGAAGTAATGTATAGTAAAGTATTATATATAAGGTCAATGTAAACAAATATCTCTAATTTTTCTAAAAACTGAAATGAAATGAAATGACAATGATATGTTTTCAATGCTTTGGAGTGGGGTAATAAAAAATAAACGTTAGAGAAAACAGAAGGGGCAATCAAGAATAAACAATCAAGTGATAGTAACAATCGTTTGTGTGATTTAATAAGAGAATTATTTTCATATATTACGCCTCAACATTACAGCAATTTGATATTGTATAGTATATTTTGAATTGATTAAACATGAGAAAAGTTTGAAGATACCAAAGAGGTAATCATAAGCCATAAATAGAAGAAGGACAGACAACATCATGACCACCGGAAAAAGGACAAAAGGACAAACAACAATCTTAAAAAACACTACACAGAAAACTAAAGATCGAGCAACACAAACCCTGTTAAAAACCGAGGAAAGGTAAGCAGTTCCTGCTCCACTAGTGACACCCATCGTGCAACTCAAGTCAGAAAATATTTTCCAAAAAAGACAGACCACAGTGGAAAGAAGAGTACAAACACAACGTTAAAAAACAAAAAATTGGAAAACACAGCTTTCCATAACATCAGGGAGTAAGATAAAGTTTTCCGAAAGGATAAGCATCGCTAATATAATTTTTCGTTGTTGTTACATTTCTACCATATATGATAAATTGCATTTTTTGCATCCACTCCTTAACACAGCTATAAAGATTACCAATAACTAATTATCTCTTGAGCTGCACTGACATGGAGAATCAACAAATAGCATATATCATATATTTTGTTACCATATACAATTTGCTTCTAGCAAGGTATAGATACTTTTCTGTCCTTTCTTACTAATTGTTAACTTACATGCTTCACATGTCTTTCCTTCATATCCATAATCACATGTACAGGTGTAATTATCAGGTAAATCTGTACAGCTGGCTCCATTTTTACAAGGAAGTGTGGTAGAACATAGATTGTTAACTACAATATTGCATATACAAAGATAAACAACTGAGTACAATCTATCTGTTATCTAGCATTACATACATGCTATATTTTCTATTAATGTAGTATTAGTTTAGTTGTTCTGTAATGAAATGAAATAAATAACAGTGCTAACTTCTTTGTCATTTCTGTATGCAAAATGCATAATTTTGTTTTTTTTGTTTGTTTGATTTTTTTCTTTGTCTTTTTGAATTTCGCAAATATTTTTTGTTTTGTTTGTCTTCGTCTTGTGTCTTGTATACCTATGTGGCCAGTTTTTCTGGATTATCCATTTTTCATTGCCCCTTCGGTATTCTCCAACATTTATTTACGAAATAGTTAGGAAAAGAAAGTTTTGAACAGTAATGATAAATTCCATCAATATCAACAAAACAAATAATCACCTCTCACTTCAACTCATTGAACATAGTAAATTTTGTTCTTAAAAATATCTAAGTTCAATTTCTCTTATCCTTTTTTTTTCTTTTTAAATTCCTACGTATTTTAGAACTCTATATGTTGTATATATATTTTTTGATTTGGACTAGTTTTTCAATTTGAAATTTTTATCTCATTGTGTAAATTCTTGATATATGTTTTATTGCACATGTATATTGTATTTTTGCACTGTAAAGCGCTTAGAGTAATATTGTTTTAGATTAAGCGCTATAGAAGAATTGTAATAATAATAATAAAAATAATTCCATGTATGAAAAGAAAGCTTTAAACAGTAATGTTCAACAATATCAACAAAACAAATAATCACCTCTCACCTTCAACTCATTGAACATAAAAAAAAATACCACGACATATGACATTGAATATCCAGTCCTGCCTTCGGACAGATACAAAAATGTGGTAAGCATTTCTGAACACATAATACTAATACTTGCCGACAAGAATTCTAATATGGAGGTCCTAATAAATACTATAAAAAATAATATTTGTTTGGCTTGGCCGAGTCTTCACGATGAGCACCGGCCCTCTGGCCCAAGACCAGTAAAACTTTATTCTGTGCAGTAAATTTTTCAGTTTTTATTTACCGTAGATATACATATAAAATAAATTCAAGAATTTGATTCAGACCAGCAAATTCTATTTTCATTTTGAGGATTGATTAGCCTGTATTATAAGAGTAGAAAATAGTTTTATATAAATAAATATACCTGCACATCGTGGCTTAGTACCGTTCCATGCTCCACTTTCCACACATCTTTGGAATTCATCACCATTATGTAGTATGTAATTGTCATTACATTTGTATTTGATCATGTGACCAAAGGTAGTAGATGTACCAATGACTACACCGTTGTCAATGGTTTCCACAGGACACTTAATCACTGTACAAAAACAGGGGAAACATTATATGGTTATTTTGCTATTTCTTAAGTTGCAATAAAATGGAAAAAAAACACAAAAAAACCGCAATGTCTGAACAATTCCAAAATCAAATAGAAAAGTCGTAGAAAGAAGCAAATTTGATACCCTAAAAACACAAATACATGACGGGTTAAACTTGTTTTATGGGCCTAAAGGGTAGTACCTCTTAGAATTAGATGAGGATTGGGCTTTTGTTGAAAATAAATGTGTAGACTGGGATACAGTAAAATAAAATTGAAATATATATTTCTGCTATAAAATCATTAAAAGTACATATTTTGCAGCATATTTGGATAAATAATAACAAATCTGATCATTTAAAATCAAACAAAGGGCAATGACTGAGTGAAGCTTTATGAAATATAGAGGTTTACCAACCTGTACATGTAGGTTTTAGAGCTGACCATGTCCCGTCACCACTACATGTAGCAGTATTTTCACCAGTCATCTTGAATCCTCTGTTACATGTATAGACAATAGTACTGGCGTACTTCAGACCATCACTTTTCTCAATAATTCCATTTAGGATGTTGATCTCTGGGCAAACTATACCTGCTTAGAGGAATTGTGGGAAAAAAGCTTTACTATATTGTTTCCGTTACTCCATGCATGACAGTCTTGTATTTGTCATGAGACATTGATATGTTATGATTGATTGATTAATTGATTGGTGTTTAGTGTCAACTTAAGCAGTATATTTCACCTATATCGTGGCATTTGATATGTTCTGGTATCTTTAAAACGGGTATACACATGTATATACAATATACAGACATTATCGGAAAATATAAAATTAATTTGTACGAGCTTTAGAAACAAGTCGAAAAAAAAGGCTCGCTTTTCTGGGCTGTTTCACAGCCAGTGCAAATTAATTTTATATTTACCGACAATGTACGTATATTGTATTCATCCTGCAATGCCAAAAAAGTTCAAAAACAACTGCCAAATTGTCTGAAAATAGCTGAAACAAGCTTCATTATAACTGTTTTCAATTGTGTTTGACGTCCGTGCTTATGCTGCTACCATTTCTTACTGTCGCTCTACATGAATCAGATGCCAAAAAAACTTCATTAGGTTTATGACTAAATAACACTGAAGTTTACTTGACCCCTTTTATTAGTGCTCAAAATCACACACGTGCAGGATAAATGGAATATACAGCCTTATGCTTTAAAGTGGCATAGTACTTGTCAAAATAATACTAGTTCTGTATTACTAAATAACAAAATTTATATATAGATGTGCGATATCAACAACCCAGATAATATAAAAACTCGATACTATGGTATCAAACCCTAAAAAACGGTATCTGTTTTTTTCCTGATCATTCAATTTAGCTAAAACATGCAAAATATCTGTTTATTCCTAATTGGAAGGTAGTTACACAGGTGTTTGTTTTAAATAGCCTATTTCATTGTATCATAACAGGTTAATCATTGAAGAAAAAAAACGAAAACTTGTTTCAACTTTTGTTTACTAGAAGGCATGACATGATATTTTGAAAAGACTGAACAGGCTGATATATGTGTGGGTGGTGACACTATGACATAAAGAAGGCATGATATGATATCTTGAAAAGACTGAACAGGCTGATATATGTGTGGGTGGTGACACTATGACATAAAGAAGGCATGATATGATATCTTGAAAAGACTGAACAGGCGATATGTGTGTGTGGTGAAATGTGATTTGTTTCGACAACAAACAAAGTCTTAAATGATGTTACAAACTCAACGTACCTTTACATGTTGGTGTTTTGTCAGACCACACACCATCGTTTGTACAAGTTGCTGTATCAGATCCTTCAATGGTATAGCCTTCTTGACATTTGTAGCTTATTATGCTATCAACACGTAACCCATTGGTGGTTGATATATTTCCATTGGGTATCGTAACATCGGGACAAAGAATAGCTGAAGTCGCAAAAAAAATTTAATGATTCATTTTCATACACCTTTCAAGCAAGAAAAAGTTAGAAATTGCTAAATTAACCGTATATTATACAATGCTATAACATCCAGTATGATACTGTCAGGGAAATTGAGAAGTTGGATCGGTTTTATATTTGAAATTCCTAGAATAGAATATTTGATCATGATTCTGAGAGGAATTATTTATCAATCATGATTATGGAAGGAAATGTTTATTAATCATGATTCTCAGAGGAAATGTTTATTAATCACGTTAACGTTTGTCTTTATGATTTAATTATTTTATTCTTGGTGTTAATAAATATATTACCATCATCTTGTATTCTTCAATAAGAGAAATTTAATAACATACGTTCACACTGAGGATTTTCTCCGGACCATGTTCCATCTGAACCGCAACATCTATGTGAATCTCCTTCTAACTGGTAACCGTCGTTACATTCATAATTTCTGGTGGCACCGTAGTCAAGAGAACTTCCGGTAATTTGTCCATTGTTAAGAGTATCTTTGGTACAGTTAACAGCTTAAAATCACAAATAACATTTAGAACAAATTATATTAACCTATGATATATTTTTGCTTATTTATCATTTAATTTATTGCACATAACTGAAATAGCACTATACAGACTAAACCGAATCTTTTTAAGTGGACTATTGCAATAAAATTGCAGTTACTATTAGTTACTACACAGAGATCATATTTGTTAAACCACATCCCTATTTATCAATTAAGATCTTGTATTCCATATGTGCCAAATAATATCGATATTGCACACTCTCTCTGTTGCACACGTTCCAAATAATATTGATATTGCACACTCTGTTGCACATGTTCCAAATAATATCAATATTGCACACTCTCTGTTGCACATGTGCCAAATAATATCAATATTGCACACTCTCTGTTGCACCTGTGCCAAATAATATCAATATTGCACACTCTCTGTTACTCATATGCCAAATAATATCGATATTGCACACACTCTGTTGTGCAATATATTACTTATTACTGTAAACATTCTTCTCAAATAGAAACTGAAACTTATTATACAATAAAACATATTTAGAATTGTGGACATGACGAAAATTAGCAAGCAAAATTATAAAACGTAATTTATGCAAATATTTTATCCTCGACACTTTGTATTTAGCATTATTCTGAAATAACCTACCGTCATCACAGCATTTTCCTGTATAACCTCCAGTACAAAGACAGTTTGTTATGTTGGTTATTCCACCATTGGCACATTTCTGTGTATTGCACAACTTCAGTTCATATGCATAATTACTACTGGCACATGTTTCGAATTTAAAAGGGCACTCAGTATGATTGCGATAAAGCCAAACGCTTCTTGTACGGATTGTATACCCATTACATGCAGCAGTACATGCTACCCATGTGTTCCAGTCACCAAATTTGCATGCACATTTGTCCCAATATTCCGTGTTTAGACAGCATTTTTCTTCTGCACATGTTGCTCCTTGGTAGCCGTCGGCACATGAACAAACGTAACCATTCGGGATGTCAGTACATGTACCACCATTTTGACAAGGGCTGGATGCACAACGACCAGTGGCTTAAATAAACAGTTGATTAAATATTATATAAATAAATGCTAGAGAAAACCGAAGGGACAATCAAGAATTGACAATCTAGTATCCTAACTACATGTATAATTAGAGACAACCGAAGGGACAATCAAGAATTGACAATCTAGTATCCTTATGTATAATTAGAGACAACCGAAGAAAAAATCAAGAATGGGCAATTCATATACTAACAATAATCACAGCTGAAGACATACAAAACAATATGTTGCATAAAACTAAAGGCAACTTACCAAACCTGTTCAATTGTTATTCGGTTACTTCATTATTTAATGTCTATTTCAAATGAGAAAATGGGTGATATGGAAGGCAACATAAAGATGACCAATAATACTTTCTGACAGTGTTTACGTCATGGCCTCTGCTGCAACTCAGAATGTTACCCCATTCATTATTGCATTTAATGCACACTGATAGCAACTTACTCAACTCATAGTGTCATATCACGACCACATCACACTAGTTGATTTATCAACTTGGTTTGTTTTGGTATTGTTCTTAACCACTAGTGGAGCAGGAACTGCTTTCCCTTCTGGAGCACATGAGTTCACCCCTGGTTTTTAGTGGGGTTCGTGTTACTCAAATTTTATGTTTATGTTTTGTAGATCGTTGTTTGTCCTTTTGTACTTTTTGTTTTGGTTATTGTGTTGTCTGTTCTTCTTCGATTTATGGATTCTGAATACCCCTTTGGTATCTTCAAACTCTTCTTAACTGATAATGCGACAGCATGGTTTCCAAGAAACATCCTTTCCACGTTTTCTTCAAACTAATAGGCAGATTGATAAATGGAAATGTATATATTATGTAATTTATTAATAATTATACTCAATATGCTTATTTCAGTTAAATAGGTAATGTGTTCTTTTTAGATATTTGAAAACTAACAACACACACAACATACCTGCACAACTTGGCATTTTGCCAGTCCATTCACCACATGAACTGCATGACCTTATTGCATCACCTCCTACCAGTATGTAACCATCATCACATTCATACTGTATTTCATATCCGTATGTCATGTGATCTCCGATAATTTTACCATGGTCCAATTGATGACCAGGACATACTACTCCTATAAATAAATATTAATATAAATTTTCGTGTGTGACCTCAGATTTATTTAACCCAAAATGTGTACATTAATATTACAGTCAAACCTGCTTTAAAGGGCACCTCTCTATAACAAATCATTGTCTCATTTCCCCCATAAATGAATAGTGCATATAATTTTAACCTGTACATAAAGGACAACTGCTCATAAAGGACACATTTTTAAGTCACCTTTATATACATGCTTGACTGTATTTAAATGTTATTCAGTTTCTTTTATGATTTTCTTTCATCTGTGGATGCACATCTTCAGCAAATAAGGACGTTCGTAAGATTAAAATACAAGTACTATTATGAAGGGAGGTTTGCAGGTTTTTTATATTGCCTGTTATATTTGCCTTGAAGATCCAATTATCAGAGATACAACATTATGTGATCAAGTTTGTCAGTGACTTGCGACAGGTCTGTGGGTACTCCAGTTTCCTCCACCAATAAAACTTACCGCCATGATATAACTAAAATATTGTTGAAAGTGGTGTTAAACACCATAAACCAAACCAAACCAAGCCATCATAGGTTAGTTGATATCACAATTGACCAGTTTAAATCTGCCACATTTTGTGTCATTCCCAAGACAGAACTTGGTCATGGTTTTTATTGTTCTCAGTGATTTGAGTTCAGAGGTGGATGTTCTCGTTTAGGTGATCACCATCTTTCTTTTCACAACAATACCTGTGCAGACCGGTTTCTTTCCTGTCCATGTGCCTTCATTACTACATGTGGATGTTACGTTGCCGTCTGTCAGCTTGTATCCATTGTCACATCTGTAGGAGAGTTTATTTCCATATGTAAGACCATTCTTGTAATCAGCTGCTCCATTTTCAAGGATAACTTCAGGACATGTAACAACTGTAAATTTAATAATAAAAACAATCTTATATATGGATTATTTCCCTTTATTTGGTTAGAATTTTAATCCAGTATATAATTATTCTTTATCCCATAAATATCTTTTTTAATTCAATTAAAATTACACAAAACATGTAAATGCATAAAACAAATTTGCTTTAAGTTAATCTTTCGGGAAAATATACAGTTATTATCGTGTTGTGCATAGGTATGTTGAAATAAAATGTAATAGGAATGTCATTGGTGTTTGTTTGCGTATAGTGGTGTCCAACATGTCTTGACTATATGAGTTACATGGTGGGCGTCTTATAAGAAACAGGAACTGGGTTCACTCCCGGGTTTTGGTGGAGTCCATGTTAATCATCATTTTAGTTTTCTGCGTTGTGTTTTGTTTGTCTTCGTCCTGTGTCTTGTGCGCTCAATGTGCCAGCGTCTCTTGATTGCCCCTTCGGTTTTCTTTAACGTTTATATAGTATCGATATTTTTATAATTTCGGTAAAAAATGTCAAAAATAATATTAGTGCTTGTGCATACTCCAAAACATGTCACCTCCATTTTACATCATGTTCAGCTGCCGTTGATTTAAGAACAATAATAATGTAATACACTAACCTGCGTCACACTTCTTCCCTGTGAAACCAACAGGACAGATACACTTAAAATCATCTGGTACATTCTCACATTTACCACCATTAGAACAATGGTTTGTCAGACAAAGGTTGTATGCTAAAACAGATGTATTGAATTATTTGTAATATTACAATCTAATATAAATATAGTTGAAAATATCTTCAAGATTATTTATCCAAAGTCTGCAAAGTATTCTGAGTAAAAATAGACAAAGACTATATGCTAAAACAAATGTTTTTGATAATAATATGTTTTATATGTGATAGTACAATATTAGATATCATATAGTGACAATATTGTTCAAATTATTTAACCGCCATGATATAACTGAAATATTGTTGAAAGCGGCGTTAAATACCATAAACCATAAACCCATCCAAATTATTTAGTGCATTTAGTCTTCTGAGTAAAAATACAAAATAAAATAACTCCACTTGAAAAACAATGATACTTTTTGTTGTACATCATTACAAGGTGTGCACATTATTATTGAAACAATTTTTTGGATAACATCTTTTCATTTAAAATGGAATATGAAATATCAATAAAAAACATAGATATCAAATTTAGTGTGCATGACGCGATTCTAGAAAAATCTCCATCAAACACGCTTAAAGTTAAAAGATTGGAAAACCAAACAATTTAGTAGAAGTTTTGGGAGGACGAAGACCAATGGCTTAAATATGATGCAGATATTTAGAAATGATTATGTTTTCTTCTGGATAACAAAAATCATCTTTTTCTCGTCTACTTGCTCCTTTCTAGACGTAATTATATATTTCATATGAATCTACATTTAAAACAATGATAATATGTTATCTGCATACCTGCACATCGTGGTTTTGTTCCACTTAATTCACCGAGTCCTTCACAAGTCCGTATCCTACCACCGACGAGTATTTGATTGGTGGTATTGTCTACAAGTATGCGACCATCGGCACAAGAGTACGATATTGATGTTCCCAGATCTATAAATTTCTCTTCCAAATTATCCCCATACATTACAAAGCCGAATTCTATATCATCAACTGGACACATTATCTCTGAAAAAAGTAATTGATTGTTAACAAAAAGTGCAGATTTTCAATGGTGGAAATAATAATGATTTCAATTTGATAATTTGATAATTTAATTGATAATAAATCTCTGAGGAAGAAATGAAAGAGTTCATAATCCATGAAGCAATGTCATAGCTTATAATCCACAACTAACAAATGACATAAAGAGAAGTGAGGTAATAGGTCGCTTTGTTGTGATAAAAAGCTGCAGAGAACGTGATAATAAATCAGCGTTACGATATGGTTTCTTATCTTGCATTTTTCTAATTTAAGAAAAAAATATATGGAGCCATGCATGTTATGACTTAAAATTCATCTACTACTATTTGACATCTTAATGGAATTTCTACAGTTCTGTAGGTTAATTAAATTTTGAAATTAACCCATACATGACTTAAATATTAAAATTATAACATTATTATTATTTTTTTTTAAATCAGATGGATTAAAACTGTATTACTCTTGAAATTATCATAAAACTGCAATCACTGATGTCAGAACAATAATTTTGATTTTTCAAAAAAGAGGGGTTTTTTTTTTTATCAATTACAATATTTTCCTGAATAAAGTGGAATGTGGTGTATTTCATAATCCTAGTCTTATGTGCTTCTGAAAAAAAACCAATTATTTGAACATATATGAAAACAATATGAATGTGTACAATATACACGAAGTACATACCTTCATCACAATTCAAGCCTTTATAGTTGTATTGACAAGTACATGTGTATTCTCCTGGGTGAGACTCACATGTTCCAAACACACAAGGTCTACTCAAACAATAGTCCACAGCTGAAATTATATAAGTTGATAAGTAATACTGTTAGGTGAGTAGGATGTATTTGTTAATTATTATTTGATTTGCAGTGAAACAGCGAATATGCGATCACAAGCATAATATGAAATATTCATATTCTATAACAGCCATTTTAATGACAAAGATAGAATACAGTAATTGCAATTTTACCTAGATTTGTCGAAGCAACTGACAAGTGAATAGTGTAAAGATCAAATAGATATTAGTAGGTAATTCAAGAGGATAGCACAACAATTTTTTTTTGGCTACGTTATTCAATCATATTTCATAAATGGAATTCATTCATCGAAATTATTAAAATCGGTTGTGTTCAGATAGGACCATGATTACGGTTTCAATTTATATTGGATATCTACAACAGGTTTGGTAGCTAATACCAAGGGTTATTACTACATGAAATACAAGCATACGCTGTCTATTTACTTTACTTTGTGTCCAAGTTGGAGAGTCTCTTATGTTCATTTACATCCATATTCTTTCTTACTAATTGAGTATGAGTAAATTTAAGATTGGATTGTCATAATCATTCTCATTTACAGTCAAACCTGCCCATGCAGTCACCTCTATTAAGCAGTCACCTGTATTAAAAGGTCACCTTTTTCTTGTCCTGTCTTGAGACATTTTAAATGAATTAAACCTCTTTTAAGAGGTCAAATGTTTTATAAGACCACTTTTTCATTGTCCCAAAGGTGACCTCTTAATACAGGCTTGACCGTATAAGGCTTTGTGTAGAGATATTTAAGACATAACATAATATCAATAATCAACTGATCACCTGTTTCACAGTTGTCTCCCTTGTAATCTGGTGTACATTGACATGTATATGTCTTCACGCCATCTGTACACTGTCCACCATACATACAGGGCTTTGATGTGCAATCATCATAATCTAGAACATAGTTAAAATAGTAAAAGTTTAACATGGAATAATGACTCATTTTCTGAGAGAAAAAAATCAGTTAAGACAAATTAATTGCACTCTAATTAAAATTAGATGTTTATTATATCTTTTTTTTGGGCATATATTTATTATTAGGTGCTTTGTTGTATCTTTTTGAAATTATTTTTAATAAATAGAAACCAAAAACATCTAATTTTGAATAGATTGAATTCATTGGTTTTGTTAATATTTTTTTTTCTAAAACATTTCTTTGTTATGTATTGTCTTGTTCTTTTTGTTCTTTTTCATATAATTGTAGCATAGTAACGGAAGTATACAATAAAACTTACATTCAATAGAACATATCTTAAACGTTGCTCTACAACCGCCATCAACCCACATTTTGCCTGGTGTTAAGACATCGAATGATTTGCCCTTAATACACATGTCCATTGAGTATTGTTCATTAACGTCTATTGATGTGATTCTGCTGTCTTCATTCAATTCATCAAAAACACACTCAGTTCGTCTGTACTGTACACTTTCACATTTTAGTTGGACACATGTCTGAGCTACAACAGAAATAATGTGAAATGGTGATAACTCTTCATGGTGGTAATATCTCACTTTATTCATTTTATATTTTCTGTTATTTAACTTTCCAATCTTTTGACTTTGAGTATACCTGATGAAAGTTATTCCAGAAACGCATTGTGTGCATTAAATTGGATATCTAAGCTTTTATTACTATTATTAGGTTGATACCTCTGTTGGTGGACAATTATGCCTGAGGGAGGAGGGCTCATGTCTTATTTATGTTATTTGTGTTTGTTTGCGTATAGTGGTGTCCAACACACATTGTGTCGTGTTTTTTGTTTTGTTTGACTTCGTCTTGTGTCTCGTGTACCCAATGTTGCCAGTTTCTTTGTATTGTCCATTCTTGATTTGCCCCTTCGGTTTTCTCTAACGTTTATTTGATAATAATTACATTATTAAGGAATTGTAAATTTCGATAATAAATATATCTATTAAATCATGTAGTTGCAAAACACTGACTACTGGGCAGTTGATACCCACGGGGATCAATAGTCCACCAGCAGAGGTATCGAGCCAGTTTCTGTCAAAAGAAAAATAGCATTACAGTTTTAAGATAATCATGCACTAATAAGGTCAAGTGATAATTACGTTGACAAAACTGTGAGGTGCAGTTCTGAAGACGGTAGCTGTTTCCAGTACATACAGAACTTCCAACATTGGAGTTAACACAAGTTCTTGATGAATATTGTGTTCCAGAGCCACACAAGGTTGAACAAGCACTCCAATCTGACCAGTCAGACCATCCAGCAATCTCACCTGAAAAAAAGTGTATATAATTGATGGTTGAATTTGGTCGAACGTCTACACAATCTACTGTTTTATCAGAGTGTGAGCTTCCTTCAGCATCTGTGCTAGAGTTCTCTGCCATTTTGACTTGAGTAGCACTGTGACAAAATAATTAACAACACATGTTCCCTGATGTCATGACCAAATAATTCACTTCTTTTACCCACTTACAGCTAAGTTTCAAATATTAAAATAGAGTGGTATATTTGCTATTATTAATTATAATAAAAGCAGAAATATGTATCATTTGTTAGTGCATAGGGTCTGTGTTGCTCATCTTTGTAGTTTTCTATGTTGTGTTTTTTGCTTGTCTCTGTTCTGTAACTTGTACTTGATGGTATCTGTAATGTTTATTTACATACACATACAAATACATTAAAAAAAATATTCTTGTCATCATTTAATTGTTGTCTGTAAACGAATCAGATATATAAAAAGGAATTTACACTTTACTATAAATAGTAAAGTACTATACTCTGTCGTCAAAATACCCAATGTTTCATTTTAACCGATTTTATTACAAGTGGAATAGACATACTCTGACATCATAGTACACATACCTCCTTCATCATTTACTACACAGTCAACATTTTCATATGAATCACACCGTCTACTTGTACGGGAGAAGAATTGTCCTGGTGCACACGTCTTTGGTGTTGGTATTCCCTCTTTACATGTATAATATTTGTCACAATCTGTCTTGTGTGCAAAGTCTCCGTCTGTCTCGAAATTACAGACATCTATAAATGAATAAAAAAAAAGAAATGAGAAGACTCAACAGAAGACATACAGGATATTCTTGCTTGATAGTAAATACATCCCAAGTCAGGACCTGGATTTCCAACGTCATATGCCATGGTCTTTTAGTGTTCAGTGAGTTCAGTTGGGATGAGAGGTGATTGTTCCTTTTGTTGATATTGATGTAATTGATGACCATCACTGTTTAACCTTTCTTTTCATAATTGACATACTTATCAAAATTAGACAAATCAAATTTAGCTTTCAATATTTCAGCTTCCATGACAGAGATTTCACCAAAATGCTATATGTTGCGTTCTTGTGTCAATATTTTAATTGTAGAGATTCACATTGTTCGGAATCACCACTATCTTAAGATAAAAAAAATAATATATGATTATTACGTTAAATGATGTATCACTCGCACACAAACTAATATAGTACTAGTGTACTCAAAGTCATATATTCGACAGTAGTTTTAAATTGTTATTTTTCTTTATTTATTTTTCCTTGAATATGAAACCAAATTAAGTTTGGTACAAAATGGATGCAAGTACGTAAGTAAAATATATTTTACTGGGAAATCTGATAAGAAAGAATTAACCCCCTTCAATATTGCATTATCAAAGTAAAAATAATGAAATGTCTTAACAAAGCGAGATATCTTTAAAAACAAATTACAACTTTCCTTTTTTTAAATTGGTAGAGCTTTGTTAGACATTTCATAATTTTTACTTTAATAATGCAATATTGGCACATTTAAGTAATTATAGTAATTATATTGTCAATAAAAATGACAGGTAAATTTTCAGCACCTGAGACTTGGCGCCTTTTTGTCTATATGATAAATTTTGGTCTTTCAAAATATGTTTTGACATTCTTCCTAATTTAAAAATTACTATGCAACATATTTTTATCTTCTAATCTATAGCCATATCAGTAAAATGTATTTACATTCTTGTTATATTTAAAAAATACAATTCAAAGCATTTTTTCTTTGTCTAAGCAATAGACATATTAGTATAATACCATGGAATAAAAATGTAACATGTTATTGATAATACACAAATAATTCATTCTTGCTGTCTCTTTTTTGCAGATTTTATGAACTCACAATGATTACATTGTTCCTTGGGAGTTGGCATTCATTATACGTTACAGACAACTTTGTTGAGCATAATATGTTATTTATAAGACACAAATGAAGCATTTCTTGTTGTCTCTTTTTTCCAGATACATGTATTATGAATCCACAATGATTAAATTGTCCCTTGAGAGTTGGTGTTCGCTATACGTTACCGGCCCATTTGTTGAGCCTGAATAGAGGTTATGTGATTATTCCGTGTTCCAAGAATCATATGTCAAGATCTCACAGTAATATGCTGTGCTCTCACATTAGACTGCCGAGATATCTGTAAAAAAAAATGTTGAGATCTCACAGTAATATTCCGTGATCTCGCAGTAATATGTCAAGGTATCGCAGTAATATGTCAGGATCTTGTGGTAATATGCCGTGATATCGCAAAAAATATGTAGTGATCTTGAAATGATGTATTAATGATAGGTTGCGATCTCTTAATAATATCAAGAGAGATCTTGAAAGAATTGTTTTTGCATATTTCAAAACATATCAGTTGTGTATCCTGGTTGTATTTTAGTTTACCATTACATAGAGTCAACTGTTAACCAAGATATAATTACCTGAATATCCTGGGTCTTCTGGTCGAACTGAAATATACAAAATAAAAATACATATAAATATTATTGATTGTTTAATCTTGAAAATATGATTTATGCTTAATTTTTGAATGTTTATATTGATAACCTCAAATATCTTATATATTAAATATCCTCGCTTGTTCCAACATAATCCAGTGTAAACATGGTAATAGATTGAAAACAAATTCCCTCTAAAAAACTAAAACAAAATAAAAAAAACCACCAAACAAACAACACATCCTTGTTAAATAAACGATATTTCCTTGTGCACGAAGTATCATATTGTTTATGTACAGAGTCAAATAAATTATGTTTTTTCTTATTGTCATTACTCGAACAATAAAAATATATATAAATTAAAATGACTTGCCCACACAGTCTTCCACTTTACACTCTTGAGCATTTGTTGAACTGCCAATACATTGTTTGCCGTTGTTTTCCAGCTCTGGGTTAGTACATTCTCTTGTTGCCACTTGGGTTCCGTCACCACATGTCACAGAACATAGAGAAAATAGTGACCAGTCAGTCCAACCTCCATCAACTGTAATAAAAACGGATATCAAATTTAGTTCGCACGACGTGTTTCTGGAATAATCTTCATCAGGTACGCTCAAAATCTAAAGTTTGGAAAGGCAAATAATTTAAAGTTTTGGCAGCAAGTAAACCAAAGAGCCCAAATTAGGAGGATATGACAATCAACAAGCTCAGAAAATGCAATCATATTACAATAATACTTGACTAGAGTAACACGATGGGTGCAACAAGTGGAGCAGGAACGACCTACCCTTCTGGAGCACCTGAGTTCACCTCCCGTTTTTAGTGGGGTTCGTGTTGCTCGATCTTTAATTTTATGTATAATGTGCTGTAGATAGTTGTTTGTCCTTTTAGCTTTTGGCATTTGTGTTGTCTGTCCTTCTTAGATTTACGGATTCTGATTACCCCTTTGGTAACTCTTCTTTGTTCATACCTGTAATCTCATATTTTTGTTGTAGGGTGCATGACAAATATTTTATGTTGGTATCATTGTGTCCAACTCTATTTCTAGGAATAAATGATATTCGCATTGTGTCAAGACGCCGGAGTCCTAAATGTAAGACTTGAACGAACTGGGTTGCATTAACCCTATACTCAATTATACTTACGGTTTTCACAATCTTTTCCATAGTACACAGATTGACAGTGACAAGTATAGTTAAGAAGACCGTCTTCACAAGATCCTCTGCCATTACACAACACACCAATACAATAGTCTATATCTAATGAAGATGAAATACAAATTTACAAAGTGTATCATTTAAATCTAAAATTACATCTTCTTTCTTTCATGTTTGTTTGAATAAAAACATAGATATCAATTTAGTGCACACAGCGTGTTTCTGGAATAACATTCATTAGGGATGCTCAAAATCGTAGATTGGAAAGCCAAATAATTTAAAGTTTTGGGAGCAATAAAACATAAGGGCCTAAACAGGATAGCCAAAGTCGGCTAAGATCACCTATGCCTGACGGAGGAGAACCTTAGTTTTATTAATCGTTCTGTCTTAAAAATTTACTCTTTTATTTTCATTTGCTTTTCTGTTTGTGCTTTTGTTACTTATCGTAAGTGAACACAAACAAATCTAATGGGGCTCTTGTTGCTGGATCTTCAGTTTTCTGTGTGGGGTTATGACGATCATTGTCCTGGTTTTTTTCTTTTTGTCAGTGTGTTGTCTGTCCATCTTCGAATTATCGCATCTGATTACCCCTTTGGTGTATTCAAACTTTTCATATTATGTAATCTGTTTCCAACTGATTTTCAAGTTGGCGTAAAACACCAATCAATCAATCAATCCAACTGATTTTCTGCTTTTATACAAACAAAAACTGTAGTAAAAAAGATATATCTCAATTCTTCCACGTTCATAAATTCAAAAAAAATATTTCCCCAATTTACGTTATTTGTGTTTGTTTGCGTATAGTGGTGTCCAACATATATTAACTATATGATTAATATGGGGGGGGGGGGGCTGTCTTATAAGATGCAAAATCTGCTTGCGGGCACCTGGGTTCACCTCTGGTTTTTGGTAGGGCCTTGTAGTTTTTGCTTTGTTTGTCTTCGTCCTGTGACTTGTGTACTCACTGTTGCCATTTTCTATGGATTATCCATTTTTGATTCCCTTTTCGGCTTTCTGTAACGTTTTTGTATTCAGAGTAGTATTAGTCCTACTGCATCTCGAATATGTGAACAAGAGTTACTTACTTTTACATACTGGTGGACTACCTTCCCATGTTCCTCCAAGAACACACTCCATTGCCTCGCTTCCGGAAAGCTCGTATCCTGGTATACATGTGTATGTTACCACATCTCCAGGAAGATAGCCATTAATCTTTGCTTCAGCATGAGCAACCATTGGTGGGTCTTCACATTGTATTACTGGAATAGCAACAAAATTACATTCAAGACGCATAACGATTATTTTTGTATTTAGCTTACAAAAGTCGCCGTCATCTAAAAAAAAACTTTAATATTACGACAAATTACAAATAACCAGATTTCAAATATGCACTCTTTGAACAGGAACATTACATTATGAAAAGAAAGTTTAAACAGTGTAGGATCAACAATTCCGCCAATATCAACAAAACGAACCACGTCAGTGTCAAAGCAATGAATGCTGGTATGGTCTTGAACTTACTCATTCCTGATTTTCTTGAGAGTTCGTGTTCTCAAAGCTTTTATTTTTGTTGTGTTTTACCATTATTTATAATGTTGTTTTTTTTCATATTTGAATCGACTTTTGCAAAAATAGAATATCTCTATGAAACGAGATAGATACTCTGCATTTGTTTTAATATGAAAAGGAACAGGAATTTATTCGTCCTGTGTCTTGTGTGCCCAATATTGCCAGTGTCTCTGGTTTGCCCATTCTTGATAAGCCCTTCGGTTTTCTCTAACGTTTATTTATGTTAAGATGGAAATGGCAAATAATATTATAATAGCCAAGAACGACACGAACGACTCCAACTCCTAGAAAAACACAGAAAATATAACTAAAGAAGCCAATAGCAAACTAGTTTCTGGAATGGTAGTTTCAGAAATAGTGGCAGGGTTAAACCGATTACAGACTTTAAAAACTCTCCTATTGATAACTAGATCTTACAAGCATAAAATAAGATAGTTTATTAAATAATCAGATAAATCAATGTTTTTATATGTTTGTATATTTGATTTGTTAAAAATGTATATCGATAATCTTCCGTCATTAGAACTTTTTTTTCATAATGGCATATTATCTATTATACATATGATGTAGCAACATTCCAGCATCACCTGCATATGGAGTATATATCTCTAGGTTGATCCGATATTCCAGAGCTTGTGGTTCCTATCATGATTTCCTTGATAAGACGGTTGCTGCTAACAAGGAAACTACCAAACCAAGGGTTGCAAGTGGTTAAGTTGAAGTCATCACTTCGAAAGTTTGCGGTCGCCACCGTGACATGGTTATCCGTTTTGGAGTATCTCACACAAAAGACCATGGATATGCTCCATTTCTCGTAATCACAATCCGGTCCTATCCTTATTCATGATTTATCACTGGGCTTGTAACAAGAGTAACATGACAGAACTCCCGAGCTTGCCCCCGTATTTTTACTTGTTTTAGTGAGATTCGTGTCGTTCGTGTTGTCAAATTATATGGCTTCACGTTTTTTAGTTCCGTGTTCTGCTTAACAACGATGCTTGATTTGTCTTGACTCCCACATGTTTGTAAAGAGTTCATGTTTTATTTATGTTATTTGTATCTTTTTTTATGTATACTGGTGTCCAACACGATTTCCATATCAGATGGTGTTCGTGTCGTTTAGCAGTAACACTACAGTTGTCACGTTTGAAACAAGAACTGTTAACCCTGTTGGAACCCCTGAGTTCATCACCAGTTTTTAGTGGGGTTTGTGTTGCTCAATCTATAGTTTTCTTTTGTCCTTTTGTCATTTTTCTTTTAGCCATTGTATTGTATGTCTTTATTTCTTTGATTTACGGCATGTGATTACCCCCTTTGGTCTTTTCAAACTTTTCTTGATGGCATTTTATTATTTTTACAAAATTTGTTATATCATATCATACGTAGATCAGATTTATATACATGTGTCGGAAAGAAACTAATATTTTTGTTGAACTACATAAACGTCCGAAACATGATAGAAGAAACATAACACTGCATACATACCTTCACTACACATGCGTCCAGAATACCCGACCGCACATGTACAATTAAAGTCATCAGGGAGGTTATCACACGATGCCCCATTCTCACATGGATTAAGATTGCAAAGATTGTATTCTAAAAGACAAGAAGATAATCATCAATACAAATAAGCCATTTAGTCACATTTGTATATAATATTAAAAAAAGGCGAAAAACGAAAAATACCACACCATCAGAACATTTCCACAAAAATCGTGGAAACAGCCAATATTTATTGTCTTAAGGTGGTACCATACACTTCAGGTAAAATTTGATCTGCTTGTTTAATTTTCTTATTTTTTTGGCAGTGTGTTTGAATATATCCACTGTAATAAATATCAAAGTTTTAACAAATTCCAACCAACAGACTCAGAGCTATAAATTCACTAGCCACATAGCAGCTTTACTCGCTGTGGTTTTGATCACCGAGATGCTTGAAATCTGTATACAAACATCATATGATCAAAACGTTCAACTGATTTCAAAGAGTTATCTCCCTGTAATGTATGGTACCCCCTTAACACACATACACATAACGTTGACATTTAATTTTGTAATGTAGCGTTTTAATTAATATTATTAATAATGAAATGTGATCGTTCATAGTCATTCATTTTACAGGTACCAAATACATGTATCTTTGCTAGCATCCAAATGCAAATAGTCAAATCTGTATATAAAGGTCGCCGATGGGAATCTGAACCTTTTATGAGTAGTTGCCCTTCATATACATGTTCAATTAATTAATTCATTTTAGAATAATTAATCTGTAACATGGTACCACGACCAGTATATATGTTTTAACAAAGCAGTCTTATCTACATAAAAAATGTGTAGATTGGAACATATTACCAAACTTTTTAACATATAGGCCATATAAATGGCACCTTCCAGTATACTAGTTTAGCCATTTTTGGTCTAAATTAAGAAAATAAAAATATTGTCAACGATTGCTTTTCACAATATCTATAGAGCATTCTTGATAATAAACATTCTAACCCCATCACTTTTTACTAGAAAGTGAGTGGTCATGTATTTGTGTGTTTGAGTACCGATTTTACCTCTTTCTACAATCTTGCTATTAGATTTTGGAACTGTGCGAATTTGGAACTGTGTGGTATTTATTTGCTTTCCATTTTATTTCATGTACTGTCTAACTACATGTTGTACATACGTGCACAATGCGGCTCCTTCCCAGATAATACACCTTTACCACTGCATGATCTTGCATTTGCCGATGACTCTAGTATGCCCTTAGTATCATTGTCTACCAATATGTACCCGTCGATACAAGAATAAGTGATATCATTTCCCCAAGTAACAAATCCGTCTGTTAAAACACCATCCTCCAATACATGACCATTTGGTATATTTCCAATGGAACATTTGATTTCTGTAATGGAAGTTAGTTTTAGTAATAAAAAATAAACAAATACAAGGATACAAATTGCTGTTAGATTGGTTAGATTTCTGTAATGAAAAAAATCAGCTTCAGTAATTAAAAATAAACAAATACACGGATACCAAAGACTGCTCCTTGGGACTGTCTTAGATAAATATACAAATCAGGAATTGTCGAATAAAATATAGTTCTAAAAATTAATATATAAATATACAAATATTTGTAAGAATTTAATATTACTGAGCCGATTTTCACTTTCTGTTTTTCATTAGATTGTAATGAAATTCGATGTATTCCGAAACGACTATCGTGGATATCCAATCGAACCATGTGCCTGCTTTTTATAATAGTCTCATGTGGGTTTTGAGTAAAATAAACAAATACAATAAACAATTTCACATGAATTGCGGTAAATAAACATGGTTTTATAAAAAAAAGAAACATCTGATATACTACAGTATATCTCTAATCGGAGAATAATTCAATATTGCGAACAACGTCATTCTGCAGTTAATTTGAGCATCTCAAAAGGAACCTAAATATATACGGGAAGCAGTTGTATAAATGTTTACAGAACCAAAAATCATTTGAAATAGAAAACAGAACTTACCAGAACATTTTGGAGGAATACCGTCCCAAACACCACCAAGTCGACAATTTAGTACATTCCCTGCTTCTAGGTAGAACCCAGTCTTACATGCATAAGTGAAGATACTAATGTTTGGAGCATAACCTGTCTGGTCTATTACTACAGCATTATCAAAGGGTCCAGGTTCACTACACTGGGTCACTATGAAGTAATGTATAGTAAAGTATTATATATAAGGTCAATGTAAACAAATATCTCTAATTTTTCTAAAGACTGAAATGAAATGAAATGACAATGATATGTTTTCAATGCTTTGGAGTGGGGTAATAAAAAATAAACGTTAGAGAAAACAGAAGGGGCAATCAAGAATAAACAATCAAGTATATTACGCCTCAACATTACAGCAATTTGATATTGTATAGTATATTTTGAATTGATTAAACATGAGAAAAGTTTGAAGATACCAAAGAGGTAATCATAAACCATAAATAGAAGAAGGACAGACAACATCATGACCACCGGAAAAAGGACAAAAGGACAAACAACAATCTTATAAAACACTACACAGAAAACTAAAGATCGAGCAACACGAACTCTGCTAAAAACCAAGGAAAGGTAAGCAGTTCCTGCTCCACTAGTGACACCCATCATGCAACTCAAGTCAGAAAATATTTTAAAAAAAAGACAAACCACAGAGGAAAGAAGAGTACAAACACAACGTTAAAAAACAAAAAATTGGAAAACACAGCTTTCCATAACTTCAGGGAGTAAGATAAAGTTTTCCGAAAGGATAAGCATCGCTAATATAATTTTTCGTTGTTGTTACATTTCTATCATATATGATAAATTGCATTTTTTGCATCCACTCCTTAACACAGCTATAAAGATTACCAATAACTAATTATCTCTTGAGCTGCACTGACATGGAGAATCAACAAATAGCATATATCATATATTTTGTTACCATATAAAATTTGCTTCTAGCAAGGTATAGATACTTTTCTGTCCTTTCTTACTAATTGTTAACTTACATGCTTCACATGTCTTTCCTTCATATCCATAATCACATGTACAGGTGTAATTATCAGGTAAATCTGTACAGCTGGCTCCATTTTTACAAGGAAGTGTGGTAGAACATAGATTGTTAACTACAATATTGCATATACAAAGATAAACAACTGAGTACAATCTATCTGTTATTTAGCAATTACATACATGCTATATATTCTTTTAATGTGGTATTAGTTTAGTTGTTCTGTAATAAAATGAAATAAATAACAGTGCTAACTTCTTTGTCATTTTTATATGCAAAATGCATAATTTTGTTTTTTGCTTGTTTGATTTTTTTCTTTGTCTTTTTGAATTTCGCAAATTCATTTGCTTAACACACTGCTTTTATGTTAAGCTATTGACGTTCATATATTTCCCGCCAGTTTTGGTTGTATTTAATAATTGTGTATGATTAACCTGGTTGTGCGAGGAGCCATTGCCTACATCAAGATAAATGTAACAGCTTAGTCTATGTGGCATCACTAAACTTCTTTTGAATCAATCATAGATATCTCAATGGCGAATCGAAAAATCAATCATTAAAATGTCTAGAAAAGGAATTTTCAAACTAAAAAAAACGTTACTTGTAAAACAGAGGAAACAGTATACGAAAGAGAAAACGTAATGAAAAATCAGGGGAAATTACTCCTATGAAAATCATGGCAAATACGAACTATAGTGGTGGGTTTTCGATGGCCGTACAATAAAATTTTAATTGCATTAGGCAATTGCTGGAGAGTTTATAATGTTGCCAAGCAACGACGAATATATGCTTTCCATGATATTCACCGTCATTTTTATTGTAAAAATCGTCAATATATACCTGCACATCTCGGCATCGCACCAGACCAGGCACCAGTCTTTCCACACACTCTGATATGGTCCCCATCATGTAGTATATAACCATCATGACATTTGTAACTGATTTCGTTTCCATATGTGTATGTGTCACCTGTAACGTTCCCGTTGTCTATGGAAGATTTCGGACATCGTATCACTATAAAAATGATATTAGGATTAGGATTATGGTGTTTAATGCCACTTTCAACAATAAGTCAGTTATCTCGTGGAGGTCAGTTTTATTTGTGGAGGAAACAGTAATACCCAGAGAAAATCCTAGACCTGCTACAAGTCACTGACAAACTTTATCACATAATATGAGATATTTCATAATACAATTATATACACTAATTAACATCAAAACAATAACGATGCCTAGATGTAACGTTTAGTGACAGAAGTAACAATAAATATTGCTCAACTGTAGGCTGTGAACCACTTCAAACTCATTTTGTAAAGTTTTACAGTGATCGTGAAATGCAGAACAGCAATATATGCGTTGTTCCATTCCTTAAATTTGTGTCTGTGTGTGATTTTGGGTTGCCTCTCCTATTCTTTCTTATTGACATTACTTTTTGTGTCATCTTGTTAGATGACATCTTCATTTTTTTTTTATAAATTGTGATAAGCTGTAATCATTTAACATACAGTGAATCATTCTCATTCAACAGGTATATAAATATACAATATAAGTATATTGTACATGGATGGCATATTTAAGTTGGATGCGGTTTAGGAACGGATGGAAATGCCATGGGTGCAAAATGTAACTACAATGTACATGTACCTCGTTCTGCCAAAACTAAAATATTGTTCAATATGGCATAGACTCTAAATTCAACTCAACTTACTTATTATTTGTTCCATTGCATTCAGGAATAAATCTTATCTAAGTTACAATAGAGGGCCCGGGTGGTTCAATGAGTTAGGTAGTTGGATTACCTAACAACTCATACAAGCCTATCACCAATATGGCGTGGGTTTGCGCCCGGCTTTGTAAATTACAAAAAAGGGTGCACTCGACTCGGAGCCGCAAGTGATAAAGTTTACCAGTTGCTTGCCCATGGTCGGTGGTTCTCTCCGGGTACTGCGGCTTCTTACACCACTAAAACTGGTTGTCGTGATATAGCTGAAATATTGCTGAAAGCGGCATTAAACACCAAAAATCAAATCAAATAAAATCTACAAGTTACAATAATATTTAACTGAAAATTTAAAAATCATAAAAGAATTATGTATTGTTTTGGTCTGGTTGGTGCAACTTTTGTGTTTTAATATTATTATTTCATAAAAATTTATGTTGTCTGACCTGCACATTGTGGGTTTGTTCCTGTCCATGTGCCGTCTTTGCCACACGTTGCCGTTGTTTTATTTCCTGTTAGTGTAAAACCATCATGACAATCGTAGGTTATTGTACTTCCATAATTTAAACCAGTAAACGTCGCATTTCCATTAAGTAGATTAATCTCAGGACATGTTACAACTGCAATTAAAGAAATTGAATTATACTATATGTCATATGAACCGATTTTCAAAACAAAATACAACTTATTTTTATGTGCCAATACCCTACCCTTTTTCATTGAAAATTCAATACAATATTATTTACTAATGTAAATGGCTCATGTCTGATATTTTCCTGATACAATTGGAATGGGTGATAACGTCTTTGCTTTTCTCTACAGATATCTACCATTATGTGATTACCATCCTTGTTTCTATCGAGACCCTAAATTAAATTTTAAATAACAGTTGTCTTCTTATATGAAGGAATATATGAAATTTGTTTGTGAATTTAATATGACAAATAATTTGAAAAAACATCTCATTGATACTTTAAAATAATTGTATTGTCAAATAATCATACAATCGGACCAGAATTAGTTTTTGAAACAAACTACCGTAGTCTCTCTTCATACAGATGCGTTAATAGTATAATAACATCATGCAAGCAAAACACACAATAAAAAAAAACTGATATGCAAAACGACACAAAATGAAGAATAGCTCATTGATGAAATTAAGCTGCACAACATATATTCAATCTTTGATATGCAATTAGTCAGATGCAATGTGGTAAATATTTTTCATTTCCAGACCGATTTTGCTGATTTTGTAATGATCACACATAGTATAAGTGAGGCTGTTTTGAATTTGAAAACTTTATTTCCAAATGCATGCATTAATTTTTAGGCAATGACAATAATAATAATAGAAATCAGAATACAAAATAATAAAATTGTACTTACCGTTTCAGTGATTTTTTTTATTTCACCATTACCTGAATGCATAGCAACTCTTGGCTTGTACCATGTCATGGGAATACATGTAGTTAATATGATATAATTTGTACCATAAATGAATAAGGTAAGGTATTGTGTAGGGGGTTGTCTTTCTTAAAAACCTAGTTTACCATTGGACAAAATATATTTGACCATTGGTCTCGCCATCGGTTCTTAGTGAGATTTGTCATATTATGTTTGTCTTTTTGTCCTTTTTCTTTTGGCCATTGCAGTCTTTGCCTTCTTCTATTTATAGATTCTGATTACACATTTGGTATCATCAAACTTTCCTTGCTGTATTGTGGTATGCATGTGCAGCAACATAAATATAGGCATTTCATAATAAACATAATAATACCACGAAATCAATTTATTGAGAGCAATTTTAATGAAAAAACCTGTTGAAGTCAGTCGTTATTTGGGTGTGTTTGATATAGTCATGGACTGCATAAAAGATGTTGAGTTTGCTCTTCGCTTAAATTATTTTTACAAAATAAAATAACTTCTAATATCTTTGTCAAGATCAGTAATGACGATATTTATCCTTGACAATAGATATCTGCTTGTCAATATCAATAAGGGCTAAAGTATTAAAAGTCGTTGAGTGAATATTTCACTACAATCTACTAGTACTTATTCAAAACATTTCTCACATGAAATATAATATAGATATTACTGATGTCCAAACTTTTCATAATATCATCGGGAAAATATCTAGTTATGAACAAGTGTTCTTATTTAATCATCAGCTGTCGTATAAATCCAGTACTAAATGGAGAATTGCTTAAGAGCTGTAAGAAAATAACTATTTGATATTTCTTTTATTAATATATCTATGTTACATTTACCTATGCAAACGATTGCAATATTCGACTGACAATATATAGCGGCTTACGTGTTTATTATGTGCACGTATTCCAACAGTCATTTACCTAATAATAAAACAACGTGCCATTATAAAGCTCATCTATCATGATCTTACAAGACAGAACAGTAAGCATACCTTCATCACAATTCTTTCCTTTGTAGTCTTGGAGACAGTCACACGTGTATCCTCCAAGGTAAGGTGAACATGTTCCAAATATACATGGCAAGTTGAGGCATAGATCTATCACTGAAATATGATTTTTGATAGCATTCATCTACATGAATGGTCATTGGTTCCAACGATCACTTAGAACTAAAACCACAAATATTGTAGAAACCTATGGTATTAATTAAGTGTACATGACGTACGTTTTGTATTTAAATTGTTCAGTGAAATTTGATCGTAATTATAATAATTAGAATTTAAATAAAAATATAAGAAGGCAGAAATAAATCCACTTGTCCAAAACAAGAAATCCATGCCCCATGCGCCTGTGGTGCCTGAGTGTTAAAAACCTTTATGTTACTATTATTTTTCCTGTTACTTTCAAAGATTATTTTGAATTTTGAATATGGTCTGATCAGTATTCACGTGGACTAACAGTCCACTAGGCATAATATCGAATCTACCTACTAGTAGTAGTGAAAATATTGTATATATTTAAACTAATTTTGTGCATCAGTATTTCTGCATTCTGTGCAGATAGAGGAAACTGACTTATTATTTTTTCTCAAATGCAGATTCATTTATTTCAATCTATTATCACAGGCGCATGGGGCATGGATTTCGTTTCCTCCTCCCCCTTTTCTCTACTACCCCCCCTTTTTTCAAAATTTTCATATAAATCATTCCTTTTTCAAAATTTTCATGAATAATACGTGTATTCTGTGTCCAGTTTTTCGACTGATACTGTATCAGTCGAAAAACTGTGGACACAGAATACACGTATTATTCATGATGTATGACGTCTACTGATATTGTCAAATGAAGAAAAAACGAATGATTATGAAAATTTTGAAAAAGGAATGATTTATATGAAAATTTTGAAAAAAGGGGGGGTAGTAGAGAAAAGGGGGGAGGAGGAAACGAAATCCATGCCCCATGCGCCTGTGTCTATTATCAGACAATTCAAACATTCAGCTTTGTTTATTAATATCTAAGTGCTAAAACGGAAGTAAATATTAAAGAACAGCTTTCCTGAACGATGTTTCAAATTCTTAGAGACCAGTTACAATGAAAACGTAGATATCTAATTTAGTGCACACGATGCATTTCTGCAATAACCTTCATCGGGTACGCGAATATTCAAAGGATTAGAAAGCTAAATAATTTTTTTAATTTTTAGGAGAAAGTAAACCAAAATGCCTAAACAAGGTAATCAAAATCAGCTAAGGTTACATATTAAGCAGTTGTTGAGATCGTTATGCTAATATCTTTTCTTGATAACATACACTTGTATAGGTTGCAACACAATCTTTTTATCGTTCGTATTTCTTATATCTTAAAGCACTTCTACTTATTCCACCAAACACTGGCGGCCTTCAACAAGTTGAAGATTAAAGCTATTTGCAGGTTTCATATAGTCAAACCTGCTTTAGTGACCACCTCTATTTAGCAATAACTTGTGTTATGTTACCTTAATTTTTATTTCCCTTCACAGTGCATTTCATATCATCTAAACCTGTATTAAGTGACCACCTGTCTTATGTGACCATATTTCACTGTTCCCTTGGAAGGTCACATAAGACAGGTTTGACTATTAGTATGTGACAGAGGAGACGGCAGCTTGAAGGTTTCAACCGAGCGACTTAAAACCATGAGCTGTGACAGACGTTTCCAGTTAAATATCGTACGGGCAATAAACCTGATACAGGGATAAATATATGGTACACTTACTGTCACATTGTGGCTGAGTTCCGGTCCATGTGCCATTTTTATCACACTTCCTGCTGCTTGGTCCGTTCAATGTATACCCATCTTCACATGTGTAAGATATTGTATTCCCATATGTATAATTTGTATTTGTTGCGCTGCCATGGTCAATGGTCGGAGTAGGGCATGACACGGCTACAAATGGTACAAAATATGTGTATTTATTTCTTGGAATGATAAATTATCAATATATTAAAACAATAATTTAAACACGAATTCAAGAGCGGAGGATTGGGTCCGTATGACTAGATTAACCCTCCACTTTTAATTGAAGTTCCTGTACCAAGCCATGAAAGTGACCAGTAATGTATTTGCATGTTAGGGGTATCTTTCTACGATTTTACTTTTTTTTTTAGATATTTTATTTTGGAATTGTTCCAATAGTGTGGTATTTGTTGTTTTTAATTGTAGTTTAAAATGGTTTGAGGATTGAAAGATGAGTGGTTCATATTGTCGTAGTTGGTAATAGCATTTGTTCCAAGCAACTAGTCTAGGCAAACTTTGATCATGATTACTCCCTTAGCAACCTCAAACTGTGTTTGTTTTCAAATAGATCATTTTGTCGTCATTTCAGTGGAACACTATAAAATATACATTTCTAAATATTGAAAATATTCTCTAAGAAACAAACATTTATAATATGTATACGATAACCGTCACTTTTATGAAATAGGTCGTGTATGATATCCCAGTCACATGGTGTCAAATTGCACACATACAGGTAACACAAATTTGTAAACTTTTGAAGGAAAAACACATCAAATTTTGAACATATCGATTGCCAAGGAAATTCATAAGGTTAAGATAAAAGACGGACCACTTCATTCCTTTCAAAGCGAGTCGATTAAAACATTTTTGTTCACGCTCATTGTGAATTGTCAAGATATTGCTAGAATCGGGTATCTTGACATGGGCTACTATTTCTGATGACTTAATTGGTTAATCGTTACGGCTTATCTGCGTTAGAGATGACCCCGGATATGTTCCTTTATGTGTATTGTCAAGATATCACTGGAATCGTGTAACTTAGAATGAAAACTCTATAATAACTACTGTATCCTCAGTTTGGAAATATCCTAACAGTACACTTATATTGAAATATTAAAGGTAGGTACCCTTTTATTTACAATATTACAATAACGCCACACATGTCACTCTTACACATCCATAACATATTTTCATATACATTTGTGGTTAAGACACACCTTTGCATTGTGGGGTTTTTCCCATCCATCTACCATCATCTCCACAAACTAAAACTCCAATATCTGTGAGGGTGTGCCCAGTATCGCAAACAAATTGTGTCGTACATCCAACTTTCAGACAATCTGTTGTTGATTGACCATGATCTAAGGGGCCGAACGTAGGACATGTTACTGAAAAGGAAAATAACAATACATTATTTCATTAAGAGGGTATGTTTCGACCCATAAAACTAGTGCAATCGCGCCACTTGGTATTGGAGTATCTCCATTAATCTTGGAGAGTGAGTGGCCATGCATGTGTGTTTCAAAGGTATCGAGTTTGCCTGTTTCTACATTTCAATAAGAAGTGGTTACAACTGTTCTGACAATGTGACATTTTTTGTTTTTCATTTTGCATAGAAATAAAATTATGCTAACATGATTAATTCGAATAATAATAATTAAAAAGCAAGTTTGTTATTTTTTTAATGTTAATGATAGAAATATGTCCAACATTTTTATAGTATATTCCATAAAAAAAAAAGAGATCAGTGCCTATAACAATTAAAGTTGTAAGTACAAATCCCGCTCATGACGAGGTGTACTCGATACAACTTTATGTGATTAAGTTTGTCAGTGATTTGTGGCAGGTCGTTGGTTTTCTTTGTGTATTCCAATTTCCTCCACGAATTAAACTGACTGCCACAATATCACTGACATATTGTTGAAAGTGGCGTTAAACATCATAACCCTAACACCCATTAAAATAAAATTTATTCTTAATCAACCTTACCTGGACAACTCTGTGTATTACAGTACTGATTTATACTCGTTGAGCCACTACAGGTATTTCCTCCATTTGCTGGAGATGGATTGGAACATGATCTCGTTGATGACTGAGTTCCGTTACCACAAGTTACTGTACATGTCGACCAACCACTCCAATTTGTCCAGCCGCCATTCACTTTAAATTTTCATACATATGTATTCATATGAAGAAGTAGTCCGAGATTCCTCTGTCGTTTAACGGCATTTATAAAGTTGCTGTAGCCGTTCAACGTCAGAGGGTGATATATACGGAAAACAGCGAATTTGCCTCACCAGCTCTAGGATCGGCACATTTCCACGTTTCGTGGCTATCGGATTTTATTTTCTATCAGAAACCCTTATATAAATCGCTTCACCAATCATTTTTCTATTTATTCAAAACCATCTTACCCTCAGAAAGTGGTGTTACACTCCATTACAGCACGATTTTGCCTTAGATACTATTATTCCGCCATTTGACTTCCATTTTCGAATCTACAAACGTGATCTCGCGATACTAACTGAATGATAACAGTAACGCATTGCATGATGGGAGCTACTTAATTCAGCGCACCAAATTATTTGAGCATTATTTGCATACGTAAACAACATTCAAATCACATGGAAGACCATACATTTAAGCGTATTCTACAGGACAAACAGTCCATCTATAGATCAAAGCAGAGCAGAAGGAAATAATACAGAATGTGTTGGAAAGAAAAGATTCAATGGCAGAGTGTTGCCAATGGGCTTCGGAAAGAGCATGTGTTACGTCCCCCTTTTTTGGACAAGGTACTACATCCTTTTTTTTTCTTATGGTTATCTGTAATTCACTATTGCTGTTAAAATCATTACCAATCAATATAATCAACTGTATTAAATTTTATGTTAATTGTTCTGCCTTAACAGGCGTGTATGATTGGCAATACAAGTATTTGTTTGTTTGTTTATATGCAAATCATCTCCCATGATACATTGCGGTAATCGTGGTTTTCTCGTAGTCACGTGACAAATGTTTGAAAAATGGAAGACAAATGGCGGAATCATAGGATCTAAGGCAAAATCGTGCTGTAATGGAGTGTAGCACCACTTTCTGAGGGTAAGATGGTTATGAATAGAAAAATGATTGGTGAAGCGATTTATATAAGGGTTTCTGATAGAAAATAAAATCTGATAGCCACGAAACGTGGAAATGTGCTGACCCAGAGTTGGAGAAGCAAATCCGCTATTTTCCGTATGTATTGCCCTCTGACGTTGAACGGCTACAGCAACTTTATAAATGCCGTTAAACGACAGAGGAATCTCGGACTAATGAAGAAGATATGATATTCCATAGCTTGTGGTTCCAATTACGATTTTCTTGGTAGAGGATTGTTGATTACAAGGAAACAACTGAACCAACGGTTAATAGTGGTTAAGTTGAAGTCAGCACTACGAACGTTTTACGGTTGCCATCATGACGTAATTGGTTAAACGTTACGTAAAATATGCGTCGCAGATGACCACAGATATGTACCGTTTATTATATTCAGAAACCCGTTCACCTTCCGCTTTCATGACTTATCACCAGAATTTAACGAGAGTAACACGGACGGGTGCTACTTGTGGAAAAGGAACTGTTTGTCCGTCCGCAGAACATGAGTTCAACCACGATTTTTGTCTTTTTTTTTTTTTTTTATTAACCATTTTATTATCTATCTTTCTTCGATTTACGGCTTTCAAATGCAGCTTTGGAATCTACAAATCTTACTTTAAATGTTGTTTGAATTGAAGACTTGTATGTTGTGTTTTGTGAACTTGAATCTAATTTATAGCATGATGTAATAAATAAACTTCATAACATTTAAAATATGTGCATTACCTGTATTAAATTGTATCTAAATAACTTACTGTGAATTTATTATTATTCATGCTGTACTAATTTTCGTGGATTTCGTGGATATTATTTAACCACGAATTTAAGACTTCAACGAATATTGGTTACCATAGATATATGCAGTGACTAAAGAAGAAGATACACGAATTTATGAATATACAATTTTACCTCGAACCAAGAATTTATGAATCCACAAATATACACATTATCCTCGAATCAAAAAATTTGGTATCCATGAATTTAGATGAATTCACAGTAACATTATTTATTAATTGTGCATTCAGTTAAGACTAATATACAAACCTGGACATTTATGAGTATTGCAGTATCTGGATGTACCGGACGAACCACTGCATCCCGTCCCCCCGTTGGAGGGGTAAGGATTAGAACATGATCTGGACGCACTTTGGGTTCCACTATCACACGATTTTGAGCATGAAGTCCAACTACTCCACGAAGACCATCCTCCGTTTACTGAAAAACCAGATACATATATATATATAAAGTGACTATATGACCATTTGTCGACAATTGTTTGTCTTTTTTTTTTTTTTTTTTATTAGCCATTTTATTATCTATCTTTCTTTGATTTACGGCTTTCAAATGCAGCTTTGGAATCTACAAATTTTATTTTAAATGTTGTTTGAATAGAAGACTTGTATGTTGTGTTTTGTGAACTTGGATCTAATTTATAGCATAATGTAATAACTAAACTTCATAACATTTAAAACATGTGTATTACCTGTATCAAATTGTATCTAAATAACTTACTGTGAATTCATTATTATTCGTAAAGTACTAATTTTCGTGGATTTCGTGGATATTATTTAACCACGAATTTAAGACTTCAACGAATATTGGTTACCATAGATATATGTAGTGACTAAAGCAGAAGATACACGAATTTACGAATATACAATATTACCTCGAACCAAGAATTTACGAATTCACGAATATACACATTTTCCTCGAACCACAAAATTTGGTATCCACGAATTTAGATGAATTCACAATAACATTATTTATTAATTGTGCATTCAGTTAAGACTAATATACAAACCAGGACATGCATTAGTATTGCAGTATCTGGATGTACTGGACGAACCACTGCATCCCATCCCTCCGTTGGAGGGGTAAGGATTAGAACATGATCTGGACGCACTTTGGATTCCATAACCACATGATTTTGAGCATGAAGACCAACTACTCCACGAAGACCATCCTCCGTTTACTGAAAAACCAGATACATATATATATATAAAGTGACTATGTGACCATTTGTCGACAATTGTTTGTCTTTTTGGGTTTTTTTTATTAACCATTTTATTATCTATCTTTCTTCGATTTACGGCTGTCAAATGCAGCTTTCGAATCTACAAATTTTACTTTAAATGTTGTTTGAATTGAAGACTTGTATGTTGTGTTTTGTGAACTTGGATCTAATTTATAGCATAATGTAATAATTAAATTTCATAACATTTAAAACATGTACATTACCTGTATTAAATTGTATCTAAATAACTTACTGTGAATTCATTATTATTCGTGCTGTACTAATTTTCGTGGATTTCGTGGATATTATTTAACCACGAATTTAAGACTTCAACGAATATTGTTTACTATAGATATATGCAGTGACTAAAGCAGAAGATACACGAATTTACGAATATACAATATTACCTCGAACCAAGAATTTACGAATTCACGAATATACACATTTTCCTCGAACCACAAAATTTGGTATCCACAAATTTAGATGAATTCACAGTAACATTATTTATTAATTGTGCATTCAGTTAAGACTAATATACAAACCAGGACATGCATTAGTATTGCAGTATCTGGATGTACTGGACGAACCACTGCATCCCGTCCCCCCGTTGGAGGGGTAAGGATTAGAACATGATCTGTATGCACGTTGGATTCCATAACCACATGATTTTGAGCATGAAGTCCAACTACTCCACGAACACCATCCTCCGTTTACTGAAAAACCAGATACATATATATATATAAAGTGACTATGTGTGCGTTGGTGGATTGTGTGCTGCTCTTCTTTTGTTTTTTAATTGTCTTTCAGTATTTAGTTAGACACTGTTTTTATCACGTCCTTTTGGTATCTTCATTCAATGCTAAGCTCACTGTAGTTGCTACATATACATGTATCTCAGAATAAGTTGAATAGGTCATTACATTTGTCTCGGCACAATTTGAATAGGTCATTACATTTGCACAACAGCATACATAGACAATAATAGTGTAGTGTCTTAAAATATAAGGTTTATGAGTATGGGGCTTAAAAACTGGGATAAAGGCGAAGTTCATAGAGCCTTTTACCCCAGCTTTGCACCGAATACACATAAACTTTATATTTTTAAGACACTGCGTTTGTGTTTATCCTGCATAAAAATCACATTAATCCATCAACATTCATATTTTGAATGAAATAATAAAATTATATAATTATTGCTGCTTTTAATATTTACTGTCAACAGGAAAAGAACTGGTTCCCAGAGCAAAACATGTATCATGTCACAAGGGCACCAGCAATTTTGTTTTGTTTTGGTCAGTGACAGTATATAACAGTCATTTATCAAGTCAATGCAATTTATCTGCTCAAATAGAAGTGCCAGTGCAAGATAAAATGTAATAAACCATATAACACAAAGATTACGTTGTCAAAATGTGCACGGTCAGTGTATGGTGGACATAAATAATAATTATCAGCAGATATGATGTTTATGTTGTTCAACCTGAGAGTTGATTAGTCTTCACTCTTATGTTAGGGTATGGGTTATGATCATTGTTGAGGACTCTAAGTACCGTGACTATGAAATGAAGAACAGCAATTAAAGCGCTGTTCCTTTACTTTTATTTGTGTCTGAATACAATGTTGGATATTCTCTCATGTTCATGTTATATCCATATTCTTTATTGCTAATACTTATTTCTAATACAAACAAAAACCTTTGCAGGCAACGGTGAGATAGTTGATATGATTATAGTTGGTATTGGTATTTCGACAGCCATCTGGACAGTATAGCTTTTTACACTTATAAGACCTCATATACTCATACTACAATACAAAAAATGTATATATATATTATGCATATAAAAACTTTTGATGCAAAAATAATACATATATTATGTATAAAGATCAAGATTATGATGCAGAGGTTTTTGCAGGTGTGTTGTTCGACCGGTTAGATATGAGGTGTTTTGCTCGTATTTAGAGGCTGCCTATGTCTATGATCGCATCATTTCTATAAGAAGGGAGGTTTGGGTTGATAAAATCAGTTAACCCTGCCATTTCTCATTGCAGTGTCCCCCCGGCTTTTATCGGCTCGATCTTTAGTTTCGGAATATTTTGTTGGGCATTGTTTGTCTTATTCCTTTTTATTTTAGCCATTGTATTGTCTGTTCTTCGTCGACTTACGGTTTCCGCTTACCTCATTGTTATCTTCAGTGTTTTCTTGTCAAATTGTTGCTTTAAAAACATTTTTTTTTATTTCTCTTCATATGAAAAAGTTTTGGTTTGTGTCTTGTTATACTTACTGATCTCTCGTAATTTTCATAGATTTCATACATTTCCTCGAACCAACATCCTTCCCGGCATTCCTCATAGGCAGATCTTTTGGTTCGTCTTAGGAATTTCGAGGCAGCTTTTTTGTCTCGACTCGGGAAGGTAAAGTCAAGTTTTCTATCAGTCGCACTTACATCCTCATTTTGATCTTTCATGCAAAAATATTATGATATATAATTCGTAATAATAATGGTTATGATATACTAAGATGTTATTATATATGGCAATTTTCATATCACACCCCATATCAACCCGAGACACCCATATTAGCCAAAGGGCCAAAGGCCCAAGGACTAATATTGGCATTTCGGGTTAATAAGGGGTGTGATATGAAAATTGACATATTATAACCTATTTATCATATACTTCAAATTCCTTTAAAAGACATAAGAAAATAATATCATTATGAGGAAATTTTTTCATGTTACTTACCTACAAATAAATAGCAGAAATATTGATACAAAACAGTAAAAGTGATATATATTTTTAGAAATTTCAAATTGCAATTTATTCTTAAACAAATCAAATGGTGAAGAACATCAGTGTTCTTTGAACAAATAATTGAAATATTCTGATGTCTTTAATGTTAATATTGAACAAATAAAGATACTTTTTTTTTCAATTAATTAACATTCTTTATCATGGAATAGTCATCATCTTAAACAGGGTTATCATCTTTAGGAACTCTAAATGCATTAGATTTGACAAAATCTATGAAGAACAAATGGAAAATATAAAACAGAAACATCAAAAGAATTTAATTTTCCCGAAATGTTGGGGGTAAAAATGCAGCCTTCGGCCTGTCTTAATCAGAATAAATAATATGTGTGCCTTTGATTATCATTCATTCATTGTCACTGTAAGTCATCAGTCATTTTATTATATGCACAGGCACTTGTTTCTGTAAAAAATATATACCATATACCTTATATTATGTATATGTTATCTGGATGTGAATTGATTGATACCGAAAATATCAGCATGCCGAGCCAGAATATGATTTTTATGAAGTTTGTTGTCGAGTGAGCGAAGTGACGAATCACAAACTTCATATTCTGTCGAGCAGGCTGATATTTTTCAGCATCAATCATATTCACATTCAGATGACATGTTTATCATTCTTAAATCAAACATAAAGACGGATACATCTATAGGTTTCGATATTTGTATTTTCGAGGGAAAAATCACATGATTCAAAATATTAAAAATACGCTTCCCCAAAACAAAATTCATAAGTAGTTTGCAAATATATACCATTCATTTTTACAGATTTATCTAAATGTTAAGATTAAAGAATTTTCCCCTTTAATGGTGATATTCATTTTTTTTTTTACAAACAGTCGGCAATAGGATTCACCCATTTTCATTAAAAGGTTTTGTTTACTAATGACGTTCCGGTTTAGAAAGCACAAACGTCACGACCTCGATTATGACCTAAAAAAACAGTAGTCCCAGCAGAGGTTATCAAGAATTGTGTCAAGTACATTTCTGTAGGACGATGTTTGTTGATATTTCTGACACGACAGTTCCTAATTTGATTTATGTTTAAAAAATTAAATGTTACCTAGCTGATGATGCTGATGAATTTTATTTACTTTTGTCATCTTCACAGAATTATCGTTTAAATGTTGGAGAATTTGGTGATAACTCCTGCTGACTGTTGACAAGTCCTGCTCAGCTCACGTGAACTTTGATACAATTTTTGCTTATGGAGTCAGTAGGTAGATATAGCGGAAGGGAAGGATGATAAAGTATAATATAAGGTATATGGTACAGTTATGCGCCATATATCTGTTCCCACTCAAATTTTTTACTACAGTATATATTTCATATAAAAACACATTTTTTTCCAAAAAATTGTCCTGAATTTATTTCTTGTCTGATTTTTATGAAATTTTTACTATTAAACTCAGATATACCTGCAGTTTGTTCTGGCAATTTTTAAATATTTCTACGATTCATATTTTTTTAGAAATTATGATTTAAACACAAATATTAATTTTTAACATCATTATTACCTATATACCTATGTTATTTTTTAACACAAAAATTTAAATGTGTCTTTAAATCGTGATTTCTCCAAAAGTATTAATTATAAAATTATTTCAAAATTATCAGAAAAATTTGCAACAAATTCTGAGATTATTGGTGTAAATCTCATCAAAATCGGACCAGAAATGACTTCAGGATATTTATTTGAAAAAATGTGGTTTTATATGAAATATATAGTAAATTTTTTGAGTGGGAACAGATATATGGCGCATCATAAACATCAAAATAGAAAACAAGTTCGTAATAGATTAGAATAAGCAAAGACATGATATAATTTAAAGGGATAGTGTATATATTTTTCACAGAAACAAGTGCTTGCGATTATATGAGGTTTAGTGGTATTGCTAATGCATCAATACCCCCTTTTTAAAAGACATTGCTCATGTTTTAATACCCCTTTTCCTCATATCCTATGTCCTTGTTAAATTTTAAAAAGACATTACGCATGCACACAAAGACGAGAACAAAATTCTAACCGAACATAAAACCTCATATTTTGGATGACGGCAGATGTACAGTATTGTACAGTGTCTTTTTCATGATCAAATCCACAAGGCACTTGTTTCTGGTAACAAATATATACCTACAGTAGATACTATATATACCATAGTATTTAGGTACCTACCGTGACATCTGCTCGGTCATGCAATAAAGTCAATCACTTGTTTTGATTTACAATTCTCGCGCAGCACGAGACCAATGACGTCATTTTGTATATTCATAGCGTACATAAACACTGATGGAATACTTTTCAACGTCAAAATTACAAGATGAGATTAAAACAGAGAAGTTTGAATTGAATAAATTCCATCATCCATGCAAGTAAAAAAGATCCTTTTTACTAATGTCTTTTTTTCCTGATCATTATGCTTGTTAAATATGTTTCCATCGATGGTATTCCCCAAGCATTTGTATTTTTCCTGTTTGTTGACATAATCGACATCACAGTTCATGACCGTTTCTGGAATGTAGGCCAAGCAAATTGTATCTTAAAATACTTTGAAAATATGATGATTGATCATTCAGATTCCACCATTTTCTAGAAAATGGCCGATTTTACCGGGAAAATACATGCAAGTGCTCTCCATTAGTCACAAAATGGCAGATTATTTGGCATTTCCACTGCTGCTTTAATAACAAATATACCCCTTATTTCTTGGGGTAATGAAATGAAATTCACAGAGAAGATAGAAAAAGAATTAATTTAACAGCAATAATCAAAATTTATAGCATAAATTGAACAGAGAATTAAATTAAACCAGACAGAAAAATGAGATTGTCTGGGTAAAAAAAAACCTGTCATTATTACAAATTGCATCAACAAAACTGTATTGTTACCACTCTGTGATAATAAATGTGATTAAAATAAATTGAAATCAGTCATTAATTGTTTTATCAAAATATGTCGGTCTAATAGATTGTATTGACAAAAGCAAAAACACCAAATTCACTGGATTAAATACTTTTTATGTGGGTAAGCAAGTTTAATATTTGCATCAAATAATTAATTTTTAATACTTCAATTTCAAACTATTTAAAAAAAACATCTTTTGAAATTTTTCAGACAAATCAATTACACTGAAAAAGCTAAAATACTGTACTTTCTTAATCTGGTTTACTTTTTAGGTTTGGTTGGCCTATGACAAAATCATGTGCTTTATTGAACTTTGATCGACTTTATGTGACGTCATACGACGCCATTTGGAAAATGGAGGGTAATCAAATATGTGTCAGTATGTAATTATTATCGATCTTTTTTCCATGGAACTTTACACATGTGAGCAAGAATAGATGAGGAACATAATTAAAAAGAAAAAAATGTTTACTTTTCAAACATGAAAAAAATAATCAAACATTATCCAATGACTGACCGACTTATTGTCAGAGGAGGATATATATTTTTTACCAGGAACAAGTGCCTGTGATCAAATCGACTGTGTTCGCTATCCACACTTTGATCGTTCCATATTTTGCAGACGACGGAAGTTTACAGTGCATGATTAAAAACAGATTCGGGCACAACTGCACATTTAAAATTCCGGAATAGGTAGACTATTTAATAGATATATTTTTTTATTGTTTATTGCAAAGATATTGGAACGGTTTTTAAAATGATGCGATACTACACGCCAATATTTTAATGGACAAAACGAATACTTTCAAGAGAAATAGTTAACTTTATCGTTAAAGGATAAACGGATTTAATAAAAGTGAACTTAGTCTTAACTTAAGTTTTAGAATTTTGGAAATCCGGAAACCGGATTGTCTCCGGATCGCGAACGTCATTTATACAATCTGCGACGTCACACATTCCCAGCATCCAATTTTCGACAACAGGCACATTGTCAACAAAAAATCCCACCCACCGCCCCTCCAACTCCTTATACCCTTTGCTGCAATAATGGACCAGATTCTGCTGCTGTTTTGTTAATATTTCAGATTTGTCGCTGACATGGACTAGAGCCCAACTCGATGGACATTTAGGGAAAACCAATGGAGAATTTTATTCACAAGGGCGTTCCACGCCGGAGAGATAACTGACACTGTGGAGAGTATTAAGTGTTGTTTTTTTTTTTCCAATTTTTGATTTTCTATTCTTATCGTTATATATAATTGTATATTGAAATACGTTGATTTTCTTTTTGACTCAATCGAACATCAGAAGCTGGACATATTTAAGGAACTTTGTCAAAAGCTTATATAAAGACTTTTACAAGGAAATATAGTTTCAATTTTAAATTGCACTTTACAAATATTTTCATTTAATATCTTATAGTTTATAATTATTGTATATACATTTGTACTGTATTATATGACTTAATAAAATTGTCACAGTTTTGGACACATCGTTGGCGGGATATGGCAAGATGAAGACGGGACACGTCGGTCCCCACATTTTACGTGAGCTCATATTTTGATTATTTTCTCCTGTGGTACCACAGGGATTTGTATTTTCATGTTCGTAAACGGGGGCCTTCTTTGCATACCAGAGGGGTCGGTTCCTGAATCGGTACCGATTCGGAACTTGGTTTGGACTCTTTGAAATAACCAGAGAGTTCGGGATAGTAAATATTTGCGATCGTATGGGGAACGTGTCCTGTAGATCTCTCTAAGTTCCATAGAGGATTGTAGCTTTCGCTGTCACCTGCGAAGCACGGGCTAGCCCAAAATATCGAAATCGGCGGTCTGTCTTCTTCATCTTGCCATCTCGCGCTCACGCAATTTAATACTGTGGCCGTATTTTTCCAATCAACATTAGTATTGTTTAATTTCCAGACAATGAATCTTTGATTAATTGCAGTATTATTAAAAGGGATAGTGCACGTGTCTGCACAAAGCTGATTTATAACTCTTCATTCACAGACGGGATCGATGCTTCGCATCAGTCACTTAAAGTTTCAAAAATTAGGGGGGAAAAATAAGAAAAACTTCGAAAAATTTTGGTCATCTATAATAAATTTAATGACCAAAATGTTTCGAAGTTTTTCTTATTTTTTCCCCTAATTTTTTAAACTTCAAGTGACTGTTCACATCAAGTGCACAAAAGCTATAGCCCATCAAAGGTGATATCTCTGACTCTCTTTTGTGAGTCATATGCATTGGGACAGTGTGTTACTGGACAGTTGAAAAATTCACTTGCTGAAAAGAATAGTATAAAACCCTAAAATCGGTAAAACAGATACAAAATGTGAACTGGAAACCATCTTTTAGCCAACACGATTGTCTATAATGTCGGATTTAATACGAAAATGCGAGTGAACAATAAACAACAATTCACGGGAGATTGGGACTCATTTTGTCATATCTGTCCAACTTACCAGAATGGTGGATGCGTGTGTCCGGCAGTGTGACATTATATCATGTCTTTGCATATTCTAATCTATTACGAACTTGTTTTCTATTTTGATGTTTATGAGAAATACAAATAGTATCCATCATTGGGGTATTACATACCTACATAACTTTTTTATTTTGGAGTTTATGTGAACATGATACAGAGAGTATTATTCTTTGCCTACATGGCAATTGGCAATCATTGTCTTAATATTTGAGAATGTTTTCTTGTAAACCAATAAATTTCTAAAATCGTACATCATACCTGTTATTGGTGTTGCATGAAGACAATGGACCGTGACAAAAACGACGAACAAGAAGGAAAACATCCTCTATCTCGGACTGATGCCTTCTTCTCTCTCAGATTGTGGTCTGTTCAAGTGCCACTAATTGTAGGGACTCGATCACTGTATGGCATGAAGTAATATCAATATGGTAGTTTTAATGAAATAACAAACTTTAACATTATTCACGTGTGTATATCAAGTTTGAACAAAAAAACATATTGCATTTTACATATTTATATTGTCATTCATTTGTGTTATAGTACAACATGCATGTGGTCTTCTTGGATGGAAGTGAATTTATGCAGGTTTTGTTATCTTTTTTTTATATATGTGTTGGCGTTGGAGTTCCAATTATCAAAAGAAGAGAGTTGGGATAAACAAAAAAAAGCGGTTTAACCCCGCCACATTTTTTGTGTCTGTCCCAAGAAACGGACTGAATTTCCAACATCATATGTCGTGGCATGAAGTGAGTTGAGGTGATTGTTCGTTTTGCTGATTGGTGGAATTGTTGACCATCACTTTTTAAAACTTTCTTTCCATAATTTACTATGTTCAATGAGTTGAGATGAGAGTTGATTGTTTATTTTGTTGATATTGTATGTTTAAACTTTCTTTTCATATTATAATGCCTATCACGTTTGATTTTTTGAGAAGATATAATTAAATCAGTTATAAAATTTGAACCGTTGGATTTTGCATACATGTGAATATATAAAATACATGTTAATAAAATGTTAAAATGTGAAAGTCGCTCATTACAGCGTTATGCCAAACACATGAAAAAGACATAAATCAAAAATTGCAATGCTGCACTTTCTGATTGAGCTCGGTGGTCATTGTTTTCAAAATATTTTTCATTGGGAACAATTTGTGCACCATACTCAGCTCTCTCATTTGCTCGTTTGAAGCAAAATGTTTGCAATTGCCTATGATGAACTAAAGGTGTGTTTCTTTCCTACCATTTAATTTCATTTTTCAATATATAGAAGTTGTCGCGTCACTGTGCACGTTTTCTGTGTAGTGTTTTGTAGATCACTTTTTGACCTTTTTGTACTTGTTCTTTTGGTCATTGTAGTGTGTGTCCTTCTTCGATTCACGGCTTTTGATTATCCCGTTGATATCTTCAAACTTTTTCAACAGTGATCACATACAAATGCAGGGGCGGATCCAGGGAGGGGCGCACCCGGCGCGCCCCCTCCCCCCCCCCTAAAATTGGAAAAAATATGATTTTTTGGCGTAAAATTGTGATTTTTCACACGAAATACCCCAAAAATTTTCGCGCCTCCCTCCGCTCGGCGCGATTTTTTTAAGTGCGCCCCCACAAACTAGAAATCCTGGATCCGCCCCTGAAATGTATATCATATATCCAAGATACAATGGATATCAGCTGATCCTCTTCATACGAGGGGCCATCGTGGTCGTGCTCGCATGGTAGTTTGATTTACAACTACCTGTGCAATCAGTGCGCATCACCACTAAATTTGTGAGTACGAATCCCGCTCATGGCGAGATTTACTCGATACAACCATTATGTAATAAAGTTTGTCAGTAACTTGCGGCAGGTCGGTGGTTTTTCCTGGTACTCCGGTTTCCCCCACCAATAAAACTGACCACCGCGATATAACTGAATTATTGTTGAAAGTGGCGTTAAACACCATAACCCTTACTCCTCTTCATACGTAGTCTTTTTTACTTTTTCTTTTTTTTTGACAAAGAAAGACAATATCGTTCTACAATTTATGATTAACAAGATGATTTTGGTTTTCTCATTATGAATTTCAATATTTAAATAACATCATTTCCCGCATATGGATTTCATATATCAACATTGCTACACAATGCAAGAACCTGTTATAATAACAAGGACTTTCTAAACAGGCGACTATCAAACAAATTGCTCAGGAATATCATCTACTAATGCTAAGAAATGTCAGAAGATACCAAAGGGAGATAACCAGAAGCCGTAAGTCAAACAATTACAGACAATAAAATGGCCAAAAGAAAAGGGACAAAAGGACAAACAATGGTCACCAACACACTAAACAGAAAACTAAAGATTGAGAAATATATATCCCACTAAAAACGGGGGTGAATTCAGGTGCTCTGGAAAGGTAAGCAGTTCCTGCTCGACTAGTGGCACCCGTCGTGTTATTGAAGGTGTTTTATAGTCGTTAGTATGAATTGGTTTATTTGTAACTGGATTGTAGACATGTTCTAGATACAACTATTATAATCTTATCTCATTTGACCAAATTTTGACTGTAATGAATAAATGTTAGAGAATAACGAAGGTGCAATAAAGAATGGGCAATCCAGAGAAACTGGCAGCATTGGGTACGAAAAAAACACAAGCCAAAGACAAACAAAACAAAAAACAACAACACAATATCTGTTGGACATCCACTTTGCAAATGAGGATTTCACGACCAGTCTTCTTTTTTTTTATATATAATGATTGCATTGTTTTGTGCCTTTATTGTATTATCAAAGAGAGGAACGTAGTATATTTTGTATCAAGCGTAAAAACCGCCTCATACTAAAATATTTTTAATAAATAAACATGTGTAGTTTTGGAATTATTGTTTTTTTCATATTGCAGATTATATTCAAGATCGGCTGCCAATTGACATTTTGAAAACATTGCGATGTTTCCATTATTTTTTCTGAGTTAACATTTTTATTTTTTCACACAATTCTCAATTAGGTGCGAAGGGTGTATTTTGGATATATTTTGCCTAAGGATAGAAAGACAATGCTAAAACTGGCAAGGGAGGGAAATGTTGAATCATTTGATCACATGATATATATCTACCGCTTCAGTAGGTCGTCATTTCAAATGCATTTTCTATAAACCGTAACATGATTGTTGTTTTCATTTTGGTATATAGCAAATAGTTCATGGCACTGAGGGTCATATGGCAGTATATGGACCGGTCCGTCACCAAAAACATATTATATGGACCGAAGCTTCTGAGGTCCACATAATATTTTTTTTGGTGACGGACCGGTCCATATACTGCCATATCACCCGAAGTGACATGCACTATTTGCTATATTATACTTTTTATCTAAAATAATGCAGGTACCTGGCCGGTCCATATACGAAAATAGTGACCGGCTGCGCTAACAAAGACAAATAGGGAAAATAAAAACGTAAAGTGTAATATATTTGAATATTAACCGAAAGTGTAACATTGATTTTGTCATATTATCATTTTCAAGAATTTGCTTAAATGTAATAATTAATAAAGTCGCAAAAGAGACATTGGTAAATCCAAAATTTGCTATTTTAATTATTAAAGACCATACTTATGTGAAATTGTATGACAAAAACAAAATATGTAGAAAAATTTAACATTGTCATAAAACATAGAAATCGTGAGTGAATGGATTGGTGTTTTATACAACAAAAGAGCTATAGTTCTACGGTTTAATGAGGTGATGATTATATATGTTTTGTACTGGACCAACAGATTGAGGTGGACATTTACAGCGCTAGCTCGCAGACACAAGTCAACAAATAGATGTGTCGCTCTAATCGTACACATTATCATAACTCCGTGATAAACAGTCTTGGTTCTTACCCCTTCGTTTCCATATCGAAAACTTTAATAATGGTTTGGTTTGTTTTTTTTGGTGTTTAACGCCACTTTCAACACTATTTCAGTTATATTGGTGGAGGAAACCAGAGTACCCGAAGAATCTTTAATAATGCAATAAAATTTAGTTGTGTGTAATTTAATAATATGAATATGTTTTATGCACTTTTTTCTCGTCACGTAAAAACAGTAGTAAGCATAAATATAAAAGCGAAAAGGAAACGGATATGTATAATAGATTGCTATCAATAAAAAATACCATAGATATCTAATTTAGTGCGCATGACGCGTTTCTAAAATAGCCGCTTCATCAGGCATGCCAATTGTCAAAAGCTTGGAAAGCCAAATAATTCTAAAATCTTTGGACACAAGAAAAGCCAAAATTGGTTACTTCTGTATAAGGGAGATTGGCCCTAGTCTTAATAAATTACATTCTAAAATCTTTGGACACGAGACATGTCAAAATTGGTTACTTTTGTATAAGGGAGATTGGCCTCAGTCTTAATAAATTACATTCTAAAATCTTTGGACACAAGACAAGCCAAAATTGGTTACTTCTGTATAAAGGAGATTGGCCTTCGTCTTAATAAATTACATTCTAAAATCGTTGGACACAAGACAAGCCAAAATTGTTACTTCTGTATAAAGGAGATTGGCCTTCGTCTTAATAAATTACATTCTAAAATCGTTGGACACAAGACAAGCCAAAATTGTTACTTCTGTATAAAGGAGATTGGCCTTCGTCTTAATAAATTACATTCTAAAATCTTTGGACACAAGACAAGCTAAAATTGGTTACTTCTGTATAAGGGAGATTGGCCTTCGTTTAAAATAAATTACATTCTAATTTGAAATATTAATAACATATCTAATTTCGGTGAGAATGGGTCTGTTACAGAATGTCACATTAGAGTATATATAAAACTTTTAACATAAGATGTACTCACACTTAAATGAAATTTATTTCGAATGAAGAAAGTTTATAAACAATGATAGTCAATTTCATCAGTAAACAATAAAAAAATAATAATAATCAGGATAATTATATAAAATCGATCTTTTATATGCTTCACTTACGACAAACACAGAGTACCAAAGTTCGAAGAGATATTCGAGAAAATTGGGAGAGATATATAAAGATCCGACATTACTAAGCTCTTCTGTTGTTATTAAACAACATTATTAAGAAAAAACTGGTGGAACGCGCTAATCTGGGTCACGGGTCACTGTAATCGGGCGGCTGTATCGAGAAACAGATACGGTGTTGAAAAAACTGTTGATACTCATGAAATATTGATAAATGCAATAAAAATTTATGTTTGTCTTCAAGAAATATGATAGACAAAACCATGTGTGAAGTTTTATGACGAAATATCTCCGATTTCCATGTAAATTTACGAGTTGAAGTTGCGGCTGTATCGAGAAACAGATCCGGTGTTGAAAAAACTGTTGATACTCATAAAATATTGATAAATGCAATAAAATTTTATGTTTGTCTTCAAGAAATATAATAGACAAAACCATATGTGAAGTTTTATGACGAAATATCTCCGATTTCTATGTAAATTTACGTGTTGAAGTGGGGAAACACCCACAGGTAATTTTAGCGATGTATTTTTATCTTGGACAAGAATAATGAGCTTCCTGATTGGATGACCGATTTAAAACACACTGACTCCGCATGGTAAAAAGATGCATGTAAAAGAAATCTATGTTAAAATTATTCATTTGTTTGATTCTGGAATATTGTTGATCATTGATTTAAACAAGAAAAAAGGGAAAGGGGGGGGGGGGGGTTTATTTGTGAATTTTACAGTTAAATAAATGTTATGTTTCGACAATTTAAAGAGAAAAATAAAAATTTGTTGCGACTAAAGCTTAAATCAGCGTTACAAATTGAACAAATATCAGTGGTTTTGTAAATGAGATTTATTTTAAATAGAGAATCTGAATTTATTATTTATTAATTTATTATTAATGATACAATTTTATATTCCTTGGGAGGGGGAGGGGGGCTATGATGAAAATTTGAACTAAAAACACAGAACCGGACTTTAAGCAAAAATAATAATCCAGGATTAGTTTTTTATTAAAAAAAATCCAGGACCCCTGTGTCCATGATTATTTTTTTTTAAGTTAATGATATGAAATATTGACATCCACACTTGCCTTTTGGACAGCACATTTCTGTTTCCACACTTGTTTTAAAACAAAACAAAAATCGCATTCAGTTATTTCGGAAAACAAACGTTTAACAAAACAAAAAAAGAAGAGATTTCAGTTATGAGGCACACAATTTTGCTCAAATAGTTCAGAGCAATGAAATCGGACCATTATAAAAAAAATATATATCCTTGTCTTGACATGACTCATCAATTAATACTAAATTGTTTTGTGAATATTACTCGATTCCAACTTCTTTGCAACTATCACATTGATAACATCTCCTAATATAACTTTATTGTGGTTGGCTCTTTGTAAATTATTAAAAATCCATTTGATGTACTGTGTTGCACTCTCACAGAAGAAATACAGAATTATTGGCCGAGAAGACAACATAAAAAGCCACTAACCTGCTATCCGGTAAAATTTGTATATCTTTATTTAACATTCAACAGAGCAAATGGCAGAGGATACATACATTGTAATGTCAAATAGATGTATTAAACTTGATATGTTTTTATATTCTTGATTGGTCATTATGTATCTTTGGTTTTACGATGTAGACCAAAATATTGATTATGCATAAATTAATAAAAAAAAGTTATTATATAATATAATAATATAATATGTACATAATACATACTTTTACATCAAATTAAAAACAATATTTTGCATTATCTTGGAAAATACAAGCTAAATATTGATTATGCATAAATTAATAAAAAAAAATTATTATATAATATAATAATATAATATGTTCTATATGTACATAATACATACTTTTACATAAAATTAAAAGCAATATTTTGCATTATCTTGGAAAATACAAGCTTACCTACGGTTTACAACTAAGCCGTCGTATATTTTTGTCACCACTGAATATTTGTTTTAAACATTTGGCAAAATTTTTATTTTTTTTTAATCAAAAAAATTACTGTAAAGACGGTAATTAACATTTGGCAAACGTTTGTGTTTTTCTGAATACTGAATGCATGTACTTTTATTTAGAGAGAGATTTAAATAAGATATTATGCAAGTAAAAAACTCAAACCACAATATGTTTATTATCTTGTGTAAAACAATAATGATGTATCAGGCACGATTTCGTTTCAACAATATATTTACTACAATACAAATGGTTTTCCACCAATTATACAATGAAAAGGAAATTATTTACGTTTGACATATACATTGTACATGTATATTTCACAACAAATATATATTGTCTACCTATACTAATGACAGTACCTGAATAAATAGCGTTCTTTTTTCTTTCTTTTTTTTTTTGTAAGAAGAGTTTGAAGATAACAAAGGGGTAATCAGAACCCGTAAATCGAAAGAACGGACAACACAATGACCAAGAGAAAAGTACAAAATGACAAACAACGATCTACAAATCATACACATAGAACTAAAGATCGAGTTAGTTTTATGCATATTTTAATTTGCAAAATAAGATTTTAAAAACAACGAAAGTGTTTTAAAATGCTAAAATGAAGAAAACTTCGATGCATTTTTGTATACTATCATGTGATAGGAGTCATCGCTAATAATAAACTGAAATAAGTCATTATGGGTAATATTTCACATTTTCTAAGACGATCCGAATACCAGAGTTGAGCTACACAATCAATAAAATTGCAACACCAAATCCATATTTTTGACGAGAACAAACTGCGTTTGATGAGATGATGATGATGTCCGTTTTATACTAGACCAACACGCATAGTTTTATACTAGACCAACACGCATAGTTTTATACTAGACCAACACGCATAGTTTTATACTAGACCAACACGCATAGTTTTATACTAGACCAACACGCATAGTTTTATACTAGACCAACACGCATAGTTTTATACTAGACCAACACGCATAGTTTTATACTAGACCAACACGCATAGTTTTATACTAGACCAACACGCATAGTTTTTTTGTGTTTTATTTTAAAGTACTAGCTCACTGAAGCAACAGTGTGCGGGTAGACATGTCGCTGCAATGGGCATATTATTCTGATTCCGAACCAAACAGATTTTGTTCTTACTCCTTAATGTTCCATCTTAGTGGAGAAACAACATATACCAATTTCAGAGTTTTTGGTTTGACTCGACTGGGACTCGAACCCATGATCTACCGCATTCAAGGCAAGCACACCAACCATTACACCACCGGTGCGGTAAACTGATAATAATTAGTTAGATACATTTTTTTTTTTAATTAATTGGTCTTTTGAGTTGAAATGAATCACTGGGCCATTACAATATACATCAATTGACGTATGTAAAGGTGTTATCGTGTAAAATATACCCCAAAGGTTTTCTCGTGTAAAATATACCCCAAAGGGTTTCTCGTGTAAAACATACCCCAAAGGTTTTCTCGTGTAAAATATACCCCAAAGGTTTTCTCGTGTAAAATATACCCCAAAGGTTTTCTCGTGTAAAATATACCCCAAAGGTGTTCTCGTGTAAAATATACCCCAAAGGTGTTCTCGTGTAAAATATACCCCAAAGGTTTTCTCGTGTAAAATATACCCCAAAGGTGTTCTCGTGTAAAATATACCCCAAAGGTTTTCTCGTGTAAAATATACCCCAAAGGTATTCTCGTGTAAAATATACCCCAAAGGTGTTCTCGTGTAAAATATACCCAAAGGTGTTCTCGTGTAAAATATACCCCAAAGGTTTTCTCGTGTAAAATATACCCCAAAGGTGTTCTCGTGTAAAATATACCCCAAAGGTTTTCTCGTGTAAAATATACCCCAAAGGTGTTCTCGTGTAAAATATACCCCAAAGGTTTTCTCGTGTAAAATATACCCCAAAGGTGTTCTCGTGTAAAATATACCCCAAAGGTTTTCTCGTGTAAAATATACCCCAAAGGTTTTCTCGTGTAAAATATACCCCAAAGGTTTTCTCGTATAAAATATACCCCAAAAGTATTCTCGTGTAAAATATACCCCAAAGGTGTTCTCGTGTAAAATATACCCCAAAGGTTTTCTCGTGTAAAATATACCCCAAAGGTTTTCTCGTGTAAAATTTACCCCAAAGGTTTTCTCGTGTAAAATATACCCCAAAGGTATTCTCGTGTAAAATATACCCCAAAGGTGTTCTCGTGTAAAATATACCCCAAAGGTTTTCTCGTGTAAAATATACCCCAAAGGTTTTCTCGTGTAAAATATACCCCAAAGGTGTTCTCGTGTAAAATATACCCCAAAGGTTTTCTCGTGTAAAATATACCTCAAAGGTTTTCTCGTGTAAAATATACCCCAAAGGTGTTCTCGTGTAAAAAATATACCCCAAAGGTTTTCTATGTTAATCCTTCTCCAATACTGCTATGTGGACGAACAGGTTTTGCCATTTGTAAATGTAAAATAAATCGTATAGTATTTCGGGTTCAACATTTACAGCAGGCTCAATATAAGTAAAATACGCGAGAGATGTTAGAATGGTACCTCAGAGAAAGTGAGAAAGTTTGGATGCATATGACTTTTCACTAAGATAATAGTGTGTGTGTGTGTTTCATATAATCTGTTCATCCGAATATAGGTGAGGATTGACATTTAACTCGCATGTAGAAAGCATTTCCATGACAGCGTCATTTCACTAAGTGGGGAGATTTGAACCCATAAATTAGTTTAATCCCGCCACTTTTTTAGAGTTACAAATGTAGGGGTTATGATATTTAACGCCACGTTCAACAATATTTCAGTTATATTGCATCGGATCGTAACCCTTGGCTACCGAAGATGGTTATATTGTGGGTGTCAGTTTTATTGGTGGAAGAAACCGGAGTACCCTGAGAAAACCACCGACCTGTCGTAAGTCATTGACAAACTTTATCACATAATGTTATATCGAGTACACCTCGCCTGGGTGGGATTCGAACTCACAACGTTAGTGGTGATAGGCACTGATTGCATAGGTAATTGCAAATCCAACTATCATACGATCATGGCCACGACGGCCCCTGCCATCTTGTTGTGATTGCCAAGTGATTGTAGGTGTCAAACCAATAATTCACCAATCGAAAGTAGTCCTTTTTAAAGAAAATAGTTCCTTTCGCTTTGTTGTATTGTAAAATATACTGAATGGAATGGAATAATTAAAATTGATAATTGAAGTTAAATATATATGGATTATCTTGAGCCCAAATTCGATGGATTTAGTTGTATTTTAATACCTCTACGGAGGATTTGATGCATAACCTATAAATATTTAATTTCCCGGAGATGATGGAGCTATTTTTAGAGTAGGTGTTTTCCATCGCCTGGCATTTCACTGCAAGACTTTAAACATCCCCTGATATTTTCACATAACGTAGAGGAATCATGTACGTTTCAGAAAATGTATGGTTATGAAAAGGTTAAACATAAGATAAAATAGCCAGGCAGGCTCGAAAAAACACAAATTTAGTAGAAAATGTTAAAGAAATTAATTATAGGTTTCATACCTGTACCAAGCCAGGAAATTGAGCGGTCATGCAGTTATGTGATAAGGCATCAATTTTTCTACAGATTTTTCTTTTTACATTTTGGAACTGTTCCCACAATGGTTCATTCCACCTAATCCCACTTTTTAAAAATTCATTAAAGAAATCTAAAATTTCAAGTGGGAATAGCTGGAATTATTGTATAAACAATGTGCAACATGTAATAGAGAATTAAAATAGTATTCTCTAAGCAATCTAGACTTGTGTGTGTCTAGATTGCTTAGAGAATAGAGAATTAAAATATAGTTGTCTAGATTGCTTAGAGAATAGAGAATTAAAATATAGTTGTCTAGATTGCTTAGAGAATAGAAAATTAAAATATACTATATTTTAATTCTCTATTCTCTAAGCAATCTAGACACACACAAGTTTACCTTAAATTAAGTTAATTAGTTATTGTTTATACACCCTAATCCAAATTCATAATTTTTATTTTAATCCAACAATACATTCATATTTCAGCATCCAGATAAATTATTGTTTAATTTATAAATTACATGAAATAATAAAAAAAAAAAAGATTTGATTCCAAACACAATTTCACATACTAGTATTTCATTCAAAACTTAATTTTAACATTAAGTACTACATAAATAATACATGAATATTCATTTCGCAAAATGTTCTTAGTCAAAATGCAGAAGATACGAAGCTGTGTAGGCAAATTGGACTGGTGAGATTTCTTGGCTGTGTAGGTAAATTGGACTGGTGAGATTTCTTGGCTGTGTAGGTAAATTGGACTGGTCAGATTTCTTGGCTGTGTAGGTAAATTGGACTGGTGAGATTTCTTGGCTGTGTAGTCTCTGTTTAAGTTCTTTAAGTCTTTCATTTCAAATCTTTATTGATAAATCAATAGGATTGGATAACAGGCTATGCCTATACAAATCCTCTCCAACAACAAGATGGAACAATTTGAACACAATTTACATAAGACATAGAGCAATCTACCCATCATGTATACATGCAATTCATCTTAATTACCAAGCATAAACACATGTATATTAATAGCAGAATCATACAAACAAAACAAAAAAGATTTTTCCCTTTCTTTTCTTTTTTTGTGTTAATAGGTATGATATAATATGTATATTAATAGCAGGATCATACAAAAAAAGGTTGTTTTTTTCCCCTTTTTCCCCCCTTTTTAATAGGTATGATATAATTTTGAATAGCCAAATTATGGCTTTATATTTAAGCTATTATTATTTATAATATTAATGATGATGAATTGGCATAGCATGATGGATAGACTGAACTTACATTTAATCACACAATATATACAACAATTATTTAAGTCTGTGGTCAATATCTCTGTATTTTCTCTTCGGACCCGCATTCCTCCTGCTATTTTAGTTGGCAAATTGACGTGGGCCTATATAGTTGCTGGACAGTTGCTGGTGGAACATTTCCAGTATACTCTATCTCCCCGTCTGTTCTTAACTTGAAAATTAAAGCCTTTGTGAACAAGGTTCTGACTAACTAGTCTGTTTGTTGTAAACATTACTTGTAGCTGAGCGTTAGCCATAACTAAGAATGATTGCTAATATTCTTTTTTAATATCTGGGGTTTGGTTGCGGCTATCCAAAGGGATATTGCGCCAGATTGCCTTATTGTTAGAGAGAAAAAACTAATAATTTTGAACTCTTATTTCATGAAACTTTGAACTTTGAAAACTGTCCGTGTATAAGCTTCTATGCAAAAAAAAATGAATAAACTGTATGAGCTTATATTTATTACTTGTTATATGTATTATTCATTTTTTTTTAATGAAATTCTTATTCTTTTTTCAAAGGTACAAATATTTGATAAAAAATGTTTTACTATTTATTTCATACTTTATTTCAATCGATATTTTATTAATAACACTTACTTCACTCAACTATAATTTTGGCTTTTTCTGCAATATTTTACATAAAATACAGGTAAATTACAGGTAATAATTAATTGTAAGTGGGAATAGCTGGAATAGGTATTTTTAAAAAGTGGGATTAGGTAGAAGACACCCCCACGTTGTGGTATTTTTTACTTTTCATTGTATTAGTACAATCATACGTAAAATATTTATTTCCCTTGTATTTCATTTAAACAAAAATTCTCTCCTCAAGTTAATTTTAAAACCACCACAACAATTGTGAGTACCCTGACGAATCTTAATTTTCGTTTCTACTAATTATCTTAATTACACACCTTTTGTCGTGTCAACTTGACATTAAGATCAAAGACTAGTAATAACAATGATACGATCAACCCATTATACATGTATGTAATAATTGGAGTTTTACATTGTATCTATATATATATATATAGATAGCCAAAGATTCTATTTAAATTTCGTTTCATTGTTTCATTTTCAATAACTTAGCTTAAATAAGAAAAAAAATTGCTTTGCAAATTAAAATTTGTTTTCAGAACAATAAGGAAACTAGCCCCAAAATGGAAAAATACTGTAGGAGAAAACCAGGACAGATATAATGAGAAACATGTTGTTTCAGTCACGTTCCATGCGATTCTAGATTAGATTCTAGACCACAAGAGCTCAGAAACCATAGCTCTTGCTTAGGACCTACGGGTACATATGTGGAAATTTTAGCCTACATATCACGACGCGTTTCTGGAATAACCTTCATCAGATACGCTCAAAATCGATAGATTGGAAAGCTAAATAATTTAAAGTTTTGGGAGCATATCTATGCTAATGTGTGGAATCCAGAACATTGAACCCATATCCTTGGATGATCATTGGTACCAGACTAAATCAGAATTTCATAACGGAGATGCTCATTTTAAATACATTGTAGAACTGTGGTTTTAGTAAACTAAGACATGCCCCCAACCCTTTTCACGTGCCCAAAAAAACCTTATTAATGATAATAAATTAATCGATTAGGCATTAATGTGCCACAAATCTCCCTGCAATTGCAACAAATAATAGGTCTGAGAGTCTTTCAGGAAATTTACCAAAAATGAAATTCAAATATTTTGAAATCCAGTTGTTCTAAGACACAGTAATTGTTCTTCTAGTGTTATAGATGTATGGTTGCTCAGTATTACTCAAAAAAATAATAATTCTGAAAGCCTTCCATGATATTAACAAAAGTTGATTTTGAAATCCAATTGTTCCATGTTATCCCTATACATGCTATAGTTCTTCTGGTTACTGGAATGTATTGTTGCTAGGAACTTTTTTCAAAATATTATAGTGGCCATGATCGCATGGTGGTTGGATTTACAACTACCCATGCAATCAGTGCCTATCACCACTAAAGTTGTGAGTTCGAGCCCCACTCATGGCGAGGTGTACTCGATATAGCATTACATGATAAAGTTTGTCAGTGACTTGGAACCAGCCGGTGGTTTTCTCCGGGTACTCTGGTTTCCTCCACTAATAAAAAACTGACCGCCACGATATAACTGAAAAACTGTTGGAAGTTATGTTAAACACCATAACCCTAACCCTAACATCTAACAAAATCTGTTTTTAGATCATATGAGGAGACCTTTCATTCATCTTGGACTGTCCAAAATAGCTATTAAAATATATATTTCAAAAGTAGACTCATCACTAATTTGTTAGTTGAAGATATGAATCCTGACATGACCCCAAAATGTGATATTGTTATATGTTACTTTATCACCAAAAATAACTAGAAAAGAAGTATGCCCCCGCACTTGATAATTATGGACAAAGCTGTTTTGTTAGGAGTGATTTTTAAAAAATGAAGTGTGTCTGTAAGACACAAATGATGCTCCCGCCTGACCATCAAAATCCTGTGGACATGCACACCTCCATTATGTGTATAAACATCCTACAAAATATTAAAGCTGTAGCTCTAAAACTGTAGGAGTTAGCCGTACAAACCATGTTCCTTTTATGTAGCTAGTACGAAAAAAATGACTAAGTCGAACTAACTGTCATTTTGAGAATATTTGAAGAAAATAAAAATCCTGTGGACATGCACACCTCCATTATGTGTATAAACAATTTTTACATCCTACAAAATATTAAAGCTGTAGCTCCAAAACTGTAGGAGATAGCCGGACAAACCATGTATCTATATCCGGACGGACAGGGGGTAAATTAATATGCCCCCCTCCCCCCCGACTCTTCGTCGCGGGGGCATACACATAATATATATATATATATAAGAAGCAGGAATTGCTTACCATTTGCGAGCACCTGGATTCACCCCTCTCTAAAAGTTTTCTGGTGGGGTCTGTTTTGCTCATCTTTTTAGTTTTCTATGTTGTGTTTTTTTTGTTGTTGCTTTGTTTTGTTTGTCTTCATCCTGTGTCCTGTGCACAGATTATTAATTAGATTGTTTCATTAACTACTGTGAAAGAACTATATGCAGTTGGTAGAAATTATAAAATGGTGGATATTCACCTCTTTTCTTTTCTCATAGAATTTGTTTTTCTGAATAATCCACAAATTCAAGAAACAGTAATACCCTATAAATAGTGGATTTATAACTACCTATGCAATCAGTGCCTATTACCACTAATGTTGTGGGTTCATAACCTGCTCAGGCAAGGTCTACTCAATACAACATTATGTGATAAAGTTTGTCAGTGACTTGCGGCAGGTCAGTGGTTTTCTCTGGGGCACTCCGGTTTCCTCCACTAATAAAACTGAGTGCCACAATATAACTGAAATATTGTTGGAAGTGGCATTAAACACCACAACCCTAACCCTATAAATATTACTATCACAATATATGTAATATTCAACAATGTGTGAAAATATATCAACAATAAAAAGATATGCTTTGGGGTTTTTTTTGGCAAGAAACAATCCAATAACAAAAACTTTAGATAAATTACACAAAGTTAGTGTGTGTTAAAACTTTTAATATCTCTCTAAAAATATATAATGCATTGACAAAGTGTTTAATATCTCGCTAAAATATATAATGCATTGACAAAGTGTTCCCCATTTCCCTACACTTTAAATGTGAAAATATATCAGTAAAAACAGTGTAAAGATTATGCAATATTAATTTGTGAATAAACAAAAAAAAAAAATTTTTTTACAGATAGGCATTAACAATGGGGAAATGTCCATCCAAGTCACAGAAAAAACCATTTAATAGTATTTGATATAAACACAAAACAATAGTGTCCATAGGACACAGATTCTCATTCTTTCAGTTAAAACTAGAAAAGAAGTATGCCCCTGCACTTGATAATTATGGACAAAGTTGTTTTGTTAGGGGTGATTAAAAAAAAATGAAGTGTGTCTGTAAGACACAAATGATGCCCCCGCCTGACCATCAAAATTCTGTGGACATGCATACCTCCATTATGTGTATAAACATCCTACAAAATATTAAAGCTGTAGCCCCAAAACTGTAGGAGGAGATAGCCGGACAAACCATGTATCTATATCCGGACAGACGAAAGGACGGACAGGGGTAAATTAATATGCCCCCCACCCCCGACTCTTCATCGCGGGGGCATAAAAAGGAATCAGGGGCATAACTCTGGGACAAAAAAAAAGGAGATACACATGGGTAAAACTTCATGCCCCCGTCTTGTAATGTGGGCATGAAAATACCAGCAATTCCAAAATTCAAAATATAAAAAAATCATTCAGCCAGCACACTTTAAATTGTCGGAGGGGGAGGGGGAGTGGTAAATAACAATGCATCAATATCAATATCAATAAACAATAAAATCAATAAGATTTACATATGTAAAACGAAAAAAAAATATATAAATAATACAGGCCTTCAAATGGTTTTTGGTCCAAAAATAGGGCTTTTTATAGGGCCGAATTTCTTGAAAAATAGGGTATATATAGGGCAAATTTAATAATTTATATGGAAATTATAGGGATATTTCTCTCTACTTCACCCCTTTTCTACTTAAAATACAATATGAAATACATACCTATTTGTGTGATAATTATAAAGACACTTATATAATTACCAATAACATCATACAATGTATACACACTTTAATCAAGTCTTGAAGATGACTGCACTACAGCATACCATGAGGAAAACCAAGACAGCTTTGATATATCTTCATCAACCAAGATTGGGGAACCTTGGTTAACTCTAAATGTCTGCCATAGATCTTTAAAACGGCTTTGACATCCTGTTGCTGCAGTCAATCACCAAGACTTGATTGTTGTGTACATGAAATGATAACTAGAAAAGAAGTATGCCCCTGCACTTGATAATTATGGACAAAGTTGTTTTGTTAGGAGTGATTTTTTAAAACAGAAGTGTGTCTGTAAGACACAAATGATGCCCCTGCCTCACCATAAGAAATTACACATGTATAAACTAGAACTGTGAGTGACCTCACTGAGTGATACCCCCTGCTTGCAATACTATGATGCTCAAACTTTGGAATACAGGTATATTAGCAAGTTACTTATGAAAAATGAACGGATATGGAGTTATGTCAAGGAGACATCATCCCAGTATTCCTTCATGCACATCTGCAGGTTGTGTACTACAACTGTGTAAAGTTTCATAAAAATTCAATAAGCAGTTTAGTAGGAGTTGCGCTTACAAGGTACATGCCCACCCCCCTTTTCGTGAAAGTATAAGTTGAATTATCTCCCCTTTTAAATTTTGGACAGCAACCATATTCCTCCATGCACATCTGCAGGTAGTGTACTACAACTGTGTAAAGTTTCACAAAACTCCAATAAGCCATTTAGGAGGAGTTGCACTTACAAGGTACACGACCCCCCTTTTCGTGAAAGTATAAGTTGAATTATCTCCCCTTCTAAATTTTAGACAGCAACGGTATTCCTTCATGCACATCTGCAGGTTGTGTACTACAACTGTGTAAAGTTTCATAAAAATTCAATAAGCAGTTTAGTAGGAGTTGTGCTTACAAGGTACATGTCCCCCCCCCCTTTTCATGAAAATATATGTTGAATTATCTCCCCTTTTAAATTTTGGACAGCAACTATATTCCTTCATGCACACCTGCAGGTAGTGTACTACAAATGTGTAAAGTTTCATAAAAATCCAATAAGCCGTTTAGGAGGAGTTGCGCTTACAAGGTACATGGACGGACAGACGGACGGACAGGGTGATTCCTATATACCCCCCCAAACTTTGTTTGCGGGGGGTATAACAAGTCAAAAGTTCTTTAACACTGTATGATGTTCTATCATACTCAACTTGTATACAGATAGTACCTTTAATTTTTCATTCCTGATATGTAAATATAAAGGTATTACATGTGGTGAAAAAGTCCAACTACCTGTCATTATCAAATATTTGATGAAAATCAAAATCCTGTGGACATGCACACCTCCATTATGTGCATAAACATCCTATAAAATATTAAAGCTGTAGTTCCAAAACTGTAGGAGGAGATAGCCGGACAAACCATGTATCTACATCCGGACGGACGGATGGACGGAAGAATGGGCGGACAGGGGCAAATTAATATGCCACCCGACTCTTCGCTGCAGGGGCATAAAAAGAAGACAGTTTCTTAGAAATATTCAAGTACTGGATTTTATCATATCTACAGGTACATGTATTTACAATACTCTTGAAAATTTTCAAAGGAGGGACTGCAAAAAAATACAACATTATAATTTTCGACCAATTAATTCTAATTTATAGGGCTAATATAGGGAAAAGGGCCATTTTATGCCAAAATATAGGGATTATAGGGCATATTCAAAAAGATAGGGATTTGATAGGAAATATAGGGCCACTTGAAGGCCTGATAATATGCAACAATTATCTAAAAACTTCCAAAAAAAAAATCACAACAAAATGTCACAGCAACACAATTTTTCATTTAAGCAACACAATCAAAATAACAAAAATAGAAAAACAAAACAATTGCAAATTGACCTTTGACCTTACTTTGGAAAGTCTCTTTAAGGGTCAAATATTGAAAAACAGTTAAATGTGTGCAACTGTACGACATAATAGTGTCCTATGTTAAAGTGTCCCCCCGGACAATATTTTATAGAGAATGCGATATGAAATAGTTTCTGTTGCTATGAAATTGTGTCCTAGGTTAGAGTTAGGGTTAGGGTCAGGATTAGGATTAGGATTAGGGTTAGGGTTAGGATTAGGGTTAGGGCTATGGTTAGGGTTAGGGTAAGACATAATAGTGTCCTATGTTAAAGTGTCCCCCCGGACAATATTTCATAGAGAATGCGATATGAAATAGTGTCTGCTGGACACTATAACATATGCAAGTGTTCGGTGGACACTTTGAACTAGAGGACACAATTAAATGCTACACTAGTGGAGCAGGAACTGCCTACCCTTTTGAAGCACCTGAGTTCACCCCTGGTTTCTTAGCAGGGTTCGTGTTGCTCGATCTTTAGTTTTCTGTGCAGTGTTTTGTAGATCGCTATTTGTCGCTTGTCTTTTTTCTTTTGGCCATTGTGTTGTCTATCTGTTCCTCTTCGATATACAGATTCTGATTACCCTTTGGTATCTTCAAAACTCTTCTTGTTTGAAAACAATTTGAAATTCTTTTGGAAGAGATGTAAATCAAATGAATAATTATAAATGAAAATTTTGAGGATGAACCCATAACTACAATTAAATTGAAAGCTTAGCTCTAAAGTAAACAAGAGGCCCAAGGACCGCAACACTTAACTTGGTGATATGGACAATTTACAATAACCAGTCGGTTACCCAATGTAACAATTAAGATTTCATTCAAATTTCAAAGAATTTATGATGGTTGGTTTTTCTGACTTAAAAAAATTGTTTTTGTTTGGGTCACCATCATTTCTACTAAAACTATATCAAAGTTAAAAGATCAGATTAAAAAAAAACCAGTTCATCTTAAAGTAAATATGGTAAGCTGGTTTGAAAACGGAAAAATATCCCCAATTTTTTTCAAATAAAAGCAACAGGATCAGGATGACATGAATGTTTTTTAACTTAGAAACAGGAGGATCAGGTACAGGTTTAACCCTGTCACATTTTTGTGCCTGTCACATGCCAGGACCTGGATTTCCGTCATCATATGTAGTGGTCTTTTTTTGTGTTCAGTGAGTTATGGCGAGACATGATTGTTTGTTTTGTTGATATTGGTGGAATTGCTGACCATCACTTTTCAAAAGTAACTATGGGGGGGGGGGACACAGTCACTGATTGTAACTTGTGTATTAAAACAACCACAATATACATTTCTATTTATAAGTTCATATTATTTTAGGTATGAATATGCACTACTTTCCTCCTTCTGATTGAGGAATCTGGACAGCAATTTTAACAGATCATTGCATTTTACCATTAAAAATTTAGAATTAATTTTGCAATAAATAAATTCTTTTGTAAATTCAAAACATTCAGTGAATGTTAAATTGATAAACAAAAATTTATAAAAATATATATATATATATATATAAAAATTGTTTTTGCAATCAATAAATTACAGTGAAAATTAAAAACATCCAGTGGCAGTGCTATATACATATAATGTTCTTCTACCATCTTTATTCTCATAAACCATCGTAATACATTGGTATAGAGATACAATATATACAGAAAATAAATAAAAACAATAAATACAATAATAACAATAGTAATTACCCAGGAGGTAGTAAACTAGAATTAATGTTTCTGATCAACTGACAGAGTTTCCTTAATTTTGATTGTGTTTAACTACTTATTATTTCTTTAAATTTCAAAACATTAATTCTAGTTACGTACCGTTTTTCAATGCATGATTCTCTTTTGTCATGGAAATAACTGCATCGTATTATATAATGAAATTCGTCCCCAATTTGATTTTCTTGACAGAGTTGACATTTTCTATTTTCCCTTGCGATATTATTCCATCTTCCAGTTTCTATGGGTAATTTTGTATTGGTGGTTCTAAATTTGCAAAAAGTGAAAATGTCTTTATTTTCTAAAATATTAAAATAGTTTTCAAATTCGAATATTTGTTTATAAAGTCTGTAGTTCAATGCCTTTGGGGAATTTTCTAAATTGCTATTCCATTCTTGTAAAAAATGATCTCGGAGACGTAATTTTACATAAGCGATCACCCACTCAGTATTAAAGTTTATATTCTGAAATGTCCATACATTTGATAAGCCACAATTATCCAATATATCTTTTACAAATTTTACCCAAAGGAGCAGATATATTTCCATTACAAAAGAAACTATGCAAAAGTTTATAAGATATGGCTGACAACTTGGAAGCTTTTCCAGTAAGTAATTTGCACCAATGTTCAAGCTAAAAGTTTTCCTAAAAATCATACAGCTATTGGTAATTGACAAGCAAAATATTCAATAAATAAACACACTTAAGACTTTAATTTCACACTCCAATCTTTCAATGAAAATTTACATTTTATTTTGGTCCATTTATAATAAAAATGTACATGAAAAAATCATGCTAAACTGATAAAAACTGATAAAAAAAAGCATTTAGAATAAACAATTTTTTTGGAAAATTGAAACCACAAAGTTAAAATTAAATATAGAGTACAATGTACTACAGTTGAGAAAGAACACTATAATTTAGTCTAAGATACAATGATACAGTATAAAAAATGAATAACAATATACAACTAGGAAGAACTGTTTTAGATACCTAAAACTTATGGCCCGGACAAGAAAATACTATTTAAAAAACAATTATTTGACCTTGAGGTCAAAGGTCAAGGTCTCACAAAGGTCATTATGGTACACAACACACCGCCTTATGGTCATGCACCCACATACCAAATATAATTGACCTATCTGGAAAGACATAAAAGTTATGGTCCGGACAAGCTTCGCTGAGAAGAAGCAGAAGAAGTGGAAGAAAAAATCAGACTAAAACAATATGTCTCCCTTCGTTCGAAGGGGAGACATAATTATTGCCTTCATATGAGGTAAACATCTAAAGTGATCAACAAGAGGGTGGTTGTTTTCCAGGGGGCTTTAGCAAGAAGGAAAACAACCACACGAGTGTCGACAACTTGATGTTCACCTCATATAAAGGCAATAACTGTTTTATAATACCAAAACTACTAAAAGATGATTAAAACTTGGCTGTTTTGTTTTATAGTAGACAACAAAATAATTTCTGGAATAGAAAACACAATTATGGAAACGGACTGAAAAACCCCCACAGATTTTCAATACACTTTCGGTTGTCAGGGGTTAGAGACCAGACGACAACCTATTGCCTCCCTCAACATTATAGATGCTTAGGTTGTCCATCCAGTTGTTTCCCTCATCAGTAAATCTTACGTAATAATCCAAATGATATATAATAAAAAAACATGTAAGGTAAAACAATAATATTTATTATTAAAATAAGGTGTACTATAGGAGAGAATAATTATAGTGGTAACTTTCAATCACATATCATTATACATTGTAAACGATGGGACACATCATCGTGGCAAACAACCTTGAAAAGTACAATCACATATCACATTTTGATGCCTTTTCCAAATTCGCTTCCAAAGGTTTTCTGTATCAAGCTACACATGCCCTTATCTATATCTACAAAATGAATTTCCTTGATGGTGGTATCTCTATGAAATTTGTGGCTGAATTCCGTTACTGCTTTTTGATATTGCTGGGTACATATATCCTTTGGCACACCAAATATACCTATAAAACAAAATGAGACAAAAATTATTGTATTAATAGCTAGCTTTTGCATAATGTCTGGTAATAAAGCTTAGCAAAAAATAGGGGCACTTGAAAGCTTGAATTGTCTCACAGAAATTTCTAGTACTGTCTAGAAATAGTTTTTGTTTCATTCGCAAGGAGCTTATTAAAATGTGAAAAACTAATGAAGACAGACATAAGGTTATAGTGTTTAATGCCACCTTCAACAATATTTCAGCTTCATCATGGCGGTCAGTTTTATTGGTGGAGGAAACCAGAGAAAACCACGACCTGTCGCAAGTCACTGACAAACTTTCTCACAAAATGTTGTATCAAGTACACCTCGCCATGAAAGTGATTCGAACTCACAACTTTAGTGGCGATAGGCTGTTTAATTTTGTCCAGTGGTTTTCCAGGAGATTATTAAAATGTGAAAATATATCAAAGACGGATGCCAAGTAATGTCATGAATGTGGATCGACTAACGCTAAACAATGGAAATGGCTGTGTGAGATAAATATAGGTACATGATAATTAAAACTAATTATTTGCTACTGATGATTGAAATGATGTATTCATAATAAATGAACAATCCTAAAAAAAATGTATTAACATCATAAATATGGAGGTCACTTCTTTTATGCCCTTTTATTCTCTTACTTAAGTCAGAGATCTGTTAAATTATGCCTAATAAAATTCATTACTATAAAGTAACAGCTCAAACTGCAGCCTATTCCAATATGTAAATTACCAAACTTTAAGAGGGGAGAGGGGACCCAGAGAGCTATAACGTAGCGACGTTCTTTGAAACCCCTTGATTGATTGATTGATTGGTGTTTAACGTCCAGCGAGCAATTTTTCAGCTATATTCAGGACGAGAACATTTAAAAATTTAAATGCCATGGGACTCGAAACAAGGAAAGGTGATGGGTAGGGAAGGATAATTTAGCCAGTGCAACAGGTCTCTTATGGACCACTCATCATGAGCATAATGCTCATCATGAGCTGTTACACTGGGTTCTTTAATGTGCGGAGAGGGTGGCAATCTCTCAACACGGGACCTCGGTTTTATTTACGTCTCATCCAAAGGATGGGTTGGTTGTGAATTTATTCATCCCGCACAACCGACGGACGCCCCTTCAAGCCAAACAAGCTCTCGGTCCCATTTCTATACCCTGGGGTTCCCGCGGGGTTGAAACCCCTTGAAGGTGTCTGGAAACCTTAATGCTTGAGGTAGGTATCTGGGCATAGGCTCTAGCCTTAGTGTTAGACTTGTGATAAGAAGTCTGACTTTTATAGTATTACAGAAAAAACCTGTCTAAACTGAACCCCTTTGGGAATGAAAAATTTGTTCAGCTTAGACAGGTGTTTGGTTTACTCAGATTCAAATTACATACCCCGGTAGACATTGAGTAGATGGGACTGTTAAGTCTGTCTGATTTAGGCAGGTTTTTCGGTTTACTCAGGGTTCAGTTCAGACAGGTTTCACTGTATATGGTCCAAATAACTCACTCGATAGTGTTGTGGTTGGTATTCTCACCTCAAGTGCTGTAGATCGTGGTTTCGATCCCACAGTAGAGCCAAGACTATAAAATTAGTATTTACTGGTTCACCACTAAGCATGTAGTATGAAGAACTAAGAACAGATTGGTTGGAATCAGAGTCGAGACAATGTGTGTCACAGGGAAGTGACATGTCTATCTGTGGACTTGCTTTAGTTAGCCAACTTGGCATGTTGGTCTTGTTAACAACATACATCATCATGTCATCAATAATAGCATGTCCTTCCCAAGATATAGCTGTAAAAAATCACTCACTCACTATTTCCGTCCTGGTCGTGATCGTATGGTAGTTGGATTTACAACTATCTGTGCAATCAGTGCTTATCACCACTAACGTTGTAAGTTCGAAGCCGGCTCAGACGAGGTGTACTCGATACAACATTATGTGATAAAGTTTGTCAGTGACTTATGACAGGTCGGTGGTTTTATCTGGGTCTCCGTTTTTCTCCACCAATAAAACTGACTAGCACAATATAACTGAAATATTGTTGAAAGTGGTGTTAAACATCATAACCCTACCCCTCTTCCCCTAATTCCAAATGCCGAATTAGAGTATTGTATACTGTAGCTATACGAAAGATGTACTACAAATATTTACCTGAGCTAATTGATGGAATAGCAATAGATTTATAATGATATCTAGCTGCCTCTTTTAATGCTGATAAGATTGTCATCTTCAAATCGTCTAGGCATTTATGCTTCTGGTCATGTTGATAAGAATGCCACATGGGACCAACAGCATGTATTATACTGTGATAAGGTAGCTTCCCTGCTTTAGTCGAACAACAGGTCCCAACATCTAGTGGGCCATGGTCTCTGATGTAGTCATCACATTCTTTATCAAAGTCATAGCCAGCTGCTCTGCTGATGTGATAAGCAATGCCCCCGCCATGTTGTAAGTCTTTATTAGCTGCATTTACCAGTACATCTACTTTTAAATGTCCGATTCCTGCACAATACACATATATTTTAATACCCTCTTTAGTTGTGAAACATACACCATCTTTGACGGAAGGGTCAGATACACTACTCTGACTTAAAGAAGGTCCTGCTGCACCGTAATCGTCTGGAGATGCAATTTTTCTGTTTCTTCTACCTGCACTTTGTTGCACCATACCAAGGTGTACTTCTGTCATATATTTTGCCTGTTGAACTTGTTCATATCCATTTGCCTTTATAATAATCTTTTTCTTATCCAAAGACAGGAAACAGAAGATTCCAGTACCAAGTTGTTCAACCAGTTTTTGAATGGCAGGAAACTGATCTTCAAACTGATTAGGTGGTATAACTTCAGCAGTTGTTAACTGATTCAATTCGTGTATTTTGGATTGTATCATCTGAATCAGTCCATCTGTAATGTCTGGCCGATTTATCTCAAACAATGCTTGGCCATTTTGATATCTATGGGATTTCACATAACGCAAAACTTCTGGAAAGCATAACAGTGCTGCAAAATCATCTTCCGTCATCTCAACACACACATCTGTTTCTTCAAACTGATTTAGCTCTTGTCTAGCAGTTCCCATTTGTGTCGGAGTTCCTTCAAATTCAACTTGATTTGTCTGCTCATCAAATGTAATAGTTACGCCATTCTTTTTTAGTTTGTCTATTTTCTTCTTTGCTTTACTGCTTTCCGATTTCTTTATTTTCAATGAGAATTTGACTGTAGCCTGCAAAATATACAAAAAAACACATAAAGTTTGAATATACCCAAAGGGGTAATCACAAGCCGTATATCAAAGAAGGACAGACAATACAATAGCTAAAAGATACCAAAGGGGTAATCACAAGTCGTATATCAAAGAAGGACAGACAATACAATAGCCAAAAGATACCAAAGGGGTAATCACAAGTCGTATATCAAAGAAGGACAGACAATACAATAGCCAAAAGATACCAAAGGGGTAATCACAAGCCGTATATCAAAGAAAGACAGACAATACAATAGCCAAAAGATACCAAAGGGGTAATCACAAGCCGTATATCAAAGAAGGACAGACAATACAATAGCCAAAAGATACCATAGGGGTAATCACAAGCCGTATATCAAAGAAGGACAGACAATACAATAGCCAAAAGATACCAAAGGGGTAATCACAAGCCGTATATCAAAGAAGGACAGACAATACAATAGCTAAAAGATACCAAAGGGGTAATCACAAGTCGTATATCAAAGAAGGACAGACAATACAATAGCCAAAAGATATCAAAGGGGTAATCACAAGCCGTATATCAAAGAAGGACAGACAATACAACAGCCAAAAGAAAAAGAACAAACAATGATCTACAAAACATTACACAGAAAGCTAAAGATCGAGCAAGACAAATATCACTATCTGCCACGTTTACCTGTTTTAAACTAGAACTGTGAGTGACCTCACTGAGTGATACCCCCCGCTTGCAATTCTATGATGTTCAAACTTTGGAATATAGGTATATTAGCAAGTTACCTATGAAAAAAGAATGGATATGGAGTAATGTCAAGGAGACAACATCCCATCTCCAAAATAAACTAACCAAGAACATACATCTAGGGGTCACCACAATGTCTTCAACAAAGTGGGATTGTTTAAAACCAATACGGTTTCATCAGTATACATGAGGATTACAGCATTTCCTAACTTTTTTACAAGAGGATATAGGTCACATCAAATGTTATTGATTCAAAATTAATTATTTATTCTTGAGTAGTTTTTATATTGCAAATATCCAGAAGTGAAAAGGTCAATTAAAATCTTATTTCATTCAGGAATAGTTACGCTTACATCACCTTCCAAATTTTTGAAAGGAACCATATTCCTTCATGCACATCTGCAGGCAGTGTATTACAACTGTGTAAAGTTTCATTTAAATCCAATGAGCCGTTTAGGAGGAGTTGCGCTTACAAGCCCATCTCTCCATACAGAACGTATTTCAGAGTATAAGTTAAATTATCTCCCCTTCCAAATTTTGGACAGCAACCATATTCCTTCATGCACATCTGCAGGTAGTGTACTACAACTGTGTAAAGTTTCATAAAAATCCAATAAGCTGTTTAGGAGGAGTTGCGCTTACAAGGTACATGCCCCTCTCCTTTTCGTGAAAGTTTAAGTTGAATTATCTCCCCTTTTAAATTTTGGACAGCAACCATATTCCTTCATGCTCATCTGCAGGTAGTGTACTACAAATGTGTAAAGTTTCACAAAAATCCAATAAGCCGCTTAGGAGGAGTTGCGCTTACAAGGTACACAACCCCTCTTTTCGTGAAAGTATAAGTTGAATTATCTCCCCTTCTAAATTTTAGACAGCAATGGTATTCCTTCATGCACATCTGCAGGTTGTGTACTACAACTGTGTAAAGTTTCATAAAAATTCAATGAGCAGTTTAGTAGGAGTTGTGCTTACAAGGTACATGCCCCCCTCCTTTTCATGAAAGTATAAGTTAAATTATCTCCCCTTTTAAATTTTGGACAGCAACCATATTCCTTCATGTACATCTACAGGAAGTGTACTACAAATGTGTTAAGTTTCATAAAAATCCAATTAGCCGTTTAGGAGGAGTTGCGCTTACAAGGTACATGGACGGACGGACGGATGGACAGGGTGATTCCTATATACCCCCCGAAACTTTGTGGGGGTATAAAAAAAACCAACACATTGAGTTACTGCAGTGCAGAATAAGATTCATCAGTTTCATATGCCCTGTCCAGAAAGTGTGCTTTTAGAAATTTTAACATTATGCTTGTGGGCAAGGTGTAAATACAGGACCCTACACTTCGTATGGTTATTTTAGAGTTCCGTAGACTGTGTTATTTTGAGCGTACCTGATGAAGGTTATTCCTGAAACACCTTGTGCACACTAAATTTGATATCTACGTTTTTATTATATACATGTAATTCAAATATTATACAAATGTACCTTTAATAATCATAAACTTGATTTAAAATTAATGATTGAACTTTCCTCTGTTTCTGCGTAAAAATTAGTTGCTTTATTTTCAAGGATCCGTTATGGATGAATATCATGTGTTTGAAACAGAAATGGTGAGGTTTTGTAAGGCTATCAAGTGAGAACAGGGATATTAAGTGGAAAGTGTATTCAATCAATTAGGTAATATATTTTATGTATTAGAATAAAAATTCAACATATAAAGTACAAGAAAAGAGACATAACTCCTGGGGGAAATAAGATCATGCTGAAACAACAAGCACAATACTTCTTATTCTGAAATTGTTTTGATGGCTTTGGGCTTTTTTCTCGTTTTTTTTAGTGTGTTTATTTTAATTTATACTACATAATTCCACTTCATATTCTGAAATGGTTTGATGGTTTTGTTTTTTCATATTTTTTTTATTTTTTATTTATTATTATTATCTTTTTATTATTTATCTTACCTATTTTTTTTTATTTATTATTATTATTTTTATTATTTATCTTACCTATTTTTATTTTTTTTATTTATTATTACCGGTATTATCTTTTTATTATTTATCTTACCTATTTTTATGTTTTTTAAGGTTTATAGATATCTTGAAGAACTCATAACAATTTACCAACCTACACGAGCATTAAGGTCAGAAAATCAGTCATTGTTAAAGCCACCTATCGATGTGCGGACTCGAACATATGGCGATAGACGGTTTGATACAGCGGCTGCAACACTGTGGAACAATCTGTCAAATTCACTAAGGAACATTCAATCTGTGGATTCTTTCAAAAAGGACCTTAAAACGCATTTGTTCAGGCAGGCATACAGGGACTATTTATAACTTTTAGGACGCCGCATTCGTTTTATGTGAGAACCAGCTGAATTATAAGGGTATAATCTTATTTTGCTATGTAAAGATTTAAATTATTTTATTTATTTATTTTTTTTAAATGTTTTTGATTTTTGTATGATGTGTATTTTATCAATTTTTCCTATTGAAATTTTAGGGTATAATATTATTTTTAGGTGAAGAGTTAATTATTTCTAGACTTAGATTTTTATCACTTTCCTTAAACTTTTTATTTTATATTTCTACATTTTTTTTTCTCCATCAAATTTTTAGTGTTTTAATTTTTAATTTTTTTTTATGCGATAGATTAAATTATTTTAGACTATTTATCATATATGTTTTTGATCCTCTCTCGTTTTACTGGTATAATCTATTTTTTCATTATCTTCGTATCCATTGTAAATATGTTTTATAATTATGTTGACTGTATATATTAGTGTAAAGCTCTTAGAGTAGTTTTATTATTATATAATGCATTATACGAATATGTTATTATTATAATAATAATAATAATAATAATAATATTACATATTTTTTTTATGTTTTTTTATGTTTATATTACATTTTTTTTAAATGTTTTTTAAGGTTTATATTACATTTTATTTTATGTTTTTTAAGGTTTATATTACATATTTTTATGTTTTTTAAGGTCTACATTACATTTTTTAAATGTTTTTTAAGGTTTATATTACATTTTATTTAATGTTTTTTTAAGGTTTATATTACATACAATGTATTTTATTATGTTGTTAATGATGTCAATCAAGACTTTTCTTTAAAATATTCAAACAATAAAATGGGTATTATTGATTAACAAGTTGTCAATTAATAACACACACGCTAATATATTGCATTAAAATTAATAAAATGTGATTTAATTTTAAAGAATGGATGCACAAGCTAAAGAAATTAAAAACAAAGTCATGTGTGAGATTAATTCATTCGCTATTGTTTATTTTTTCTTTGATGATAGACTCTTTAATTAAACAACAAAGCAGCTTTTAAATTTTAATTCTACCTTTGTTTTTCACACTGCAAGCCGAACATTGTCATAAATATGGTAACACATCCTCGTGGTGATCATTCAGTAATCAGTATGGCTAGCAGAAAGAGAAAGGCAATAGATCTTGATACAAAATATCAGATCAGATCAGATCAGTTTTATTTTAACTGCTGAATTAATAAATTTTATTCAACAATTCTCGTTTTTGTTTTTCTCTATTCAGAAAAACGATGTCATATTTTAACAGTGTAGGTCACGTTAATTTATTCCTCAACATAGCTTGCATTATGAATGGTGTTACAAAAAAACAAAGACTCACAAAACAAAATCCGCTGAAAGTATTTTATTACAACAAAATCATCGAAGTAAAAACATTATTATCTGTCAAAAAATAACAAAACAAAGCAAACAAAACAGTCACACATCACTTGAAATAATTTTTTGGTAATACATCATTTTGCAAAAGGGGAGTTAATTCTACATTATTTCTCTTATAACGAACGATGCCTATAACGAAATAAGATCGACAGTCCCCTGGACTTCGCTATAAACGAACTCTACTGTATTACATTTTTTAAAATGTTTTTTTAGGTTTATATTACATTTTATTTAAATGTTTTTTAAGGTTTATATTACATATTTTTTTTTATTTTTTAAGGTTTATATTACATATTTTTATGTTTTTTAAGGTTTCTATTACCTATTTTTATGTTTTTTAAGGTTTATATTACATTTTATTTAAATGTTTTTTAAGGTTTATATTACATATTTTTTATGTTTTTTAAGGTTTATATTACATATTTTTATGTTTTTTAAGGTTTATATTACATATTTTTTTTATGTTTTTTAAGGTTTCTATTACCTATTTTTATGTTTTTTAATTAAGGTTTATATTACCTATTTTTTATGTTTTTTAAGGTTTATATTACATATTTTTTTATGTTTTTTAAGGTTTATATTACATATTTTTTTATGTTTTTTTAAGGTTTATATTACATTTTTTTTTTTTAATGTTTTTTAAGGTTTATATTACATATTTTTTTTAATGTTTTTTAAGATTTATATTACATCTTTTTTTATGTTTTTTAAGGTTTCTATTACCTATTTTTATGTTTTTTAAGGTTTCTATTACCTATTTTTATGTTTTTTAAGGTTTCTATTACCTATTTTTATGTTTTTTAAGGTTTCTATTACCTATTTCTATGTTTTTTAAGGTTTATATTACATATTTTTTTAATGTTTTTTAAGGTTTATATTACATATTTTTATGTTTTTTAAGGTTTATATTACATATTTTTTATGTTTTTTAAGGCTTATATTACATATTTTTTTTGTTTTTTAAGGTTTATATTACATATTTTTTTAATGTTTTTTAAGGTTTATATTACATATTTTTTTTATGTTTTTTAAGGTTTATATTACATATTTTTTTTATGTTTTTTAAGGTTTATATTACATTTTTTTTTTTATGTTTTTTAAGGTTTATATTACATATTTTTATGTTTTTTAAGGTTTATATTACATATTTTTTATGTTTTTTAAGGTTTCTGTTACCTATTTTTATGTTTTTTTTAAGGCTTATATTACATATTTTTTTACGTTTTTTAAGGTTTATATTACATATTTTTATGGTTTTTTTAAGGTTTATATTACATATTTGTTGTTTTTTAAGGTTTATATTACATATTTTTTTAATGTTTATATTACATATTTTTTTAATGTTTATATTACATATTTTTTAAGGTTTATATTACATATTTTTTTATGTTTTTTAAGGTTTATATTACATATTTTTTTATGTTTTTTAAGGTTTATATTACATATTTTTTTTAATGTTTTTTAAGGTTTATATTACATATTCTTTTAATGTTTTTTCAGGTTTATATTACATATCTTTTTAATGTTTTTTAAGGTTTATATTACATATTTTTTTATGTTTTTTAAGGTTTATATTACATTTTTTAAAATATGTTTTAAGGTTTATATTACATTTTTTTTTTTATATTCCATATTTTTTTATATTATATTTTAGAACTAGATTTCTTTAGAATATTAGAAATTCAATATTTTTCGCTATTTTATCTATTCTAGCTTCACTTGCCATGCCCACCAGGGAATATAACGTTTGAAATTCACGTGCGTGAGTTATATTGCCCGGTGATGATTTCAGGTTTAAACCAATCTATTGTAAACAGACGACAAAGATAAAAAAGTTCACAACTTATATTTAATTCTAATAACAGTGTACTGTTAATGTTTATTATCAGAACTGTTAGACTACTTGAAATGTCTTTTTGTTTGTGTCTCATTTAGTATGTCAACTTACATTTATTAATATTTTTTGCAGTTTTGATTAATTATTTTACTATTAAAATATAATATAACAAATATTCGATGCGACTGTGGTCAATATACAAGAACATTTTCCCTCGGTACCTTGAATTGCATGGATGTGTTATATTACCCTCCGCTGTTGGCATTGGGCAATATCACACATCCATGCAATTCAAGGTACCCCGGGAAAATATTCTTGTATATTGACCACAACCACATGGAATATTTGTATAATGTTTTTAAAGGTTTATATTACATATTTTTATATTTTTTTAGGTTTATATTACATATTGTTTATGTTTTTTAAAGTTTATATTACATATTTTTAATGTTTTTTAAGGTTTATATTACATATTTTTGTGTTTTTTGAGATTTATATTACATATTTAATTTTTTTTAAGGTTTATATTATATACAGTAGAGTTCGTTTATAACGAACAGGCTTATAACGAAATCAGGCTTATAATGAAATAAAGATAAATTCCCGGTCCCATCGCTATTTAAACAATGTATTTGTGAAGGTCTATTACAAATTTTTTATAACGAAATCAGGCTTATAACGAAGAGAATTTTAAACCCAAACAACGGTTTTATTACTCAAAATTGACATGATATAACGAAGAAAATTGCTGAACAAACAAATCGTTTACCTGTCTTCCGTTACACACGGATGATCACATATTGGTTAAGTACACTTGACACTTCCGTTATTGATAATTGAAAAATCAATAATCCCACCCTTGATGTTGTTAATGATATCAATCAAGACTTTTCTTTAAAATATTCAAACAATAAAATGGGTATTAATGATGTGATTAACAAGTTGTCAATTAATAACACGCGCTAATTTATTGCATTAAAAATTAATAAAACCAAGGATTTATAAATCCTTGATAAAACGTAATCTATAAATTTTAATGAATGGATGCACAAGCTAAAGAAATTAAAAACGAAGTCATGTGTGAGATTAATTCATTCACTATTGTTTATTTGTTCATTGATCTCAAGGTTCATCTAAATACCAAAAACAAAAGAAATGTACTCGTTCTGAAATTTTGATTAACCTGAGTTTTTATGTGTATATAATACCAAAAAGAAACAATTATTCTTCAAATTCAAATAAAAAAAAAGGAAAATGGCTACAATCTTAAAATTGGCCATTAAAAATATATATCCGAATTATCAGCATTATACCGATATCGATCCAAGTGTTAATACCCGACCTCATATTTCCTGTTTATAAAAATAGATCGTGAACAAAGTGAAAAAATGTTTCTAAGGATCTTTTGAAGATACCAAAGAGATATTCAGAGCCGTAGTCTTTGAGAACTGTCTAAAGGATTAAATATGTTTTACGATAAAGGCCCACTTTACTGTGCATCAGTTATCATAGCGTAATGAAACTGCCCGAGACAGAACCAGATTTTTTTCTCTCTAAAATTATGGGACCTCGGTGGCTCGAACTACCGATAACTCGAACAGATTTTGACAGTCCCTTCGAGTTCGAGTCAGCGAAGTTCTACTGAACGATTTTCAAAAATGGAGGTAATTCTACATTGTTTCTCTTATAACGAACGATGCCTATAACGAAAAAAGATCGAGAGTCCCCTGGACTTCGTTATAAACATATATATATATTTTTTTTTTATTTGTTATTAAACTACATTTGTATAATATTTTTTCATCTAATAACAAAATTTCACCTCAATTGAAGATACATCTTGTAGGACTTTCTTAAGTACATTCTTGGTATCAGTCTTTTTTCCAACAACTGTCACTCTGAATGGGAAAGCAGTTTTCTCTGTGAAGTGCCATACTGGTTTATCTCCTAAAGATATAATGCACAACGTTTTTAACATAGAACTAACATTAATGTAGAAAGAGACATTTGTACTGCTACATGAAATTTTGAATTTCACATTTAAATTCCAAACAACTGAAAAATAACTGAAAATATTAAAGGTATTGTCATTGTACTATATGAAATTATTTATGTGATCGTGATTATTTTGAAAAGTCTTTACGGTCACCACTATGACTTGGTTGATCGTTACGCAATATCTGTGTCACAAATGATCACAGATATGTTCAGTCGTTGGTAATTACATTCCCATCCTTTCTTCATTCATGACTTATCACCAGATTTTTAGCAAGAGTAACACGGCGGGTGTCACTAGTGTAGCAAGAACCAAGGATCCCCTGAGTTCACCTCCAGTTTTTAGCAGGGTTCATGTTGTTCAATCTGTAGTTTTCTGTGTTGTATTCTATCAATCATCATCTTTTTGTCCTTTTTCTTTTGGTCATTGTTTTGTTTGTTCTCCATTGAATTACTGTTTTTGATTACCCCTTTGGTATCTTCAAACCTTTCTTGGACATACTGGACATACCCTACAGACATTTGATTTAATAATAAGTTGATTGCTTTATTTCATTTTCAGTGATTTTCAGCTATGTAGTGGTGACATATTAAAAAGTTATGGGTAATGTGCACCCTGGGAAAAAAACCAGAGTGGGATCGAAATACAGTAGTCCCTTTCTTATCAGGGAACTCCCACGAAAGGTCAACTCACTTGAGGTTATATTTCAGCTGCACTGTGATAGTAAAATACTACTGAATTGTCCCCCTCAAGAGAGGCCACCCATCTAATAAGGCCTGTTTTCCATTGCTGAAGGGGTGGCCTTATAAGAGGGGGACTACTCTACATTGAAAATGTTTTACTCAAGGTACAAGTTGTCCACAGCTTCTGCCAGATAAAATTAAACTTCCTTCATGTTTCCCACTGTTACACATCTACTTTAGTAACCAGGGTAGTTGACAGGGTTGCTGGTTAAAGTTTTGGAACATGATCATACAACAACCAATTCACTCAAGATTGCTTAAAACTGACAAGATGGTTTCTGACGAAATATTAAAATAGGATGGCCAAAGCACATATGACCTTTGGCAAGGTGACTATACATATTGTATAAATGGAAGACGTCAACATCAAATTTGACGATGTGAGATTATAATGTTCAGTTATGGTGTAGAATGTGAGACTGGACCATTCCATCCATGGGTTCATATTTTTCTCTAAGAAAAGTGGCTTGATAAGTTTATGATGAAAGAAAATGTTAATTTAAGGGTTGAATTTTCTTATCTCAAATTCCTTTGCTTTGCAGTATCAATTCACAGCATAAAAGATGACATTCTGAGTATAAATAAAATATTACTAATTACCTGTTACCACTATAATAAAGATTATATACAACACTAAAGTTGTGAGTTTGAATCCCGCTCAGGCGACGTGTACTCGATACAACATTATATGTTAAAGTTTGTCAGTGACTTGCCACAGGTCTGTTGTTTTTTCCGGGTACTCTGGTTTCCTCCAGCAATAAAACTGATCGCCACGATATAACTGAAATATATCTAAAAATGGCGTTAAACATGGTAACCTTAATCCCTAAAGATTATATAAAATACAGAAATATTAATAAAAAAAATGGCTGAGCATTGACTTGAAGTACATACGTCTAATCAGAGTATTGTCAGGTTTCTCTATGTACCTTCATGTAGCATGTTCCAATGTTTGTATTCTTTAACAACACCATCAAACTGATCTCTGCTTAGAAATATCCTGACAACTTTGACATAATTTATAACAGGTATCTTCTTCTTCTTCGCAGCAGAGACATTCTCTTGCTTTATCTTATTGTCATGTGTTGTAAGTTCTTCTATGAAAATCTTAAACTGTGTCTGTAATGGCATTCCTGTATAACAGAAATGAGAATTCAATTAAAAATGAGAATTCAATAAGTTTCATGCCTAAATCTGTTAAAGGTATTAGTTATGGCTATGGTAATGGTTACAGTGTTTAACGCCACTTTCAACAATGTGTCAGTTATATCACGGGAGTCAGTTTTATTGGTGGAGGAAACTGGAGTACCCGGGGGAAAATCACCAATCTGCTGCAAGTCATTGACAAACTTCATCACATAATGTTGTATCGAGTACACCTCTCCATGTGCGGGATTCAAACTCACAACTTTAGTGGTGATTGGCACCGATTGCATAGGTAGTTGTACCTTACGATCACGACCACGATGGCCATGGTATCAGTTATGATTTTTGTCGTAAGAGTAATTAATGGTCTTTAACCAACAGATTCTACTGTTGTACTGTCCAAGTTTACGTTGTCATTAATTTTCGTGATAGTATGTGGTCTTTTTGAGTAAAAGTGAATCTGTGCAGGTTTTTTTTAATCATTTGTTTATTTATGCATCGCCATTGGAGATCCCATTATCAAACAGGGAGGGTTCACATATTAAATTTCACCACATTTCTATTCCTGTCCCAGCCAGGACCTGGATTTCCAACATCATATGTCATGGACTTTTTATATGTTCAATGAGTTGTGGTGAGACGAGATTGTTCACTTTGTTGATAGTGGTGGAATTGTTGACCATCACTGTTTAGACTTTCTTTTCATGACTAAATTTCCTTGCCAAAAATATTATTCCGATAATAAATACTCCATCACATTTTCATTGATTACAAAAGTAATTATGGTCAAACCTGTATTTAGAGGTCACCTTTGGAACAAAGAAAAAGTGGCCTTATAAGACAGGTGACCTCTTAAAAGAGGTTCAATACATATGGAACTTTCTATGACAAGACAAGAAAAAGATGACCTTTTAATACAGGTGACCGCATAGGCAGGTTTCACTGTAATTTTAGCAAACAAACCTGGAGTTTTACTTGGTGGTAGGACGATATCAACAATATGAAGTTTTTTCTCTTCCATAAGATGTATGACTGATCTGAAACAACTTCTGAGACCATCTTCACTGTACTCTATCTGTATAGCAGTAGCATAACATCCATCATCTCTGTCCCATTCTAGCTTCAATCCTTAGAAATGAAAATATTTATACAATTACAAGAGTGCTTTTGTAAATATGAGTTATAACAATAAGATTTAAATCACTGAGGGAGATTTGGAGGGGTACTTAAGCTAAAATTGGGTATGGTGAAGCCACTGGAATTATGAAAAATGCCCCCATTCATATTTTTGTTGAACATGAAAACCATACCCATTTATCTATTTGAAGTACAAAAATTACACACATCCATATACTATTAAGTTATTAGTGACCCATTCATGAATTAGATTCAAATCCAAAATAAACATGCATAGATAAATTTGACACCTTATCGATTCATAGACGGATTCGTCTTGGCATGGGGCTGGTGGAAATTTGACCTATTGAAACACCACATCTTAAAAATCCTTAAAATAGTACCTCAAAAATAAAAAAAAACTAGATGAGTTCTATAGCATACAAACATGTACCATTAAAACACTTCATATGAGGAATTTTTCCTATTTATATGAGGATACAGCTTAAGAAGAGCCATTTGTGCTATTTCAAGAAAGTTATAAATTTAGAAATTGCACGATTTTTTTTTTATGAAGAGCATCATTTTCACAAGTTTTGAAAAGAGAAAGTCATCTGTGTAAAGTTTACTCTAACTTGATTCAATTCTTTTATGTAATAATAAACATAATTTGCATCATTCTTTAAAAAAAAATATCTAATTTGCAGAAAAAAATGGAGTATACAACTCGTCATCACACAGCTAAATTTTGAATTTGAATTTTGGTGTTTAACTTTCAGCAATATTTCAGCTATATCATGGCAACCAGTTTTAGTGGTGGAAGAAACCGGAGTACCCGGAGAGAACCACCGACCATGGGAAAGCAACTGGTAAACTTTATCACTTGAGCTGCGAGTCGAGTGCACTCTTTTTTTGTAATTTACAAAGCCGGGCGCGAATCCACACCGTATTGGTGATAGGCTTGTATGAGTTGTTAGGTAATCCAACTACATAACTCATTGAGCCACCCGGGTCCTGCTGAATTTCACCCAAGTTCAACTTAAAATGTAGAAGTATGGTTATTTAGAGAAATTTTATTTTTAGTATTGTCATTTTTTGATTGAGTCTGGTGTGGTTTATTGTCCCAGTGGTTTGTGGGAAAATGTATTCCATATTTCAGCAAATGGTGGCCATATAGGTTTAGATCATGCATTCAAAATTTTCAAAATAAGAAAAAGTTGTCCTATGGTGGCCATATTGGGTGACGAATAATAAATAAAAATCGCCAGCTCTTTTTTCTTTGAAATGAAATTTGACTGATCATGTATAAACATCTCTTACCTTGAGGGGCTGTCATGGTCATGATTGTATGGTAGTTGGATTTATAAGTACCTATGCAATCAGTGCCTATCACCCCTAAAGTTGTGAGTTCGAATCCACTCAGGCGAGGTGTAGTCAATACAACATTTTGTGATAAAGTTTGTCAGTCTGTGGTTTTCTCCATCAATAAAACTGACCACCACGATATAACTGAAATATTGTTGAAAGTGGCGTCAAACACCATACTCTAACCCTCTCTTACCTTGACTATGCTTTTCTGCAAACACAACTCTTAATTCTTTATAAGATAATTTGCTGTAGAAATCTCTATCTGATATAAACACTCTTGTTTCCAAGCCTTTCTCTACATACATGACATTCTTAGGTGGTATATCTGAAATTATTATGAACATTTTTTTTAATTTGCTGCACAACTAAAAATATTCACATGTCATGCATGTTTATTCGTTCATTATAAGTATTATAAGTGTATCTAATCTAAAGTTCCGAAAAAAAATGGCTTCTTGTGGAAATAGTCTACTCCTCTGAAATTATAAACCTGATGCCGATATTCTTTTATGAACCAGCATGGCTGTAAATAAGAAGTTGTAAGTGCTCAAGACAACTACAATCTATGTGTAAATGTTACTTTTAACTTAAAAACCAATATACCGGTATCTAAAATTGCAGATGATATTTTCTAATTCATTGGTTTAACTATAAAGTGGTTTCTGTTTCTATTAAAGGCATACAGTCGCTCAAATTGATTTTTTTGGCTTATATTAAAAGTTGCCAATATTCGATGTTTTATACTAATTGCAGTTGAAATTTGTCATTATATCATACGTAAATAGCCTAGAACGAATGAAATACGTCGCTTTTTTATTTTCTTGTATCCATTAAAGAATTCAATGTTGACCTGTACAATATTCATATATTCCGTGACCTACAAAGTGAACCTATTCGGTAAAGCATTTGCGCATGTGCGAAATTGTTTGCGGAAGGAAAAGCACACGTATGGCACAGAGAAAAATATTGACGGATTCTACACGAAAACGACACAAATATGAGGATTTCGTGTAAAAATTTAAAAAAAAAGTGTTATACCGACCTACTCCATTTTTCAACACGTATACCGTAAGCATAATTTAGTATCTTTTTATGGTCGAATCGTATTTTGACAGTAGAATTGCATCGTCGTGTTTTATATCATTCTTTTTTTTTTCAGGAGAAAACGCTAGGTGATATCTCTTTTAATTAGAGACTAAAATAATGAATTTCATGACTGTTTTTTTTTTTCGAAAAAAATATAATCAAGTCAACTCAAGTGTTGTCAATAATATGTTTGCAATTTTCCCATTATCAGGCTCCTTTGCAGAGTTTGGGTTTGTTTTTATTGATTACATCACGTATTTCAGATTTTAAGTGTCATTCTTACTAAATACCATTATATAATATTAACTGATTACCCCAGATCCAATTTCATATATATATATTTCTTAAATTATACTAACTATAACAAATTTACATGAAAAGAATGCTTCCTGGTTATTTATAGCAGTTATCAGTGTCCGGCAAACTTCGAAAAATCAACCGACTTATAATTAGGTGTGTTAATGACGATTTTACCAACAGACATTCAAATTCTTTTCACTAATTATAGCATATTTTTTAAACCTGGCTTCTTGTTGAGAACATTTTATTAGTATAAAACATCGAATATTGGCAACTTTTAACATAAGCAAAAAAAAATCAATTTGAGCGACTGTATGCCTTTAAAGTACTGAGAAATAGTAGAGCTATGAGGGGATTAGGGTTAGGGCTAAGTTTAATTCTATCACATAATGTTGTATCGAGTACACCTCACCATGAGCGGGGTTTGAACTCACAACATTAGTGGTGATAGGCACTGATTGCACAGGTAGTTGTAAATCCAACAATCATGAGATCATGACCATGATGGCCCCTCACAGCTTTGAGTAACAATTATGTAACAACATATTGAAAATTAAAGATTGTATAACAAGCTTTAATGGTGCATTAAATTCTAGATTACTCCTAAAGTCATATGAAAATGATTAAGATTAAGGATTGAGACATTATGCAAAGCCAGTTTCAATATCAAAATATATTTACCAACTTCTCCATTTTCTTGTTTTTTGTTTTTTCTCCAAGCTTTAACATTTTGGAATAACTAAAAAAGAAAAACAAAAAATATGACAAAACAATAAAAAAAACAATAATATTTCAACAGTTCATTATGAATATCAAATCATTTTTAGTATGCATTTCATAGAATAACTGAAGTTGAAGGTTGAGACAGACATTATCACTAGTATTGCAGCGAGTCCATGTTTGACATTATGCTGATAGTGTATTGGTACAAGACTTTGTATCAGGTCGAGCCTCTTGTGTGAACCAGTATACCACAGATGAGGCTAGCGGATAATGAAGAATTCTTAAAATACATAATACATTCTGTTGCATACATCTATGTTCAATTCATAACTTATATAATTAATGTAACTTATTGCTGAAGTACATAGAGGAATTTGTATCATATATTGAGAAAATATTTGCTCTATATTACAATAAATAAATTTGGAAATATCAAGGGAAACAACTCTAAAAAAAGAAGCTGACCAATTTAAGTTCATCTGGGAACTGCAAGGTACTAACTGATAATTGTTTGCAGTGACTGCAACAATATTGTAACAGATTTAATCATAAATTGACTATAGACAAACAGATAGTTGGAAAAGCAAACAAAGAGACTTGAAAAATGATATTACACTAAGTATTTCTTTATCCTTAAACAGCACAAAATGGACGGTTTTCAAATGTTTGGGATTTGTTTTTTGATATTCTTCAACTGCATCAAACATGGTCTTTGCCGTCAGACATGGCGGATATCCTAGAGTACCTGTACCAAGAGCTGGGAATGCTATGGAGGACAACTTCTTTTTCTCTGCTTTTTTTAAACATCTAGTTATCAGTGTCTTCAAGATCTGTAATTATACAAATCATATATACAAAATGTACAATAAAATCTTGTTATCTTGTCACCTCTATTAAACAGTCACCTACCTGTATTAAAAAGTCAACTGGGGCCGTCTTGATCATATGATAGTTGGATTTACAACTACCTGTGCAATCAGTACCTATCACCACTAACGCTGTTCATGGGAAGGTGTACTCGATATAACATTATGTGATAAAGTTTGTCAATTACTTGCGACAGGTCAGTGGTTTTCTCCAGGTACTCCGGTTTCCTCCACCAATAAAACTGACTGCCAAGATATAACTGAAATATTGTTGAAAGTGGCATTAAACACCACAAACCAACCAACCAACTAAAAGGTCAACTTTCTCTTGTCATGTCATAGAAAATTTAATATGAAATAAACACTTTTAAGAGGTCACCTACCTTATAAGACCACTTTTTCTTTTCCCCCAATGGTGACCTCTTGATACAGGTCTGACTGTATATAAGTATTCGGGTATCACCACTTTTCGATGATTTAACACACAACTATTAACATTTCAATAGAGAGACAAAGAATCAAAGCTTATTGTACATAACATGAAAAATTGGTCATTTGTGTATGATTTAATACAATAAAAAACCAGTATTTTCATTCCGTTTCTAAACAGTGTCATGCAAAAACAACACATACTTACGCATGAACCATGTGTACTTTGTCACCAGTTTCCGATGGTTAAGGTAAATAAAACATGAATCGCCTGTTGTGTACCTTAATAGGTATGATAACAATATTTACATTATTAATGACAATGCAGATGATGAAATCAAAACTTGATTTCCATATTTACATTATTAATGACAATGCAGACGATGAAAGCAAAACCAGATTTCAATATTTACATTATTAATGACAATGCAGATGATGAAAGCAAAACCAGATTTCAATATTTACATTATTAATGACAATGCAGACGATGAAAGCAAAACCAGATTTCAATATTTACATTATTAATGACAATGCAGATGATGAAAGCAAAACCAGATTTCAATATTTACATTATTAATGACAATGCAAACGATGAAAGCAAAACCGGATTTCAATATTTACATTATTAATGACAATGCAAACGATGAAAGCAAAAGCGGATTTCAATATTTACATCATTAATGACAACACAGATGATGAAAGCAAAACTGGATTTCAATATTTACATTATTAATGACAACACAGACGATGAAAATAAAACCGGATTTCAATATTTACATTGTAAATGACAATGCAGACATGAAAACAAAACCGGATTTCAATATTTACATTATTAATGACAACGCAGATGATGAAAGCAAAACTGGATTTCAATATTTACATTATTAATGACAACACAGATGATGAAAGCAAAACCGGATTTCAATATTTACATTATTAATGACAACACAGACGATGAAAATAAAACCGGATTTCAATATTTACATTATAAATGACAATGCAGACATGAAAACAAAACTGGATTTCAATATTTACATTATTAATGACAACGGAGATGATGAAAGCAAACCTGGATTTCAATATTTACATTATTAATGACAACACAGATGATGAAAGCAAAACCGGATTTCAATATTTACATTATTAATGACAGCACAGACGATGAAAATAAAACCGGATTTCAATATTTACATTATAAATGACAATGCAGACATGAAAACAAACCGGATTTCAATATTTACATTATTAATGACAACGCAGATGATGAAAGCAAAACTGGATTTCAATATTTACATTATTAATGACAATGCAGACAATGAAAGCAAAACCGGATTTCAATATTTACATTATTAATGACAACACAGACGATGAAAGCAAAACAGGATTTCAATATTTACATCATTAATGACAACACAGACGATGAAAGCAAAACAGGATTTCCATATTTACATTATTAATGACAATGCAGATGATGAAAACAAAACAGGATTTCAATATTTATATTATTAATGACAACACAGATGATGAAACCAAAACCGGATTTCAATATTTACATTATTAATGACAATGCAGATGATGAAAGCAAAACCGGATTTCAATATTTACATTATTAATGACAATGCAGATGATGAAAGCAAAACCAGATTTCAATATTTACATTATTAATGACAATGCAGACGATGAAAGCAAAACCAGATTTCAATATTTACATTATTAATGACAATGCAGACATGAAAGCAACACTGGATTTCAATATTTACATTATAAATGACAATGCAGTTGATGAAAGCAAAACCAGATTTTCAATATTTACATTATTAATGACAATGCAGACAATGAAAGCAAAACCGGATTTCAATATTTACATTATTAATGACAACACAGACGATGAAAGCAAAACAGGATTTCAATATTTACATCATTAATGACAACACAGACGATGAAAGCAAAACAGGATTTCCATATTTACATTATTAATGACAATGCAGATGATGAAAGCAAAACCGGATTTCAATATTTACATTATTAATGACAATGCAGACAATGAAAGCAAAACCGGATTTCAATATTTACATTATTAACGACAACGCAGATGATGAAAGCAAAACCGGATTTCCATATTTACATTATTAATGACAATGCAGACGATGAAAGCAAAACCGGATTTCCATATTTACATTATTAACGACAACACAGACGATGAAAGCAAAACCGGATTTCAATATTTCCATTATTAATGACAACGCAGACGATGAAAGCAAAACCGGATTTCCATTATTAACGACAAAACAGACGATGAAATGAAAACAAGATTTCAATATTTACATTATTAACGACAACACAGACGATGAAAGCAAAACCAGATTTCCATATTTACATTATTAACGACAACACAGACGATGAAACCAAATCCGGATTTCAATATTTACATTATTAACGACAATGCAGACGATGAAAGCAAAACCGGATTTCCATATTTACATTATTAAGGACAATGCAGATGATGAAAGCAAAACCGGATTTCAATATTTACATTATTAATGACAATGCAGATGATGAAAGCAAAACCGGATTTCAATATTTACATTATTAATGACAATGCAGATGATGAAAGCAAAACTGGATTTCAATATTTACATCATTAATGACAATGCAGATGATGAAAGCAAAACCGGATTTCAATATTTACATTATTAATGACAATACAGATGATGAAAGCAACACTGGATTTCAATATTTACATTATTAATGACAATGCAGATGATGAAAGCAAAACCGGATTTCAATATTTACAGTATTAAGGACAATGCAGATGATGAAAGCAAAACCAGATTTCAATATTTACATTATTAATGACAATGCAGATGATGAAAGCAAAACCGGATTTCAATATTTACATTATTAAGGACAACACAGACGATGAAACCAAAACCGGATATCAATATTTACATTATTAATGACAATGCAGACGATGAAAGCAACACTGGTTTTCAATATTTACATTATTAATGACAATGCAGACAATGAAAGCAACACTGGATTTCAATATTTACATTATTAATGACAATGCAGATGATGAAAACAAAACCGGATTTCAATATTTACATTATTAATGACAATGCAGACAATGAAAGCAAAACCGGATTTCAATATTTATATTATTAACGACAACGCAGACGATGAAAGCAAAACTGGATTTCCATATTTACATTATTAATGACAATGCAGACGATGAAAGCAAAACCGGATTTCCATATTTACATTATTAACGACAACACAGACGATGAAACCAAAACCGGATTTCAATATTTACATTATTAATGACAATGCAGACGATGAAAGCAAAACCGGATTTCCATTATTAACGACAAAACAGACGATGAAACAAAAACCAGATTTCAATATTTACATTATTAACGACAATGCAGACGATGAAAGCAAAACCAGATTTCCATATTTACATTATTAACGACAACACAGACGATGAAACCAAATCCGGATTTCAATATTTACATTATTAACGACAATGCAGATGATGAAAGCAAAACCGGATTTCCATATTTACATTATCAACGACAACACAGACGATGAAACCAAAACCAGATTTCAATATTTACATTATTAACGACAATGCAGACGATGAAAGCAAAACCGGATTTCCATATTTACATCATCAACGACAACACAGACGATGAAACCAAAACCAGATTTCAATATTTACATTATTAACGACAACACAGATGATGAAAGCAAAACCGGATTTCAATATTTACATTATTAATGACAACACAGACGATGAAAGCAAAACCAGATTTCCATATTTACATTATTAACGACAACACAGATGATGAAACCAAAACCGGATTTCAATATTTACATTATTAACGACAACACAGATGATGAAACCAAAACCGGATTTCAATATTTACATTATTAATGACAACACAGATGATGAAACCAAAACCGGATTTCAATATTTACATTATTAACGACAATGCAGACGATGAAAGCAAAACCGGATTTCCATATTTACATCATCAACGACAACACAGACGATGAAACCAAAACCGGATTTCAATATTTACATTATTAATGACAACACAGATGATGAAACCAAAACCGGATTTCAATATTTACATTATTAACGACAATGCAGACGATGAAAGCAAAACCGGATTTCCATATTTACATCATTAATGACAACACAGACGATGAAACCAAAACCGGATTTCAATATTTACATTATTAATGACAACACAGATGATGAAACCAAAACCGGATTTCAATATTTACATTATTAACGACAATGCAGATGATGAAAGCAAAACCAGATTTCAATATTTACATTATTAACGACAATGCAGATGATGAAAGCAAAACCAGATTTCCATATTTACATTATTAACGACAATGCAGACGATGAAAGCAAAACAGGATTTCCATATTTACATCATCAACGACAACAAAGACGATGAAACCAAAACCAGATTTCAATATTTACATTATTAATGACAACACAGATGATGAAACCAAAACCGGATTTCAATATTTACATTATTAATGACAACACAGACGATGAAACCAAAACCAGATTTCCATATTTACATTATTCACGACAACACAGACAATGAAACCAAAACCGGATTTCAATATTTACATTATTAACGACAATGCAGACGATGAAAGCAAAACCGGATTTCCATATTTACATCATTAATGACAACACAGACGATGAAACCAAAACCGGATTTCAATATTTACATTATTAATGACAACACAGATGATGAAACCAAAACCGGATTTCAATATTTACATTATTAACGACAATGCAGATGATGAAAGCAAAACCAGATTTCAATATTTACATTATTAACGACAATGCAGATGATGAAAGCAAAACCAGATTTCCATATTTACATTATTAACGACAACACAGATGATGAAACCAAAACCGGATTTCAATATTTACATTATTAACGACAATGCAGACGATGAAAGCAAAACAGGATTTCCATATTTACATTATTAACGACAACAAAGACGATGAAACCAAAACCAGATTTCAATATTTACATCATTAATGACAACACAGACGATGAAACCAAAACCGGATTTCAATATTTACATTATTAATGACAACACAGACGATGAAACCAAAACCAGATTTCCATATTTACATTATTCACGACAACACAGACGATGAAACCAAAACCGGATTTCAATATTTACATTATTAATGACAATGCAGACGATGAAAGCAAAACCAGATTTCCATATTTACATTATTAACGACAACACAGATTATGAAACCAAAACCGGATTTCAATATTTACATTATTAACGACAATGCAGATGATGAAAGCAAAACCGGATTTCCATATTTACATTATTAATGACAACACAGACGATGAAAGCAAAACCAGATTTCCATATTTACATTATTAATGTGAAGGGAAATTAAAATTAAGGTCGCATAATACAAGTTATTGCTTAGTAGAGGTGGTCACTAAAGCAGGTTTGACTGTATTTCGTTGGATTATTTTCGTGCTTTAAGTGGACCTCAAAATCAGTGAAAATTAGAACCCTGTGATTAATAATGATTTCACAGTAATTTACCTGTATAGAAAGGTTTCCATTAAAAATCCAACTAGTATATAACGCTACATGATATATGTTTTTATGATTTTTAAGATTTCCTGCATTAGTGACAGCAATGTCTCCAATATCAATCCCTTCTTTATGTTGATCACACTCTTTTTGAATGGTATCGCCAGCTTTCTTCACCAGTTCTTTCGACACAAATCCTTTTTGCAGATCAAGATTGGCACTGACAGAGTTTACAATTACATCAACCTACAAATTCAGTATTGTAAATTATCATTTAACTTTGTAATTTGACATTTAATATATAATCATGGGCGAGTTCAGTGATTGTTGTTTATCGCCAAATGAACAATTTATTTTTCAGCTATATCATGGTAAGAACAAGTTACATTCCATGAGATGATAATGATATCACATTTGTACTAGACAGACATGCTTAATTGGATTTTTCTATAGCGCTAGCTCACTGAAACAACAGTCCGCAGATAGACATGTTGCCCCACTCAGACATATTATCCTGATTCAGAGCCAACTAGTCTTTGCTGTTTCTCCTTAAAGCTGCATGCTTAGTGGAGAAGCAACACATACCAATGTTATAGTCTTTGGTTTGATTGGGGTTCGAATACAAGATGCTAACCATTACACCATCGGTGCAGTTATGTGTATATGTATATATATGAAATAGAAACATTTTTTTAAAATCTTAAATTTTATGATATTTCTCAAATACTCCACCTTGTTGCTACATTCCAGAATAGACCCTTCTTCAACATTTATTTTTATCTCTGTGGTTCCACATTCTACAATAAAAAACATTTTTTTTACAAAAATTGACTGTGATGTTGTTATAACTGTTGCTTAATGATTTAGCGTCATATAATAATTGTGCACCATAACATTAATACAGTACCTTTGCAGTTTATTAAGCATATACTGCCTCAAACCAGGTTATATTATATAACCTGTTCAAAAATTTCAAATAATATTCCTTAAATTAACAAAATCTTATAAGCTTGTGTACATTCATCAAAATCATCAATAAGAGAGTGAGTCCCCCTGACTAAATTTGATTAAATGAAACTCTGTAATTGTATAGATTGTATATATTGTAAATATTGTATATATTGTACATATATTCTAATGTTTTTCTGTACCTATGTATATGGTGATGAGAATAAAGATATTGTTGTAATCAGATGTAATACTGTCAATACCTTCAAATTCATATATAATATTGGTCTAAAGCTCGTCTTTCACCCCGTTTCTCAGCCTCGCCAAATAAATTCTATATTCACCATCAATAGACCAATATTGCATTCATCCTGCAATCCACAATGTCTTAAAAAATGCATTATCCCATTGGGATCCTCACAATTTGGCGTAATAAAATACCAAATCTTTTTACCGACAAAAATTCGTGAACAAAGGAAGTGAAATAATTTTGATTCAAATAAATATTTATTGATTAAGATTAAAAACCCGATTGAAATTGACATTTTAGAATCTATCACGTTCTAATAGAAATTTGTAATTTTTACCACATATATGACATGATGTGTATGACGTTTGTAAATATGCCTACACATGTAAACATCCGAATGCTACAAGTACACAACGACGACTTTCAGGATTTTCAGGTGGCACTGACATGTTAATTTGTAGAAGAATGTAATTTATGTCCTCATCAATCATGTCATTATCAGGTAGAGACAATAGTGGAGATCATTCTAGGTTAAAGCATCATGCATGATACTTCCTTGTTCAAGTTTGGACCGTCTGCACACTGACACATTGCCCTGCAGATTAATTTCTTAAAACAATTTTTTGTTTGTTTTTCATTCATTTCTTGGAGTTGTTTGATGTAAAATAAGTATACAGCGAATGATGAAATTTAGAATTATTATTTTCATATTATTCATTTTGTCCGTTTGTATTTAGAAACGTGAAAGACCATATTTATTAACAATAACAGCCGATTGTTTAAATATTGATTACTGATCTGTCAAACAGAGAACATAAAAAAGTAGTTCCGTAATGGGTGGGGCTTAAAAGTTATTCTTATACTAGACGAATAAAGCAAAAATTTATTCGTATACAAATGTATTTGTATAGCAAATGTAATGATTGCAGGATAAAATAAATTATTTACTTCATGTAGTGTTATTGTATTAGAAAAACTATGCAAATTACTTATTGTATTAGAAAAACTATGTAAATTACTAATTCCAAAGTCTCACCTCCTGGTTAGTGTAATTGCAACTTTTCCCTAATTGTACAAAATTTAATGTGTCGGATAACTATTAAATTCTCTGTAACTATATCTATATGTATTGGTTTATGCGAATAAAATTCATTCATGTATATGTGCCAGTCAATTTTATTGATAAAGCCAGAAGAAATCGAAAGGACTGCAAGTCAATAACAAACTCCATCACTGGCAGGCTGGTGGTTTGTTTCCAAGCACCTGATTCCTCCATCAATAAAACTGACAGGCTATATTTAGTTGAAATATTGTTGAAAGTGGCACTAAACAGCTACCATACCATTGTAGTTGCCACGAACATTCTATTTCATCAATCTGCAGTGATTCATGTAAGAATTACGTGCCAAAGTAATGTCATGTTTTGCCTTCCATAAATAACTGTCAAATATCACTATTTATTCTTTAAGAGTTTGTGTTGAAAAATAATATCGCATCTCTTTTTTGAGAACAATATTTATATGTTGCCAAAAATGGAACATGAAATATTGAATCTCAACAAAAAAAACAACATAACTTCAGTTACTTTGAATTTCCTGAAAATTTAATCACAGTGAACCACTTAAAAAAATATACCGGTAACTTTGGATTTCTTGAAAATTTAATCAAAGTGACCCACTTATGCCGTATAGATACTTTTCTTACAAAATTCTTACATTTTAAGAGTTTTTCCTCATTTCTTAAATATAAAAAAAAATATGGAGAGGATTTATATAGGCTATTGCCTGCTATCTAATCCATTTCATTTATTTATAAATAAAATATGTTTAAAATGAAAAAATGAAATAAAAGTTCACCAAAGTTGATATCAAATACAGTGTAACATGTCTAAACCAAACCTCCTTGGGACCAAATTTTGTGTTCTGAATAGACAGGTGTTCTGTTTATACAGGTTAAAATAACTAAGATTTCCCTCATTTGGACTTTATCTAAAGTTCTGTTTATACAGTATTTTTGGTTTATTAAGGGTTTGATTTAGACAGGTTTCACTGTATCTGAAAAAGAGTCAAACTCACCTCGTCCATTCGGCCGAACAAGCGTAAAAGGACCTAAATATTTTTCTATCTCATCACTTTCACCAAGGAATTCATCAAGTTTATCAAATATCTCCCTAGAGCCGCCAAAGCAATACAATATGACTGGATATTTCAACATGGAACTATATCTCCATAAATATGATATCAGAGAAAATGAAAAATCTTCCCATCTTGGATTTCTGTCGCAACCGAGTGACAATCCAAAGGACTGGTAACCACTGCTTTCCAAGTGTTTCATTATACTATTAGCCAACTCGGCAGAATGATTTCTGACTCCTTTAGTCAGCTGATCTTGAACAGACAACAACAAACAATGGCATTTGAGATTTCCAGTATCATATAACTGTAACAAATCTCCTGTCTTGTATTTTATTCCAGGTCTGGCAGTTTGTATCTGGAAGGCTTTGTTCTGTGTTGTAGAGCTGTTAAAACCTAATAAAAAATTTTTTTTATACAAAATGTAGTATCCATTAATAATGAAGCTTTTTCAACACAGGGGGGTCCTTTAGGGTTATTTGTCGAGCTTATACTATCAATGGCAGCTGGTGGTTCATGTTGGATAGTAACTGCCATTGCATGCTGCTTTAAGGAGTAAGAGCAAAGACTGATTGGCTGGCATCAGGATAATGTGTTCAAGTGAAATTACATGTCTACCCGTGAACTGTTGTTTCAGTGAGCTACCACTATAAAGATCCAATTAATCGTGTTGGTCTAGTACAAAGCGGAAATCATTAACATTTCATTGAATGTTCATGTCATGAGATAGTTGAAAAATCACTCACTCAATCAATCATAAAAACCTTAAATTTGCTACAGATTCCAGTAATTATGAAAAGATAGAAAATTAAACGATGATGGTCAACAATTCCAACATCAACAAAATGAACAGCAACCCCACACTCATTGAACATAAAAGATCAATACATATGAGGTTGGAAATCCAGATCCTGTTTAACTTTGGAACAGGCACAAAAATGTGGCTGGATTAAACCAGTATTTCTCATCCTCAACTAAGACAAAAATTGATCTGAAAATTTTGATGTCAGAAGCTTACCTATAATCTGATAACACAAATATATGTACATCATAATGAAATTTGTAATTCTTAGTCGACAATGTCTTAAGGCTTAATAACTGATTGGTTGGATTATGGTGTTATATAAACGCCACTTTCAACAATATTTCAACTATATCATGGCGGTCAATTTTATTGGTGGAGGAAACCGGAGTACCTGAAGAAAACCACTGACCTGTTGCAAGTCACTGACAAACTTTATCACATAATATTGTATCGAGTGCACCTCGCAATGAGCAGGGTTCGAACTCACAACTTTAGTGGCAATAGGCACTGATTTCACAGGTAGTTGTAAATCTAACTACCATATGATTATGACCATGACAGCCCCTTGAATAACTGAATAATGAAGAATATGGAGAATAAAAATAAGTAAAAAACAACAAGTACCTGTCCTTATGGCATCTGTAGCATCATCAATAGGTTCCAATTTATCAGTAACAGGACACAAAATAACATCAACATCAGCTAATGTAATAGACCCCATCATGTACAAGATATGCATCTTAGAGTCGTCTGTATCTATTACCCAGCCATGCAAGAGAACAGGTTTCTCACTTTCTGTGGTTATTAGACATTTTTTATCCTTTTCAGTTTGAATCCATTTTTGTTTCATTCCTTCTGGTAGAAACGGCTTACCACAATAAATTTGTTCTTGAAGAATTTCTAAAGACTCAAGTACACCATCGACTTCTTTCTTTACAGAAGCAACTGATGTTTTATTCCCATTCAACAATAATCTTTTTCCATCAAAGGTATGTTTCACTTTACTTTTCAGACAAATATCATCAACTTTGTGCCATCCAAATTTCTCAAAGTACTGAAGTAACCAATAGCTGAGTGGTATACAAGTTACTGGTTCTGGCTGGTTAAGGTCCGTTTGAGTACCTGGAGCAGATTCTGCAATTTGACTGGTTCCATTCCCCCCCTGTGCTTGAGAAAGTTGGTTGGTTGGTTGATTTCCACCGTTACAGTTGCTAGTTGTCGCTAATGTATTTTTGCTTGGTTGATTTGCTGTTGCACCTAGTCCAGTTACAATTAAACCTGGTTGATCTGTACATTCTCCAGTCTTATCTTTCTCTGTAGAAGGTTGATCTGCACTGTTAGTGATTTGGTTTTGACATGGAACTGAAGACACTCCAATTGCAGTTGCTGTTTTTTGACGAGGTTCAGTAAAGTATTTTTTGTGAACGTCTATAATTGAATATATAATTAAATCTCCCTTGGAATTACCAGTCACAAGTTTTGATGATTCATTCTTCAACATATTTTTAAACCACTCGTTTTTACTTTCCTCCATTGAAATTTTTTCTTTAATGATGCATGCCATTATTTTACTGCTAATATCGGCTGCCATCTTTTCATTATCCATGGCATAGACATTTAATTTGACCTGATCAAGAACAGGAACCTCCCAGGTTATAGCTTTGTCTTTCATACCAAGATGATTATCAATAAACACAACAATGGCTTCCTTGGATAATATCTGTGATTGAAGGTCAGTAATGTCTGTACTTTTACATATAACTTTTTTAAGAGAACCCTTTACTTTTTTACTACACATCTTCAAGCTTGTTGTGTCACGTCCAGAAAGAATAATTTTGTCACCTTGAATTGAAATGTCCACACCTATATCTTTAAAGGTTTCAAACAATCCAGTTTTCCGCAAACACTCCATTATTATATGCCTTATTTCTATTTCTTCCACCTTATCTTCTGGAGGAGTTGTGGCTTTCTTGGTTTTATTTTTGCCTGTTTTTGAGCCCTTGACATCTTTACCTTCTTTTGTAACTGATGCTTTATCTACATTCAAAATACAAAAAAATAAATATAAGTCTAATGGCTGCTATCCCAGGAACTGAGTCAATATATAAAATGTTTTCAGAATGGAGCGACATGTCTTTCTGTGGACTGTTGCTTCAGTGAGCTAGCACTATCAAAAAAGATACAATTAAGCACTGTGGTATAGTACAAAGAACACATCATCATGATGTCATAAAAAAGTAACTTGTTCTTCCTATAATATTTAGGGGTCATCGTGGTCATGATCGTATAGTAGTTGTATTTACAACTACCTATGCAATCAGTGCCTATCACCACTAATGTTCTGAGTTCGAATCCCACTCAGGTGATGTGTACTTGATATACAACATTATGTCATAAAGTTTGACAGTGACTTGCGGAAGGTCGTTGTTTTCTCCAGATATTCCGGTTTCCTCCACCAATAAAACTGACCATCACGATATAGCTGAAACATTGTTGAAAGTGGCATGAAACACCATAACCCCAAACCTCCCTAAACCCCTAATCATATATAACCTCCCTATAATATAGCTACACAAATTGTTTTTTTGAGATTAAATAACAATCATTCAATCAATAATGTCTGCATTGGTTAACAAATCCACCCCCTCACTGAGCCTCATCCCTACAAGGGATTACTCAAATTTATTAACATAAAATAAAATAGGTGGTTAATATCTCCATTACAAAGTTAAGATTCAAAATTTTTTTTTTTTCATTTGGAAGAATTTGTGATAAAATGTTTACAAAACAAATTGTGTTTTCATAAAGCATATTATTCTAAATTAATCTGTAATGTAAACATTTTCCTTTGATCTTGCTGAGGGATATTTTTAAGTCATTTATTTAGAACTATATAAAAAATAAATTCAAAAATTTAATTTGGCCAATAAATTCAAATTTTCATTTCGAGGACTGATATAAGGTATTATTATTTTATCAAATGTAACTTGTTTTCGCCTTGAAATAGCAGAAAAATTAGTCTATTAGCAACAATCAATCACTATCTGCACATTTATATGATGGTAGCCTAAAAGTTAAATGGACGCTCTCCTATTGGTGATAGGTATTCTGACTACCATAGGATTTCTGCAAACCCTATTGCATTAAGTATAAGCTGCTATACTCTTAAATGTTTATACTAATTTACTGGTTTTAGGACCTGAAGTGGAACCTGTCTAATCCGACACACCAAGGGACCAGGGAAATGTGTCAGATTGTACAGGATGTCGGAATACTCAGGTTTTATTTTAGTTAACACAAATACTTTGGGCCCATGAAATTTTGTCGGATGTCACAGGATGTCCAAAAACTCAGGTGTCGGATTGCACAAGTTGCATTGTACCAGTACTCTGCATGGTTTTAAATTATGGTAATATCTACCTTTCTTTGAAGACATGATGGTAATGGACTAAATCTTTTAAAAATACCTGAAATTAGAAATTAGAAATATGAAACTATCGGTACATCTCAAATACTTCAAAGGCCACATAACCGTGTTGTAATTCTTTGAAAGAAATCAAGGTTGTCAGGCCATCGATAAAAAATTGTTAGTTTGATGTTTCTCGATCAACCTACCAAAATCTTTGCTGCCGAAAAAAAAATATTAATGTTGTTGGAAAAATATTGCATGTTTTTGTTTACCATTTTTGAGAAAGAAAAAATATATTACCCATCAACCTACCCTTTACTCATATTGTAAGTCGGAAAACAGCAAACAAACTATTTATTTAAGTATGGCCTAGCTTACTAAATGTTTAGCTAGTTTATCCTCAGCAGATGGCCAATATGATAAAAAAAAAAAATCAGTCTATTTTGTAACTGATACAAGTTTTAATGAGGTAGAAATTATTTATTACATAATAAGCTCAATAACACTTACCAGTACAGCAGGTTTTAGGTTTATGGTGTTTAAATGTTTAATGCCACTTTCAACAATAGTTCAGTTATATCATGGCGGTCAGTTTTATTGGTTGAGGAAACCATAGTACACATAGAAAACCACCGACTTGTTGCATGTCACTGACAAACTTTATCACATAATATTGTATCAAGTACACCTCATCATGAACAGGATTCAAATTCACTGGTTTAGGCATTGATTGCACAGGTAGTTGTAAATCCAACTACCATACTATCATGACCACGACAGCCCCTCTAAGTACAGCAGTCCTTCTGATCAATTTTACAATGTAAATATGGACTTATAAGAGAGGTGGACTCTCTTGTGGGGGACAATTTAGTAGTATTTTACTATCTCAGAGAATCTGAATTCTGGAATGGTAAGGGGTGGGCTTTGGTGGGAGGGGCCTTATAAGGTGGGGATTACTGCACTTCTATAGTAATTTTCAAACAATTTACATTTGGAACAAATAGTGCCATGCAATTAATGTGCTCAATGAATCTTTCCCATTTCTATACTGCTAACAGAAACTTAGCAAATAGCTGACTTTAGATGTACTTAATTTTTGTCAGTGAGATTGACTGCAAAGTTGTCTTAAAATCAGCTATATTTCAAGTAGCAATTTGTTAAAGGAATGTCTCATACCATACTCTACATAGGGCCCGGGTGGCTCAATGAGTTAGGTAGTTGGATTACCTAACAACTCATACAAGCATATCACCAATACGTGTGGGTTTGTGCCTGGCTTTGTAAATTACAAAAAGGGGTGCACTCGACTCGCAGCAGCAAGTGATAAAGTTTACCAGTTGCTTGCCCATGGTCGGTGGTTTTCTCCGGGGACTCCGGCTTCTTCCACCACTAAAACTGGTTGCCATGACATAGCTGAAATATTGCTGAAAGTGGCACTAAACACAAAAAATCAAATCAAATCAAATCAAACTCTACATAAAACATGGACAAGAAGTTAATTGCATTAATTTTGTTGCTGTCAATTAATTACTCTCAGCTTAAAGTCTCATGATTCCTTTTACAGTGTCTCTGATGCTGGGTTAAAGAATTATGAAAATAAAGTTTAAACAGTGATGTTTGAGTCAGCCGTCAGGGAAATATTTTTTGGTTCAATTGGTTGACCTCAGGTTGAGGGTATTTTTCATAACTCTACTATCTCATCTCAAGTTAAACATTGCATTGCGAAAAGTAAACTGGTACCCGTCCTAACAAGAACAATGGAAAGGACAAAGAATTTGATGGCTTGGTTTGGTTTATGGTGTTTAATGCCACTTTCAACAATATTTCAGTTATATCGTGGTGTTCAGTTTTATTGGTGGCGGAAACCAGAGCACTCAAAGAAAATCAACGATCTGTCGCAAGTCACTGACAAGCATTATCACATAATGTTGTATCAAGTACACCTCGCTATGAATGGGGTTCGCACTCACAATGTTAGTGGTGATAAACACTGATTGCATCTCTTTGTATAATTTACTAATAATATGCAGATTGTTAACCTTGTACAAAATCATAGGATGATTTTATAGCAAATAAAATATGCACAAGTTGCTACAACATTAAGATTTTGAACAAATGTCATAATGAGAAAAATATTATTTATTTTCATTAAACTTAGCAAGAAAGGGGAATAACTCTAGAAAAACGTGTAAAGATTTTTAATTTCATAGTCAAATCAGGAATGTGGAAAATGAATATTATTATTTAGGATTGTGATAACAATTACCCACAATTACCTAACTGTAACAGGGGCGGTCATGGTCGTGATTGTGGATTTACAACTACCTGTACAATCTGTGCCGATCACCACTAAAGTTGTGAATTCGAACCCTGTTCATGAATGGCAACATTATGTGATAAAGTTGCGACAGATCTGTGGTTTTCTCCAGGTACTTCGGTTTCCTTCACCAATAAAAGTGACTGCCATGATATAACTGAAATATTGTTGAAAGTGGCATTAAACACCATAATTTGGCATAAACCTACAAAAAAAACTATTCCTAACTGTAACAGAGACCAATAGGATAATAATAATCCTCTGATTTTGAGGTGACTTGACTTCAAAAAAATTGTGACTTTTTTCACCTTGTATTTCTTACAAGGGGGGCTTTCTAATAAAATTTTTCTGTAGCCAATTTCATAGATAAAATAAAGAAATGATTTGACTAAAACTAAAAGATGCAAAAAAAAAAAAAAAATCTGACATGTTCAGAAAAAAAATATAGGGGAGGGAGTAAAAAATATTGATGTTTTGTTTTCATGTACCTACAAGCAAGAAATAATCTGATTTTCCTTTCCTGGAAAAAATTAAAATTCTGGTTCGAGAAAAAAACATACCCCCCCCTTTTTTTTAAAAACGTAAATGTTCTGTCCTTTAAAATAAAAAATGCATTTGGTATAATAAATTGATGCCTTCGTATTTTATCACCTTATATTAGCGTTATACTCTATTAGGCAAGTCACTAAATAATGCTTTGACATAACACAGAAAATCACGTTAGTAACGTGAAAACGAAAGTAAATTTTCATTTGAAAAATCATTTTGTTGTATTATTGTCAGTCTTTCCTCTCCCTCGATTCGGTAATAACATTAAATATATATTGACATACTCAAAAAAAGTTGTATCCTACCAAACAAACAGCTTATTTCTTTTTCATTTTCAATCCTTTGCTATACCTTTCGAAAACGAAAGTACAATATTGAATTCAAGCTAAAACAAAAAGGGGAGACAACAACAAAAAAGCGGGAAACTAACTGTTTTTTAAATGTAATATTGTGGGAATTTATTTTCTGTGTCGCTGTTACTGAGTCATTTGTTTCCACAATAGAACCTATCCAGTGAAATAAATGCTGTAGTCAGCTTCCCTATTTATTAACAATCATAGCCAGTTTCTCCAAAGCATTTTTTATATATCCTAGCGTATCAATATTTTGTGCTTTTTGCATTTCATGTATTTCTGAATTACTAAATGCATTTCTATTCCTTAAATATGATTTCTTGTAACATAATAATGTTAGAAAATTTTGTTTCCCTCCTCTGTACATTGAAGGATGCTACATTTATCTTAGTTCTGATTTAACTGACAATATAAGAATGTACATACAGTTTTGATGCAGTATATTTATCATTGTTTATAGTTCTGTACAAATAACTGGTATATAGTTTTTTTAACCAGAAAATGGTGAAATGTCTGTGATTTTATTGTTATAATTATTTATATTATTTGTATGCCTCTGCCGAAAAGGCATCGGAGGACATTAAGTTTTATATGTAATGTATCCGTCCATGCGTCTGTCCATAATTCCTAATTTCAGATCAAATAATTTAAGTTCCTTTTAGAGAAATCATTTGAAATTTATACGCAAGGTCAGGGTCCATAAAAGACATGACAAGTTTGATGTTTATCATTTTTCCTGTACTGGAGTTATGCCCCTTGATAAGCTGAAAACAAGGACATTCATGTCCTAGGGGCCGTCATGGTCGTGTTCGTATGGTAGTTAGATGCACAACTGCCTATGCAATCAGTGCCGGATTCACAACTACCTATGCAATCAGTGCCTATCACCACTAAAGCTGTGAGTTCGAATCCTGCTCATGGCGATGGGTACTCGACACAAAATTATGTGATAAAGTTTGTCAGTGACTTGTGGCAGGTCAGTGGTTTTCTCCGAGACTTGGATGTACATCTACCCATGCAATCAGTGCCTATCCCGCACGTGGCGAGGTTTACTTGATGCAATTTTATGTTATATTTTTTGTCAATAACTTGCCACCAATATGTAACTGGGAGATTGTTGAACAGGGGCTTGAAAAACCAATAAAGCACAACCATTTTAAAAAATGAACATACACAATTTTTGTTTGTGAAATGTGCTTCTCAAATTTATTAAATATATTGCGAAGATGGATTTGATTGTATGTCCAGTTATGTTCAACGATAAATCGAAAATGGATTTTTTTAAAAAGGCCTCTTTGGTATAGAAGGGTCATTTTTGATGATATATATCAGATTAATGTATAATTAAATTAAAACTAATATCCGAAGGGTATGATACAATTTCGTAGTTTTGAAGAAAAAAAAAGGGGGGGAATTTTCCTGTCCCAGAGCACCTGTGATAAGGAGTGAGTGAGTGATTGTTGTGGAATCTTGTTGTTAAATAAGCACTTTTTCAGCTATATCATGGCCGTCAATTAATAAGGATGTAAGAATGTTTGAAGATTTTCCCAGACACGGTTGTACCAAATACAATCACAGTTGGCTGAAATGTTGTGTTTGTTCTTTAACATGTTGTACGATTTTTGATACCATCCATAAATTCATAATGGTTGGTAGCGTCATTTATGTTTCCTGATTGGCTGCCTGAGAATAGTTTTATGGTAAGAATGTTCCATATGTTGACCTCTATGGAAATGGAAATGGAAATCCAATATACCTACCATATCAGGTCAGCTTCTCAGAAACTGCAAACTTGATTGAACTCCAGCTGTCATTTTGATATGGATCAGAAATCAAATTTGGCAGACACTGCATGACCAAATCAGAAAGGATAAATATGTCAACAAATCATTTAAGTACTGGATACAATACAGTTAATTGTTATTATTTTATTTTTTTAAGCTTGTTTTTGTTGTAATAAAATGATAAACAGAAAATACCACGACTCTGAACAATTCTAAAATCAAATATCCAAATCGTAGAAAGAGGCAAAATCATAAGTGTTGTGGGACATGGGCCTCTTGTTTATTTTAGAGCTAAGCTTTCAGTTTAACTGTAATTATGGGTTCATCATCAAGCTTTTCATTCATAATTATCCATTTAAGTTACATCTCTTCCAAAGGATTTATATACAGAATTATTCATATCTTTTAAATTTAGATTTTTTATCAAATGTATAATTTTTTACAAAACATTTTTGTTTATTTTCAACATACTTATTCTAATATTTTTAGATTTTTTCCAGCTTACAATCACTTTTTTTATTTACATTTTTTGTATTATTTCTTTTACATTTTTTTGGTTAGTTTTAATATTTCAATTTTGAGACCTGCATTTCCCAATATATTTACCTGTAATTATTATTAATTGTTATATAAACACCTGTAGTAATATATTTGTTGGCATACCTTGAATATGTTACATTTGTATTTCAAAATGTTGGCATAGGTTGAAGACACATTGGTATTAGGTTAAATTGAATGCAGTGCCGTCTTCACTCATGGGCACACTGGGGAGTTGCCCTCTGGTCCATGAGCATAGGGGCCCCATGTTAATCTATGGATGATGTACATGTGTATGGCATGTTTTGTAATGCTTAAACACTGATTCTGTTGGAAGTTTGATTAATTCCCATGCAATAAATATACATTTTGTATGTTTAATTTTATCGAAATTTACAGTTTTATTTCTATAAGTGGTTGCGTAGGTATGGGCCCAGTGCACTGCTTTGCCAGGGGGCCTATAATGCTGTTAAGACGGCTCTGGTTGCATGTGAAAAAGGTTTTCAAAAGCATAAATTCAATAAATTTATCAAAATTCATATTTATACTAATTAGATATGCTGTTTTGTGTGTTGTTTTACATTCAACTTTTTTTTTTCAGATTTGTTTTTTTTCCATTGATTAATTATGTAAATGGAAAGTGCACCTTTCCACAAATATAGTTTAATATTTGAATGCTAACTTGAGCGTGTCTGATGAAGGTTATTCCTGAAACATGTTATGTGTGTGCATTAAATTTGACATCTACGTTTTTATTGTTTTTATTGGTACAAGTACGATAGAGTGTGAGGGTTGACATTTTACTCGCGTAAAGCACTTAAATGACCACATTTCACTAAGATGGGAGGTTTGTGCACATAAAACTAGTTTAACTCCACCACTTTTAATTGAAGTGCCTGTACCAAGCCAGGAAGGTGAGAGGTCATGTATATATGCATCAATTTTACCAATGTTTCTATGATTTTTTTATTGGATTTTGGAACTGTTCTGATAGTGTGGTATTTTCTTCTTTTCAATATATCAAATTTGATACAAATCCGACATGGTTTCGGAAAAGATTTTCAAATTCCACAGAAAACCTCAAAATATATTAAACACATTAGCATAAAGCTATGGCTTAGTTTTTAGCTAATTTTAGTTTATATTGTAGCATTTTTGGCCATTTGAAGAAATTTCTATTTTTAAAACGAGACCATCGTGGATGGAAGTCTGCCATATGGATACAGTTGCAATGACCATTCAAGGACTATTCCAATTAAATATTGTCAAAATCTGCCTAATTTGCATATTTTCAGCAAAATACATTATGTTCTAGTGAGTGAGTGATTGTTTAGCGCCAACTCAGTAATTTTTCAGCTATATCATGGCGAGAACAAGTTAATTTTCTATGAGATGATGATGTCTGCTTTGTACTAGACCAACATGCTTAGTTGGATTGTTATAGTCCTAGTTCCCTGAAACAACAGTCGGCAGATAGACATGTCGCCCCACTCGACACATTATTCTGATTCTGTGCCAACCAGTCTTTGCTCTTTCTCCTGAATGCATGGAAAATGTGGTTTCATTTGGTCTGTAGGTGTATTTTACCATTATGTTCTATTTATAGTAACAGTAGTCATGTTGGTTGATTGGTGGGATCATCAGATAAAAGTGTGAAAGTAGACACTTTAAGTATCGTTCAGGCCAACTTTGATTGAAATAAGCACAGTGTTTCACAGAAGATTTTTCAAATAGTTTATGCTGGGTGGATGGACACAGATAGATGACAGACAGAAAATAATGACAAAAGCTCACATTACCCTTTTTGAGCTAAAAAGTAATAAATTATTCTCCAACACTTTTTTTATGTTTACATTTTTTATTTTTAATTCTATTCAACATCCAATTGTAAAAATTGTAGCTAAGACAGTCAACTTATAATGAAATAATAGGGGAACAAACAATATTTTCATTATAACAGAACTTCAATATACAAATGTACATGTGATAACCAGACTTGATATACAGTCAAACCTGTATTAAGAGGTCACCCTTAGGACAAAGAAAAACTGGCCTTATAAGACAGGTGACCTCTGAAAATAGGTTTAATTCATATGAAATTTTCTATGATAGGACAAGAAAAAGGTGACCTTTCAGTGCATGTGACTGCTTAATAGAGGTGATCGCATGGGCAGGTTTGACTGTATACTCAAGGGAGATCACTCCAATACAACCATTATTTCATTACGAATGATTTCCTTGTATAAGTACATATATTTGATGAAGAAAAGAAAATTTGCTAATATAGAAGATTTTTCATTAAAACAAATTTCATTATAAGTAGAACTGACAGTCTCAATATTATTGTGATCTTAATATTTGCAACAACAATAAAGATCCTAACACGAACAGCTTCAAAAATAAATTAAAGGAAATGGGTCATGTATATGCTTGACAATGTGATGATGACTTTTATTGAGATATAAACATAAAAAAGATGTAATGATTTTATAGGCAAACTATCCAATCAAATCAAGGGGTTCCAGTTTATGCATGACTGAACCTTCAATCAATGTATGTGACACATGATCATACTAAATATCCAATTTATATTTGATAAGACCTTTAATCAAAGTATGGAGAGAACTTCATATAAGTTGTAGAACTTGTGTTCAATCCTATTGTATATATTTGACAATAAAATATGTTTAAATTAATCAAAGTATTTGACATGTGATAATGCTAACTATCCAATCAAAATTAAGGACTCTAGTTTTATGAAATATGATTGGATCTTCAATCAAAGTATTTGATCTGATCATGCTAACTATCCAATCAAATTTAAGGATTCCAGTCCATCATATATGATTGGACCTTAAATTAAAGTGTGTGACATGTGACATATTATTTCTTGTTCCTGAATTTACTTTATTCTATATTTAGCAAAACAAATTAGAAAAATAAAACAATTTTGTAGGATCAGACTGACAAAAAATCTTTCAAAACCTTTGTACACGGAACCACTGTCATACAAATGCAATGACTAAATCGATAATGGATTTTTTTTGGTCATTTTGTGATGATAACCAATGCTTAAGCTATGATATTTTTTTTTCCCGTAGTGTTGGAAAAAAGGTGGAGATATTTTGTCCCCGAGTACCTGTGGCCTAATATTCTCTTCTCTTACTATGCAAAAAAATTAATCTTCTTTTCTTTATAATTTTCACAATGTATCTATAGATATTTTGTATAATTTCTTTTTTTTTTCTTCTTTTGGGTAGTAAGATGAATAAATAAATGGGTACTGATAGAAATAATTAACATTCTAATATGACGTGCTGTTTTGGCTTTGTAAACAAAATGGAATCAAAATCCCCGATTTATTATGACTTCCCCATATTAAAATCTCCAACAAACTTACCCCTTCAATAAATTATTTCTTACATTTACCGTATATGTCCTATTAAAATAGAAATAATTTTATGTCGACATTGTCATCTTTGCGTGTCAGTTGTGACCCAAATACGATTCCAATGCTGTCCTTGACTTGTTGCAACGTAAAATATGACGTGATTAAAAAATATTAACATGGCGATGAATGGTGGCAAGATTCGTTTTTATTTACGCATTTATTGTAGAACTTTAGGAATATTGTGGTACAAATAATCTTGGATAATTAGACAGGAATTGTGTTTGGATTTCTTTTAAACTGGTAAGTCATATATAACGAAATGGCAATAATCTGGAGTTCGACAGTCAAAATGCAGTTGGGCGTGACATAAAATGTCCATACGTCAAAAAATGACCAGAGTTTAAGAAATATTTGCGCAGATAATGTTACCCATATTAAAATCTCCAACAAACTTACCCCTTCCATAAATTATTTCTATTCTAATAGGACATATACGGTAAATTTAAGAAATAATTTATGGAAGGGGTAAGTTTGTTAGAGATTTTAATATGGGTAAGTCATATATGGAAGGGGATTTTAATATGGGCAAGTCCTAATAAATCGGGGATTTTGAAACTCTTTTGTTTACAAAGCCAAAACAGCACGTCATATTATAATTTGATTTTTTTTTTACATGGGAATGAAAATACAAGATTTTATTTCACAAAAACAAAACAAAGTAGCTATTATTTAAATCTTTTTCATGAAAGTATTTACTTTCGTATCTATGTTGGCTTTCCACATTCGGGTTTAAATGTCAGCCCCCAACATTTTTAGTCTTGCGGTTTTATTTAGTCTCGACCGACGCGAGAAATAGTCCAGCAGTATGTGATAATTTACCTATCTCTACCGTCCTCTATTACTTCATGTGCAATGCTATATATATACAAAATGTATGTATATCTGGTATCATTTTATTCATAGCATTTGTTGGAATGTCAAAAACATTTTATAAAGTAATTTTATGATAATCTACCGGTTGTGCAAAGTACTTTCATTTACGTGAAGGATGACACTATCTAGTACCATTTGATTCTGAATATTGAAGACGTTTAGTCAACAATTGAATGATAAGCTACCCACTTGAAAATATATCTCTACTTTTTTTTCTACAGAAAATAAAGATACAGTAAAACATGTCGAGCCTCTATGTACTTCTATCTGAGGAACCTGGGATATCATACTTTTTCACAATGCACAGAATCTACCACTCCGGCGCACATGAGTTAATCATTTTTTATTGGCTTCGTGTTGCTTAATCTTTAGTTTTCTATGCAATATTTTGTAGATCATTGTGCGTCTTTTTGTCTTCCCTTCTTTAATACAAGATTCATAGTTAAACATGTAAGAAAAAACTAACGACTGAGTGTTATGGAAGAAACTGTCACAGTTTTATAACGAAAACAAGATCTGGCAAGAAGAAACAAACCGCCGATAATTTGAAGTTTTGGCAAGTCTGTGCTTCAATGAAAGCATAAGAACCTCAATGGAAATAGAGAGCTATAGGGACAGTCACACGAACCCTGATACGCAAGCAGTGCCGTCTTAACGCATGGGCACGATTTGCAGTTGCCCGGGCGCCCCGACGATTTGATTTGGTTTTTTTTGTGTTTTAACGCCACTTTCAACAATATTTCAGCTATATCATGGCGACCAGTTTTAGTGGTGGAGGAAGCCGGAGTACCCGGAGAGAACCACCGACCATGGGCAAGCAACTGGTAAATTTTATCACTTGCGGCTGCGAGTCAAGTGCACCCTTTTTTAAAATTTACAAAGCCGGGCGCGAACCCTCGCCGTATTGCTGATAGGCTTGTATGCGTTGTTAGATCCAACGACCTAACTCACTGAGCCACCCGAGCCCCGACGAGCATAGGAGCCCCATGCTAATCTAAATATGTTGTGTATGGCATGTTATTTAATGTTTAAACTGAGTTTATTGGAAGTACCAATAAAATAAATATACGATTAATTTTATCGAACATTTACATTTTTATTCCTGTGAGTGGTTGTGTAGATAGGGTCCCAGTGCACTGTTTTGCCTGGGGTCTATTGTGCTGTTAAGACGGTATTGCACAGCTTTGATGTGGATGAAGTCCCATTTGAATGACCGAACTCAACGTGTCGCTGTTGGTTCAGTAGTGTCAAATGCAATGCATCTTCAATGTGGCGTGCCGCAAAGTTCTGTCTTAGGGCCAGATTGTACTGTATTTTTGCAAACCAATCGGTGAAATTTGCAGACGCCATAATTTTAGTCATCAGAGTTATGCCGATGACACTCAAGTGTACAGAAATGTACCTTGTAATCAAACCACTTGATAACTGGAAAAATATATCCAGACGCCTGGAGACTTGTTTATCAGACGTTAGTGTGTGGATGAGCTCAACTATGTTCAGATTAAACCAAAACAACACATAGCTTATTGTATTTGCACGAAACACCGTGAGAAGGAATTTTCAGAATGTTGTCTCTTTCGACGGAACTATAGACTAGTTTCAATGCTTCATTTGTTAAAAACCTCGGCATGTTTTTCGACAGGACATTATGCATGCAAAAACAAGCAAGTGTAATTACAAAGTCATGCTACTCTCAAATTCCCAATATCGGACGTAATTGATCGTACACCACAGAAGATGCGTGCAAAACATTAGTTTGTTCGCTTATAACGTCACGTTTGGACTATGGCAACGCTTTGTTGTATAGAGTAAATACCCAACATAATCTCGAAGCTACAGCGTGTTCAAAATACAGCAGCTAGATTGATAACCCGTGGCAAAAAACATGATCACATTACATCAGTTATCATGTCTCTTCACTGGCTTCCGGTGCAGTATCGTCTCCAATACAAATTATTATTATAAACTTTCAAAGCTCTTCATGGCCAAGCTCCGATATATCTTAGGGAACTTGTCAGTTTTTATCAACCATAAAGGTCGCTACGGTAAGAGAACGCCATGATGATTCAACAACCACGTGTAAGGACAAACACTTATGGTGATAAGACAGCTTCCACATTTTGGAATAACCTGCCCAGTGAAACCCGAAATGAACAGTCCCTTGACATTTTTAAGAAAAATGTTAAAACTTATCTTTTTAGAATTGCTTATTATGATTTTATGTAAACTTCCTACACTGACAGTTTTATATCTTTTTTAAGAACTTCTATATTTATATTTATCATTCCTTTGTAATGTGTGTTGATTTTTTTTTATCTCTCTTTTAGTTAATTTAAACATATTTTATTGTCTGAATAATGACAAAAGGATCAGACTCAAGTTTTTCAACTTAGCATTGTCTTCTCCATATACACACCATACAATTATGGCTTTCATGATAATGTAATATCCAAAATTATTAAATCGAGAAAAGGGTTATTTCTCCGAGGTCCGTAAGACCGAGGGAAATAACCCTTTCGAGATTTAATTATTTTGGATATTACATTATCATGAAAGACATAATTGTATTATTATACTGAACAAAACAATTAGATATTTCATCGACGTGCAAAAGCGCGCCAAATTTTTAGGGGTTATTTCGTCCCACGCTCAGATACCCAAACCGAATTTTTTTCCTGCGTGCACATTGCAACGGGAAAATGGGGTTATTTCTTTTCACGTACAGAAAATACTGTTATTATTTTCCATCTAGTTTCTATAGTAAAGTATAATAATATACAATATAATATGCATTATTATTACATAATTTCTCTAAAATTTTAACATGAAGACATGAAACAATAATTGTAGCAATAAAACAGAATGCGACAATGGAATACCATTAAAAGTAACCAATCAAACAGACCCGAGTGTAAAAAAAACCCTGGGACATAGATAGTAGCACGTGTTGTTAGTTATTGGATTAATTATACATTATTTCGCCAAAAGTAAGTACTTTTAGTTCACTTTGTGTATTATAATATTGTATTAAAGATGAGTTATCCATTATTGCATACTGTTGTAAACAAAACAAAAAATAAAATAAATAGAAATAAGCTTTCGCGAACGGTAAACAATTAAAACATCAAAACACCTTATCAAACAGTGGTCAATTTATGGTGAAACGACTTGTGTCTTGAATGAATTTTAGAACTTGCAAAAAAATTGTATATTTTTTTCATCGTTGAGAATTTCATTGCCAAGTAATAAAGTAAGCTCATCTATTGGTAAATCATTGTTAATTTCTCGAATTCCTATAAGCAAAATATTTCTCTTTTAGTTAATTATTTTGTTGTTATACATGTTCAATTTTATTGTACGATTTTTTTTACCATGTTAAGCGCTTAGAGTAATTTTAATTAGAAAATTCGCTATATAAATATTGTAAATAATAATAATAATTTATGACACTCATAACTCCGACAGTCATTACTCCGACACTCATTAATACTCCGACCATGCATCCCGGACTGTATCATCATATCCTATCTAATCGCAACTCCAAACTACTAAAGGATAATTGCATGGAGTGAATATTGAAAATATGATCACGAGTGCCACATCAGATTAAACGTTTGTCTTCTTTCTGTTACATGTTAATTGTCGGGAACATGGTTTTCCAATGTGTATTTCTGGGTCTGTATATTCTTCTGTAAAGTTCTTGAACTAATACAGATGTATGACATGCCATCTATTCAGGCACTAAAGAATTCCTTACCAAAAAGGTACATTGGAAAAGAGAAGTAAGGACATTAATTTTACATTTTATCATTATAAGGATACAATTGAGACTATCCTTTAGATTTTAATATTTCTTATTTCGCATTTTGTTATGATACAAACGAAAATGAATGTTACCTTTTCTCTCATTTTAGATTTTAACCTTATATTTTTATAAACATTATTTCTGAAGTATGCCTCCTAAATGATAAAACACCTATCTATTAAGAAACACGTCTGCAAAAGTTATACCCATACATATGGCTCCCTTCTTAGGAAAGAACTATTTTTACGTTTTAATATTGAAGTAGTTTTTTTTTATGATTAAGTAAATGAAGTTCTCCATCCTACCCCTACTTTGTATATAGATATGTAAATAATCATTTTTAATATTTTTTAATATTTTAAAGTATTTTAAGTTTTAACATTAAAATAGTTAATTATAATATAAGTAGGGATTTACTTCACTGCTGGAGGTGCTCCTATTCAAAGGAGGCTAATACACAGAAGAAGAAGGCTATCATTTGGAACATCTTTGTGGTTTACTAAAATCTCGCTCCGAACGTCAACAAGAAAACTGCAGCAGAGCTGCGAGAGGAGTCGATTAAAAAAAAAACATAAATTAAATCAAAGTATCCAATATCTCATTTTATTTAACTAAAGATTTTTCCTCGTATTTCAAGATTAGATGGGATAATTCCATGAAGCGGAAAATTTGTTTAACGGAAAGGCCCGAAAAAGTTCGATTGCCAAAACATAATTATTACATTTTAATATTGATAGCCAATCAGTATGACATGACGGATTTTTGGTACGAATTTTCTTGGTAAATACCTGTTACAATTAACTTCCGGCAATGTGTTGCCATGGGATCCATTCCGACTATACTTTTGAAATTTTGTTCGTAATGGTCGTGGCTTCGGTACGACTGGTAAATTAATTTTATTATATAAGATATGCCTTCGGAACGAAAACTTAATGTTTCTTTGTCTATGAAAATAAAGGGCGAATCAACTTCCGTCAATGTGTTGCCCATGGGACCCATTTGCAACATTTACTGTGGCCGTGCCGATTCATTCTTTTGTTCATATCGGGTATTGTGCCTTTGGCACGACGATTTTATTTCTTTATTCGTAGTGTTCGTTCCTTCGCACGACACAAAGTTTATTATTTATTTCATTTACGAAACCTTCAATGACAACTCTGCCTTCTTCAAGTTCGAAAGTAAAACCCTGTTTTCTATTTGAATGATATAGTCGTGCCTTCGGCACGAAACGTAAGTTTTAATTCTCAATACAATTTTAAAGTCATTATTTTATTTTATTTGTTTCGTGTTGGCGCGACAAAGATGTTCAATTACGAAAACAGGCAAAGGGCAATCGGCAAACTTCGGGTGAGTCCGCTTCGCTTCCTCAATACCTCGGCTGTAATACGGTATTTGATATGCATCTACGCGTCACATTTCTTCGCCGGAAGACCGTATCACTTCAATCAAACATTGCGCACCGCGAATACGTTCTAAATGGCGACAATAGATGAGTTTGTTTTGAAAAATATTGGTCTTTGATGAAGGTATGGAATCAGCCGACATTGCGACGAATGAAAATATATTATTATTGGACGAATATTCGAAAGTGAAATTATTTTAATACCTCCTTCATTGAAGATTTCCGAAAGTAGTTCCAATGGGAGCTATATCGTAATACGGACGAGGTATGATGAAGATACGGAATCAGCCAAAGTTGCGACGAGTGAGGCAAAGGGCTTAAGCTCCCCACACTTCCGCTTCCGATTTCAAAGTGTTTACAAGTATCAACCATGTTCGCTTCGCCCACAGCTGGGTTGATAAAAAAGTAGCTATTAATTATGGTAGCTAATAATTATAGGACACCGGAAGCAGATTGGACAGGACTGACGATACATTCGTGTTGGAAAATTACTTGTTTATAGATTTTAATAAAAAATACAACCATTCTGCACTTCGATTTTGTGTCTTTCTTTACATAACTGAATGACCCTGACCCAACTTCCTCTACGCCACACCACTCGAATTTCGACGATGCGCAAAACATGCCATAAAAATAACAAACGGGAAAAAAAACTAACGTTGCTTAAATTGAAATATATTGAAGAAAAATCACTTAGCATCGTGTTATGGGTTTTCGTACTATTATCGATTTTCCGATATAGCGAATAACAGTGTTAACCCTTCATTCATATGACGATTGGAATGTTCAAAGAATGGCTAGTTAAATATTTCTTTGTACATAAGATTGTTTTCAAAGCCATTCTTGTATTTTAATATACTCTCGATTGTCTGGCAACTTTTGCTGTCAGTAAAATGGCGTCATCTGTTTTCGTATGAAGTAAAAACAGGGCCGATATACGGGATGGAAACGAATATAAAATCCGGAAATTGCTGGTTTTAAAATTTCATGGTTCTGGCCATCTACCAAATCATACTACATCTAAATAATTTAACAGAATGTTTGAAAATGACCACTTTCAAAATTGTGTTTACTTTTGATGTTTTTTTTAGTGCTGAAACCACAATGCACTGCAAGGTGACATGTATTTTATATAAGAAACAGGCACATTTCAGTCAGCTCTTTTGTTTACAAGTACGATCAGTGATCCCATGACAGTTACATGACAGGAAGAGCCGGTGTCTGAGAGGCAGACGACATAGTTCAATTTTATATAGCCCTTCTGGATTTTTTCCAGCTACTTTATAAATGAAGTAAATTTTTAGCATTACAAAAAGTATGGTTCAGTAGGTAGGTTCACTGTTTTTGGTACTTACGTCTTTAAAAGCAAACTTTAACATTTTTTACAGATGTCACGTTGTAGTCCTGTTTACGTTCCATAAATAGAAACCGGAGGACACGTCAAAAATAATGCGTGTGCTGTGGAAATCAAAATAAAATGGATGATACGAAAACACATATCGTCACGGTATGTGTTTTCGTGCGTCATTTGTTTTCGTTTTATCCATTTTATTTTGATTTCCACAGCGCACGCATTATTTTTGACGTGTCTTCCGGTTTCTATTTATGGAACATAAACAAGACTACAGCGTGACATCTGTAAAAGATGTTAAAGTTTGCTTTTAAAGACGTAAGTACCAAGAACAGTGAACCTACCTACTGAACCATACTTTTTGTAATGCTAAAAATTTACTTCATTTATAAAGTAGCTGGAAAAAAATCCAGAAGGGCTATATAAAATTTAACTATGTCATCTGCCTCTCAGACACCGGCTCTTCCTGTCATGTAACTGTCATGGGGTCACTGATCGTACTTGTAAACAAAAGAGCTGACTGAAATGTGCCTGTTTCTCATATAAAATACATGTCACTTTGCAGTGCATTGTGGTTTCAGCACTAAAAAAAACATCTAAAGTAAACACAATTTTGAAAGTGGTCATTTTCAAACATTCTGTTATTTTATTTAGATGTAGTATGATTTGGTAGATGACCAGAACCATGAAATTTTAAAACCAGCCATTTCCGGATTATATATTCGTTTCCATCCCGTATATCGGCCTTGTTTTAATTCACACGAAAACAGATGACGCCATTTTATGACAACAAAAGTTGCCAGATAATCGAGAGTGTTTATTAAAATACAAGAATGGCTTTAAAAACAATCTTATGTACAAAGAAATATTTAACTAGCCATTCTTTGAAAATTCCAATCGTCATATGAATGAAGGGTTAACACTGTTAATCGCTATATCTGAAAATCGATAATAAAGGACGAAGTCCTTCTAACGGTAAGCTGTCCGATTTTTCCTTCTATATTGATAGCCAAAAATCTGCTCACCGGAAGTTTAAAAAATAGATCAATTAATAATTTAGAAACGCAAAAGAAATCTATTTCAATGAAAAATTCCCAATTCTTTGATTATTTACTCTATGCAAAATCGAAATAAACTTGAAATAAAATTCTAATAAAAAAATCTCTTTTTACGAAACTCCCGATGGAAGAGCGGCGTAGCCATAACAAATCGGCTACACAATTCATTCAAAATAGCCTCACCGGACGCAATTACGAACGGACACAATTACGAACGAAATAAAAAGTATGTCCCCTAATTGTTCCTTCAAAACATGAATTAAAAAAATGCTTTTATAAATAGATACTCCGCTAAATTACACGTGTCTTGGGAGAAAATTATTCATCGCGGCGCAGTTGTTGAATGTTGCAGACGACGGGTTTTCATATTTGTAAACAGAAAACGATCGACAATTGCACTTGGAATCTATCGCTAACATTCATTGAGGTACGCATATTTTGTTATCTTATGCCATATGATCTCCTGGTTCTATGCATATGTAGAACACATTGAAATTAAAACAAAAACAGTCAATATAATACATTTTCCTTTCCTTGATCTATCCTAAAATGTCAAAATCCGTGAGGTACCCGATTCATTGAAGAGTCCAAGGAATTCCGAATGCAAACTGGCACACATTTATCAGTGGTATGAATAAAGGAAAGGTTTTTATGTCATGTGTATTATATACAAATGGATTGCGAACGTAAATGAATGAATGCTCTTTCAATTTTAACAGTTGTCATTAAATAATTTACACTAGAAAGGTTATTATGATGTCGTTCGAAATTGTGTCCGGATCTAGGTCACAGAGTGACTAGAACGGGGTCATGAAAATCTGTTTAAAACCCGTAACAATGCATTGAATAATATATGGGCTATGATTCAAAAGGAATATTGGTGTTTAATCTGAAATATGAACATGCAATCAGCTTCATCAATTTGGTCAACTTTATTATCAAATGCCACGGTCAATATCATCGAAATTGTTTGTAATTGCGTCCGGTGAGGCTAACGTGTACGGATCATCGTATTATTGAAATTTGAGGACTTCGTCCTTCAAACAGGTTGCCTGTCTCATATTAGCACGAAAACCGATAACACGATGCTACCGTGACGATACCTTTAATGGCTTTAGCAGTTTATGTCGGGTTGTCCACAAAAATATCCATCTGTATTTTTCAACTCTATTTAACAATTTTTGAATCCTCATTTTTTTAAAGTCACAATCATGGTAGATTAATATAATTATCGTACAGAAATAACGTTAACGATTTTGGCCGCATAACACAATGCTACTGTTCCAATACAACTTATTACAAGGTTTTGGGTAACAGGGGTTTTCCCAACTTTTACGAAGGCTGGAAGTGACGTCATTATAATGTAGAAAAGTGCGCGTGACGTAAAATCGACGAAAAATACGAGTGTGGACGAAATTCGAGTGGTTGGCCACCATATAGCAAAGGATTGAAAATGAAAAAGAGATTTACTGTTTGGTAGGATACAACTTTTTTTGAGTGTGTCAATATATATTTAATGTTATTACCGAATCGAGGGAGAGAAAAGACTGACAATAATACAACAAAATGATTTTTAAAATGAAAACCACAGGGGCTTGCGGTTATATTTTCACATCACCAGGTAGCATCGTGTTATCGGTTTTCGTGCTATTATCGATTTTCCGATATAGCGATTAACAGTGTTAACCCTTCATTCATATGACGATTGGAATTTTCAAAGAATGGCTAGTTAAATATTTCTTTGTACATAAGATTGTTTTTAAAGCCATTCTTGTATTTTAATATACTCTCGATTATCTGGCAACTTTTGTTGTCAGTAAAATGGCGTCATCTGTTTATGTGTGAAGTAAACACAAGGCCGATATACGGGATGGAAACGAATATATAATCCGGAAATGGCTGGTTTTAAAATTTCATGGTTCTGGCCATCTACCAAATCATACTACATCTAAATGAAATAATAGAATGTTTGAAAATGACCACTTTCAAAATTGTGTTTACTTTAGATGTTTTTTTTTAGTGCTGAAACCACAATGCACACTGCAAAGTGACATGTATTTTATATAAGAAACAGGCACATTTCAGTCAGCTCTTTTGTTTACAAGTACGATCAGTGACCCCATGACAGTTACATGACAGGAAGAGCCGGTGTCTGAGAGGCAGACGAAAAAGTTCAATTTTATATAGCCCTTCTGGATTTTTTTCCAGCTACGTACTTTATAAATGAAGTAAATTTTTAGCATTACAAAAAGTATGGTTCAGTAGGTAGGTTCACTGTTTTTGGTACTTACGTCTTTAAAAGCAAACTTTAACATTTTTTACAGATGTCACGTTGTAGTCCTGTGGAAATCAAAATAAAATGGATGATACGAAAAGACATGACATACGAAAACACATACCGTGACGATATGTATTAAAAAGAAGAAGGGAGGACACTTTTTGGGGGACCAAAAGTGAAAGTAGAGTTTCGGCACCTTTTTTCGCTTCAAAAACGGTTTAATCTTTGTTCTTCCCATAAAATTAATGCAAATATCGATGTTTTTTGCTGATTGACTGGTTTACAATGGAATAACACTCGTTTTTAAATTCCAAGCGGTTTGGACAACTTCTTGTCATACTCAATTCCGGTTTATACGGACTAAATATTAAGGCGAGTTTTCATTGGTCGAAGGATTTAAACTGGCATTTTTGCGGGAAATTATTTACTCATCTTGTCAAAAGATATTCTTAAAATGCTGTCTTCCTATATTTCCAGATTGATTGAGACAAGGAAAAAAAATTTTTAATGCAAGAGATTTAAGTTTTCTTTTTTCCTACTTTTTAAAATTATATTTCGATTTTTTTTATTTCTATCAATATTATTAAGTCCGTAGAAACCGGAATTGAGTATGATAAGAAGTTGTCCAAACCCACGGTGTATATCCATAACGACTCCTTATTAAATCGGCGTTCTTGCCTCCTTTCCGATTCAGGAAACGCAACCTTTCCGACTTTTGTTTGATTTTCACAACAGACGGTGAGTACGTTTTGTCAATTTATCTTTTAATTGCCATATTTAGTGACTGAAAACATAGATGACGGAGTCGGAACACAATATACATACAAGAAATCGAAATAAGATCCTACGTGATATCACTGGGCGATAATGATTTTATTTTCAGCGCACAAAAAATATTTGTTACACATCTACGCAACACCAAGAAGGAAAATTTCAAAAACGTGATGTTTCTCGAGTAACATGTCTATCAAAACCAATTACACAACAATTTTAAGACAATAACAGTTCCATTGAAATAGATAATAGGTTTATATCAAAGTTTGCATGTACATAAAGTGCGATTATTGTAAAACAAGTATAGAACGCATCCTTTCAGAGCATGGAAACGATTCTTTTCAGATAACCATTCATTGTTCAATGATTTACTTTACAACATTTCAGTGTGTGGATTTTTATTTTTTTTTTAATTATGATTTTTGGTGTTTTAACGCCACTTTCAACAATATTTCAGCTATATCATGGCGACCAGTTTTAGTGTTGGAGGAAGCCGGAGTACCCGGAGAGAACCACCGACCATGGAAAAGCAACTGGTAAACTTTATCACTTGCGACTACGAGTCGAGTGCACCCTTTTTAGCTCACCTTTGCCATCACTTGGCGTCCGTCGTCCGTCCGTCGTACGTAGTAAACTTTCACATTTAAATCTTCTCCTCAGAAACCACTGGGCCAATTGCAACCAAACTTTGGTGGAATGGTCCTTGGATGGCCCCCCTTCCAAAATTGTGTCCGGTGATCCCGACTTCCAACCAATATGGCCGCCAAGCTAAAAATAGAAAAAAGGGGATGAAATTTTAATTGTCCATTGCTGCTTTAGTATAAGTCAAAATTAGCTTAAATTTTAACTGCAGCTACATGGCAGGGAGTAGTTTAACATATATTCCGAGTTATTCTGTGAAATTTTTCTTTCAGCCGATTTAAACCGATTATGCAATTTCATCTACCAACTGCTCTTCCCTTGACTTAGAAAATAACTCCTTCCGCCTTTTCCGTTTTCTAGCACTACTCCATGGGCTATTGTAAAATGAAAATCTATAATTTGTGGTGTTCACAGGAGTTGTCGTTTGTGTATTTGTTGTTGAATCTCTTGATGCTCTTGATTCATTCTGGTCTTTTGACAATTTCACTCTTTTAGGAGGGTGTAACCAAAGTCCTTTTTTCTTCCGCTTCATGTTTAATCAGTTCTAATATGAGACAGTAATCAATCATGAAAAATCCAGTGACCATTCTACCCTTAGACATCCTATCCTATCCAATTTGTTATTTTGTGACAAATAAAATACGTTTAAACTAAAACACTTAAACGCAACAGATAGACCGAGGAGCTAACAATTTATATCGAAAATAGAGTTTACTGTCTTTACAGTGAAATTAATATATCCCCTAATGTCTTTGTATGCCTATTAAGTTTGTGTTTTTAGCATTTTTAGACATGTCATTGGGCACGTCCGATGCTCTCATTTTCATATTAATATTTTAGTTTTCTTTGTGGGTCTGTCATTAATTGTTCTGTGTTATTTGTGTGACTTTTTTTCTTGACTTTGTCACGTTCTCTTACATGTTTTCACAATCATGATAATATTGTTCAAACATCATCAATTCACCTTCTGAAAGGAATCGTTTCTTTACACTCTCAAAGGAATCGTTTCCAGAATATATGTTATATTCGATTGATCGGAAAAGAGGCGTTTCTTTGATTTTTGTAAATCACCAATTTTTCGGATATTTACTGAAATATTGAATCGACAAAATACAAATGTATAACAAGGACGGTACTAGATTGCAAAATAAGGGTGTTAATTTAATTGTCCGTCTCATATTTTGAACATTAAAGTGATTTATGTACGACACACTCACCTCCCCGTTTACAGTGTCACCGATTTCGTCCAGAAGATAGGTAAACTAACCCTTTTCAAGCTATTTTGAGTTACTATGATAATTGAAATGTTCCGTGAACTGCGCAGAAAAGTCTTGCATACCTTTTGTTTTCATATCAATCAGTTTGAAATGCATGTTGTCTGAACATAGCTCCGAAAGGTTGCGTTTCCTGAATCGGAAACGCCGATTTAATCGGAAAGGAGTCGTTATGAATATACACCGTGAAACCGCTTGGATTTTAAAAACGAGTGTTATTCCACTGTAAACCAGTCAATCAGCAAAAAACATCGATATTTGCATTAATTTTATGGGAAGAACAAAGACTAAACCGTTTATGAAGCGAAAAAAGGTGCTGAAACTCTACTTTCACTTTTGGTCCCCAAAAAGTGTCCTCCCTTCTTCTTTTTAATACATACCTGGTGATGTGAAAATATAACTGCGAGCCCCTGTGATGAAAACAATTTCTTTGGCAGTGCGAAAAATATAGGAAAGAAAGAGAAATATTATGTAAATGTGCAGCCTAGGTATTTAGTGCTTTCCACAGTTTTGAGAGTGTGTCCATGTAATTTGTAGGATGTTGGTATCGTATTATTTTTCATGGTTAGCACCATCAGTACAGCATGTGGACAAAAGTGATTCCATTTCCGTCATCTTCATATAAAACCATTTATTTTCATAACATTCTCATGAAGTCATTCCTTATCTGATTTTCATGAAATTTTCAGCATTAAATACAGAAATAAATATAGTTTCTTCTTCGTATAATTTGTAAATAATTTTATTTCTATTATCTCTTAAGCATTGATTTAAAAACAAAGTTTTATTTATTCACCAAATCTTACTATATGATCATATAAAATTGTGACGTCAAGAATTTACATTTGTGTTTAAATCATAAATGCTTGCAAATAAAAGTTCGAAAAAATTACACGAAGATATTAAGATAAACTCTAATTAATTCTGTTTTTAAAGGTGAAAATTTCATGAAAATCGGCTAAGGAATGACTTCATGAGAATGTTATGAAAATAAGTGGTTTCATATGAAATATATATAGGGAAGATGGCGGAAACGGAATCACTTTTGTCCACATGCTGTATATCAAATTTGTTAAAAATTAGAAAAGATAGTATATCTTAATACAGTTATGTCATAAAATTGTTATTTATGTTGTTAATTTACTATATATTGCATATATACATATTCTTATTGCTTATTGCTATTGAATGGGCCTTTACTTTCGTTTTCACGTTACTAACGTGATTTTCTGTGTTACAATGTATGTCCATGCATTATTTAGTGACTTGCAGAATAGAGTATAACGCTAATATAAGGTGACAAAATACGAAGGCATCAAGTTATTATACCAAATGCATTTTTTTTTAATGGACAGAACATTTTCGTTTAAAAAAAAGGGGGGGTATGTTTTTCTCACGAACCAAAATTTTTTCGCAGGAAAGGAAAATCAGATTATTTCTTACTTGTGCATGAAAACATACGTATTTTTTACTCCCTCCCCCTACATTTTTTATCTGAACATTAAATCGAGTCACCTCAAAATCAGAGTATTATTATTATCTTATTGGTCTCTGTTACAATTAGAAATAGTTTTTTTTGTTGATTTATGCCAAATTATGGTGTTTAATGCCACTTTCAACAATATTTCAGTTATATCGTGGCAGACACTTTTATTGGTGGAGGAAACCGGAGTACCCGGAGAAAACCACAGATCTGTTGCAATTTTATCACATAATGTTGCCATTCATGAACAGGGTTCGAATTCACAACTTTAGTGGTGATCGGCACAGATTGTACAGGTAGTTGTAAATCCACGATCACGACCATGACCGCCCCTGTTACAGTTAGGTAATTGTGGGTAAATGTTATCATAATCCTAAATAGTAATATTCATTTTCCACATTCCTAATTTGACTATGAAATTAAAAATCTTTACACGTTTTTCTAGAGTTATTCCCCTTTCTTGCTAAGTTTAATGAAAATAAATAATATTTTTCTCAAAATGACATTTGGTCAAAATCTTAATGTTGTAGCAACTTGTGCATATTTTATTTGCTATAAAATCATCCTATGATTTTGTACAAGGCTGAGGTCAACCGATTGCACCAACAAATATTTCCCTGACGGCTGATGCAAACATCACTTTAAACTTTATTTTCATAATTCTTAAACCCAGCATCAGAGGAATCTTGAGACTTTAAGCTGAGAGCAATTAATCGACAACAACAAAATGAATGCAATTAACATCTTGTCCATGTTTTATGTAGAGTATGGTAGGAGACATTCCTTTTACAGTTGCAAATTGTTACTTGAAATATAACTGGTTTTAAGACAACTTTGCAGTCAATCTCACGGACAAAAATTAAGTACATGTACATCTAAAGTCAGCTATTATTTGCTAAGTTTCTGTTAGTAGTATAGAAATGGGAAGGATTCATTGAGCACATTAATTGCATGGCACTATTTGTTCCAAATATTTGAAAATTACTATAGAAGTGCAGTAATCCTCACCTTATTACCCCCCCCCCCCCCCCCCCCCAAAAAAAAACTAAAGCCTACCCCTAATCATTCCAGAATTCAGATACACTGAGATAGTAAAATACTACTAAATTGTCCCCCACAAGAGAGTCCACCTCTCTTATAAGTCCATATTTACATTGTAAAATTGATCAGAAGGACTGCTGTACTTAGAGGAGCTGTCGTGGTCATGATAGTATGGTAGTTGGATTTATAACTACCTGTGCAATCAGTGCATAAACCAGTGAATTTGAACCCCATTCATGATGAGGTGTACTTGATACAATATTATGTGATAAAGTTTGTCAGTGACATGCAACAAGTCAGTGATTTTCTACGGGTACTATGGTTTCCTGAACCAATAAAACTGACCGCCATGATATAACTGAACTATTGTTGAAAGTGGCGTTAAACATTAAACACCATAAACCTAAAACCTGCTGTACTGGTAAGTGTTATTGAGCTTATTATGCAATAAATAATTTCTACTTCATTAAAACTTGTATCAGTTACAAAATAGACTGATTTTTTTTATCATATTAGCCATCTGCTGAGGATAAACTAGCTAAACATTTAGTAAGCTAGGCCATACTTAAATAAATAGTTTGTTTGCTGTTTTCTGACTTACAATATGAGTAAAGGGTAGGTTGATAGTTAATATATTTTTTCTTTCTCAAAAAATGGTAAACAAAAACATGCAATATTTTTCCAACAACATTAATATTATTTTTTCGGCAGCAAAGATTTTGGTAGGTCGATCCAGAAACATCAAACTAACAATTTTTTATCGATGGCCTTACATCCTTGATTTCTTTCAAAGAATTATAACACGGTTAATATGTGGCCTTTGAAGTATTTGAGGTAGTTTCATATTTCTAATTTCAAATTTCAGGTATTTTTAAAAGATTTAGTCCATTACCATCATGTCTTCAAAGAAAGGTAGATATTACCATATTTTAAAACCATGCAGAGTACTGGTACAGTGCAACTTGTGCAATCCGACACCTGAGTTTTTGGACATCCTGTGACATTCCGACATCTGAGTTTTTGGACATCCTGTGACATCCGACAAAAATTCATGGGCCCAAAGTATTTGTGTTAACTAAAATAAAACCTGAGTATTCCGACATCCTGTACAATCTGACACATTTCCCTGGTCCCTTGGTGTGTCGTATTAGACAGGTTCCACTGCAGGTCCTAAAACCAGTAAATTAGTATAAACATTTAAGAGTATAGCAGCTTATACTTAATGCAATAGGGTTTGCAGAAATCTTATGGTAGTCAGAATACCTATCACCAATAGTGGAGCGTCCATTTAACTTTTAGGCTACCATCATATAAATGTGATAGTGATTGATTGTTGCTAATAGAGTAATTTTTCAGCTATTTCATGGCGAAAACAAGTTACATTTGATGAAATAATAATATCTTATATGAGTACTCGAAATGAAAATTTGAATTTATTGGCCAAATTAAATTTTTGAATTTATTTTTTATATAGTTCTAAATAAATGACTTAAAAATATTCCTCGGCAAGATCAAAGGAAAATGTTTACATTACAGATTAATTTAGAATAATATGCTTTATGAAAACACAATTTGTTTTGTAATTATTTTATCACAAATTCTTCCAAATGGAAATAAAATATTTTGAATCTTAACCTTGTAATGGAGAAATTAACCACCTATTTTATTTTATGTCAATAAATTTGAGTGATCCCTGGTAGGGATGAGGCTCAGTGAGGGGGTGGATTTGTGAACCAATGCAGACATTATTGATTGAATGATTGTTATTTAATCTCAAAAAAACAATTTGTGTAGCTATATTATAGGGAGGTTATATATGATTAGGGGTTTAGGGAGGTTTGGGGTTATGGTGTTTAAAGCCACTTTCAACAATGTTTCAGCTATATCGTGATGGTCAGTTTTATTGGTGGAGGAAACCAGAATATCTGGAGAAAACAACCGACCTACCGCAAGTCACTGACAAACTTTATGACATAATGTTGTATATCAAGTGCACATCACCTGAGTGGGATTCGAACTCAGAACATTAGTGGTGATAGGCACTGATTGCATAGGTAGTTGTAAATACAACTACTATGCGATCATGACCACGATGACCCCTAAATATTATAGGAAGAACAAGTAACTTTTTTATGACATCATGATGATGTGTGCTTTGTACTATACCACAGTGCTTAATTGTATATCTTTTTATAGTGCTAGCTCACTGAAGCAACAGTCCACAGAAAGACATGTTGCTCCATTCAGAAAACATTTTATATATTGACTCAGTTCCTGGGATAGCAGCCATTAGACTTATATTTATTTTTTGTATTTTGAATGTAGATCAAGCACCAGGTACAAGAGAAGGTCAAGATGTCAAGGGCTCAAAAACAGGCCAAAATAAAACCAAGAAAGCCACAACTCCTCCAGAAGATAAGGTGGAAGAAATAGAAATAAGGGATAACAAAATAATAGAGTGTTTCCAGAAATCTGGATTATTTGACAGCTTTAAAGCTATAGGTGTGGACACTTCAATTCAAGGTGACAAAATTATTCTTTCTGGACGAGACACACCAAGTTTGAAGATGTGTAGTGAAAAAGCCAAGGGTTCTCTTAGAAAAGTTAAATGTAAAAGTACAGACATTACTGACCTTCAATCACATCTATTATCCAAGGAAGATGTTGTTGTATTTATTGATAATCATCTTGGTATAAAAGACAAAGCTATAACCTGGGAGGTTGTTCTTGTTCTTGATCAGGTCAAATTAAATGTCTATACCATGTATAGAGAAAAGATAGCAGCTGATATTAGCAGTAAAATAATGGCATGCATCATTGAAGAACATATTTCAATGGAGGAAAGTAAAAACGAGTGGTTTGATAATATGTTGAAGAATGAATCATCAAAACTTGTGGCTGGTAATATGAAGGGAGGCTCTATTTTTATTTATTCAACTTTTGACGTTCACAAAAAATACTTGACTGAACCTCGTCAAAAAACAAAGTCTCCTAATAACCAAATAACAGCAACTGCAACTGTAATGTCTTCAGTTCCATGTCAAAGCTCAATAACTAACAGTGTTGATCAACCGTCTACAGAGAAATATCAGGCAGCAGAAAGTACAGATCAACCAGGTTTAACTCTAACTGGACTAACTGCAACAGCCAAACAACTAAGCGATAATACATTAGCAACAAATAGTAGTACTACAAACTTTAACGGTGGAAATAAACCAACTAACCAACTTTCTCAATCACAGGGAACAGAAAGAAGCAGTCAAAATACAGAATCTGCTCCAGGTACTCAAGCTGGAGAAAGTACAGATCAACCAGGTTTAACTGTAACTGGACTAGATGGAACAACAAATCAACCAAGCACTAATATGTTAGCAACAACTAGCAACTTTAATGGTGGAAATCAACCAACCAACCAACTTTCTCAAGCACAGGGGGGAAATGGAACCAGTCAAATTGCAGAATCTGTTCCAGGTATTCAATCTGTCCTTAACCATCCAAACTCAATAACTAACAGTGTTGATCAACCGTCTACAGAGAAATATCGGGCAGCAGAAAGTCGGAATCAAACAGGTTTAACTGTAACTGGACTAGCTGCAACAACAAATCAACCAAACACTAATATGTTAGCAACAACTAGCAACTTTAATGGTGGAAATCAACCAACCAACCAACTTTCTCAAACACAGGGGGGAAATGGAACCAGTCAAATTGCAGAATCTGTTCCAGGTACTCAATCTGTCCTTAACCAACCAAACTCAATAACTAACAGTGTTGATCAACCGTCTACAGAGAAATATCGGGCAGCAGAAAGTCAGAATCAACCAGGTTTAACTGTAACTGGACTAGCTGCAACAACAAATCAACCAAACACTAATATGTTAGCAACAACTAGCAACTTTAATGGTGGAAATCAACCAACCAACCAACTTTCTCAATCACAGGGAACAGAAAGAAGCAGTCAAAATACAGAATCTGCTCCAGGTACTCAAACAGACCTTAACCAGCCAGAACCAGTAACTTGTATACCACTCAGCTATTGGTTTCTTCAGTACTTTGAGAAATTTGGATGGCACATAGTTGATGATATCTGTCAGAAAAGTCAAGTGAAATGTACCATGGAAGGAAAGAGATTATTGTTGAATGGGAATCAAAAATCAGTTGCCACTGTAAAGAAAGAAGTTGATGGTATACTTGAGTCTTTAGAAATTCTTCAAGAACAAACTTATTGTGGTAAACCATTTCTACCAGAAGATGTGAAACAAAAATGGATTCAAATTGAAAAGGATAAAAAATGTCTAATAACCACAGAAAGTGAGAAACCAACCAACCAACTTTCTCAAACACAGGGGGGAAATGGAACCAGTCAAATTGCAGAATCTGTTCCAGGTACTCAATCTGTCCTTAACCAACCAAGCTCAATAACTAACAGAGAGAAATATCAGGCAGCAGAAAGTACAGATCAACCAGGTTTAACTGTAACTGGACTGGCTGCAACAACAAATCAACCAAACACTAATATGTTAGCAGCAACTAGCAACTTTAATGGTGGAAATCAACCAACCAACCAACTTTCTCAAGCACAGGGGGGAAATGGAACCAGTCAAATTGCAGAATCTGTTCCAGGTATTCAATCTGTCCTTAACCAACCAAACTCAATAACTAACAGTGTTGATCAACCGTCTACAGAGAAATATCGGGCAGCAGAAAGTCAGAATCCACCAGGTTTAACTGTAACTGGACTAGCTGCAACAACAAATCAACCAAACACTAATATGTTAGCAACAACTAGCAACTTTAATGGTGGAAATCAACCAACCAACCAACTTTCTCAAGCACAGGGGGGAAATGGAACCAGTCAAATAGCAAAATCTGTTCCAGGTACTCAATCTGTCCTTAACCAACCAAGCTCAATAACTAACAGAGAGAAATATCAGGCAGCAGAAAGTACAGATCAACCAGGTTTAACTGTAACTGGACTAGCTGCAACAACAAATCAACCAAACACTAATATGTTAGCAACAACTAGCAACTTTAATGGTGGAAATCAACCAACCAACCAACTTTCTCAAACACAGGGGGGAAATGGAACCAGTCAAATTGCAGAATCTGTTCCAGGTATTCAATCTGTCCTTAACCAACCAAACTCAATAACTAACAGTGTTGATCAACCGTCTACAGAGAAATATCGGGCAGCAGAAAGTCGGAATCAACCAGGTTTAACTGTAACTGGACCAGCTGCAACAACAAATCAACCAAACACTAATATGTTAGCAACAACTAGCAACTTTAATGGTGGAAATCAACCAACCAACCAACTTTCTCGGGCACAGGGGGGAAATGGAACCAGTCAAATTGCAGAATCTGTTTCAGGTACTCAATCTGTCCTTAACCAACCAAACTCAATAACTAACAGTGTTGATCGACCGTCTACAGAGAAATATCGGGCAGCAGAAAGTCGGAATCAACCAGGTTTAACTGTAACTGGACTGGCTGCAACAACAAATCAACCAAACACTAATATGTTAGCAACAACTAGCAACTTTAATGGTGGAAATCAACCAACCAACCAACTTTCTCAAGCACAGGGGGGAAATGGAACCAGTCAAATTGCAAAATCTGTTCCAGGTACTCAATCTGTCCTTAACCAACCAAGCTCAATAACTAACAGAGAGAAATATCAGGCAGCAGAAAGTACAGATCAACCAGGTTTAACTGTAACTGGACCAGCTGCAACAACAAATCAACCAAACACTAATATGTTAGCAACAACTAGCAACTTTAATGGTGGAAATCAACCAACCAACCAACTTTCTCAAGCACAAGGGGGAAATGGAACCAGTCAAATTGCAGAATCTGTTCCAGGTACTCAATCTGTCCTTAACCAACCAAACTCAATAACTAACAGTGTTGATCAACCGTCTACAGAGAAATATCAGGCAGCAGAAAGTCGGAATCAAACAGGTTTAACTGTAACTGGACTAGCTGCAACAACAAATCAACCAAACACTAATATGTTAGCAACAACTAGCAACTTTAATGGTGGAAATCAACCAACCAACCAACTTTCTCAAACACAGGGGGGAAATGGAACCAGTCAAATTGCAGAATCTGTTCCAGGTACTCAATCTGTCCTTAACCAACCAAACTCAATAACTAACAGAGAGAAATATCAGGCAGCAGAAAGTCAGAATCAACCAGGTTTAACTGTAACTGGACTAGCTGCAACAACAAATCAACCAAACACTAATATGTTAGCAACAACTAGCAACTTTAATGGTGGAAATCAACCAACCAACCAACTTTCTCAATCACAGGGAACAGAAAGAAGCAGTCAAAATACAGAATCTGCTCCAGGTACTCAAACAGACCTTAACCAGCCAGAACCAGTAACTTGTATACCACTCAGCTATTGGTTTCTTCAGTACTTTGAGAAATTTGGATGGCACATAGTTGATGATATCTGTCAGAAAAGTCAAGTGAAATGTACCATGGAAGGAAAGAGATTATTGTTGAATGGGAATCAAAAATCAGTTGCCACTGTAAAGAAAGAAGTTGATGGTATACTTGAGTCTTTAGAAATTCTTCAAGAACAAACTTATTGTGGTAAACCATTTCTACCAGAAGATGTGAAACAAAAATGGATTCAAATTGAAAAGGATAAAAAATGTCTAATAACCACAGAAAGTGAGAAACCTGTTCTCTTGCATGGCTGGGTAATAAATACAGAAGACCCTAAGATGCATATCTTGTACATGATGGGGTCTATTACATTAGCTGATGTTGATGTTATTTTGTGTCCTGTTACTGATAAATTGGAACCCATTGATGATGCTGCAGATGCCATAAGGACAGGTACTTGTTTTTTTTTACTTATTGTTATTCTCAATATTCTTCTATTCTTCAGTTATTCAAGGGGCAGTCATGGTCATTTCATACGGTAGTTTGATTTACAACTACCTGTGCAATTAGTGCCTATCACTACTAATGTAGTGAGTTTGAATCCTGTTCATGGCGAGGTGTACTTGATACAACTTTATGTGTCAGTGACTTGCGACAAGTCAGTTTTCTCCAGGTACTCCTGTTTCTTCCACCAATAAAATTTACTGCCACGATATAGCCTAAATATTGTTGAAAGTGGTGTTTAACACCATAACCCAACCAATCAGTTAATAGAGTGAAAATGTATAAAGATAAAGAAGTCAAGAAAAATGTCAAAAATATTTTTTTATCAATATGTGACGTGAAAGTGTTTTTGACATTTACATTCACTGAATATGGTACTGTTTTGACAACTATTTTACCTATTTTGTTCCTGTATTTAAATACTGTTTTAGTGACAGCCGGAGCCTTTGAACCATAATGAGAGCGGGAGGTTTGGCGCTTTAAAATTTGATTCAACCCACCATTTCTTTAGAAATGCCTGTACCAAGTCAGGGTCATTACGGTTTTCACAGTTTTCCAGTTGTTGACTGATTTTGTCTGTTTATATAATTATGAGTTTTTACTTTCCCTTTGTAAGATTGCTCGGAGTTCGGTAATTTTTTGATATCCCTTATTTATTAAGCCTTAAGACATTGTTGGCTAGGAAGTACAATTTTGATGTTATCAGATTAAATGTAAGCTTCTGACATGAACATTTTAAGATCAAATTTTATCTTAGTAATAGTTGAGGATGTGAATTCCTGTTTAACCCAGCCTCATTTTTGTGCCTGTTCCAAAGTTAAGCAGGATCTGGATTTCTAACATCATATGTATTGATCTTTTTTATGTTCAATGAGTTGAGGTGGAGAGGTGGTTGATATTGATGAAATTGTTGACCATCACTGTTTAAATTTTCTATCTTTTTATAATTACTGGAATCTGTAGCAATGTTAAATATGTTGAGGTGTTCATGTTTGGTTGAGTGAGTGATTGTTGTTTAATGTCAAATGAGCAATTTGTCATCTATATCATGGTGAAAACAAGCTACTATCAATGAAATGTTAATGTGAAAACAAGCTACTATCAATGAAATGTTAATGTGAAAACAAGCTACTATCAATGAAATGTTAATGTGAAAACAAGCTACTATCAATGAAATGTTAATGTGAAAACAAGCTACTATCAATGAAATGTTAATGTGAAAACAAGCTACTATCAATGAAATGTTAATGTGAAAACAAGCTACTATCAATGAAATGTTAATGACCAACACAATTAATTGGATCTTTATAGTGCTATCTCAGAGAAGCAACAGTTCATGGGTAGACATGTTGCTCCACTCGGACACATTATCCTGATTCCGAGCCAACCAGTCTTTGCTTTTACTCATAATCATTAAAGCTGTGTGTTAGCGGAGAATTTGATGCTGATTATATATCAGAACTAGGATCCCCCCCCCCCCCCCGATTTTTGAGCCATAAAGGGGTGTGGATAATGCAAGAATGTGTATACAATATGGCTGTTTACATTAGTTTATTGATTTGATTTTAATTATATTTTATTAACTTGTAATTTACAGTAATCTGATAATCTAAAAAAGATAAATCTTTTAATCAACCACAGGGGCTCGTTTAGGGTGGTATGTGAAGCTTATATCATCAATGGCAATTACTATCCAACATGAACCACCAACTACATACCATTGATAGTACATGTATAAGCTTGACACCAAAGACTATGAAATTGGTATTTGTAGCTTCTCCCCTAACCGTACAGCATTAAGCAGAAAGAGCAAAGACTGTTTAGCTCGGAATAAGGATAATGTGTCAGAGTAGGGCGACATCCGTCTATCCATCGACTGTTGTTTCAGAGAGCTAGCACTATTAAAATCCAACTAAGCATGATGGTCTAGTACAAAGTGGACCTCATTTTTATCTCATTGAAAATTAACTTGTTCTCGCCATGACATAGCTGAAAAATTGCTGTGATTGCATTAAACAACTATCGCTCACTCACTCATTATAAGCTCGACAAATAACCCTAAAGGAACCCCCCTGTGGCAAAACAGCTTTATTATTATTGGATACTATAATAACGTTTTATTTTATTAGGTTTTGACAGTTCTACAACACAGAACAAAGCTTTCCAGATACAAACTGCCAGACCTGGAATAAAATACAAGACAGGAGATTTGCTACCGTTGTATGATACTGGAAATCTCAAATGCCATTGTTTGTTGTTGTCTGTTCAGGATCAGCTGGCTAAAGGAGTTGGAAATCATTCTGTTGAGTTGGCTAAAAGTATAATGTCACTCCTGAAAAGCAGTGGTTACCAATCTTTTGGTTTGTCACTCCGTTGTGACCAAAATCCAGTATGGCAAGAGTTTTCATTTTCGCTGATATCACATTTATGGAGATATAGTTCCATGTTGAAATTTCCAATCATATTGTATTGCTTTGGTGGCTCTAGGGAGATATTTGATAAACTTGATGAATTCCTTGATGAAAGTGATAAGATAGAAAAATATTTAGGTCCTTTTACGCTTGTTCTGCCGAAAGGGCGAGGTGAGTTTGACTGTTTTTCAGATACAATGAAACCTGTCTAAATCAAACCCTTAATAAACCAAAAATTCTGTATAAACATAGTTTTAGATAAAGTCCAAATGAGGGAAATCTTAGTTAATTTAACCTGTATAAACAGAACACCTGTCTATTCAGAACATAAAATTTGGCCCCAAGGAGGTTTGGTTTAGACAGGTGTCACTGTATTTGATATCAACTTTGGTGAACTTTTATATTTAAGAAATGAGGAAAAACTCTTAAAATGTAAGAATTTTGTAAGAAATGTATCTATACGGCATAAGTGGGTCACTTTGATTAAATTTTCAAGAAATCCAATGTTACCAGTATATTTTTTTTAAGTGGGTCACTGATTAAATTTTAAGGAAATTCGAAGTTATCGAAGTTATGTTTTTTGGTTTTTAAGATTCAGTTTATCATGTTCCATTTTGGCAGGGGGTTAGGGTTATGGTGATTAACGACACTTTCAACAACATTTCAGTTATATTGTGGTGGCCAGTTTTATTGGTGGAGGAAACTGGAGTACTCAGAGAAACCATCTTGGCAACCAAAAACATAATACATGTACAAAATGTACAATCTAACCATCTGTTTAGAGGACACCTTTGGGACAAAGAAAAGGTGGCTTATAAGACAGGTGACCTCTTAAAAGAGGTTTAATTCATATGAAATTTTCTATGACAGGATAAGAAAATGGTGACCTTTTAATACAGGTGACTGCTTAATAGAGGTGACAGCTTGGGCAGGTTTGACTGTATATTGTTCTGAAAAAAGGGAGTCAATGTTATTTTTCAACACAGACTCTTAAAGAATGAATAGTGATTAATATTTGACAGTTTAATGAGTTATGGAAGGCAAAGCGAAACATCACTTTGGCACATTAATTCTTACATGAAACACTGCAGATTGATGAAATTGAATGTTCATGACGACTACAATTGTATGATAGCTGTTTCATTCTACTTTCAAGAATATTTCAGTTGAATATAGCCTGTCAGTTTTATTAATGGAGGAATTGAGTGCCTAGAAAAAATCCACCAGCCTGCTACAAATAAATGATGTGTGATCAAGTTTGTAACTGCCTTCCCGTCGTTCCAGTTCTTCGGTTTTCTCTGGCTGTACCAAAAACACTGTCATAATATATAAACTGAAATATCTTGGGATAAGTAATGTACATATATATATGTTATGGTACAAAATTTGAACTTAACGGTAAATCATTAAACAACAATTATAACAACGTCACAGATAATGTTTGTAACAAAATGTTGTTGTTTTTTTTATTGTAGAATGTGGAACCTCGGAGATAAAGATAACAGTTGAAGAAGGATCTATTCTGGAATGTAGTAACGAGGTGGAGTATTTTAATGTCACCACCATGACCTGGTTAACTGTTACAGAATATCACAAATGACCACAGATATGTTCTGCTTGTCGTTCATGACTTATCACTGGGTTTGTGACAAGAGTAACACAACAGGTGCCACTAGTGGAGCAGGAACCGGTAGTTTCGGAGCACCTGAGTTAAAATATTCTGGGATACAAGGGTTGTTGTCCTTGACTCAAGTTTGGTAGATTGTGGGTTCAAACTAAAGACTTAAATTATGTATTTGTTGCTTTGAATTCTATGCTAAGTACACAACACTAAGGATAAAGAGCAAGGACTAGTTGGCTCTGAATCAGAATAATATGTCTGAGTGGGGCGACACGTCTCCCACGGACTGTTGTTTCATTGAGCTACCACTATAGAAAAATCCAACTAAGCATGTTGGTCTAGTACAATGACATCATTATCATCTCATGGAATGTAATTTGTTCTTACCATGCATGATGTAGCTGAAAAATAAATCGTTCATTTGGCATTAAGCAACAATCACAGACACTCACTCACTCATGATTATATATTATACAGTCCTCAAAATAAAAATTTGGATTTACTGGTTGAAATCAAATTCTAGAATTTATTTTTATATATTCCTAAATAAAAACTGAAAATTTTACTGGTCCAAACAAAGTATTACTGGTCTTGGACCTGAGGAGCTGTGCTCTTCGTGAGGACTTTTAAATATAAAATTACAAAGTTAAATGAAAATTTACAATACTGAATTTGCAGGTTGATGTAATTGTAAATTCTGTCAGTGCCAATATTGATCTGCAAAAAGGATTTGTGTCGAAAGAGCTGGTGGAGAAAGCTGGCGATACCATTCAAAAAGAGTGTATCGATCAACATAAAGAAGGGATTGATATTGGAAACATTGCTGTCACCAGTGCCGGAAATCTCAAAAACCATAAAAATATATTTCATGTAGTATTATGTACTAGTTGGATTTTTAATGGGAACCTTTCTATACAGGTAAATTACTGTGAAATCATTATTAATCATGGGGCTCTAATTTTCACTGATTTCGTGATCCACTTAAAGCACGAAAATAATCCAGCCTGCTTTAGTGACCACCTCTATTAAGCAATAGCTTGTATTATGTGACCTTTATTTTAATTTCCCTTCACAGTGCATTTCATATTAATTAAACCTGTCATTAATGACCACCTGTCTTATGTGGCTCTATTTCAATGTTCACTTGGTAGATCACATAAGACAGGTTTAACTGTACAATTTTCCCATTGATTGTTGCCTGTAATGTTTGAAACCACGAATTCAAGAACCCATGGATCAATGCATTTTGTAGAAACCACGAAAATTGGTGCCAATGAATAAAGGTATTTTCACTGTATACATATAGCAGCATAGATGACATTCCTTTTATGATATCATAACATCACCTATTTTCATGTCTTTTACGTGATAAAATCTCATGTTATTTTGATTGGTTCAATAGGTCAGAGGTTATGATATGATGCTGAAGTAATGTAAAACTATCTCAAGACATCTGTGCTTGAAATGTCATCTGTAAGGGTGAGAACGGCAATATTTATTATTTCGGGTTGAAAAACATACTTTTTCGTAATTCTATATTTTTCTCTATCCTATAACAAGCTTTAGTTATTTCGAAAACACACTGGTGCAGTCCGATTTTGGTTTCATCTTCTGCATTGTCGTAAATATTGTTATCATACCCATTAAGGTACACAACAAGCGATTCATGTTTTATTTTCCTTGACCGTCGGAAACTGGTAGCATAGTACACATGGTTCATGAATAAGTATGTGTTGTTTTTACATTACACTGTTTAGAATCAGAATGAAAATAATGGTTTTTTATTGTAGTAAATCATACACAAATGACCAATTTTTCATGTTATGTACAATAAGCTTCGATTCTTTGTCGCTCTATTGACATTAATATTTGTGTGTTAAATCGTCGAAAAGTGGTGATACCCGAATACTTATATACAGTCAGACCTGTATCAAGAGGTCACCATTGGGGGAAAAAAAGTGATCTTATAAGATCTTAAAGGAGGTTAAATACATAAGAAATTTTCTTAAAAGAGGTTCATATAAAATTTTCTATGACATGACAAGAAAAAGTTGACCTTTTAGTTGGTTGGTTAGTTTATCGTTGTGTTTAACGCCACTTTCAACAATATATCAGTTACATAGTGGCAGTCAGCTTTATTGGTGGAGGAAACCATAGTACCAGGAGAAAACCACCGACCTGTCGCAAGTCACTGGCAAACTTTATCACATAATGTTGTATCGAGTGCACCTGGCCATGAACGGGGTTGGAACTCGCAACGTTAGTGGTGATAGGCACTGATTGCACAGGTAGTTGTAAATCCAACTACTATATGATCAAGACGGCCCCAGTTGACCTTTTAAATACATGTACAGGTAACTGTATAATAAAGGTGACAAGATGACAAGATTGTATGGTATGTATGATTTGTATAATTACAGATCTTGAAGACATTGATGACTAGATGTTTAAAAGAAGCTGAGGAAAGGAAGCTGTCCTCCATAGCATTCCCAGCTCTTGGTACAGGTATTCTAGGATATCCACCATGTCTGACGGCAAAGACCATGTTTGATGCAGTTGAAGAATATCAAAAGACAAATCCCAAATATTTGAAAACCGTCCATTTTGTGCTGTTTAAGGATAAAGAAATACTTAGTGTAATTTCATTTTTTAAGTCTCTTTTTAAGTCTTTCTATCTATCTGTTTGTCTATAGTCAATTTATGATTAAATCTGTTACAATATTGTTATCAGTTAGTAACTTACAGTTTTCAGTTTCCTGTTTTGTGAACTAACCGCATCACAACTCGTCGCTATCGTGATTTGTAGTGATACTGGTTCACACAACAGGCTCGACCTGATACAAAGTCTTGTTCCAATACACTCTATATGTAATGAGTATTTTTATCTCTCAGCATAATGTCAAACATGGACTCGCTGCCATACTAGTGATAATGTCTGTCTCAACCTTCAAAGTTGGTGTTATTCTATATTTATCAGTAATTTCTACATTTTGTCTTTGATCATGACTTAAGTATATTGCCAGTATCAACAGACTAACTCTGATATTGAAAATTAACGGTCAGTGTGATGTGAATCACAGGATGTTACAAATGCAGAGTATCACATCAGCTCATTCCATCAGACTCACTGCTATGGTAGTGATAATGTCTGTCTCAACCTTGAACTGCAGTTATTCTTTTAAATGCATAGAACAAATGAATTTGATATTCATAAACTGTTGAAATCATATTTTTCTCTTTATTGTTGTCATTTTTTAATATATTTTTGTTTTTCATTGTAGTTGTTCCAAAATGTTAAAGCTTGGAGAAAAAACAAAAAACGAGAAAATGGGGAAGTTGGTAAATATATTTTGTATTGAAACTTGTTTTAAATAATGTCTCTACCCTCTTAAAGATTTATTATCCTGTTGAATACACTTCTAATTTTCTCAATGGAAAATAAAATGGTTTTAATCTAGCAAATAAATTTTGTTTTTGAGTTAAAAATCAGAAAATAGCTGTAAACACAAAAATATGAACGTTGTGAGAAGATGGACAGGTTGCTCTCTAGTCAAAACTACTTGTAATAGTCATAAATGAAGGTAAACTTGGTACACAATACACAACCTGTGTCCTTTATGCATGTTTTCTTAAAGGATAGAAAGTATTCGCTTGATACTACAGAGAAAATATAGATATACATGTACCGTAGTAAATGGACATAAATTTTTTCCTATATATTCCATGTAAAACAATGTTTTGTCAAAGAATAATAGAAAGGTTTTTATTTTGTTTTTTTTTACCAATTTTGCTTTAAAAAAAATTTGCTCATAAATGCAAAAATGTTTTGAAGTTTTTTGTCATTATCTTATTATAATTTTTTGAATCACAGTCTTGAATTCTTGATGTTCAAAAATACAATAATTATATATTAGTAAGTCAGCTTCAAATGAAGATTTGTTTTAATTGTGATTTAAAAAAAATAATCTTAAATCTCAAAATGATATGAAGAGTATAAAATAAGGGTAATAACGAAATTACCGAACTCCGAACAATCTTACAAAGGGAAAGTCAAAACTCATAATTATATAAACAGACAAAATCAGTCAACAACCGGAAAACTGTGAAAACCGTAAAGAAAAATTTCAAAACATTTTGTGATGGAAAGTGTAAATTCAGCAAAATTGGTCATAAAATGAGCTCTGTATAATAATTTTTTTTATACCCCCCACAACGAAGTTGTAGGGGGGTATACTGGTTTCACCATGTCCGTCCGTCTGTAGACAAATCCTATGTCGTATGATAACTTGAGTTGTGTTTCTTAGAATCTTTTAAAATTTTATCAGCTGTTTACTGGTGAAGAGAGGATGATCCCTTTCTTTTTTGACGATTTTCACTGTTGCCGTTCCAGAGTTATTGGACTTGATATGACGGGAAATAGGATTTTTACCCTATGTCGTATGATAACTTGAGTAGTGTTTCTCAGAATGTTTTGAAATTTTATCAGCAGCTTACCGGTGAAGAGAGGAGGATCCCTTTCATTTCTGACGATTTTCACTTTTGCCGTTCCAGAGTTATTGGACTTGATATGACGGGAAATAGGATTTTTACCCTATGTCGTATGATAACTTGAGTAGTGTTTCTCAGAATGTTTTGAAATTTTATCAGCAGCTTACCGGTGAAGAGAGGAGGATCCCTTTTATTTTTGACGATTTTCACTTTTGCCGTTCCAGAGTTATTGGACTTGATATGACGGAAAATAGGATTTTTACCCTATGTCGTATGATAACCTGAATAGTGTTTCTCAGAATGTTTTGAAATTTTATTAGCAGCTTACCGGTGATGAGAGGAGGATCCCTTTCATTTTTGACGATTTTCACTTTTGCCGTTCCAGAGTTATTGGACTTGATATGACGGAAAATAGGATTTTTACGCTATGTCGTATGATAACTTGAGTAGTGTTTCTCAGAATGTTTTGAAATTTTATCAGCAGCTTACCGGTGAAGAGAGGAGGGTCCCTTTCATTTTTGGTCGGAACAATCAGTAATGTTTTGGTTATGGAAATAGGTTGGACAGATGTGGGGAGCGGGGGGTATATCTTAGTGAGCTGTGCTCACAGTAATACTAGTTAAAATATGGTTTTATTTGAAATTTGTAGGGAAACATCAGAGGTGTCAACCAATTATGTTCACTTACTGTAGCATTTTTGGCCTCATTTGATCATCATTGACAAGTTGTGCAAAAAATTATTTGGTAAAATTTCCGTTTGGTGCTGAAAATTTTAACCTTCCATGACATGTGAATTTTTTTCATTGTGCAGCCAATTGTAAAAATTTCATAATAATTTCAGATATACCACCCAAGAATGTCATGTATGTAGAGAAAGACTTGGAAACAAGAGTGCTTTTATCTGATAGAGAATTCTACAGCAAATTATCTTATAAAGAATTAAGAGTTGTGTTTGTAGAGGAGAGTAGTCAAGGTAAGAGATGTTTGTACATGATTCTAACATGACGTCCTTCATTGGCTATATAAATAATACTGTGATAAAACACCCAGTATATTTTAATTCGCATATGCATATTGATGAGCAAATTATAAACATCATCCCTAAGTAAATTCATGTATATATACAGGACCGTGGTGCATGCATATAATTTTTTCCGGAAAAAATACTTAAGACTATCGACTTTGACGTTTGTAATTTGTCGTTGTCTGGTGACGTAGTTTACAAGGAACGCTGGTGACATTGACACAAGCTGGTTACTGATTTATTTTACGATTTTGTGAGCATTTTACTTGTTTAAGTAGCTAAATTGTAAATGCCATCAAATTGTACAGAGCAATAATTTAACTGCATCACCATCCAGATATCCATGTATGGAAAAACAACTGTAAACATGAAAGTTAGTGGATTTTGTTATGAAATGCATTTCCATTACTGACTTTAACTTTGCAAATAAAAAAGTTAAATTTTTCTTACTAGAATCGAAATAATTCATGGAAGCCATTGTTTGTGTAAAGTTTTAACAAGGGTAACATTATTTTTGTTCCATTTTATCCCTCGCTCTCGCTCGAGATAAAATATTTACAAAAATAATGTTACTCATGTTAAAACTGGATGCAAACTATGGCTTCCATGAATTATTTCTCAATCAAATTTCATTTCAAAGGAAAAGGAGCTGGTGATTTTCTTTGATTATTCGTCACCAAATATGGCCAACATAGGCAAAAATATTTTTTACTTGCTGAAATATAAGAATCTCTTGTAAAATTTGTTTTTTCATTTATTCTAAAACTTAGAAAATATGATCATAATATAGGATCCTGATATCATGCAGATCTAACATTTAATATGGCCACCATTTTCTGAAGAAAAAAAAATCTTCCCACAAATCACTAGAGCACTTAAAACCACACCAATACCCATCCAAGATTACTACCGTTCCTCAAAATAAAATTTCTTTAATTGACCACACTTGTTGTATGTTGAATTAAATACAAATTTAATTTATGAAAAATACAGAATTTTTAATAATTTGTATTTGCACTCTATTTCAACAAACATAAGGTGATTTATTTAAATCACAGGGTGGGGTTGGAGGGGGGGGGGTTCACTTCCTGCATAAAGGTATGTTGTATATACAGATGTGCTGCTGGAATGGTTTCGGTTTTTTCAACTTTCAAATGTATGATTTGGTCGTATATTTTCCACTTCAATATACCAATTGATGGGGTTTTGTAAGATGTGGTTTATCAATAGGTCATCTTTCCACCAGCCCTATGCCAAAACGAATTCATCTATAAATCGATAAGGTGTAAAATTGTTCTATTCATTATTTTGGATTTTAGTCTAACACATGAATGGGTCTCTAATGACAGAATAGTATATGAATGTGTGTAGTAATCATACTTTGAATAGATGAATGGGTATGGTTTTCATGCTCAATGAAAATATGAATAGGGGCATTTTTCAAAATTCCAGTGGCATTATCATCATACCCAATTTTAGCTTAAGTACCCCTCCAAATCCCCCCAGTGATTTAAATCTTGTAGTTGTAACTTGTAATCACAAATATAGATTTCATGTAATTGTATAAATATTTTCATTTCTAAGGTGTGAAGCTAGAATGGGACATAAATGATGGATGTTATGCTACTGCAATACAGATAACGTACAGTGAAGATGGTCTGAGAAGTTGTTTCAGATCAGTCATACATCTTATGGAAGAGAAAAAACTTCATATTGTTGATATCTTCCTACCACCAAGTAAAACTCCATGTTTGTTTGTTAAACTGAATTGCTTCTAAAATTAATGAAATGTAATGAAATATCTATTTTTGGAATAAAATATTTTGCAAGGAAATTTAGTCATTTTGAAAAGAAAGTTTAAACAGTGATGGTTAACAAAACCACTAATATCAACCAAACGAACAATGATGTTGGAAATCCAGGTCCTGGCATGGGACAGGAATAGAAATGTGGTCAAATTTAATCCGGTTAATGGGATGTGAACCCTCCCTGCTTGATAAACAAATGATACAAAAGCCTACACAGATTTACTTCCTCTCAAAAAGACCACATACTATCACGAAAATTAACGACAACATAAACTTGGACAGTACAATAGTAGAATCTGTTGGTTAAAGACCGTAACTCTGACGACAAAAATCATAACTGATACCGTGGCCGTCGTGGTCGTGATTGTAAGGTACAACTACCTATGCAATCAGTGCCGATCAGTGATGCAGTGAATATTACAGCATTGTCCAATCACAAACAAGGAATGTATTAAACAACTTTATTAGAATGGTTTTTGGCACAGACTGTTTGATGTTTACATTCATGAAATGATGTCTATTATCTATGCAATATTTATAGTTACCTTGACAAAGGCCATGTGTGATTTGGCCATCATATTTTAATATTTCTGTCAGAAACCATCAGATGGCTATCATTACCATGGCCGTCATGGTCGTGATCGTAAGGTACAACTACCTATGCAATTGGTGCCGATCACCACTAAAGTTGTGAGTTCTTTCCTGCACATGGAGAGGTGTACTCGATACAACATTATGTGATAAAGTTTGTCAGTGACTGGGCAGCAGGTTGGTGGTTTTTTCCTGGTACTACGGTTGCCTCCACCAGTAAAACTGACTGCCATGATATAACTGACATTGTTGAAATTGGCATTAAACACCATAACCCTATCCCTAATCATAACTGATACTTCTAACAGATTTAGCAATGAAACTTATTGAATTTTCATTTTTAGTTTAAATTTCATTTTTATTATACAGGAATATCATTACAGACACAGTTTAAGATTCTCATAGAAGAACTTACATTACATGGTGATATAAAAAAGAAACCTGTTATAAATTATGTCAAAGTTGTCAGGATATTTCTAAGCAGAGATCAGTTTGATGGGGTTGTTAAAGAATACAAACATTGGAACACAGCACATGAAGGTATATATTGCAGAGAAACCTGACAATACCTTGATTAGATGTATGTACCACAAATCAATGCTCAGCCATTTTTGTTAGAATTTTTTTAAATCTTTAAAAAAAAGAAAAAAATGAAATATTTATATTTCTGTATTTTGTAAAAAAAATAATCTTTGGTAAGTACTAACATTTAATTTATACTCAGAATGTCATCTTTTATGCTATCATTTGATATGTAGTTGCTATGTAATTTGAGATAACACAATTCAACCTTTGGATTAACATTTTCTTTCATCATAAACTTGTCAAGCCACTTTTCTTACAGAAAACTGAGAGCCCTTTTGGTGGAATGGTCCATTTCCACATTCCAAACCATGACTGATTGTCATAATCTCACATCGTCAAATTTGACAGTCTGTGCCAAAAACATTTTAACAAACTAGTCTGAACAGCATTTTAGAAGAATATTTTCTATTTGATTATGGAAATTTTATTCAATTTTTCACAAGCCTGAACCAATTTTTACTAGACTGGGGCTTAGGGCTAGAGTTAGGAGATAACTGTATTGTATTTGAAAATATCATGGCATCAATTGGAGATTTGATGGTCGCAAATTGAGTTTACTGGCGATGCGTAAGTGGAGCCAGTAAATGGATATTTGATGCCGTGCAAATTTCAAATACATTACAGTTACATGTATCTCCATTCCAATGTAATAATGTGTATTTCCACATTATTGACAAGATGACGTAAGCAGTAATCGGCTAAAATTCTAAAAATATCTCGTGATATTTCAACCGCTATAGTGGTGCAAAATGTCTTGCTTAACAATGCTGTTGTTTTTATGTTAAACAAATTGTGCAATACAGGCTTATTTATTTTATATTTTTAGGAGATAAACCAGTATGGCACTTCACAGAGGAAACTGTTTTCCCATTCAGAGTGGCAGTCGTTGGGAAAAAGACTGATACCAAGAATGTACTTAAGAAAGTCCCACAAGATGTAAATTTTGTTATTAGATGAAAAATAATATAGTTTAATAATAAACATAAAACATAAAATATGTGATATAAACCTTAAAAAACATAAAAATATGTAATATAAACCTTAAAAAACATAAAAAATATGTAATATAAACCTTAAAAAACATAAAAAATATGTAATATAAACCTTAAAAAACATAAAAAATACGTAATATAAACCTTAAAAAAAACATAAAAAATATGTAATATAAACCTTAAAAAACATAAAAAATATGTAATATAAACCTTAAAAAACATAAAAAAATATGTAATATAAACCTTAAAAAACATAAAAAAATATGTAATATAAACCTTAAAAAACATAAAAAAAAATATGTAATATAAACCTTAAAAAACATAAAAATATGTAATGTAAACCTCACAAAAACATTTTTTTTTAAATTTTAAAAAGGAAAAATAAATTAAAACAAACATAAAAAAGTAGATAAAATAAATAATAAAAAAAACCAATAAAAACAAAAATATTAAACACAAAACCATTAAACAATTTCGGAATATGAAGTGGAATTATGTAAAATAAATTAAAAAAAAACACACTAAAAAACAAAAAAAACAAAACCATAAAAACAATTTCAGAATAAGTAGAATTATTCTTGTTGTTTCAGCATGATAATATATTCCTCAGGAATTATTTCCCTTTTCCTATACTTTATTTGTTTAATTTTTATTCTGATACATAAAAAAAGACTAGCTAATTGATTGAATACACTTTCCACTTAATATCACTCTATTCTCACATTACAACCTGCCAAAACCTCACATCAAACACATGATATTATATAACAATTATATTCTACTGGAGTGTTCCGATTAAACTAGCACTAGAAAAACCACTCGCAAACTGTGACGCTTTTCCGGATAACAATGACCCTAATTTCAATTATCTTCCCTTTTTGCAAACAGAAAAATTAATATTTGAATGGATATTGGGGGGAAAATCTGAACAAACAAATTGTTTTTAGTGTTTTCTTATTGTAATTTATTTTTCAAAATGAATAAAAATATGAAGCGATGATGAGATGCCATTTTACCAAACAATCCTGTCCATATCCCTGGCCCTACCACGGCGATACAGGCTCATATCCCGGCTTGATTAACCAATCAAATTACAGAATTAACCAAGATATTTCACTCCAGTAGAATATTTATCCATAATGAATTGTTTAGAATAAAGCTACAAATTTTTATGCTGAAACAGAGGTAAATTCAATCATTCATCAATTTTAAATCAAGTCCATGATTATTAAAGGTATGATATTTGAATTACATGTATATAGCACAGTCTACGGAACTCTGTAATAACTATGTAAAGTGTAAGTTCTTGTATTTACACTTTATGATTTCTTCATGAAACACGTTGATAAATAGAATAATTTAACAATTTATTCAACCAGTATTATGGTATACATGGCAGATGGGTACCTTCAGATTAGAAACAATAACATATTTGAATTTATCGTATAGGATCTGATGCAAATTTATTGGAAAAGATGTGTTGCCTTAAAGTGACACTATTTTGGATAATCATTACGATTAAGACGATCAAGACGATATTATTTCACAAAATTTAAAGCTTTTTCTGACAGATACCTAAATTTTACATTGTATCGAATCAAGAAATATACTATTCCGCTTGAAAAGTTTGTTTTTAGTGGGGTTTGATCTTTAGTTTTATGTGTATGTTTTGTAGATCGTTGTTTGTCTTTTTGTCCTTTTTCTTTTGGCCATTGTGTTGTCTGTTCTTCTGTCTTTTGGCCATTGTGTTGTCTGTCCTTCATCTTTTGACCATTGTATTGTCTGTCCTTCATCTTTTGGCCATTGTGTTGTTTGTCCTTCATCTTTTGGCCATTGTGTTGTCTGTTCTTGTCTTTTGGCCATTGTGTTGTCTGTCCTTCATCTTTTGACCATTGTGTTGTCTGTCCTTCATCTTTTGGCCATTGTGTTGTCTGTCCATCTTTTGGCCATTGTGTTGTCTGTCCTTCATCTTTTGGCCATTGTGTTGTCTTTTTTCATCTTTTGGCCATTGTGTTGTCTGTCCTTCATCTTTTGGCCATTGTGTTGTCTGTCCTTCATCTTTTGACCATTGTGTTGTCTGCATACATGTGATAGAGTTGCTATGCTACAACTGGAGATTTGCTAATTTTTGGCTGGAGATTTGGTTTCATAACTGGAGATATTTTATCAACGTATTTGTTGAGTGTTTTTATTGTTTATTAGTTCACCTGGACAGGTCCAGGTGAACTATTGCCATCACTTGGCGTCCGTCGTCTGTAAACTTTTCACATTTCAAGCTTCCAGTCGGATATTCAATATGGCTGCCAAGGCCAATAATATGCTCTGATTGGCTGAAATTTCAAAGATCTTCTTCTCTGAAACTAATGAACTGACTGAACCTAAACTGTACATGAATGATCATTGGAATGTCCTTTACCAAGTTACTGTTTTTTATGCCGATCGGAAATCCAAGATGGTCGCCATCGCAGGACATAGATTAACATTGGACCCTATGGGAAAATGTTCAAATGCCTTCTTCTGAGAAACTACAAATATGATTAAAGCCAAACTGTACATGAATGTTCATTGGATGGTCCTCTACAATCTTAAGGTTTTTTGTTCCGATATGAAATTCAAAATGGCAGCTACGGCAGGACTTAGTTTAACATTGGACCCTATGGGAAAAATGTTTCAAAATGCTTCTTCTCTGAAACCACTTGGACAGTTGAAACCAAACTGCCCAGGAATGATCATTGGAAGGTCCTCTACAAAGTTTCTGTTTTTTATGCCGATCGGAAATCCAAGATGGCCACCACCGCATTACATAGATTAACATTGGACCCTATGGGAAAATATTCAAATGCCTTCTTCTCAGAAACTACAAATATGATTAAAGCCAAACTGTACATGAATGTTCATTGGATGGTCCTCTACAATCTTAAGGTTTTTTGTTCCGATATGAAATTCAAAATGGCGGCTACGGCAGGACTTAGTTTAACATTGGACCCTATGGGAAAAATGTTTCAAAATGCTTTTTCTCTGAAACCACTTGGACAGTTGAAACCAAACTGCCCAGGAATGATCATTGGAAGGTCCTCTACAAAGTTTCTGTTTTTTATGCCGATCGGAAATCCAAGATGGCCGCCACCGCAGGACATAGATTAACATTGGACCCTATGGGAAAATATTCAAATGCCTTCTTCTCAGAAACTACAAATATGATTAAAGCCAAACTGTACATGAATGTTCATTGGATGGCCCTCTACAAACTTTAGGTTTTTTGTTCCGGTATGAAATTCAAAATGGCGGCTACTGCAGGACTTAGTTTAACATTGGACCCTATGGGAAAAATGTTTCAAAATGCTTCTTCTCTGAAACCACTTGGACAGTTGAAACCAAACTGCCCAGGAATGATCATTGGAAGGTCCTCTACAAAGTTTCTGTTTTTTATGCCGATCGGAAATCCAAGATGGCCACCACCGCAGGCCATAGATTAACATTGGACCCTATGGGAAAATATTCAAATGCCTTCTTCTCAGAAACTACGAATATGATTAAAGCCAAACTGTACATGAATGTTCATTGGATGGTCCTCTACAATCTTAAGGTTTTTTGTTCCGATATGAAATTCAAAATGGCGGCTACGGCAGGACTTAGTTTAACATTGGACCCTATGGGAAAAATGTTTCAAAATGCTTCTTCTCTGAAACCACTTGGACAGTTGAAACCAAACTGCCCAGGAATGATCATTGGAAGGTCCTCTACAAAGTTTCTGTTTTTTATGCCGATCGGAAATCCAAGATGGCTGCCACCGCAGGACATAGATTAACATTGGACCCTATGGGAAAATATTCAAATGCCTTCTTCTCAGAAACTACAAATATGATTAAAGCCAAACTGTACATGAATGTTCATTGGATGGTTCTCTACAATCTTAAGGTTTTTTGTTCCGATATGAAATTCAAAATGGCGGCTACGGCAGGACTTAGTTTAACATTGGACCCTATGGGAAAAATGTTTCAAAATGCTTCTTCTCTGAAACCACTTGGACAGTTGAAACCAAACTGCCCAGGAATGATCATTGGAAGGTCCTCTACAAAGTCTCTGTTTTTTATGCCGATCGGAAATCCAAGATGGCCACCACCGCAGGCCATAGATTAACATTGGACCCTATGGGAAAATATTCAAATGCCTTCTTCTCAGAAACTACAAATATGATTAAAGCCAAACTGTACATGAATGTTCATTGGATGGTTCTCTACAATCTTATGGTTTTTTGTTCCGATATGAAATTCAAAATGGCGGCTACGGCAGGACTTAGTTTAACATTGGACCCTATGGGAAAAATGTTTCAAAATGCTTCTTCTCTGAAACCACTTGGACAGTTGAAACCAAACTGCCCAGGAATGATCATTGGAAGGTCCTCTACAAAGTTTCTGTTTTTTATGCCGATCGGAAATCCAAGATGGCTGCCACCGCAGGACATAGATTAACATTGGACCCTATGGGAAAATATTCAAATGCCTTCTTCTCAGAAACTACAAATATGATTAAAGCCAAACTGTACATGAATGTTCATTGGATGGTCCTCTACAATCTTAAGGTTTTTTGTTCCGATATGAAATTCAAAATGGCGGCTACGGCAGGACCTAGTTTAACATTGGACCCTATGGGAAAAATGTTTCAAAATGCTTCTTCTCTGAAACCACTTGGACAGTTGAAACCAAACTGCCCAGGAATGATCATTGGAAGGTCCTCTACAAAGTTTCTGTTTTTTATGCCGATCGGAAATCCAAGATGGCCACCACCGCAGGCCATAGATTAACATTGGACCCTATGGGAAAATATTCAAATGCCTTCTTCTCAGAAACTACAAATATGATTAAAGCCAAACTGTACATGAATGTTCATTGGATGGTCCTCTACAATCTTAAGGTTTTTTGTTCCGATATGAAATTCAAAATGGCGGCTACGGCAGGACTTAGTTTAACATTGGACCCTATGGGAAAAATGTTTCAAAATGCTTCTTCTCTGAAACCACTTGGACAGTTGAAACCAAACTGCCCAGGAATGATCATTGGAAGGTCCTCTACAAAGTCTCTGTTTTTTATGCCGATCGGAAATCCAAGATGGCTGCCACCGCAGGACATAGATTAACATTGGACCCTATGGGAAAATATTCAAATGCCTTCTTCTCAGAAACTACAAATATGATTAAAGCCAAACTGTACATGAATGTTCATTGGATGGTTCTCTACAATCTTAAGGTTTTTTGTTCCGATATGAAATTCAAAATGGCGGCTACGGCAGGACTTAGTTTAACATTGGACCCTATGGGAAAAATGTTTCAAAATGCTTCTTCTCTGAAACCACTTGGACAGTTGAAACCAAACTGCCCAGGAATGATCATTGGAAGGTCCTCTACAAAGTCTCTGTTTTTTATGCCGATCGGAAATCCAAGATGGCCACCACCGCAGGCCATAGATTAACATTGGACCCTATGGGAAAATATTCAAATGCCTTCTTCTCAGAAACTACAAATATGATTAAAGCCAAACTGTACATGAATGTTCATTGGATGGTTCTCTACAATCTTATGGTTTTTTGTTCCGATATGAAATTCAAAATGGCGGCTACGGCAGGACTTAGTTTAACATTGGACCCTATGGGAAAAATGTTTCAAAATGCTTCTTCTCTGAAACCACTTGGACAGTTGAAACCAAACTGCCCAGGAATGATCATTGGAAGGTCCTCTACAAAGTTTCTGTTTTTTATGCCGATCGGAAATCCAAGATGGCTGCCACCGCAGGACATAGATTAACATTGGACCCTATGGGAAAATATTCAAATGCCTTCTTCTCAGAAACTACAAATATGATTAAAGCCAAACTGTACATGAATGTTCATTGGATGGTCCTCTACAATCTTAAGGTTTTTTGTTCCGATATGAAATTCAAAATGGCGGCTACGGCAGGACCTAGTTTAACATTGGACCCTATGGGAAAAATGTTTCAAAATGCTTCTTCTCTGAAACCACTTGGACAGTTGAAACCAAACTGCCCAGGAATGATCATTGGAAGGTCCTCTACAAAGTTTCTGTTTTTTATGCCAATCGGAAATCCAAGATGGCCGCCACGGCAGGACATAGATTAATATTGGACCCTATGGGAAAATATTCAAATGCCTTCTTCTCAGAAACTACAAATATGATTAAAGCCAAACTGTACATGAATGTTCATTGGATGGTCCTCTACAATCTTAAGGTTTTTTGTTCCGATATGACATTCAAAATGGCGGCTACGGCAGGACTTAGTTTAACATTGGACCCTATGGGAAAAATGTTTCAAAATGCTTCTTCTCTGAAACCACTTGGACAGTTGAAACCAAACTGCCCAGGAATGATCATTGGAAGGTCCTCTACAAAGTTTCTGTTTTTTATGCCGATCGGAAATCCAAGATGGCTGCCACCGCAGGACATAGATTAACATTGGACCCTATGGGAAAATGTTCAAATGCCTTCTTCTGAGAAACTACAAATATGATTAAAGCCAAACTGTACATGAATGTTCATTGGATGGTCCTCTACAATCTTAAGGTTTTTTGTTCCGATATGAAATTCAAAATGGCGGCTACGGCAGGACTTAGTTTAACATTGGACCCTATGGGAAAAATGTTTCAAAATGCTTCTTCTCTGAAACCACTTGGACAATTGAAACCAAACTGCCCAGGAATGATCATTGGAAGGTCCTCTACAAAGTTTCTGTTTTTTATGCCGATCGGAAATCCAAGATGGCCGCCACCACAGGCCATAGATTAACATTGGACCCTATGGGAAAATATTCAAATGCCTTCTTCTCAGAAACTACAAATATGATTAAAGCCAAACTGTACATGAATGTTCATTGGATGGTTCTCTACAATCTTAAGGTTTTTTGTTCCGATATGAAATTCAAAATGGCGGCTACGGCAGGACTTAGTTTAACATTGGACCCTATGGGAAAAATGTTTCAAAATGCTTCTTCTCTGAAACCACTTGGACAGTTGAAACCAAACTGCCCAGGAATGATCATTGGAAGGTCCTCTACAAAGTTTCTGTTTTTTATGCCGATCGGAAATCCAAGATGGCTGCCACCGCAGGACATAGATTAACATTGGACCCTATGGGAAAATATTCAAATGCCTTCTTCTCAGAAACTACAAATATGATTAAAGCCAAACTGTACATGAATGTTCATTGGATGGTTCTCTACAATCTTAAGGTTTTTTGTTCCGATATGAAATTCAAAATGGCGGCTACGGCAGGACTTAGTTTAACATTGGACCCTATGGGAAAAATGTTTCAAAATGCTTCTTCTCTGAAACCACTTGGACAGTTGAAACCAAACTGCCCAGGAATGATCATTGGAAGGTCCTCTACAAAGTCTCTGTTTTTTATGCCGATCGGAAATCCAAGATGGCCACCACCGCAGGCCATAGATTAACATTGGACCCTATGGGAAAATATTCAAATGCCTTCTTCTCAGAAACTACAAATATGATTAAAGCCAAACTGTACATGAATGTTCATTGGATGGTTCTCTACAATCTTATGGTTTTTTGTTCCGATATGAAATTCAAAATGGCGGCTACGGCAGGACTTAGTTTAACATTGGACCCTATGGGAAAAATGTTTCAAAATGCTTCTTCTCTGAAACCACTTGGACAGTTGAAACCAAACTGCCCAGGAATGATCATTGGAAGGTCCTCTACAAAGTTTCTGTTTTTTATGCCGATCGGAAATCCAAGATGGCTGCCACCGCAGGACATAGATTAACATTGGACCCTATGGGAAAATATTCAAATGCCTTCTTCTCAGAAACTACAAATATGATTAAAGCCAAACTGTACATGAATGTTCATTGGATGGTCCTCTACAATCTTAAGGTTTTTTGTTCCGATATGAAATTCAAAATGGCGGCTACGGCAGGACCTAGTTTAACATTGGACCCTATGGGAAAAATGTTTCAAAATGCTTCTTCTCTGAAACCACTTGGACAGTTGAAACCAAACTGCCCAGGAATGATCATTGGAAGGTCCTCTACAAAGTTTCTGTTTTTTATGCCAATCGGAAATCCAAGATGGCCGCCACGGCAGGACATAGATTAATATTGGACCCTATGGGAAAATATTCAAATGCCTTCTTCTCAGAAACTACAAATATGATTAAAGCCAAACTGTACATGAATGTTCATTGGATGGTCCTCTACAATCTTAAGGTTTTTTGTTCCGATATGACATTCAAAATGGCGGCTACGGCAGGACTTAGTTTAACATTGGACCCTATGGGAAAAATGTTTCAAAATGCTTCTTCTCTGAAACCACTTGGACAGTTGAAACCAAACTGCCCAGGAATGATCATTGGAAGGTCCTCTACAAAGTTTCTGTTTTTTTATGCCGATCGAAAATTCAAGATGGCCGCCACCGCAGGACATAGATTAACATTGGACCCTATGGGAAAATGTTCAAATGCCTTCTTCTCAGAAACTACAAATATGATTAAAGCAAAACTGTACATGAATGTTCATTGGATGGTCCTCTACAATCTTAAGGTTTTTTGTTCCGATATGAAATTCAAAATGGCGGCTACGGCAGGACTTAGTTTAACATTGGACCCTATGGGAAAAATGTTTCAAAATGCTTCTTCTCTGAAACCACTTGGACAGTTGAAACCAAACTGCCCAGGAATGATCATTGGAAGGTCCTCTACAAAGTCTCTGTTTTTTATGCCGATCGGAAATCCAAGATGGCCACCACCGCAGGCCATAGATTAACATTGGACCCTATGGGAAAATATTCAAATGCCTTCTTCTCAGAAACTACAAATATGATTAAAGCCAAACTGTACATGAATGTTCATTGGATGGTCCTCTACAATCTTAAGGTTTTTTGTTCTGATATGAAATTCAAAATGGCGGCTACGGCAGGACTTAGTTTAACATTGGACCCTATGGGAAAAATGTTTCAAAATGCTTCTTCTCTGAAACCACTTGGACAGTTGAAACCAAACTGCCCAGGAATGATCACTGGAAGGTCCTCTACAAAGTTTCTGTTTTTTATGCCGATCGGAAATCCAAGATGGCCACCACCGCAGGCCATAGATTAACATTGGACCCTATGGGAAAATATTCAAATGCCTTCTTCTCAGAAACTACAAATATGATTAAAGCCAAACTGTACATGAATGTTCATTGGATGGTCCTCTACAATCTTAAGGTTTTTTGTTCCGATATGAAATTCAAAATGGCGGCTACGGCAGGACTTAGTTTAACATTGGACCCTATGGGAAAAATGTTTCAAAATGCTTCTTCTCTGAAACCACTTGGACAGTTGAAACCAAACTGCCCAGGAATGATCATTGGAAGGTCCTCTACAAAGTTTCTGTTTTTTATGCCGATCGGAAATCCAAGATGGCTGCCACTGCAGGACATAGATTAACATTGGACCCTATGGGAAAATATTCAAATGCCTTCTTCTCAGAAACTACAAATATGATTAAAGCCAAACTGTACATGAATGTTCATTGGATGGTCCTCTACAATCTTAAGGTTTTTTGTTCCGATATGAAATTCAAAATGGCGGCTACGGCAGGACTTAGTTTAACATTGGACCCTATGGGGAAAATGTTTCAAAATGCTTCTTCTCTGAAACCACTTGGACAGTTGAAACCAAACTGCCCAGGAATGATCATTGGAAGGTCCTCTACAAAGTTTCTGTTTTTTATGCCGATCGGAAATCCAAGATGGCCACCACCGCAGGACATAGATTAACATTGGACCCTATGGGAAAATATTCAAATGCCTTCTTCTCAGAAACTACAAATATGATTAAAGCCAAACTGTACATGAATGTTCATTGGATGGTTCTCTACAATCTTAAGGTTTTTTATTCCGATATGAAATTCAAAATGGCGGCTACGGCAGGACTTAGTTTAACATTGGACCCTATGGGAAAAATGTTTCAAAACGCTTCTTCTCTGAAACCACTTGGATAATTGAAACCAAACTGCCCAGGAATGATCATTGGAAGGTCCTCTACAAGGTGTGTGTTTTTTATGCCAATCGGAAATCCAAGATGGCCGCCACCGCAATACATAGATTAACATTGGACCCTATGGGAAAATGTTCAAATGCCTTCTACTCAGAAACTACAAATATGATTAAAGCCAAACTGTACATGAATGTTCATTGGATGGTCCTCTACAAACTGTACGTTTTTTGTTCCGATATGAAATTCAAAATGGCGGCTACGGCAGGACTTAGTTTAACATTGGACCCTATGGGAAAAATGTTTCAAAATGCTTCTTCTCTGAAACCACTTGGACAGTTGAAACCAAACTGCCCAGGAATGATCATTGGAAGGTCCTCTACAAAGTTTCTGTTTTTTATGCCAATCGGAAATCCAAGATGGCCACCACGGCAGGACATAGATTAACATTGGACCCTATGGGAAAATATTCAAATGCCTTCTTCTCAGAAACTACAAATATGATTAAAGCCAAACTGTACATGAATGTTCATTGGATGGTCCTCTACAAACTTTACGTTTTTTGTTCCGATATAAAATTCAAAATGGCGGCTACGGCAGGACTTAGTTTAACATTGGACCCTATGGGAAAAATGTTTCAAAATGCTTCTTCTCTGAAACCACTTGGACAGTTGAAACCAAACTGCCCAGGAATGATCATTGGAAGGTCCTCTACAAAGTTTCTGTTTTTTATGCCGATCGGAAATCCAAGATGGCTGCCACCGCAGGACATAGATTAACATTGGACCCTATGGGAAAATATTCAAATGCCTTCTTCTCAGAAACTACAAATATGATTAAAGCCAAACTGTACATGAATGTTCATTGGATGGTCCTCTACAATCTTAAGGTTTTTTGTTCCGATATGAAATTCAAAATGGCGGCTACGGCAGGACCTAGTTTAACATTGGACCCTATGGGAAAAATGTTTCAAAACGCTTCTTCTCTGAAACCACTTGGACAATTGAAACCAAACTGCCCAGGAATGATCATTGGAAGGTCCTCTACAAAGTTTCTGTTTTTTTATGCCGATCGAAAATTCAAGATGGCCGCCACGGCAGGACATAGATTAACATTGGACCCTATGGGAAAATATTCAAATGCCTTCTTCTCAGAAACTACAAATATGATTAAAGCCAAACTGTACATGAATGTTCATTGGATGGTCCTCTACAATCTTAAGGTTTTTTGTTCCGATATGACATTCAACATGGCGGCTACGGCAGGACTTAGTTTAACATTGGACCCTATGGGAAAAATGTTTCAGAATGCTTCTTCTCTGAAACCACTTGGACAGTTGAAACCAAACTGCCCAGGAATGATCATTGGAAGGTCCTCTACAAAGTTTCTGTTTTTTATGCCGATCGGAAATCCAAGATGGCTGCCACCGCAGGACATAGATTAACATTGGACCCTATGGGAAAATATTCAAATGCCTTCTTCTCAGAAACTACAAATATGATTAAAGCCAAACTGTACATGAATGTTCATTGGATGGTCCTCTACAATCTTAAGGTTTTTTGTTCCGATATGAAATTCAAAATGGCGGCTACGGCAGGACCTAGTTTAACATTGGACCCTATGGGAAAAATGTTTCAAAACGCTTCTTCTCTGAAACCACTTGGACAATTGAAACCAAACTGCCCAGGAATGATCATTGGAAGGTCCTCTACAAAGTTTCTGTTTTTTTATGCCGATCGAAAATTCAAGATGGCCACCACCGCAGGACATAGATTAACATTGGATCCTATGGGAAAATGTTCAAATGCCTTCTTCTCAGAAACTACAAATATGATTAAAGCAAAACTGTACATGAATGTTCATTGAATGGTCCTCTACAAACTTGACGTTTTTTATTCCGATATGAAATTCAAAATGGCGGCTACGGCAGGACTTAGTTTAACATTGGACCCTATGGGAAAAATGTTTCAAAACGCTTCTTCTCTGAAACCACTTGGATAATTGAAACCAAACTGCCCAGGAATGATCATTGGAAGGTCCTCTACAAGGTGTGTGTGTTTTTATGCCGATCGGAAATCCAAGATGGCCACCACCGCAATACATAGATTAACATTGGACCCTATGGGAAAATGTTCAAATGCCTTCTACTCAGAAACTACAAATATGATTAAAGCCAAACTGTACATGAATGTTCATTGGATGGTCCTCTACAATCTTAAGGTTTTTTGTTCCGATATGACATTCAAAATGGCGGCTACGGCAGGACTTAGTTTAACATTGGACCCTATGGGAAAAATGTTTCAAAATGCTTCTTCTCTGAAACCACTTGGACAATTGAAACCAAACTGCCCAGGAATGATCATTGGAAGGTCCTCTACAAAGTTTCTGTTTTTTATGCCGATCGGAAATCCAAGATGGCTGCCACCGCAGGACATAGATTAACATTGGACCCTATGGGAAAATATTCAAATGCCTTCTTCTCAGAAACTACAAATATGATTAAAGCCAAACTGTACATGAATGTTCATTGGATGGTCCTCTACAATCTTAAGGTTTTTTGTTCCGATATGAAATTCAAAATGGCGGCTACTGCAGGACTTAGTTTAACATTGGACCCTATGGGAATAATGTTTCAAAATGCTTCTTCTCTGAAACCACTTGGACAATTGAAACCAAACTGCCCAGGAATGATCATTGGAAGGTCCTCTACAAAGTTTCTGTTTTTTATGCCGATCGGAAATCCAAGATGGCTGCCACCGCAGGACATAGATTAACATTGGACCCTATGGGAAAATATTCAAATGCCTTCTTCTCAGAAACTACAAATATGATTAAAGCCAAACTGTACATGAATGTTCATTGGATGGTCCTCTACAATCTTAAGGTTTTTTGTTCCGATATGACATTCAAAATGGCGGCTACAGCAGGACTTAGTTTAACATTGGACCCTATGGGAAAAATGTTTCAAAATGCTTCTTCTCTGAAACCACTTGGACAATTGAAACCAAACTGCCCAGGAATGATCATTGGAAGGTCCTCTACAAAGTTTCTGTTTTTTTATGCCGATCGAAAATTCAAGATGGCCGCCACCGCAGGACATAGATTAACATTGGACCCTATGGGAAAATGTTCAAATGCCTTCTTCTCAGAAACTACAAATATGATTAAAGCAAAACTGTACATGAATGTTCATTGAATGGTCCTCTACAAACTTGAGGTTTTTTATTCCGATATGAAATTCAAAATGGCGGCTACGGCAGGACTTAGTTTAACATTGGACCCTATGGGAAAAATGTTTCAAAACGCTTCTTCTCTGAAACCACTTGGATAATTGAAACCAAACTGCCCAGGAATGATCATTGGAAGGTCCTCTACAAGGTGTGTGTTTTTTATGCCAATCGGAAATCCAAGATGGCCGCCACCGCAATACATAGATTAACATTGGACCCTATGGGAAAATGTTCAAATGCCTTCTACTCAGAAACTACAAATATGATTAAAGCCAAACTGTACATGAATGTTCATTGGATGGTCCTCTACAAACTGTACGTTTTTTGTTCCGATATGAAATTCAAAATGGCGGCTACGGCAGGACTTAGTTTAACATTGGACCCTATGGGAAAAATGTTTCAAAATGCTTCTTCTCTGAAACCACTTGGACAGTTGAAACCAAACTGCCCAGGAATGATCATTGGAAGGTCCTCTACAAAGTTTCTGTTTTTTATGCCAATCGGAAATCCAAGATGGCCACCACGGCAGGACATAGATTAACATTGGACCCTATGGGAAAATATTCAAATGCCTTCTTCTCAGAAACTACAAATATGATTAAAGCCAAACTGTACATGAATGTTCATTGGTTGGTCCTCTACAAACTTTACGTTTTTTGTTCCGATATAAAATTCAAAATGGCGGCTACGGCAGGACTTAGTTTAACATTGGACCCTATGGGAAAAATGTTTCAAAATGCTTCTTCTCTGAAACCACTTGGACAGTTGAAACCAAACTGCCCAGGAATGATCATTGGAAGGTCCTCTACAAAGTTTCTGTTTTTTATGCCGATCGGAAATCCAAGATGGCTGCCACCGCAGGACATAGATTAACATTGGACCCTATGGGAAAATATTCAAATGCCTTCTTCTCAGAAACTACAAATATGATTAAAGCCAAACTGTACATGAATGTTCATTGGATGGTCCTCTACAATCTTAAGGTTTTTTGTTCCGATATGAAATTCAAAATGGCGGCTACGGCAGGACCTAGTTTAACATTGGACCCTATGGGAAAAATGTTTCAAAACGCTTCTTCTCTGAAACCACTTGGACAATTGAAACCAAACTGCCCAGGAATGATCATTGGAAGGTCCTCTACAAAGTTTCTGTTTTTTTATGCCGATCGAAAATTCAAGATGGCCGCCACGGCAGGACATAGATTAACATTGGACCCTATGGGAAAATATTCAAATGCCTTCTTCTCAGAAACTACAAATATGATTAAAGCCAAACTGTACATGAATGTTCATTGGATGGTCCTCTACAATCTTAAGGTTTTTTGTTCCGATATGACATTCAACATGGCGGCTACGGCAGGACTTAGTTTAACATTGGACCCTATGGGAAAAATGTTTCAGAATGCTTCTTCTCTGAAACCACTTGGACAGTTGAAACCAAACTGCCCAGGAATGATCATTGGAAGGTCCTCTACAAAGTTTCTGTTTTTTATGCCGATCGGAAATCCAAGATGGCTGCCACCGCAGGACATAGATTAACATTGGACCCTATGGGAAAATATTCAAATGCCTTCTTCTCAGAAACTACAAATATGATTAAAGCCAAACTGTACATGAATGTTCATTGGATGGTCCTCTACAATCTTAAGGTTTTTTGTTCCGATATGAAATTCAAAATGGCGGCTACGGCAGGACCTAGTTTAACATTGGACCCTATGGGAAAAATGTTTCAAAACGCTTCTTCTCTGAAACCACTTGGACAATTGAAACCAAACTGCCCAGGAATGATCATTGGAAGGTCCTCTACAAAGTTTCTGTTTTTTTATGCCGATCGAAAATTCAAGATGGCCACCACCGCAGGACATAGATTAACATTGGATCCTATGGGAAAATGTTCAAATGCCTTCTTCTCAGAAACTACAAATATGATTAAAGCAAAACTGTACATGAATGTTCATTGAATGGTCCTCTACAAACTTGACGTTTTTTATTCCGATATGAAATTCAAAATGGCGGCTACGGCAGGACTTAGTTTAACATTGGACCCTATGGGAAAAATGTTTCAAAACGCTTCTTCTCTGAAACCACTTGGATAATTGAAACCAAACTGCCCAGGAATGATCATTGGAAGGTCCTCTACAAGGTGTGTGTGTTTTTATGCCGATCGGAAATCCAAGATGGCCACCACCGCAATACATAGATTAACATTGGACCCTATGGGAAAATGTTCAAATGCCTTCTACTCAGAAACTACAAATATGATTAAAGCCAAACTGTACATGAATGTTCATTGGATGGTCCTCTACAAACTGTACGTTTTTTGTTCTGATATGAAATTCAAAATGGCGGCTACGGCAGGACTTAGTTTAACATTGGACCCTATGGGAAAAATGTTTCAAAACGCTTCTTCTCTGAAACCACTTGGACAGTTGAAACCAAACTGCCCAGGAATGATCATTGGAAGGTCCTCTACAAAGTTTCTGTTTTTTATGCCGATCGGAAATCCAAGATGGCTGCCACCACAGGTCATAGTATTAACACAGGGGAAAATACAGAAATATATTCTTCTCTGAAGCTATTGCACTGATTGAACCTAAATTGTGCATCAATCATTGGAAGGTCCTTTACAAACTTTGTGTTTTTTATGTTGATCATAATTCCAAGATGACTACCACTGCAGGACATAGTTTTTACATAGGACCAATTGGTTTTTTTTATAACCAGGTGAACGATACAGGCTCTTGAGAGCCTCTGGTTGATGTTTTCCTTTTGTTTGTTTCAGTATTGAACCAACTGCATCCCATTTAACTGTGGAACTGTAGCCCTTTATGGTCTTTTTACTAAAAAAAAATTCTTGTCAGACCATAGGGCTACGGATTTCACTCTATCAAAAATTTGCGGAACTCCTACCAAGAATACGTCACACCTTTCAACAGTAATTTTCACAACAAAACGCTTTGTGAGAGCGGAGTCATGTGGATAACTCGTTTCGTTACATATTTATCTATCGCTTTTCATATTTACTTACTTATTATTATTCATTTCTAGCTCATTATAATAAAAAATGTTTCGATATTAACTGATTTCACCTACTTAGTCCCGCCATCTTGTCTTTGTTGGTATGCTCGCTTTGAGGTCACATGACTTTTGAGAGATGACTCTAACAGCAAAACACGTGTTCGGTTTGTTTACATGAAAAACTTGAATATGTTGAATGAGAGTTCACCTCAGTTGGAATAAACATAAAAGAAAATAACATTTCTGGTTAATATATGTAAAATATTTAACTGTGGGTTGACTAAATATTTTATTTCATAAACAAAATCTCCGTGCAAAATATGCGGTAAAACGTAAACAAACCGAACACGTGTTTTGCTGTCAGAGTCATCTCTCAAAAGTCATGTGACATCAAAGCGAGCATACCAACAAAGACAAGATGGCGGGACTAAGTAGGTGAAATCAGTTAATATCGAAACATTTTTTATTATAATGAGCTAGAAATGAATAATAATAAGTAAGTAAATATGAAAAGCGATAGATAAATATGTAACGAAACGAGTTATTCACATGACTCCGCTCTTACAAAGCGTTTTGTTGTGAAAATTACTGTTGAAAGGTGAGACGTATTCTTGGTAGGAGTTCCACACATTTTTGATAGAGTGAAATCCGTAGCCCTATGGTCTGCTAAGAAAAAAAATTAATAAAAAGACCATAAAGGGCTACGGTTCCACAGCTACATCCCATTTCAATATGTATTGTTTACATTTCTGTCTTAAGTAGTGTTTCATATGATGAATGAAGGATAAAAACTGTATTTATAATTTATTCATAATCATAAGGTTATAACAAAGCAATAACAATGTAGACAGAATGTTCTGAACAATAAAGTCATAAAGCACTAAAATTAAAAAGTCACTATTCATCACATGTAGTCACAGAATTTACCCTTAGAAAGTCACAGATATAATCACTGTAAGTGAAAGAAAGTAAACTTAGAGAAGTCACAAAATTGAACATATATAAAAGTCATTAAGCATCAGTCTACTTGGCACTGGCACACTGGTTCAAGTAGGAGGTACAAACCTTCTTTGCTGCTTTCACCTGTTTGTACTTGTGACACTCTGTTGTATTGTTAATCTTAACACTGAGAAGACTGTGTATGGTTTGGTCACTTAAGTTGTCTCTGGAGTCTGTCTGTATCTTCTTCAGCATGGAGAAATAAGTAGTTTTCCTCAGCATCAAAGGTTGTCTGACTCGTGTTTGCACAACGGTTTATAACTATTTTTAATTGCCGCTATCACACTTCTAATCATCACTTCCTTATCCCCAATTAACTGTCAATCAGTGGATATTTGTTGTATAATCATCAACACCTTAATTAATCACCATGACCCAATTTACCTGTAAAGGTGTCAAACAGATCAATAACCGGATATCATTAAATATGACATTCACCTTTACCATTCGTATCTCTCGGCGTTTTTCGTCAGTTCCAAATGGGGAATTTCCAGAAATATTGATCGCAAAATGTAGGTCAAGATTTTTTTGTACTTGATTTTTTTCACAGGCAGAAGATTTTGAAAGTTGACGGGAGGGACGGAAGGGACCCTCAAAATCGGGAGAAAAATGCCCCCGCCGGAAGGTTCACATGTATGTGTCTGTCCTTCTTTGATTTACGGCTTCTGATTATCCCTTTGATATATTCAAACTTTCCTTGTTTAATGATAGATATTTTGTATATTTTGCAGTCTACAGTCAAATTCTCATTGAAAATAAAGGAATCAGAAAGCATTGAAGCAAAGAAGAAAATAGAAAAACTAAGAAAGGATGGTGTACATATAACATCTGATGAACAGACAAATCAAGTTGAATGTGAAGGAACTGAAGCACAAGTGGCAACTGCTAGACAAGTTCAACAGGCAAAATATATGACAGAAGTACACCTTGGTATGGTGCAACAAAGCACAGGCGGAAGAAACAGAAAAATTGCATGTGTTGAGATGACGGAAGATGATTATGCAGCACTGTTATGCTTTCCAGAAGTTTTCTGTTATGTGAAATCCCATAGATATCAAAATGTCCAAGCATTGTTTGAGACAAATCGTCCAGACATTACAGATGGACTGATTCAGATGATACAATCCAAAATACACGAATTGAATCAGTTAACAACTGCTGAAGTTATACCACCTAATCAGTTTGAAGATCAGTTTCCTGCCATTCAAAAACAGGTTGAACAACTTGATACTGGAATCTTTTGTTTCATGTCTTTTGACAAGAAAAGGATTATTATAAAGGCAAATGGATATGAACAAGTTCAACAGGCAAAATATATGACAGAAGTACATCTTGGTATGGTGCAACAAAGTGCAGGTAGAAGAAACAGAAAAATTGCATCTCCAGATGACTATGGCTCAGCAGGACCCTCTGTAAGTCAGAGTAGTGTTTCTGACCCTTCCGTCAAAGATAGTGTATGTTTCACAACTAAAGAGGGTATTAGAATATATGTGTATTGTGCAGGAATCGGACATTTAGAAGTAGACGTACTGGTAAATGCAGCTAATAAAGACCTACAACATGGCGGGGGCATTGCTTATCACATCAGCAGAGCAGCCGGCTATGACTTTGATAAAGAATGTGATGACTACATCAGAGACCATGGGCCACTAGATGTTGGCTCCTGTTGTTTGACTACAGCAGGGAAACTACCTTATCACAGTATAATACATGCTGTTGGTCCCATGTGGCATTCTTATCCACACGACGGGAAACAAAAATGCCTAGACGATTTGAAGATGACAATCTTATCAACATTGTTAAAGACGGATAGACATCATTATAAATCTATAGCGATTCCATCAATTAGCTCAGGTAAATATTTGCAGTAGATCTTTTGTATATTTACGGCATACGTAGCTCTAATTTGACATCGGGAATTAGTGAGTGAGTGAATTATTTTTTTTAATGTCATGGGATCAGTTTTACAGCTATATCATAGGAAGAGCAAGCTATATTTTATGACATGATGATGATGTATGCTGTGAACATAGACCATGGCAGAGAGTTGGCTCACTAAAACAAGTCCACGGATAGACATGTTGTTTCACTGGGACACACATTATCCTAACAATGATTCCATCCAATCTGCTCTTAATCCTTCATACTACATACTTAGTGGTGAACCAGTAAATACTAATTTTATAGTCTTGACTCTACTATGGGATCGAAAGCATGATCTACGGCACTTGAGGTGAGAATACCAACCACAACACTACCGAGTGAGTTACTTGGAATAAAATCTTATTGTGCGAAAAATTCAATTTTCTTTGTACCATAAATTACTATAAAGGTCAGACTTCCTATCACAAGTCTAACACTAAGGTATAGACTCCATGGCCAGATACCCACATCCAGTATTAAGGTATCCAGGCACCTTCCAGGATGTACTTGATACAACATTTTGTGGTAAAGGTTGTCAGTGACTTGCGACAGGTCATGGTTTTCTTGGGGTACTCTGGTTTCCTCCACCAATAAAACTGACCGCCATGATAAAACTGAAATATTGTTGAAGATGGTGTTAAACACCATAATCCCATGTCTGTCTTCATTAGTTTTTCACATTTTAATAACCTCCTTGCAAATGAAACAAAAACACTCTTTTAAAACTATTTCAGACAGTGCTAGAAATTTCTGTGAAAAACATTTCAAACTTTCAAGCACCCATATTTTTCGCTAAGCTTTATTATCTAACATTATGCAAAACCTAGCTATTAGTATGAGAATTTTTGTCTCATTTTTTTATAGATTTATTTGGTGTGCCAAAGGATTTATATGCCCAGCAATATCAAAAAGCAGTAACGGAATTCAGCCACAAATTTCATAGAGATACCACCATCAAGGAAATTCATTTTGTAGATATAGATAAGGGCATGTGTAGCTTGATACAGAAAACCTTTGGAAGTGAATTTGGTAGAGGCATAAGAATGTGATTTGTGATTGTTCTTTTCAAGGTCGTTTGCTACGATGATGTGTCCCGTCGTCTTGTTTATATCGCTAACCATGTACAGTCACACCTGCCCATGTGGTCACCTCTATTAAACAGCCACCTGTATTAAAAGGTCACCTTATTCTTGTCCTGTCATAGATAATTTCATATGAATTGAACCTGTCTTAAAAGACCACCTTTTCTTTGTCTCAAAGATGACCTCTAATACAGGTTTGACTGTATAATGATTTAAACTTGCCATTAGAATTATTATTCTCTCCTATAGTACACCTTATTTTAGTATAAAATATTATTGTTATTATTTGTTTCTATTCTATATGCTACATTGTATCTTAGACTAAATTATATTGTTCTTTCTTGACTAGAATATTGTACTCTATATTTAATTTTAAATTTGTTGACTATTTTTTTTAAATAATTATTTAAAAAAAATTCTTTATTTAATTATAAATTTGTCAATTCTATTTTTTTTAATCATCATTAAAAAAAGATATCTTATTTTAAATGCTTAGACATAGACATTTAGTAGATGGGATTGTAAAGTCTGTCTGCTTTAGGCAGGTTTTCGGTTTTACTCAGAGTTTGGTTTAGACAGGTCTCACTGTATTTAAAAATAGTTCTAGTAATTCATGGCATTTCTGGTAAATGATAAGACTTTAGAGGGTAAAATTGAATTTCATTATACTATTGAATTTTACTGTAAATATTAACTTTTCTAAATGCAAAATATTATGCATACATGTTCATTTTCTAGATTTTTTTGGGATGAAAATTGATTTAAAAATGAAGAAATATGGATTTTTTATGTAAATTGTGTTATATTTGTTGGAATGAAGAACCGTTTTTTTTTGTTAGCTTATTACTCTTAATATGAAATTTTCTGTCATATGCCATAATTAAATAATTTCACGCCGATTAGTTGGATCTAAAAGTTGCCTTAGCTTGAAATTTCTTTGCTTAGTTTTGATATCTTGTAACTCGTAAATAATAAATATTTCTCATATTGTGTTCAAAATTTCTAGCAGATAGAAATAAATATTGAAAATTAGGGTTAATGTGTATCATTGTTAAAAAAAAAGGTGAAAATTATGAACATCATTACCTGTTTTTCCACATTATGAATAATGCACAAAATAATGTCAACTATATCCTTATTTGCAAATGAAGTCTCTAGAACAGAAAAGTAACCTAGCATTCCAAATTTGATATGTGCTACGTAAAAAAAGGCAGAACATTGTGAAATATTTACTTTTTTCAATTAAATGGTAAATATTAATTCTGAAGTTATCTTAGTTCTGATTTAACTGACAATATAAGAATGTACATACAGTTTTGATGCAGTATATTTATCATTATTTATAGTTCTGTACAAATAACTGGTATATAGTTTTTTTTAACCAGAAAATGGTGAAATGTCAGTAATGATTTTATTGTTATGATTATTATTATTATTTATATTATTTTTATGCCTCTGGCTCTGCCGAAAAGGCATCAGAGGATATTAAGTTTTATATGTATCCGTCCATGCGTCTGTCCGTAATTCTTAATTTCAGATCAAATAATTTAAGTTCCTTTTAGAGAAATCATTTGAAATTTATATGCAAGGTCAGGGTCCATAAAAGACATGACAAGTTTGATGTTTATCATTTTTCCTGTACTGGAGTTATGCCCCTTGATAAGCTGAAAACAAGGACATTCATGTTCTAGGGGCCGTCATGGTCGTGTTCGTATGGTAGTTAGATTCACAACTACCTATGCAAAATTATGTGATAAAGTTTGTCAGTGACTTGTGGCAGGTTAGTGGTTTTCTCCGAGATTTGGATGTACATCTACCCATGCAATCAGTGCCTATCCCGCACGTGGCGAGGTTTACTTGATGCAATTTTATGTTATATTTTTTGTCAATAACTTGCCACCAATATATAACTGGGAAATTGTTGAACAGGGGCTTGAAAAACCCATAAAGCACAACCATTTTAAAAAATGAACATGCACAACAATTTTTGTTTGTGAAATGTGCTTCTCAAATTTTATTAAAAATATAGCGAAGATGGATTTTATTGTATGTCCAGTTATGTTCAACAATAAATCGAAAATGGATTTTTTTTAAAAGGCCTCTTTGGTATAGAAGGTTCAATTTTGATGATATATATCAGATTAATGTATAATTAAGCTAAAACTAATATCCGAAGGATATGATACAATTTCGTAGTTTTGAAGAAAGGAAATAATGGGGGGGGGGGACTTTTCCTGTTCCAGAGTACCTGTGATAAGGAGTGAGTGAGTGATTGTTGTGGAATCTTGTTGTTAAATAAGCACTTTTCCAGCTATATCATGGCTGTCAATTAATAAGGATGTAAGAATGTTTGAACATTTTCCCAGATACGGTTGTACCAAATACAATCACAGTTGGCTGAAATGTTGTGTTTGTTCTTTAACATTTTGTACGATTTTTGATACCATCCATAAATTCATAATGGTTGGTAGCGTCATTTATGTTTCCTGATTGGCTGCCTGGGAATAGTTTTATGGTAAGAATGTTCCATATGTTGACCTCTACAAAGGCTATGTCTTTGTTAAATGGAAATCCAATATACCTACCATATCAGGTCAGCTTCTCAGAAACTGCAAACTTGATTGAACTCAAGCTGTCATTTTTATATGGAATAGAAATCAAATTTGGCAGACACTGCATGACAAAATCAGAAAGGAAAAATATGTCAACAAATCATTTAAGTACTGGATACAATACAGTTAACTGTTATTATTATTATTTTATTTAAGCTTGTTTTTGTTGTAATAAAATGATAAACAGAAAATACCACGACTGTCTGAACAATTCTAAAATCAAATATCCAAATCGTAGAAAAAGGCAAAATCGTAAGTGTTGTGTAACATGGGCCTCTTGTTTATTTTAAAGCTAAGCTTTCAGTTTAACTGTAATTATGGGTTCATCATCAAGCTTTTCATTCATAATTATCAATTTAATTTACATCTCTTCCAAAGGATTTATATACAGAATTATTCATATCTTTTAAATTTAGATTTTTTATCACATGTATAATTTTTAGCTCACCTGGCCAAGGTCCATGTGAGCTTTTGCCATCACTTGGCGTCCATCCGTCGTACAAAATTTTTCTTTCAGTCGATTTATACAGATTATGCAAAATAGGCATATTTTGATATTAGATCACATTTTAAATCTTCTCTTCTGAAACCAAAATCCAATTTGGTTGGGATGGTCCTTGGGTGGGTCCCTTTCAAAAATATGTCTGACAGCCCTGCCCTCCATTCAAGATGGCTGCTGTTACTAAAAATAGAAATTTCTTCAATTGTCCATTGCTGCTTTATTATAAATCTAACTGAGCTCAAATTTGTACTGCAGCTACATGGAAATGAGTAGTTTAACATATATTCCAGGTTTTTCTGTGAAATTTTTCTTTCAGCCGATTTATACCGATTATGCAAATTAGGCATATTTTGATAAAAGATCACATTTAAATCTTTTCCTCTGAAACTGCTGAACCAAATTAAGCCAAACCTGGCAGGGATGGTCCCTGGGTGGGTCCCTTTTAAAATTGTGTCCGACAGCCCCACCCTCCATACAAGATGGCTGCTGTTACTAAAAATAGAAATTTCTTCAATTGTCCATTGCTGCTTTATTATAAATCGATTATGCAAATTAGGCATATTTTGATAAAAGATCACATTTAAATCTTCTCTGAAACCGCTGAACCAAATTAAAGCAAATTTGGCTGGGATGGTCCTTGGGTGGTCCCCTTACAATATTGTGTCCGACAGCCCCGCCCTCCATTCAAAATGGCTGCTGTTACTAAAAATAGTTTTTGTTTTTATTGGTACAAGTACGATAGTGTGAGGGTTGGCATTTTACTCACGTAAAGCACTTAAATGACCACATCATTTCACTAAGATGGGAGGTTTGTGCACATAAAACTAGTTTAACTTCACCACTTTTAATTGAAGTGCCTGTACCAAGCCAGGAAGGTGAGAGGTCATGTATATGTGCATCAATTTTACCAATGTTTCTATGATTTTTTTATTGGATTTTGGAACTGTTCTGATAGTGTGGTATTTTTTTCTTTTCATTATATTACCAATCTGTCCTTTCTATAGTTATAGTACTAGAGGCCATGTTGATGGGTATATCAGATACAATCTTGAAACTTCATATACTAGTGATGATGCAAGGCAAATTTGATACAAATCCGACATGGTTTCGGAAAAGATTTTCAAATTCCACAGAAAACCTCAAAATATATTAAACACATTAGCATAAAGCTATGGCTTAGTTTTCAGCTAATTATGTCTCCCCTTCGAACGAAGGGAGACATATTGTTTTAGTCTGATTTTTTCTTCCGCTTCTCAGCGAAGCTTGTCCGGACCATAACTTTTTTGTCTTTCGAGATAGGTTAATGATATTTCGTATGTGGGTGCATGACCACAAGGAGGTGTTTCGCGTACCATAATGACCTTTGTGGGACCTTGACCTTTGACCTCAAGGTCAAATAATTGTTTTTTAAATAATATTTTCTTGTCCGGGCCATAACATTTTTGTCTTTCGAGATAGGTCAATGATAATTGGTATGTGGGTGCATGACCATAAGGCGGTGTGTTACGTACCATAATGACCTTCGTGGGACCTTGATCTCAAGGTCAAATAATTGTTCTTTAAATAGTATTTTCTTGTCCAGGCCATAACATTTTTGTCTTTCGAGGTAGGTCAATGATAATTGGTATGTGGGTGCATGACCATAAGGCGGTGTGTAGCATACCGTAATGATCTTTGTGGGACCTTGACCTTTGACCTCAAGGTCAAATAATTCAAATAAATCCAACAAAACTGTTCATGGACAGATAGTTCGTATATGCATGACCATAAGGCGGTGTGTCGCGTACCATAATGACCTTTGTTGGACCTTGACCTTTGCCCTCAAGGTCAAATAATTGTTTTTTAAATAGTATTTTGTTGTCCGGGCCATAACATTTTTGTCTTTCGAGATAGGTCAATGATGATTGGTATGTGGGTGCATGACCATAAGGCGGTGTGTTGCGTACCCTAATGACCTTTGTGAGATTTTGACCTCAAGGTCAAATAATTCCAATAAATCCAACAAAACTGTTCATGGACAGATAGTTCGTATATGCATGACCATAAGGCGGTGTGTCGCGTACTGTAACGACCTTTGTGGGACCTTGACCTTTGACCTCAAGGTCAAATAATTGTTTTTTAAATAGTATTTTCTTGTCCGGGCAATAACATTTTTTTCTTTTGAGGTAGGTCAATGATAATTGGTATGTGGGTGCATGTCCATAAGGTGGTGTGTCGCGTACCATAATAACCTTCGTTGGACCTTGACCTCAAGGTAAAATAATTGTTTTTTAAATAGTATTTTCTTGTCCGGGCCATAACATTCTTGTCTTTCGAGATAGGTCAATGATTGGTATGTGGGTGCATGACCATAAGGCGGTGTGTCGCGTACTGTAATGACCTTTGTGGGACCTTGACCTTTGACCTCAAGGTCAAATAATTCAAATAAATCCAACAAAACTGTTCATAGACATAGTTCGTACATGTATGTGCATGTCCACAAGGCGGTGTGTCGCGTACCATAATGACCTTCGTGGGGCCTTGACCTTTGACCTCAAGGTCAACTAATTGTTTTTTAAATAGTATTTTCTTGTCCGGGCCATAACATTTTTGTCTTTCGAGATAGGTCAATGATGATTGGTATGTGGGTGCATGACCATAAGGTGGTGTGTCGCGTACCGTAATGACCTTTGTGGGACCTTGACCTTTGACCTCAAGGTCAAATAAATCCAACAAAACTGTTCATGGACAGAGTTCGTATATGCATGACCATAAGGCGGTGTGTTGCGTACTGTAATGACCTTTGTGGGACCTTGACCTTTGACCTCAAGGTCAAATAATTGTTTTTTAAATAGTATTTTCTTGTCCGGGCAATAACATTTTTTTCTTTTGAGGTAGGTCAATGATAATTGGTATGTGGGTGCATGTCCATAAGGTGGTGTGTCGCGTACCATAATAACCTTCGTTGGACCTTGACCTCAAGGTAAAATAATTGTTTTTTAAATAGTATTTTCTTGTCCGGGCCATAACATTCTTGTCTTTCGAGATAGGTCAATGATTGGTATGTGGGTGCATGACCATAAGGCGGTGTGTCGCGTACTGTAATGACCTTTGTGGGACCTTGACCTTTGACCTCAAGGTCAAATAATTCAAATAAATCCAACAAAACTGTTCATAGACATAGTTCGTACATGTATGTGCATGTCCACAAGGCGGTGTGTCGCGTACCATAATGACCTTCGTGGGGCCTTGACCTTTGACCTCAAGGTCAACTAATTGTTTTTTAAATAGTATTTTCTTGTCCGGGCCATAACATTTTTGTCTTTCGAGATAGGTCAATGATGATTGGTATGTGGGTGCATGACCATAAGGTGGTGTGTCGCGTACCGTAATGACCTTTGTGGGACCTTGACCTTTGACCTCAAGGTCAAATAAATCCAACAAAACTGTTCATGGACAGAGTTCGTATATGCATGACCATAAGGCGGTGTGTTGCGTACTGTAATGACCTTTGTGGGACCTTGACCTTTGACCTCAAGGTCAAATAATTGTTTTTTAAATAGTATTTTCTTGTCCGGGCAATAACATTTTTTTCTTTTGAGGTAGGTCAATGATAATTGGTATGTGGGTGCATGTCCATAAGGTGGTGTGTTGCGTACCATAATAACCTTCGTTGGACCTTGACCTCAAGGTAAAATAATTGTTTTTTAAATAGTATTTTCTTGTCCGGGCCATAACATTCTCAAGGTCAAATAATTCAAATAAATCCAACAAAACTGTTCATTGACATAGTTCGTACATGTATGTGCATGACCATAAGGCGGTGTGTCGCGTACCGTAATGACCTTCGTGGGACCTTGACCCTTGACCTCAAGGTCAAATAATTGTTTTTTAAATAGTATTTTCTTGTCCGGGCCATAACATGTTTGTCTTTCGAGATAGGTCAACGATGATTGGTATGTGGGTGCATGACCATAAGGTGGTGTGTCGTGTACCGTAATGACCTTCGTGGGACTTTGACCTCAAGGTCAAATAATTCAAATAAATCCATCAAAACTTAATTAACAGATAGTTCGTATGTGCATGACCATAAGGCAGTGTGTCACGTACCGTAATGACCTTTGACCTCAAGGTCAAATAATTGTTTTTTAAATAGTATCATTCAACTCATAATGTGTAACTTATTGTTTTACAGATGGCCGCATTAAGGGGAGACATAAGTTTTAGGTATCTAAAACAGTTCTTCCTAGTTTTAGTTTATATTGTAGCTTTTTTGGCCATTTTAAGAAATTTCTATTTTTAAAACCAGAGGCCATCGTGGATGGAAGTCTGTGCCATTTGGATACAATTGCGATGACCATTCAAGGACTATCCCAATTAAATATTGTCAAAATCTGCCTAATTTGCATATTTTCAGCGAAATACATTATGTTCTAGTAAGTGAGTGATTGTTTAGCGCCAACTCAGTAATTTTTCAGCTATATCATGGCGAGAACAAGTTAATTTTCAATGAGATGATGATGTCTGCTTTGTACTAGACCAACATGCTTAGTTGGATTTTTAGTCCTAGTTCCCTGAAACAACAGTCGGCGGATAGACATGTCACCCCACTCGACACATTATTCTGATTCTGTGCCAACCAGTCTTTGCTCTTTCTCTCTTAATGCATGGAAAATGTGGTTTCATTTGGTCTGTAGGTGTATTTTACCATTATGTTCTATTTATAGTAACAGTAGTCATGTTGGTTGATTGGTGGGATCATCAGATACAAGTGTGAAAGTAGACATTCAGGCCAACTTTGATTGAAATAAGCAGTGTTTCACAGAAGATTTAAATAGTTTATGTTGGGTGGATGGACACAGACAGAAAGTAATGACAAAAGCTCACATTACCCTTTTTGAGCTAAAAAGTAAATAAATTATTCTCCAACACTTTTTTTTATGTTTACATTTTTTATTTTTTATTCTATTCAACATCCAATTGTAAAAATTGTAGCTAAGACAGTTAGTCAACTTATAATGAAATATTAGGGGAACAAACAATAATTTCATTATAACAGAACTTCAATATACAAATGTACATGCAGTGATAACCAGACTTGATATACAGTCAAACCTGTATTAAGAGGTCACCCTTAGGACAAAGAAAAACTGGCCTTATAAGACAGGTGACCTCTGAAAAGAGGTTTAATTCATATGACATTTTCTATGATAGGACAAGAAAAAGGTGACTGCTTAATAGAGGTGATCGCATGGGCAGGTTTGACTGTATACTCAAGGGAGATCACTCCAATACAACCATTATTTCATTACGAATGATTTCCTTGTAAAAGTACATATATTTGATGAAGAAAAGAAAATTTGCTAATATAGCAGATTTTTCATTAAACTAATTTCATTATAAGTAGAACTGAGTCTCAATATTATTGTAATCTTAATATTTGCAACAACAACAATAAAGATCCTAACACGAACAGCTTCAAAAATAAATTAAAGGAAATGGGTCATGTATATGCTTGACAATGTGATGATGACTTTTATTGAGATATAAACATAAAAAAGATGTAATGATTTTATAGGCAAACTATCCAATCAAATCAAGGGATTCCAGTTTATGCATGCCTGAACCTTCCATCAATGTATGTGACACATGACCATGCTAAATATCCAATTTATATTTGATAAGACCTTCAATCAAAGTATGGAGAGAACTTCATATAAGTTGTAGAACTTGTGTTCAATCCTATTGTATATGTTTGACAATAAAATATGTTTAAATTAATCAAAGTATTTGACATGTGATAATGCTAACTATCCAATCAAAATTAAGGACTCTAGTTTTATGAAATATGATTGGACCTTCAATCAAAGTATTTGACCTGATCATGCTAACTATCCAATCAAAATTAAGGATTCCAGTCCATCATACATGATTGGACCTTAAATTAAAGTGTGTGCCATGTGACATATTATTTCTTGTTCTTGAATTTACTTTATTCTATATTTAGCAAAATAAATTAGAAAAATAAAACATTCAAAAAGTTAAGCCATTCCACAATATCAACAGATAATAGCCAGACGTAAAATCAAAATAACCAACCAAAAGTTATTGGAAAAGAAACATTAATTACATTTGATGGACCATTCTTATTTTTCTGAAGTGTTCATTTTTTTCAAGTTTTAACAAGCAATTCTAAAACATTTTTTTAAATACATACAAAATGTAAAAAAAATATAAAGAAATTGTACACATGGTATATGACGACACAGAAAGGCACTTAATCACTTTTTTTTATTTATTTATTACATTATTTAAATTTGAATCGATTAAATTTTGACAATTCTGTGTAAATATTACACAACCTTATCAATTAAACAACACACAATTTAAGCTATCAGCTTCACATATTAAGTGTTGATATACTAATCTTATAATCAATCAATCAATCAATCAAAAGATATTGCCATTTTTTCATTTAGTAAAAGTAATTGCCTTTTCTATGTTTATCATTTTATCTCATTTCCTTCAAAGAATGACAACTTAAGAATCCTAAGACAGATTGAATTTGTAATTAAAAGTATTTGTTAATTGGAAAATAGGAAATAAATATTATGCATTTTATTTAACATTTTGTGATTGAAATGATAAATAGACAAGTTAAAGGCTCAAAGGAGCCTGTTTTACTTACATTGTGAAGAATATTGGCTAAAAGGAGCCTGTTTTACTTACATTGTGAATAATATTGGCTAAAAAAGAGCCGGTTTTACTCACATTGTGAATAATATTTATTAAACATATTTAAAGATGTAATTAATTTTTCCCTTTTAAGGCCCCTACTAGCACTTCCCCAAGAAGGATCAAACTCCATCTGTATAAATCTGAATCTCCTTTTCCATAAGTATAACATCTGCAAAGTTTGGCTCTATCTGGTTGAGCAGTTTTACAGGGGGGAATAAAAATTCAATAAAGACGCCACGCGATACCATAAACCTATTGTGACTTTTGGCCAGATGAGCTGATGAAAAGCATTATATGAATTAAAAATATACATAAGATATGATACACATATGAATATGATACTATAATCTACCTGATTTGTTCTAAAAAAATACTTTTTGATACAATTTATTAAACCTACATAAAAATGAAAGTAACAATAATCTTCTACAATTGTTTCTTAGTTACATTTTATAAATAGTGTTTAATGCTACTTTCAACAATTTTTTGGTTATAGCATATTTTTATTTAAGATAAATTACAAAAAAAAAATCTGTGTTCTACTTATATACACATGTGGCTTTAAAGGGATATCAAAGCTCATTTTAGAATATTTCTAATAAAAAAAAATTAAATGTTGCAAATCCATACTCGTGCCAATTTATGATAGAAATGCTTAAAATACCAACGAAATGAATAAATTTCACTACGATTATTAATTTGAATCTAACGTTTCCAAAATAACATAAATGTTACAAAAATTCACTTTCATATCCCTTGAAAGTTACCTTTTAATGAAATATAAAGTTGAAATTCTAATAAAAATTGTAACAAAAATCAACCTTAAAATCTCTATAAAGATATACCTTTCAATGAAATACAAAAATAATTCTAATACACATTATAATCTGTATTTAAATGTGAAAAGATTATGCAGATAAAAACATAGAACAGACATTAAAATATTTACATAAATAATTAAGTACTATTTTATTGGTTAAAATACTTTACTGCAAAGATAAATTTGTGTACAATCCAACATTTCATATTTTGTTTCATATATATCTTTTATTCTCAATAAAACATCATAATTTGACAAGGTATAGAGAAATACATATGTACAATATACAATAGCATGTTATACTAAGTACGTAAGTAATGAAGAATCGTACAGAGATGAACAATTCAGTAGGTTAAGCCAGTGTACATACAGTTTTATTTATGTGATTAATGAATTTGCTTAGTTTTATCAGTTCTGATTTTTTTTTGGAAGATAACAGTAATTTATATTTTAAAACATTTGGCCTACTGTAGTAATACTTTGGTATATAGATGTTTCGATCTTGTTCAAAGAATGGGCAATCTAAAATATAGTGAAATTCATCACCGAGTTCATTTTTATTACAGTGCGTACAAATTCTGTTATTTCTATTAGTGTTATTCCATCTTCCAATTTCAATAGGTAATTTATGATTTGCTGTTCTAAATCTGCATAACTCTACAACCTTTTTGTTATCTAAAATATCAAAGTATACTTCCATGCCAAAATAATCTTTAAACAATCTGTAATTTATAGCTTTTGATGCATTATCTAATAAAGAATGCCAATGTTGTTCAAACTGATCTTGTAGGTTTCTAATAATTGTAAGTCAAGCCAGTTTGGATCAACAAAGGTTTGTGTGTTCCAAATATATGCGAATCCACATTCATTTAGAATTTTTTTAACATTATCTAGCCACGTAAAATGTTCCACGTTTTTGATTGACATACAATAACATAAATTATAAATTATTTTTGACAATTTTAACTCTTTTCCAGATAGCAATTTAGTCCAGAATGATATAATTCTACTTTTTATGTCTATTTCCAAAGGATATCTCCCAAGTTCACCATATATCATATATGATGGTGTAGATGATTTTAAATGAAGTAGTAATTTACAGAATTTTAAATGTACCTTTTCAATTATATCGTTATTACTGAAACCCCATACCTCACATCCATAGAGTAAAATTGGCTTGACCATCTTATCAAATAGATCAAGTTGAATCTTTACTGAGAGACCATGTTTTCTGCCCATTTTGAATACTTCGTAAAACTCAACAGTAGCCTTGCCAGCTATAGATTGCTTTGCTCTTTTAAAGTTGCCAGTCCTGGATAATTCTATTTCTAAATAATTAAGACTATTGACTATTTCTAGTTTTTCTCCATTTAATGAAAAATTAAGATTCCTTGGGAGTTTACCTCTGGAAAAAACCATAACTTTACTTTTATCTGTATTCACTTTAAGCTTCCAGATAGAACAATAATCTTGAAATGAATTTAGTTGATTTTGAAGATCAGCTGAAAGAGTTTTACCAACTATTGAATATGATTTCTGCTGATTGATACAATCATTGACTAAAACAGTCTAATGTTAGCTTTAAAATGGCAAATATTTAAGAAAACAAAAATTAAAATTGCTCATATTTGAATGTAACCAATTGTAGTCTCTGAATGCGACCAATTATAGTCTCTTAATTGTAAAACCACATATGTGGTGCAATGGTTGAGCATGATCGCCCCGAGTGCAGTAGATTATGCATTCGAGCTCCGGTCAGAGCTAACCCTATGCTATATCAAAATTGGTATTTGCTGCTTCTCCGCTAACTATGCAGCATTAAGGCAGATTGGCCCCGAATCAGAAAAATGTGTCAGTGTGTGGAACAACATATCTATACCAGAATTTTGTTTCAGAGAACTAGCACTATAAAAATCCAACTAAGCATGTTGGTCTAGTACAAATCAGACATTAAATGATCTCATTGAAATGTTACTTTTTCTCACTATGAAACAGCTGACAAATTGCTCACTATACATTAAACAACAATCTTTTACTCTCTTGACATTAAACAACAATCATTTACTCTCTTGACATTAAACAACAATCATTTACTCTCTTGACATTAAACAACAATCATTTACTCTCTTGACATTAAACAACAATCATTTACTCTCTTGACATTAAACAACAATCGTTTACTCTCTTGACATTAAACAACAATCATTTACTCTCTTGACATTAAACAACAATCTTTTACTCTCTTGACATTAAACAACAATCATTTACTCTCTTGACATTAAACAACAATCATTTACTCTCTTGACTTAAACAACAATCATTTACTCTCTTGACATTAAACAACAATCATTTACTCTCTTGACATTAAACAACAATCATTTACTCTCTTGACATTAAACAACAATCATTTACTCTCTTAACTTGTCATTTTAAATCAATGAAAATGTTTTTTGCACATTGAAAGAAGTTCAAACAAATAAAACATTTCATGTTGAGCACTGATGAATTAAAACATTCCTTATGTGACCTCTCAAGCACATTTTACATGATGGCGTCATCGAATCAAATGCACACAACTCGACTATGCAGGTGTCAAATAAATGTTAGCAATTGCAGAACTGACAGGATGGGTTAGGGTTACGGGGTTTAACGTGACTTTCAAAAATATTTCAGTTGCATCGTGGCCAGGAGGTCATTTTGTGTACCTTAATTTCTATTAATAGCAAAAATGATGCTGACCGATTAAACTTTAATAGATTCTAAATGTACCTACCGGTAAATCGGTAACGGGAAAAGATTGTCATATCAATTTGAATAACTTTCCTGTGACTTATTAGATTTTAAAATGTTAAAATTTACTACACACATCTACAGTCCACAGGGCCTTGTCACTATCCACGTAAATATGCTATCAATGTATAAACACAAACAAGGGCGGTGACTTTCTTTACCCCCGCTCGCTTCAAGTCATGTTTGTTTTTTAAACTCCCAAGACCTTATACTTTTCAAAAAATATCATGACCTCCCCTCGACTACCTCTTGTGAAGACGCCGGTCGTTTTTGTCAGGAATTCGCCTGAGTAGACAACTCCATGGACCCAAAGTGAAAGTAACAGCGCAACCTATAACAACCAGAGGCTCCCAGGAGCCTGTAATCGCTCACCTGGATCAAAGCTGCTTTCAATAATAACGCAACTGCACTGTGGCGGCCATCTTGGTGGGAGAGCATGACTGCCGGACACAATTTTGGAAGAGGACCATCCAATGACTATTCCATCAAAGTTTGGTTCTAATTGAGCTACTCGTTCCAGACAAGATGGTTTTTATGTGAATTTCCCATAGGGTCCTATGTTAAACTAAGTACAGCTGTGCAGCCATCTTGGTCAGAGGGCGGGACCACCAGACACAATTTTGGAAGAGGACCATCCAATGACTATTTTATCAAAGTTTGGTTCCAATTGAGCAACTGGTTCCAGACAAGAAGATTTTTATGTGAATTTCCCATAGGTTCCTATGTTAAACTAAGTTCGGCTGTGGGGGCCATCTTGGTCGAAGGGCCGAACCGCCTGACATATTTTGGAAGAGAACCATCCAATGACTATTTCATCAACATTTAGTTCTTATTGAGCAAATGGTTTCAAACAAGAAGATTTTTATTGGAATTTCCCATAGGGTCCTATGTTAAATTAAGTTTGGCTGTGGCGGCCATCTTGGTCGGAGGTCTGAAATGCCAGACACAATTTTGGAAGGGGACCACCCAAGGATCATTTCAGCAAAGTTTGGTTGAGATTGGTTCAGTAGTTTCAGAGGAGAAGATATTTGAAAAATTTCATCCCCCCTTTTTTCTATTTTTAGCTTGGTGGCCATCTTGGTTGGAAGTCGGGATCATCGGACACAAATTTGGAAGGGGGCCATCTAAGGACTATTCCACCAAAGTTTGGTTGCAATTGGCCCAGTGGTTTCTGACGAGAAGATTTTTATGTGAATTTCCCATAGGGTCCTATGTTAAGCTAAGTTCGGCTGTGGGGGCCATCTTGGTCGAAGGGCCGAACCGCCTGACATATTTTTGGAAGAGAACCATCCAATGACTATTTCATCAACATTTAGTTCTTATTGAGCAAATGGTTTCAGACTAGAAGATTTTTATTGGAATTTCCCATAGGGTTCTATGTTAAATTAAGTTCGGCTGTGGCAGCCATCTTGGTCTGAGGTATGAAATGCCAGACACAATTTTGGAAGGGGACCACCCAAGAATCATTTCAGCAAAGTTTGGTTGAGATTGGTTCAGTAGTTTCAGAGGAGAAGATTTTTCTTAAATTTCATCCCCCCTTTTTTCTATTTTTAGCTTGGTGGCCATCTTGGTTGGAAGTCGGGATCACCAGACGCTATTTTGGAAGGGGACCATCCAAAGATCATTCCACCAAAGTTTTGTTGCAATTGGCCCAGTGGTTTCTGAGGAGAAGATTTTTATGTGAATTTCCCATAGGGTCCTATGTTAAGCTAAGTTCGGCTGTGGTCGAAGGGCAGAACCACCGGACATATTTTTGGAAGAGAACCATCCAATGACTATTTCATCAAAATTTTGTTCTTATTGAGCAAATGGTTTCAGACAAGAAGATTTTTATGGGAATTTCCCATAGGGTCCTATGTTAAATTAAGTTCAACTGTGGTGGCCATCTTGGTCGGAGTTCTGAAATGCCAGACACAATTTTGGAAGAGGACCACCCAAGAATCATTTCAGCAAAGTTTGGTTGAGATTGGCTCAGTAGTTTCAGAGGAGAAGATTTTTTTAAAATTTCATCCCCCCTTTTTTCTAATTTGCATAATCGGTCAAAATCGGCAAAAGTTCAAAGTTCATAAAATAATCCTGTAATATATGTTAAAAAGCTCATCATTATGCTTATACAGTTCAAATTTGGGCACATTCTGGCTTAAAATAGAGCAGTTTTGGCCATTTGAAGAAATTTCTATTTTTAGTAATGGTGGCCATCTTGGATACAGGACGGCGCTGACAGACACAAATTTGAAAGGGACCCACCCTGCCAGGTTCGGTTTAAATTGGTTCAGCGGTTTCAGAGGAGAAGATTTAAATGTGATCTTTTATCAAAATATGCCTAATTTGCATAATCAATATAAATCGGCTGAAAGAAAAATTTCAAACCAAAACCTCGAACATATGCTAAACTACTCCTTGCCATGTAGCTGCAGTTAAAATTTGAGCTCATTTTGACTTATACTAAAGCAGCAATGGACAATTGAAGACATTTCTATTTTTAGTAACAGCAGCCATCTTGAATGGAGGGCGGGGCTGTCGGACACAATTTTGAAAGGGACCCACCCAGTGACCATCCCTGCCAGGTTTGGTTTAATTTGGTTCAGCGGTTTCAGTGGAGAAGATTTAAATGTGATCTTTTATCAATATATGCCTAATTTGCATAATCGGTATATATCGACTGAAAGAAAAATTTCACAAAAAAAACCCGAATATATGTTAAATTACTCCTTGCCATGTAGCTGCAGTTAAAATTTGAGCTCATTTTCTCTCACACTAAAGCAGCAATGGACAATTAAAATTTCATCCCCCCTTTTTTCTATTTTTAGCTTGGTGGCCATCTTGGTTGGAAGTCGGGATCACCGGACACAATTTTAGAAGGGGGCCATCCAAGGACCATTCCACCAAAGTTTGTATAGCCCAGTGGTTTCTGAGGAGAAGATTAAAATGTGAAATGTTGACGGACGGACGAAAAGTGATGACAATAGCTGACATGGCCTAAAGGCCAGGTGAGCTGAAAAAGGAAGTTCGGAACTCTCGGGGTTTTAGCTTTGAGGTAAGGAAAATACCGTTAAGATTCAAACAACATTAAACTTCAAATTATCCCGCTCGTTTAATGTTGTTTGAATCTTAACGGTATTTTCCTTACCTCAAAGCTAAAACCCTGAGAGTTCCGAACTTCCATTTTTTTTATAGGTGGTGCTGTTACTTTCACTTTGGGTCCATGGAGTTGTCTACTCAGGCGAATTCCTGACAAAAACGACTGCTGCATCTTCACAAGAGGTAGTCGAGGGGAGGTCATGATATTTTTTGAAAAGAATAAGGTCTTGGGAGTTGAACCAAACAGGATTTTGAATATATTAGAAGGAATTTAAAAAACAAACACGACTTGAAGCAAGCGGGGGTAAAAAAAAGTGTCCGCCCTTGTTTGTGTTTATACATTGATAGTATATTTACGTGGATAGTGACAAGGCCCTGTGTACATATATATGAGAAAGGACAACCTAAGATTTAACTATATACTGTAGTTCCCCTCTCGTAAGGTCACCCCTTTTGCAATGAAAAACATGGCCTTATCAAAAGGGGTGGCCAATATTGTTGATTATTATGCTTAACATAACATTTTACTGACATAAAAGTAGATCAACAATTTTGATATTTCTTATTAATTTTCACAATAATGTTATCTCAAGGGAGACAACCCATGAATTCCTAAAATAATGAGACAACTTATGCAAAACTGACGAGTGAGGGAGACAATAGGGTTGTCTTTAAAAAAAACAAACAATGTAAATTAAAATTGAGAATGTAAATAATTTATTTTGGCTACATTTAATTACAAATTCTTCTCAAGGTACTTTTCAAGGTATAAAGGCTAATTTTAAAATGTATGTATAAAAATAATTTGAAACACATATTTCATCATAAAAATTATTTGGATTGAAATAACTTATTACTGGTTTTTTTTTACAAATAATTTACAATATTTATTCTTTTGAGAATGTATCTGAAAACAATATTCATATATTGATTACTTTCAATGTAAAAATAAACAAATATTAATTCAAACACGATTAATTTTGTTTTTCTTCATATTTGTAACACAGAAGAAGCATGTAATATTTTTCTACTGGCTGTTAAGCAACAGTCAATCAATAACACAGATATTTCTCCCAATTATTTTTACATAGTTTAGTAGATAAACACCCAATTGACAAAAAGGAAACTAAAACTTAGGGTACTCCTTATTTTAAATAATTGTATGGTGAAAACCACATATTTCGTTTGGATGTCATGTATATTTTGGTACAGTAAGTAAACATAATTATCATCACCTCCAATTTGTACTTATATACATATTTCATATCAATTTGTGGGGCCATCATGGACGTGATCGTATGGAAGTTGGATTTACAACCACCTGTGCAATCAGTACCTATCACCACTAAAGTTGTGATTTCAAACCACGTTCATGGCGAGGTGTAATCTATAACAACATTATGTGATAAAGTTTGTCAATAACTTGCGACAGGTCGGTGGTTTCCTCCGGGTACTCCAGTTTCCTCCATCAATAAAATTGACTGCCACGATATAACTGAAATATTGTTGAAAGTGGCACTAAACACCATAACCCTAACCCCTATGATTGTTGTTTGGAGCCCTCCACTTTTTCAATATCACAGATGTTCACATAACAGTACAGTTTAGTTTTGTTCGGAATTGGGGAAACATGACATATTCCTTCCTCCTTGACCTTAAACAATCGTTCTCATGTGTTCCTTCCTCCTTGACCTTAAACAATCGTTCTCATGTGTTCAACTTGGCCCTGTACGTCTCTTGATCAGTCATTTTTTAGTTTATTCTTTTTAACTTGTACCTTATTAGGAATTTATTATTTTAAAAAGAAAATATTCAAAAACCCCACATTATATATATATATCATATCTATATAACATTCCTTTCAAAGCAAAAACAGCAATTTATCATACAATAAATAGCATGATAACATACAGCTGTCGCTACATAATTTCAGATATTTAAATCACTTTTAAATAACAGTTATTGGTGGTTAAAAAGCAATCAAATGATGGAGAAATACAATGTACAAAAAATAAACGAGGTTTTTTTTGACTGATTTTGGCACTTCATCTTCCTGACCTTTGACCTTTACTTGTATTATCTTTTCATATCAAATCCCGTTGAACCATCTGGGCCTTTAGGTTGCCGTAATATCGGAACACAGTTATTGTTTGCATTCAATTCTTTAAAGAGTTGTGTAACCCTGTAAAAGATAAGGTTAAAACAGTTTAATAATTCAATTCTCCATAGAGGGGTATAGACAATTGGATTTATAACTACCTATGCAATCAGTGCCTATCACCAATAAAGTTGTGAGTTTGAATTCCACTCATGGCAAGGTGGATAATGTTGTATCTGAAACTTACGGCAGGTCGATGTTTTTCTCCGAGTACTCCAGTTTCCTCCGCCAATAAAACTGACTGCCACTATATAGCTCAAATATTGAAGAAAGTGGTGTTAAACACCATAACCCCAACTCCTATAAGGCCATTCCAATAAGGCCACTATTTTATTACAGAACGGGTTGCCTTTATAAGAAGAAGTTTTCTGTAAAGACCACTCCTCGAAATGAAAATTTGAATTTACTGGCCCGAATCAAATTCTTGAATTAATATTTTTATATAGTTCTTTAAACTAGATGTTTCAGTACGACACGAATGTCCCCACCGTCAATATCAAGGAGGCTTGCAAATGTTTCACCCTTTTTTAATTCCCTCAGTAATAGGCTAAGAATAACAAATGAATTTCAAAGTTGATCTGTAACTTATGATTATCCACTCTCATACCAAAAATCAAGTCAATATCTCAAATCATAGTGAAATAAAGGGGTGATGACTAAATATTTTGCCAAATTTCAAAGTCCAAGGGCCATAACTCGGCCAAATATCATTGGACCAGAACGAAACATAAACTTGAACTGTGACTTATCATTATGCACCCACATACCAAATATCAAGTCAATATCTCAAAGGATAGCGAAAAAAAGTGGTCGCATCTGTTTTATTTCGGAATTATGGACATGGGTAACACTATATGTCCCAGCCACTTAGTGGCAGGGACATAAAAAAAAACTGAAAAATTTACTGGTCTGAATTTTTTTTTTTACTGGTGTTGGGCTGGAGGACCAGTGCTCATCGTGAGGACTGTAATGATAATATTATCTCTGTATACTGACCTTTCCTCTGCCATTCCTTCCTCCACATTAGGAGAATCCTCACTATTATTATAAGTAGGACCAAGAATACGTAACCTTGCCTCAGCGTACTCTGCTTCTCTTTGCTCTAATGTCTTGGTGGGTTGTTTATTTGATCTTAAAATTGAAAATAAAATATAAAGATTAAAATGATACATTATTTTCTTTATTTTATATAAAATATCTTTTTCTTATACAGTGGAAGTTGTGCAATCCGACACCTGAGTTTTCGGACATCCTGTGACATCTACCAAAAATTTATGGTTCCAAAGTATTTCTGCTAACTAAATTAAACTTGAGTTTTCTGACATCCTGTACAATCCAACACATTTCCCTGGTCCCTTGGTATGTCAAGATTGACAGGTTCCACTGTATTGTTAATGAACTGTTATTTCTTCAGTAAATGGAAGTTTTACAATACATAGCCCATAGGAGAGAGCTGAATGTGAGGTTGTCTTCTATGTGTAGCTTGTACAATGAAACATTAAACAATCTCATGTTTTTGTTTGTCTGTTATAAAGATAGGGGCCCTCATGGTCATGATCATATGGTAGTTGGATTTACAAATACCTGCACATTCAGTGTCTATCACCACTAAAGTTGTGAGTTTCAACCCTGTTCATGGTGAGGTCTACTCAATATAACATAATGTGATAAAGTTTGTTAGTGACTTGTGACAGGTCGGTGCTTTTCTCCAGCTTCCTCCACCAATAAAACTAACCGCCATGATATACTGTAAACCAACTTATTTTCGCGTCTATTATGTTTCGCGTTTTTCTGATTCAAGACAGTTTCGCGGAGATTTAATTTCGCGATCACCAAAATGCTAAAAGTTCAAATTTTTCGCGGTATGACTTTGGTCTACATCACCGCCGACATTGGTTGTTTTTTTTATAGCAAGAGTTGTCTTTCGTAATATATTATTGATCGTTCGATTGACATACCCCATTGATTTCGTGAACACTTTTTATTAGTCCCAATGTGTAAATTTATTAGAATAAACAAAACAGGCGTTCAGTGTTCAAAATGTCTCTTCAAAAGTGGTTGATAAAAGTTTATATTATAGAACATGATAGACCAAGATGTCATAATGTTGTAGTTGATCTCGTTTGTTTTTCCAATGATTATCAGATTATACTTGTTGATTAATAGTTTCAATTATCAACGTACTTATAGGTGACAGCAATTATTGATTTTGTAATCCCAGCTGATTATTACAATCAAGTGCTTTTAATTACCTGTCAACATTATGCTCTCGGCACTTTATACTACAATATACATGTATAATTATAAAACCTGTTTTGAACACATTTCGATAACTTTCTTCACTTATAATTATATTTGCCAACGCGTAACTTTATAAATTTTAATGCAGAAAAATAATATTATATAAATTGTAATACTGTGGAACGAAATCCTGTACTGTATATACCATATATAATGAAGTATAACACTTACTAGTACTCTGCATTAAATTAATTGTCAGTATCTTACAAATAAAGTTCTTTTGAAAATCAATTATGTTAATTTACATGACCCCCTAAATTTAACTACGTATACATGACTTTGTGTTGTCTAACGGATATCGATCTATACCAGAAAATACATTACGTTATATGGTGTTTGCTAGGCTATATAATACTTGTTTCTTACACACTTTAGAACGACTTGTTCGCGGATATAAACTTTCGCGATTTTGTACTCTACCGCGAAAGTCGCGAAGGTTTATAGCACGCGAACAAAAGTTGGTTTACAGTAACTGAAATATTGTTGAAAGTGATGTTAAACACCATAATCCTAACCCACTAAAAAGGTACTTGAAGTCAGATTGACTCTATGCCATGAATTTGATTATCAATCCATGAACTTCTTAAAGGCATACAGGCTGTCAGAATTGAATTTTTTTGTTTATATTAAAAGTTGCCAATATTCGATGTTTTATACTAATAAAATGTTCTGAACAAGAAGCCAGGTTTAAAAAATATATTATAATATCGTAATTAGTGAAAAGAATTTGAATGTCGCCATTAACACACCTAATTATAAGTCGGCTGCTTTTCCGAAGTTTGCCGAATACTGATGTCTGCTATAAATAACCAAGTATCGCCATTAACACACCTAATTATAAGTCGGCTGCTTTTCCGAAGTTTGCCGAATACTGATGTCTGCTATAAATAACCAAGTATCGCCATTAACACACCTAATTATAAGTCGGCTGCTTTTCCGAAGTTTGCCGAATACTGATGTCTGCTATAAATAACCAAGAAGCATGTTGCATGTAAATTCGTTAGAATTAATATAATTTAAAAAATATATCTATGAAATTGGATTCCGGTGTAATCAGTTAATATTATATAATGGTATTTAGTAAGAATGACACTTAAAATCGTAACTACGTGAAGAAATCAATAAAAACAAACCCAAACTCTGCAAATGGGCCCGATAAAGGGAAAATTGTAAACAAATTGTATTGCATATTATTTACAACACTTGAGTTGTCTTGATTATATTTTTTTAGAAAAAAACAGACATGAAGTTCATTATTTTAGTCTTTAATTTAAAAGAGATATCACTTAACGTTTTCTCCTGAAAAAAGAATATATAAAAAAACTACGATGCAATTCTACTGTTAAAATATGATTCGGCCCGGGGAAAAAAAAGACTAAATTATGCTTATGTGTTGAAAAATGGAGTAGATCAGTATAACATCTTTTTTTAATTTTTACATAAAGCTTGCTGAATCCTCCTTTTTGTGTCGTTTTCGTATAGTATCCGTCAATGTTTTGTTCAATTCCACGATTTGATTTGTGCCATGTGCTGTCTTCGTCAACAAACAATTTTGCATATGCGCAAACGCTTTCCCGAATGAATTCACTGTCAGGTCGTATGAATATTGCGCAGGTCAACATTGAATTCTTTACGAGATGTAAGAAAATCAAACAGCGACGTATTTCCTTCGTTCTAGGCTATTTACGTATGATATTATGAAAAATTTCAACTGCAATTAGTATAAAACATCGCATATTGGCAACTTTTAATATAAAAAAAAATCAATTCTGACAGCCTGTATGCCTTTAATGCAAGTATGCATCATTAATGGTTAGCATGCTTGCCTCAAAGGTGGTAGATTGTGGGTTCGAGCCTTCATCGGATCAAACCAATGACTATAAAATTGGTATTTGTTGTTTCTCCGCCAAGCACGCAGCATAAAGAAGAAAGAGCAAAAAATGGTTGGCTCGGAATCAGGATAATGTGTTCCAGTGAGGTGCCATGTCTATCCTCGGACTTTTGTTTCAGTGAACTAGCTAGCAATATAAAAATTCAACTAAGCATGTTGGTCTAGTACAAAGCGGACCTCATCATCATCTCATTGAAAATTAACATGTTCTCGCCATGATATAGCTGAAAAATTGCTGAGCTGGCATTAAACAACAATCACCCACTCACTCTTTATCAGAATCAAATCAGTTCAATACATAATATGCTTAAAGCAAGTTGGAGTATTAAATAATAAATTGTAAGGCACCGAAAAATGAGCGGCTGGTTTTCTGAATGTGTTGAAGTAAAAAGACCAGGTGTATATTTCTTGAAACATTTACTACACGGCTTGACACTAACTTTCTTAAAAATTTGTCCATTCAGACTAACAGTCTGAAGTTTTAGTTGTCCGCAAAAGGGAAATACTTGTCCAAATTTTTTGACTTATTAAACAAGATAGTGATCATTTTTTAAAAACAACTTCTGATTGGTCAATAAAAATATACTATATTTGAATAGGGAAAATCCACTATGTCTTTAATGAACAAAATTTATAAAAGGACAACTTGCTACCGATGAATTCTATAACATTTTTTAATTTTTAGTGTTTTTATCTATTTTGTTCACTTGTCCAATGGACAAGTAACATACATCATTCACCACCTCTAACCAAACTTTTACTTGTCTCGGGCTACCTGACTACCGCTAATATCAAGCCATGTACAATGTACTACAGACAAAATTTTGGGAAAATGCAAAATACCAGTTGTAGATTTCTGGAAACAAACTATGGACAACATTTACACTCTTGAAAGTCTTCAGAATTTTTATTAAAAATCATGCTGGTTTGTTCATAAGAAAATCAAATCTACGATTTGTTCAACAAACATTTGTATTTTAAAACAAATCAAACCTCTGGTCACTAGAAACTGCTGAAGATTCTGTCTGTCTCTTAAGGATTTTAACTTGTGGCTGATACTGTGTTCTATCACTGCTATCTGTAACCATAGCTTGAGAATGCAATCTCCTGAAATTAACATAAAAATGTATTTAAAATTGGTAAATAAAATAACAAACCAGAGGCCTGTCTGAACCTGGTTACTCAACTGGTAATAAATGATCTGTTATTACTCAACCATTGATATACAGTCTGGTTTCAATCAGGTTTATTTCAAATTATGTATGCGAGAGTATTTCATACATGTACATTACCCTTTAACTATCAGATAGATAATATTAGTTACACAGTGTGCTAGTGACCTAATACGATATATACGGGGTCAGTAAATTCCATATGAGACGCGAGCGTAGCTCGAGCACCATATTTAATTTACTGACCCCGTATATATCGTATCAGGTCACTAACACACGGCTGAAACACAATATAGGGCTCATACTCAAAAGCAGTGTGTTATGTGCAATATTAACATACTTCCATTGAATTTAAAGGTATCACTCTAATATCATGTTTTGGATGATGAAACACAGAAGTTGCATACAAAATTTCAAGAAGATATCTTTCATAGTTTTTGAGTAACAGGCAAAAGGGTAGCGAAAAATTTGCACAAATAAGACGTTATGCTGTTGCACTTGAAATTTGTTTATTTTTACACCAAAATTTACTTTTCAAAATAGGAAAACAACAAAACTATTTTAATGTAAATCTTTAGAAAAATTAATCAGGATTAATTTGATACCAAATTCATGAAAATATGACATCAATTGGAGAAATTATCAGGCTTTATCCTAAAGGTATGCTTCGTTATATAGTTTTAGACAAGGATATTGGATTAAAATTTTGTTTATTTGTATTTCAAAGTCCAAAAAATGTCTCTATCCGAAATCTGTAGGGTTCGTAACCAGTCAAAAAATCTTCTAGAAAACACTGTCAAAAGATTAATATTTTCATGTTTGAAGATGTAAAATACACAGAGTAGTTATAATCAGTCAAAATATGAACCATTGTTGACAGAAAAAAAACTGCAGAACAGAAAATATAGTTACGGACACTACAAAAACCATGTATTGTCCGTAACTATATTTAAGGGTGTAATTATAATCTTGTGAATAAATGTTAATTAAAAAGAGAACTAGCAAGTAATTCTGAGTAATCTTAACATCATACCAACTTCAGACATTATAGATCATAGAAAACATGTTGCTTTTAAGAATAACAGTACTTGAATTTTCAGCCCTGCTGCAACATAGCATTGCCCTTTATTGTGTTTTACCCGACACCTTACTGATTACTTTTGTATGAGGGATTTAGATGTAACTGCATCAAAACTAATAAATATGTAATTTTTGTGTTGTGTGTAAGTGATTCATATGTGTCGCTATAACAATATTTGGTGACTTGTGGAATGTTACATTAGTCAAGTCATTGAACCAACATTTGGGGACAAACTTACTCAATTATTTTTTTATTGTAATATTTAAAAAAAAATTAATATGTCTGTTTATAATTTCAACGTCTGTTGTCTGGGCGAAACACGCTGGCGTCTCGTTGTTCAACGTCATCTTTGTTTTGAAAGAAAAAGGGGAGATAACTCTACTACTAACCGTGTATTAAAAATCTACTGACCGTGTATTGAATATACACGGTTTCCACGTGATCACTTTAAACCAATGATATTCCTAGAAGTTTGTAAGAAGTAAGATATATGTACATGTATAGTCTTCTACAATTAATATGTGGTGCTTTGCATTTCCGCAACTTAATTTGATATTTCTACATAAAAAATTGACTTTTCCACATTTTCAAATTGTTCATGTCTTAAAATTTAAATTATTTATCCATTCCTTTAGCATTGATTTACCTGTTGTTCCTTGCTCACCACAGGGAGTTGGAAGTAGGATTTTGAGCAAGATAAATTTCTGTATCTAAAACTATATATACATGTACACTCTATTTAAACCATATGTTCACATTTATGTAATATATTTAAACCAGTGCCACAGTCAATCATGAACAAGTAGGATATTCCTCTGTCTCAGATCAAATCACAGGTATGCAAGACTCCAATAGTCAAGATAGACAGAAATAAATATTTGACATTGAATAGATGTCTTTTAGGTAATAATGAATAAAAAAAACCCAGAACAAATCAGATCAGACAGCTTTATAACTATTTACTAAATTTGGGCAGGGTAACTTCAGAGGGGTTGCGAAACAATAGCACTAGGATATAGCACTAAGCAAAAAGAAAACGCAAAGATTGTCCTGAATATAGATAAAGAACATTGTCATGATTCAAAAGTAATTGCAAACTATATCAATCATTTCTTTACTAACGTGGCATCCACACTAGTTTCAAAATTGCCTCCATGTCCTATATTATTTGACTTCAATTCGGACATCTTTAAACAGTTTTATAAATCAGTTCTTGTAAATAATTTACATCAAGATTTATCACCAGTTACTGAAGATTTCATCATCTTCAGTGAGCTTGAAAAATTAAACCCAAATAAAAGCACAGGTTCCTTAAAGATGGAGCATGTGTACTTCAAAAACCAATTACCTATTTAGTAAATTTATCTATATCTAGTGGCGTAGTGCCAGAAGATATGAAAATAGCCAGAGTGTGTCCTATTTTCAAAAAGAATAGTAGATTGGATGTCGTTAACTATAGACCCATTAGTATTTTAATTATAATATCTAAGATTCTGGAAAAAACTGTTTATTTACAACTTGAGAAATATACCTATTAGAAAATGAGTTACTCTATGAATTTCAGTCCGGATTTAGAACATCTTATTCGACGGATACATGTTTGATACATCTGTTTGACCATATTAAAAGTCATACAGTGAAATACACTGTAATGATAATGCTCGATTTACAGAAAGCTTTTGACACGGTTGATCCTGAAATTTTGTGTAATAAATTAAAAGTTATGAGCATTCGATCTACTAAATGGTTTCTGTCCTATTTGACTGACAGAAAACAAAATGTCAGCACTAATGGCACAGAATCAGAATTTCTTAATGTTACTTGTGGTGTACCCCAGTTTAGTATATTGGGTCATCTGCTATTCCTTTCTATGTAAATGATATGTCAATAAGCATTAATTCTGACCGTAAATTATTATTATATGCTGACGATAGCACAATACTTTTCTCTCATAAAGATCCACAAGATATTTCAAAGAAACTTGGCAAAGAATTAGAGTCATGCAGTAACTGGTTAGTTGATAATAAATTGCCTCTACATTTGGGTAAAACTGAATGTATCCTTTTTGGTTCAAAACGTAAATTTTAAAAGGGTTAGTAATTTTCAAGTTTCTTGTAATAATCATATAATTTCTTCACAAAAAAGTGTTAAATATTTAGGACTCAATATTGATCAGTCTTTATCAGGTGAAGTTATAGTTAATAATAAAATCAAAAAAGCTAACTCAAGACTCAAGTTTTTGTACAGACAAGCTAATTGTTTGTCTGAAACATCAAGAAAAACACTTAGTGTGTCTCTAATTCAATGCCACTTTGATTACTCTTGTTCATCTTGGTATGAAGGTGTATGTAAATCTCTCAGAAATAAACTTCAAGTGATGCAAAATAAAACCGTCAGATTTGTTAACTAAAGGCTCAGTGGGCTGAGCCTGTGTCGCTCACCTTTCATTCTGCTTTGAGGAAATTTAATACAGAACCTTCCATAGGTGCTTCCCACCAAATATCGGTTCATTTTGGCAAAGCAGTTTCAGATAAGAAGATTTTAAGAAATTGACCAATCTAAAACAGGAATTGTCTGTGGCAGCCATGTTTGTAAATGGATCAAAACGAAATGAGTAATATCTATAGAGGATCTTCCATAGATGCTTCTTACCAAGTTTCATATCATTTGGCCAAGCGGCTTCAGAGGAAAAGCTGTTTTATAAATTGACCAATAAGAAACAAGACTTGCCTGTGGCAGCCATATTTGTTAATTGATAGGGATGAAATGAGTAATCTTTACAGAGGACCTCCATAGATGCATCATACCAAGTTTCGGTTCATTTGGCCAAGCGGTTTCAGAGAAGATTTTAAGAAATCGACCAATCAGAAACAAGAATTGCCTGTGATGGCCATGTTTGTTAATGGATAGTGACGAAATGAGTAATCGTTATAGCGGACCTCCCATAGATGCATCCTACAAAGTTTTGGTACATTTGGCCAAGCAGTTTCAGCGGAGAAGATTTAAAAAAATAAGCCAATCAGAAACAAGAATTGCCTGTGGTGGCCATGTTTGTTAACGGATCAGAACGACATAAGCAATCGCAACAGATGACTTTCCATAGATGCTTCCTGCCAAGTTTCGGTACATTTGGCCAACCAGTTTCAGAGGAAAAGAATTTTTAAAATCAGCCAATCAGAAACAAGAATTGCCTGTGGTGGCCATGTTTGTTAATGGATCGGGACGGAATGAGCATTCTTTATAAAGGACCTTCCATAGATGCTTCCTACCAAGTTTCGGTTACAGAAGAGAAGAATCTTTAAAATCAGCCAATCAGAAACAAGAGTCGCCTATGGCGGCCATGTTTGTTAACGGATCGGGACGAAATGAGGGCCTTCCATAGATGCTTCCTACCAAGTTTCAGTTCATTTGGCTGAGGGGTTTTAGAGGCATATTTATCTGTAAATCAATTCATAGCTAACTGTATTTTACTAATATCTATATTTAAATTAGAGTTATCTCCCTTTCCACAGAAAAACAGTTTTTTTTATAAAGCATACAATCATAAACATGAATTGCCTGGGCGGCCATGTTTGTTAATGGATCGGGACGAAATGAGCAATCTTTATAGAGGACCTTCCATAGATGCTTCCTACCAAGTTTCAGTTCATTTGGCCCAGTGGTTTCAGAGGAGAAGATTTCTAAAAATAGGCCAATCAGAAACAAGAATTGCCTGTGGTGGCCATGTTTGTTAATGGATCGGGACGAAATGAGCATTCTTTATAGAGGACCTTCCATAGATGCTTCCTACCAAGTTTCAGTTCATTTGGTTGAGGGGTTTCAGAGGAGAAGATTAAAATGTGAAAAGTTAACGGACGACGGATGCCAAGTGATGGCAAAAGCTCACATTGCCTTTGGCAAAGGTGAGCTAAAAAGCTGGGACCCAGAACTAGAATTAATTACCCGGTATTTTCAGATGTTGGAATTCTTAATATTGAAAACAGAGTCCACCAACTTAGACTTAATCACATACACAAATTTTTTTATGGCAAGGGTCCTAAATATAAGGGACACAATTTCAATAAAGCGAGAGATTTACATCATCACTCAACAAGGGGTAAACATTATAATTTTGTGGTGCCAAATGTAAATGGGATGACTAGTACAACTTTTTATTTTAATGCCATTAAGGACTGGAACTCCCTTCCAATTCCACTTAAAAGTACTAAAATCTTCCAGTCGTTCAAATCCGGTGTAAAAGAATTTATTATTAACCGATGTAGGGAATGTATATTCAAATGATTTTTGCTTCTAATGAATGTCCAAAAGAGTTCATTAGTTTTTAAAACACGTTTTATATGATAAAAGTTTAAGTCACCTCTTAGTCCAGCCAATGTCAATGTCTAGTCAAACTATTTTATTTATTATTTATATTACTTAAAGAATAGGACTCCATTGGAAATAAGCTTAGTAAGCTTTATGTGTTATCCTAGGTTTAATATCAACATTTTTAATTTGTATGTTTTTTGCTTTAAATAGATTTTTAAAATTCCAACTTTAGACTGACATGGGTGAAGCTTCTATGTATGATTGCATATTTTTAATTCTATTATTTTATATGTATATTTGCATATTGTATGTTGATATTTTATCGAATAAATCTATCTACCTATCAATATCTATAACAATGTTACGATTTATCGTAATTAACTTCTCCCAGAAGTCTCCCCACTTCTCTCTGTTGTCTTCTACATTTGTACTTCTCCCTGTGAGTTCTCTGAAAGAGAAGTCACTTCTCCCTCTAATTTGAAAGTGGACAGAGCCCTGGATCCACACAAAAAAATGAAGTGTTAGTTCTAGGCAGGGGTAGAATTTAAGCAAAAATTGCAACTAGCCAGCAGGACTAGTAGATATAAAAATCAACTAGCCCCCCAGATATTCTACTAGCCCCACAGGGGCTCGCAGTTATATTTTCACATCACCAGGTATGTGTTAAACACATACCTTTAACACATACCTGGTGATGTGAAAACACATACCTGGTGATGTGAAAATATAACTGCGAGCCCCTGTGACTAGCTCGACCATCATGGGGACAATTACTAAAAATTATATAATTATTTTATTTGAAAAAATTATAATGAAGAAAGAATGTCAGTATTGTCATCACCAACATCACCATCATCCTGTCGGAAGAAGCATATTGTATGCAAATCCAACATGTCATTCGGTCTATTTCACTGTTGTGAACTAACCAGTTGCGGTTTTTCTGCCAGCTTGTTTTTCTTTTTCTTTTGACCTGATCATACGTCCTTTTTCTCTCCAATTTTTCATTATTATCTAATTTAATTTTTTTTGCTGGTTGCTCTACGCCGCACTCGTCGCAACTTCGGCTGATTCCATACTCGTATTGAGGGAGAGAAGCAGAATGACCCGAGGTTTGCCGATTGCTCTACGCCGGTAATGTGTCGCCACATTTCTTGAACCTTATATTATGTTGACGCTCACTGAGTTACCCGGATTATCGAGTAATTTGATCAATTCGTATACCACCCTTTAGGATCAAATTGCTATCGAGGGAATTCCCCACAGGTAAATTGTGTACAGCGTAAACAAACAGTAATATGAATGACTAATTATGATTTTCAATTATGTCATTAAAATTAATGAAGTGGAAACAATAATTGACAATTGGAAATTTTAACTAGCCCATCGGACTAGCTTCTAAGAGAGTTCTTCTAGCCCGACCCCGATTTTACTAGCCTCGGGCTAGCGGACCAGCGTAAATTTTGTGCCCTGGTTCTAGGTGGGTTAATGATTCATACATGCACTGGGTCATTTTATTTACCTTTCTTCTGTTGAAGATATCTTTATTTCTTTAAGCTTCTTGTCCAAAACCTGAAATTATACATTGTACATATTTATGAATACACATGAACTTGGGAAATTATATCAAAATAACAAAGATATCCTGATTCAGCAGTTATCTGCAGAAGTAAAAAGTGAGTGAGTGATTGTTGTTAAATGCCAACTCAGCAATTTTTCAGCTATATCATGGTGAGAACAAGTTAATTTTCAGTGAGATTATGATGAGGTCTACATTGTACTAGACCAACACGCTTAGCTGAATTATTATAGTGCTAGCTCACTGAACGGTTAAAACACAATCAGGTGGTACCATTCAAACATTAACAGTTATGGAGCTGGTTTTCATAAATATAAGAGGAAACAAGTTGTAATCTACATATTGGGGTAGCTGATAATTTTCTCTTTCTAATGGTATATCATACCATGGGGTTTGTGCATTCATGGAAGTGCATATGGCATTTCAAAGCTGAGAAATTGATACATTTCCTGCATTATGTTGTGTCATTTTTACTTTGTAAATTAGAAATGCAACTATATTATAAAAAATGTCTTTTGTGACTATAAAGTAAGAATTTAGTCATCTACAGGCTTTTATAGAATAAAAATAGAAGAACAAGTAGTGATTTAATGATAAAAAATGCAAAAGTGGCATTCATTATGGGTTTTAAAATTTCTAGAGGTATTCAAATAATGGCAAGGTATGATAAAATAGTGATAAAGTAAGATTTTTTTTTTCTTTTATTTATTTTTCAATAGTCAGGATTTTACAATCCCCTGTACATTACCACCTGACTAGGGTATACAGGGGTATTAAAAAGAAATCAGTGAAAAAATAATGACTATTTCATTTTTTACAAATTAAATTTCAAAAGAGTTACAAAAAAAATTAAATATTAAAGTGAAAAGGTGGACTCTCTCTCCATCTCTCATACACACATTTACTCTCTACATTCTGTCTGTTACAACTTGTACATTTTTTCAAATATTTGCTAATACTGTGAAAAGTGTATTCTTGTTCCCATCATATACAACTGCCTTACAATACCTTTTTAATTTAGGATGATATATATAGGTGCCCAAAATTTTTCATAGGCTTGAACCGTATTATTTTTCTTTGCTATATACTGATCAAAAGATTGATACTTCTTAATCTTATTTTTTAACTATAAGTGATAAAGTAAGATACATCTGAAACTATTTTAAACATAGAAGTTCTACACTAATTCATTTTTACAATGAAATTAAATCCACAGATCATAACCTTAAAAAAAGGAAATTTTAAAGATGTATGTTTTTAATTTGTATGTTTTTGAGATCACCTGACTACAACATATTCTAATGAAATTATAATGTAATGTGTATTTTCATTGGCTATCGAGAGCCATCAAATCTGCAGTTGACATGTCTGAAGGAATGCTATATTCTTACGCCGAATGCACTTGTTTGTAAACCCAGATATTTCCGACTATGAATTAAGGAATAACAGTACTGTATTTGAAGAGTTGGAGGTGTCAATTGTAAATTTTCTCAATTTCAGTTTTGAAAATATAAAAACTCTCAATATTTGGATACAATAAGTCCTACAAATTAAGATAAAACATCAAATGGTCATGATCAATGCCGAGATAAATGAATTGATAAAAAACCCAGTCTGTTTCTATTTTCTTTTTACAGAAAAATTGAACTGCAGTGCAAAAAAACCACTTCATAAACAACAAACAAACACCTGAATTTCAGGAAAATATTGCATCTTTTTCTTCTGTACAATGTTCGTCATGGCCATTAAACAGCCAGTTTGGATGCTTGTTTGTTGTTGCAATGTTGGTGTGGACACATATTCTACTATGCATTACAGAAAAGTAATGACTAAATTAAACGAAAATAACAAACTATGACTTCCATGAATTATTTTGATTCTAGTAGGAACAAGATGAACTGTGAGCTAATGCTCACCTATGATACCCCTGCTCTTCGGCAAACAGGAAGTAGGAATCTGATGGGTCAAAAAACGCTTCCCACGATATGGGGTACCTATATGAAGCTTGTGACCAAATATCAGATTTCTGTCATCAATAGTTGCTGAGAAAAATGCGACGAAAAATGAGCATATATGTTCAATGTGTATAAAAATAAACAAAGTCGGCAAACAGGAAGTAGGAATCTGATGGGTCCAAAAACGCTTCCCACGATATGGGGTACCTATATGAAGCTTGTGACCAAATATCAGATCTCTGCCATCAATAGTTGCTGAGAAAAATGTGACGAAAAATGTGCATATATGTTCAATGTGTATAGAAACCAACTAAGTCAGCAAACAGGAAGTATGAATCTGACGGGTCCAAAAACGCTACCCACAATATGGTATACCTATATGATGCTTGTGACCAAATATCAGATTTCTGCCATCAACAGTTACTGAGAAAAATGTGACGAAAAATATCTCGGACGGACGGAAGGATGGACGGACACACAGACGGACAGAGGTAAAACAGTATACCCCCCTCCCCCTTCGGGGAGCGGGGGTATAAAACTCTAATATATATTTTGAATGGAAGTCAGTAATAATGGAAATGCATGTAATAACAAAATTCACTAACCTTCATGTTTACAGTAGTTTTCCTACATTGATAACTAGACGGTGATGTAATTAAGTTACTGATATTTTCCAATTTTATGGCATTTTGCATTTAGCTACTTAAACAAGTAAAATGCTCACAAAATCGTAAAATAAATCAGTAACCAGCTTGTGTCAATGTCACCAGCATGCGCGTTCCTTGTAAACTACATCACAGGATGACGATAAATTACAAAAGTCAAAGTCAATAGATTGTTATCTTAAGTATTTTTTTCGGAAATTTTTTTCGAAGAGTTGTCGGTATCAATTGTGGATTTGACGGACTATTTTTTTAGCAAAAGGAATTTGAAAAGTGCATATATTTCGTCATTTATTTGTATGTTTTCAAACTAGTGTGTACACGCTGGGAGAATTTCATAAGAATAGGAATAACAGTACTGTATTTGAAGAGTTGTCGGTGTCAATTGTGGATTTGACGGTTGCAAATATCCGTCTTACTGGCTCCACTTCGCGTCAGTAAAACGGCATTTATGACCGTCAAATCCACAAATGACACCTACAACTCTTCAAATACAGTAGTTATTCCTTAATTGCACTTCAGTTTAATATTTTATTATTTTCTATATCAGACCAAGGTATAGATTGCATAAAGCAACAAAGGTTTTCCTCCGAGTTGAGCAAAACATTGTCCGTAGACCGTAATGTCCGTAGATCAATATTTTAAAGTTCATATTTTAAGCTTTAGAACTCAAATTATGTATCTTACAACCATTAAATGATGTTTCCATCTTTAAATTAGGGTTATTAATTGATTAGTCATTTTATTTTGTAGAAAATAAAACAAATATGGGTAATTTGCTCCATACTCATTTTGTTGTATAAAATATGAGTAAGTTATAAAATTTCTTACAGTAGACAAATGAATGATTAATGCTTAGTATACATTTTTACCATAAATCTTCATAAAAATCTATTTTGCTATATTATGATAATAAACAAAGAAATTTAATAAATTCATGTATGGTCTACGGACACTACACAAACCAATTGTATATGATAATGAACCATTAACCTTTTCCTACAATAAACTGTGTGAAATAGAAACAGAAGAAGAAAACACAAAAAGGGACAAATATAGTAGCCAAAATCAAAAGATAGAGAGACAAAATGAAACCAGATACAGACAAATATAGTAGTCAAAATCAAAAGATAGAGAGACAAAATGAAACCAAATACAGACAAATATAGTAGTCAAAATCAAAAGATAGAGAGACAAAATGAAACCAGATACAGACAAATATAGTAGTCAAAATCAAAAGATAGAGAGACAAAATGAAACCAGATACAGACAAATATAGTAGTCAAAATCAAAAGATAGAGAGACAAAATGAAACCAAATACAGACAAATATAGTAGTCAAAATCAAAAGATAGAGAGACAAAATGAAACCAGATACAGACAAATATAGTAGTCAAAATCAAAAGATAGAGAGACAAAATGAAACCAGATACAGACAAATATAGTAGTCAAAATCAAAAGATAGAGAGACAAAATGAAACCAGATACAGACAAATATAGTAGTCAAAATCAAAAGATAGAGAGACAAAATGAAACCAAATACAGACAAATATAGTAGTCAAAATCAAAAGATAGAGAGACAAAATGAAACCAGATACAGACAAATATAGTAGTCAAAATCAAAAGATAGAGAGACAAAATGAAACCAAATACAGACAAATATAGTAGTCAAAATCAAGATAGAGAGACAAAATGAAACCAGATAGACAAATATAGTTGTCAAAATCAAGATAGAGAGACAAAATGAAACCAGATACAGACAAATATAGTAGTCAAAATCAAAAGATAGAGAGACAAAATGAAACCAGATACAGACAAACATGAGAAAATGAATGTTCTTTTAGTCTTTAAGAGTTTGCTTGTTTGTTCAAATGAAAGTCAAATGGCGAAATGATAGGGTCGAAGGCAAAATCGTGCTGTAATCGAGTGCAACACCACTTTCTGAGGGTAAAATGGTTGTGAATGAATATAAAAATGATTGGTGAAGCGATTTATATAAGGGCTTTGGATAGAAAATAAAATCTGATAGCCACGAAACGTGGAAATGTGCCGACCCAGAGTTGGAGCAGCAAATCCGCTGTTTTCCTTATGGAGAGCGCTCTGACGTCCCACGGCTCCAGCAAGTTAAACAAAAAGCCGTCGGACGGCAGAGGAATCTCGGACTAGAGACAGAGTACCAGCTTATCTCTGTACTTCATTTGAAATGTAATAGACTTTCAAAGCTAACATTTAGATTAAAGTACATTTGTGTATATAGACTACATGTATATGAAACTAGATTGAAATCATCCTTAAATGGGCCAACACATTTTATTATTTTACCGATGTATCTTCGAGCTCTTCCCAACTATCAAGAACATCTCCACCATGATCAGGTTCGTCGGTACTCATTTCTTATTTGTAACTGTATTATTTAAAGAATACAATTATGGATTTGTCATATTCATATTATTGTCCATTTGTTCAATTTTAAATCGTAGCAGATTTTCGACATTTTCCAATAAATTCTTTGCTTTCAGTTTGTTCTCATGTTGTTTAAAACTGGTACCATATGAACGAATATGTTTTTAATATGTTCAAAGACGAAGGACAAAAACGCATCGGAAACCAGTCTAATATCTTAATTACAAATCGAATGTCCGTGAGATATTTTTTGGTTTCCGGGAAAACACTCATTATATGCAGACAGGCTGTATGTGTCTGTGTATATAACACCACGTACATTGTACGTACAACACCTCTCGAGTGGTGGTGGTGCGGAGGTGCTTCCGGTTCCATCCGGTAACGGTTTTGAAGCGGAGAATTCTATCAACTTTCTAGGTCAGTCGATATTATTTCATAACTTATTAAGTTTTACATTATGAAACATTTCAGACGGAAATCTAAAATCATTTTGGCAACTGATAAACGATTTCTCTTAAAAAAATAAGTCCTAGTTTTTCCAAACACTTCGTGGTAAAGTTGGATGACCACGTCAGTTTTGCGTGTCAGGTCACACAAGTTTAAGTTTTGAAATGCGTCGGCATTTATTGTGTGAAAACCCCCGGGGGCTCCTGTTTGAGGGTATTCGATATTATTCTTCGGCAAAAGTGAATTAAAGGACCAGTAGTATCGTAAATCGACGCGATTCAGCCAAAAGTAATAGAGGTCATTCGGTGGCGGTTGTGGAGGTCTTATCTGTGGTGGTGCAAATTTCATTTGCAATCCTTTTATCTCGTAATTACCGATAAAATACAAGTAATACTTTATGTATATTCAGAGTTATTTATATAATCCTAAAATATACCATATTGTAGGTAGTGATAGCAAATATAGTGGAAAATGACAAAGAAGAAGAGTTCCCTTTGGCTTCACAGACCCAAAACGTCGCAGTTTACCAACTGAGACACAATTTGTTTTCTCAATTATGTAGAAAACTCCCGCCTGAAATTTTAAATGATTTAAAATTAGACGGTCATTTTTGTTCCTCATGGAATGTATCAGTGATTCTTTTTTGTGTGTTCATGAACTGTCCACATATCTCTTTAATAAAAAGAATCAGAATCCTGAATTATGTAATACCTTTCCCATGTACGTGCATTTTACTAATAGGAAGAACCCACTACATGTACATGTACATGTACGTGAATTTTACATATAAGAAGAACCCACCATGTACGTGAATTTTACATATAAGTAGAACCCACCATGTACGTGCATTTTACAAATAGATGTAGGAAGAACCCAAACCCTAAATGAAGATACTGAGGTATGATATTTGAACCGCGTGTATCTTGAAATTGAAAACATTATAATTCCTCCCCAACTTCAATTTTCGGAGGCCGGAAAGTAGGGGCAAGTTGTAGGAGTGGATAAGCTTTGTAAGCGTGTCGGTAAGATGGAGGCACAGGCTTTAGAACAGGACCGGGAAGAGGGACAAGCTTTTTAAAACTGACAAGCATAAACGGGGGCTCTTGGCATCAAATCATACCCTTATACCTCTTAGTAAAGTAGACATTTTTTGTTTCCATGCTACAAATTCAGCTTCTAAGTGTTTGCTCCTACGCCCCTGTGTATATGAACCTGGTTTATCTGTTATTGAACAGTTTTATTCAATGGCCTCTTGTAACACAATTATATGTGTAGTATCTTGAGTGAATAAAGTATTGAATGTTGAATCATTTGTTTTACTTTTTTTGGTTACAAATGGAATCTCGTATCATGTATGTTTTTGGAATAAGAAGAGTTTGAAGAAACCAAAGGGGTAATAAGAATCCGTATATCGAAGGACAGACAACACAATGGTCAAACGAAAAAGGTAAATATGAGGGGGCCCGGTATTTATATTTAAATGTGGCCGTCGCAAAGAGAAATATCTCGAGAGTGTAACGATATAATTTGGTCAGCGAAAGGATAAAAAATAAGCGAAAAATATTGAGGCGAAGTAGGGAAGGGGGAAAGGGCAGATGTTTACCTCGAAGTAAGGAAGAGGAGGGGGCATATATTTTTTGAATGAAACAAGTGCCTGTGATTAAAACGCATGAATCTTCTCCAAAAAGTTTCTAAGCAGTGAGTGTAAATTAAAGGGAGATGTCATTTGAAATTATCTATCTGGAGCTGTGACTCCCCTGATTTCCTTATCACGCCGGGTATTCGTATACTCGGAACAGGTGCGGACACTTTGAACTCGGTGCAAGCTAGTTATTTTGAACGTTTTCATTGGCCAATTTTTAATATTTGGACACTACAGACCGTGGAGAATGACGGCGACGGAACACGGAACAGCATGCTCCGCGGTCTGTAGTGTCCAAAAATTCAAAATTGACCAATGAAAACGTTCAAAATAACTAGCTTGCACCGAGTTTCCGAATACCCGGCGTGCTATATTAGCCAATTTTCTCATGTTTCTCTGTTGAAAATGGGGTAATTTGTATTGAAGTGTTTGTAGAATGGATGGATTTTGATAAAATTAATGTCTAAGGGATTATAAAATCACTTTGTTTTCTGATTAATCGTCGATTGCTTCAAAAGTTCAAAAGTAATTAGATAAACTAAAAGGACAATGCAACGGGTAAAAATATATAATGATTTATTACATTTAAATTGAATGAATGCTGATATGCTTAATAGAGGGACGGAAGACACCCCCCCTCTCTCTCTCTCTCTCTCTCTCTCTCTCTCTCTCTAGGGGCGGGCTAACGTCCCCCCCCTCTGGATCCGCCACTGCTGACACGCAAAACTGACGTGATCATCCGACTTTACCACGAAGTGTTTGGAAAAACTAGGACTTATATTTTCTGAAGAGAAATCGCTTATCAGTTGCCAAAATGATTTAAGAGTTCCGTCTGAAATGTTTCATAATGTAAAACTTAATAAGTTATGAAATAATATCGACTGACCTAGAAAGTTGATATAATTCTCCGCTTCAAAACCGTCACCGGAAGCACCTTCGCACCGCCACCGCTCGAGAGGTGTTGTACGTGGTGATATAAGTAGTACCAGTTTCTGGAATATCAACAACGGAAGCACTTACGGAGGACCAATTTAAAGATGTCTTGCTAAACTGAGAGCACAAATGGTCAACTAGAAACAAGTATCTGGAGTCAACTCCAAAAATATAAGAAAAAAGAAGCCTGGTGTTTCTTTTTCATATCAACGTTTATTTTCAGGTATTTTGAAAGTGTCTGTATACTATTGAATAAAGCTGTACGTACTTGTTTACATAAATACTGAGTTGAAATTTTCTAAGTGTATCAATACTTTTGATGCTCTGTCACTGTAGTAACTGGTTGCCCGGCCGATTCAGCACTGGTACACCAACATTTTGGGTTTTGATGTTATGATCTTTCCTTTTCATTTAGTCATCGGAGATGCCAGGTGTTGTCGACAGCTATAACATTTTGAATACCTGTTGTATATACAATGTATACCTATATATGATAATCCTGGCGGCTGAGTCAATTTGACGGACAATATTGAAGTCAATTACCGTCTTGTCTGTGTTAGTGTTACTACTGTTACACATTTAATCCCAACATAATTGGGTTTTTTACCTTTGCGCCATTCAATTTGATGGCACATTTAGTAGGTCACACTAGCAATTTATATTTCATTCCATATCATATTACTATTTTTTTGTTGTTCAATATTCACGACCGTAGGCCGGGTCTGAATAAAGTGAGGCAAAGGGGGTGAATTTAGACAAATTTTGAAGAAGAACATTTTTTTTATTTGCTTTCAAAGGTTACACTTGCCGTTTCGAAAGTGAGGTATTTGCCTTGTTTGCCTCCATTGTGCTACGGCTATGATACTTTATTCCAACAAGTTGATGACCTATCCTACTCTGATCTCCCACGAAGACCAATATCGATTCCTTTAAATGTTTAGGATTAATTGATATTAAATCTAATAGAGGTACCTGTTATGTTGTTGTTTTTTTGCCCAACAGATTCTACCATCTAGATCGTAATAAGCCTTAATGCCAATTTATAGAGTAAAATTGAAGGATGATCCATGTTGTGTATGAAGTCATTTATTTGAAGATGCAATTCATTTTTTTCTTGAATGTCCACTTTATCAACACGACAGAACTTCTCTGTTTAACTGTTTTAATAACATTGTTCCCATCTCTGTAATATATATTCTCTTTGGATGTAACGAAATTAGTGAAGAATTGAATACTTAAATGTTCAAATCAGTGCATAAATTTATTCGACAAAACTTGTAGATTTAATAATTAATTTATCTTCAAATGTGATATTATCTCAAGTCAACGTATTAGTTTTACCCTTCCCCTGTTCTTCCCTCTATTTTCTTCTGTTACATATTAAAACAATATTTAATATGTGCACATAATTTATGACAAAATTTTGTTTAATTTATAGTTATAATTTATATAACTTGTGTATTTACTGTCCTTTGATTTATTTTATTTTATTAGGGCCCGGGTGGCTCAATGGGTTAGGTAGTTGGATTACCTAACAACTCATACAAGCCTATCATCAATACGGCGTGGGTTCGCGTCCGGCTTTGTAAATTACAAAAAGGGTGCACTCGACTCGCAGACGCAAGTGATACAGTTCCAGTTGCTTGCCCATGGTCGGTGGTTCTCTCGGGGTACTCCGGCTTCTGCCACCACTAAAACTAGTCGCCAATATATAGCTGAAATATTGCTGAAAGTGGCGTTAAACACCAAAAATAAATAAATCAATCATTTATTTTATTTATGTTATTAATGTATTTGTATGCAGAGGGACTAGTTAGTGGTAAAACCTTGTTTCAAGTCCAATTCTATAGATATTGACAATACAATCTTTATAAAGTACAGCAATCAGTTAACTACGAACTTTCTTTGACCTTGCTCATGTACTGTTCATGTTTATGATGTCATTCATTTTTCTGATAGCATGTGGTCTTTTTAAGTGGAAGCGAATCTGTGCGGGTTTTTTACCCTTTTGTTTATAAATGCATTACAGTAGGATCTAGATCCAGTTACCAAGAGAGCAGGGTTTGGGATTCTATTAGCTGGTTTAACCACGCCACATTTTTTCCCTGTACCCAGCCTGGACCTGCATTTCAAACGTCATATGTCGTGATTTTTGTTTGTGTTCAGTGAGTTAAGGTGAGAGGTGGGTGATCGTTTTGCTGATATTGATGGAATTGTAAACCATCACTGTTTAAACTTTCTTTTGATAATAAAAAAAACAGCCTTCTTCAAGAACATTATAAATTATTTATGCCCATATCTATTGAAACACATTATTTGACCCTTTTTGGTCTCCTTTTTTCTACATGTGGAATTCGGATAAAATAACCCATACACGTTGTAGAGGACCATCTAATGACCACTAGCAATTAATTTGTGTTAGAGTTGTGGTGTTTAACGCCACTTTTAACAATATTTTAGTTATGTCATGGTGGTCAGGTTTTTTTGGTGGAGGAAACCGGAGTACCCCGGAGAAACCGCCGACCTGTCGCAAGTCACTGACGATATTTATCAAAAAATGTTGTATCGAGGACACCTCGCCTGATCGGGATTCGAACTCACAACGTTAGTGGTGATAAGTTGTATAGGTAGTTATAAATCCAACTACCATACGATTTTTGGTACTTTTATATTTTAGTAATAGTTATATAATAATGTTATACAACATTTTTCTGAAAGGGATTTCCCTAAGGAATTCATTAAAAACAAGAATTTCCCGTGGTTTTCACGAAATATTTCGGGGGAAATCTGTTAGCACGCAATTTGTGTCTGGGCTACTCTAATTCAAGTCAATCAAGATAACCCCGCCTCTGTATGATGAACTGCGCACGCGCGGAATCGGTTTGAAACGGCGTATGTTGTTTACAAATTAAAATTGTTACAAAAATGGCTAATAATTTGAATTTTGATTGATAAATTGTGTTCCTATAGGTAAATATGACTAATTTATCCTTAAACATGTATGAATTATACATTTTAGTGTAAAGATAGGTTAAATAAACTGCTTACGACATCATGCATGTCTTTGTTTTGATAAATCTGGGTCAATGGGTCATGAATAATTCATGATCGAGCGTGACCAGCAGACGATGTTTAATTACATCTAATTAAATAAATTTCTGTTTATCTGAGATGGTTATTTTGCCATTTTATTGATTTATCTATCTTATTTTCAAGTTGTTATCAAACTTAAAAATTATGAAAAATCGTGGACACTGTCACTTTAATTGGCCAATCCCAAACAAGAATTGCTAAATTAAAGTACATACAATCAAGGCACCTCTCCCCCTGCAATAACATTAAAACATTTGACTTCTCTACCCTCTCCACAACTATTCACCTATCAAGACTAAAAGACAGATTAAAAGAATTAGTAAAATTGTGTTTTATGAAAAAAAAGAAAAGAATGGCCAACGTAAATATAAATACAATTGTTTTAGGAAGGGACAACTCTTATTTTGTAAAAATAAACTTCACTCTGATTCTGCCAAAAAGTTCTCTGAAACTGATATCATCAAATTACTCGAGTTTTTTTTATTGACAACATATTTGTTATGTTTGGTGGACGTGTTTTTCAACAGTTAGTTATCATGCCTATGTGTACAAACCGTGCTCCTCTTCTCGCCCACCTCTACTTCTATTTTCAACTATTAGCAGACGAAACCATTGCATACATGTCAACGTCCTATATCGGTCACTCAAAATAAAAATCTACACTACACCCCCATGGTCATCCAGTCGAGCCATTAGAAGAATCTAAATATCTTGGTCTAACAATGTTTTTAGCTCATATCACCAGCTCCAATTTTAGATCATAAGCTTTTATTACTGTTCTTGATTTTGTTCTTACTGTTGTGCTTCTTCTTCTTCTTCTTCTTCTTCTTTTTCTCTCTGTATCAGCTTCCTTTAGTAGGAACACCATGGATTTTCCATGTATTTTTGGCGTCGGGAAGTTTTATTTTTACTCTTTCATATTTAGCTTGCAAAATTGAAAATTAGTGCACTATATACAGTGGATTTATATTTAAGTTATGTTATTGGATATAAAATTTTGTGTTAACAAATTTCTTTACAGCCTTATCAAAATACTATTCTTAACTATTAAAAATATTAGAGATAATTTAAAATTATGTGCCAATATGAAGCTATTGACATACAGATCATTCATTTTTTTTTAAATTTAAAATATACACTACAAAAATGCAACAGACTTTATTATAAGCTTAAAAGGTAAAATACAACAATTTATGTTATGTTTAAAAGGTAAAATTCACAGAGAGATGTTGGTTACATTAAAATTTTAAAATATAAACTACAAAATTACAACAAACTTTACTTTAAGTTTAAAAGATAAAATACAGGGATTTATGTTATGTTTAAAAGGTTAAATTCCCAGAAAGATTTTGGTTAAACTGATATTTCAAGAGGATGTCATAGCTAATATTAAAATGTATAAAATATTATCTATAAAAGGATAATAACGGATTATTTTATAGATACCTCTGAGTACACCATGGACATTATGGATCTATCAATCTAAATATAGAATGAAATCAAAAACCTTATTAATTTATATGGCACAGTTAATGACATTCCTGAACATAACTGTAGTCCATTAGAGTTCTTCCAGATTTATTACTTCATGTTTCCTGCGTACATTGTAGACGTCTAACATATAGAGATAACAGAGTTCTATGGATAGCTCCTCTATTCTGTCCATTACACTAGTATTTTCCATAAATGTTTCTGAATAATTCCTACAGTCAATTATTAGCGTTGTGATTCTTTCATCATTATTAAAAGTTTTCAACCAGGTTCCATCTTCTGAATTGTTTATGGCTTCATTTTTTAAAAGACGGAAAGGTTCCTGTCTAGATCCAGCGAGCAGGGGACATTTCAGTAGAAAGTGTATTATATCCTCAACTTCCAATCTACACATTGGACATATACTAGAAATATCAAATTTATTAAATCTATGCCTATCCTTTTGCAAAACGAGCGTTCCTGTTATAATTCTAGCTTTTATTATCGATTTCTTCACCTCAATTCTTGTTTTTGATTTCATCTTACATAAGGGGTGGCTTGTCCCAATTTCTAGATGTTTTACGACCAAATATTTGAAGGTAGTCTTGGAAGTGGCATTATTCTGGAGTCTTTTCAATCAGAATTGTTCAACCTCTTTTCTTACAAGTTTTTTCCAGCTGATTTTTAATGGTAAATTTGCTTGTATGTCTCTTATTGATGGTAGATCTCGGATGTTACAAAAGAAACTGTCCTCATTGTCATAGTTTACACTGATCTGTCTATTAATGATCTCTTTAATTTTTGAGTTATCACTCGCAAGCATGGAGTATAGTAGACTCAATATTCTCTTATGAAGTTCTGCATATGCCCACCTTGTCTGTGCTATATGTGTGCTTTAACTTATTTGCTATTATGAGTGCTTTATTAAATTATTAATTTGAATGCATGCTTTTGTTGCTTTTAACTGTTATTTATTTTTGTGTTGTGTATGTGGGTCAATAGGTCACTTATAGAGCTTGTGTTGTATTTATTGTTTTAACATGCCCACTTTAAATAAAACTTATCTTAACAAACAGACAAGATTTAAAATTGTTAAAAACCATGTGAATAACGTTAACGTCTGCCACGGAGGCCAATAAAACGCTCGACTTTCTACGTTGTAACATTAACATCAGTCCGTGAATCGACATGCTCTCTCTCTCTTTATGCTGCATGCTTAACAGAGAAGCAGCAGTTACCAATTTTAGTCTTTGGTTTGACCCGCTCAAGACTCTAACCCACGATCTATTGCACTCTTTTAATTTATTGATTAAGATGTTTAAACAAATATATATCTATATTTATGTGTACATTGGTATATGTGTGCATATGTATGAATATGCCTTCTTATGCAGGGGCGGATCCAGGGGGGGGGGGGGGGGAGGGGGGGGGGGGGGCGCACCCGGCGCGCGCCCCCCCTAAAATTGGAAAAAATATGAAATACTCCAACATTTTTCGCGCCTCCCTCCGCTCGGCGCAATTTTTTTAAGTGCGCCCCCCCTAACTTGAAATCCTGGATCCGCCCCTGTTATGTGCCTATATATACATGTACATATGTATCCTTAAAATACAGAAGAATATATTGATTACAAGTTAACTTATTCACACTCTAAATTGGCAAATTTCACAATTATAATGAATACATGGACAGTTTTAAAATTATCACAAAATTTGGAATTTCTCCGAAGTAAAAATTTTTTGTACACTAATTACAATGTAAATTAATTAATTATTCTTATCATTATACTTGATGTCCTTAGTTATTGAGGGAGAGCACTTAAATAGGCTATGCCTGATGTGCAATCCTATTGGATATTGTATTTATGCATTTATTCAATAAAATATTTGAATTGAAATTGAATTGATCTATTGCAGTCGAGGCGAAAACACTAACCATTACACCATCGATGTGGTTAGTTGAGATCTAGACGAGTAAACCGATGCAGTTTATGAAAATTGAATAAGATATATGTCCATTTTCTATTTTGAAACATGTTCAAAGTGGATCCTACGATTGCAACTATCTCAATTTAAATAAAATAACTTTCTTATTCTACATGCTTATTAGACACCACAATAAGATATGACACAATAAAAGCACTGCTCTTTACTTAAATTTGTGTCTTAGCCTAATGTTGGATAGTTTTTCATGTTCATTTACATCAATACCCTTTCTTACTAATCAATGGATCAAAAATATTTAGCAAACTCTGGATTTTTACTCTAGTGTTTGTTTGTTTGTTTGATGGTGTTTAACACCACTTTCAACAATATTTCAGTTATATCATGGCAGTCAGTTTTATTGGTGGAGAAAACCACTGACCTGTCACAAGTCACTGACAAACTTTTATTACATATTGTTGTACACCTCACCCTGGTCGAGATTCGAACTCACAATATCAGTGGTGATAGGCACTGATTGCATAGGTAATTGTAAATCCAACTACCATATTTACTCTAGTAATAACCAGACGCAGATTAGTCATACAGGCATTGCCAGATGGACCTCTCAGATAAGTAAAAAGTGAATGAAGATGGATCGATCCGGGGAGGTTTAAGACCCAGTCCACTCCTAGTGATAACCTTTCTCATTACAAAATTTAGCATCATTTTGAGTGAGTGATTGTTGTTTAACGCCAACTCAGATTAAGCTTATTCATGGCAAGAACAAGTTAATTTTCATTGAGATTACTATGAGGCTGCTTTGTATCAGACCAAAACGCTTAGTTGCATTTTTATAGTGCAAGCTCTCTGAAACAACAGTCCACAGTTAGACATGTAGCTCCATTGGCACACATTATCCTGATTCCGAGCCAATCAGTCTTTTCTCTTTCTCCTTAATGCTGCATGCTTAGAAGAAGCAACAAATACCAATGTTACAGTCTTTGGTCAGTCCACTTGTAGTGATAACCTTTCTATAGTCTTTGGTCAGTCCACTTGTAGTGATAACCTTTCTATAGTCTTTGGTCAGTCCACTTGTAATGATAACCTTTCTATAGTCTTTGGTCAGTCCACTTGTAGTGATAACCTTTCTATAGTCTTTGGTCAGTCCACTTGTAATGATAACCTTTCTATAGTCTTTGGTCAGTCCACTTGTAATGATAACCTTTCTATAGTCTTTGGTCAGTCCACTTGTAGTAATAACCTTTCTATAGTCTTTGGTCAGTCCACTTGTAGTGATAACCTTTCTATAGTCTTTGGTCAGTCCACTTGTAGTGATAACCTTTCTATAGTCTTTGGTCAGTCCACTTGTAGTGATAACCTTTCAATAGTCTTTGGTCAGTCCACTTGTAGTGATAACCTTTCTATAGTCTTTGGTCAGTCCACTTGTAGTGATAACCTTTCTATAGTCTTTGGTCAGTCCACTTGTAGTGATAACCTTTCTATAGTCTTTGGTCAGTCCACTTGTAGTGATAACCTTTCAATAGTCTTTGGTCAGTCCACTTGTAGTGATAACCTTTCTATAGTCTTTGGTCAGTCCACTTGTAGTAATAACCTTTCTATAGTCTTTGGTCAGTCCACTTGTAATGATAACCTTTCTATAGTCTTTGGTCAGTCCACTTGTAATGATAACCTTTCTATAGTCTTTGGTCAGTCCACTTGTAGTAATAACCTTTCTATAGTCTTTGGTCAGTCCACTTGTAGTGATAACCTTTCTATAGTCTTTGGTCAGTCCACTTGTAGTGATAACCTTTCAATAGTCTTTGGTCAGTCCACTTGTAGTGATAACCTTTCTATAGTCTTTGGTCAGTCCACTTGTAGTGATAACCTTTCTATAGTCTTTGGTCAGTCCACTTGTAGTGATAACCTTTCTATAGTCTTTGGTCAGTCCACTTGTAGTGATAACCTTTCAATAGTCTTTGGTCAGTCCACTTGTAGTGATAACCTTTCTATAGTCTTTGGTCAGTCCACTTGTAGTAATAACCTTTCTATAGTCTTTGGTCAGTCCACTTGTAATGATAACCTTTCAATAGTCTTTGGTCAGTCCACTTGTAATGATAACCTTTCTATAGTCTTTGGTCAGTCCACTTGTAGTAATAACCTTTCTATAGTCTTTGGTCAGTCCACTTGTAGTGATAACCTTTCTATAGTCTTTGGTCAGTCCACTTGTAGTGATAACCTTTCTATAGTCTTTGGTCAGTCCACTTGTAGTGATAACCTTTCTATAGTCTTTGGTCAGTCCACTTGTAGTGATAACCTTTCTATAGTCTTTGGTCAGTCCACTTGTAGTGATAACCTCTCTATAGTCTTTGGTCAGTCCACTTGTAGTGATAACCTTTCTATAGTCTTTGGTCAGTCCACTTGTAGTGATAACCTTTCTATAGTCTTTGGTCAGTCCACTTGTAGTGATAACCTTTCTATAATCTTTGGTCAGTCCACTTGTAGTGATAACCTTTCTATAATCTTTGGTCAGTCCACTTGTAGTGATAACCTTTCAATAGTCTTTGGTCAGTCCACTTGTAATGATAACCTTTCTATAGTCTTTGGTCAGTCCACTTGTAGTGATAACCTTTCTATAGTATTTGGTCAGTCCACTTGTAGTGATAACCTTTCTATAGTCTTTGGTCAGTCCACTTGTAGTGATAACCTTTCTGTAGTCTTTGGTCAGTCCACTTGTAGTGATAACCTTTCAATAGTCTTTGGTCAGTCCACTTGTAGTGATAACCTTTCTATAGTCTTTGGTCAGTCCACTTGTAATGATAACCTTTCTATAGTCTTTGGTCAGTCCACTTGTAGTGATAACCTTTCTATAGTCTTTGGTCAGTCCACTTGTAGTGATAATCTTTCAATAGTCTTTGGTCAGTCCACTTGTAGTGATAACCTTTCAATAGTCTTTGGTCAGTCCACTTGTAGTGATAACCTTTCTATAGTCTTTGGTCAGTCCACTTGTAATGATAACCTTTCAATAGTCTTTGGTCAGTCCACTTGTAGTGATAACCTTTAAAGTCTTTGGTCAGTCCACTTGTAGTGGTAACCTTTCTATAGTCTTTGGTCAGTCCACTTGTAGTGATAACCTTTCTATAGTTTTTGGTCAGTCCACTTGTAGTGATAACCTTTCAATAGTTTTTGGTCAGTCCACTTGTAGTGATAACCTTTCTATAGTCTGGTCACTCCACTTGTAGTGATAACCTTCTATAGTCTTTGGTCAGTCCACTTGTAATGATAACCTTTCTATAGTCTTTGGTCAGTCCACTTGTAGTGATAACCTTTCTATAGTCTTTTGGTCAGTCCACTTGTAGTGATAACCTTTCAATAGTCTTTGGTCAGTCCACTTGTAGTGATAACCTTTGTATAGTCTTTGGTCAGTCCACTTGTAGTGATAACCTTTCTATAGTCTTTGGTCAGTCCACTTGTAGTGATAACCTTTCAATAGTCTTTGGTCAGTCCACTTGTAGTGATAACCTTTCTATAGTCTTTGGTCAGTCCACTTGTAGTGATAACCTTTCTATAGTCTTTGGTCAGTCCACTTGTAGTGATAACCTTTCTATAGTCTTTGGTCAGTCCACTTGTAGTGATAACCTTTCTATAGTCTTTGGTCAGTCCACTTGTAATGATAACCTTTCTATAGTCTTTGGTCAGTCCACTTGTAGTGATAACCTTTCAATAGTCTTTGGTCAGTCCACTTGTAGTGATAACCTTTCAAGTCTTTGGTCAGTCCACTTGTAGTGATAACCTTTCTATAGTCTTTGGTCAGTCCACTTGTAATGATAACCTTTCAATAGTCTTTGGTCAGTCCACTTGTAGTGATAACCTTTAAAGTCTTTGGTCAGTCCACTTGTAGTGGTAACCTTTCTATAGTCTTTGGTCAGTCCACTTGTAGTGATAACCTTTCTATAGTTTTTGGTCAGTCCACTTGTAGTGATAACCTTTCAATAGTTTTTGGTCAGTCCACTTGTAGTGATAACCTTTCTATAGTCTGGTCACTCCACTTGTAGTGATAACCTTCTATAGTCTTTGGTCAGTCCACTTGTAATGATAACCTTTCTATAGTCTTTGGTCAGTCCACTTGTAGTGATAACCTTTCTATAGTCTTTTGGTCAGTCCACTTGTAGTGATAACCTTTCAATAGTCTTTGGTCAGTCCACTTGTAGTGATAACCTTTGTATAGTCTTTGGTCAGTCCACTTGTAGTGATAACCTTTCTATAGTCTTTGGTCAGTCCACTTGTAGTGATAACCTTTCAATAGTCTTTGGTCAGTCCACTTGTAGTGATAACCTTTCTATAGTCTTTGGTCAGTCCACTTGTAGTGATAACCTTTCTATAGTCTTTGGTCAGTCCACTTGTAGTGATAACCTTTCTATAGTCTTTGGTCAGTCCACTTGTAATGATAACCTTTCTATAGTCTTTGGTCCGTCCACTTGTAGTGATAACCTTTCTATAGTCTTTTGGTCAGTCCACTTGTAGTGATAACCTTTCAATAGTCTTTGGTCAGTCCACTTGTAGTGATAACCTTTCTATAGTCTTTGGTCAGTCCACTTGTAGTGATAACCTTTGTATAGTCTTTGGTCAGTCCACTTGTAGTGATAACCTTTCTATAGTCTTTGGTCAGTCCACTTGTAGTGATAACCTTTGTATAGTCTTTGGTCAGTCCACTTGTAGTGATAACCTTTCTATAGTCTTTGGTCAGTCCACTTGTAGTGATAACCTTTCAATAGTCTTTGGTCAGTCCACTTGTAGTGATAACCTTTCTATAGTCTTTGGTCAGTCCACTTGTAGTGATAACCTTTCTATAGTCTTTGGTCAGTCCACTTGTAGTGATAACCTTTCTATAGTCTTTGGTCAGTCCACTTGTAATGATAACCTTTCTATAGTCTTTGGTCCGTCCACTTGTAGTGATAACCTTTCTATAGTCTTTTGGTCAGTCCACTTGTAGTGATAACCTTTCAATAGTCTTTGGTCAGTCCACTTGTAGTGATAACCTTTCTATAGTCTTTGGTCAGTCCACTTGTAATGATAACCTTTCCAGTCTTTGGTCAGTCCACTTGTAGTGATAACCTTTGTATAGTCTTTGGTCAGTCCACTTGTAGTGATAACCTTTCAATAGTCTTTGGTCAGTCCACTTGTAGTGATAACCTTTCTATAGTCTTTGGTCAGTCCACTTGTAGTGATAACCTTTCTATAGTCTTTGGTCAGTCCACTTGTAGTGATAACCTTTCTATAGTCTTTGGTCAGTCCACTTGTAGTGATAACCTTTCTATAGTCTTTGGTCAGTCCACTTGTAGTGATAACCTTTCTATAGTCTTTGGTCAGTCCACTTGTAGTGATAACCTTTCTATATTCTTTGGTCAGTCCACTTGTAGTGATAACCTTTCTATAGTCTTTGGTCAGTCCACTTGTAATGATAACCTTTCTATAGTCTTTGGTCCGTCCACTTGTAGTGATAACCTTTCTCATTACAAAATTTAGCATCATTTTGACAATTTTGTGTGTCGCTAAAATAAAAAACAAAGACAAATCAATTCTTTATCTTTTTATTTTTTCAGAAGAATAATTAAGTTAAAGATTGTATTGATGTAAACATACAGGGTATATATAACAACATTTCCAGGAGTATATATATACAAACACCAGCCTTTTTAAAGAAATAATTGAATGGCAGTCTTGGAAGGCACTTAGGGGTATAGGGTAATGGTGTTTAATGCCACTTTCAACAATATTTCAGTTATATTGTGGTCATCACCTTAATTGGTGGAGGATACTTTTTTTTAACATAAAATTCATTAAACACAATGTACATATACATGTACAATGTCAGCAGATTTTTTGGAAGGAAACCCACAGGCCATCAATATTCAAGTAAAGTGCCCCCCCTCCTCCCCCTACCATACAACAATTTCTAGTAAAGGCCTACTGTAAATAAATTGCATGAAAAAATAATAATATTCAAAATCTTTTTTTCTTTAATATTATTGGACTAAATGTACGGCAATATTTTTTAATATCTGTACCCTGAAACAGATATATTTGATTGGCTCATAGAAGGTCACATGATTAAAATATATTTATATCATCCTGTACCAGTCATATCTCTTCATACATAATAACAATACTAAGCAACACTGGATATCTGTACTTCAATTTTTGTTTAACATTAATAAAAGTTGGGGCTCAACAAACAAAGACCTGCAACATATATTTCTTTTTTCTTTTTATTATCCCCTCGCCAAAGAAGTTGGGAAGGGATATAGTATAAGTAACGCTACCGTCTTTCCTTCCGTAACATCCTTGTGAACACTCTAAAATCAACATCCTTCAATGAATTTTGACCAAACTTGGAACATACTTAGTCCTTAAGAGAATCTGGAACCCTATTGATTTTCAAGGTCATAGGTCAAGGTCACAGGGTCAAATTTTTAGGCGAGAGGATATGCCACGCTTTGCATTGCCCTTGTTCTTTCACTCATTAATAAAAGTTGGGGCTAAAAAAAAAGCAACATATTAATCTTCTTTTTCATTTTTATTCTTTTACTCTTGAAATAAGCTATAAATAAGATTTAAAAACTAAAATCAAATTAAAGCTTAAGTAATGTACTCAAAAGTTGATATGGTTTGAACAAAAAAGTATAATAGACCTTTTACATAAGCCTGATTTGATTCTAAAATTATACATGTTTAAACTGTTTTTACTCCACTTATTTCCTTTATGACGGGCATAATGGTACCAGTACCTGGTCTAGCAAGAGGAATGAAAAGGACAACACATTTGAATATAATTTCCTCATAATTTGTAGATATTTGAACCTTTTAATAGATCAGTGGATACATTTTTTGAAAATAGAAAATACATAAGTTGTTACAACATTAAAATATTGAACAGACCTTTTAATGAAATGGACTCTTTTGTCTACATTAAAGGGAAGTAACAACTATATGAACGTGAAAAAAGGTGAATAATTTTAGAATCAAGTTGGAAATGTGCAAATTGTCTAATGGGTTATGACCTTGAAACTTAATTATGTTTGTAAACTTTGCATGCATCACCTCTAAAGCTATATTACGGAAATTGGAGGAGAAAAAAAATTGAGCCACGTCTTTGAAACTTAAATTTTTTGTTAGTTTTGTGCATATTACCGATAAATACAATATTGGTTGACGATTATAAACAATTTAATTTCTACACACCAAGATTCAGGTCAAGATCATGGGAAAATATCAAGGTCATTGAAATCTAGTTTAATGTACATACAAACAATTGTTAATAGTTCAACAAGATCCAGCACCAATACTTTTAACAGATTAAGTAATGATACAAAATTTTATGCAATGAGAAAGCACTTGTACTGCATTGCATTATCATCCTGAGAAAAAAAAGTAAGATGAAAGTTATGAATAAACAAAAATATTTAAAAAAATATATCTAGGTATAAAAAAAAAATACATTTAGTGTTTCAGCTAGACTTTAAAATTTTCAGGTCGTACTTTAATAATCAAATTAATTTTTATAAATTTCTTCAGGACAATTTGAGAAATAGCTGGACAAATGTCCTGAAACCGGTGCCTAGTTGAATTACTGCATTGAATTTTTTTTTCAATATGAGAATGAAATATTGAAATACTGGTTATAATTATTATATAGAAGAATATATGTTACTAGTAATATTGCACATCTTTATATTCCTTATAAAGTATTTAGTAAAATCACAATTTAATTTATACGCATCATATGAATAAGTCTCTTATTCTTTTCTTTTGATGCCATTTTTTAGTATTTTTCGTGAAATTCAAAGTATACAAATTCAATGTCGTCAGACAGAGCAGAATAATGTTAATTTTTTTTCAACTTTCATACAACAAAAAATTCAATTTGTTTTAAAAGTACATGTATTTATCAGTATTCTAATACACATATTAAGTTTTTTCCAATAATAACATCATTTAGGTGAATACATTACACAGAATGCATTAGTTTCAGAAGTAGTGAATTGCAATGCGACTACTTTTGTGTAAACAATGGAATCTCCCAAAGACAAACTTTTACATTCACAAATTTTCATAATTAAAGGATAAGAATTAGGCAGCTTAATAAGGGAGATAATTCACTTCAAATCTTAAAGGTCAAGAATTAGACTACTTGAAAAGGGAGATAATTCTCTTCAAATCTCCTTTACTACTTCCTCCCATCCTTCATTTCTAGCTGAAGTATCTACTCCTTCTTCAGTTCAATTGCAAAACAAAACAAAATTTGAATAATTGAGAAATAAATTTCATAGCGTAGGTATAAATAAATATAACAATTTTGTGTAGTTTTTGTAAAAATGTGGCTCCATGCAATTCAATAATAATAACTAAGATAATCACATAAATATTAAAAATGACTATACATAAATTTTTGGCAAAAGAAATAAAATACATACACATATAAATATGCTTAAATACTCTCATATCCTTTCAGGAAACATCTTACTTCTTGAATATGTTATATAAATATGTTAATATGGGTTTCATGTAACTTTCATCAATACTCAGTTAGATACGAAGTTTAACAGTAGAACATTAAAATCCAGATGGTGAAAAACTTCATGTGTCTTAATTTGATATAAAAGGAAAAAGGATAAAAATAGGTGGATATATAGTATGTTTAAAGAAGATTTGTCAAGGCGATGTCAGTGACATCAATTTAACGTCACACTATTACACATGTAAATCAACGATAATTTTTCATATCACGCTTGTCAATTGAAACAGATATTATCGTGTGTAAAGATCAAGCGAAAAATTACAAATTCATCAATAAAACAGAATATTTTAAAGGAACCAGCTATTAGGTCACTGAAAGTACCTGTACTTCATATACAAAATTTAAATACCAATATGTTAATTTACTGTTTTATCAAAAAATGGCATTTCATGATGTTATGATCAGAAATTGTACTCCAATGAAAGCTATAGGCTTTATTAAAAAAAATTAATATTACATTCTTTGGCCAATTCTTTTGTATTGAAGTACAGATCCTGGATCGTATAAGTTTACAATACGCACCAAAGGCAAACGAAACGAACGAAAGCTACACACGAATGATACTAAAAACGCACAATACACGACACATGACAAACGTTCCTGGTTCTATAGAAGTACAATATAGTATCGTGTTAATATTTGAATGACTTTTGTGCAAATTGATGTGATTAACTAATCTTATATTTTATACCCAATTGATATATATAAATGATAAATTAGTCGGTAAAGTAATAGGATAATACAATTAAATGGTTTATATTATCAATGTGTTTAATAATTATATTTATGATTAAATTTTAAATCTCATATATTGGATTTCCAAATATGACTTTATATTTATATAATTATACAGAATTAATATTTATATAATTATTCGGATTCTGTATTGACAACCAGACATAGGTGTATCAGTTATTTTCCCGGTCAAGCTGTCCGAGAGGTGTGTGGCTTCAAAAGGTTATATAATTGTTAATTAGAATGAAATTAAGAGTTGACATTTCACACCTGCAGTGCATGTATTTCCCAGGTGAAACTGCCAGAGGCGTTTGCTTACATACATGTAGATGTTACACATATAGATGATTTCTTGTTTATTTTTCCGTAGAGTAAATTATAGATAAAATGCATTTATTAATTATGTTTTCCCTTAAAACAATTAATAAAATAGTCCAGTCTGGTAACATCGCACACCCTCTAACTTTGCCCATATGCCCATTTGAATGCTTCCAATGGGTATAAACGAACGATACACGAATGAAACACAAACGAACGAACGATACACGCAAACGAAAAGAACGAAAAACGCAAACGATACGAAATATCTGTTAACTTAAACGATCCAGGATCTGTAACTAATACAAAGTTCATGTGAATACAAGTTCTCGCTGCATTTTTATGGCGAAAAAAAGTTTCCTGTTCAGAAATAGCAGTACTGAAAATGTTCTAGATCTTTGGCACATTTTATGGGCCAAATGAAATCTAAACCAACAGATGATGTGATAATGGGAGATAACTGGGGATGTGATAATGGAAGATAACTGGGGTAAACATACATGAGAACATGTGATAATGGGAGATAACTGGGGTAAACGTACATGTTTGTTTGTTTTGTTTGATGGTGTTTAATGCCACTTTCAACATTATTTCAGTTATATCGTGGCAGTCAGTTTTATTGGTGGAGGAAACCGGACGACCCGGAGAAAACCACTGACCTGTTGCAAGTCACTGACAACTTTATCACATAATGTTGTACACCTCGCCCTGATCGAGATTCGAACTCACAACATCAGTGGTGATAGGGACCGATTGCATAGATAGTTGTAAGTCCAACTACCATATGATCACGGCCATGACAGTCCCTAAACATACATGAGAACATAAGATTTCAGAACACAAAATCCGACCCTCTTGTTCCAACTTGAGATAATTTTTACTTGACATGCTACGGTAAGATGTTGTACAATCACCTCCTTGAATAATAAGCATACATACAAGAAGTCTCTTTTAAAGAATTAAAGATCTACAAAAACATAAAATACAAAAAAATAGGGTCTCTTAAAACATTTTATTTTATCATTAGCTATGACAAACCATATTTTTCGGACTATAAGTCACTTAAAAGTGATCGTTTCCCCCAATAATATATAATTTGCATATAAGCCTTAGAAAATATGCAAATTAGATCAATAGTCCACACAGCCTTATAGTCCATGAAATATGGTGTCCTGTCATTTTTTTTCGTTTAATTTTTCTAAACTACATACACATTTAAAACAAGAAGAAACATATCATATTTGTAAAAAAATGTATAAAAATTGAACAAAGTGACTAGGTACTAGTTACAAAAAACATTTGACTATCACTTACAATATGATTTTTACATTAAATGATAGTATAACCTAACATCGCAAACGATTACTTTATTGCACATGTGTGTAGTTAGAAAATGTTATGTTACCTTTAAATGAGAGGCACACTTGAGATTTTACAGTCCATCTATTTAAAATTCAACAAATAAAAAAAATCCTACTTTTTCTGTTTTGCAGTATCACTCTGTACCCTTTTTACACTTCACCTCAAATTGTTTACCTGTATATCTGACACAAATTAAGATCATTCTTGGATAAAAAAAAAAACAAACATCATAGTATATTTATATCAAATCACAACTAAATATTTTTTTCTAATTTTGTCCAAAAATAGTAGTTGGAATGCTCGTTAAAAAATGCAAAAATTAAACAAGATGAACTGTGAGCTAATGCTCACTTATGATACCCCCGCTCTTCGGCAATCAGGAAGTAGGAATCTTGATGGGTCAAAAAACGCTTCCCATGATATGGGGTACTTATATGAAGCTTGCGACCAAATATCAGATTTCTGCCATCAATAGTTGCTTAGAAAAATGCGACGAAAAATGTGCATATACAAATGTATGTTAAATATGTATAAAAATCAACAAAATCGGCAAACAGGAAGTAGGAATCTGATGGGTCCAAAAACGCTTCCCACGATATGGGGTACCTATATGAATCTTGTGACCAAATATCAGATTTCTGCCATCAATAGTTGCTGAGAAAAATGTGACAAAAATTAGCATACATGTTCAATGTGTATAAAAATCAACAAAGTCGACAAACAGGAAGTAGGAATCTGATGGGTCCAAAAAGGCTTCCCACGATATGGGGTACCTACATGAAGCTTGTGACCAAATATCAGATTTCTGCAATCAAAAGTTGCTGAGAAAAATGTGCATATATGTTCAATGTGTATAAAAACCAACTAAGTCGGCAAACAGGAAGTAGGAATCTGATGGGTCCAAAAACGCTACCCACAATATGGTATACCTATATGACGCTTGTGACCAAATATCAGATTTCTGCCATCAACAGTTACTGAGAAAAATGCGACGAAAAATATCTTTGACGGACGGACAGACGGACAGAGATAAAACAGTATACCCCCCTCCCCCTTCGGGGAGCAGGGTATAATAAATAAATGTACCAGTTGTTGTATTTGAAAGAATTTTGACTCAAAGTTGATGAATTATTGCATTTTGTTTAACTAAAACTAACAAACGAATGGCTATAGATGTAAAAGGTAGAAATTTCTTATACTTTTTTAAACAGTGGGCCACAGTAAAGCTTTTCTACATTAAATAATAAAAACAATATATAGGTACAAAATATATTATCAAATATAATAAAAATTTGGTATTAATGATAACTGAAGATTTTCCATAAAAAGGGAGATAACTGTAACTGTAATAATATTTTGTATTAATTTAAATTTAAGGTTTTCCTTAAAAAAGATGATAACTATGTCAAACTCTATTAAATAGGATGTTTCGATAAATACCTTTTGTATTTTAATTGAAGATTTTGCATTAAAAAGGAGATAACCATGCCCAAAAAGATTTTGCATTAATTTTACTTTAAGGTTTTCCTTATAAAGGGGAGATAACTGTGTCAAACTCTATTAAATAGGATATTTCGATAAATACTTTTTGTATTTAAGGCCAAACAAATTTAATTGTTAGCTTCTCAGGCACCGCCACGTGTGTGTTTTTACTGCTGCATTGATCGTTTTTACATTGGGAAATCAAATGTTGTGTCTGTTTTCGGTCATTTCTGGAATTTTTTCGGGTTCGCTCCGGTCCGATCCGTAAGTTTGTTGATTGCGATCATTGTCAGTAAAGTGTTTATGTCGAAGGCATGCATGGTTGTTTCCGGTATAAGCTGCAACTGCATTTGAACCAACACTAATTATTACAAAAAAAAAAGACAAAAAAAAAGTGCCTCCCTGCCTCATCAAAATTTTTGGAAATTGGCCTAAGAAGCTAATAATTTTGTTTGTTTGGCCCTAATTGAAGATTTTGCATTAAAAGGGAGAAACTGTGTCCAAAAAGATTTTGCATTAATTTTATTTTAAGGTTTTCCTTATAAAGGGGAGATAACTGTGTCAAACTATATTAAACAAGATAGTGCGCTAAATACTTTTTGTATTTAAACAAATAATGAACATAAACATTTACAAAACAATTTGAAATAGATTATTAATAACTTTAAAGGATCAAATTTAAATCATATGACAAGATATTCTAAATTGAGAATCACAAAACGATATTAAAAAATATGGAATATGATATTATGAATCAATACATGATAATAAAGAAGTCAGTTTTCATAAAGAGGTTGATATTTTTACTATTTCACTAAGTACAACTAAGCATAAAAAATACATATTTTTCCTGCCTTTAAAAAATTAGAAATGTATCAAATTGTTATCAGCTGTTTGACAATGACATGAATTTTAGAAAATAAACACAAAATACTATCGATATAAATTTGCATTGCTCCGTCACAAAAAATACGACAAAAATAATTTTCTAAGGTTCACTGGATGCAATAAATAGGACGGATACAATAAAATAGGCAAAGGTAGATACTGATTATAAATATCATATTGAATTAGTTTGTTGTGACCATAATAATGTTGTTATGCATGTAATTTGAACATGAAGTTTGGACGATGAGTTTCACAGGGTCTAACTACATGTGAATATAAATATACTATTTATAATAGAATAACAATCAAAATAGAAAAGTATAACTGTAATAATAATAAAAAATTAACAATTTGTATAAATTATCACATACGTAATGTCATTTGAAGTGAAAAGTTAATGACAATAATTTTATACACTGCGTAGAACTAATTGAATGTTTGTTGTACACCACCATTATTAATTTTTTTAGCTTTACGACAATAATATTATACATTTATTGCGTTAATGCGTAGAAAAAGGCCTCGCCTACATTTTAGCAATTTAGCTTTAGTCGTGGAGGAAACTGGAATTCCCTGAGAAAACTACAAAGTGCATCAGGTATGGACCCCGGGGGTTAAAGTACCACATGGTACCATCAGTGTGGGAAACCATTTTTTCAAACACTCACCAAAATGGCGAGTGGACTGAAACAAGTACTCGCCAAAATGAAATAGAGCTCGCCATGCTTGGCGAGTGACATTTTTTTTAAACTCGCCAACAAATACCAAATACCGTATTTTACGGACGATAGGTCGATATTTTTTTTCCCTTGGGAACATAAGTTATTGACCTGAAACCGAATACAGGACGAACGGACATGCAGACATGGGTAATACTTAATTCTGCTGATGGTAGCGATGGGGACATAAAAAGATTGATTGATTGGTGTTTAATGCCAACTTTCAAAAAGATTGATTAATTGATATTGTATACTATATTACTGTCATTAACCTTTCCCCCCATTACAACTATACAGGAACTTTGTTCTGACTGTTTGATTTTGTGATGCCATTTTTCGATACTTCAGCCTCCTTCTTCTTTTTTTCCTCTTCTAATGCCCGCTGCATGTCAGTATAATATTCTAATGCAGTCCTTACAGGGTCAATAATATCATTCTGAAAAATATATAACGAAAATCAATGCTTCTTTCTAAAAATGATCATTATCAGTAATTTGGACATTTTTCGTTTGATCTCACCAAGTGATATTATCAGTATCAAGTAACTGGTAATTATCAGTCAGTGTGATGTGTCAAACACATTACACTGTGTTAGTGGTAGACGATCGCCACGTCGCATTTTACGAATATATAGTGTGGCGAGGATAATTTGTGTTGCAGTAGCCACATTGGCGAAGGAAAAACTTTTAGAGCGTGCATCTGACAACGATCTTTTATTATGTAGAAGGTCAACTTTGAATAAAACGCATTATAGACAATGATTTGATCGATGTACAATATCCAAAATGATTTTAAAAAGCAGGTTAAATTGATTATTTCCGGTAGTTTTTTCAGTTGAAATAACATTATCCGGGTCCCATTCCGGAAATAGTTTCGAATTTAGTCACCTGACTGGTTTCCTAAATTATGCTTTATTCTGTCTGTTCTGTCTACGCTTGTCTAAAACCAGTAAATTATTTGATGAGAAGGTCAAGCATGGCCAAGTGCCAAGGATCTATTTTATCCTTTTTTGGCAACGTCAACGGCCCCACATAGCAAAAAAACAACAAAATCATACGAATATTGAATGTTCTGTTTATCTAATGTTCAAAGTTTGTTGTTTATCATGATAATATATGAATTATTATTGTTAGTTAATTAAATAATAAAGTTTGAACTTTCAACTGTTTTATGCTCTTTGTTTATATTTAGTGTGGCTAACTGAAATTGAGTGTGGCTAAAAGAAATTATTACCCATTAGCCACAGTGGCTAATACAAAAAAATGTCTACCACTAACACAGTTACAATATTATCAATAAAAACAATAATGTCGGTGTTAAAGGTCTTGACATCCATTATCACTAGTATTGCTACGATATTAGTGATAATGTATATTCTGACATTCAAATCTGCCATTATTCTATATATCACCAAAAGTAACATTACCAGTTAAATTTACTTAATTTAGCCATGTGGTTTCAGAAGACAAACTTTTCAAATAATATTTTGTTAAAATTGGCTTAATTTGCATATTTGGTAAAAATCATCTAAATTACAAATTTCAGGAAATAACTCAAAATATATTAAAACAACTCATTAGCATAGAGTTACAGCTAAATTATAGTTCTTGATTACAGTGGCCATCTTGGATGGAGGTCGGCTGCATATGATCATGGCCATATGATGGTCCTCTTCTTAGATGAGAATCATTAATCATATTTTTGGGTGAATAACGCCAAGTCATATTCTTCATGCTCAAGAAGACAGTTCCATGAAAGTAAGCTAGTGATTGTTGCTAATGCCAAATGAGCAATTTTTCAGCTATTGGTATATCATAGAGCGAACAAGTTACAATTGATAAGATGATGATGATGTCTGCTTTGTTCTAGACTAACATACTTAGTTGGATTTTTATAGTGCTAGCTTCACTGAAACAACAGTCTGTGGATTGATCTGTGGCTCCACAGTAACACATTATCCTGATTCCAATCCAACTAGTCTTTGCTCTTACTCCTTAATGCTGTGTGCTTAGTAGCAACAAATACCAATTTTATAGTCTTTGGATTCACCCGACTAGGACTCAATCTCAAGATCTACCACATTCGAGGCAAGCAAAGATTTACCACATTCGAGGCAATCCCAAGATCTACCTCATTCGAGGCAAGCACCCTAACCATTACACCACTCAGATGCGGTTCAGTTAATTTGAATGAAAATATTTCCCTTGTATGTAAATGTACTAAGTGAGTGATTGTTGTTTAACACCAAGTGGGCAATTTTTCAGCTATATCATGGCAGGAACAACTTATATTTTGCTCCAAACGGACAAATAATCGTGATTCCATTCCCATCCAACCAGTCTTTGCTCTTACTCCTTAATACTGCATGAAGAAACAGCAAATATCAATGTCATTAATCTGGTTTGACATGACAGGAACTCAAACCAACAAGGTTTGACATGACAGGAACTCAAACCAACGAGGTTTGACATGACAGGAACTCAAACCAATTAGGTTTGACATGACAGGAACTCAAACCAACTAGGTTTGACATGACAGGAACTCAAACCAACGAGGTTTGACATGACAGGAACTCAAACCAACAAGGTTTGACATGACAGGAACTCAAACCAACGAGGTTTGACATGACAGGAACTCAAACCAATGAGGTTTGACATGACAGGAACTCAAACCAATGAGGTTTGACATGACAGGAACTCAAACCAACGAGGTTTGACATGACAGGAACTCAAACCAACGAGGTTTGACATGACAGGAACTCAAACCAACGAGGTTTGACATGACAGGAACTCAAACCAACGAGGTTTGACATGACAGGAACTCAAACCAACGAGGTTTGACATGACAGGAACTCAAACCAATGAGGTTTGACATGACAGGAACTCAAACCAACGAGGTTTGACATGACGGGAACTCAAACCAACGAGGTTTGACATGACGGGAACTCAAACCAATGAGGTTTGACATGACGGGAACTCAAACCAACGAAGTTTGACATGACGGGAACTCAAACCAACGAGGTTTGACATGACGGAAACTCAAACCAACGATCTACCACATTTGAGGAACCTAAACATAACACCACAGATGTGATTCAGTTTATGTAAATGACATTATTTAATACATATGTAAATGTACCCAGTTTTATCTGCTCCATGTTTCATATTCACATAGGAGGGGCCGTTGTGGTCATGATCGCATAGTAATTTGGTTTACAACTATCTGTGCAATCAGTGCCTATCACCAATGAAGTTGTGAGTTTGAATCCATCTCATGGTAAAGTGTACTCAATACAACATTTTGTGATTAAGTTTGTCGATGACGTGCGGCAGGTGGGTGGTTTCCTCCGCCAATAAAGCTGACCACTACAAAACAACTGAAATATCATTGAAACTGGCATTAAAACACCATAACCCTATTCATATAGAAATTGTAACTATTCGGAAATATTTCCGCTATTTTTTGTTTTTGTTTCATTTGTACTTACCTCAATCACAGGGAAGAGTTGTCCTAATGCTTCAAACAAGGGAAGTAATGCAAACTTAATAAAGCCTATTTGTGATGATGATTTAGTTACTTGTTCCCTGTCCATAAATGGTGCTACTGGTAAACCTTCTAGCTTTTCTATATCACTCTACAAATAAACATACAAATACTAGAAAAAGCTAAATATTTAGATCTTCAAAAATGTGTTTAACAAAGTAAATGTGTAAAATATGTAGATGTACTATATCTTGTGTTTCCTTTTCTGTATTAAAATATTTGAAAATTGAAGAAGAAAAAAAAAGTTTATGCATCACCTTCACATATTATATAATCATGAATTATATTTGTTGAAGATGTCTTAATCTGTTAATACAGAAATTAAACCTCTCGTTAAGGACCCTTTAACTCACCTGTTAGATTTTAATTACTTAAATTTGGTGTGTGTATGTGTATATTTATACATTTGTACATAAAACTGTTTTTACTAGAAGGGATTAAGGAAATAAAATAAATTGCATGAAAAGAAACGGCATAGAATTTTGTCCCAGGTACATATCTAAAACCACGAGTAAAATAATCCTACAAATACTCTCATCAATATGGCTGTCATAAAATAAAAAAATAAATACATACATGTACATCAAAGCTATCACATCCTACATATCACAATTGCAAGATAGTCGTGTAAAATAAGGACCAGGTGCAAGAAAGTGAACCGACATGTCATGCCATTTATATTGTTTGGTTTGGTATATGGTGTTTAACACCACTTTCAACAATATTTAAGTTATATTGTGGTGGTCAGTTTTATTGGTGGAGGAAACAAGAGGACCCGGAGAAAACCCATTTATATTGTAATTCCATTGCAAATTCTATATAAAATGTTTTAAACCATTATGTAGCCAAAGGTAAATTTTAGACACCATAATATTGGACCTGAAGAACTGGGGTCTCTATAAGTACAAATTAAACTTCAATATGTAAAATTGGATTCTTCGAGCCAAATACGGCTTCCAAAGTTCTTGATAAGATTTTTTTTTACTTCACTCCATTGTTGAACTGTGGACAACAATTACCAAGTAATTACCCATGATTTTTATAAATCTAGGAAGAAAGGTTACCATTGATACAAGTTTATTGACTGCTGACCGCATTACTGAGGTCACCTGTTTATTTGAATTAAAATAATATGTAAATGTGGTTAGGATTTTAAACTGGCCATTTAAAGGTGATCACTATATATTAAGACGACTGCTAAGGCAAGTTTGACTGTGCCTTTCAAACAGATATGTCAGCTTTACTCCTTAACAAGTTACATTTCCTATCTGGACTACATACAATTATATAGCAAACACTTTTAAAAATACAAAATGTAATAATACCTGCATCCATTTTTGTTTGTTCTGTGTACACTAAAATGACTTTTATGTGAATCAGGGCTCATCATACTTAGTAAAAACAAGGTGACCTGATTTTTCTCTCAGTTGACATAAGGTGAAATGAGAGAAAATCTGGGAGACTTCTGAAAAGCTAGCAAAATTTAATCGTTTCTTTCCCCAAAACTACATGTCCCCCATGTTCTTTCACAAAATAAACATGCTGCACAATGATCTTAAAAATGATGCAATAAAAGAGTTTGGAATAAAATGATGAACATTAAACTCTGCATGACTCAAATTTCAGGAACATGGGACCTTTACAGTGAATATTGAAGAAAAAGTATGATTATTGGTGAAAAAAATACTGACTTAAAAAGACTGACAAGGTGACTAAAACATCGCTTTTTGGCAGGAATCGGACGATTTCATTGAAACTAAGGTGAAAAAGTCACCCACTTTGGTGAGCCCTGATGAATATGTGAAAACCTTTTACCTGGTAAAAAAAGTCTTGTAGCATTTATGTGAAGACCATTTATGTGAAGATGTGAAGACCTTTTACCTGGAGGGGCCGTCGTGGTCGTGTGGTAGTTGGATTTATAACTACCTATGCAATCAGTGCCCATCACCACTAATGTTGTGAGTTCGAACCCCCCTCAGGTGAGATGCACTCAATACAACATTATGTGATAAAATTTGTCAGTGACTTGAGGCAGGTCGGTGGTTTTCTCTGTGTATTCTGGTTTCCTCCACCAATAAAACTGAAATATTGGCATTAAACACCATAAACCAAACCTTTTTCCTGATTAACAAATTTTTGTAACATTTATGTGAATATGTGGACATTTTACCTGGTTAAAAATTGTGAATATGTGAAGACATTTTACCTGGTTAAAAATTGTGAATATGTGAAGACCTTTTACCTGGATAAAAAGTTGTGAATATGTGAAGACCTTTTACCTGGTTAAAAAGTTGTGAATATGTGAAGACCTTTTACCTGGTTAAAAAATTCTTGTAACAAACATTCAAGCCAAGGTTCAGCGACATCCAAAGGTCGGCATTCATTAGATATATCTGCTATTTTAAGTAGGACCATTAACAACTGAAGATACAACACACAAACACACAATAAAAATAAAAATGGCTAAAAAAATCACAACAAATGACTAAAGCTAAAAAATAGAAAGGAGATAATTAGGTACAAATCATTACAGTCTTTGCCTTAATTTTTTTCACCTACTTACCTGAAAGCCAAATATAGAAAAATTTTCTATTTATTCAAACAAATTCTACTTGTCCTAGGCTTCGGCCAAGTGGGTTAGGGTGAAGACTGTCATAAATGGCTTTATAATTCTATTTTAATTTGCATATTGCTGTTTCCTTGCATTTCATTGCACGAAACAGCAAAATTAGAAAAGTTTACACATATATAATTAAATTCTGCTAAGGTGTATTCATACGCCTTTGTATCACATTTTGCAACTGATTTAAAAATAAGGAGATAATACATCTGTGTTGAAAGCATTACAAAGCCAGATATTCAGGAAAACAATAAAAAATAAATTTACAAGAAATAAACAATATTAACCAGGATGCAATTACTCTTTTACTGTATAGTTTCATATCATATACAATTATGTACAAATATGTGCTACAAATATTTTGACCCCTGTGTAAGAAAATAATGTTAATAACTAGGGAAACAGCAAGAATCAATTAACTATTTGTCACTTCTCTAACAGATAGCTAGCCTATATATACTGCTAGACAAGGGGACATCGTGATAAGACTGTTGTGTTATGGGGGTTAATTGTAAGAAACAATTTGTCCACTTCTCTAACAGATAGCTAGCCTATATATACTGCTAGACAAGGGGACATCGTGATAAGACTGTTGTGTTATGGGGGTTAATTGTAAGAAACAATTTGTCCACTTCTCTAACAGATAGCTAGCCTATACTGTAAGATAATAGGACATGGTGATATGGATGTTGTGTTATTGGGGTGGGGGTTAATTGCAAGAATCAATTAACTGATCGTCACTTCTCTAACAGATAGCTAGCCTATACCGTAAGATAAGAGAACATGGTGAAACAGCTGTCATGTTGTTAGGGTTAATTGGACTGGCTGTTTCCGAGTTAAAACATTCATATTTTCTTATTGCTTTTTTTGGGGTAAAAAAACCTCCTAATAGTACTTGTAATTCATCCAGAGTGTGGTTCAAATTGTTGCAAAAATTGAGAACTAGCTGTACCTATTTACTACTAGAAAATATAAATCTGGCAAATTGTAATTAGTTTCCCGTAACTAACAGAATGTTACACTGATATACATCACACGACTAAAGAGATATCTATCTTACAGAAGACATTTAACAATATTTTCTAAAACTGGATCATGAATATGAAACAAGATTTTAGTTGCATACTTTGGAACACATTTCATTTACAATATAAAACAAAGAATAACTTTCAACAATTCCTGATATATAAAAAAAAACATTTCACGTCCTTGTGGCCACGTGACTTTCAACATGCATCGTAAAGAATTAAAATGTGTAAGTAAACCCGTATAATCATCAATCAAATTCAAGAATAAAGTGCATTTGCTCCAACTTTCAGTGCATGTTTGCCATTATCTGAATAATAATAATAAAAACTAGAGGCTCAGTGGACTGAACCTGTATCGCTCACCTTTCATTCTGCTTTGAGGAAACTTAATACAGAACCTTCCATAGGTGCTTTCCACCAAATTTCGGTTCAGTTTCAGAGAAGAAGATTTTTAGAAAACGACCAATCTGAAACAAGAATAGCCTGTGGCGGCCATGCTTTTAACGGATCATGACGAAATGAGCATTCTTTACAGAGGACTTTCCATAGATGCTTCCTACCAAGTATTCGTTCATTTGGCCAAGCGGTTTCAGAGGAGAAGATTAAAAACTAGAGGCTCAGGTGAGCCTGTATCGCTCACCTGACATAAATAAGTCCTCTTAAGAATGTCTGCATGCTGAATACATCTAAGTTACTATTCAAATCCCATACTGCCATAGGGTTCTATGTTAAAACTATGTCTGCTCATGGCAGCCATCTTGGATGGAGGTCGTGGTCACCGGACACAATTTTGAAAGTATACTACTCAAAGACCATCCATGCCATGTTTGCTTTAAATTGGCTGACTGGTTTCAGAAGAGAAGACTTTTAAACAATTTTCCCATAGGGTCCTATGTTAAAACTATGCCTGCTGACGGCGGCCATTTTGAACCGAAATCGGGATCACTGAACATAATTTTGGAAGTTGACCACCTAAGGACCATCGATGACATGTTTGCTATATTGGCTTACTAGTTTCAGAGGAGAAGATTTTAAAACATTTTTTCCCATAGGGTCCTATGTTAAAACTACAGTATGTCTGCTGAAGGTGGCCATCTTGGATGGAGGTCAGGGTCACTGAACACAGTTTTGAAAATTGACCACTTAAGGACCATCCATGCCATGTTTGCTTTAAATTGGCTTACTGGTTTCAGAGAAGAAGTTTTTAAATATATTTCCCATAGGGTCCTATGTTAAAACTATGTTCGCTGATAGTTGCCATCTTGGATGGAGGTCGGGGTCACAGGACATAATTTTGAAAGTTGACCACCTAAGGACCATTCATCCCATGTTCGCTTTAAACTGACTTACTGGTTTCAGAGGAGAAGACTTTTAAACATTTTTTCCATAGGGTCCTATGTTAAAATTAAGTCGAGTCATGGTGGCCATCTTGAATTTCCGATCAGCAAACGATTCACAAGTTTAGTACAGGACCACCCAATGATCATTCCTGCAAAGCCACAATTCAATTGGCTTAGTGGTTTCTAACAAGAAGATTTTTAAAATTTCGACCAATCAGAACACATTATAGGCCCTGGCAGTCATGTTGGATTTCCGATCAGCACCAAAAACACAAATCTTGTATATGACCATCCAATGAACATTTCTGCCAAGTTTGGTTCAAATCTGTTTTGTGGTTTCAGAAAAAAAGATGAAAATGTGAAATTCCCATAGGGTCCAATGTTAAACTAAGTCGAGTCATGGTGGCCATCTTGAATTTCCGTTCGGCAAACGATTCACAAGTTTAGTACAGGACCACCCAATGATCATTCCTGCAAAGTCACAATTCAATTGGCTTAGTGGTTTCTAACAAGAAGATTTTTAAAATTTCGACCAATCAGAACACATTATGGGCCCTGGCAGCCATGTTGGATTTCCGATCAGCGCCAAAAACAAAAATCTTGTATATGACCATCCAATGAACATTTCTGCCAAGTTTGGTTCAAATCTGTTTTGTGGTTTCAGAAAAAAAGATGAAAATGTTAAATTCCCATAGGGTCCTATGTTAAACTAAGTCGAGTCATGGTGGCCATCTTGAATTTCCGATCGGCAAACGATTCACAATTTTAGTACAGGACCACCCAATGATCATTCCTGCAAAGTCACAATTCAATTGACTTAGTGGTTTCTGACAAGAAGATTTTTAAAATTTCAGCCAACGAGAACACATTATGGACCCTGGCAGCCATGTTGGATTTCAAATCAGCACCAAAAACACAAATCTGGTAGAGGACCATCCAGTGAACATTTCTGGCAAGTTTGGCTGATTTCTGTTCAGTGGTTTCAGAGAAGAAGATTTAAATATGAAAAGCTAACGGACGGACGACGGATGCTTACCCATGACAAAAGCTCACATGGCCTATGGCCAGGTGAGCTAAAAATCTGCCTATCAGAAACAAGAAATGGCTGTGGCGGCCATGCTTGTTAATGGATCGGGACGAAATGCGCAATCTTTATAGAGGACTTTCCATAGATGCTTCCTATCAAGTTCCTGTTCATTTGGCTGCAGGGTTTCAGAGGAGAAGATTAAAATGTGAAAAGCTAACGGACGACAGACGACGGACGCCAAGTGATGGCAAAAGCTCACTTTGGCAAGGTGAGCTAAAAACCCGTAGATATCGGAAAGTGTACATGACACATTTCTGGAATAGCCTTCATCAGGTACATTCACAGTCAAAAGATTGGAAAGCAATATAATAATAATTATCATCAAATTTATTAATTAGCCAACAAAATTATTGAAAAAAAAAAGCATTCTGGGAATTGTCTAAAAGGAAAACTGGAAAGGCCACTGGTTGGAAACACCATAAAAAATGGGAAATGCACTAAGGCGTAATGTCATAATTTGAATAAAAAGAAACGTGCAGGACACATTTCTGGAAGTCATCATCAGGTACACTCATAGTCAATAGATTAAAAAGCCAAATAATATTAATTATCATCAAATGATTAATTAGCCAACAAAATTACTGAAGAAAGAGCATTCTGGAAATTGTCTAACGTAAAATATGGAAAGGCCACTAGTTGAAAAAACAATAACGACTGAGCAGTGAGCGAGCTATGGCGTAATGTCAATAAAAGATTTAGTACCAGTAAACAGAAAGAGACAACTTAAACATGGTCAGTCATGTCAGTTTCTGTCATTCAAACGACACATACATGTATTTCACTTATTACATTTCATAAGGTTTTTTTTCATTGCCATTTTTGATCCCAAAATTTAAAAAATGGAAGGGTTAACATGAAGAATAGTGCCAGGACATTAACATACACCTGTAATTACGAAGATATCCGAGTAACTGTATAAGATATCGAACAATATGAGTCAGTCAAAATCAATCAAGTCAGCGAGTGACTTTTGTTGGGACATGAACTAAGCACTGTCACGAGCTATAAAATGGTAAAAACAATTGACTTATTAATGAGATGATGATGATGAATGGTTTGTAATAGAACAACAAGTTGAACTAGATTTTGACATAGGATGACACCAAGTAAACGTCTCTTTCCTCTTACTCATTAATGCTGTCAGCTTTGTGGAGTAATAGCAACTAGCATTACTGTGAGCACAGCTCACTAACATATACCCCTCGCTCCCCACATCTGTCCAACCTATTTCCAAAACCAAAACATTACTGATTGTTCCGACCAAAAATGAAAGGGACCCTCCTCTCTTCACCGGTAAGCTGCTGATAAAATTTCAAAACATTCTGAGAAACACTACTCAAGTTATCATATGACATAGGGTAAAAATCCTATTTTCCGTCATATCAAGTCCAATAACTCTGGAACGGCAAAAGTGAAAATCGCCAAAAATGAAAGGGATCCTCCTCTCTTCACCGGTAAGCTGCTGATAAAATTTCAAAACATTCTGAGAAACACTACTCAAGTTATCATACGACATCGGGTAAAAATCCTATTTTCCGTCATATCAAGTCCAATAACTTTGGAACAGCAAAAGTGAAAATCATTAAATATGAAAGGGATCCTCCTCTCTTCACCAGTAAGCAGCTGATAAAATTTTAAAAGATTCTAAGAAACACAACTCAAGTTATCGTACGACATAGGGTAAAAATCCTATTTTCCGTCATATCAAGTCCAATAACTCTGGAAAAGCAAAAGTAAAAATCGTCAAAAATGAAAGGGATCCTCCTCTCTTCACCAGTAAGCAGCTGATAAAATTTTAAAAGATTCTAAGAAACACAACTCAAGTTATCGTACGACATAGGGTAAAAATCCTATTTTCCGTCATATCAAGTCCAATAACTCTGGAACGGCAAAAGTGAAAAACGTCAAAAAAGAAAGGGATCCTCCTCTCTTCACCAGTAAGCAGCTGATAAAATTTTAAAAGATTCTAAGAAACACAACTCAAGTTATTGTACGACATAGGATTTGTCTACAGATGGACAGACGGACGGACATGGTGAAACCAGTATACCCCCCTACAACTTCGTTGCGGGGGGTATAAATATCACTTTTAAAACTTTGGAACATAATCCAAGATAATCTGTAATTGAGGCGAACATAACTAACCATTCCATCATTTAGGTGATTCAACCAGGTTCACGACAATTGCACAGAAATTAAAATTGATACTAGCACCCCTAAATGGTTCTTATGCCATACTGTGAAAATATATTTCCCATGTACCGTATCAACAAGGCTTCTTAAGAAGTCAAAATCTCAAAATACAATTGTCTAAATTTTTCTTCTTCAACACATACAAAACAGTAGCGAAATCTGGCAATGGTCTACACTAACTATATTGAAAGGAAATAAAATGAAATATAAGCTAATAAAAAAGGAAAACTAAAATAAAAACCAATATAAAACAACAAATTGTAACACAATAAAAAACAACACTGTGTTTGCCTTCACCAACCTGGTTAAAGAATTCCATTAATAAACAATCTAACCAAGGCATAGCTACATCCATAGGTCGTGCTTCGTTAGATATGTCAGAAACTTTCATTAATATCATCATCATCTAAAACATTAATCTGTATTTTAAGACCAATAAATCACATCCTTTTCTAGCATTTACATACTGAGTGTTACTTCTATTTTTGTACAATAATGTTGCCTGTCTTCATATTTGTTGCCCACTATAACAAAGTGAAAATAAAGGGACATAACCCTAGAAAATATAAAGGGACATAACCCTAGAAAATATAAAGGGACATAACCCTAGAAAATTTAAAGGGACATAACTCTAGAAAATATAAAGGGACATAACTCTAGAAATGTAATTGATCTTTGAATGTTTATTGATTATGGTAGTAAACAAACATATATGATCAGGATTATGGCTGTGTCACACTACTTTAAACAATATTTCAAATATAAAAATAACAAATTCAACTTTGTTACACCATAATTTTCTGAGGATAAATATTCAATGACAGATTTGTTAAGATAATTTTCATATACACATGACAACACATTATCTCATATATATTTTCCTTAAAAAAATATTCACTACCCAGTGATATAATCACAATATAGAATATTTGAATTGTTGATCTGATATCCCTCCCATCCAATTTGAAATAAATAAAAAAAATAAAAATAAAAAAATGAATTTTTACTTAAAAATAACGAAAAATAGCAATAAATAGAAAACTGTCTAAACAAATTCAGTGCTAACTTCAAATGGAAATGGGTAAATAACTGCTAAGAAGATGTAAACTTTAAAGTCCTATATATGCCCATATGTAGAGTAGGCACCAACTCATACTCATTATTATGAGGTACTAGTCATGATCATCTTTTACCCTTGTTTTTCCTGTACTCCACTCAGGAAAATACTCTAATTTTTCACACCTTCAATTACATTGCTAAGTTCTAATAGACTCCTGTAAAAGAACATGCACTAGTCAACCTAGTTTATGAACCTTACCAGTGCTTTATGATCTTTGTTGCTAAAGTCAAATGATGGAGTACATGATTTAAAATTGTTGAGTATTTCATTATGTTTAGCCATATCTGTAGCTAAAATACATCTGAAATTAAAAAGAATAAGGTTGAATGAAGCTAAAACAACAAAATGTTTTGATTTATTATCTAACTGATACTGTTATATAAATTATGATTTACTTAGGCCTTCCTTAAAAAAATAGTTGGTTTGCCGTTTTCTGACCCACAATTTGATTAAGGCTAAAATGGGTTAAAGTAGGTAGGTATTTTATTTGTATATTCAACAATGCCACCAAAGAACTTTTTATAGTAAAAACTAAAGTGTTAAAAATAGCAAATATTTTAATAAAACTGATAAAAATGTTTTTTGGTACGACCGATTTTGGTGGGTCGATCGGGAAACAGCAATTAAAAATAGCTTAAAAGAGTATACAACTTAAGCGTATACATGCTTTTTCTACAAACCACATTCATCCTTTTCTAACGTTTTTCTTGGTTTTTTTTAATAGCTTTTTGGACAAATTCCTCTTACATTATTTATGTTGTTGTTAAAATAAAACGTCAGAGGTAAAGTTTGACAATATAAGATAAAACGTCAGAGGTAAAGTTTGACAATACAAGATAAAACGTCAGAGGTAAAGTTTGACAATACAAGATAAAACGTCAGATGTAAAGTTTGACAATACAAGATAAAACGTCAGAGGTAAAGTTTGACAATATAAGATAAAACGTCAGAGGTAAAGTTTGACAATACAAGATAAAACGTCAGAGGTAAAGTTTGACAATACAAGATAAAACGTCAGAGGTAAAGTTTGACAATATAAGATAAAACGTCAGAGGTAAAGTTTGACAATACAAGATAAAACGTCAGAGGTAAAGTTTGACAATACAAGATAAAACGTCAGAGGTAAAGTTTGACAATATAAGATAAAACGTCAGAGGTAAAGTTTGACAATACAAGATAAAACGTCAGAGGTAAAGTTTGACAATACAAGATAAAACGTCAGAGGTAAAGTTTGACAATACAAGATAAAACGTCAGAGGTAAAGTTTGACAATATAAGATAAAACGTCAGATGTAAAGTTTGACAATACAAGATAAAACGTCAGAGGTAAAGTTTGACAATACAAGATAAAACGTCAGAGGTAAAGTTTGACAATACAAGATAAAACGTCAGAGGTAAAGTTTGACAATATAAGATAAAACGTCAGATGTAAAGTTTGACAATACAAGATAAAACGTCAGAGGTAAAGTTTGACAATATAAGATAAAACGTCAGAGGTCAAGTTTGACAATACAAGATAAAACGTCAGAGGTAAAGTTTGACAATACAAGATAAAACGTCAGAGGTAAAGTTTGACAATATAAGATAAAACGTCAGAGGTAAAGTTTGACAATATAAGATAAAACGTCAGAGGTAAAGTTTGACAATACAAGATAAAACGTCAGAGGTAAAGTTTGACAATACAAGATAAAACGTCAGAGGTAAAGTTTGACAATATAAGATAAAACGTCAGAGGTAAAGTTTGACAATACAAGATAAAACGTCAGAGGTAAAGTTTGACAATACAAGATAAAACGTCAGAGGTAAAGATTGACAATACAAGATAAAACGTCAGAGGTAAAGTTTGACAATATAAGATAAAACCCACAACAACAACACAAGCCCTTAACAAACCTGAGTATTGTAAACACTGATAACAACATTAAAACAAATATGAAACGAGCCCTAGTCTTCACTTCTGTAGATAAACACTATATATTATATATCAATCTTCAATAAAAGCGAGTAAGGGATTATTATTTTAACACAAAATTAGCAATTTTTCAGCTATATCATGGAAAGAACAATGATGTCCACTTTGTAATAGATCAATACACTCAGTTGGATCTTTATCGTGCTAGTTCAATAAAACAACAGTCAGCAGGTAGACATGTCGCTTCACTCTGGCACATTATCCTAATTCTCAGTCAACTAGTTTTTGCTCTTTCTCCTTAATGCTGCATGTTTAGTTGAGAAGAAACAAATACCATTTTTATAGTTTTGGTTTTACACGACAGAGCACTCAAGACGAGCTAACCATCAACCACCATTTCGGTTTCTTCAATAAGACAGTCTTACAATAGATGATTATATATTTATCTAATGATTTCCTCTCTTACATATACCCTTTTGTGTTGATCTAGGGAAAGACCGTCTAACAAGAGGTAATCTCTTCATATTTACCTAATCATTTCCCATTGTATTTTTATGCAGTTAGTGCCCATCATCATTGATGTTGTGAGTTCAAATCTCGATCAGGGCGATGCGTACAATATTATGTGATAAAAGTTTGTCAGTGACTTGCGACAGGTTGGTGGTTTTCTCCGGTTTCCTCCACCAATAAAACTGACCGCCACGATATAATTGAAATATTGTTGTGGTGTTAAACACCATAAAACCAAACCAAACCTACATCAAAAAGAGAGTCTTACCATAGGTAACTAGTATTACTGTGAGCACAGTTCACTAAGATATACCCCCCCGCTCCCCACATCTGTCCAACCTATTTCCAAAACCAAAATATTACTGATTGTTCCGACCAAAAATGAAAGGGGCCCTCCTCTCTTCACCGGTAAGCTGCTGATAAAATTTCAAAACATTCTGAGAAACACTACTCAAGTTATCATACGACATAGGGTAAAAATCCTATTTTCCGTCATATCAAGTCCAATAACTCTGGAACGGCAAAAGTGAAAATCGTCAAAAATGAAAGGATCCTCCTCTCTTCACCGTTAAGCTGCTGATAAAATTTCAAAACATTCTGAGAAACACTACTCAAGTTATCATACGACATAGGGTAAAAATCCTATTTTTCTGTCATATCAAGTCCAATAACTCTGGAACGGCAAAAGTGAAAATCATCAAAAATGAAAGGGATCCTCCTCTCTTCACCGGTAAGCTGCTGATAAAATTTCAAAACATTCTGAGAAACACTACTCAAGTTATCATACGACATAGGGTAAAAATCCTATTTTTCCATCATATCAAGTCCAATAACTCTGGAACGGCAAAAGTGAAAATCGTCAAAAATGAAAGGATCCTCCTCTCTTCACCGGTAAGCTGCTGATAAAATTTCAAAACATTCTGAGAAACACTACTCAAGTTATCATACGACATAGGGTAAAAATCCTATTTTCCGTCATATCAAGTCCAATAACTCTGGAACGGCAAAAGTGAAAATCGTCAAAAATGAAAGGATCCTCCTCTCTTCACCGTTAAGCTGCTGATAAAATTTCAAAACATTCTGAGAAACACTACTCAAGTTATCATACGACATAGGGTAAAAATCCTATTTTTCTGTCATATCAAGTCCAATAACTCTGGAACGGCAAAAGTGAAAATCATCAAAAATGAAAGGGATCCTCCTCTCTTCACCGGTAAGCTGCTGATAAAATTTCAAAACATTCTGAGAAACACTACTCAAGTTATCATACGACATAGGGTAAAAATCCTATTTTCCGTCATATCAAGTCCAATAACTCTGGAACGGCAAAAGTGAAAATCGTCAAAAATGAAAGGATCCTCCTCTCTTCACCGTTAAGCTGCTGATAAAATTTCAAAACATTCTGAGAAACACTACTCAAGTTATCATACGACATAGGGTAAAAATCCTATTTTTCTGTCATATCAAGTCCAATAACTCTGGAACGGCAAAAGTGAAAATCATCAAAAATGAAAGGGATCCTCCTCTCTTCACCGGTAAGCTGCTGATAAAATTTCAAAACATTCTGAGAAACACTACTCAAGTTATCATACGACATAGGGTAAAAATCCTATTTTTCCATCATATCAAGTCCAATAACTCTGGAACGGCAAAAGTGAAAATCGTCAAAAATGAAAGGATCCTCCTCTCTTCACCGTTAAGCTGCTGATAAAATTTCAAAACATTCTGAGAAACACTACTCAAGTTATCATACGACATAGGGTAAAAATCCTATTTTTCTGTCATATCAAGTCCAATAACTCTGGAACGGCAAAAGTGAAAATCGTCAAAAATGAAAGGATCCTCCTCTCTTCACCGGTAAGCTGCTGATATAATTTCAAAACATTCTGAGAAACACTACTCAAGTTATCATACGACATAGGGTAAAAATCCTATTTTCCGTCATATCAAGTCCAATAACTCTGGAACGGCAAAAGTGAAAATCGTCAAAAATGAAAGGGATCCTCCTCTCTTCACCAGTAAACAGCTGATAAAATTTTAAAAGATTCTAAGAAACACAACTCAAGTTATCGTACAACATAGGATTTGTCTACAGACGGACGGACATGGTGAAACCAGTATACCCCCCTACAACTTCATTGCGGGGGTATAATTACTTCATATTATATTTACCTAATCATTCCTTCTCGTACCCTTTTGTATTGGTCTTTAGAAAAATTCCTCATTATATTGCAATTTCTTTTTTCTAAAATCTCAAAACCAACTGAGCAATGATGATTTTCTAATGGTGAAATATCATTATATCTTAAAGCTAATTCTGTCTTGGCATTTATCTGAAATATAAAAATAAAAATGCACATGTAAAATACAGTCGAACTTGTCTATGTGGTCACCACCATTAAGCAGTCACCTGTATTAAAAGGTCACTTTTTTCTTTTCCTGTTATAGAAAATTTCATATGAATTGAATCTCTTTAAGGAGGTCACCTGTCTTATAAGGCCACTATTTCTTTGTCCCAAAGGTGACCTCTTAATACAGGTTTGACTGTATATGTAGCAGGTTGAAGATTTCATTATAGGAATAGCGATATCTACAGGGAGACAAAAAAAGCATTTTTATTTCAGCTGGCAGAGTGCCAACATTCATTTCCCTTTTATATCTTCCCCTTTGCAATAAATAATCAAAACTGCATACACCAAGCCATACCCTCAATCCAACATGGCTATCATCACAAAAATATTTTAATAAAATTGTGGAAACTACTACCATAAATATTTGACTTTGATTGTTATTCCAGAAACACGTCATACACACTAAATTAGATATCTACATACATGTATTCATTATATTAGAATCGGCTATAAGATAATTGGATATTAATTGTATTTATGTTAAATCTGTATTTCTGCAGTATTTATTGATCACGTAAATCAGACTTATTTTTGTGGATACTTAGAGTTGTCTCCCTTCTAACTGCATGGATGATGAAAAACAATATGGTTGGGAATTGGGTAGGTTATTATAAGATATGACTGCCTGATAAGTTCACTGTACAATTTATGTGTAAATCAAATATGATTATCAAACATATGCATACTTGGACCTATTTACAGTGGGGCCGTCGCGGTCGTATGGCAGTTGGATTTACAACTACCTATGCAATCAGTGCCTATCACCACTAACGTTTTGAGTTCGAATTTGCTCAGGCGAGGTGTACTCAATACAACATTATGTGATAAAGTTTGCCAATTACTTGCGACAGGTCAATGGTTTTCTCAGAGTACTCTGGTTTCCTCTATCAATAAAACTGACCGCCACGATATAACTGAAATATTGTTGAAAGTGGCATTAAACACCAAAACCCTAAACCCCCTTTCCATGCCATCATTAATAATCCAGACAATTACCTGGAATCTGTATCCTTGGCCATTGTGGAATCAATTTGTTTCATTTGAATAGTAAGAGCATTACTGAGAGGTATGAGATGTTGACATACCAACGCATTTGCATGTACAGTCAAAGACTACTCAAGGGCCCCTGAAAATGTGGCCTTCATGAGCAGTTGCCCTTTATATACAGGTTAAAATTATATGAAATATCTATTAATGGGAAAAATGAGACTGCTCCTTTATAGACGGAGATTTGTTATATAGAGGTGTCCTTTAAAGCAGGTTAGACTGTATATTCATTTATAAAAGCTACACACGATCAAAAAAAGGATAATTTTACACAATTAAATCCTTATATAAAATATATTTGATTAATATTGATATTTGTTATCTACACAATCATAATTTGACAAGCCATTAAAAATTTGCATAACTACACAATCGGTGATAATTATTTCATAACAACCTAACTATTTGTTTAGAACACATTTAGAATGTTCTAGCTATTGGCTTGAATACCATTCGGCCATATTTCTACAGTCTTATTACTACTAATTTGTTTCACAAAGGATAAATTTCTATCATTTGGATAGAAATCATATCCAAAAACCCTTATGCATGTACATGTATAACAATTCATTATCATAAAGCCTATGAGTTGTGGCCAATTTGAATATGTTCCTATTCAAAGTGGTTAACAACATGTGTCTTTGCATTCTGAGTTCTGCGATGAGATGTCCGCTACAATTTCCGCATAAAAACTATGTTCGGTTTGTCTTTGCCTTCAGCTGTTTGTGGGTGGGTCAGGGGTTTCAAAGTTTTTTATAATAGGAGGTACTTCTTAAATTTTAGGAGGTACCTAAACAATTAGGCTGAGGGCCGTAAGGGGTCCAGGGGGCAGAAGCTCCTGAAATCTAGCATTTTGTGGACCAAAAAATGTACTTCAGAGACTGCAAAACATTAAGTGTTTTTGAAAGAAAAATCCCATTAACATAGAGTTCAGATTTCACCAAGAGTGAAGACCATGCATAATGCCTGGACTTATGTGCAAAAAAAATGTTCGAACAAAAACGATTCGCGGGAAGACATTTATTAACATTTGAATCACAAAAGTTAAATTATTTTGGAAAAAAAGGGGGGCCGGCGTTTTGATATTATAATGTAATTCGTATTTGAGCCATGTCTGGTCCTTTTTCAAGATTTCTAGTAGTTTTCTATCCCTTATCTCCTCGTACCCCCTTTTAAAAATGTTTTTCAGCACACTTTCATTTCTGTGAACAACCGCGGTAGGGCCCCGTCAAAATATGTAAATAAATTAGCCATAGGTTTTTATTTTTTTATACCGGAAGTTAAACAATATGGACGGAGTTAAGCAACAAGACAGTACGCCCCAGAATGATTCGACCCTGGGTTTTAAATGGATAAAAAAAATCGCACAAAATATTGTGTAGTCATATATTCATAATACATAATGAGCATACTTATATTACTGGAGATTACACTAAATTGTGTTTGAACATAATTTGTAATCGGTCATTTTTTTTTATTTTGAAATGATGTCAGCTTTGTTCCGGTCCGAGTTTTACACAAGGATGAAAAGATATTGGGGCGAAAAAATATCTATTTACCGCATGCGCAAATTGCTATTTTCGATTCTAAGGTAAAGTTATTTTTAAAACAGGGAATATCCCATCAACTTGGTCGTGACGCAATTGTTCGATTTGAATGCGAGAATTCAGCAATTGACGTGATCATTAATTTTTTATGAAAAATATTCCACAAGCTTATCGACCATCGTACTTGTGGTTTTGACCACCGATAATTTTGGGGGGTTCAGTAATTTCTGCCGGTACTATACACGATCTCAGGCGGGTAAAAGTACCGGATACCGGCCCACTTTGAAACCCCTGGTGGGTGAATGTCTTATTTGTGTTGTTTGTATTTGTTTGTGTGTGGTGGTGTCTGGCACATATTATATTGTGTTTTTGTTTTGTTTATCTTCGTCTTGTGAACCATATGTTGCCGGTTTCTCTGGATTGTCCTTTTTGATTGCCTCTTTGGTATTCTCTGACGTTTATTGTTTGTTGTCTCCCAATTAAATGTAACATTAATTCTGCTGTCTTCATCACAAATAATGATCAATTCTTAGTTTTTCTTTTCAAAAAAATTCATCCAGATTCAGTCTGGTTTAAACACTAGAAAACACCAGAATAAAAATTTAAATTTCTGAACATGCATTTAATTGACGGATGAGGACAAGACCGTCTGTAAAGTTAACGTTATGGCCGACTATCACAGACAACATTTTGACAATTTATAGAAAAGCTTCCTATAATTTATCAATAAGCAAGCTTCATTTGATTTATATATAAATAATTTTAAATGAGTGAGAGATTGTGACAGCTTCTAGGAATAGCATGTTAATGTCTCTTTTGCTTTGATCTCATTCTTATCTCGACAGGCTTTCAAGGAATTTTGAACGTCACCTTTTAATACTTATTGTCATGTTTTCTTGTGTCGTAAACCTGCATGTACATTATCGCCTAATTGTATTATTTTCTCAGAATTCAAATATGAAGTGTAAAAAACAAGGACCTATTTTGTCATTAACATCAAGATCATGTTTTCGTGGTATCATAAATCTGCATGTACATTATCGTATAATTATATTATTTTCACAGCATTTAAATACTGTACATTGTATAAAATGTAAGGAAACAAGGAAATATTTTCATTGCAACGCAACATCTGCTTCTTTGATTGTAATTGTCATATACATTAAGTTCATGATTTCGTTGTCGTAAACCTGCATGTACATTTTATCTTACAATTTCATTATTTTCACAGCATTCGAATATAAAGTGTGAAAAACAAGGAACTATTTTCATTGCACCGCAACATCTGCTTCTTTGATTGTAATTGTCATATACATTAAGTTCATGTTTTTATTGTTGTAAACCTGCATGTACATTTTATCTTACAATTCTATTTTTTTCACAGCATTCGAATATAAAGTGTGAAAAACAAGGAACTATTTCATTGCAATGCAATGTCTGCTTCTTTGATATTAGATTAGACATCAATTTGCATATAAATCTGTACAATCATTCTTCCTGCTTAAAGGACATTAAAGAACAAACTAACTTCATTTTAATCCCCGACTTCCTAAATTTGTCCTTTGAATGGAACCGTAAAAGTCGGTCGTCTTATAATAAATAAAATTGCCATTGGCATTTTATGTTGAGATCGTAAAATCAAATTTGCTAACTTACAAAGTATGCATAATATGATATATTTTTTTTATACATAAGTTAAGTTTTGAAAATGGGATCTATATGAACGATGAAAAAATTGACAATTTTCATGGCAATCAATATTTTGTCATATAATATGTGCTATAAATAAATCCCATTATTATACCATATTTTTGGGGATGTCGTGATCATATGCTAGTTGGATTTACAACTACCTATGCAATCAGTGCCTATCACCACTAACATTGTGAGTTCGAATCCTGCTCATGGCAAGGTGTACTCGATACAACATTAAGTGGTAAAGTTTGTCAGTGACTTGTGGCAGGTCTGTGGTTTTCTCTGGGTACTCTGGTTTCCTCCACCAATATATAACTGAAATATTGTTGAAAGTGGCATTAAACACCATAACCCTAACCCTATACAATATTTTTACTACATAAAAGTAATGACAAATTAGATGCTTTATAGAAATATTGCTGATGAGAAAGACAAATCCAGAGGATAACCAGAGAAAGTATATTGTAGAGAGATACAATAGATAGTTGGCCGCTTGACAATCCTTGACAATTGCAAGTGTTACTGTTAGTTCGTTTTTTTTTTCTTTTCTTTTTTTTATATGAAGGAAATATTTTTTGTATAGTACCACCAGCAGATGCCACTTTAAGAGGGGTTGTATATAACCCGAGTGAGTTACCGAAGATGTTCAGGGGGATACCAGCAGATGCCACTTTTAGAGGGGTTGTATATAACCCAAGTGAGTTACCAAAGATGATCAGGGGGATTACCAGAAAAAAATTTGCATCTATATTTCAATATATCTACCTGATATGCATTATTGTACCCTGGGTGATCCAGGTCATGACAAATAGCTGAAGTAAGCAGAATAAATATATCTATATCGTCTAATAATGACGGCAGGTCAATCAACCACGTCAACCCATACATCTAAAAATAGAAATTGACTATTATAAATAACATCATTCCAAGATAGCAAGTCAATCAACCATGTCACCTCATACATCTAAAAATAGAAATTGACTAGACTATAAATAGCAGCATTAAAGATGGCAAATTAATCAACCATGTCAACACATACATCTAAAAATAGATATTGACTCTACCATGCATAACATCATTTAGGGATAGCCAGGTCATTCAACCATGTCAGCATGTATGTCTAAAAATAGAAATTGACAAGATACTATACATAACAAAATTTATGGATGGCAGGTCAATCAACCATGTCAGCACCTAAAAATAAAAGATCATTACACTTTATCACCATTTCCTGTGGGGTTTGGATTGCTCATCTTTTTTGTTTTTTTAGTGCTGTGTTTTTTGTCTTGTTTGTCTTTGTTCTGTGTCTTGTGCCCAATGTTGCCCGCCCGTGTCTCTAGATTGTCCTCCTTTGGTTTTTTCCAATGTTTATTCAATAACAATATAGCTGAAATATTGCTAGAGTTGGAGTTAAACATCAATCAATCAATCAATAAAGATGATAAGTCAAACCGCTATAGACTTGTGGCAGGTCGATGGTTTTCTCCGGTTTCCTCTATCTATAAAACTGACTATGATGATATAACTGAAGTATTGCTGAGAGTGACGTTAAACACCATAATCCTAATTAACCAACTCAATGATTGATGCTCAATGATAGCTTGTAATACATATCTTTTTAGCTTTTAACAAATTAATATGATGTGAATACTGCAATCTGATTGGCTGATCTGCCTGGAGCAACATTTGTCATATTGTATGGTATTGTAACGTGGCCAATGTATTCATTCGCCACAGACAAATTCAAATAGTTCCATGAAATAATCGTAACTAAAATCTCGGAATCATTAAATTTTGTTGTAATTTTTTTTTTTTACCAAGGTATGTATATTTGTATAACCTAGTTTGGAAAAGATTCATAAGCGTAAACTTCCCCAAACCAGGTTATATCGTATAACCTGTTCAAAAATTGAAAATATTCCTTAAATATTTCAAGGTTAGGAGGGTCTCTGGAATTTATCCTTATCTTCCAATAAAAGAATGATTAACACAGGGTATCCGATAACATTCTACGACATTGTAGTAACAAGCTGAGATACATTATTGCTGCTATTTACTTGAAAACCGTGGGTAGAAATAGATAAGAAAACAACTAAATAACATATAATTAAAAAGTAGAAATATGAAACTGATCATACGTATGTATTATGGAAACTAATCAAATATAAAACAGCTTGATATCGTGACGGAATAAATATTTATCTAGAGATATGTATGCATATGGTTATTGTATTCAACAACATAATTAAAAACATATTGTTGAAAGTGGCATTAAACACCAAAAACCTAAACCTACATGTATATAATCAAAAACAAAAGAATCGTCTTTCAGAATCTGTCGACCTATAAAGACCAGTCCCTTGTGTGCACAAAAGAAGATTTTCCTTTTGAAATTAATGGCCTTTAAATTACAAAATGCTAGAGTTAATTTCAAGCTCAATTTCTATTTAAAAAAAATTTAATTTCGATTGTCAATATTGTATGATGAAAAGTGCATTACAGAAAATTCTACGTTATTTCCCATGATGGCTGAAGACGATTTCTAGTTAAAATTAAGACATCCTTATCAAATGTTCGATATTATATCCGAGTACAAAACACGAAACTTTATATTGTACCAATGTCACGGCCAAATACGGTTTTCTGTTATGCTATGATAGACAATTAATAGTACTGTGAAAATACTTTTATTAGTTGGCACCAAGTTTTCGTGGTTTCTGCAAAATGCATTGATCCATGGACTCCTTAATTCGTAGTTTTAAACACTGGAACTGACAATGTATGGACAAGTTCTATTTTGTTGGATTTAAATTTTCCTGGTTTCATTAAACAACAAAATCCACGAAAATTAGTACCCTGCGCATAAACAATACTTTCACAGTATTCAAAAAACAAGAGATAATTTACCATTGAGTGCTTATTAGTTGGATTTTGAATTTGTTTATTTTTGTAATCAATACCGCTGAAATCATAAAAAGCTTTGATTCCCTTTAGCATGATGTACGTTACTTAAAATATAATTTTGTGTTGCAACCTTCTAGCATCTTACTTGTTACACAGAACCATCCCTCTCGTAATTACATAGAACCCCTCCTCACCTACAAAACACTTTAGATAAGGTCATGTAAGTGTTTTCTTTGGCATGTACAATTAATTGAATAAACGAAATAGATTTAGCATACACATTTTTAAGAAAGAAAGTTTAAACAGTAACTGATGGTCAACATTACGAACGAACAACTACTTCTCACCTCAAATCAACACACAAAATAGACCATGACATATGATGATTGGTTACAGGTACATTGCACTAATTGTGAGCTAGATTCAATGCACCATTTTTTTGAAAGATGAACAAGAGTCAAAACTCATTAAAACTGGGTGTTAACTACAGAGCAATCTCATATACATATACTTTCAAATTCTTTTTCAACAACTATGAAGGAGACCTAGCAGTCCTCGAAATGAAAATTTGCATTTTCTGGTCTGAAACAAATTCTTGAATTTATTTTTATATAGTTTTAAATAAAATCTGAAAAATTTACTGATTCAAACAAAGTTTTACTGGTCTTGGGTCAGAGGACTGGTGCTCATAGTGAGGACTGACCTCATGCCAACACGACCTATTGTCTCCACTGTGAAGAGATTTCTGACTGTACTCTATATATATATCTTACCATTTGCGCTACCATAAAACAGTGTTTAAAATTGTGAAAAGGCACTTGATTATAATTTCTATAAACTTCGTACAACCATTGATGTAAGACTGGCATCTGAAAAGAAAGTAAAAACAAACATTATTTTCTTCCTCAATACTTTCATAGCGAAAATAAATGTAGTCTTTTCTAATAAAGAATAAAACAATATGAATAGAATGAGTGACTCGCTACAACTTCTGTGAACGAGGTGTTTTATTATCACATAAATAAACATTAGTACAGGGTAAGAGTTATGGTCTTTAATGCCACTTTCAACAATATTTCAGTTATATCGTGGCAGTCAGTGTTATTAGTGGCAGAAACCGGAGAAATTCACCAACCTGCCGCAAGTCACTGACAAACTTTTTCACATAATGTTGTATCGATTACACCTCGCATGAGTGGGATTCGAACTCACAACATTAGTGGTAATAGGCAACTATTGCATAGGTAGTTGTAAATCCAACTACCATACGATCACGACCACAACAACACCTACATTAGTACATAATTCAAAACATTTCATAAACAATACACAAAGAAACCTTATTTTCCTTTCATTTACAATTTTTGGTTGCCGAAAATAATAAATATTTGATTCGGCAGGTTAACATAACGTGCTATAGTGATTAATTTTTCTCTTTAAACTTGTTATTTATAATCATAATTAGAATAGGATAGAGTATTTATTCATTTCCAAATTAGGGCCCTTTAAGGCATTACAAATAACATTTACGATTACTTTTATTACACGCAATTTACAATCGGGAAAAAAATACCAGAACTCCTACAATAACATGACAGTAACTTACTATTTACAACTGGAGGCTGTGTTATACAGGTGCAGAACTATAATGTTACAGGAAATATCTATTTTTTTTATTGTTGTATTATTCAACATGCACTGTACAACCCAATAGGCATATTCCAAATCGACCTTTCAATGGAGTTCACTTTTTTTTTTTAAATACACCACTAGTCAATTAGTCAAACCTGTATTAAGAGGTCACCTTTGGGGCAAAGAAAAGGTAGCCTTATAGTACAGGTGACCTCCTAAAAAAAGGTTCAGTTTATATATAATTTTCTATGACACTGGCTTTCAAGCAAGATTTTGTGAAAAATAAGGGATTTTTTTAGGGCAAAATTCTTAAAAAATAAGGGCTATTTTTATGACTTTTTTGACAAAAATAAGGGCTGAAATTCAATAATCAATATAAAAGAAAAACATTCTGTACTCACCTCCAGGGAGAACATAAATATAAAAGCTAATTACCAACTCAGAAGATCATGCCATTGGTCATCAACAGCGATATTCAGCATATCAGGGTCATTATCAAAATACACGCACTTTTTCCTGTTCATATTTTGGTGAGATCAAATATTTTCGTTCCCGTTTTGCTTTAGTCTAGTATTAGTTTTTCCTACATTACAATGACATATTCACATAATATGCAGTCAGGAAAACCACCATGAAAAAAAAAAATTCTAGTTATGTAGACCCCCCTCATATCTTTTAGTCCGTGGTGTTACCAACATAAAATTATTCTTTTTAGGAAAATGAAAAATAATTTTTATGTAAAAAGTAGTTACATACATAATATACAGGGAAATTATGCATAGTGTAGGATATTTTCTTTGGAGCACTATTTTTTTTCACAATATTTGGATATGTAGTTGCAGAGTTCCATTTAAGCAGCATTATGAAACAAACAAGTTTTCATAATTGTATTTTGTTTCACTTTATATAAAGAAAAGATGACTTATACAAAGTTATCAAAGTCAATTTTATTAAACTATAATATAATTTACTTCAATTATGTCATTTATCCTTTTTATGAAACAATTTACATGAGGTAACACCACAGATAACAAAAGTAACACCAGGGACATCTTCATGAATGTAAACATTTAATTCAAGAAAAAAACCACAACTATCAACCTATATTTGTTGTTTCTTAAATGTTTTCAGTACAATATTCAGTTTTTCAACATATTGGTTTAATGCATGAACAATATCAGTTTTGTCCATGGTGTTATGAAGATATGTCCCTGGTGTTACCAGGTCTAAATAGTACTCCCATCAGCTCCTTAAACTATATCTTATAAGTAAATGACGATGTTTGAACAATTTTCTGCATAGGTTAAAGAGCAATATTTTGTTCTGAATATTACTGTTTATGGAATAATGTGTTTATTCACAATTTTAATGCTAAATGTCTGTGGTGTTACACAATCTCTATGGTAACAGTAACAGTAACTGTAACACCACAGACAAACAGGTAAGTCTTTTCGGGATAAAAGGAAAATAATATCTCCCCGACTATATTTTATATGTATATCCTGTGAAGAATACCAAATGTAATGTATTGTATATTTTTACATTTTGTTCAATTCTAACAAAAAGAAGTAGTGAGAAGTACACCACTGACATAAAATTTATATACTATACCAATTGCACGTACCTTTTCGGCTCTATATTAGTTTATGGATCACTTTTGTGTTTGTCGTCTGCACATGTCATGAAACAGGAAATAAGCAAAGGGAGAAACTATTTTTGCTTGAAATATGACAAGACAGATGACTCTTACCAGCCTTAATAGGAAGGGTAACACCACAGACATGAAAATCTATAACAGCAGGTTTTTGCTCATTTTCTTTTTAAATTTCAATATATATCAAGCAAAAATAATGTTGTGCTATTAGAGTTTTAGGAATAGTTCAAAAACAATATAAAGATCGAATAAAATCATTACATCTGAATAGTACAATTGACCAGAACTAAGTCATTCTGGAAAAATAACACGTAACACCAAGGAAAAAACAGGTCTTCGTGTAGCAAGTATAAATTCGAATTGGACCAATCTAGATTTAGATGGTAAAACTATAGAGGGCTGATGTGCCTTCATGCAAAACATGTTTTCTCCCATCATTTAGTTGATATTTGTCTTTTAATTGCATAATAACAACAGAAAAGTGTGTGTATTTTGATAATGACCCACCAATACAACCAGATTAAAGTAATCTGATATTGTGAAAATCCATGCTGAAATATGATGCTGATATTAACCACCAAGATGTCTTCTGAGAAATACATTAATTCAACATATTCATTATCTGAAAATATACTAAGACTAGAGTAGATTTCATTAATTCCAACACTTATTTTATGTTGCATTTATCAAAAATTTTCAAAATTTGAAAATTTAGGATTTTCACCCAAAAATTAGTTTTTTTTTTAGGATTTTGAAGCTTTAATAAGAAATATTTGGGCTGCTGTCAAAAAATAAGGAAAATTAGGAAAATAAGGGCCCGCTTGAAAGCCTGGGATTGACAGGACAGAAAATGGGTGACCCTTTAACACACCTGACTGCTTAATAGAGGTGACCACATGGACAGGTTTACTGTAAAATGAAACATTGTTGTTATTATTATAGGATAATTTTTGTTTATTAATTTTGTACCATGTAATTTAAGCTAAGTCACATATGGTATGTTTTATTTTGACAGTAAAATGATATAAGCAACCCATGTCACAATACCGTAAATCGGGAAATTTTGGTGTAGGTTAATTTTGGCCTTTTTTCTCCAAAAGAGAGTTGTTTTATTTTGGTGTGTGAAATTTTGGCCATTTTCGTTTCTAGTGTGTTTAATTTTGGCCACTTTTGGTTCCCATGTGTTCTCATTTTTTTGTCAGTTAATTCAGAACATAAATGGAAGCGTTCTCATTTCAACCAGCGATACTACGTTTTTACTGTTACTTACCGGATATTTTGATGTCGTACTAAAAACCAAATCGATTATGGATAAATTGTGATATTTATTAAAACTAGGAATTTAAATATTTAAACAGCATAAACTAAAGTAAAATGCATTTAATATAAAAACAACAAATAATAATTTTGCACTGGTATTAATCATCGCTTTTACAGGTAAACAATCTTATCATAATGGTCAGTACATACATTTGTTTACACAACAATTATACATAATAAATAAAACTGATAAGACACTAATTACGTGTTTATTGATTTTTCTTTTTTCTATAGGTAATTGTCATTTTAATGATATTTGACATTTTGTTGATTGAATAAATTTTATTGGTATTGCATGGTTTTTATCAATGTACTTTATTTACCTGTAATTTCTCTCTTGTCATCCAAGCCAACGATTTCACATCGTGAACACTTTTAAGTTTGACTTGTGTGTGTATATACATGTATAACGGTAATTGACAAAATTTTACTTAGGAAAGAAGTAAGACAAAAAGGTACAGATTAGGGAATATAAATATAAAAAGATATTAAGGCAGTGTTCAATTCTGGCAGTTAATTTTTGGAGTGTGACATATTTTGGTGTGTTTAATTTTGGCACTTCGTATTTAGGGGCCAAAATAGACCAAAATAAAACCATGACCAAAATTTCCCGATTTACGGTATATGGACCAGCTGGTCAGTTCGTTCAGAAATCGAAATGCGTCTTCAAAATAAAACGTACAAGTGATTGTGACTGAATATAACAAAGGTTGCATTACGGAAGAATCTGCCCATTCAGCTGGTGAGGAAGTTTTCATCTGTTAATTGGATCACATTCAAAATATATTTAAGTATATTTTTAGAAGTTTACTTCTGAACAAAATAAATGCCACATTTTAAATTGTCTCATAAAATACAAATCATCAAAATCAGATGAACAATAACAAACTGCCACATACAAAACACAAACCATCCATTCTCGCACCAGGTCAATTGCAACCTTTATTCTGTGCCATGAGGATCTTTTCGTTAAAAATTTCAGAATCTGTCAACTCGAACTAAAATTATCACCAAAAAAACCCCCAAAAACATCCATTCTTGCACCACATTAATCTCCACATTAATTCTGTGCGATTAGAATATATATTTGTGTTAAAAATTCAGAAGAATCGATCAACTAGAATTAATGTTTTCATACGGAAAATCTGGTTTCTACAGACCAACGACAACAAAAAACCCATACCATAATTTACAACAAAATGTTTGCTTTCGCATTAAAATTGACGGTCATTACAGCATAAAGGTTGGAGGCAAGTGAGAAAATATAAAAGGCTCACAATTGTTAATTAAACACAATGTAAGCTTTAAAAATTGAACATCTAAAACAGGAAAAAACAAAAAAAAAACAATCATAAGATGTCAGAAATAAAAATATTGTGACAACATTGTGAATATTTCTACTAATGATAATAGGAGCATGCTCTCTATCAATCAATAGCTCTTCTAAGATCTAGAATTAAAATAACAATCCTCTCTACACATAGTTTCATCTAATTGACATTGAAAAACACAATTAGCCTGAATTTTAAGGTTTGTTTGTTTGTGCTTAATGCCACTTTCAACAATATTTCAGTTATATAGTGGCGGCCAGTTTTATAGGTGGAGGAAACTGGAGTATCAGGATAAAACCACCGACCTATCGCAAGTCACTGACAAACTTTATATAGTTGTACATCCAACTACCATACGATCATGGCCACGACGGATAATAGGAGCATGCACTCTATCAATCAATAGATCTTCTAAGATCTAGAATTAAAATAACAATCCTCTCCAACACATAGTTGCATCTAAATTGACATTGAAAAACACAATTAGACTGAGTTTTAAGGTAGAGAGACAAGACAATTAAATTATATTTTCTGCACTTTTTAACTTTCATTACCGTAATTCTATTTATCAGCCTTTATATTCTTGTATTGACGAAAAAAGTCTATTTTGATCAACGTTATGATGAAAAAGTCTTGAACAATGAATTGAATTAACAGAAAGATAATACTTCTACAGAAGATTTGAAATATAATAATGTTGTCATGATGGAAGAGTAGAACTCCGATGGGAATTCATTATTGGCAATATTATTTGACGACACAAAAGTCATTATACGATAATGAATATAATAATCCCGCAGATTAGCGAAAGCGCCGGGGATCATGTTATACTGTCTGTAATAGCAGATAGCAGGAAGGAAACCATGTAGTTTAGAAAAAAAGATTAGCTTAAATTATATAGCAGCAACTTTATCATCACTCCTTACCCAAGAATATTGGGAACAGAAGGAAGGGGTGAATATTTTTAAATGTATCAACAAGGGGTAATCAAAAGCAATAAATTGAAGAAGGGCAGACAATACAATGGCAAAAAAAGAGAGACAAAGGACAAACAATTATCTACAAAAAACTACACAGAAAACTATAAATTTAACAACACAAACCACACTAAAAACTGGATATGAACTTGTTTGGGGAAAATACTAACAACCAAATCAAGATATATTTTTGTCACATGGACAAAACCTTGTTCTATTTTTAATATTTCTTATGGATAATCCCTGAGCATCGATTTTTCTTTTTCAAAATCAAAGGAAAATTGCCCCAAATTAAAAGACGATAACAATTCACTGAAAGGTGAACCATTGACATTAAGTACAATTATAATATAAATTTACAATCAATTTCAAGTTTAAAGATGATAGCAAAAAATATGTGTTATGAAGAATATAGCAGGTCATATGACACAATTATACAAACAATACGTATTCTCCTGTACCTACAACCAATTATCAATTGTCAAGTTCAAGGGTGATAGCCAAAAAAAACTAGAGGCTCGAGCCTGTAATCGCTCACTTGGTAAAACTTGGCAGGGTAAACCTTTAGAAACGCTAAGTCTAACAAAGATTCATATTTTCTTATGACTTTAGACACAATTTGCTTACTACTGAATGTGTGCTCCATAAATTCTGAAAACCTAAAGTTTTTGTTTTGCAAGTCAAAATTAAAATCTCCCATGGTAAGTATATTATCTGGAAGAAGGTTATCAACAAGCATATTTTTCAAGTCTTTCTGTTTGCAGTTAGGAGCAGCATGGAACAAATCAAGTCAACTGGCTTGGTACTTTCTGAGAAGAACAACTTAGTACAAATTCCCATAGGGTCCCATAGGCTTCTATTTTCAATGAAATTCCCATAGGGTTCAATGGTAAAATAAATCGCCTGGTGACGGCCATTTTGGATTTTCGATCCACACAAAAATAAAAAGGTTGGTAGAGGACCCACCCATTCATCATCTCTATAATGTTACAATTCCATCGGCCGAGTAGTTTCTGACAAGAAGATCTTCAAAGTTTCAATCAAACAGAACACATTATTAGCCCTGGCGATTTCCGATCTGCTCCAAAATAATAAATCAGGTATAGGACCATCCACGGAACATTCAAATAATGCAAAATATTCAATTTGTCGAGTAGTTTCTCACAAAAAGGTCTTTGAATGAAATTCCCAAAGGGTCTAATGTTAAATTAAGTCGCCCTGTGGCTGCCATCTTGGATTTCCGATCGGCACAAAAATAACAAATTTGGTAGAGGACCACCCAGTCATCATTTCTATAATGTTACAATTCCATCAGCTGAGTAGTTTCTGACAAGAAGATTTTTCAAAGTTTCCACCAATCAGAACACATTATTGGCCCTGGCAACCATGTTGGATTTTCGATCTGCACCAAAATAACAAATCTGGTAGAGGACCTCCCAATGAGCATTTCTGCCAAGTTTGGTCCAAATCTGTTTAGTGGTTTCAGAGAAGAAGATGAAAATATGAAAAGTTTACAGATGCCGCCGCCACCACCGACGACGGATGCAAAGTGATGACAAATGTTCACATGGCCCTTTGGGCCAGGTGAGCTAACTAGTGTTAAGAAGAATATAGCAGGTCTTATATATAAAACAGTGTTTCACCAGTCTTTGCCTTAATTTTTTTCACCTACATGTACTTGCCCGAAAGCAAAATTTAGAAAAATTTTCTATTTATTCAAACAAATTATAATTTTTACATGTCCGAATCCAGTTTTACTTGTCCTGGGCTTCGGGCAAGTGGGTTAGCGTGCAGACTGTTTCACTAAACGATCAGTTATCAAAGTCAAGTTTGAAGATGATAGCATAAATTGGAAGAATGTATCCAAAGGACACTGATGCCCCTGCTTCCAGCTAGTGTAGTAAACAGGTATTTTTCGGCAAATCAAGCGAAAAAGTAGCCAAGCTTGAAATCAACGCTGGTCTTCCTTTTATGGTCCCTGACCTTGTGTATAAACTTAAAATGATTTGTTTACGGAGAACTTCAGGTCTTGAGCGGAAATCAAGTTAATTCTGTAGAATGTACATGTATGTGTTATGAATAATATAGCAGGTCATTTATAAAATACAATTATTCAAACCGTACATGTTTCTCTGTATGACCAATTAATTAAAAATGATCCTTATTCCATGCCAAAATTTCTCATTTAGATTAGAGATAAATATTAATCATCCCTTGGAATTACAGCTACCGTACAAACCAATTTACTTCCTCGTTATTTGTAAAATGTTTTTAGGTCATGTGACAAAGCAAGGCGAAAGGATTTTTTGTGCTGACACTATCATAACAATTCTTCAATTACAGAAATTAATCAATCTACGTAAGCTAAAAGCCTAACGTCACTGATTGAAACAAATCGTAACATATTACCAAACTTATATTTTTCCGTGTAACTGTATTGAAAGATCGACTAATCCCGTCTGTCGCTATTCTTCTCGATAAGTAATTACACTGTAATTCATAAATAACAACAAACGAATGAACGATTTTCATATCTAAATAACGCTAACTACAAACTGTTTTCTAATGATATTTTTCTTGTTTTGATCAAAAATTACATTGTAATTCATAAAAAAAAACCCAACGATTGAACGATCGCAATTCTAAATAACGCCAACTACAAACTGTTTCTTCTAATGATATTTTTCTTGTTTTGATAAAAATGTATTGAAACAAATACTGAATCGCTATAAAATGCTTATAAAATATTTACCAATGTCTGACGTTACGGTAATATTTTTGTTTTTCATTTGATTACTTTATATAATATTATTCTATTAGTCGTGGGATATTATAGTGTTTTACAAATACATATTGAATCCTTACAAATTATTTAACTAAACCTGCTTCCTAGGGAATTATTATTAAAAAATCGTTTGGAATTGACATTTATGAAAATTCTCTTTAAACCACATTCTGTAAGAACAGCTTTCATTTTTATTGCAGAGGGCGAGTGATTGTTTTTTAATGCCAAATGAGCAATTTTTCATCTACATCATGGCAAGCGCATGTTACATTGGTGAGATAATGATGATGTCTGCTTTGTACTAGACCCAACTAGATTTTTATAGTGCTAGCTCATTGAAACAACAGTCATGTTACCCTACTGACACATTATCTTGATTCCAAGTCAACCAGTCTTTGCTCTTAAGTTAATGCTGTGTGTCTAGCGGAGAAACAGCAAATATCAATTTAACAGTCTTTGTTTTGACCTGACCAGATCTTGAACATTACAATCTATTACACTTGAGACAATCACACCAAACATTACCCCGCTGATGCAGTTTAAAGATTGTTGAAAGTGGCATCGATTCCTTAGCTAATATAGTTAGTCTATGTATCAATTAGTGTTGTAACTATAGCTTTTAAATGATATGGGGGCCGTTGTGAATTTACTGCTAAGTATGCAATCCGTGCAGATCACCACTAAGGTTGCGAGTTCAAATCCCACTCATGGCAAGGTGTACATTATGTGATCAAGTTTGTCAGTGACATGTGACAAGTTGATGGTTGTCTTCATGTATTACGATTTCCTCCACCAATAATATGACCGTCACGATATTGTCTTCATGTACTACGATTTCCTCCACCAATAATATGACCGTCACGATATAGCTGTTGAAAGTGACGTTAAATATCATAACCCTTAAAATTATATATCTTGTTTTAACTATATTTTTACCTCAATATTAAGATTAGAGACGAGCTTTAAATCTATGTACATTTGCCGTAGTAATATCAACATTTCAGGATCGTCCCATTGCCAGTTATCAAATGTTGGTTTCCGTAAATATTCTCTTACTTCATCTGTTATATCCACCTGGCTATAAATAGAAAATACACATGGCTATAAATAGATAGCAGGGTACCTTTATATTATGGTACAGTTTTTTACTGACTATTATTAAATCTAAATATTGCTGCTATGGTCGTGATCGTATGGTAGTTGGATTTACAACTACCTATGCAATCTGAGCCTATCACCATTAAAATTGTGAGTTTGAATCTCGCTCATGGCGAGGTGTACTCAATACAACATTATGTGATTAAGTTAGTCAGTGACTTGTGACAGGTCTGTGGTTTTCTCCGTATACTCTGGTTTCCTCCACCAATAAATCTGGTCGCCACGATATAACTGAAATATTGTTAAAAGTGGTGTTAAACACCATAAACCCAAACCTTATGTTTGAATTATAATACTAATGATTATATAAATAAAGATAAAAAATCTAGGAATTACTGGTACCTACTACTGGTACTATCCATTGTGAAATTAAAATTTTCTATAAAGTATTGTTAAACAATTCCTATTGTCTGGGCAAGGACAAAGACAGTAATCAGACAGTGACAAATGGAGGCAGTGCATCAGGGCCTATTGGGCCACCGGACGTGATGAGTATAGATGCTAGGTTCTATTATCCAGCTCTTAACATATTGATTGATTGATTGTTGCTTAATGTCAAGTGAGCAGTATTTAAGCTAAATTCACGACCAGATTAATTTTATACAAACATTTATAAATCACCTTCTTTGCAGAATTTGATGACATTTCTCTGCCTAGCGGAGGATTCTCATATATTTTATTGTATATTTAGCAAAAGACAGTATTAAGATCTAAACTGGCTAGCTATACAGCTATAATTCATTATCTATCGTTACTCATTTCCCCCGGTCATTTTATGTATTTCGTATTCTAATGCAAAACATTAAATCTTTCTCCGATAATCAGTTAAAGTAGAATGAATAACCGAAAAGTTTTTTTTCCATTCAATTAGCAAAACAGTGAGTGAGTGATTGTTCTACTATAGCATGGCGAGAACAAGTTAATTTTCAATGAGAAATCTCATTTTTGTTCGTCAAAACCAATATTATACAACCTCATGGAACAAAGCATATTATTATTCATCATAACGGAATCGAAGAATCAAGTTATATTCTGTGATGCACTAGACAATAATTACACGTAAATAACAAGAAATTTAAATAACTGTCAATGAATCATCAAGTCTATATATTCCTATAGGATTAATTATATCAACCGGTCAATGAAAGACACAATATCATTGAAGTGTTGGTGGTGAATAGCTTATTAAGAGCCAAGAATAAATTAGTCTAACCTGTATTAAGAGATCACCTTTGGGACAAAGACAAAGTGGCCTTATAGGACAGGTGACCTCTTAAAAGAGGTTCAATTCATATGAAATGCTCTATGACAGGACAAGAAAAAGGTGACCTTTTAATACAGGTGACTGCTTAATAGAGGTGACTGTTTAATTGAGGTGATGTTTAATAGAGGTGACTGCATGGGCAAGTTTGACTGTAATTGTATCCTCCAAAACAAATAAATCTGTATCGCTTTACATTTCTTGCAAGTTAAGAATATTGTGTTATTTATCTTTTTATTACAGAGGTCGTGATCGTATGGTAGTTGGATTTACCACTACCTGTGCAATCAGTACCTATCACCACTAATGCTGTGAGTTCGAATCCCACTCATGGCGAGGTGTACTCGATACAACATTATGTGGTAAAGTTTGTCGGTGACTTGCGACAGGTCGGTGGTTTTCTCTGAGTACTCAGGTTTCCTCCACCAATATTTTTTACACTAAACACCACAAAATAACTGAAATATTGTTGAAAATGGCGTTAAACACCTTAAACCAAATCAAACCTTATTACAGAAGGTACGGACAGTAGAGGGGACCATCCAGGAATCATGTGGGCGGAAATGGAGAACAGAGAAAAGAACAGGACTAAAGATTGAAAATTGAAAAGCGGACAAGTCACAAAAAAATACTAATAGTTTCAGAAGAGATAATCAAAATGTGAAATGGTAGTAAAGACAGACAGACTGATGGATACCAAGTGATGACAATAGCTCGCTGGACACTTTGCATCATGAGCTATAAATGGGAAGAGCAGAAACTTTGGGCAATGGCCATGGTGTCAAGGGAACATGAACCAGTATTCATGAGGGCTGGAACTTGGGAAAAAAATAATAACTCCCCTGTCTGCACTCCTGCATGGCCTGTAGTAATCTTCATTAAGTCGACTTTTCAATTCATGAGGGGTGGAACCTAGACAAAGAACAAATGACTCCCCTGTCTGCACTTCTGCATTGCCTGTAGTCAGCTTCATTAAGTCAATTTTTCAATGGAACATGAACCAGTATTCATGAGAGCTGGAACCTAGACAAAGAACAAATGTCTCCCGTGTCTGCACTCCTGCATTGCCTGTAGTCGTCTTCATTAAGTCAACTTTTCAATAGAACATGAACCAGTATTCATGAAGGGTGGAACCTAGACAAAGAACAAATAACTCCCCTGTCTGCACTCCTGCATGGCCTGTAGTAATCTTCATTAAGTCAACTTTTCCATGGAACATGAACCAGTATTCATGAGGGGTGGAACCTAGACAAAGAACAAATAACTCCCCTGTCTGCACTCCTGCATGGACTGTAGTAATCTTCATTAAGTCAACTTTTCCATGGAACATGAACCAGTATTCATGAGGGGTGGAACCTAGGCAAAGAACAAAATACTCCCCTGTCTGCACTCCTGCATGGCCTGTGGTCATCTTCATTAAGTCAACTTTTCAATGGAACATGAACCAGTATTCATAAGGGCTGGAACCTAGACAAAGAACAAATGACTCTCCTGTCTGTACTCCTGCATGGTCTGTAGTTATCTTCAAGTAAACTTTTCAATGGAACATGAACCAGTATTCCTGAGGGGTGGAACCTAGACAAAGAACAATAGATTCCTCTGTCTGCACTCCTGTATGGCCTGTAGCCATCTTCATTAAATAAACTTTTCAATTTAACTTCATCAATTGATCTCCTACATATTCTTAATTGGTGTAAAAATAAACTAACAAACTGCTGCCATTTCAATGATGAAGCCATAATTGCATTTAGTCTGTACACTACAATATTATTGCCTGCAGTTTGCTTGAAATTAAGAGTACATGTACTTAAATAAACGTGAGAGAACACAGAAGGGTCAATCAAAATAGACAATCCAGAGAAACTGGCAATATAAGATACACAAGACAAAGAAAAACAAAACAAAAACACAATACAATATATGTTGGACATCATAAATTTCAGGGGAGGATCCAGGATTTCAAGTTAGGGGGGGGGGGCGCTTAAAAAAATTGCGCCAAGCGGAGGGAGGTGCGAAATTTTTTGGGGTTTTTCATGTTAAAAATCACGATTTTACGCCAAAAAATCATATTTTTTTCCAATTGTGGAGGGAGGCACGAAAATTATTGGGGTATTTCTGGTGAAAAAAATAACGATTTTACGCCAAAAAATAATATTATTTTCCAATTGCGGAGGGAGGCGCAAAAACTTTTGGAGTATTTCGTGTGAAAAATCACGATTTTATGCCAAAAAATCATATTTTTTCCAATTTTAGGGGGGGGGGGGGGGGGGCGCATGCCGGGTGCACCCCCCCTGGATCCGCCCCTGAATTTAGTGCACTAATGGGCTCTTGTACACAGAATATACATGTAGTACACATTTATGTCAATGTACTTTAAGTTCTTTATTCATTCTATTGTTCACTACCTGAAATTGTTCAAATTTATGTGACTATGATTTGCTTGATTTATTTGGCATCCTTCATTCTAACATGACATCCTTCATTGGCTATATATATGTACAATGCCATGATAAAATTCTTGATATATTTTACTTCACACATGCATATAATTTAGTTGTTGAACAAAATATGGGAATTATTCCTTTAGTGATTTCATATATTTATACAGGACCATTGTGCATACAAACATTAAAATGTTTCCTTTGCATCTTTACATATTCATTTTTTTCTAACCTTTTTTTTCTTTCGACTTTGACTTTTGTAAATTGTCATTTTCCAGTGACAGAGTTTCCAAGAAACGATGGCAATTTGAAAAATTCAATGTCAATAGATGATTAACTTTAGTATTTTTTCTGCTAAAATGGATATGTAAGAAAAAACAAAGTGAACATTTGAATGTTTATATGCACCACGGTCCTGTATAAATACATGAATGATTTCCATAATTTATCCGGCAATATGCATGCGTGATATAAAATATATCAAGTATTTTATCATGGCATTGTTCATATAGATAAAGAAGGGTTCATGTCATATTAGAATCCAAAGTTAACCATTGATGTACATGTACATTTATTTTAAGATTATTTTCTATATTACACAACTTATTAACTAAATGCCACCATTCATGACATATACCTTCTCAGCAACTTCTTAAATAAAATGTGACAGGTCAGTGGTTTTCTCCACAAATAAAACTGACCGACACAATACAACTGAAAATTGTTGAAAGTGGCGTTGAACACCCTAACCCTTAAATGAAACATCACAATATTTCAACTTTCAATTTTTTGGTGAAATACTAAATTGTGTACTTTCAAAAGTAGTGTTTTCCCAGGAAAATTGAAATAGCAAAAAAGATGCTGAAAACCGCACACTAAGAATTTCCATTTAGGATCAATACTTATGTATAACAAAAACAATAAACATCTTTTAAGGCAGTCAGGAAAGCAAGTTTTCAATATATTTAATTATTTTTAGCCTGGAGATATTTGCGTACTAAGCATATCTTTAGAAAAAACAAAAATGAAATTAGGAAATAAATAATGCAGGAAGTCTCCTTAAGTGAAAACTGGAAAGAAATAGATACGTCTCGTTTATATGAAAGTTCACAGATCATAACTTATGTGGGTAGTCTCCTTAAGTGAAATGGAATAGATACATCTCGTTAATATGTAAGTTCGCTGATCATAACTGACCTATTGCTTAAGCCATTAAACTTGTTACATTTCGTAACAGAACTGGCTAACATTTGGCATCAATCACTATAGGCTTGATGGATCAATCAAATTATGTCGTCTACAGATACATTATAGAGCTTATAAATGACTTTTCTCTGCCGTCACAAAAAATTTTCAATCAGTAATTCATTACTATACAGATACGCCATCAATCTATTAGCAACAAATTATGTATATATTCCATTGTAATATAAATGAAACATTGTCCATTTCTGATCTGGTTAAAAATCGAAAATTTTTGTGCGAAAAGAATTGACATGAAACAAAACACAGCCAGAATAAATGTATGAACATGTACAGGTATGTAGAAATTGACAATTTTTGTGCGAAAAGAACTGACAAGAAAATAGCAAAACACAACCAGAACAAGGGCAACGCAAAGCGTGGTGTATCCCCTCGCCTAACAATTTGACCCTGTGACCTTGACCTTTGACCTTGAAAATCAATAGGGTTCCAGATTCTCTTAAAGACTATGTATGTACCAAGTTTGGTCAAAATCCATTGAAAGATGTTGATTCTAGAGTGTTCACAAGGATGTTATGCAGTAAAAATTTGACCCCTTGACCTTTGACCTTGAAAATCAATAGGTTTCCAGACTCTCATAAGGACTAAGTATGTACCAAGTTTGGTGAAAATCCATTGAATGATGTTGATTCTAGTGTTCACAAGGATGTCACACGGTAAAAATTTGACCTGGTGACCTTGACCTTTAACCTTGAAAATCAATAGGGTTCCAGATTCTCTTAAGGACTAAGTATGTACCAAGTTTGGTCAAAATCCATTGAAGGATGTTGATTCTAGAGTGTTCACAAGGATGTCACATGGTAAAAATTTGACCCGGTGACCTTGACCTTTGACCTTGAAAATCAATAGGGTTCCAGATTCTCTTAAGGAGTAAGTATGTACCAAGTTTGGTCAAAATCCATTGAAGGATGTTGATTCTAGAGTGTTCACAAGGATGTTACGGAAGGACGGACGGTAGCGTTACTATATCCTTTCGCAACTTCGTTGGCGAGGGGATAATAAAGGTATGAAACAGGAATTTTTTTTAAATTAATTAAAAGAACAATCTGCTGGAGTGTATAACAATGTCATAAAAGTACCAAGATCAAACAACACTTGGCTGATGATTAGTTATTTCAAGAATATTTTTTCCATTAGCTTCATGGAAGTTCACATTTCATTTCTCTAGAAATAAGTCAGTACCTGTACCAGAAATATTTAGATTAAAAAAGAAATGAATAATTTGACAAGGTAAAAGTATCTCTATGGTAGACTACTACAGTAGCCCCCCTCTTATAAGACCCATCTCACCAAAGGCCAGATTTCAGATGCACAGAGATAGTAATACACTTCTAAATGGTTCCCCTCTCTTAAAAGGCCAAATTTTTTTATTGTAGAAGGTATGGCATTAGAAGAGGAGGATCTTGTAATATATAAATGCTTAGTCAGTGTTTTCATTTGAAGCTGGGAACCGGTGCATTTCACCGGCTATTGCTATAAAATCCTCGGCTATGAACTTTCCAGGCATGGGTTTTAATGTTCAAAAATAAATCGCGTTGTCTGTTCTATTTTAATTCTGTAAATTTGTCATTTGCAGACACGTACTCTCGGAGTGAACAAGGGATTTATAATTCGGCAACTGAAAACAAATCTTAGTGTTTGAACTTGGCTACGATTTGACCTTAATTTCGTGTATGAAAAAGCGCTGCTGTGACTAAGAAACGAGTTGATGGTCATTTTATTTTTTTCGGTCCACAATCCTCGTCCCATTTATAAGATTTCAATTACTTCCGGATTTTATCTAACAATTTCGTTTACTTCAGAGGATAAATATGCTATGAACGAAGTGAAGAATTAATTATTTATTATGTTAAAATAGTACGATTCACAGTAGGAATAATAAATAAAAGTTTAACAAGATGAACTGTGAGCTAATGCTCACTTATGATACCCCCGCTCTTCGGCAAACAGGAAGTAGGAATCTGACGGGTCCAAAAACGCTTCCCACGATATGGGGTACCTATATGAAGCTTGTGACCACATATCAGATCTCTGCCATCAATAGTTGCTGAGAAAAATGTGGCGAAAAATGTGTATATATGTTCAATGTGTATAAAAACCAACTAAGTCGGCAAACAGGAAGTAGGAATCTGATGGGTCCAGAAACGCTTCCCACAATATGGCATACCTATATGAAACTTGTGACCAAATATCAGATTCCTGTCATCAATAGTTGCTTAGAAAATGTGACGAAAAATGTGCATATACAAATGTATGTTAAATGTGTATAAAAATCAACAAAATCGGCAAACAGGAAGTAGGAATCTGATGGGTCCAAAAATGCTTCCCACGATATGGGGTACCGATATGAAGCTTGTGACCAAATATCAGTTTTCTGCCATCAATAGTTGCTGAGAAAAATGTGACGAAAATGGTGCATATATGTTCAATGTGTATAAAAACCAACTAAGTCAGCAAACAGGAAGTATGAATCTGACAGGTCCAAAAACGCTACCCACAATATGGTATATCTATATGACGCTTGTGACCAAATATCAGATTTCTGCCATCAACAGTTACTGAGAATATCTTGGACGGACGGAAGGACAGACGGACAGAGGTAAAACAGTATACCCTTCTGGAAGTGGGGGTATAATTCTGCCATCAATAGTTGCTGAGAAAAATGTGACGAAAATGGTGCATATATGTTTAATGTGTATAAAAACCAACTAAGTCAGCAAACAGAAAGTATGAATCTGACGGGTCCAAAAACGCTTCCCACGATATGGTATACCTATATGACACTTGTGACCAAATATCAGATTTCTACCATCAACAGTTACCGAGAATATCTTGGACGGACGGAAGGACAGACGGACAGAGGTAAAACAGTATACACCCCTCCCCCTTCTGGAAGTGGGGGTATAATTCTGCCATCAATAGTTGCTGAGAAAAATGTGAAGAAAATGGTGCATATATGTTCAATGTGTATAAAAACCAACTAAGTCGGCAAACAGGAAGTAGGAATCTGATGGGTCCAAAAACGCTTCCCACGATATGGGGTACCTATATGAAGCTTGTGACCAAATATCAGATCTCTGCCATCAATAGTTGCTGAGAAAAATGTGGCGAAAAATGTGTATATATGTTCAATGTGTATAAAAACCAACTAAGTCGGCAAACAGGAAGTAGGAATCTGATGGGTCCAGAAACACTTCCCACAATATGGCATACCTATATGAAACTTGTGACCAAATATCAGATTCCTGTCATCAATAGTTGCTTAGAAAAATGTGCATATACAAATGTATGTTAAATGTGTATAAAAATCAACAAAATCGGCAAACAGGAAGTAGGAATCTGATGGGTCCAAAAATGCTTCCCACGATATGGGGTACCGATATGAAGCTTGTGACCAAATATCAGTTTTCTGCCATCAATAGTTGCTGAGAAAAATGTGACGAAAATGGTGCATATATGTTCAATGTGTATAAAAACCAACTAAGTCAGCAAACAGGAAGTATGAATCTGACGGGTCCAAAAACGCTACCCACAATATGGTATATCTATATGACGCTTGTGACCAAATATCAGATTTCTGCCATCAACAGTTACTGAGAAAAATGCGACGAAAAATATCTTGGACGGACGGAAGGACAGACGGACAGAGGTAAAACAGTATACCCCCCTCCCTCTTCTGGAAGCGGGAGTATAATTCTGCCATCAATAGTTGCTGAGAAAAATGTGACGAAAATGGTGCATATATGTTCAATGTGTATAAAAACCAACTAAGTCAGCAAACAGGAAGTAGGAATCTGACGGGTCCAAAAACGCTTCCCACGATATGGGGTACCTATATGACGCTTGTGACCAAATATCAGATGTCAAGAATATAAGGAACTGACTGATCCCCTTCTGAAGCACATGAGTTCCCCTTTAAAATATTTTATGGGGTTTGTTTCATTTGACAAAATTGTGATTGTATATTTTCAACAAAATAAAAGTTTATTGAAATGTATGAGTCTTTGACTACTTTCATTCTTCATTTTGTATTGATACTGGTTTGTGGTTACATTAACAATCAGATTTTTGAATATTATTTTGAAAGTTCTTTTCTGTTATTAAACAAAGTTAAATGCATACTTTATTTCAAAATCTTAAGAGAGAAATTACATTAAGAATATAGAAAAGGCTAGCAAATTAACAAGTATATTCGTTAAATGTGCATTTAATATGATAATATAAGCTTTAAGATAAGAAATTCCTATTATTATAATGATACTATTTTAGTTATTCAAAAACTGCAAAGAATCTGAATGTTGATATAACATCATACTGTGTCAAGGAAATGAAACAAACACCAATATTATCAAATCTTTATTTTCAATGATACATAATCATAGGGGAAGTCCATATTTCTTTTCTGAATGATCAAGTTTATTTCTACCAAACTTATACATTTGTCTTTGACCTGAACAAATGCAGAACCATGTGACATCTTTCTAAGAAATGACAATGGAAAATGACTGATGGTTGTTAATCTTGAGAAATCATTCTCAATGCACTACTAGTACTAGTCTAATGAAAAATTGTTCAATGGTCAAGAAAATCCTGATAATCCTTGTAAATTTAAGCAAAAAGAAAACATTTTAAAGCTAGGAAACCCCCTTAAAAGCAAGTTAAAATTCATCAAATCCAAAATCGGATGGGGTGCTTTACCCTGAACCCACTGGGGGCCTTCTGACTCTCGGTCAAATTTTCTCTCCATCTACAATTCTAAAATCTTCCCCCTATCAAAATGTGTAGTGAAAACACTGTTAGTTTATAATTCAATATATATATAGTAGGGATGGCAACGAGTACCCGGTTAACTGAGTACTCGCTCGAACGTCCGATTATCGAATACCAAAATCGGTATTCGGTTACTCGGAAAACCTTTTTTATGAAAATAATGATAACATTTTCCGGACAATAAATAATTAATGTTAGATATAATAGAAATCGTACACATAAACCAGCACTTGGCATATGTTTACATAACAATTATTGGTAAATTAAATGGCAATTGATCTCTGATCTGTTTATTCCCCCGGCAAAACACTAGCTTGTAGGTTTAACAATGTTTAACCAAACAAAGTGATTAAACTGGTATAAACACAATTCAAATTTAAATATTGAACTATTAAAAGTGTGTTTGAGGAATTGCTCTTGACAATGTTAAAACGTAGGTCTAGAGAAAATGAAAGTTCGCCAAAGAAGGCAAAAGTACAGCGTGTGCTTGATTTCCTTTTGGATGACAATCCTGAGGACAATGCTCAATCTGAAATTACAGCCTTTATGCAAGAAAGGGCTGATCCAGACACTGATTCTCTTGTGTGGTGGAAAGATAATTCCGATAAATATTCAAGACTCTCGGTTCTTGCGTGCCGGTATTTAGCTGTTCCGTCAACATGTGTTCCGTCGCAAGGAATCTTCTCAGCAGCAGGTTTGATTGTTGCGAAGCTTCGCAACAGACTGTCATCTTGCATCGACCAAATTATTTTCCTTAACAAAAACTCTGTACCACAATGACCGAATAACAATCATGAATGTGACATGACATAACCTGGTATGTAAATAATTTGTACTGTGTTGTAAATAATAAATTTATATTTTTAAATTTGTTATCATTCAACTGAATCTTTACAATTATAGTTGAAATATAAAACTTTGAAATAATGAAAAGAAAGGAAGAAAACGGAAGTGTCATTGAACCCAGCTGTACCTTTTTTAAACCGAACAAAATAAATGTTCTACCAAGTAACCGGGTACTCGATCGGAAACCTGACCGAGCAACCGGTTATAAGGTTTTAATCGATTTGACATCCCTAATATATATTATATAGATATATATGCTGTCAAATTGGTCTTTTAATTTACAAATCACAAACCAAAATCGTATGTTTTCATATTACAATCATATTTATTTTTGCATGCTTGCAACAATCTTTCCCACAACCTTGAAGCAGCAAGCTTTCAAAATTACCCGTAATTAGCCATTGCTGTCTTCCTACAAGCGGTTCTTGCTGTCATCTTCTTTTTGTATTTCTTGTTGTCTTGTTACAAGCAGTTATTGTGTTCTTAGAAGCAGTCATTGCTTTTTTCTTTCAAGCAGTCATTGCTGTCTTCTTATCAGTCCTTGCTGTCTTCTTACAAGCAGTCATTGTTGTCTTCATACAAGCAATCATTGTTGTCTTCTTACAAGCAGTCATTGTTGTCTTCATACAAGCAATCATTGTTGTCTTCTTACAAGCAGTCATTGTTGTCTTCATACAAGCAGTCATTGTTGTCTTCTTACAAACACTCATTGTTGTCTTCTTACAAACAGTCATTGCTGTCTTCTTACAAGCAGTCATTGTTGTCTTCATACAAGCAATCATTGTTGTCTTCTTACAAGCAGTCATTGTTGTCTTCATACAAGCAGTCATTGTTGTCTTCTTACAAACACTCATTGTTGTCTTCTTACAAACAGTCATTGTTGTCTTCTTACAAGCAGTCATTGCTGTCTTCATTGCGGTCCTTGCTGTCTTTTTAGCAGTCCTTGCTGTCTTCTTACAAGCAGTCATTGTTGTCTTCTTACAAGCAGTCATTGTTGTATTCTGACAAGCAGTCATTGCTGTCTTCTTACAAGCAGTCATTGCTGTCTTCTTACAAGCAGTCATTGTTGTCTTCTTACAAGCAGTCATTGTTGTCTTCTTACAAGCAGTCATTGCTGTCTTCTTAGCAGTCCTTGCTGTCTTCTTACAAGCAGTCATTGTTGTCTTCTTACAATCAGTCATTGTTGTCTTCTTATAAGTAGTAATTGCTGTCTTCTTAGCAGTCCTTGCTGTCTTCTTACAAGCAGTCATTGTTGTCTTCTTACAAGCAGTCATTTCTGTCTTCTTACAAGCAGTCATTGCTGTCCTCTTAGCAGCCCTTGCTGTTTTCTTACAAGTAGTCATTGTTGTCTTCTTACAAGCTGTCATTGCTGTCTTCTTACAATCAGTCATTGCTGTCTTCTTACAAGCAGTCATTGTTGTCTTCTTACAAGCAGTCATTGCTGTCTTCTTAGCAGTCCTTGCTGTCTTCTTACAAGCAGTCATTGTTGTCTTCTTACAAGCAGTCATTGTTGTCTTCTTACAAGCAGTCATTGTTGTCTTCTTATAAGTAGTAATTGCTGTCTTATTAGCAGTCCTTGCTGTCTTCTTACAAGCAGTCATTGTTGTCTTCTTACAAGCAGTCATTTCTGTCTTCTTACAAGCAGTCATTGCTGTCTTCTTAGCAGCCCTTAATGTCTTCTTACAAGCAGTCCTTGCTGTCTTCTTACAAGCAGTCATTGTTGTCTTCTTACAAGCAGTCATTTCTGTCTTCTTACAAGCAGTCATTTCTGTCTTCTTACAAGCAGTCATTGCTGTCTTCTTAGCAGCCCTTGCTGTCTTCTTACAAGCAGTCCTTGCTGTCTTCTTACAAGCTGTAATTGCTGTCTTCTTACAAGCTGTCATTGTTGTCTTCTTACAAGCTGTCATTGCTGTCTTCTTACAATCAGTCATTGCTGTCTTCTTACAATCAGTCATTGTTGTCTTCTTACAAGCAGTCACTGCTCAAATCTTCTTAACAGTCCTTGCTGTCTTCTTTCTAGCAGTCATTGCTGTCTTCTTACAATCAGTCATTGCTGTCTTCTTACAAGCAGTCATTGCTGTCTTCTTACAAGCAGTCATTGTTGTCTTCTTACAAGCAGTCATTGCTGTCTTCCTACAATTAGTCATTGTTGTCTTCTTACAATCATTGCTGTTTTTGATATGTACTCTTTGCTGTGCAGTCCTTGCTGTCTTCTTGCAAGTATTTCTACTATCTTCTTACAATCATTGCTGTTTTCTACATGTAGTCTTTACTGTATTCTTGCAAGCAGTCCATACTGTCATCTTGCAAGCAGTCCTTACTGTCTTCTTCCAGGAAGTCTTTACTGTTTTCTTGCATACAGTCATTGCTGTCTTTTTGCAGGATGAGTCAAGTTCATAACCAGGAAGATGCATTCATGTCATGATTGAGTCAGGCAGGATGAGTGAAGTTCTTGACCAGGAAGTTGTATTCATGTCATGCTCCAGTCGGGCAGGATGAGAGAAGTTCATGAACAGGAAGATGCATTCATGTCATGATTGAGTCAGGCAGGATGAGTGAAGTTCTTGACCGGGAAGTTGTATTCATGTCATGCTCCAGTCAGGCAGGATGAGTCAAGTTCTTGACCAGGAAGTTGTATTCATGTCATTCCCCAGTCAGGCAGGATGAGTCAAGTTCTTGACCAGGAAGTTGTATTCATGTCATGCTTGAGTCAAAATTACCCGTAATTAGCCATTGCTGTCTTCCTACAAGCGGTTCTTGCTGTCATCTTCTTTTTGTATTTCTTGTTGTCTTGTTACAAGCAGTTATTGTGTTCTTAGAAGCAGTCATTGCTTTTTTCTTTCAAGCAGTCATTGCTGTCTTCTTATCAGTCCTTGCTGTCTTCTTACAAGCAGTCATTGTTGTCTTCATACAAGCAATCATTGTTGTCTTCTTACAAGCAGTCATTGTTGTCTTCATACAAGCAGTCATTGTTGTCTTCTTACAAACACTCATTGTTGTCTTCTTACAAACAGTCATTGTTGTCTTCTTACAAGCAGTCACTGCTGTCTTCTTACAAGCAGTCATTGCTGTCTTCATTGCGGTCCTTGCTGTCTTTTTAGCAGTCCTTGCTGTCTTCTTACAAGCAGTCATTGTTGTCTTCTTACAAGCAGTCATTGTTGTATTCTGACAAGCAGTCATTGCTGTCTTCTTACAAGCAGTCATTGCTGTCTTCTTACAAGCAGTCATTGTTGTCTTCTTACAAGCAGTCATTGTTGTCTTCTTACAAGCAGTCATTGCTGTCTTCTTAGCAGTCCTTGCTGTCTTCTTACAAGCAGTCATTGTTGTCTTCTTACAATCAGTCATTGTTGTCTTCTTATAAGTAGTAATTGCTGTCTTCTTAGCAGTCCTTGCTGTCTTCTTACAAGCAGTCATTGTTGTCTTCTTACAAGCAGTCATTTCTGTCTTCTTACAAGCAGTCATTGCTGTCCTCTTAGCAGCCCTTGCTGTCTTCTTACAAGCAGTCATTGTTGTCTTCTTACAAGCTGTCATTGCTGTCTTCTTACAATCAGTCATTGCTGTCTTCTTACAAGCAGTCATTGTTGTCTTCTTACAAGCAGTCATTGCTGTCTTCTTAGCAGTCCTTGCTGTCTTCTTACAAGCAGTCATTGTTGTCTTCTTACAAGCAGTCATTGTTGTCTTCTTACAAGCAGTCATTGTTGTCTTCTTACAAGCAGTCATTGTTGTCTTCTTACAAGCAGTCATTGTTGTCTTCTTATAAGTAGTAATTGCTGTCTTATTAGCAGTCCTTGCTGTCTTCTTACAAGCAGTCATTGTTGTCTTCTTACAAGCAGTCATTTCTGTCTTCTTACAAGCAGTCATTGCTGTCTTCTTAGCAGCCCTTAATGTCTTCTTACAAGCAGTCCTTGCTTTCTTCTTACAAGCAGTCATTGTTGTCTTCTTACAAGCAGTCATTTCTGTCTTCTTACAAGCAGTCATTTCTGTCTTCTTACAAGCAGTCATTGCTGTCTTCTTAGCAGCCCTTGCTGTCTTCTTACAAGCAGTCCTTGCTGTCTTCTTACAAGCTGTCATTGCTGTCTTCTTACAAGCTGTCATTGTTGTCTTCTTACAAGCTGTCATTGCTGTCTTCTTACAATCAGTCATTGCTGTCTTCTTACAATCAGTCATTGTTGTCTTCTTACAAGCAGTCACTGCTCAAATCTTCTTAACAGTCCTTGCTGTCTTCTTTCTAGCAGTCATTGCTGTCTTCTTACAATCAGTCATTGCTGTCTTCTTACAAGCAGTCATTGCTGTCTTCTTACAAGCAGTCATTGTTGTCTTCTTACAAGCAGTCATTGCTGTCTTCCTACAATTAGTCATTGTTGTCTTCTTACAATCATTGCTGTTTTTGATATGTACTCTTTGCTGTGCAGTCCTTGCTGTCTTCTTGCAAGTATTTCTACTATCTTCTTACAATCATTGCTGTTTTCTACATGTAGTCTTTACTGTCTTCTTGCAAGCAGTCCATACTGTCATCTTGCAAGCAGTCCTTACTGTCTTCTTCCAGGAAGTCTTTACTGTTTTCTTGCATACAGTCATTGCTGTCTTTTTGCAGGATGAGTCAAGTTCATAACCAGGAAGATGCATTCATGTCATGATTGAGTCAGGCAGGATGAGTGAAGTTCTTGACCAGGAAGTTGTATTCATGTCATGCTCCAGTCGGGCAGGATGAGAGAAGTTCATGAACAGGAAGATGCATTCATGTCATGATTGAGTCAGGCAGGATGAGTGAAGTTCTTGACCGGGAAGTTGTATTCATGTCATGCTCCAGTCAGGCAGGATGAGTCAAGTTCTTGACCAGGAAGTTGTATTCATGTCATGCTCCAGTCAGGCAGGATGAGTCAAGTTCTTGACCAGGAAGTTGTATTCATGTCATTCCCCAGTCAGGCAGGATGAGTCAAGTTCTTGACCAGGAAGTTGTATTCATGTCATGCTTGAGTCTAGCAGGATGGGTCAAGTTCATGACCAGGAAGATGTATTCATTTCATGCTCGAGTCAAGCAGGATGAGTCAAGTTCATGACCAGGAAGTTGTATTCATGTTATGCTTGAGTCTGGCAGGATGAGTCAAGTTCATGACCAGGAAGTTGTATTCATGTCATGTTCCAATCAGGCAGGATGATTAAAGTTCTTGATCAGGAAGTTGTATTCATGTCATGCTCCAGTCAGACAAGATAAGTCAATTTCTTGACCAGCAAGTTGCATTCATGTCAAGCTTGAGTCAGGCAGGATGAGTCAAGTTCATGACCAGGAAATTGTATTAATGTCATGCTCCAATCAGGCAGGATGGGCCAAGTTCATAACCAGGAAGTTGTATTCATGCAATGCTCCAGTCAGGAGGGATGAGTCAAGTTTATGAACAGGAAGTTGTATTCATGTCATGTTCCAGTCGGGCAGGACAAGTCAAGTTCTTAACCAGAAGTTGTATTCATGTCATGCTGGAGTCAGGAAGGATGAGTCAAGTTCATGAACAAGAAGTTGTATTCACGTCATGCTCCAGTCAGGCAGGATAAGTCAAGTTCATGAACAGGAAGTTGTATTCATTTCATGCTCCAGTCAGGCAGGATGAGCAAGGTTCTTTACCAAGAGGCTGTATTCATGTCATGTCCCAGTCATACAGGATGAGCCAGGTTCTTGACCAGGAAGTTGTATTCATGTCATGCTCCAATCAGGCAGGATGAGCCAGGTTCTTGACCAGGAAGTTGTATTCATGTCATGCTCCATTCAGGCAGGATGAGCCAGGTTCTTGACCAGGAAGTTCTATTCATGTGATGCTCGAGTCAGACAGGATGAGTCAAGTTCATGACCAGGAAGTTGTATTCATGTACTATTCCAGTCAGGCAGGATGAGTCAAGTTCATGAACAGGAGGTTGTATAATTGTCATGCTCCATTCAGGCAGGATGAGTCAAGTTCATGACCATGTAGTTGTATTCATGTCATGCTCCAGTCAGGCAGGATGAGTCAAGTTCATGAACAGGAAGTTGTATTCATGTCATGTTCCAGTCATGCAGGATGAGTCAAGTTCATGAACAGGAAGTTGTATTCATGTCATGCTCCAGTCAGACAGGATGAGTCAAGTTCATGACCAGGAAGTTGTATTCATGTCATGCTCCAGTCAGGCAGGATGAGTCAAGTTCTTGACCAGGAAGTTGTATTCATGTTATACTGCAGTCAGGCAGGATGAGACAAGTTCTTGACCAGGAAGTTGTATTTAAGTCATGATTGAGTCAGGCAGGATGAGTCAAGTTCTTGACTAGGAAGTTGTATTCATGTCATTCTTGAGTCAGGTAGGATGAATCAAGTTCTTGACCAGGTAGTTTTATTCATGCAATGCTCCAGTCAGGCAGGATGAATCAAGTTCTTGACCAGGTAATTGTATTCATGCAATGCTCCAGTCAGGCAGGATGAATCAAGTTCTTGACCAGGTAGTTGTATTCATGCAATGTTCCAGTCAGGCAGGGTGAGTCAAGTTCAAGAACAGGAAGTTGTATTCATGTCATGCTCCAGTCAGGCAGGATGAGTCAAGTTCTTGACCAGGAATTTGTATTCATGTTATGCTTGAGTCAGGCAGGATGAGACAAGTTCTTGACCAGGAAGTTGTATTTATGTCATGATTGAGTCAGGCAGGATGAGTCAAGTTCTTGACCAGTAAGTTGTATTCATGTCATTCTTGAGTCAGGTAGGATGAATCAAGTTCTTGACCAGGTAGTTTTATTCATGCAATGCTCCAGTCAGGCAGGATGAATCAAGTTCTTGACCAGGTAATTGTATTCATGCAATGCTCCAGTCAGGCAGGATGAATCAAGTTCTTGACCAGGTAGTTGTATTCATGTAATGTTCCAGTCAGGCAGGGTGAGTCAAGTTCAAGAACAGGAAGTTGTATTCATGTCATGCTCCAGTCAGGCAGGATGAGTCAAGTTCTTGACCAGGAAGTTGTATTCATGTCATGCTCCAGTCAGGCAGGACGAGTCAAGTTCATAACCAGGAAGTTGCATTCATGCAATGCTCCAGTCAGGCAGGATGAGTCAAGTTCTTGACCAGGAAGTTGTATTCATGTCATGCTCCAGTCAGGCAGGACGAATCAACTCCATTATCAGGAAGTTGTATTCATGTCATGCTCGAGTCAGGCAGGATGAGTCAAGTTCATAACAAGGAAGTTGTATTCATGTAATGTTCCAGTCAGGGAGGACGAGTCAAGTTCTTGAAGAGAAGGTTGTAATTGTGTCATGCTGGAGTCAGGCAGGATGAGTCAAGTTCATGACCATGTAGTTGTATTCATGTAATGTTCAAGTCAGGGAGGATGAGTCAAGTTCATGACCATGTAGTTGTATTCATGTCATGTTCCAGTCAGGGAGGATGAGTCAAGTTCATGACCATGTAGTTGTATTCATGTCATGTTCCAATCAGGCAGAATGAGTCAAGTTCATGAACAGGAGGTTGTATAATTGTCATGCTGGAGTCAGGCAGGATGAGTCAAGTTCTTGACCAGGAAGTTGCATTCATGTCATGCTTGAATCAGGCAGGATGAGTCAAGTTCTTGGACCAGGAAGTTGTATTTATGTCATGCTTGAGTCAGGCAAGATGAGCAACGTTCTTGACCAGGAAGATGTATTCATGTCATGCTCCAGCCAGACAGGATGAGTTAAGTTCATGACCAGCAAGTTGTATTCATGTCAATCTTGAGTCGGTAGGATGAATCAAGTTCTTGACCAGGTAGTTGTATTCATGCAATGCTCCAGTCAGGCAGTATGAGTCAAGTTCATGAACAGGAAGTTGTATTCATGTCATGCTCCAGACAGGCAGGATGAGTCAAGTTGATGACCAGGAAATTGCATTCATGTCATGCTTGAGTCAGACAGGATGGGTCAAGTTCATGACCAGAAAGTTGTATTCATATCATTCTTGAGTCAGGTAGGATGAATCAAGCTCTTGACCAGGTAGTTGTATTCATGCAATGCTCCAGTCAGCCAGGATGAGTCAAGTTCATGAACAGGAAGTTGTATTCATGTCATGATTGAGTCAAGCAGGTTGAGCAAAGTTCTTGACCAGGAAGATGTATTCATGTCATGCTCCAGTCAGACAGGATGGGTCAAGTTCATGACCAGGAAGTTGTATTCATGTCATTCTTGAGTCAGGTAAGATGAATCAAGCTCTTGACCAGGTAGTTGTATTCATGTCATGCTCCAGACAGGCAGGATGAATCAAGTTCATGACCAGGAAGTTGCATTCATGTCATGCTTGAGTCAAGCAGGATGAGCCAAGTTCTTGACCAGGAAGTTGTATTCATGTCATGCTCCAGTCAGGCAGGATGAGTCAAGTTCATAACCAGGAAGGTGTATTCATGTCATGCTTGAGTCAGGCAAGATGAGTCAAGTTCATAACAAGGAAGTTGTATTCATGTAATGTTCCAGTCAGGCAGGATGAGTCATTTTCATGAAGAGGAGGTTGTATAATTGTCATGCTGGAGTCAGGCAGGATGAGTCAAGTTCATGACCATGTAGTTGTATTCATGTCATGCTCCAGTCAGGCAGGATGATTCAAGTTCATGAACAGGAAGTTGTATTCATGTCATGCTCCAGTCAGACAGGATGAGTCAAGATCATGACCAGGAAGTTACATTCATGTCATGCTCCAGTCATGCAGGATGAATCAAGTTCTTGACCAGGAAGTTGTATTCATGTCATGCTCCAGTCAGGCAGGACGAGTCATGTTCATAAAGAGGAGGTTGTATAATTGTCATGCTCGAGTCAGACAGGATGAATCAAGTTCATGACCATGTAGTTGTATTCATGTCATGCTCCAGTCAGGCAGGACGAGTCAACTTCATGATCAGGAAGTTGTATTCATGTCATGCTTGAGTCAGGCAGGATGAGTTAGGTTCATATCAAGGAAGTTGTATTCATGTAATGTTCCAGTCAGGCAGGATGAGTCAAGTTCATGAAGAGAGGGTTGTAAAATTGTCATCCTGGAGTCAGGCGGGATGAGTCAAGTTCATGACCATGTAGTTGTCTTCATGTCATGCTCCAGTCAGGCAGGATGAGTCAAGTTCATGAACAGGAGGTTGTATAATTGTCATGCTGGAGTCAGGCAGGATGAGTCAAGTTCTTGACCAGGAAGTTGCATTCATGGCATGCTTGAGTCAGGCAGGATGAGTTAAGTTCTTGACCAGGAAGTTGTATTCATGTCATGCTTGAGTCAGGCAGGATGAGCAAAGTTCTTCACCAGGAAGATGTATTCATGTCATGCTCCAGTCAGACAGGATGAGTCAAGATCATAACCAGGAAGTTGTATTCCTGTAATGTTCCAGTCAGGCAGGATGAGTCAAGTTCATGAAGAGAGGGTTGTAAAATTGTCATCCTGGAGTCAGGCAGGATGAGTCAAGTTCATGACCATGTAGTTGTATTCATGGCATGCTCCAGTCAGGCAGGATGAGTCAAGTTCATGAACAGGAAGTTGTATTCATGCAATGTTCCAGTCAGGCAGGATGAGTCAAGTTCATGAACAGGAGGTTGTATAATTGTCATGCTGGAGTCTGGCAGGATGAGTCAAGTTCTTGACCAGGAAGTTGCATTCATGTCATGCTTGAGTCAGGCAGGATGAGTTAAGTTCTTGACTATGAAGTTGTATTCATGTCATGCTTGAGTCAGGCAGGATGAGGAAAGTTCTTCACCAGGAAGATGAATTCATGTCATGCTCCAGTCAGACAGGATGAGTCAAGTTCATAACCAGGAAGTTGTATTCATGCAATGCTCCAGTCAGGCAGGATGAGTCAAGTTCATGAACAAGAAGTTGTATTCATATCATGCTGGGATCACGCAGGATGAGTCAAGTTCATGATCAGGAAGTTGTATTCATGTCATGCTCCAGTCAGGCAGGATGGGTCAAGGTCATGACCAGGAAGTAGTATTAATGTTATGCTTGAGTCAGGAAGGACGAGTCAAGTTCTTGACCAGGAAGTTGTATTCATGTCATGCTCCAGTTAGACAGGATGAGTCAAGTTCATGACCAGGAAGTTGTATTCATGTCATTCCTGAGTCAGGTAGGATGAATCAAGTTCTTGAACAGGAAGTTGTATTCATGTTATGCTCTGGTCGGGCAGAATGAGTCAAGTTCATACACAGAAAGTTGTATTTATGTCATGCTCCAGTCTGGCAGGATGAATCAAGTTCTTGACCAGGTAGTTGTATGTATGCAATGCTCCAGTCAGGCAGGATGAGTCAAGTTCATACACTGGAAGTTGTATTCATATCATGCTCCAGTCAGGCAGGATGAGTCAAGTTCATGACCAGGAAATTGTATTCATGTCATGCTCCAGTCAAGCAAGACGAGTCAAGTTCTTTACAAAGAAATTGCATTCATGCAATGCTCCAGTCAGGCAGGACAAGTCAAGTTCATGACCAGGAAGTTGTATTCATGTCATTCTTGAGTCAGGTAGGATGAATCAAGTTCTTGAACAGGAAGTTGTATTCATGTCATGCTCCAGTCGGGCAGAATGAGTCAAGTTCATACACAGAAAGTTGTATTTATGTCATGCTCCAGTCAGGCAGGATGAATCAAGTTCTTGACCAGGTAGTTGTATGCATGCAATGCTCCAGTCAGGCAGGACGAGTCAAGTTCTTTACAAAGAAATTGCATTCATGCAATGCTCCAGTCAGGCAGGACAAGTCAAGTTCATGACCAGGAAGTTGTATCCATGTTATTCTTGAGTCAGGTAGGATGAATAAAGTTCATGACCAGAAAGTTGTATTTATGTCATGCTCCAGTCAGGTAGAATGATTCAAGTTCATAAACAGAATGTTGTATTCATGTCATGCTCCAGTCAGGCAGGATGAATCAAGTTATTGAACATGTAGTTGTATTCATGCAATGCTCCAGTCAGGCAGGATGAGCCAAGTTCGTGAACAGGAAGTTGTATTCATGCAATGCTCCAGTCAGGCAGGATGAGTCAAGTTCATGAACAGGAATTTGTATTCATGTCATGCTCCAGTCACAGGCTTTCAAGCAAGATTTTGTGAAAAATAAGGGCTTTTTTTAGGGCAACATTCTTAAAAAATAAGACTTTTGACAAAAATAAGGGTTGAAATTCAATAATCAATATAAAAGAAAAACATTCTGTACTCACCTCCAGGGAGAACATAAATATAAAAGCTAATTACCAACTCAGAAGATCATGCCATTGGTCATCAACAGCGATATTCAGCATATCAGGGTCATTATCAAAATACACGCACTTTTTCCTGTTCATATTTTGGTGACATCAAATATTTTCGTTCCCGTTTTGCTTTAGCCTATTAGTTTTACCTACATTACAATGACATATTCACATAATATGCAGTCGGGAAAACCATCATGAAAAAAAAAATTCTAGATATGTAGTACCCCCTCATACCTTTCAGTCCGTGGTGTTACCAACATAAATTTATTCTTTTTAGGAAAATGAAAAATAATTTTTATGTAAAAAGTGGTTACATACATAATATACAGGGAAATTATGCATAGTGTAGGATATTTTCTTTGGAGCACTATTTTTTTTTTCACAATATTTGGATATGTAGTTGCAGAGTTCCATTTAAGCTGCATTATGAAACAAACAAGTTTTCATAATTGCATTTTGTTTCACTTTATATAAAGAAAAGATGACTTATACATAGTTATCAAAGTTAACTTCATTCAACTACATGTATAATATAATTTACTTCAATTATGTCATTAATCCTTTGTATGAAACAATTTACATGAGGTAACACCATAATAACAGAAAAGTGCCTGTATTTTGATAATGACCCATCAATACAACCAGATTAAAGTAATCTGATATGGTGCTGAATATGATGCTGATAACCACCAAGATGTCTTCTGAGAAATACATTAATTCAACATATTCATTATCTGAAAGTATACTAAGGCTAGATTTCATTAATTCCAACACTTATTTTATGTTGCATTTATCAAAAATTTTCAAAATTTGAAAATTTAGGATTTTCACCAAAAAATTAGGGCTTTTTTAGGATTTTGAAACTTTAATAAGGAATATTAGGGCTGCTGTCAAAAAATAAGGAAAATTAGGAAAATAAGGGCCCACTTGAAAGCCTGCAGTCAGACAGGATGAGTCAAGTTCTTGACCAGGATGTTGTATTCATGTCATGCTTGAGTCAGGTAGGAGGATTCAAATTCATGACCAGGAAGTTGCATTCATGTCATGCTCCAGTCAGGCAGGATGAGTCAAGTTCTTGTCCAGGAAGTTGTATTCATGTCATGCTCCAGTCAGGCAGGATGAGTCAAGTTCATGACCAGGAAGTTGCATTCATGTCATGCTCCAGTCAGGTAGGAGGATTCAAATTCTTGACCAGGATGTTGCATTCATGTCATGCTCCAGTCAGGCAGGATGAGTCAAGTTCATGACCAGGAGGTTGCATTCATGTCATGCTCCAGTCAGGCAGGATGAGTCAAGTTCTTGACCAGGAAGTTGTATTCATGTCATGCTCCAGTCAGGCAGGATGAGTCAAGTTCTTGACCAGGAAGTTGTATTCATGTCATGCTCCAGTCAGGCAGGATGAATCAAGTTCTTGACCAGGAAATTGTATTCATGTCATGCTCCAGTCAGGCAGGATGAGTCAGGTTCTTGACCAGGAAGTTGTATTCATGTCATGCTCCAGTCAGGCAGGATGAGTCAAGTTCTTGACCAGGAAGTTGTGTTCATGTCATGTTTGAGTCAAGCAGGATGGGTCAAGTTCATGACAAGGAAGTTGTATTCATGTCATGCTTGAGTCAAGCAGGATGAGTCAAGTTCTTGACCAGGAAGTTGTATTCATGTCATGCTCCAGTCAGGGAGGATGAGTCAAGTTCTTGACCAGGAAGTTGTATTCATGTCATGCTCCAGTAAGGAAGGATGAGTAAAGTTCTTGAACAGGAAGTTGTATTCATGTAATGTTCCAGTCAGGCAGGATGAGTCAGCTTCACGAACAGGAGGATGTATAATTGTCATGCTGCAGTCAGGCAGGATGAGTCAAGTTCATGACCATGTAGTTGTATTCATGCCATGCTCCAGTCAGGCAGGATGGGTCAAGTTCATGAACAGGAAGTTGTATTCATGTCATGTTCCAGTCAGACAGGATGAATCAAGTTCATGACCAGGAAGTTGTATTCATGTCATGCTCCAGTCAGACAGGATGAATCAAGTTCATGACCAGGAAGTTGTATTCATTTCATGCTCCAGTCAGGCAGGATGAGTCAAGTTCTTGACCAGGAAGTTGTATTTATGTCATGTTGGAGTCAGGCAGGATGAGTCAAGTTCATGATCAGGAAGTTGTATTAATGTCATGCTCCAGTCAGGCAGGATGGGTCAAGTTCATGACCAGGAAGTTGTATTCATGTCATGCTTGAGTCAGGCAGGACGAGTAAAGTTCATGACCAGGAACTTGTATTGATGTCATTCTTGAGTCAGGTAGGATGAAACAAGTTCTTGACCAGGAAGTTGTATTCATGTCATGCTCCAGTCAGGCAGAATGAGTCTAGTTCATAAACAGAAAGTTGTATTCATGTCATGCTCCAGTCAGGCAGGATGAATCAAGTTCTTGACCAGGTAGTTGTATGCATGCAATGCTCCAGTCAGGCAGGATGAGTCAAGTTCATGAACAGGAAGTTGTATTCATGTCATGCTCCAGTCAGGCAGGATGAGTCAAATCCATGACCAGGAAGTTGTATTCATGTCATGCTCCAGTCAGACAGAATGAGTCAAGTTCTTGACCAGGAAGATTTATTCATGTCATGCTCCAGTCAGGTAGGATGAATAAAGTTCATGACCAGGAAGATGTATTCATGTCATGCTCCAGTCAGACAGAATGAGTAAAGTTCATAAACAGAAAGTTGCATTCATGTCATGCTCCAGTCAGGCAGGATGAATCAAGTTCTTGAACAGGTAGTTGTATTCATGCAATGCTCCAGTCAGGCAGGATGAGTCAAGTTCATGAACAGGAAGTTGTATTCATGTTATGCTCCAGTCAGGCAGGACGAGTCAAGTTCATGACCAGGAATGTTGATATTGGACTGATGACCATGACATTGTGTTCAAATGGTCAACAGGGTGAAAATATTTATTATTTATTTAACAGACAGCACATTTAAATATTTTATTTTTCATGATTACATTGCAGGAAAAAAATGATTAAATCTTATACTAGCTGATTTTAACCTATACTTATTTTAAGAGAATACCGAAGGGACAATCAAAAAAGGACAATCCAGAGAAACTGGCAACATAGGGTACACAAGTTAAAGAAAAACAAATACACAATACACTATATGTGTAAGGCACCACTATACGTAAACAAACACAAATAACGGAAATAAGACTTGCACCCTAAAAGTGCTATTAAAGTTCACACTGTTTTGTATGTAGACAAGTCTGATAGTAAATTAACAATCACACAAACTGCAATCACTCAGGTATTTAGTGTAGATCTCTTTCTTTTATGGAAAAATAAGAATCAGAATGGAATTATTGATTTATTTAAAGGGCTGGCACTGCGATCACGGAGACAGGAAATGAATGTCCAATTACTGTACTAATGGCAAATTGTTCATAATGTTATAGTACAAAACGCTTTGAAACAAAAGACATTTGACATTTTCCTGTAGACAACATTATTTCTGAATGATAGAATGAATAAAATGTTGTTTTAACCAAATATGATCACAACTCACTTAGAGTGAAATGTAATTTTTGTTAATATAAGCAAGCATGCAATGTTTTGAGAAGTTCACATTTAAAATGTAGGAGTAACCGAAAGGACAAACAGGATGAAAATAATTTCAAACCCCTGTGTAGTTTTCAAAACAATAGAGTGGGGTTAGTGCTATGTGTTTAACGCCACTTTCAAAAATATTTCAGTTATATTATATCATGGCAGTCAGTTTTATTGGAGGAAACCAGAGTACCTGTAGAAAATCAGTGACCTGCCGCAAGTTACTGACAAACTTTATCACATAATATTGTATTGAATACACCTCGCCATGAATGGGGCTCGAACCCACAACCTTAGTGCTGATAGGCACTGATCGATTGCATAAGTAGTCATAAATCTTACTACCATATGATCATGATCACAACCACGATGGCCCCTGATGATAATGATCACAACCACGATGGCCCATGATGATCATGATCACAACCACGATGGCCCCTGATGATCATGATCACAACCACGATGGCCCCTGATGATCATGTTCACAATGGTCCCTGATGATCATGATCACAACCACGATGGCCCTTGATGATCATGATCACAACCACGATGGCCCCCGATGATCATGATCACAATGGTCCCTGATGATCATGATCACAACCACGATGGCCCCTGATGATCATGATCACAACCACAATGGCCCCTGATGATCATGATCACAACCACGATGGCCCCTGATGATCATGATAACAATCACGATGGCCCCTGATGATCATGATCACAACCACGATGGCCCCTGATGATCATGATCACAACCACGATGGCCCCTGATGATCATGATCACAATCCTGATGGCCCCTGATGATCATGATCACAATCACGATGGCCCCTGATGATCATGATCACAACCACGATGGCGCCTGATGATCATGATCACAATCACGATGGCCCCTGATGATCATGATCACAACCACGATGGCCCCTGATGATCATGATCACAATGGCCCCTGATGATCATGATCACAATGGCCCCTGATGATCATGATCACAACCACGATGGCCCCTGATTTGAAATAGGATCCAAGAAAAGTTTGAACATACCAGTGGCAATCAGAAGCCGTAAATCAAAGGACAGGCGATACAACATTCAAAATGACAAATGCTGGTCGACAAAAAGCTCACAATACAGAAAACTGAAGATTAAACAAACAACTTGAACCTCATAAGAAAAACCCAGGGTGAACTCAGTGCACTTAAAACATGGGTACTGCATGTCAATACATTTTATTCACGGATATTGTATATATCGCCTGTTGCAGCCGTTAACAGATCTATACTTTCCGTATATCAGCTTTACTAAGATACGCATGTTTCTTTATGGACAAATTTATTGGTTGGCAGAATTTGGGGACGTTTCCTGTTTACAGTTTAACTATCTGAGAGTGGAAACTCTCACTCTGATATGGGATACTCTCACTCTCACTCTGACCAAGGAGGATTTTATCTGACGATTTTAAGAGTGACACCCTCTTCAAATCCGACGAAATTTCGGTTAACTCCAAGTCCGACCTGAGAGTATGAGCGTTGATACATTTTGAGGGATCTGTACTTTGGAAGAGTAAACAGCTCCTGCTTCACTAGTAAAAACCCAGGGTGAACTGAGGTACTCTGGAAGTGTAAACAGCTCCTGCTTCACTAGAGGCAACAACTTTTCTTGCAATACACAAATTCATGCCGAAATGGTAAAATATCAGCCTATAGATAAAATATAAATATTTCTGGCATTTTCACAAAAAATATACTCTAATGAAAGATTCAACATTGTGGGTCATATCTTATATTTATACTGATATGCAGAAAGTGAGATTCTATATATATATATATATATATATATACTTGAAAAAAATTTATATTGGACAAAATATAAGGTCATACTGATAAATAATTATACATAAGGTCATAACAAAAATAACCAAAGAAATTTTCCACTGAAACGCACAAATCTGAAACTCAAGTGTTTAATGGATGTGTCACAAAAACAACGCCGCAAGCAGTCTCCTCTAATGAAGTTATGTGCAGTGTACTTTTCTGTCTCAAAGAGCTAACGCTAAATCAACTCTAATAACTGTCTTCCAACAATTTCAGTCTGCTTCTGTAAACATTACGGTATTTCAAGGACTCACGATTTGAAAAGTGAAAGTGATTTTAAATCTGATGAATGCGATTCATAACGGCTAACGCTACTCGTTACTTGCAATTACCAATGATTAATAACAATAGATGTATTGTATCGTCAACGATGTACAGAAGTTTAATGTAATAAAAATCAATTATAAAACCTATTGAAGATTTTCTATTATCACAAATTTTAGTCATGTTTCATTCATCTCACAGACCAATGATTGACACAAAATCAGCTTCTAATAGATTCTTAGCAGCATGCGTTCGTTGCTCGAGAACGTGTGTTTTAATTCAATCTATCATGTGTAAATTAGCCGATAATTAAGTTACATGATGTCCAAGGTACAGATAAATGTATCTTCCCGAAAAAACCCGAAAAACCTCATTATATACTGCTGTCATGAACAAATTGACAATGAAACAGCGTTACATGTAATTTCAAACAATATGATTGGTCGATATAGGTAAGACATTAGTTTATCTACGAAGTATACTATACTAAAAAGGATTCCTTTATTTTCTGTGAGCAGTAAACGGCAACATTTCATTTTATCACACAATATGATGACATGTGTCAACGGAAATTATCATTCAACGGCTTTCAATAATGTCACAATGCAATTTGTATGCATTTTTTCACTCATTAATTTTAACATCTTGTCTTAGCTAGGGAGTTCCTTTATAATTTCAACATATATAGTGCTTCATGAGAATTGCATAAAATTGACAGAAAAAAAAACACATCTTCAAAAGGTGCATTAATATCTTGTTAAAACATTTCAAGAATATAGCATACTTAAAAGACATCTGGGAATATTGTCTTACACGTTTAAGGCATCTTGGGATATCATCTTATCAAGTTTTTAGAAATTCTATTTTTCAATCCATTAAATGAAGTTAGTTGTATGTCAAAGCATCTCAAAAAAACATTTTTTCAAGATTAATAAATATAAATTATACATAAAATGGTGAATTATTTAATAAGAAATTCAAATTACAATATACTAGACCTGATCCACAGAAATACTAATAGCAATGACATGGAATCTTGCCATTATTGTGGGTTTGGGTTTATGATGTTTAACGTGGCGTTTCAACAATATTTCAGTTATATCTTGGCGGTCAATTTTATTGGTGGAGGAACCCGTAGTACCTGCCGTTAGTCACTGACATACTTTATCACATAATGTTGTATCTAACACACCTCGCCTGAGTGGGATTCGAACGCACATTACTGTGTCATTAGTGGTGATAGGCACCTATTGCATAGGAAGTTATAAATCTAACTACCATATGACCACGGCCACAAAGGCCCCTGCCATAATTGTGTATTATGTTTTTCACTCTGTGAAATTCTGTATTCCTCTGTGTTCAACCATACTTTATCAACAATAAATTGGTGAGGACATTGTCATATTCAATTTTCCAACAAATGTGTATTAACTTTCATGAGTATTGAAAATTGAAATATAAAAATTTTGCACTTTTCAAGGGCAAATGAAGCATAAAAATATATTTGCATGGAATTATGAAAAGAAATTTCACCAATATCTTAAAACGAACAATCATCTCTCACCGTAACTCACTGAACACAAAAAGACTTCGACATATGACGTTTGAAATCCAGGTCCTGTCTTGGGACATTTAATTCAGAACACAAAAAAGCTCACAACATATGATGTTGGAAATTGAGGTCCTCCTGGCTTGAGACATTTCATTCTATTTATACATTTACCTTGATACATAATCACAAAATGTACTACTAGTGTGGAGGAATCATAGAGCTAGAGATGTCCACACTTCTGACATTTAACTACAGAAACCAGAACAAATATTGGCATTTCTCAACATATAATATTCATAATTTTTTGGGGGATTAAAATCTGATTTTCAAGACATAAAGTTACTGTCCTTGTGCAAGAGAATCATATCATCTCTTAGATTTGGTAATATTTTTTTTTACCAAAATGCAGTTTGTATTTCTTTAGTCTGTTGGTAAAGAGCAAGAGGAATGTTGTCACACAAGGGCAGTGGAATGAAATTTTAGTCTATCTAAATTCCAAAAATATCTGTATTTAACTGAAAAAATGGTTAAGTCTATCTGAATTCCAGAAATACATGTATCTGTAATTCAAAGGAAAAAATGCCTAATTTAATATGGATCCAGTGTTCGTTGAAAAAAGATATTACAATGAATTTTCCTGACAATGACAATATTTATTTCTCTCTTGTGACGTGTATATATGTATTAATGTTATTGTGTAAATAACCCAACACAATAACATACTACAGTTAACAACAGACAAACAAGATAGCTAACAATCATATTTATTTGATTATCAATTAAGAAGTTACCCGTGACCGTACGTTAAACCTACATTTGTACAAATGTATGTAACCTCAGAACGGACAGAATTAAGATCGGAAACAAGATAAAAATGATTTTCAAAAAAAATACTGGTAACCCAAATTGTAGGTAAAACTTTTCTAATACATTAAAACTTGTACAAATGATTCAAACCCACAATATTAGTGGTGATAGGCACTGATTGCACAGGTAGTTGTAAATCCAACTCCCATACAATCACGATCATGACGGCTCCGGAATATATATATATATATCAATCCCCCGTGCATGCCCATAGTAGACATGTAAAGTGTTGTCAATTCCCAGCTACTGTTTCAACAATAGAACATGCTGATTATTTATCCTTTTTTTTTTAAAGTTTAGTATAATTTGGTATGGTGGTTTCAAAGGAAAAGATTTAAGTATGAAAAGCTAACCTAACAACAACTTACAAATAACAGAAAGATGGACACTGCATGTTGCTAAAAAAATCATAAGGGTGATATGGCAAAGTGAACTAACAAAAAATTCCCTAAAAAATCAAAGAAAATATTTATTCAATACTTTTGTGTATATAATATAAATATATATATATAAACGTCTAAAATTAATATTAGACATTGATAAAGTCCCTCGTTGGGACGAAAATTTTGTTTTGTGTACTTTGTGTTGTTTTACAAACTATTTTAGACGTTTATAATTTATTTTACTTGTATAGTATCGTTATACCGTAACGATCCAACACCCTGTAAGATTGATCGTTGACTGGTGTTTCAGATATATATATAAACGTCTGAAAAAGTAGCCAACGTATGAACCTACTGGATGTCAGATCGGACACTTTCTCCTATGCATAACAACATGACAACTGATTTATACTCTAAACCCACAGACAAACATCAATACCTTTCACCCGGTAGCTGTCATCCTAAGCACTGTTTTTAAGAGTATCCCATTCAGCCAAGCCATTAGGGTAAAACGAATATGCTCCACTGTTGAAACCACCAAGCAAAGACTAGGAGATTTACGCCATCATTTGAAGAGACGGGGATATAATGACAAAGTTATAGAGAGTGGGTTTTCAAAAGCCAGTGAAATTAACAGAAATGACCACCTGAAGTACAAATAAAAAAAGATCAACAAACGAGTTCCCCTTGTTCTCACTTACCATCCCTCTTTAGAGAAACAAACGGGTTCCCCTTGTTCTCACTTACCATCCTTCTTTAGAGAAACAAACGGGTTCCCCTTGTTCTCACTTACCATCCCTCTTTAGAGAAACAAATGGGTTCCCCTTGTTCTCACTTACCATCCTTCTTTAGAGAAACAAATGGGTTCTCCTTGTTCTCACTTACCATGCCTCTTTAGAGAAACAAACGGGTTCCCCTTGTTCTCACTTACCATCCTTCTTTAGAGAAACAAACGGGTTCCCCTTGTTCTCACTTACCATCCTTCTTTAGAGAAACAAACGGGTTCCCCTTGTTCTCATTTACCATCCCTCTTTAGAGAAACAAACGAGTTCCCCTTTTTCTCACTTACCATCCCTCTTTAGAGAAACAAATGGGTTCCCCTTGTTCTCACTTACCATCCTTCTTTAGAGAAACAAATGGGTTCTCCTTGTTCTCACTTACCATGCCTCTTTAGAGAAACAAACGGGTTCCCCTTGTTCTCACTTACCATCCTTCTTTAGAGAAACAAACGGGTTCCCCTTGTTCTCACTTACCATCCTTCTTTAGAGAAACAAACGGGTTCCCCTTGTTCTCATTTACCATCCCTCTTTAGAGAAACAAACGAGTTCCCCTTTTTCTCACTTACCATCCCTCTTTAGAGAAACAAACGGGTTCCCCTTGTTCTCACTTACCATCCCTCTTTAGAGAAACAAACGAGTTCCCCTTGTTCTCACTTACCATCCCTCTTTAGAGAAACAAACGAGTTCCCCTTGTTCTCACTTACCATCCCTCTTTAGAGAAACAAACGAGTTCCCCTTTTTCTCACTTACCATCCCTCTTTAGAGAAACAAACGAGTTCCCCTTGTTCTCACTTACCATGCCTCTTTAGAGAAACAAACGGGTTCCCCTTGTTCTCACTTACCATCCCTCTTTAGAGAAACAAACGAGTTCCCCTTGTTCTCACTTACCATGCCTCTTTAGAGAAACAAACGGGTTCCCCTTGTTCTCACTTACCATCCCTCTTTAGAGAAACAAACGGGTTCCCCTTGTTCTCACTTACCATCCTTCTTTAGAGAAACAAACGGGTTCCCCTTGTTCTCACTTACCATCCCTCTTTAGAGAAACAAACGAGTTCCCCTTTTTCTCACTTACCATCCCTCTTTAGAGAAACAAACGGGTTCCCCTTGTTCTCACTTACCATCCCTCTTTAGAGAAACAAACGAGTTCCCCTTGTTCTCACTTACCATCCCTCTTTAGAGAAACAAACGAGTTCCCCTTGTTCTCACTTACCATCCCTCTTTAGAGAAACAAACGAGTTCCCCTTTTTCTCACTTACCATCCCTCTTTAGAGAAACAAACGGGTTCCCCTTGTTCTCACTTACCATCCCTCTTTAGAGAAACAAATGAGTTCCCCTTGTTCTCACTTACCATCCCTCTTTAGAGAAACAAACGAGTTCCCCTTGTTCTCACTTACCATGCCTCTTTAGAGAAACAAACGGGTTCCCCTTGTTCTCACTTACCATCCCTCTTTAGAGAAACAAACGAGTTCCCCTTGTTCTCACTTACCATGCCTCTTTAGAGAAACAAACGAGTTCCCCTTGTTCTCACTTACCATCCCTCTTTAGAGAAACAAACGGGTTCCCCTTGTTCTCACTTACCATCCCTCTTTAGAGAAACAAACGAGTTCCCTTTGTTCTCACTTACCATCCCTCTTTAGAGAAACAAACGGGTTCCCCTTGTTCTCACTTACCATCCCTCTTTAGAGAAACAAACGGGTTCCCCTTGTTCTCACTTACCATCCCTCTTTAGAGAAACAAACGAGTTCCCTTTGTTCTCACTTACCATCCCTCTTTAGAGAAACAAACGGGTTCCCCTTGTTCTCACTTACCATCCCTCTTTAGAGAAACAAACGGGTTCCCCTTGTTCTCACTTACCATCCCTCTTTAGAGAAAATTTCAGGCATTGTCCGTCATCATTGGAAAGAAATTGAAAAAAGTGAAACGCTGGCCAAGTTGTTCCCTGAACCACCTGTTGTAGCATTCCGGCGACCTAAAAGCATTAAGGATACACTGGTCAAACCTGCGGTATCTAGACCTTCATCGACGGTCGGCCAGTGTAAACCATGTGGTGACAAGCATTGCAAGTGCTGTCTCCAATTGCAACACGCACAAGTGTTCCATAGCAAGATGACAGGAAAGGAGTATAAGATCTTTTGCAATGTCAATTGCAAAACACCTAATGTGGTTTACCTCCTTGACTGTCACGTCTGCAGGTTGCAATACGTAGAAGAAAGTGTCCAACCATTCAACAAAAGAATGAATGGACACAGTAGTGACCTTACGAAAAAGACGCTCTTGCCCGTGAGTCGAACACTTTGTGTCGCCGGGGCACTCATTGGATGACTTTGGTAGATCCAAAATTTATATCATTGACCACAATCCATGTTGGAAAGAGAATCAAAGACAAAAAAGAGAGAGATTTGGGATCCACGAGTTACGAACATTTCATCCGGAGTGCATAAACAAAAAGGCCTAAATCTTTTGTTTTACAACTTTTTAACCAGTGCCTGGTCCTTAGCTAGTTGGTAAATTTCATCATTACATTTTCTCATTTTTTTCATATTGTTTATAAATTAGTGTACATATATATTTGAATAAAATAAAGTTCAAGATTATGACTTTTACGTCACGATAACTGATGGTCACTTGATCACAATCTGATCTTCAGATCATCTTTCAGATTAGATTACAGACGCCGATGAAGCTTGTCGGTCAAGCGAAATATCCGTCAATTTGATTATAATTATAGTCTTTTTGTAGACTTATAGTTATCTTTGTTATATTTTAACATCTTTTTTTATGTTGTTGTGCTGCATTTTAGACGTTTATATTTATATCAACCAACAGAAGTATATCGACCTCGGACTATGTCCTCAGTCGATATACTTCTGTTTGGTCGATATAACCATGTATCGACCTCATACAAAAGCTATTATTGTATAATATCACATGTAAAGATCAAAGAGGAAATTTACTAATCATTAGTAATTATTTCAATCAAGATAACAAACCATTGAAATGAGAATACTTAAGACATGATGACATTTTCATACTATGATACACAGAAACAAAATAAGCTTTTTTTTTCAGTTACTACACTATAATTAGAATGTTATTTATTTCCTCACCTTTTAATTAAATATTTTTATCTTACATGATATAGAGGCTACAGGTGGAACCTGCTTCGATAAAAAATTGTAGGTTGCTTTTTAAACAATAAAAGAGAAAAAATTGAAGCAAGACCAGCATATAATAGAGAAGCATCACACGACTTTTTCTACAATTACATGACTTCAAAGTACAGCGAAACATGTCAACATCGAACCCTGAATTAACTGCAATGCTGTATAAACTTTAAATCTAAACTCCCAGTGTAAGAAATCTTTTTTAATTTAACCACGATAAACCAAACATCTGTCTATAACAGAACACAAAAGTTGGTCCCAAGGAAGTTCAGTTTACATAGGTTTCACGGTAATCGGTCCGAATCAAATTTCAGAAAGAATGTATGTGTTCTTAAACTTCTTTTCTAGGTGATTACTGGTACTTTAGTCAATTTTGTCAGCAAATATTCTTTTTTATCGGTAATTTGTTAGTTTCCTTTGATCTTTACTACCCAATAAATTTAGTAACAACGTTCAGTTGACCACCGACTCACGATACTGTTGGTCATTTGTCATGCGTGGTCTAACGTGTCGTCACTAAATCTTTCATTAAAAAAAAAGGTCAAAACACAACAACAAAAATCACAAAGCTGTGTTAAAATTGTGAAATTACCAATAAAAAAATAATTGTTTTTTCGCTCGACAAGGATTATCGGTTCCATATCAGATTTGTTCTACGAGCTTATCTGATATGGACCTGATAATCCTTGTCTTGCGAAAAAAAATACTAATAATTATTTTTTTTCTTTTTAGTAAAACATTCCCTATTTAGCTTATGTATATAAACTAAGTTGCTTGTTAGAACTGACAAGCTAATTAAGTTATGATCCAATAATAACTGTTTTAAGAAATCAGTCAATTAGTATAGATAGGTCAGACAGCCATCAACTAGACAAAATGGATATGACCAGAAGAACAAATAAAATAGATAATTGAAATACTTTGTCTAGTTAATTACATTCATCAGATGTCTATACTGACAAAAAGATTTGTCAATTAAAAAGTCGGTCATTCTATAGCTACTTGATATAAAACACCATCTGAAGCCAGAGTGTAAGAATTACATTGTAGTTTGTGCTGAAACAAGCACATTATACCTTTATGCAGGGCAAATTGTGGTTGTAATTAAATGCGGGGGGATATGGTATTTAACACCACTTTCAACAATATTTCAGCTATAGTGTGGCAGTCAGTTTTATTGGTGGAGGAAACCTGAGTACCCAGAGAAAACAACCGATCTAGGTCTTTCGCAAGTCACTGACAAACTTTATCCCATTATGTTGTATCAAGTACACCTCGCCATTAGCCGGATTCGAATTAACTAAACATTAGTGGCTATATGTGATCGTTTGGTAGTTGGATTTACAACTACCTATGCCTATCACCACTAAATTTATGATTTCAACTGGAATGGCAAGTTAATCAATATGAATGTTCCTTTTGCCTGACCAGTTTAGCAATAAGTATTCATGATGATATAAGGGGCTAGTTGCTGCACAGTAAGTAATATAAACAACAATAACATATGCCTTAAGGTCAGCTTGAAGTTAATTTCTGGCTAGGTTACTGTCACACTGCATTGATAGGGTAAATAATAAATTGTTTTTAATTTTTGTCATCCTTTAAATTGTGAAAGGTACCCTAAAAAAACATCTGAAAACGAAGCTACATGTAAGAATTGACCCTTTCTAGAGAGGGATAAAACTTAACATGGGGCCGAGTAGCCCAAAACAATTAAAATTTCATCTGGATCCCTGAAAATGTCTAGACATTAGTCCAGTTGGCTATTGAACTTTGGAATATTACTTGTACAATGCCAGTTTCTGGGCCCCAAACATTTTTGCTGGGCTACTAATATTGTTATTCTATGCCAAGTTCTGTCCCTGTGGAGCCCCATTATTCTAAACATATTTATCAAATATAAAAAAAATTGCACTTTCAACAATATATGTAGTCTTTGATGGTGTTAATTAATGTTTTATTACAACATTTTTATAAAAAAAACAGATCAATTATTAACAATTGTTATACAAAGCATGAGATTGGTAACATTTTTATATTGAAAAATCAAGAATAATTATCAATAATAATAAAAAATGTTTTTTAAATCGAAACCTACACTTTGTAGAGATTGTTGTCATTTTAAGTGTCAGATTCTACAGTAGGGCCATGAGGCTATCATCCCTCAACCAATATCAGCCAGCGACTACGTCTCCAGCTGATATGGGGATCTTAGGTTGGAACCCGGGCCAATATGGAAAAGGACATGTATTAATCTGTATACAATCAAACCTGTATATAAAGGCCACTCAAGGGAATCTGAAAATGTGGCCTTTATGAGCAGCTGCCCTTTATATACAGGTTAAACTATAAGACTATTCATTAATGGTGAAAATCAGTCTTTTATAGACAGTGAATTGCTATATAGAGGTGCCCTTTAAAGCAGGTTTGAGAATATAATAAAAAAAAATCTGGAAGATCCCAACCTTGCAATATTTAAAGCTACACTTGAGATTCAATCACTGAATTGTGGTACCAGTCAATTATAGTAAAACTGTGCTTAATAAAAATATTAATATAATATTTCTACAGATTTTTTTTACAATTAACAGTGCCATAAGACCTGTTTTATTCCTGATAATCCTAAGAAAGCCATCGTTATTGATGAGACAATAAAAACAACAATGTCTTATTCAACCAATAAAGCTTACTACATGTATATATAGATAAAAGTGATTATAAACCAGAGGCTCTCAAGAGCCTGTATCGTTCACCTGGTTATAATAAAAACCAATTGGTCCTATGTAAAAACTATGTCCTGCAGTGGTAGTCATCTTGGAATTACGATCAACATAAAAAACACAAAGTTTGTAAAGGACCTTCCAATGATGGATGCACAGTTTAGGTTCAATCAGTGCAATAGCTTCAGAGAAGAATATATTTCTGTATTTTCCCCATATGGTCCTGTGTTAATACTATGACCTGTGGTGGCAGCCATCTTGGATTTCCTGGGCAGTTTGGTTTCAACTGTCCAAGTGGTTTCAGAGAAGAAGCGTTTTGAAACATTTTTCCCATAGGGTCCAATGTTAAACTAAGTCCTGCCGTAGCCGCCATTTTGAATATCATATCAGAACAAAAAACGTAAAGTTTGTAGAGGACCATCCAATGAACATTCATGTACAGTTTGGTTTTAATCATATTTGTAGTTTCTGAGAAGAAGGCATTTGAACATTTTCCCATAGGGTCCAATGTTAATCTATGTCCTGCGGTGGTGGCCATCTGGGATTTCCGATCGGCATAAAAAACACACACATTGTAGAGGATCTTCCAATGATCATTCCTGTGCAGTTTGGTTTCAATTATCCAAGTGGTTTCAGAGAAGAAGCGTTTTGAAACATTTTCCCCATAGGATCCAATGTTAAACTAAGTACCGCCGTAGCCGCCATTTTGAATTTCATATCGGAACAAAAAACGTAAAGTTTGTAGAGGACCATCCAATGAACATTCATGTACAGTTTGGCTTTAATCATATTTGTAGTTTCTGAGAAGGCATTTGAACATTTTCCCATAGGATCCAATGTTAATCTATGTATTGCGGTGGTGGCCATCTTGGATTTCCGATCGGCATAAAAAACATAAAATTTGTAGAGGACCTTCCAATGATCATTCCTGGGCAGTTTGGTTTCAACTGTCCTAGTGGTTTCAGAGAAGAAGCGTTTTGAAACATTTTTCCCATAGGGTCCAATGTTAAACTAAGTTCTGCCGTAGCCGCCATTTTGAATTTCATATCGGAACAAAAAACCTATATTTTGTAGAGGACCATCCAATGAACATTCATGTACAGTTTGGCTTTAATCATATTTGTAGTTTCTGAGAAGAAGGCATTTGAACATTTTCCCATAGGGTCCAATGTTAATCTATGTCCTGCGATGGTGGCCATCTTGGATTTCCGATTGGCATAAAAAACAGTAACTTGGTAAAGGACATTCCAATGATCATTCATTTACAGTTTGGGTTCAGTCAGTTCATTAGTTTCAGAGAAGAAGATCTTTGAAATTTCAGCCAATCAGAGCATATTATTGGCCCTGGCAGCCATATTGAATATCTGACTGGAACGAAAAACAGTAATTTTGTAGAGGACCATCCAAGGAACATTCCTGCTAAGTTTGGTTCCAATCGGCCCAGTGGTTTCGGAGAAGAAGCTTGAAATGTGAAAAGTTTACAGACGACAGACGACAGACGACAGACAACAGACAACAGACAACAGACGACGGACGCCAAGTGATGGCAATAGTTCACATGGACCTTTGGTCCAGGTGAACTAACAATGGATTACAAGATAAGAATCATACAGCTACTTGGGATGTGATGGAACAATTATGTGTTATCTTTACAGCCAATGTTCATAAATATTTACGTCTAAGTCCAAATAAGGAAGATATCTACAGTAGACAAGAAGCTGTTCTGCCATCTTTGTTGATAATATACGTTATTGGTTAATAATATCTAATTGCTATGAGGGTCTGTCGTAGTCGGATTTACAACTATTTGTGCAATCAGTGTCTATCACCACTAAAGTTGTGAGTTCGAGCCTGGTTCATGGTGAGGTGTACTCGATACAACATTATGTGATAAAGTTTGTCAGTGACTTGCGACAGGTCGGTGGTTTTCTCCGGGTACTCCGGTTTCTTCCACCAAAAAACTGACCATCATGATGTAACTGATATATTGTTGAAAGTGGCATTAAACACCATAAACCTAATACTAAAGAAGATCTTTTAAAACAATTAATTCTCCCTTGCAGCCTACATAAATGTATGCTCAATATTGAGCCCTATAAATCCTGAGATCTTGAACCCAATAATCCCTGAGATTTTCATTTGTATAAACTTGGATATGTAATACAAGAAAACTCAATCTTGCCTATTGTATTTTTATTGCTAATCCTTAAGAAGATATATATTTTTCGCCATTACTGCCCGCATTAAATTAAGCTTGGATCCTAATCCCCTGACTGTTTTATTCAGTATCACTAGAACAGTGACAATAACTTTTAACACGTGAAAATCTAATCATTTTTTTGTGCAAAATTTATTATTGTGGTAGTCATATGAAATATGGTAGTCTTTTTTTTTTTATAATGTTTTACATATTCTTAAAGAAACTTTATTTTTCAGACCATTCACGTGACAGACACCTTGACCGATTGTCGTGTCTTGCCCTGATGATCATAGCCTCACATTTATTCTTTTTCAATGGCACAAAAGACTGTTATATGTTTTTTCTTACCAAACTAAAAAAAAAATCTCAGCATATTTTTATTTTCCTGACAATGACAGTCCCTCCTCCCTCTATCTCATTTCCTTGCCTCAAAAAATCCTCCCCCACCACAAAATAGAACCTTTTGACCAAATTTAAGCAGTCATGTGAGGTAAAAAGGATGTACAAAGTGCATTAGAGAATCTCTAAACAATACGTTACATAATATCATTTTTTTAAATAATTTTGAAATGGTACATAACTACCATCTTCGAGAACCCTACATTGAAGTTCTGATTTAAGCAAAAACAACATTCAATTGTGTCATGTGTGGATGAAGGATTTACTTAAAATTTTTAATTCAATTGGAAATATTGAAAATTGAATCAAGATTTATTTTCAAAGACGTAAACATATTAAAGATATAAATAATGGAATCAGGAAAGACTTCTTGAAATTTCCATAATGGTGACGTTTAATTTTGTTAAATTTCAAGCTCGTACATCATACATGTACCGATAAAAATCGTAGATTGTTGCAATCGCATGTTAAATATAATACCAATGACAGATATTAATGTTTGCTTGATTGACTTTGCAGAGGCTGTTGTGGACGTCATTTTATGGTAAAATCAGCTCCTACATCACTAATATAAAATAAGTGAGAATTGTGAGATGCAAACATGTACGTGTTGCAATAAAAACATAGATATCTAATTTAGTGCACACGACATGTTTCTGGAATAACCTTCATCAGGTACGCTCAAAACCAAAATATTTGAAAGCTAAACCTTATTTAATCAAGTTTGCCAAAGTTTTAATTTGTGGAAAGTTATAAGTAGCTGGGTATTCCTGTCTCAAACTTCCAATGTCATTAGAAGCCATATTGGAATCCAATTTAAGGAACAAAATAAGGTATTATTGTTAAGCAGTACCAGCCATAAATCATTCTTCAAATTGTCCTGTGATTTCTTCAGAAACTATGGATATTTAAATGAAATGTTAAGAAAAAGACAGCAAACAGAGGCCAATTAATTGTATTTTAGAAATTGAATTTAAAATGCATGGTATAAAGATTAGGTATGCATTCCTAATTTGACAGACCTGTTAAAAGACATGCACATATCTTAAAAATTAGACACACTTAATAAATAAAATTTCACAGTTTTTTTCTTTGGAATTCCTGGTGAAAATTCCTAGGTGTGGTAGTTTTGGTTGGTTGTTCTAATATATTTGTATTCACAATCCAGAAATGTTTTATGGATGGACTGGTCAAATGTATAGATCTACATCTTCATCAATATAATCAAAATTAGACGTTTTTTTTTTTTATCTTTCTTAAAAAATTCTTTGTACATACACCTAACAACATCCTGTTTGAGGTCTTATCATGCAACCTTTCATTCATCTTAAACCGTCCAATCATATGCAAGACAATAAAATATATTGACCAATCGGATAACAGCTATCAGTGTGTACTCAGTTTAGATACCTACTAATTTAGTAAGCTCATCGCTGATTGGTTGGTTGAAAATATGAACCCTGATGTGACCCCATACAAAAAATCTGTTGATGTTAGTGTATCACCACAGAAAAAACATACAAGAAACATTTAATTTTAATTAGATTGTACCTTTATTGAAATTGATATTGAATAATTTCTAATTTTATTTCAAAATGCACATGGTCTCTTTCTTTCTAACATGTAAGACCAAAAAACTTGTCTGTAATGGTGAATTTAGTTATAATCATGCTCTTTTAGAGTAAAAATAGACATTGATAGATGTATTCACGGTTTACAATATTCTTTGTTAACAACAAAATTAAAATTCAGGGTCGTCAAAAAATCAAATCTAATTAAATTAAAATACGTTAGATCTAAGACGACACGACATTGTACAAAATTTATAAAGAATACTAATCAGGGAAGGATAATTGTTTATGTCAATTTGCAGGGGACATGAAAATCGCCTACACACAACAATCCCCCACGTAGGAAACATTGTGTATTTACCATAACAATATCTCAATACAAACAAATACTCACATCATTTTCCTAAACTTTTCGAACACGTTTCTATTATGTTCTTCGGTCTTTCGTATCGATTGCTGTTTGTCCCAGAAAGGTTTTAACGAAGTTCCACTAGATATTTCTTTTGTCAGTCCGAGCCAACTCAGGTGGTCAACATTCTATAAGTCAAATTAGTTTTCTTTAATCATCAATATTGTATTGTTGTATTAAGTTTTCTATGGCAATATAAAAATTTCTAATGTCGAATCATTTCTATCAAGTTTATTGAAATTCAATAAAGCATATTGGGACTCAACATGTCTCAATCAAGTAATACAAATACTTTATATAATTGCTGGCAGGAAAGACGAGTATGAATACGATCTGTTTTTTAAAGCTTTAGTGCAAAATATGAAGTGTATTGTTTCACCTGCGTGAACTTCATCATGTTTATATCGCAGGGATGATTCTGGTTAGAAAATAAAATAACTGAAAACAGCTGAAACCATCAACATCCACTTTCAAAAGGTCTGGGTTTTTTTTTTATATGTTATGACAGTGTCCTGCAACTTTCTGAATATTTTTATCTGAGAAAAATAGCTGAAAAAAATCATCCCCGATATCATGACCAAATTTAGTAATATTGATCTGCATGTCAATCTAATCTATTCCATGTCTCATATGAAAATTTGATTCCACGTGCAGTAAACTGGAAATACAATTCGATGATCTCAATTCTTTTCCAGATTTGTTACAATTAATCGGACTGAGGGTTCTCAAATTTCTTGATTTCATGGGGTTTTACCCTCAATTGCTCAATTAATTAACAATTAACAATTGCCGGTGTTATAAATTCATAGACTACAGGATACATGAGGTCCTAGATCACTTATATTCATGAAAATAGTTCAACTTTTAAGAAAAAGTACCACCTGTAAATAGTGAAGTACTGTTACAATTGAAAAATATTGAAAGCCACGATACCCCCAACAAACAATGACTTCAAAGTGAGTTCATGATATTTGACAATATACACTAATAAAATAATTAAGTCACTTTGATATTTTACACACATTTTTCTACATTGAAAATCTTTTCTTAGACAGATCAATTGACCAATCAGAAGCAGGAAAAATCAATATTAGATAAGAGATTTATATATTACATGTATTTATTATTAGACATCGAAAACTCAATTTCCATTTTTTTTTCTGCTTCATTACCCAATGTTTCATGATAATGACAAAACTCAAAATATACTTCATCAGGAAGTTCCTACATTATTGTAGATTGCTCCATGAAGCTTTCAATCGCTCAGCTCCTTAAATTTGCTCAACTGAGTATAATCTACATAATATTATACTGAAAATAGAAGATTGTGTTCACTGGATACAGATGACTCCTCTTCCAGCTAAAGAAAACAGGGGCATAACTCCAGAACGGAAAACCACAATATAGCTGAAATACTGCTAAAGTTGGCACTAAACACCAATCAACCAACATCCAGAACGGAAAAAGTTTTCAAGTCCAAAATCAAACTGCCTTTAATGGCCGCTGTCAGAGCTTGAGTATTAATTTCAAATGATTGCTGAAGGAGAATTGAAGTTACTGAATGAAAACCAATGTTTGATATAAATGTAGGAACACACAGATATATGGACGTACAGGATTAAAACTTAATGCATCAAGTTTTTATATTTGAAAAAATCGGCATATATTACATGTTTCCCGCTAGGTGAGGTGTACTCAATAAAGTTTGTCAGTGATTTGCGGCAGGTCAGTGGTTTTCTCCGGGTACTCCAGTTTCCTCCACCAATAAAACTTACTGTCATGATATAATTGAAAATATTGTTGAAAGTGGCATGAAAACACCATATCCCTTATAACCCTATGGCCTATTACATGTTAATTAAACAATTGTCTCATTTTCATTTTTTAAATTGAAGCCCGAGATGAAAACTTATGCGTTCATGCTGAAACTAAGCTTGATGAAAAAACAAAAATCTATTAATCGTTTAACCATTAAAAGCAGATTTGATGGTTTGGTTCATTGTAATTGTGTGTAAACGTTTCCGGGGTTGATTATTCTCCTGGGGTTGTTACATTTAAACCACTTTGAAATCTGTTTGACTTCGTAATAAATATGAAACAGAGTTTTGTGAATGTTTCCTACCAAACATGGTATCGTGGCGGTATCTTCTTCCGAATTAATAAATAATGCAAGTGTCAGTAATGGTTGGTTTATGGTGTTTAACGCCACTTTCAACAATATCTCAGTTATATAGTGGTGGTCAGTTTTATTGATGGAGGAAACTGGAATACCTGGAGAAAATCACTTGTCAGTAATTAATTTTTGTTGAAACAGAACAAGAATCTGTGGTTTCGTACAAAAATAACTGTTGTATACAGGTGTCAAACCACTAATTCACCAATCAGAGCTTAGAACATATACGAAAGTAGTCCCTTTTCAAGAAAAAAGTTCCTTTCATTTTGTAGTATTGTGAAAACTACTGAATGGAATGGACTAATTAAAATTGATAATTGAAGTTAAATACATAGGGATTATATTGAGCCCAAATTTGATGGACTTATATTTTTTAGTTGTATTTTAATACCTCTATGGAGGATTTGATGCATGACCTATAAATACTAAATATCTTGGGGATGACCGAGCTATTTTTAGAGTAGGTATTTTCTGTAGCATGGCATTTCACTGCAAGATTTTAAACATGCCCTGATATTTTGACAGAACGTAGAGGTATCATGTACGCTTCAGAAAATATATGGTCTTGGGTAAGGTTAAACTTACTGATAAAATGGCCAGGTAGGCTCGAAAAAACACAAATTTAGTAGAAAATCGAAAAGAAATTAAATAGTGGTTTCACACCTATATAATTATAATTAATTAATAATACAAAACAAAAAAAGTCTCTCCCACAAGTTTAAACTAGAGGCTCACCTGATACTTTTTGCCCACCTGATAAATATTGTTTTAAATTGGACGACTATTGAATGAAAAGAAATTTGTGTACAGGTAATACCAAACACCTCCCCTCCTTACTCCTAATTCACACCACTTAATGAGAGAGTGAGTGAGTGGTTGTTGTTTAACTCAGCAATTCATCGGCTACATGTATATCATGGCGAGAACAAGTTAATTTTCAATGAAATGATGATGAGGTCCGCTTTGTATTAGACCAACATGCTTAGTTGGATTTGTATAGTGCTAGCTCACTAAAACAACAGTCCGCTGATAGACATGTCGCCCCACTCGAGACAATATCCCGATTCCGAGCCAACCAGTCTTTGCTCATTCTCCTTAAAGCTGCATGCTTAACAGAGAAGCAACAAATACCAATTTAATAGTCCTTGGTTCGACCCGATCAGGGCTCAAACCCACGATCTATCGCAACCGAGGTGAGCACGCTAACAATTACACCACCGATGCCGTTTGCCATTTAATGACCTACAATACATTCAGATGAGGTCGTCATATCTGTTGATGGAATAATCGGTTGCAACTACATGCAGTTGTGCACAAATACATTTTCTTGTAAAAATCCAAACAACCTGTAACTTGTCTTTAAAATCTTCCACTTTATTCTGTAACTCAAGCACCAAAGATGGCATTTCACCATTTTCTACATATACTTTTTTCTCCAGTTTAGTCAGCCTGAAATATACAAAAACGAGTTTTATTGAATAGTTGAAAATATTATTTAATAGACTTCATGAAAATCTATTCTAACAACTTCCTGAAACAGAAAGTTTTTACTCTTTCTTAAAGCCACTTATGCTGCTTCATTCCTAAAGAAATTGTAGGTTCAGCGCTAGGTCACATGATCACCAGCATTAAATATCAGTAGTATTTTCCTATCCTTTAATTTGAGCAAGTTTCCTCTCTCAAGGGAAGTTTAGAACGATTTATCTCCTTAAATTCAATAATGTTGAAAAAGATTAATTGTGATATATATGTTTTACTCATCTTACACGTATCATATGTTGTGTATGGTATACGAAATATAGCACAACATTGGTAAATATATGTTTAAATTCTGAATCTCATGTTATCAAAAGTTGATGCAATCAATAGTTTTAAGATGAAAGAAAATATTGATGTAGAATAAAGAAAAGCAAACAATTATCACCAATTATTATATTGTTGAACATTTCTAAGCTTGTAATGACCATAGGGAATATAGTTTACATAGTGTATATAGAATTTCACAACAAATCGTAGTCGTTGACAGATGAATCAATTCAAAGAAGTTTCACAATCAAATTCCACTGACATTTTTTTTCCTATTTTTCAAATCATTGTTTTCTAATTTCACACCAGATTTGACTGGTCTTGGACAAGAACTTGATAATCAATTGATTTTATATTTCCTCATGTTTTCATTCATGATAAGAATAAAATTTGTTAGTTATTTTCTCATCAGACATTTTTACAACTGAATTTCAATTGATTCCATTCAATGACTTTTCATTTTATTTTTTATAATATCAATCAAATTTTGCACAAGGACATTTCAATAATATTAATTGAATGCATTAATTTCTACTTATTAAGAAAGAACTTCACATACTACATTGTGCACCTGCCCTTCTCTTGTACCTCACATAAAAGTACATGAACAAATTACTGCATTCAAAAACCATTTTTTAATTAAACTCTACCAAATATTAAAAATAGGTTGAAATATTATTTATTATTACTTTAAATTTAAATTTAAAGTTAATGGCTGCAGTAAGATCGTTGCTCAAATGAAACATGTCTGAACAAACTTCCTTTGGACCAACTGTTGTGTTTAGAATAGACAGGTGCTTGGTTTACACAGTTTAACAATAAAGCTTTTCCTACACTGAAACTTAACCTAAAGTTTAGTTTATACAGGTTTCTTTGTCAATATCTCACCTACAAACCCCTCTTTTCCCTTTGACGGCAATATATTGGCAAAAACTCAATTTACAGCAAAAAAGTTTTACTTTATAAAGCCTGGCGAATGGCATTTGAACAGCTAAACATATTTTTTCAGGTCACAAGACAAATCTTTGCCAGAAAAAGTTTGACGAGCAGTAGTTAAAGTAACAAACTAGTGATTGCACTAACAATGTTTGCTTCTACAAAGCATTCTACTGAATTGCAACGAAAAGAAATATTTAATTCACTTCAGTGGCCAATATCAAGAACAGCACTTCAGATACTGTAGAACAAGGGAGACAATTGAACCCACTAGTGTTGCTCAACCAGAAGTCAAATCAACAACTTTAGAATCCATGGATAATGTGTCTGAGTGGAGCAGATTGTTGTTTCATTGAGCTAGCACTATAAAAATCCAACTAAACATGTTTCTCTAGTACACAGTAGACATCATCATCTCAATGAAATGTCATAATATAGCTGAAAAATTGCTCACTTTAAATTTGCACAAAACTACAATCACTTTCTCACAGCTAATATTTATTTCTTATTTCCACGATAAAATTTAAATATTATTGAAAGTTGTGTTAAACACCAATAACATGTCCCCAGTACAATATACATTATATCAGTAACAGGATACATGTAGAGAGGTTCCAAATGTCAATAAAAGGTTACCTGGTGTGACTGGACAACAGATATTGTCATCAGACCTAGGTACGTTAGTGGATTGTAATATTATAGAAAGAAAATAGATCTAATAAACAGCTACCCGGTAATTTCAATAAGACCGAGGTTATTTCTTTCATTACGGAATGGATCAACAACCGAGATAAGTACTAATAAATACTCTGTTGTAACTATCGTCAACAAGTTAGCTGTCATTAAAAACACACTTGATTTTTACCGGTTCAATAGACGAGATATCTGTTGTGCTTTTTTGAATACTCCCACTCATGATCAATTTATTGAGATTAAGTTGGTCAGGTGCAATAATACAATTGTAGATATCAAATTTAAAGTGCACCACACGTTTCTGGAATAACCTTCATAAGGTATGCTAAATATCGAAAGATTGGAAAGCCAAATAATTTTAAAGTGTTTAGGAGCAATAAAACCAAAAGTCCTAAAAAACAGGATATCCTCCAAAATTGGCTAAAGCTACCTATGCCTGAGGGAGGAGAACCTTTGTTTTGATAAAAATTACATAAAACATTCTTTGGGCACTTCAGAGTATAGGTTGCTAAACCTCATTTCTGATTATTTATTCTGTATTATACAGGACTCTCTCTTCTTCTTTCAAACTAATATTGAGGGAGTTGAAATGTACATCCTTAGAAGGCAGGCCTTTCAATAAGGGGCGGTACCAGGTACTTTTACCTGTCTAAAATTGTTTTTGGCACCTCCTGATTTTAAAGTTTGTTATATAAGATATTCATGAAAATTGTTAAAATTTTAATAAAAAGTACTGCCTGTAAATAGTGAAATACAGGTACACTTGAAAAATAATGAAAAGCCCCGAGATGGAGAGACAACAGACAGAATTGGGAAGACCTTTGGGAGAACTTAATAAGTTAATTGAAACCTTGTTTTGAAAACACTTTTAAATGTTTGTGTCAGTGAAGTTTGTTTGGACCTAATTTTCTTATAAATATCTATTTATTGCAAACAAATAGAAGAATGTCCATATATAGGATATGGATGCCCCCATTTCCAGCTCAAGTAAACAGGGGCATAACTCCAGAACAGAAAAAGTGGTAACATCAGAAATCAAACTTGTCCTGCCTTTATGGTCCTTGACCTTGTGTATAAATTTCAAATTATCTGTTTAACTGGAACTTACATTGAGCAGAACCCAAATGTGGACGTGTAGACATGGGAAAAAACTGAATGCTCCAGATGCCTAACAGAGGGGGCTAAAAATACTGTCTTATTTATTTATCTCTTGCTTCCTAGACAAATTTCATATTTAGAAACAACTTCTTCCTTTTGAAAATAGGGACAGTCGTGGCCATGATCGTATGGTAGTTGGATTTACAACTACCTATGCAATCTGTGCCTATCACCACTGATGTTGTGAGTTCGAATCCCACTCAGGGTGAGGTGTACAACATTATGACTTTGTGATAAAGTTTGTCAGTGACTGGCGGCAGGTCTGTGGTTTTCTCCACCAATAAAACTGACTGCCATCATATAACTGAAATACTGTTGAAAGGGGTGTTAAACACCATAAACCAACCATATTTAGAAACAACTTATTCCTTTTGAAACTATCAAGAACTCATATTTAGAAACAACTTATTCTTTTTAAAAACTATCAAGAACTTCATTTCTGTGACCTAAAACAAAGAGAATTCATTCACCTCTAATAGTAGTGAAATTGATACCCATGAGTACATAGTTTTTAATTACTTAATCTGAAAGTTAAATTACATAGAACAGATAGGATTATTAAATAAATATTTACACCTGTCAGCTCAGGTAATCAGATTAATTGTAATAATTCAATCTACTAAATGTATATAGTCACTGACAAACTTGATGACATAATGTTGTATCGATTACGCCTGAATGGGATTCAAACTCTTAACTTTAGTGGTGATACTGATAGATACTAATTGCACAGGTAGTTGTAAATCTAACTACCATACGATTACAACCATGACGGCCCCTCCCGAATGTGGATATACTTCAAAGAATATTGACAAGCCAAGAGTCAACCAAATTAATGCATCCAAGTCTGGAGCTTAACTTTTGCAAAATAGTTTATGACTCACCATTGCATAGGTCTAGCCATCCATCAAAGCACCACATCCAAAGTTATCATATATATATATAGCAATATAAATAATGCAATCAAAAGTGAGCACACAATATTACCGATTGCTTCAAATTGTGATGCCATCAACAGGTTAAAATGACGTTCTGATATATTTTTTTAAGTTCTGCTGTGCAAATAAAGGGTTATAGCACAAATATTGATGAATACTGCCTCACAAGCTTGTACAACATAATATTTTGCTGGAGCAAATATTTGTGCAATAACCTTATAATATTTCAAATTTAACCTTTGATCACATAATGCAGGGTTATGGTGTTTAACACCAATTTCAACAATATTTCAGTTATATCGTGGCAGTCGCTTTTATTGGTTGAGAAAACCAGAGTACCCGGAGAAAACCACTGACCTGTCACAAGTCACTGACAAACTTTATCACATAATGATGTTGCATCAAGTACACCTCGTCTGAGCGGGATTCAAACTCACAACGTTAAAATGATGATAGGCACTGATTGCATAGATAGTTGTAAATCCAACTACCATACGATCACGATGGTCCCTTGATCACATAATGAAGAAAATAATACAAGTTACATGTATTCTACAGCAAGTATTTCTGCACTTGATATTTTGAAACTTGGACAAATGCCAAAATTCTGACAGTTATTTATGCAGTAAAAATAAATCCTCTCCTAGTCTGTATTAAGATCAAAATCAATTTCTGATTTAAAAAAAGTTGGTAAATCTGTATACAGTATCTATCTTAAATTAAACAATTCTATCAAATCTGACTTGATAAACTGATACAAATGTAAACATAACAATGTGTTTAATATCACCTCTTTATACACAATTCTACATCAATCAGCGTGAAACAAGTTTAAGGAAGCTAATTATGATTAACACTGTTTTCTAATACAATGGTTTGAATCAATTTCTGAATTTCATCCCAAATGATTGATTGATTGGCTTATGATGTTTAAAGCCACTTTCAACAATATTTCAGTTATATCGTGTCGTCAATTTTATTGGTGGAGAAAACCACTGACCTGTCGCAAGTCACTGACAAACTTTATCACATAATGTATCGAGTACACCTCGTCATGAACGGGGTTAAAACTCACAACTTAAGTGGTGATAGGCACTGCTTGCACAGGTAGTTGTAAATCCAACTACCATATGATCACGACCACGACAGCCCCTGCATCATATGATGTCAACAAGCTTACGGTCAATCTCCCTCAGGCACAGGTCATGCTCACCTTAGCCGATTTTTCTTATCCTGTTTACGCCCTTTGGTTTTCTTGCTTCAATAGATTTTTAAATTATTTGGCTTTTCCATTGTTTCACTATGATCAGCATACCTGATTAAGGCCATTTCAGAAATGTGTCGTGTGCACAAAATGAGATTCATGTTTCTCACTTTTGAGACAGACCAGTTCCTATTTTTAGTGATGTGAGATTTTCTTATCTTGCACTAGTGCAAGACAAAAAAAAATCATGTGTGTTTTACCGGCAAATGCATGCTGTACAGTTTATGTCAACTGCCAGCCCAATTCTCCATGCTTTTCCTTTTTAATATTAACAATTCACTGTATATAAGTTTTCAATCTTTTATAAACATGCAAATCCTAATAATCAGCCATATTATTACATAATAACCTTCATGCAATACACAAAAATACAGAACTAATTTTTTGATTGACATGAAGGGGAAATAACTCTGTTTACAAACAAACACGAAACTAAAAACAGCTGATAAAAGTGAGAAATAAAATCAAACACCTGCAAAAAGTGTAAGACAGGGAAATATCAGACACCCTCGGGTGTCGGAGATTTCCCTGTCTTGCACTTTTGCTGGTGTTAGATTCTATATATCTATAATTTATTAATCTCAACACAGCAAAGCAAGATTTGATATAGTCAAACCTGTCCATGTGATCACCTCTATTAAAAGGTCATCTTTTTCTTGTCCAGTAATATAGAAAATTACATACCAATTGAACCTCTTTTAAGAGGTCACCCATCTTAAAAGACTGCTTTTCTTTGTCTCAAAGGTGATCTCTTAATACAGGTTTGAAAGTCCATGTATTATTGTATTTGTTACTGAACTTTTAGTAATTATAGTGGCGTAGCTGCATTAAAGCAGTGTAAGTAAGTGCTTACAAATACTTTCTTACAAAAAAAATTATTTGTGTGTTATTTTGTCCAAATCCAGACTGAACTTTGGTTGTGTTTTAGTTTATATCCACCCCGCTAATTATCACCGGAAGTATATCTCGTCAATTCCGACAATTACTTAATTTATAATGATTGCATATTAGTCCAGCATTCATTTGCATTGTATCAAATACTAATCCTTGAACTTTATATTTACATCTAAATTAATTCAAATCTCAGTAACGCACATTCTACTTGAAGATCATACAGTCTTTATACACATCACTTTCCTGAAAGTTCATAGAACTTGATTAATTAGTAAACTACGATTTATAATATGAAGAGAAGTACTCAAGTAGTTCACCGGGGGAACAAAGTAAGGGTCCCAGACAAAGTAAATTGTCACAGTTTTTCTCTAAATGGCAAAAAGAGTCAATAGAAGACCCAAGTGTGGAGCTTTCACATGGTTCTGGTACATGTTTGACACAAGAAAGCAACGGTAGTGGTACACTCAGCGGTTCCAAAGCAGAGACAAATGATGACACAGCCAGTACTTCTAGATCTAAATCAATTCAGCCAAATAATTTAGATCTGGCCTTTGACAAGTCAAACGTTGACGACCAACAAAAGTTGTTTTTGCTGAAAAATAAATGGGATATTCCATCGTCGTTTGTTTTTCCTCTGACAGATATTCGTGGGACCAAAAGGCGCTTTAATCGGTCCTGGCTTGAAAAGTATCAGTGGCTGAGATATTCAGTCAGAAAATGGAGTTTTTTGTTTATGTTGTGTTTTGTTCAATAGTTCTGAGCATGCATTTGCTAAGAATTCTGTAAATGACTGGGTAAATTTGGGTACCCTAATAAAACGCCACTTCGGTCAACCTGGACACAGCGGGTATGTTGAAATGAGTGAAAACTTTATGTCTATCGTGGAGGGCCAAAAGGACGATGTAATGTCAATATTAAGCAGTGCTTTTCAGGATAAAATCACAAGAAACAGGTCAATTCTTCACAGTATCTTTAAGACCATTTATCTATGTGGAAAACAAAATATTCCCTTACGCGGTCACACCGAAGAGAAAAGCAATTTCATAGCTCTTATTAATATAACTAAAGGGCTGAAACTGATCAAATTTTGGCTACTCATTTGCAAAACAGTCCCTCAAATGCAAGGTATCCATCACCCACCATACAAAATGAACTGATTGATATTTGTGGTAGACAGTTACAACAAGTTATTGTTTCAGAGTGTATTTAAGCTACGGTAATTGCTTCAGTGTAATTGCAGATGAGACCACTGATGTTTCTACCACAGAGCAAATTTCTTTGTGTGTTTGTTACCTGGGTGTAGATAACGATGAGGAGATGTGCGTCAAGGAGTCATTTCTTGGGTTTGCAGAGGCAAGCTCAACAACTGGTGAAGAACTGGCAACTACTTAACTATAATGACAAAATTAAGAGAATACGGAATTGTAACACAAGCAATGAGAGGCCAAGGTTATGATGGGGCTGCAAATATGGCCGGTAAATTTTCTGGCATTCGCACACGTATTCAAACCGAAATTCCTGAAGCCTACTTACTGCTATGCACATTGCCTGAATTTGGCTGTTGTCAAATCTTGTCAGCTCCCAATTGTCTGCAATACAATTGATACTGTAAAAGATGTTTCATATGCCTTTCATTATTCTTCGAAAAGAACAGGTAGGTGTAAAACCATGTTACAACAGGCAGATGAAGAGCAATTAGATGCTTTTGATGGACGAAGAAAAATAAAAGGCTTGTGCGAGACCCGATGGTCAAGTAGGGCAGACACACTTAGCATATTCAAATCTGCGCATGCATTAATAATTGATACTCTAGATGACCTAGGGACTGGTGGTGATCTAAATGCTAAGCAATTGAAACTTGCCCTTCAGGATTTCGGCTTCATGGTTGCTCTTGTTGTTACTGAATGTGTGCTTCAATACAGTTTGGTATTATCCAACCTTTTACAAAGACCCTCAATTGACTTGGTAGAGGCTGCATCTGAGGCTGAAACTGTTATTTCAAGCCTTCGAAAAATTAGACAGGATGACAATGTCTGGCAAGAGTTGTACCAGGACATAACAAAACTTGCCGAAAAGCAGAATGTATTACCGAGCAAACCGAGGACAGCTGGTAGGCAACAGCACAGAGACAATGTGCCTGCTGATACACCAGAAGAATACTGGCGACGATCAATATACTATCCGTTGCTCGACCACATTACCAATGAACTTGAGACAAGACTTGTAGTTCCCAAAGACCGGTTTCTGGCTCAATACCTCATCCCTTCAAAACTTGCCTCCCTTACACCCAAAAGAGAACTTCAGGTTTTTATGCCATTTGCAGGCAACCTGCCCGATAACAATTTTGCAACCTATAAAGCAGAAATGGTAAGGTGGAAATGTAAATGGCAAAATGTTACTGAGAAGCTGAGCACACTTATTGACACACTCAAGCATGCTAAACCCGAGTTGTATCCTAAAGGTTCTTTTGACTATGCCTGTAACCTCAGCTACCGAAGAAACGTCTTTTAGCACTCTTAAAAGAATCAAAACCTATCTGCGATCTACAATGGTTGAGGATAGACTTAATGCATGTCCATCCAGAGATTCCCCTGAACTTTGACCAGGCTATAAACACTTATGCAGCAGATGGAAACAGGAGAATCCAGCTGATATTTCCGTACTAAACACATATTAACATACAATGGCCTGGATATACCTCGTTTGTTGTTGGAGCCGTGCTACGCATATTTGTTTCAATCCCTTGTTTGTTTCATTATTTTTGTTGTTGATCCGAATCTTGTCCGAAGGTTGTTTGATTTACATTTCCTGTTTATTCCTCACGTTTTATAGTCTTTTCGTGTTCCATGTAATCTCAACTCTCAACTGGATTGTTATATCAATGTATATAAAAATTGCGAATATGTTGTACATTTTTCAAATCAAATGTATTTATAAATAAAAAAAAAAAAAAGCTGGCTGTGATACTTTTAATCATTTTCATTCACCAGTTATTGTGCATCGAAAACACGAAGGAGCAGTTACCAGACATGAATTTTTGCCATCCTATGCAAGACAACATCTCCAGCTTATGGGGGGCGGTAGCCCCCCAAGACCCCCTGCTTAGAGGTTCTTTTTTTCTGGCTACGGCCCGCTACGCCACTGAATTATAAGACAAATATTTAAAAAAAAAATTGGAAAACTGATCCCTATTCAAGACTAGTACTTCTATTGCCAGAAAGAATGTTCAAAATTTTTGCAATCTATTTTTAGATCTTATATAGGTATGACCTAGTTGTAATCAACTTCTAAACTTGACCTCTTGTATGGCCTTTTTTCCAGTTATTCTTATTATCCAATTTTACTTCAATAAACATAACATTTTATTCCAATACATTAAATCTTGATATATATATATATGTATCACTTTATTTTTAACAAATTGTTTTTTAAAAAAGAAAGGACCAAAATATTTTCTGACTTTTTCAAACTTGATCTCTACATATATTACAATATAACATTACGTCTTAAAGACCAATCAATCAATCATGCAGAACAAAAGTTAAGTCACATAGAACCATACAGCTAATTGTTTAATTGATGGCAGCATCATCTGACAAGCCAAAATGCAATATGTTCTTTGCTTCCCTATAAAAACATGGTGAGAAGAGGCAGCTTTTATTTTTAAATTTCTAACAATATAACAGGTGAATGGAAATTTGCATTGGCAGTATTTAATCCCACATCATAGAAATGCTCTTATGCTATAATTATAATTTATTGACTGCATGGCGTTTCTAACCAATTAAGACAGATTAGAAATCATTTAAATCAATGTTATTTCATAGCAAATATTTGTATTCCTGATTTGTAAATTAAATAACTACAAAATTAAAATCATAGAACATCGTACTTTAAGTTGGAAAGGAAGTGACAAATTGAAACTTTTGTAAACAGAATCATCATCTTCTATACAGTCTACAGACAGGACAAATACAAAGTGAAACAATGCAATTTCCAGAAACCTGACAAAGTCCCGTAATCAATTCTTCCATAATCACAGCAGTGAAGGAAAACTTTCAACTGCCCAGTAAATAATTGGTTGCGCCAGACACAGCATGATATATACCATGCATGACCGCAGCAAGTCGACAAGAAGGACAGCAATTTCCTCCAACACCAGTATTACTGAAAATGATTATTGTCCAGCAAAGGGAGATAACTTATCAGAGTTTGAGTGGATAATTGTTGGTTAATGCCAACTCTATGTAACAGCTATATCATTGGGAGAACAAGTTAATTTTCAATGAAATGATGATGAGGTCCGCTTTGTACCAGATCAACAAGCTTAGTTGGATTTTTATAGTGCTAGTTCACTGAAATAACAGTCCGCCGATAGACATGTCATCCCTCTCGGACACATTATTCTGATTCCGAACCACCCAGCCTTTGTTCTTTCTTAATGCTGCCTACTAAGCGGAGAAGCAACAAATACCAATTTCATAGTCTTTGGTTTGACCCAATCGGGGCTCGAACCAACGATCTACCGCACTCGAGGGGAGCACTCTAACCATTATACGCCACTGATGCGGTTACAAGGATCATTGTATTATTATTAAATTTCAAAAGGATCCGTCACATAGAACTTTAAAAGTTATTTAAAAAGAAAACATTGTACAGTGTTTACAGGTAAAATACAACAACAACATCAACAAGAACAGCAATGACACACCCACTACCCAATATCATAATACGTTTGCAATTTTTTGCCCACTTGACAGTAAGCAAAAAATAACTGACTCACTCATTACCATTCATATATTATATACAGTCAAACCTGCAAATGCAGTCACCTCTATTAAGCAGTCACCTGTATTAAAAGGTCACATTTTTCTTGTCCTTTCATAGAAAAGTCCATATGAATTTAACCTCTTTTTAGAGGTCACCTGTCTAAAAAGACCACTTTTTCTTTGTCCCTTAGGTAACCTCTTAATACAGGTTAGTGGGGTCATCGTGGCGTTACCGTATATGTATGGTAGTTGGATTTACAACTACCTATGCGATCAGTGCCTATCACCACTGATGTTGTGAGTTCGAAACTCGATCAGGGCGAGGTATACAACATTATGTGATAAAGTTTGTCAGTGACTTGCGACAGGTCGGTGGTTTTCTCCGGGTCCTCCGGTTTCACCACCAATAAAACTGACCACCACGATAACTGAAATATTGTTGAAAGTGGTGTCAAGCATCTTCAAACAAACAATAATACAGGTTAGATTGTATCTATATTCCATAATACCCTTACCTACCTGTTTTCTATTGAAGAAAAATCCATACCATGTTGTTGTGTGGAGGCATCTGAAATACAGGGTATAAAAGTCTTAAATTACGATTTTTAAAATCAATGATATGATGAAGAAACATGATATGTTGTGATTTAAAATTATTGTGAAAACAATCAACAAATCTCAAGGAAATATATTCTCTAGAGGAATCAGGATAAAAACAAAATCCAAAACTTTATTTCTATATGTTAGACTCAGATCAGCTTTCAGACTCATATCGGCATCCACTGAATTCATTATCACAGGTATTCTCAAATTGGACGTCAAATTGAAAAAGTGAGAAACGGCCCTAGATTTGAGAATTGGATGCCGATTTGAGAATTTGAAAAAGGACACCGATTTGAGAATTTGAAAAAAGGGCATAGATCTGAAGTACAGATGTCTGTGACATAGAAATCGGACATGGATTAGAGGCTGGACGTTGATCTGAATCTTACATATACATTTTTTGTGTATATACATGTTTATTAAATAGAATTGCTAGTGAAATACTGATATTAGAAAGACCTGTGAAAAGCTGCTTATTTCAGGGTGATATCATAACTACCAACATCGTCAAAATCAAAAATACTGTTAAGTATCTAACAATGAAAAACAAGTTCCTTAATTTTTAAACATCTTATTGGAGCAAACAATAGTTTCTAACCTACATTCTAACATGACCTCCTTCCTTCGCTTTGTTAACAAACGAGCGAGTTATCCATTCGGTATAATCTCATTAGCACATGTGCCTGTGAATGTGACTGACTTTTCCATTGGCAGCATAAATTGTGTGCGACATTTTCCGCAAGCGTAAATATAAATTACCGTCTTCCAATCAAAGTATACTACTGTATTTGTACTCTTAGACATATCAGAATCGAAATAAATCATGGAAGCCAGAATGTGTTTTGAGTTTTAACATGGATTGGCGGATATTAGTAAATTTTATCCCTCGCTTCTGGTTCGGGATAAAATACTAATATCCTCCAATCCATGTTAAAACTCCCAACACATTCTGGCTTCCATGATTTATTTCTTAATTAATATGTGATTTGCTACAAACAGTATACTGGTATACATAATGTACGTATATAACTGCTATAGTATTCTGAATATCAAAAGTAAATCAATCGTACCCAAACAACAATAATTCACTCATGCACTTATGTGTACTTGTGCATTTCGGTGTTGTTTGGTTTATGGTGTTTAATGCCACTTTCAACTATATTCTAGTTATATCATGGTGGTCAGTTTTATTGGTGGAGGAAACCAGAGTACCCGGAGAAAACCACCGACCTGTCGTAAGTCACTGACAAACTTGATCACATAATGTTGCATCGATTACACCTTATCATGAACAGGGTTCAAACTCACAACTTTAGTGGCGATAGGTATTGATTGCATGTACAGGTAGTTGTAAATCAAACTACCATACGATCACGACCACGTGACAGCCCCTTGTTGTTTGGTTACTTGTGATTTATTTTCGACATTTGGAATACAAGAGTAATTTACGATAAATCCTAAAATAAATATATGCTTTTGATTTATATGGATTTAATCATCTTCCTATATATGATGTCAGTGATCAGACATGTCACAGTTTAACTAAGTACCAAAATCGGTCTAATTTTCACTTAGCATATAATATATACCTGTACGTGTGAAGTTACAAATGTACATGATAAGGTCAACTGGTTTAAAAGCCTTAGATTACTTTTTAAATTTAAAATCAATGATAGTGTAAAATACTATTGGTGTCATTTAGGATTGTTAATATCAATAATAGTGAAAAAAACAGGATGGTGTCAATTTTAAGATTACTATGAAAATAATCCATAAATTTTATAATTAATTAAATGTAAATGACATTTGTAAATCAAGAACAGTAGATCTAGAAACCAGAGGCCCACCTGGTTATTTAATCTAATCTCTATAGCTAGTATTTGAGAATTTTCTACTTTTTTGTTTTTCCATAGCTACATGTATATAGGCTGCTAACAACATTTCTGACAACAACCACAGATCCAAAACATTATATAATTTTTCAGGTCATAAAAAAAAATCAGCTCTACCAACATTTTTATTCAGTGTCATTTTTTGGGGGGCATTTGAATTGTAGCATCTTCGCTAATATCTGATAATTTTGTATCTCTTTTCATAGACTGCTAATAACTTTACCATATATGGTAGCCCCTACATCTTGGATTTTTGATTGACATAAAAAACAGACATTTGGTAAATAAAGGACAATCCTAGGTATATCCAAGCTAAATAAGCTGCCAAATTGCTTAGAGATTACAGATATGAATTTTTTTTAAATTTCATTCAATCACAGAGCACCATATATTGGGCTAGCAGCTAATGAATAAAAAATCATATAAAATGTTGATGACAACCCAAGTAACATTTCTACCAAATTTTGTTCGAATTAGGCCAGTGGTTTATTAGAAATAGATTGATATGTTAAAAGCTGATAGATGCAGATGACAAATCATCAAAATTGGCCCTACCAAAAAAACATTTTTCCAGTGCATTTTTGGGGCCATTTTTAGCATAATTTTGACTACAAAATATGTTTTTTGAGATTTTTAAAGTAAAATAAGCTGCCTTCATACCTGCATTTCCTATAATCACTTCTCAAATTGTAGATCAAGAAACAGCAAATTAATTGTTTTTAACTGGATGGCCTAATTAAAGAGGGACATAAAATTATGTTGAGAATTGCAATTCTGCTGAATTCAGGGATGATTCTAGATAGAAAATAAAATAACTGAAAATCAATGAAAAATAGCTGAAACCATCTATAGCTCCTTTCAAAAATGTCAGTTTTAACCTGTTCTGACTGCGTCCTGTAATTTTCGGAATTTCTTTTCCAGAGAAAAATAGTTGAAATCAGTTAAATACTTGAAAAAAATTATCCCTGTCAATTGAGCCGTTAAAAAATCGTCAACACAATAAACAGTTTCAGATGACATAATTAATTAAATCTTGTTTCATCATGTGACCTTCATCGTGAGCGTGTTCATTGAAGGCAATTTTAAAAGGAATTTTTGTCAACTTTTAATTAAATTTCATGCAATTGGACAAAACAAATATTATTGTTCATTAAGAATTCATTAGTTTATGACACAGAAATTGATTTGTTTTCAGCCAGCTATGGTGAAAATCACATCTATCGATGACTTTAGGCAAATTTCTTATATTTTAATTAATTTATCTCAAAAAGAAATGCTGCTGGAAACCTCTACAAGTGTACAAGGACACTGCACGATACATTGTATTTTACCTAATTCGCAGAATGCATGTTTAATGTGAGATTTGAAGTCCTTTCAATAAGGGGCGGTACCAAGTACTTTCACGCGATTAAAATGGTTTTTGGTACCTCCTGATTTTAAAGAGTGTTGTATAAGATATTCATGAAAATTGTTCAAATTTTAATAAAAAGTACTACCTGAAAATAATGAAGTACTTGTACACTTGAAAAATATTGAAAGTCCTGATTGATCAATATAAATATCGCCCATCTTACTATGACAGAGGCAGAGATACTTAAGTTTATCAATATAAATATCGCCCATCTTACTATGACAGAGACAGAGATACTTAAGTTTATCAATATAAATATCGCCCATCTTACTATGACAGAGGCAGAGATACTTAAGTTTATCAATATAAATATTGCCCATCTTACTATGACAGAGGCAGAGATACTTAAGTTTATCAATATAAATATCACCCATCTTACTATGACAGAGGCAGAGATACTTAAGTTTATCAATATAAATATCGCCCATCTTACTATGACAGAGGCAGAGATACTTAAGCTTACAACTCATCTGGGTGAGTCCTGAACTCATTATTTGTGTTTGGGACTCACCACTTTTTTAAACAAAAATAACAAAGATTGTACTAATGACTCATCACTCTTTGGTTGGGACTTATCAAAATTTAATTCTACAAGTACTTCTGGGCTAGGGGTAATTGGTTATGGTGTTTAACACCACTTTCAACCATATTTCAGCTATATCGTGGCAGAAACCAGACTACCCTGAGAAAACCATTGACCTGCCACAAGTCATTGAAAAATGTTATCACATAATTATGTTGTATCATGTACACCTCGCCATGAGTGGGATTCGACAAGTATCTCTGAGAAAGGGCATTAACTTAATCACAAAAAAACACAGGTCGCATTTATACCTTGTAATAAAAACGTAGATATCAAATTTAGTGCAGACGATGCGTTTCTAGAATAACATTCATCAGGTATGCTCAAAATCGAAAGATTGGAAAGCAAAATAATTTAAACTGGCCTCAACAGAAAACATGACATTTTCAAAACATGAAATTCACTTAAAAGAATCAATATGATATGACAACATTGACTGTTTAACATTTATACTTGAATATATCACTGATCTATCATCATCATCGATGTGTGATTGTTTTTAATTGGTAAAAAAAAAACACAAAAAAACTTGTCAGTTTCAAAATACAAATGTATAAAATGATCTTAATCAGTGAACCGTGAATTATTGACGAAAGTCTTGATTAGCAAAAATCTAATCTGAGAAGATCAAGAGTAAGAGACGATCTAATGCGAGATATATACACAAGGTCTGATTATTTACTATTTAGAAAACGTAATAATTTTCAAAATGATATAAAGCCGATATATTTTTAAAAAATATAAAAAATAAAAGAAAAGATGTATAATAGTGTAAACAATGAGTGTGATGATACAATCAATCAATACTGCAATAAGTTGAATAAAATTTGCAATTAAGAATTGAATGCATTCTTTTGAAGTTTCATTGGGGTATGAAAGCGTTGACCGAAGTACATTTTCAATGAAGCAAGGTAGCACTTCATGTTGAAAATGTAGTAGCGCTTCATTGAAAATGTACTTCGTTCAACGCTTTCATACCCCAATGAAACTTCAAAGGAATGCATTCAATTCTTATAATAATATTTAAATCACACCAAAATTTAATATAGTTGAATTTTTCGTTGTGAATTTTATTTGTGTTAGATTATTTTCTGTTGGAAATTACTACGCCATTGATTGTTTACACTTGCAAGTTCGGATTTGAGTTTCATTGGGATGTGAAACATCTCTTTTATAATCATGCGACCACTTCATAACCAATCATATTGTAACATTTCAATGAAAAATGGAAGTAATGTAATTATTATGAAATAAAGTTGATATATTTAATAAAAAAAAAAAAAGAAAAAAAAAAAAGAAAAAAAAAAAGATGTATAATAGTGTAAACAATGAGTGTGATGATACAATCAATCAATACTGCAATAAGTTGAATAAAATTTTCAAATTGATATAAAGCCGATATATATTTTAAAAAATATAAAATTGTAAGAAAAGGTTCTAATAGTGTAAACAATGGGTGTGATGGAAACAATCAATATACTGCAATAAGCTGAATAAAATTTTCAAAAGGAAATAAAGGCGATATATATTTCAAAAATAAAAATTTGAAGAAAAGGTGTCAATAATATGAGTGTAATATTTATGACACTTAATCAATGTACTGCAATAAGCTGTAATAAAACAGCAGGAAACTGTTGTATGGGGTGAATTTAATTCTACTGTTTATAACATGACATCAGAACAATTAGCAGTTTGATATCATACAATAGAAATATTGACATCACTTTTTTTGCATTAATATTTGAATGAAACGTATTTCACTGCTTTAGCATGTTTCACTGTTTAGTTATATTAATAATAGAAGGAGGGGATTGGTCATTACTAAAAGTTATATATCAACAGAGTAGCAACAATAGACTAAACAAATTAAAGGTCCTCCACTTAAAAAGAAAGAGAGAAAAGAAGGATAGAAAAAAAAATGAAAAAAGAAAAGAATGAAAGAATGAAAGAATGAAAGAAAGACAGAAAGAAAGCAAGAAAGAACTATTTGTTAATTTAAAAGATTTCTATCGAATATCAGTTCATTTTAATTTACTGAAGAAACTGGATTTGTTTTTATCAATCAAGACATGTGAAATAGCACATGGAGAGAAAAAATAAGAATATAAAATTCCCAGAAGTCAAATAAAAAAAACCTATCATGGTGAGAACAAGTTACATTTCGACGAGATGATGATGATGTCCGCTTGGTACTAGACCAACACAGTTAGTTGGCTGTTTATAGTGCTCAGCTAGCTCACTGAACAGTTTGTTGGAAGACATGCATATGCAGGATCCACACGCAAACATTGTCCCGATTCCAAGACAATCAGTCTTTGCTCTTACTCCTTAGTGCTGCATGCTTAGTGGAATATGTGTTTAAGGTTTTCACACAGTACAGTACATTTTCAATTCAACAAAAAAAATTCCATAGCCACTAGTCTGTGCCAAAAACATTTTGACAAACTAGCACAAAAGGCATTTAAAAAGATTAAAAAAAAATTTTTTTTTGCTTTATGCAATTTTTTACTAGCCCCAAAACAATTTATACTATAGTCCGTTTGACCAGCCTAAAACAGGACTAGAAAATTAATTAAAAATCAACAGTTCAACTTATTGATTTTTTTTCTTCACACATTTACTCATATATCATCTACCTACTCTGACAAATAATTTCACTATTTACCAAAAAGTTGCCCATTAGGTCTCTATGTTAAATATTTGTACCAAATGTGGATATGTGCAGAGGGAGTTAGTAGGCTTGTTGTTACCAACTTCCAGTGTAAACAATAACAACAACACATGTGATTTTATTTACATTTCACTGCCATGTGATTACCTAATTTGAATATGTCACCAGAACCCAAGCATGCATGAGATGTTCATTTCATTTTCACCAAGTGACAATTTTGATTCGGCTTCAAAATAATCAAACACTTTCAGTTTTATCCTGTTTTTCATCTGAAGTTTTGAGAGGCATGACTATCCTTTCTATATAAGTATTGGTAGAGTTCTAAATAAGGGCAGATCATTTTTAATTTGTAAATATTAATTTATGAAAAGACAAAAAAATGTTGTTTTTTTCTACCTTTATTTTATATTTTTTCTATTATATTTAAAAAAAATATATATTAATTACTTGTTTTTTTTATTATGCTTAAATAACATACATAAAACTTGTTTTCATTTTCTAAAAGTATACACAAAGCATGGGCTATTTACATGGTATATCTGGTCAATACACATAGGCTTACTTTATAACCATGTTCTTTGAGTTCAAATACTGGGCTTTAGAAAACACCAAAACAAAAGTGATTGTATTTAGAATTTAAAGAAAAAGATTTAAAATTCAAAGGCTTGCATTTATACTTTTTACTTTTAAATTTCTAAAATAATTTCCAATAAAATGTAAAAAGCTAAACTTTGGGTGAAATGAACATCTCATGCATGCTTGGGTTCTGGTGACATTCAAATTAGGTAATCACATGGCAGTGAAATGTAAATAAAATCACATGTATTGTTGTTATTGTTTACACTGGAAGTTGGTAACAACAAGCATACTAACTCCCTCTGCACATATCCACATTTGGTACAAATATTTAACATAGAGACCTAATGGGCAACTTTTTGGAAAATAGTGTCAAAATTCTGAAATTATTTGTCAGAGTAGGTAGATGATATATGAGTAAATGTGTGAAGAAAAAAAATCAATAAGTTGAACTGTTGATTTTTAATTAATTTTTTAGTCCTGTTTTAGGCTGGTCAAACGGACTATACAAATGCATGTAGACTGGGTCTTAATTAGGTATATATAGGGTCAGTCCTTGAAATAAAAATTTGAACATACTGGTCCGAATAAAATTTTTGAATTGATTTTTACATAGTTCTAATTATATAAATAAAAACTGAAAAATGTACTGGTCCGAACAAAGTTTTACCGGTCTTGGGCTGGAGGACCGGTGCTCATCACAAAGACTGTAGGCCTAGGGCTAGTGGTTTTTGGTACAGGCTGCCACTACATCACCTACAATATATTACAACTGAAAATAATGCACAGTAGATATTGACAAACATTTTTACCATTACATTGTGTAGCTATAACTTCTAATTTATAACGTGTCTGTGGAGTATTTTCAGGGAGGCGGGGGGATATGTTGACCAGGTTTCCTTTCATGTTATACAGCTTCAGGATATCAAGTGGTCCTGCTTCTGCTGCCGACCTGAAGGTTTCTGAAATAGAACACATACAAATTAAAACGTATATACGGTACATGCACATGTACAAAAAATGTAAATAAGATGACAAATCCGACTAAAATTTGTTTAAGAGAAATGCAATTTAATGAATAGTAAATACGGAACATAAACACAAGTACTGACAGACATACAAAATTACAAAGGAAGATGGGCAAACCTTAATGCGCCCAACGGCTAAGTGTTTTGAATTTCAAATCAGCACAAAAATCACACATTTTGTCAATTAGGACAATTTACAATAATGATTTGATATTCAACCAATCAAACTTCATTATTGAATGTGATGCCATAATAACAGAATTTTGAATTTAAATGTAAATTTCGAATTTCAATCAATAAAATGTTTCAAAACTCAGATACAGTGTGCATCATGTGTAGGAAACAAATCGTGCCAGATATCCCAGTTCTACTGCTTGAAATAAAATACATGTACCTGTATACTTGAACATGTCTGCTCTAATTAAGAATAACATACACGTACAAATGTATATGGTACATATAACAATCCGATCCTTCCATCATTCATGACTTATCACCAGGTTGGTAAAAAGAGTACCACAACAGGTGCCACTAGTGAAGGAGGAACTGCTTACCCTTCCGGAACACGAGAGTTTACCCTCTGTTTTTAATGGGGTTTGTGTTGCTCAATCTTTTGTTTTCTGTGTAATGTTTTGTAGATCATTGTTTGTCCTTTTATCCTTTTTCTTTTGGCCATTGTATTGTCTATCCTTCGATTTACGGATTTTGATTATTCCTTTGGAATCTTTAAACTGATCGCGATATATCTTTTCTAGTGTTTTGTAGGTCTTTGTTAGTTCTTTTCTCCTTTTTCTTTTGGCCATTGTATTGTAATGTCTGTCCTTCGATTCACAGCTTCTGATTATACGTTTTGGTATCTTCAAACATTTCATTATACAAAGATGGCAAATTACCATACATCATCACATGTAAACATATTTTTATGGATCAGATATACATTTGTATATCACCTGGCTATTTATTATATACTCTTATTAACCTAGTATACGGCAAGAGGAAATTATACAATTTCCTTTTTTAATAAAACATAAAGCAATTTTCTTATTTCAAATTGATTGAGTCTCATTATAGATTTCAAAGGTAGATATCAATTATATCAAGGTCGCTCTCCTTAGACAGGGTATGATGGACAGTTCAAATTAACAAACACTTCATTTTACAACCTCTTTACAAAAATCAATTATTGAATTAATTATTAGCTACAAAAAAAGATGTTCATTTGCATGTCTTCGTGATCATTAAGTAACAATTCTGGTCCAGTAAATGATTCAAATGAAGCTACGTACACTGTACAATGGACATTCAATGTATGTACAGAATATTGCTCGGAGAATACTTCTTTGAAATTTTCAGATTGCTTCCGTCAATGTGTTTTAATGAAATTTTGTTAATACTAATATACATAATTTGTTTTTCTTTGTATCTTAAGATGCTTATATCATTTTACCAATGTTTGCTCAGAGAACACTTCCTTGAAATTTTCAGATTGCTTCCGTGAATGTGTTCTAATGAAATTTCTTTCACTTGTATATAAATGCATTTTTTATTTTTCTCGTATCTTGAGATGTTTAATTTACCAAGGTTTTCTCCAAGAATGCTTTCTTGAAATTCTCAGATTGCTTCCGTGATTGAATATGTTCTGATGAAATATCTTTTACATAAACATAATTATATTTTTTTTTTGTGGGGGGGGGGAGGGGGGATCTTAAGATGCTTAATTTACCAAGGTTAGATACTATAACTAATTAATGGATAGTTAAACTAAGTAGTGAGTGAGCATTGTTTAACAGCGAAGTGAGTAATTTTTCAGCTACAACATGGTGGGAACAAGCTACTTTTTGTTGAGATGATGATGGTGTTCTTCACTGGGTTTGGTACTGCTTTGAGCCTTTGACAACTATTTTACCTATTTTCTTCCAGTTTTGTTATAAATACTGTTATACTGACAGCCGGAACCTTTGAGCCGTAATGAAAGTGGGAGGTTTGGCACTTTAAAATCTGATTCAACCCACCATTTCATTAGAAATACCTGTACCAAGTCAGGGTCATTACGGTTTTCAGTTTTCCGGTTGTTGACTGATTTTGTCTGTTTATATACTTATGAGTTTTGACTTTCCCTTTGTAAGATTGTTCGGAGTTCGGTAATTTTGTTATTACCCTTATTTACTAGATTAGCATATGCTTAGTTGGTTATTTTTGTGCTAGCTCACTGAAACAACAGTCCGCAAGTAGATATAATTGCATTTCAACACACATTATCCTCATTCTAAGCCAATCAGTCTTTGCTCTTACTCATTAAATTACTGTCAACAATGATCATTTTGGATCAAACATGTTTGAAGTTTCTTAAGAAAGCTTTTTATTAATTTTCCCATTACGGTTCCTACGCTTAACATAACATGGTCACCTTGAATTTCCAATCAACACACAAAAGTGACACACACTGTGTACAGAACCTACCCTAGGACATTGTTAAATTTCAAACTAGAGAATAGTCTTTGCACAAATTGAGCTTTGATGCTAAACCAATTAAACTGCATCAATAGATGTGGTGCCATTTTAACTGAATTTTGCAAAAATGTAAATTTCAAGAATAAAAATCATTAAAATGTTTCTAAAAATTAGAAACAGTACAAAATTATTTGCATTGTGTAGGTTGGTTTATGGTGTTTAACACCACTTTAAACAATATTTCAGTTATATCGTGGCAGTCAGTTTTATTGGCGGAGGAAACCGGAGTACCAGGAGAAACCACTGACCTTTATCACATAATGTTGTATCGAGTACACCTCGCCATGAACGGGTTTCGAACTCACAACCTTAGTGGTGATAGGCACTGATTGCACAGGTACATGTAAATCCAACTACCATCCAATCACCACAATGGCCCCTTAAATAGAGCTTTGACCTACTGATGATCAACCAATCAAACTGCATTAATATTGGATGTGGTGCCATATTAAAAGAATTTTAGATTTCAATGTAAATTTCAAATAAAGAGCAATAACATGTTTCTAAAATTAGGTGCATTACTTAATAAGGAATATAATTTTTTTTTTATGTAGATGGCATTATAATAGAAAGTGACAGGATAAAAGAAAAATTATCAATCAGACATATCTGTACATGTACATCAATCTTTTATTCCATTATTATCTCACCACATATACAATCCTAAAACAATGTTGACATTTTACTGCAAATGTCAATTGTCTGCAAATGTCAGTTGTATTCAAAGGCATACAGTATTTGCATGCATATGCAGAAATATAGTGCACTTTAATTAGATTTTAAATTACAACATTTGGTCTTTTTTTTAAATGTTGTGATTAATTTGATTTCAATGGTTGAAACGAATGAAATATTCCTACAATAATCTATTAGACTGTTTTTCAAACAAGTTTTTAATACAGTACAGTCCTCTCTCTTATTATAAGGACATCTCAATTATGAAGTGGCCACATAAGACAGGTGGATGTGATTGTATGTTCATTGGATTTAAATCTACATACATCTATGGTAACCTTAATCAATCTAATTAAAATTAACTAGATCTCAGCACTTGCTCCCTTTTTTCTATCGGACATTTACTATTTCCTGTGTGGTAGATCTAAAAACGCTCCTTTAAGAGTCGTACCAGGGGTCAACATGAAAGTAAATGTATAATAAATTGACCAATCTGCTACTTTTCAGCAGACAAGACAAGCATATGCCTTTTGGAACGCACCTGATAGATGCCTAATGTATTCATGTTGATATATATCCTGGACACGACTCTTAAAGGAGTGTTATTAAATCTCACATGCAGCATCTAGTAAACGACTGTTAAGAAAGTAGGGAACAAGTGCAGAGATATAAATTTAATCAGATTCATACCTTAATACAATCATTACCCGCTATCACCACTAAACTTGTGAATTTTATTAATATTGCTGCCTGTGTATCTTACATATACATTTTCCTACATGTACCTGTTTCTTGGTCAAGCCAGCAAATACTAACATGCATGTCTGTATTCAATGATACCATGGTAATTATATCTAAATGATAAATATGGTGGCGAAAATTGGTTGAAATATTGTGTGAATACACGGTTTCATAGAACCTGCGCTACCATATAGGATTGAACTATACTATAAATAGATCTAGGTCTATGGCTTACATACGGCCATAATGTACAAAAAATGTACATGTATGAGGATGGGTTAATTGTAATATGTCTCCTCTTTAAGTTATACATGATCAAAGATATCAAATTATATGTTTCTAATGATAATATTTATGCTACATGCACATGTACATACACAGTACATGTAAGCTTAAAATACATGTCATGATCAGGTACATTTGTAGTCCTAATTAATTTAACCTTGGACATAATTTGAGGTAATATTCAACTCTTTTGAAATCCAATATATTGTTTAATGCCACAGTCAATTGTATATTATTCCTCTAGATCCGGTTTTCATTTTATGTACTGTACTTAACCGGAAAACAATTCTCTTTTCCGGGATGACGTCACTTCCTCTAACAACAATGAGTCGGCCATCTTTAGGCGGTGAAAATCAAATTTAAAATGGTGAATGTTTCACCGCCTCAATGACAAGGGAGATAATTCGTTGAGCGAAATACCTGGATGCCCGGAAAAGAGAATAAAATTTTCGCACAATTAATTAATTAACCTTGACCTTACCCGAATGGTTTATAAAACACATATCTCAAAATTTACCCAACAAAATCATTTTCATTTTATAATTTATTCAAAATTCTAATTAGTAATATGACGTCCTTTTTTCGCTTTGCAAACAATTGAGCAATCAATCAGATGACAACATCTCATTAGCACATGCGCGGTACACGTACATGTATAAGACAGGTGGAAAAATCACAAAATAAAATTCTTTACACGGTTGTTACGGTTTTAAACATATATTATTCACTGAAAATAATCAACATATCCAAAATTAATAATATGTAACATGCAATTAACACATGCAAACACAATATCATTGTTACAGATGCTCCATCAATACAATCCCGTCGTAAAAGTACGTTGAGGAGTTATTGTCTGCTCGAATTTGGCAGCATAAATTGTGTGCGACATTCTCTGCAAACGTAAATATAAATTACCGTCTTCCAATCAAAGTATACTACCGTATTTGTACTCTTAGACATATCAGAATCGAAATAATTCATGGAAGCCAGAATGTGTTTTGAGTTTTAACATGGGTTGGCCGATATTAGTCAATTTTATCCGCCAACCCATGTTAAAACTCAAAACACATTCTGGCTTCCATGATTTATTTCTTAAGTAGAATTTTGAGCATCTGCCATATTTGAAGCTACAGATTGCAGGTTATTATCTATTATATTGCAGGTACAAATTAAAGTACAATGTACATGTAGTGTTGAGTACAAAATGTGTGTTGACATTCAACATATTTCTTTTATGTGCTACCTTTCATAAGATCAATGTTTTTATTTTATTTTTATCCCCTGAAATATGCAATAAAAAAAAATAAAAATGTGAAATTAATCCGATTGATTTTATTGCAGTTAGGGCTTCCATTGTAGTTTTGAACTGACAAGATACATGTACAGGTACATAATATAATGTATAAGAAAGTAGAGCATTTAAGCTTAAACCATTTATTTACACAAAGGATGAATGTGGAAACATTCCAAGGATTTAAAATGAAACCCATTAACACTTGACATGTCATAGAGTTTTGTATGAACGCAAGGTGAATAGATATTTGTATTGCTATATAATTCCGGCAGAAAAAACACATATAATATCCTAAGCAAATCAGAAATTGAAATTTTATACAAATTTATTGGGTGCTTTATATAATCATTACAATTGATCTAGCTGTACAAACTAAAATTAACATGCATTGTAGAAATAAATCCTTATTTTGTATTTGTGTTTGTAGTTTTGTTCATTCTCATACATGTACATAGACTTCCTATTAGGCCTTTTCTTATTACTAATCCCTTTAAAGAAATTGCTGCTATGAAAGTTGAAATCTTGACTGATCACTTTTAAGTTATATTTGAGTCAATATTTGATTAAGTGCCCATTTTAGTACCTGGAAGCAAAATGTAATATAAAATTAATATTAGGAATTTTTTTAACCAGGATTTTAATTGAAATGTCAAAAGTATACTGTTGTTAGATAGAATAAACATTTCTGACTAAATATTTGACCAGGGTCACATATAAAATATGCCTTTTCAATCCTAAAATCATCTGGATTTGCCTCCATTTTGTTTCATGGTCCTAGCAGGAGAATTGTCTGGAGTGTGAGTCTCATAAAGAATTCACTTGGATCAAATTTGAATATAATTGAGAGATGATATTAATGTTTTTATATTGAAGGACAAATGATTTGATTCCAGTAAGAATTTAATGCTTAAATTATAAATTAAAAGTTGGGGTGTCGAACATAACTATATCTGTACCAACAAGAGAGGTTGACTAAATTGCAATTCGTTAAACTACAAGTGATGGTACAAAAACAGGCATGATCGTATCTGGGAAAAAAAGATAACTGTACGTTGTGTCCCAACACAGATTATGTCTGTCTACTGTACGTCCAACACCAAAACATGAAATTTATTTTCTTTTTTGCAACTTGTAAGCTTGTTCCTATCAATTAGCAAATTGAAATCTCATTTCCAATATTTGAAATCTACCAATTGATCTATCCAGGAATATGAAGCAAAATTTGGTTTTGTCGCCTTGCCATAAAAAGTCTGTCCTTGTTCGTTCAACCATTTTACTGTTTTTCCTTATTATAAAAAATCTGTCCTATTGTTTTGACTTTTTAAGATATGGATAGGATTTTAGATGCTGAAACTCCACTTTACACCACAATTCTAACAAACATAAATCTTTGTCTTGCTTATTATTCATAAAATAGTCTGTCCCTGTTCGTCTCAAATCTAATGCTACCACAATAAAGTTTAGAGGAAAATTTTTATTTTGGTGTCTTTTATTTATATTTTCTTGGTTAAAAATGAAAAGATGAAGGTCTTAACTTGTCAAAAATCATGTTTTAAACACAAATGGATGATATCTAAAAATTGACAGGCATGTAACACATTGATGGCAACCATATCAAATAAGGACTCATTTACAAACAACATTTCTTACTACATGTAGTTATAGTCTGTTTTGTGACTCTGAAAATAGGGAAAACAATTATTTAAAAATCAGGGATTTGCTTTCTATTGCTCTTTTTAACATTTTAGGCACACATTATGTAATACATATCTGAGAACAAATTGTCAAAGAAATAATTCAAATAATAAAAAAAATCTCCATAGGGCCCAATACTAATTTTATCAGATTGTAAGTAAAGGAGGCTGCCATTATAATGAACAGCATTACCTGTTCTTTCCTGTCTGTTGTTATGCTAATTTCAGTCACATGGGAATGTCATATTAGGTTAAAGATTCAAGATGTTTTGAATAATTGATAAACAATTTGATCATATGATATTTGTTTGTAAACAATTAATAACTGCTGGTCACATGAGACCCTTATATGGAGATGTCCCTTGTTATTCACTCATGCTGATGTATAACAAATTTTAAATTAACACTTAAAAAATGATACCAAAATAAAATAAATGCTAATTTCGTGAAAGTATAATTTATATAAATATATAAATTAAATAATATTCTTATTTGATACTTGTTTTCTTCCAAAAATTAAACAATTCATATACAACGTTAATTTCTTATAGGCAAATTAGATAAACATTTTTTTCATGACAGTGGGGAGCCCGGGTGGCTCAATGGTTTTTTTTAATTTGTAAATTACAAAAAGGGTGCACTCGACTCGCAACCACAAGTGATAAAGTTTACCAGTTGCTTGCCCATGGTCGGTGGTTCTCTCCGGCTTCCTCCACCACTAAAACTGGTCGCCATGATATAGCTGAAATATTGTTGAAAGTGGCGTTAAAACACCAAAAATCAAATATCAAAATCAAATCATGACAGTGTGGGTTGAAACTACTGATATGTACTGGTCAGAATATACAACATTTTCAGGTAATTTTGTTATCTTTTATTAACCTCTATACACATAAAGGGATGGGTAGTTTGCATGTATTTTAAATGCTCCACAATCAGTTATGTAATAATGTATCATCATTATTGATTTTTACCTGAACAGGTGTGAATCTAATTTGAATATTGTCCATATTTGGTATGGTCAGTATGTCAACATCTGATATAACATGCTAATGATGAAATCAGCTGACTTGCTGTTTGTCAATACTGACCACATGTTGCTGTTCATTTCAGTAGTACTTACTCCCATGTTTGTTACATGACAAAATGACAGAATTTTACAATTAAGTCCTATGGCAAACTTTTTTATTCTTTAATGAATTTTTTTGAAAAATTCACCTATAATATGTATTAATCAATCCTTAATATAAATATAATTAAAAAATAAATCTGATAACCCGTTGATTTTTTAGGAATTGTTTTCCCTATTTTCAGAGTCACCAAACAGACTATACCTGTATGTCCATTCTAATACATGTACAGTCAAACCTGCCTTAAAGGGCACCTCTCTCTAACAAATCACTGTCTATAAATGGCAGCCTTGTTTTTCCCAATAATGAATAGTACATATAATTTTAACCTGTATATAAAGGGCAACTGTTTATTAAGGGCACATTTTCAGGTTCCCCTGAGTGGCCTTTATATACAGGCTTGACTGTACATGTACATATTCGGCCTTTTCTTATTACTAATCCCTTTAAAAGGGTCCACTATGAAAGTTGAAATCTTGACTGACCACTTCTATTTATTTACTAAAGACATGTTATTTTGTAAATATAAGTGGTCAGTCAATATTTTAACCTTCTTAGCAACAACTTATTTGTAGGGATTATCACTTTAATTTGTAGCAAGTCTAGTCCCTTAAATGATGGGTCTACTGGTAAATTTATGGTCAAAGTCTTAAGCCAAGACAAATAACCTGGGGTCTGTTGTTGAACTTGTGATTAAACTAACCAGATGATTAGCCAAAATTTCATAATCAATTCCTAATCCCATACTTAACTTATGCCATGATTAAATTTTGTTGCTGAACTGAAATTTAATCAATGCATTATATAATTAAGTAATCATATTTAATCTTTGAATTAGCTAATTATGTGATTAGGAATGAATCATGTAATTATGGCTAATCATATGATTAGCTTAATCACAAGTTCAACAAAGGATCCCTGGTGTTTTATTAATATACATTTGTACATGTATACATGAATACATGTACATCCAACATGCACCCAACTAAATTCATTGAAGCTTGTACATGTACAATATACAATTATATATGGCCCTCTGAATCAGTGAATATCCAAAATTGTCAACCCCACTAGGGTTATTTCCCCCCCGAGGGCTTTAGCGATTCAGAGGGCCGTAACTGTTTTATTATACCGAACAAACAGTTGAAATATACTGTTTAATATTTGAAAAGTTAAAGTATTATTTCATTAGGGTTATTCACTGGACGTTGTAATTTTCGAGGGTTATTACACCGTTGAATAATAGGGTTATTCAATGGACGTGTGTAATTCTTGAGGTTATTCAACGTTGGCGGCGATTAGAAGCAAAAATATCCAGATTATTTTATGTCATGTGAATATCTTTTAACCAATAGAATTGATTCTTTATTATGTGAGGTATAATAATATATATTATAATAAAAAAAATATATTATTTTTATACTGTGTCTTTTTTATTATTCAAATATGATTTTCCAGTGAGTCTGGATCCCTTGACTGTAAAATCATAAAATAAATTTATATGAACTTGGATTATCCTTTGTCTCTTGGCCAACATTTTCCTCAATATGCATAGTTTTATATACTTTCATTCTAGCATGTGTGTGTAGAATGTTATTTTGTAACAGGGTCAGCAACAAAGTGTAGATCAACATGATTCTATTTCTTGAACAACCACAATTTCCTTCATACATGAACATGCAGATCACAATGTCAAAAATACATGTTATCTTTACTATTAAAATATTTCATTAATATTAAATTAATAATTTGAACAACAATATTTCAGATACATTTTTGTATATCGTGGCAGTCAGTTTTATTGGTGGAGGAAACTGGAGTACATTTGTACCTGGAGAAAACCACCGACCTGTCAACTTTATCACATAATGCTGTATCGAGTATACCTCGCCTGAGTGGGATTCTAACTCACAACTTTAGTGGTGATAGACACTGATTGCATAGGTAGTTATAAATCCAACTATCATACCATCATGACAGCCATGGTACAGATATGAATATGCAATAACCTAACAAGAATCACTTTCATTGGTGCATTTTTTTCTGATTTCATTGCAAATTAACATTAACAAATAAAGAGGTTGACACTTGGTTTGGAAATATTGGCCTAAAAAATCAGTATATACATGTGTATATATAGCAAATAGTTCATGGCACTGAAGGTCATATGGCAGTATATGGACCGGTCCATATACTGCCATATGACCTGAAGTGACATGAACTATTTGCTATATTATACTTTTTATCTAAAATAATAATGCAGGTACCTGGCCGGTCCATATACTAAAATAGTGACTGGTCCATATATGAAAATAGTGACCGTCTGCGCTAACAAAGACAAATAGGGGAAATAAAAACGTAAAGTGTAATATATATACATAAATGTTCTCCTGATAAAAAAAATCAGTATAATACTCTCTTGATTTCACAACTTAACAGATATCTCTAACAATTGATGTTAATTATAAATTATTGTAACCACCAATGAGTGAGTGATAATTTGTTATTTAATCCCTTAATTTACAACATTCTCATCAATTTTTCAGTTATAGATTTGTATCAATCATCATGGTGAGAACAAGTTTAACTATTGAAGAGATGATATCATGGTGGTGATTATGTCTTCTTGTGCTTGATGTACTGATCATGAGCTGGATTTTCACAGTGTGAACTAAAACTCATTGAAGCAACAGTTCTGACTGATATTTGCAACTCGCTTTTGCAAGGCCTGGTCTCGTCATTTAGCTTGTGTTTATACATATATAGGATTCACCATTTTCACATTAAATTTTCAAATTTAAATACCGAAATATATATAGTTTTTTCTTCTTATAATTTTTTTATAATTTTATTTCTACTTTTCCTTAAAATATGATTAAACCCACAGAGTTAATTTTAGTTTGCCACACTTTACTATATAAATTCATAGAAAATTGTGATATTGAGAATTTACATTTGTGTCTAAATCATATACTGATAAATGCCTGTAAATAAAAAAAAATTCTATGAAAATATTAAGATAAAATCTTATTACTTCTGCTTTTAAAGGTCAAAATATCAAAGAAATCGAATAAAAGTTGACTTCATGAGAAATTTTTTTCAATAAGTAGTTTTTAACTTATATGAAATATATAGGGAAATATCTTCGTGCAGAAAGATTTTTGACCTGTGAATATATACCAGTGCTGGATTTAGATAAAGAGAGGTCCTAGGCTATTTCACTTGTGAGGACCCTCCCCATCTTCACGACTGGAGGAAGATGAAAGTGTGTTCAATCAATTTCAATAAATATGAAAATTATGAGGGGTGCTTAAAATTCTGCAATATTCTGAAATGGAGTACAACTGTATAAGGAAAATTACTGAAGGGTTGTTTAGAAAGTACAGTACCTTATATGACAGCATACATGTAAGTGTGAAAGTCCAATAACAGTGTTAAAGATATTAATTATATACACCTTGCCCGGAGCCCCCCTAAATTTTGAGCCTGTCGAGCTAATACATGTAGGTAAATCTGGCAGTAGTAGTAGTACTTAGGGAATTTAAATAGATAACTCTAAACAGTCGAACCAGTTTTATATGATCTTCCAAGGGAACATTTAAATAGGGTCACATAAGACAGGTGGTCAGTAAATACAGGTTTATTTAATATGAAATGCACTATACATGTGAAGAGAATTAAAATTAAGGTCATATAATATAAGTTATTGCTTAATAGAGGGTGGTCATTGAAGCAAGTTTGACTGTATAATTAATAGTACAAATGACTCTATCCAGTATACAATGTACATGGGTTAGAATCAATAATTGTTGTTTAAAGACATAATTCTGTCAAATTCTGATGCCAATCCTGTTATCATTTGATACTAGAAATACCTTGCAGTGGGTGTATATGTCTTGTTATGGCTGTTGGAGCTTAAGCCAACAATGTTTTAACCTTTCCATGATCTTCAAACCGTAATACTGTAAGGGTTTTTCCTGATGGCAATTCTTACCATAAGCCATGGAATGACTAAGTCACTCAGACACATTATCCTGATTCCGAGCAAACCAGTCTTTGCTCTTTCTCCTTATTGCTGCTTGCTCAGCGGAAAAGCAACAAATACCAATTATAGTGGAACCTGTCTAATCCGACACACCAATCAAGGGACCAGGGAAATGTGTCGGATTGCACAGGATGTCGGAAAACTCAGGTTTTCTTTTTAGTTAACAGAAATTTGCACAAATTTTACAAGAGAAGAAATTGTGTGCTTGATTATGTAGGATGTTTTAAATAATTGGAACTACATGTACAATATAGATGAAAATACATTTAATATTTAATTTATACAAAATTAATATATTTAGAACAATTTCATAATCTGATCAGATAATTGTTAGTTGTTCCTTTAACAAAGCAAGTGAAAACAGTTATCTGTAAAATTTTAATTATTATATTCTTGGTAAACTTACATGTACATGTACTTTAACCCTTAATAATGATTCTTTAATCACCTGCCAATCAATAAATTCAAATAATAATTTATTTGTGTACACAAGCCTAGAACAATTTCATAATATATCAGATAATGGTTGTAGACATGTCATTTACAAAGAAAGTGAAAACAGGTACATTTTTTGTAACTGTAAAATTTTAATTATTACATATATATTCTTTGTAAACCTACTTTTAACCCTTACTAATCAGCCTCTAATTGCCTGTCAATCAATTAGTTAAAATCACAATTTATTTGTGAGGTAAGTCTGTTAATTTGTTAATGGTTTATATTTAATGATACACATGGAAGGATGGTAATTTATTAATGAGCAGACCAAAGGGCCCATAAGACAGGATTAATTTAAGTGTAATTAATAACATTGGGACCGTAAAACAGTGTTGGATATCAGAAGTGACAGGTGTCGGAATACTCAAGGTTTTTTAACAAAGAATGTTAAAGAAATATTTTGGGACCTGAATTTCTTGTCGGAAGTCACAGGATGACGGAAATCTCAGGTGTCGGAACGCATAGGTTCCACTGTATATAGTCTTTTGTTTGACGCGATCTGGGCTCGAACCCACAATCTACCGCATTCAAGGCGAGCACGCTAACCATTACACCACCTATGTCGTTCTTTAGATTTGATAAGAAAATGTAAAGAATAGCTATTAAGTTCTGATGGCAATTACAGGTACATAAATATATTTTACAATGTACCTTTTGACATTTCTTTCCTTGGGAATATTTTAATGATTTCAAGTGACCCAAATTGCTGTGAAAAATATGATAGGAAATAGATTTAAATCATCTGAATGTGGAATCAATATAATACAATATTATAATTTCGCTGCAATTATAATGTGTAGTATTCAATAAACACAAAAGTCACGATCAGTGCCTCAAGGTTTCTATACCTTTTTATTAAAAATGTTTTCATAACAATTAGAGGTTTAAAAATGTCATGCATGCACTCTCTGTACATGTGAATATTGTATACATATATTCTTACAGCTGCATTGTCAACATTATATATACAGTCAAACCTGCCCATGCGGCCACCTCTATTAAGCAGTCACTTGTATTAAAAGGTCACCTTTTTCTTGTTCTGTCATAGAAAATTTCATATGAATTGAACCTTTTTTCAGAGGTTACCTGTCTTATACAGCCACTTTTCTTTGTCCCAAAGTTGACCTCTTAATGTAGGTTTGACTGTCCTTTAGACAATTCAAATGATCAGTATAATATGGGGCTGTGACAACTACATGTACCTACGTGTACATGTACATTTGTATATGCAGTCAGTGCCTATCACCACTAAAGTTATGAGTTCGAACCAGTTCATGGCGAGGTGTACTCGATACAACATTATGTGGTAAAGTTTGTCAGGTCTGTGGTTTTCTCTGGATACTCTGGTTTCCTCCACCAATAAAACTAATTGCCATGATATACATGTACATGTAACTGAAATATTGTAAAAACACCATACCCCTAAAATATAACCCTACATTTTTTTTTGTAAATATATTTTAGACAATCTAAATGATCAATATTATATAATCTAAATCAAAGAAATGAACAATAAAAAAAAATTATGTAGTATATAATTTGGTTTGGTTTATGGTGTTTAACACCACCTTCACAAAATATTTCAGTTATATTGTGACGTTCAGTTTTATTGCTGGAGGAAACCGGAGTATCCGAAGAAAACCACTGACCTGTCGCAAGTCAAACTTCATCACATAATGTTGTATCGAGTATACCTCGCCTTGAATGGGGTTTGAACTCACAACATTAGTGGTGATATGAACTAGTTACATAGGAAGTTATAAATCTAACTACCATACGATCACAATGGCCCTTGTTGATCTTGGAAATCCAGTAATACTTACACTAGCTTGTACATTTGTATATGTACAAATGTATGATCATCTTGGAAAAATAAAATTGTGCATTTTCTTAATATTTTTTGTATTAAAAGGATTAAGTTTAAAAAGTTGCTGTGTTTGAAATCTATTGTATCTTTACTTCTACAGTGGAACCTGTCTAATCCGACATTCCAAGGGACCAGGGAAATGTGTCAGATTGTACAGGATGTCGGAATACTCAGGTTTTATTTTAGTTAACAGAAATACATGTACCTTGAGACCATAAATATTTGTCGGATGTCACAGGATGTTGGAAAACTCAGGTGTCAGATTGCACAAGTTGCACTGTAAATGCAGTCTGAGTTTACATCTAAAGTTGGCTTTAAACACCAATCAATTCATCAATCAATCCAAAAATGTTTGAAAATATAAAAATACAGTGTGAATTGATACTATGCAAGTGAATCTGTTCATACATTTGTAGACCTCAGCTGTCGACTTTCCACATATCTGTACACCTAGAATCTAATTCTAATAATTAAATTGTTGCTATTTTAGCAGTAATTATATAACTAAACAGCTGTGCTAAATAATTATTTGGTCCTAGTGCATATTATACACAGATTTAGATTACAGTTACTCAATATCCAATCAGACTAAAAATCTATTTGTATGCCATATACAGCCTAACCTGTATTAAGAGGTCACCTTTGGGACAAAGAAAAAGTGGTATTTTAAGACAGGTGACCTCATAAAAGATGTTCAATCCATATGAAATGTTCTATGACAGGACAAGAAAATCGTGACCTTTAATACAGGTGACCTTCTGGGTAGGTTTTATTGTATACATGTATATACAAGTGTTAATTAAGTGTTAAGCAGACATACATGCCATTGGTCAGTTGCAGGGATACTTGTAGCAATTGAATTTGACGAGTCCAGAGGACATTTCTGAAAATTTTGGTGAGTCCCAACTGAAAATGGTGAGTCCAGAACTCGTCTTAGGTGAGTTACAAACTACATGTACATTTTTTGTACATGTGAATCTCTGAGTTAGGATCTAAATAGTGTGCTAGTCTGTGCCAAAAACCACTCGCCCTAAACCCCAGTCTAGTAAATATTGGTACAGGCTAGTAATTGTAGTCGTTAACCCCAGTCTACATTGTAGCTAGTAAAAATTGGTTTAGTCTAATCGAAAACTGAATATAAAGTTTGCATAATCAAATAGAATAAATTCTTCTAAAAAATACCTTTTGAGCTAGTTTGACAGAATGTGTGAGGATGAGGTCACTGTTCTACTTGCAGTGTATAGTATTTATACAACAATATAATCTACGTCAATCATGTGTTTTATAAGAATTGTTTCAATTAACACCTGTATACAATTGTACACCTTTTCTACTTATTAATTGATCAGTTTTCACAACTATAAATATTAGAGCTGTCACTTTGATACATGCAATGATGCATACATGTGGCAACAGCTAGAATTGCTGCAAGCTGGATCCTTTGATGAGTTCAGAATACATGTACATGTATATATATAAGTGTTAAATAAGTCAATAAGTGTTCAAAATAAGCAGACATACCATTGTGTACGTGACATTGGTCAGTTGTTGCAGGGATACTTGTATGCCATACATAGTATTTATACAACACTGTAATTATAATCTACATTATGTATTTTATAAGAATTGTTTCAATTATTGAATTAACCTACACCTGTATACAATTGTACACCTTTTCTACTTGTCTGTTGTCAATCGGTTTTCACAACTCAAAAATATTAAAACTGTTCCTTTGATACATGCACAGTGACAACTAGACTTGCTGCAACCTGGATCCTTTGATGAGTCCAAAATACAGTACAGTCAGAGACATAGTGAGATAAATCACAGCAGCGTTAAACACCACCAAAAAAAACCCAAACTGATATCTATCTTTTGTTCTGTTTAAGCTATATATTTACTTTTTTTTATATGTCTTTTGGGTGATACTGATAGTAATAAGTAAAACTCTAAATGCAAAAGAAATTTTGAAGATATATTTAATAGAACAAATGATATATATCCAAATCATTGTCCCACATTGTAAAAATCTAAAAATTGAAAACTGGTGAGTGACAGAGTCCCAAATGAAAATGGCAAGTCCATGACTCATCTAAACGAGTTGCAAGGCATTCTGCTACATTAGGCCCTTTCTTATAAATAACTAATTATAAAAATGTACATGTAACGTTACACAAGAAATATTTTCAAGGGCCACACCAAATTAGTAGTCTTGGGTTACCGGGCCCCTGTTAGTGTTAAGTTTCAACCCTTGCTTATAATGTATTACACATGTACAGTCATGTGTTAGAGGTATCAATGACTATGTACTGCCTCAATTTCTATGCTTTTATAACTGGATTTTTCAGATGAGTAGAAATAAATTTAAGCAAAATATAAATATACGATAACTTTTTTTTATTTTCTTTCATTTACATTTGTCATGTAAATATTTGGTGCGGACAGCACAATCATGGCCACTCCATGTCAATGATGGAAGCTGGAAAAAGAGCAGCTGTAGGACAAAATTGGCTTGTTTTGATGTGCAAGTATTATTGTCTGCAATCCAATAAATCATGTAGCGGAGAAATAATTAGCTACAGATAATCCTATGTCCAGACTGAGCAGTGTAAAGCGAAATCTGTTTACAAAAAAATTAACTGGTTTGTTTACATTTTTACATTGGTAGCTAGCCTTCTCTTCTTTTTATATTACCCCTCTCTTTACTTTTTATATTTCCTCTTGAATTTTTTTTCCTTAACATTGAAATTTAATTATGGAATTAATTTTGATATATTGTCTAGTGCCTGTGCAGTCTACAATAACTAATTGTGCATAATTAAAAATTAACTAAAATCGACTTAATTTGTAATGATTTTCAATGTGGGTGCTATTTTTCGTTAATCATAAATAAAGGGGGCAGATTTTGTAGAATATGTGAGCAAATTTGAGGGGACAAGTTGGCAGTGGAGCAAGATGTCCTTCTTCCCGGCTGGACACCATATACTGCATGAAACAAGTGCCTATGATGATAATCCTTTTATGATTCAAATTTTTTCCCAGAGATATTATTAATTTATAGTCCGTTCATATGGTACATGTATCGCAGGTTTACAATACCATGTTTTCACATGCTATTTCAACCAATTTTTTTAACAATTTTTAAATCAACTACATGTACCACACCATAGACTATAGTATAGCTACCATAGCCCATATAGGACCCAGCCAGATATGTTTTGTCTGTAAAATACATTCCTTCACAAAAAATGTTAATTTCAAATTTGTATCTTAAGAGCATTACCCAAATAGAGCATGTATATACTATAGATACTCAAAGTTCGGATACAGTATTGGACGGACACTGATCCATCAGCATGATTAGGGCCAGGCGAATTTCGAATCCGGGTCGTTTCACCCCGAATCCTGTTCGCCCCGCAAGTCGTTTCGCCCTCATTTATTAATAGTGCTTTAAAAAATGAAATATGGAAAATACCATTGCAAATATTCGTATTTTGGATGTTGTAAGGCTTGTTCATAGGTATTGATACTTTATTTTTGTCTTCCTCATAATTAACATGCTTTCTTGACGTGTTTAATAATAATATTATGTATGGCTTCACTTTCATTTTTTTTTTCATTAATTTCTCTTTATTATTTTTTTGCAGTTTAATTAGTAATAATTGACCAATAATTATTAAATATTATAATATAACATCATGATGATGTTAACTCCATTGTTTATCATATATTTCTATTATTTTTATGTTTTGTTTTTTTTTGTATACAACTAATTAATAAATGAATAATTACCTAAATATTGTCGAAAAAGACTTCACTATTATTATAAAATAGCGATTAAGTGGGTCGAATCGACTCACTTTCCGGGGCGAAACGACCCGGGGCCAACAGGTAATCGGGGCGAAACGATCCGGGCGTCCGGGGCGAATCGACCCGGGGCCAACAGGTAATCGGGGCGAAACGACCCGGTACCTTTTAGGGGAACATCATGTCAATAAAGAATCTTATTATGACCTGGTTTGGATTTTGTAAAGACAATGCATTGACATGTATTCATTTAAAATTAATACTTTATAGATATATCATTTTATAATATTTACAACGAATTAATTTATTACATATCGAGTTTAGAACGGTGTTTATAAAAGTTTTGCCCCGGACAAACTTATAAAATGTTAGTTTCTTACCTTTCAGATCGTCCGAGTTATCATCGCTACGAAATTCAGCCTGTTCATTTTTACTATCCACTACAAAATATATTACTTTAGTCGCCATATCTATAAGACATAACCTCTCATTTCACTTTGAATGATGGATCATAATTTGTAATTCTCAACTTGTTAATTTTGTCACGTTTGTAGAGTTTCCCGCATGGTGAACCTGTCAATATTGACGTGTGACACATCTGGGTTTCATTTAGATGAACTTCGAAAATTATAATTCATTTAAAATATCAGAGATTGTTGTTTCAGAAATAAATTCCCAAATGGTATTATTTCGATATTTCGTATTCTAATCATGTATAACAATGTTATAATATAACCTAATTTTCAACGAAGTAAACAGTTTGAGGAAATGATCGAAATCGACATTACAAATATCCCCAATGAATGTTTACATCACGTGGTTTGACAGTAAAGTGGAAAGATTGCGGTAAAATCACAGTTGCAGATTTATTTAAGTCTCAAGTTGAGTCCGGATGAATGTTCTCTACTGGTATGCTTCATATATTTAGCCAGTTTCCGTCCATAAGGTGGCACATTTTAACATAAATGGGATCAATTAAATATATGGGGTCCTTATACATTAAAAATATATACACTTAGAAATAATCGAGGGGCAGCACGTTATTTACACAAGCACTCGAATTCCGGACCCCCCTTTTTTCCTCATTTGGTCCCTTCCTGCGATTATGGTTTGGATCTTTGTCTGGAAGTATATCTTTGAACCATTTATCCATATTTTACAACATTTCGTGTTACAACTCTCTCGTTCTACTAACTTTTGTTTCTAGGTCCAGCTGCCGTATTACTTATATATACTATTAACTTTTGTCTCTAGGTCCAGCTGCCGTATTACTTATATATACATATATATATAAGTAATACGGCAGCTGGACCTAGAAACAAAAGCTAACTTTTGTTTCTAGGTCCAGCTGCCGTGTCCAGTTGCCGTATTACTTATATATACATATGTATATATAAGTAATACGGCAGCTGGACCTAGAAACAAAAGTTAGTATATCAGTAATACGGCAGCTGGACCTAAAAACAAAAGTTAGTAGAACGAGAGAGTTGTAACACGAAATGTAAAATATGGATAAATGGTTCAAAGATATACTTCCAGACAAAGATCCAAACCATAATCGCGGGAGGGACCACATGAGGAAAAAGGGGGGTCCGGAATTCGAGTGCCTGTGGTTATTTATACCAACACAACACCAGTAGTGTGACTGTCACAGACATGATGCATACCCTTAGTTGCCATACTCTACAAGAACACAGAATAAAAGCTAGGCTGTAAATGTTCCATAAAATTGTAAACAACAAAATTGAAATACCTTATAAACATACTAATAAAAAGCCAGTCCAAAATACGATTTACCCATAAACCAAACCTTTACTGAGACAAATCCAAGGCAATAAAGACAGTTACAAAGTTTTCTTTTTCTACAGAACAATAAAAGATTGAAATAAATTACAACAGAACATCACAAACAATACCACAACAGGCGCCATTAAAACAGGCGCCATTAAAGTGGACCTATTTTATATTACATGAGATGCTACTCAAAACCTTTCCAGTCTCCAATAATACTTTGTTTTTTTATCTTATTGTAAATAAAAAGGAACAAAATGTAAAATTATAGTCACACAAAACTGACGTGGTCATCCGACTTTACCACGAAGTGTTTGGAAAAACTAGGACTTATTTTCTGAAGAGAAATCGTTTACCAGTTGCCAAAATGATTCGTTTTCTTTATATTCTTTATTTACGGACATCCTTCAACATACAATGAAGATTATTTTCTGCCGCATGCCTGACAAGACATAGTAAAAAAATATAATCAATATTTTACATTTTTTTTCATTTATAAAGTTTAAGTTTTGAAAATGCGTCGGCATTTATTGTGTGAAAATGGTGTCCTGTTTGAGGGTATTCGATATTATTCTTCGACAAAAGTGAATTAAATGACCAGTGGTATCGTAAATCGACGCGATTCAGCCAAAAGAAATGGAGGTCATTCGGTGGCGGTTGTGGAGGTCTTATCGGTGGTGGTGCAAATTTCATTTGCAATCCTTTTATCTCGTAATTACCAATAAAATACAACTAATACTTTATGTATATTCAGAGTTATTTATATAATCCTAAAATATACCATATTGTAGGTAGTGATAGCAAATATAGTGGAAAATGACAAAGAAGAAGACTTCCCTTTGGCTTCAGACCAAAACGTCGCAGTTTACCAAGACACAATTTTTGTTCTCAATTATGTAGAAAACTCCCGCCTGAAATTTTAAATGATTTATATGAATCTTCGCAACAAAGTGGGAGGAAACATAAATGTACTCCACTAAAAGGGTCCACTCCTAAACGAAAAAGACTTTTGTCACCTGGAACCCCAAGTAGTATATCGGAGTCCTGTGATACCGTGGTAGTTAAACTTAAAAAATGGCGGCGACGATTGGTTGAAATAGCACGTGAATACACGGTTTTATAGAACCCGCGGTACCATAGGGTCGGACTATACTGGACATAGTCGGCAAACGCAACTACTGTTCCTTTAAATTTCATTCCGTCCATCATTTATAACCTGTGAATTTAACACATATTTATGAATACATAAAATTAGACGGTCATTTTTGTTCCTCGTGGAATGTATCAGTGATTCTTTTTTGTTTGTTCTTGAACTGTCCACATATCTCCTTAATAAAAAGAATCAGAATCCTGAATTATGCAATACCTTTCCCATGTACGTGCATTTTACAAATAGGAAGAACTCACTCTAATGTGTACATGTACGTGCATTTTACATATAAGAAGAACCCATCATGTACGTGCATTTTACAAATACATGTAGGAAGAACCCAAACCCTAAATGAAGATACTGAGGTATGATATTTGAACCGCGTGTATCTTGAAATTGAAAACATTATAATTCCTCTCCAACTTCAATCGCAAGTTGTAGGAGTGGATAAGCTTTGTAAGCGTGTCGGTAAGTTGGGGGCACAAGCTTTAGAACAGGACCGGGAAGAGGGACAAGCTTTTCAAAACTGACAAGCATAAACGGGGGCGCTTGGCATCAAATCATACCTTTATACCTCTTAGTAAAGTAGACATTTTTTGTTTCCATGCTACAAATTCAGCTTCTAAGTGTTTGCTCCTACGCCCCTGTGTATATGAACCTGGTTTATCTGTTATTGAACAGTTTTATTCAATGGCATCTTGTAACACAATTATATGTGTAGTATCTTGAGTGGATAAAGTATTGAATGTTGAATCATTTGTTTTACTTTTTTGGTTTACAAATGGAATCTCGTATTATGTATGTTTTTGGAATAAGAAGAGTTTGAAGAAACCAAAGGGGTAATAAGAATCCGTAAATCGAAGGACAGACAACACAATGGTCAAACGAAAAAGGTCAAATGTACAAACAACGATCTACAAAACATTTACACAGCTAACGAGAAACACGAACTCCACTATTTAAGCCTGGGGTGAGCTCAGGTGCTCCGGAATAAAATATGTTTTCACCAAACACAATTTTTTTTTATGTCAGCCTGTGACAAGTTAATAAACTTAAGATACCTTCTGAGAAGTTGTAATTTGCTTTGTTTCATAGTTGGTTCTTATGGTTTTGTGTGTGTGTGATTTTCATTTATTTTCCTGTTTAAAGTCGTATGTTCAATAAATCATTACTTTCTGAAAATATTAAATTTGAGACGAATTATATAATAGAAGATAACTAATATATTACCTCGACAGTCGTCTTTCGCATGTGCAACTATTCGAAATGAGTTTAGTTCACCACGTACAACACCTCTCGAGCATGAAAAATCTGTAAGTGCTTCAGTTTTTGTGTCGTCTCATTTATGTAAATTTGTTTCCCCTCTGTGCTCTGTTGGTTTTTTTTGTACCCCTTCTTCTTGTCATTTTCGTGTGTGTTATCTCGATTTTGCCTTGTCTTTGGATTCTGTCGTTTTTTGAATAATCCCTTTACCTTGTTCCTTCGGTATTCTGTTGACTATATATGAAGTACAATGGAACAATGACGTCAATACTTATGTCGATTTCTTTACACTTACGACTTCTTGTGAAGCCCCCCACTATTCCTCAATAACGCACTCATATAAATTATCGTATTTATAAGCCCAAAGCTCGTCTAGTGAATTGAAGAAAAATAATGACCAAATCTTTTTTATTTTTCAAAACCATTGACTTGGTATGTGCTATAACTTTTTTGTTATCCTTACTAGAGCGAGGCTGGTTTTGTTATTGCGTCATTTCGTATGATTTAATCAGTTAAAATATGGTATATTTTGGGAATATATAAATAACTCTGAATATACATAAAGTATTAGTTGTATTTTATAGGTAATTACGAGATAAAAGGATTGCAAATGAAATTTGCACCACCACCGATAAGACCTCCACAACCGCCACTGAATGACCTCCATTACTTTTGGCTGAACCACGTCGATTTACGATATTACCGGTAATTTAATCCACTTTTGCCGAAGAATAATATCGAATACCCTCAAACAGGAGCCCCTTTTCACACAATAAATGCCGACGCATTTTCAAAGCTTAAACTTGTGTGACCTGACACGCAAAGCTGGCGTGATCATCCGACATTACCACGAAGTGTTTGGAAAAACTAGGACTTATTTTCTGAAGAGAAATCGTTTATCAGTTGCCAAAATGATTTAAGATTTCCGTCTGAAATGTTTCATAATGTAAAACTTAATAAGTTATGAAATAATATCGACTGACCTAGAAAGTTGATAGAATTCTCCGCTTCAAAACCGTCACCGGATGGAACCGGAAGCACCTCCGCACCGTCACCGCTCAAGAGGTGTTGTACGTGGTGATATTAAACTTTTAAAATCGACTGGTTAAGAAATAGGAAAAATGCTGTCATCATCATACGCACAATTCGACGAATATCTCTTTTGCCACAATAAGTTAAGACGACGATTTCTGGTTATCTTTGTATGTGATTGACTTAAGATTAATAGTCTTATGCAAAAAAAGAACAAATTAATTCACCATAAAGACAGATACAGATCAGGATATTTAGACTATTAAAACTACGGAAGAATCACACAACTATTTTTTCCCGATTACGAATCCAAGATGGCCATCACAGCTCAGTGTTTATTTGATCATAGGACAATTCTGGACAATGAATAAATGTTTTTTATCTGAAACAACTGAAACGTTAATAAGAAAAGAAAAGTAATTCGGTGGCTGAAATGTAGTTTGAGTATTTATGTAGAAAATTTTATGCCGATCAGAGATATCCAAGATGGCCTCCAACAAAGTTTTGTTTTATATTTTTATTGTTGATAAGAAATTAAAGAATAGCCACCACGACAGAAAAAAATGTTCGCAACGAACATTGGAGAAATCGGCTTACAATTATTTTCAGTCTGAACCCATAATTTACATGCAATATATATTGTTTTAGTATGGTGAAATGGCGGGATGGTGATCATGAACGAACGGAGGAAAAGCGTGGCTACTTTATGCAAACAACTCCTCTTATAGCTTACCAAATGATTTCAAAAACATATGCGATGTTGTTAGGGATATGCTGAATACATATATGACTTGGACCTAAATGGATGATGATACTTATTATTTTACAGAAATTATGTTTTTTTTTTCAACAATATTTTTAGTAGGCGGCATCTGTTTTGTGTAATCAACTTATCCCACAGTTTTCAATGCAGATATTTTAAACTTTCCAGAATGTCTGCAAGCATATTGAAAACATGTACATGGAATTATCCATCATAAAATTTTCCAAGTAATGTATATATCATATGGCGTTAATATGATTTCCTCGTTAATGCATACTCTATTACAGATATCCGTACTCCGCCCGCAGACGTAGGTGACCTTAACCGATTTTGGGTATTCTGTTTAGGCCCTTTGATTTTCTTGCTCAAAATAAAAAAAAATAATTTGGTTTTCAAATATTTTGGCTTTGAGCATATCTGACGAAGGTTTTTCCAGAAACGCGTCGTTCTCACTAAATTAGATATCTACGTTTTTAGCCATGGCTTTTAACATTATTTTTTAATACGGAGACATACATTTTGCATAGACAGACTCACATAAACCGGTATCACTCACTCGTTTGTAAATCATCATTTTGTTATTCAATTATAATGTGAATTGTGTGTTAAATTCAGGTATGTGGATTCTGAGAAGATATATCAACACTTCTCCAAAATTCCTTTAAAACATGTTTGCTATTTTTTTTTTTTATCTTCATTCAAAAAAAAATTTAAGTTGTGGAGGGCCATCCTGGATTTCTGACAGGTACAACTTGACTTTTTCTACAGACACATTCCTGATCGAGTTATTTAATGGTCAGTCTCAATGTAGTGGTACAAAGTGTTCCAGGGGCCGTCGTGGTCGTGATTGTATGGTAGTTGGATTTACAACTACCTATTTAATCAGTGCCTATCACCACGAAAGTTGTGAGTTCGAGTCCCGCTATTAAGTTTGTCAGGGACTTGCGACAGGTCGGTGGTTTTCTCCGGGCAGTGCCGGATGTAGATAAAGAGAGGCCCTAGGCTATTCCACTTGTGAGGCCCCTCCCAATGCCACACCTTCACGACTGGAGGAAGATGCAAGTGTGCTTAATTAATTTCAATAAAGGCGAAGACGATGAGGGGTGTTTAAAATTCTGCAATATTCTGAAATGGAGTGCAACTGTGTAAGGAAAATTCCCGAATGGTTGTTTAGAAAGTACAGTATGTTATGACAGCATAAGTGTGAAAGTTCAATAACAGTGTTAAAGATATACACCTTGACCGGAGGCCCCCTAAATTTTGAGGCCCTATGCTTCAGCCTATCGAGCCTATAGGTAAATCCGGCACTGTCTCCGTGTACTCCGATTTCCTCCACCAATAAAACTGACATCCACGATGTAACTGCAATATTGTTGAAAGTGGCGTTAAACACCAAAACCCTAACCCCCAAACCCTGCAAAGTGTTAATGTGCCACAGACCCTTGCCTTTAATGTTCAACTATTTCGAGTTCATTCACTCTTTATAATTTTGTCATTTCTATTAAGCTTAATACAATGTACGATAAAAACAGATGAACATAACTTTTACTCCAATGCATTGTAAACAAGTTATTATTTATATTTATTCTGTTAAAATCTTAAATAGAGAAACGCACTGAAGCACCAGCGAATGTCGACAATAAAAATATATAGATACCAAAATATGAGAAAATCAGGATTTAAAGGCGACAAGTGACCGATAACATTAGTATATTTATCAAATTTCATGTTCGGGATGGGTCCATTATTATTGAATGTCAAGCAATATCACGCAAAAATGTATGGAAAATTGCCCCTATGATTTAAATAACAACAACTTTGTCTTCATGTATGGTCTGCCGTTCACTCTTGGCGTACTTTGTTTATGTAATGTATGTTCCTCTGTTAAGCACACAGCATTAAGCAGTAAGAGCATATACCGGTTTGTTCGAATCATGATAAAGTGTCCGAGTAGAGAGACGTGCCTACCCATGGACTGTTGTTTCAGTGAGCTAACACTATAACAATCTAGCTAATTATGTTGTTCTAGTAATACTTTAGCGGAGATCACTATTATCTCATTGAAATGTAACTTGTTGTTGCAATGATGTAGCTAAAAATATATGTAGTTGCCCCTTTTATGTTTAGTGATTTGAGGCGAGAAGTGATTGTTCGTTTTGTTGATATTTGTAGAACTAATTTTTAACCATCACTGTTTAAAACTTTCTTTTAATAATGACATATGCCGAAGGAAAACCAGAATCTGGCGTGGGACAGACACACACACATATGGCAGAGCATAATATACATGTGCAATCATTATTTAATAGATGATTGTCGTGTTTTATCCTTTCTTTAATTACAATTCCTGTGTTCAGTTCGTTCGCAGCTATTATACTACAAAGTATTGTTGGTTTTCGATTTGTGCCAACTGATTTGCTGCAAGCATAGCATAGTGATGGTGCCATTGAGGTGTACCAACTACATGTCGCATAAATACATGTACGTTTGCGTATATCTATTGCTCTTGCAAGCCAGGAATTCTCACTTACATTAGTCTGACAATTTGATGGTTTAGTTAAATTCCGGTCAGCGAGGCATCCATTTGTGTCCTGCCATATTTGCCAGCGAGTCATCCCCAATTTTAGCTTCCTGTTTGTGTTTAGTTTATTTGACCAGCGTGGCGTCACCACTAGTTTGCTATTTATTTTTATTTATTTATTTAATTTGCCAGGGTGGCGCTCACCCTGGATTGCTCTTGATTTTTTCCTTCTATAATCAACGAAGCGTCCCCACTAGTTTGTCTCTGATGTTCAGATTTTTTATGCAGAAAGGCGTCCCCACTAGTTTGCTCTCGTTTTATTTTTTTGCTTACACGTATATAACAAAAAGAGGCACACCGCTACTTTGTTCTTGGTGCCGTTCAGTTGTTTTTATGACCAGAGAAGCGTCCCCATTAGTTAATGGGCCCTGTCAAGCCAGTTTGCTTTTGTTGGTAATGATAAACTGGTACCCCTATGATTACTTCTTATTCCAGCCCCATTTTGTTGACCGCTGTATCAGTTATTTCTATTGCCGAGATCTGACCGTTAATTTGATTTCTTGCACCGCCCATATGGGTGTTCAGGTATTCTAGCTCTCAATTTCATTATTTGCCAGTCTTTCTTTTATATTGTTAAGTTATGAGCAAATGTCAAATCTGTCCATCAACAATGCATTATCTTATAAGTGTAACAAGAACTGTGTTACAGGTCATGTCTATTTTCATATATTCTGCCTGTGGTACAATCTATTTAAATTATTTGTTTGTTAGATGTCGCCATGACATAGCTGAAAAATTGCTGAGTTGGCGTTAAACAACAATTACTTACTCATTCACTCACTCTAATCATTAGACTTTGTTTGCGTACTCAGTGCACGCCAAATTAGATAGATGCATGTTTATTGTAAATAGAGATCGATATTTAAAAATTTGTCAGCTGTTAAAATACGTTGTATATATATAATGATTTAATGACATGTACGCCTACACTCGTTACAAAATGTATGTTAAAAGTAAATCGGGCCATATATAACCACAACGACACGTGCAACAAAAACCAACAGCTGTCCGACTTGACGTTAAAGCATAATCAATCAATCAATCACGCGAAAAGGTCCTTAAATAGATATATACATTGTAGCATGTCATTTACACACAATGCATTCATGTATTTACAAACATAAACCTGTGCATGCGAATGAAGATTAATTGAGGTTGTGTTGAAGAGTTATGGTGTTTAACGCCACTTTCAACAATATTTCAGATATATCGTGGTGGTCAGTTTTATTTGTGGAGGAAACCGGAGCACCCAGAGAAACCCACCGACCTGTCGTAAGTCACTGACAAAATTTGTCACATAATGTTGTATCGAGTACACCTCGCCTGAACGGGATTCGATTCGAGGCACTGGTTGCATATGTATTTGTAAATCCAACTACCATAAGATATCACGACCACGACGGCCCCTTGAAGCTTTATACTTAGACGAAAATTGCTCAAAATAGCAATTATTTAAAAATTCTTTAAACTTAATTTAATAAGTAGGTAACATTGACGTCATAAAAATAAGTACAAATAGAACATTAAAATAAAAAACTCATTGACATATTCTTATGTATGATGTTTATATTTTAACAGTTTAAAATTTGAATAAATTAAGTATAATTTAAACCATAATACATATGTTTATTGGCGTAGCAGAGAGTTATCAAAGCGAGATTTGTAAATATAGTTTCCTATAACAAACACTTCAACACTCGTTTAAGAATTTATTAGGGTATAATTTGTTATGATATGATCATATAAAGATAAAAACATTGGTCAAACATGTGGGGTATAGGTCACTATTTGTATATCATATGATAAGTATAAGAGTATTTGACTTTCTATAAATAAATATGTGGTGTGGTGTTGTCTGATATCACTAGAGAACCACAAAATTTAAGCTGCGTAGAACGAGTGAACTGTAACGAACAAACGAGGTTGATACGTAAACAGATACGTTCCATCGAGCGATGAACTCTGCGAAATAATCCTTGCAATTGAAATCGAACGGCCCGGGAAGAACCGGATGAGAAATATACGTTTTTAACGTATGACTATGGGGAGAACAGTCCGCGGAGGACCAAGAAGCAGGACCGGCCTTAAGTCAATTCGACCAATTGCTCCATATTGTGGCCCGTGGTGAAGTTATTGGTCAAACATGCGGAGTATAGATCACTATTTGTATATCATATGATAAACAAGAGTATTTGACTTTCTATAAATAGATGTTGTGGTGTCTGATGTCACCAGGAAACCACACATATATAAAGCTGCACAGAAGGAGTGAGCTGTAACGAACAAAACAAGGTTAATACACTACCTGTACGTTCCACCGAGCGATGAACTCTGCGAAGTACATGTAGTACTTACAATTCATCGAACGGCCCGGGAATAACCCTATGAGTAAGTAATACACGTGATTAACTTATGACTATGAGGAGAACCCAGAAGCAGGACCGGCCTTAAGCCAATTGGACCCCGCACTGGAGTTATATAATATCGGCTGTTCTTGAAAGTACACACAACACACTACAGGTTTTAACAGAGAACAATTATTAACTCCTAACTTTTAAAAAAAATCAATATCCGTTTAATCGTTCTTGCCATTGCATATGGGGCGGGGTATCACTTCAATGGTAACTTAGTAGGACTACGCTACTGTTACTGACCATAATGTGTTACTGTTGGTTCTGACCACATGGTGCTTTATTACAACTTAACGTCAGCAGTAAAACGCAAATACTTGAATTCAAAATGGTTAATTTGTATGATGCAGTATGAAATTTCTTGTATTAAATTTAATACAATAATTTTATTCAATTTCAAATGAAAAGCACAATTATTGAGGTATCCTTTATTTTTTGAGTCAGTATATCTATCACAGTACAGTCAGACTATGGAGTGAGTGAGTGGTTGTTGTTTAACGCCAACTAGCTAGGCAATTATTCAGTTATATCATGGCGAAAACAAGTTAATTTTCAATGAGATTTATAATAATGAAGTCCGCCTTTGATTTTTATAGTGCTACCTCACTGAAACAACATGATTCCGTGAGTAGACATGTTGCCCCACTCGAGCCAACCAGTCTTTGCTCTTTTCTTTAATGCTGCGTGCTTAGCGGAGAAGCAACAGATACCAATTTCATAGTCGTTTGTTTGACCCGATCGGGGCTCCAATCCACGATCTACAGCACTCGAGGCGAGCACGCTAGCAATTACACCACTGATTGTCAGACTACGGAAGCCTATCGAGTATCGCGATGATTATTTTTATTTAGACTATACTGTTCTTGTATTTCTATTTCTATTTTGTTTTATCCTTTTAATAATAAATCTTGTATTTAGGGTTTGGGTGTTTAACACCAATTTCAACAATATTTTAGTTATATCCTGGCGTTCAGTTTTATTGGTGGAGGAAACCTGAGTACCCAGAGAAAACCACCGACCTGTCGCAAGTCACTGACAAACTTTACCACATAATGTTATATCGAGTACACCTCGCAATGCGCGGGATTCGAACTCACAACTTTAGTGGCGATAGGCACTTATTACATAGGTAGTTGTAAACCAAACTACCATACGAGCACGACCACGACGGTCCCTTTGTTGAATTGAACCAAACCGTATTATCGCAAGCGAATTAAAACATCATAATCTGCAATGCATCATTAGAACAATCTTAGATAATATATCAAATATTGATTATTATGGCTAATTAAAACTTTTCCATTACTACTGTGATCACAGTCACTTGAAATTTCAAAAATAAAAAAAAAATAAGATCAATTATTCTATTTCAAATAAGGATCGGTTGTCAATTTTATCTTAGATTTGTGCAATAAAATGATACTTAGGAAAACTTCGCAAAAAAAATATTTTTTTATATTTTTTTCCTGATGTATAAATATGGATGTTTATATGTATATTAGCGTTTTATTATGTTGGATAAGGGAATGAAATCGATTTTAAAATTCGGTCAACGATAGATGGATGTCGCCATTTTGATAGCATCTCTATACCAATTATCACGTGATGTCTAAATACCACCACGCCCCAAAACAAGCGTGACAAACCGGGGTCTTCATTCAGTGTCGATATGGCTTGTCAGGCGTAATTCTCTATCACTTTTTGCAGATTTATGTTTTGTTTCTATATACATGTACTTATGGCAAAACAAACGAATCGGGGGAAAAGGTCCGTCTTTAATGAGACACATCTACAAAAGTTTTTTTTTCGAAAATTGAAGAACTACGAAATTATGCGAAAAAAAAAGAACGGACATCGGAACAATGCCATGAATTCGTAAAAAAAAATAAAAATAGGCCTATACTACGGGGTAAAATTGTTTTAATGATATTATTTATAAGATCGCACTTTGTAATCGATCGTTCATGCACTACAATAAAGCTACACATAAGCTCTGCTTCCTAGCTAAAAGCACAAGGTAGGAAGCCATAAAATTGAGAGGATTATGTAAACATGTAATTTGTAATAGTTTTCATTTGACAATTACAGACGATGAGTATTATAAATACTTTTAAAGTATATTATACAAAACTTCAGGGTACATCTCTTATGTAATATAATAATTTGCTTATGGAAATACAATATTCGTATTCGCCAACAGTAAACAGATTAATCTGTTTTCATAACGGTTATTTCTGATTTGAACAAAGCGTAACATATAATATGTGTCTGCGTAAAGAAAACATTTTGTGTTTATTTTAATCACGTCTTTCGAACTGGCGGACCCTTCTGATTAATCTCAGAATAGTCATAAAAAATTTGGTTGTTGTTTTTATAAGGAAAAATTGCATACGAATGGTTTTTGTCTATTTTGCTTTTTGGGGTTTGCAAGAAGAATTTTCTACCCTGCCCTGTTCACTCTGCTTTACTTCATAATTTTGGTTGTTGCTATATCATTCTGATGGGGCACAAAAAATCAAGATAAAAATGAACAATTCAATATAACTTACGATCAATGTTAATCTTAAGATTTTTTTTTGTGAAAATAGCCCCAGAATCATTGCTGCATCAGGCGCGGATCCAGCAGTTTTGAAAACGGGGTCACAGGCTCTTGTTTGCCAATTTTTACCCAATTTATACACGAATTTGACTAAATTGTCGAACACCCCCTTGATCCGCCAGCGTGCATTAATATGCAGCCATTCCTAATGTATACTTGATCAGGGTCGTGTATTTTGATCACCTATTAGAACCTTTAAAATGTGTATTGCCTCTCCTATTCTAGTCACGGGTAGCGTTAACGGGTCACAAAATGTGTATTGCGTTTCTGATTATTGCCAAAGATTGTGACACAAGTATTCAAGTATTCGGTCAGAGTCCCGTCGACCGGATGTAAAATGACACTTGTATATTCTGCCTGGCGACTTCCTGTGTGGACCTAAACTCATTACGCAATTAGGTACCCTGCTGAGTGAACCACAGGCGCTTGTGTAGAGTCAAAAATATGCTCGCTATGTACCTAATATACCACAAGGCCGGACTCACTCCTACTACCCCTGTCACTTCAATCGCTATTTCCTCTGTCAAAATGTCGATAGGACGCAAATCGCTTACTAATTTGCGTAGTGAAATGATTTTTCTTCAAGGAAAACCCGTTTTTTATATCTTCCTACCATCTACACCCCCATACTGACAGATTATCCTCAGATTTTGTTGACAATGGACACCTAAGTGGCAGCAAAGCGAAAGTAGGTCACATGCGACATAGTTCCGCCTTTCGGTCGTTCTCGGGTTTTATCATTGCCTTACGAAACATACCTGAGAAGTTCAGAAAGAAAAGTTCGGGAAACGTAATTATATATCAGTATTGTTACTGTATAATTATAATGTTTTTTAAATACAATTATTTCCTATGCCTTATTTTTAGTATTATTTGCATACCAAGAAGTACTGAAGTTTTCATTCATTTTGTCAGTCATATTTTGGCGCCTTGTAATGTTTCTAGTGTTTAGTAATTATATATGATAAAACCCGAGAACGACCGAAAGGCGGAAATGTGTCGCACGTGACCTACTTTCGCTTTGCTGCCACTTAGGTGTCCATTGTCAACACAATCTGAGGATTATCTGTCAGTATGGGGGTGTAGATGGTAGGAAGATATAAAAAACGGGTTTTCCTTGAAGAAAAATCATTTCACTATTTTAAATATTGTATTCTTCAATAAATTAAGGCAAATAATTCCTGAAATAAGAAGTGAAAGGCGGGATTTACTTATTTTTATTTTCATTCTGAAAACGACAGGTACATTCACACCGGTTCACTCACAGGCGCTTGTGTAGAGTCAAAAATATGCTCGCTATGTACCTAATATACCACAAGGCCGGACTCACTCCTACTACCCCTGTCACTTCAATCGCTATTTCCCCTGTCAAAATGTCGATAGGACGCAAATCGATAAGAAATATATTTTCCGTATAATATTTTACGTTTCGCTCATCGAAAATGACATGCTAATTAAAGTTTTATTGTCATTTTATCTGTTGTATATGTATATGTGATTAATAAAGTTGGCTATAAACACTTAATGTTTAAATTTTTTATTATTCCACAATAATTGTAGATTATCCACAATATATGTATTTTTTCTTGTAGTTTTTGGCGTTTTTACAATTTTAAGAATGTGGACCTGTATAATAGCAAATTCAATCGTGTTTGAAAACGAACATCAAACATTAAAGATTACATAAGAAGTGACAGGTATCCATGGCACCGGCAGCCATATTTGTCTAATCGATTCCGGTCTGTATTTGGCGCCAGTCATTTCTTTTGATCTAAAGATTTATTCTGTGAAGTTTCGTGACATTCTGTTTTGCGGTTACCATGCTGGAATGGTTTTTTTTGCATTTTAGCATTTGATTGGTTACCATGGTAGCGTCAGATATTTTGAGAGAGAAAAAAATAGTCGGTGACTGCACATGTAGAGACGCCTATTATACCATAGAAATTAAGATTCATAATAAGAAGAAACGGGAAAAACACTATGTCTTTCAACTATCTTGGAAAGGGGGGGGGGGATGTTTTAAGTATATGAAAACATAGAAAGGTCTATTGCAAGTTTTAGTAAAAATTGAGAAAACACGAAGAAAAAAAAAATAAAGAAAAATTATGAGATACTTTTAATTTGAAAAGGAGATGTTTATATTATTTTTACGAACCTGTCCCACCTGATGTCAAGTTTAGTAATATAACTTGTAGCATTATATATTCTTTCTAAGTAGATCCATTTGAAAAATTGTAAATGCCACTTGTAAAATATAAAGTATTTTGTTCTGTTCATGTAATGTATTGTATGTATATTATGTGTAAAAATTGGCAAATTGCAAAACAAGTATGTTATTTTTATGAGGTTATCACCTGCACAGACTAAACTAATCAATATAAAAGTTGTATGATGGCATTAACAATTTACAACTAAGTGTACAATCACTGAATCAGTGACTATCACCACTTAAGTCGTGAGTTATAATCCCGCTGATGGGGAGATACAGCATTATGTGATAAAATTTGTCAGTGACAGGTCGGTGGTTTTCTCCGGATACTCCGCTTTCCTCCACCAATAAAACTAACCGCCACGATATAACTGAAATATTGTTGAAAATGGCATTAAGCACCAAATTCTGTCATTATACTCCATTTTGCAATAAAACTAGGACTGCCCTGTCGAAGAACTTCTTTGCATGCTTTGTTAGATTTTATATCTGTATTTAAGACAAAAATAGCCCACCCCATGCGACAAGGGCTCGACACAACCTCCCATCCGCAAAAACGGAAACGATAAGAATAGCAGGGACAGGCTCTTCAAGCATAAACTCGTAAGGTCACTGTATTATCATTCTAAGAATTCCGAAAACAAATATAAACTTATGAAACCAGATGACCCTCATTATACAGTCTTGTTAGGAATAAATCGACACATCCAATGGTAAATCAATTCCCCTATGATACATAGTTTGGTTTGATTTTATGGTACTTAACGCCACTTTCAGCAATATTTCAGCTATATTGGTGGAGGAATCCGGAGTACACGGAGAAAACCACCAACTTGTCGCAAGTCACTGACAACTTTATCACATAATGTTGTATCGAGTACACCTCGTCTGGGTGGGATTCGATCTCACAACGTTAGTGGTGATAGGCACTGATTACACAGTTACTATGCGATCACGACCACGATACAGAATAGTATTGTCATTATATTTACAGAAAAACATATGCTTGGTTACGTATGTTTGTTGTTCGTCTTGTAAATCATATTTTGGAATTGGTATATATTCTTGTTACTATGCTACTGTGACTGTGAATTGCAGAACTGCAATAAAAGTGTTGTTCCCTTGCTTGAATTTGTGTCTAAGTGTAATGTTGAATATCTCTTATGTTCATTTACATCCATATCCTTTCTTACTAATACAATATTTATGTTTCAATTATGGTTATCTCCTCAGCGATTTCTTGATTCATCCCACTAATTTTCCTAAATATTATTCCAAATTATTTTAAATGTGTGACCGAAGGTTGGCGAATTTTGATCACAAGCCCTTACAAGACTTAGGTTCGCATTCCGTTGCACACCTTAATTGTTAAGGTTTTGAGACACTTACCAAAGGAAGGGCGTTTGGTTTACGGTGTTTGATGCCACTTGATGGAGGTTTCACTGGTCAATTCGTATTATACGTTAATACTTCTACTCATTTGGTTTTGTAGTCATGATGTAGCTGATAAATTGCTGAAAGTGACCATATAGACCAACAACTCAAAATTGCAGTGAAATATAAAAAGAAAATCAACATCACACTTAAAGAACAGCTAAATCACTTTACATATTTTTTTGTGAATATTTTCTGCCATTAAATTTATGGCTTCTGAGTAACCCATTGACATCCTCAAACCTTTCTTCATTCTCTATCCAGAGTTGTCGTACCCGCTAAGCTCCACCACACCTCTGTCAATGCTCATTTTACAAGATTTTCGTAAAATTTAGAAACGGTAAAAAAATGTACTTAAAATTGTTTTAATTATTGTAAATATCAATAAAGATGAAAATAAATCACTCATTTCAAATCAATTCTCTCTTAAAAATGATTCCCCCCCCCACACACACACACTTCTTGGAGAACTATTTTGCGGAGGTAAAAATTAAAAACGATCACATGATAGACAAAATGGAGGATAGAGTGAAACATGCCGTCAACAAGTACGACAATGTTTTGATCATGTGATTGAAAACGGTAATGATGGTCATGTGATTTTGGGACTATTTTCCAATTCTGGATAGAGAATGACCTTTCATATGACATAAATATTATTACAAAAATGTATTATGATTTTATTTTTGTGTTAAAAAAGCTACAATCTCAAAAATTGTCTAATTATTTTTATTCTGTTGTGTATTGTCTGGATGTGGTCATTAATGTTACAGACTGTTTCTTTGTCTTTGTCCTGACATCGATTCTATGATTCATTCAACATTTGTTTACATGTTTCTATCGTTTATCATAAGAAGAGTCTGAAGATACCAAAGGGGTAATCAGAATCTGTATATCGAAGAAGAGCAGACAACACAATTGCCAAAAGAAATATAGTTTTAGCATTAATTGCTCAGACAATTAATATAACAATTATAATACAGTCAAACCTGTCTATAAAAGGCACTTCAGGGAACCTGCAAATGTGCCCGTTATAAGCAGTTGTCCTTTATATACAAGTTGAAATTATATTCACTATTCATTAATGGTAAACATGAGGCTGCCCTTTATAGACAGTGATTTATTGCATAAAGGCACCCTTTAAGGCAGGTTTGACTGTATCATGTATTAAAGGCTCCCTTTAAGGCAGGTTTGACTGTGTTATGTATTAATTGTTGTTTAACATCAAGTAAGCAACATTTCAATTATATTCATGGCGAGAATTATCAAAAAACCAATAAATGATACATTGGAAAATGTCGCGTTTTGGGAGGTTCTACTGGAGGATATTTTGATTTTCAAAGTCAAATGGATAAAAAAAAAAAAAATCTGATTTTTGTTTCGCGTAAATTATTTTCTGGTTCTGGGTAAAACAGCATTCCTATGAAAGTTAGATTGTCTATTAGATGAGTCATTGTGCCTTTGAATGACCATTAACCACTTGTCCATTATAAACTGTTTATTGCCAGGTGTTCCCCAGACGACATTATGTGATAAAGTTTGTCAGTGACTTGCAATATACCGGTGGTTTTCCTGGGCACTCCGGTTTCCTCCATCAATTAAACTGACCGCCACAATATAACTTAAATATTGTTAAAAGTGGCATTAAACACCATAAACAAAACCAAACCATAATAAACTGTTGTAAGTAAAATAACAATTTATAGCAATTTTAATATGATAGTTATACAAACATATAATGAGTTAAGATTTGTATCTTGAAATATGAGTAAATGTTATTTATTTCAATACATTTTGTTTTATAAAATGTACTTGTCAAAGTATTTTAATAACAAAATAATGCAATTTTATATGAGCACCAAAAGCGATTTCAACGTCCAGAGTTCGATTAGAGTTATTTCCCTTTCTCCAGTAAATGCTACGTTGATGTTCTTGCATTTAGAACCTGTCTCGTTAACTCTTCAAATGCCTGTAAAGAAAAAAAAACCCATAAATTTATAAATGTATGTGTATATTTCAAATAGATCCTTTAAAATACAATCATTTAGATTTAATTATTTAATAAAAATCGTAGCTAATATAATAATAATTTTATTGTCAAATAAACATCCATACATGTTTGTGACCAGAAACACCCCCCCCCCCCCAAAAAAAAAACTAAGTCATTTTTGCTCTATATGTTAAAAATAAAGGTAGGTATCTAATGTAGTGTGCACAACATGTTTCTGGAATAACCTTCTTCAGGTACGCTCAAGGTCAAATATCTTACAAATACCAATAAATAAGACCATTGCCAGGTTATACTGAAAACAAGGGCTCAACATATGATATACAACTGACATTTCAACTAATAGTAGTATTTCACCATTAAATCTATTAGTCGTGCATGATATGGTAATATATCCCGAACATGTATATTATTTTGCTTGTCCTTCATCTAGGTGCTATGCTTTGTACTTGGACTTTCTGCTCAATGACCATTGGTAGCAAACAATTTCCGTGACATCTTTACATAATGCTTTTACAATTACATGTTAGGTTAGTCTTTACTTCTATTTTTTTTTTCGGGGGTTCCTATTTTATTTGTTGTTTGTATTTATTTACGTATACTGGTGTCAAACAGGTTTCCATATCAAATAATGCTCGTGTCGTTTCATAGTCACACAACTGATGCCGCACAGGAACTGCTTACCATTCCGGAGCACATAAGTTCACTCCCGGTTTTTAGTGGGGTTAGTGTTACTCAATTTTTAGTTTTCCGTGTAATGTTTTGTAGATCATTGTTTGTCATTTTAACGTCTGTCCTTCTTCGAATTACGGCTTCTGATTACCCCTTTGGTATTTTCAAACCTTTTTTGAAAAAGACAACCATTTAACATTGTTGGATTGCCTATACATTGCAAAGCAACTTACGTCAATTTCTGCAAGAACTGTTGGATCAATTTCCTTCCGTGGTGACAAAGAAGTATCACTTTTAGTTTCAAAAACATCATCATATGATGTACTCCGCTTCAACTTGGTAAGATCTATCAAACTGTTGTTCGCTTGGTGGCCATTTTGAAGATCAGACATGTCCGAATCATCGTCATCTTCATCTCTACCACTAAGGTCAATTTTTAAAGCCCCATTGGAGCCCCCATTTGAAGTCACTAAACCGTTTAATTTGGGGACTTCCATGGGTTGTTTTTTCGATTTACTCTTAATTGATTTCTTAGTCCTTTGAGCTAACTTTTGAACACTATTTTTTAATTTCATACTATTCCCTCGACCGGTATCTTCATCTTTCCTTCCGTTGTTTAAGTTGTCCATTGTCAAACCATTAGGGGCAAAAACAGAATCGTCAGAATTCATAAGATTTTGAGGTTTTTTATTCTGATTCAAGTCTAACATTTCCTTCCGACTTATGTCCCTGTCAATGTGTTGTAATTTCTCAGTTAATTCATTCAATTGTTCTTGAAAATATCCCGTTTTGTTCTCGTCTACTTTCTTTTTCTTTCCGAATGGAAATTTCCGGCCAGTGTGCTGAGGCTGCATTTGTTTCTGTATTGTTTCCATCTATATATATAATTTATTAACATAGTCATTATTACAATATACAAAGAGAGAGAAAAACTATATCATTCAGATATTATACTGAAGGGAGTTATGGTGTTTAACGCCCATTTCAACAACATTTCAGCTATATCGTGGCGATCAGTTTATTGGTGGAGGGAACCGGAGTACCCTGAGAAAACCACCGACCTGTCGGAAATCATTGACAAACTTTATCATATAATGCTGTATCGATTACACCTCTCCTTAATTTGTTCAGAAGAATTTGTTTTGATTCCCGATTTCTGTTTTTATGGGATTTTGTATGTTCTGATCTGTTTTCTCATTCGTCATTTATGTTGCATAGTCTACACTGACTGTGATCTAATCTTCAATATAGTACGTTACTCTGTCATACAGAACTTTCCGTACAGTTTGACAACACCTAGCTTTGCTTGGAAGTTGTAGCAAATATGAATTGGTGGATCACTTCTATATCTCTGTGTCTTGTCAACTTGCAAAGACATTCATCCTCGTGGTTGTAATCACCCCTATGGCGAGGTGTACTCGATACAGCACTATGTGATAAAGTTTTTCAGTATCCTACGGCTGGTCGGTGGTTTCTCTAGCTACTCCGGTTTCCTCCACCAATAAAACTGACCGCCACGATATAACTGACATATTGTTGAGAGTGGCGTTTCACACGATAGTCCCTAACCCCATTCATCATATAAGTACATGTATTTGCACATTGCATACGCTGATCATATTGTACTATATATCGGTTTTGTAAATGAGGGCTTCGCGACTAGTGTCATGAATGGAGCGGAGAGGGTTGCAAAATCGAAACAGTTCTAATTGTTATGTCTCTCATTGTGTACCATGAGTTCTAATTGTTGTGTTCTCATTTTGTACAATGAGTTCTAATTGTTGTGTTCTCATTGTGTACCATGAGTTCTAATCGCTACCTTTCTCATATGTGTTCCCTGAGTTCGAATAGCTACGTTTCTCTTGTGTACCGTGAGTTCTAATTGCTATGTTTCATGTGTGTTCCGAGAGCTCTAATTGCTATGTTTCTCTTAAGTTCCGTGAGTTCTAATTGCAGAGTTTCTCTCCTGTTCCATTAGTTCTGATTTCTACGTTTCTATTGTATTCCGAGAGCTTTAATAGTTACGTTTCTCTTCTGGTCCGTGAGGTCTTATTGCTACGTTTCTCTCGTGTTTCGAGAGCTCTATTTGCTACATTTCTTTCGCGTTCCGTTAGTTCTAATGCATTGCACATGTATCTCTTGTCTTATTGGTTTCACGTTTACAACACTCTACAAAAAATATTTATTTTTATAAAAGATTTTTTTCTATATATAACTACAATCTAACCTTTATCTGTGCAGACATTCTTCTCTGACGTAATCGCATGACGTCAGATATGAGCTGATCATCTTGTACATATCCACCGGAAGTATCACCAGATGGCTTCTGTTGTTTCTGGAAGAATAATCACAGGTTGCACTTAATTTGATATCTACGTTTTTTATTGTTAATATCATAAATAATTCATCCCATTAAACAGATAGAAACACATTCCATAATAAACAAATTGGACATATAAACAAGACAAGAAACCAATTATAATAGTCTGAGTATAGAGATTGATGGCTACTTCTAGCAAAATCAGATGATTACGATTTAAAACAAATGTCTGTGATAATGATTCGATCTCAGTAACAAACCATTGTTTATCACATAAATATACTGGATACTGATGAAGTTCAATGCACACGCTAAGATTAACTTAATTAAATGTTCATCTTGAATAACTTATTACTAACCCAGCGGTTAACATGATATTAATTGCTATTATACAACCGTATGATATTTCATGTAGAAAAAGTGCCGGATTCACTATTGTGCTTAGGTGTGCTTAAGCACAGGGCCACGTTGGCCACGGGGGCCCCAATCTTCCTGCCAAAAAAACTTGTTTACGATGGATTTTTGCTTATGTGGTGCAATTGAAAATTTTAAAATTTCCTGAGCATGTATGCCTGACTGCCTGTGTAGGCCTACCGGGTCTACCTCCTTCGGGGCCAAGAGTAAGGGGCCTCATAACTTAACTAGTACAGGGCCTCATTTCTCCTAAATCCAACACTGTGTAGAAAAATAACAAAAGTTAGCTGCAATAATACCCGACATTTGCACAAGTGCAAGAAGAGTTTGAAGATTCCAAAGGGGTAATCAGAATCCGTAAATCGAAGAAGGACACCCAACACAATGACCAAAAGAAAAAGGACAAAAGGCCAAACAACGATCTGTGAATATTGTCTCAAGTAGAATATTATATTGCACGTGCTAGCGAGTGCAATTAATATTATGCAAAGCAAATGCCTGTTATGGAACAGTGTATTTACTGCTGTTGTAATGCTGGTCTAAAGCGATCTAATCTGATTAAAATTCGAAGTTTGTTGTATCTTTTGTTAGCTCTATAGTAATATCTAACGATATCCCGTATTGTGTCACGTCATTGATCATATTTTCAACTAACCAATTGCCGATGAGCACTAACAAATCTTCAGGTATTGCAATCCGAGTATATGCCGAGATATCTGTTGAGAGCTGTTGTTTTCAATTGGTCGATATATTTAAATGTATTACATATGATTAGAACACAGGTCAACCCAGTTTTTAATAGGGTTCGTGTTCTTAAATCTTTAGTTTTTGTGTAGTGTTTTGTAGATCATTGTTTGCCCTTTATGTCCCTTGTCTTTTGACTTGTATTGTCTGGTCTTCGAATTCCAGCTTCCGATTACATCTCTGTATATTCAAACATTTCAAAGATGAATTAAAAATTACCTGACATGACTCCATACGTGATATTGTTAGTTATTAATGTTTCGCCAAAAAAATCTGACAAACATCTTATTTTAATTACGTTTAACCTTATCCTCCGGATGAGCGGTACTTTTATAACATCTACACGTAAAGCGCTACATCCGTGTTTTTGCACGAGTTTATTAAGGCCGGTTAACTTGAAATCAACGACCGGTCATGGGTTTTGTTATGACAGACCCAACTAAAAGATTGTTTTCAAACCAAATAAGTTTGCGTTATGATAAGAAGGTATACATAAATAACTTGTATATAGGTACTGAATATATTAAACTACAAACAATATAATAGAGTGTCATAAATTTTTGCTTTACAGGAATGAAAAACAAAAAATATCACCCTATCCAAAAATCGTAGAAAGAGGTAAATAATACACACATAGATGGCCGCTCACTTTACTGGCTTCAATTAAAGTGGCGGGGTTAAATAAACGTTAGAGAAAACCGAAGGGGCAATCTAAAAAGGACAATCCAGAGAAACTGGCAACAAAGGGTAAACAAAACAAAAACACAACACAATATGTGTTGGACACCCCTATACCCAAACAAACACAACACAATATGTGTTGGACACCCCTATACCCAAACAAACACAACACAATATGTGTTGGACACCCCTATACCCAAACAAACACAACACAATATGTGTTGGACACCCCTATACCCAAACAAACACAACACAATATGCGTTGGACACCCTTATACCCAAACAAACACAACACAATATGTGTTGGACACCCCTATACCCAAACAAGCACAACACAATATGTGTTGGACACCCCTATACCCAAACAAACACAACACAATATGTGTTGGACACCCCTATACCCAAACAAACACAACACAATATGTGTTAGACACCCCTATACCCAAACAAACACAACACAATATGTGTTAGACACCACTATACCTAAACAAACACAACACAATATGTGTTAGACACCACTATACGTAAACAAACACAACACAATATGTGTTAGACACCCCTATACCCAAACAAACACAACACAATATGTGTTAGACACCACTATACGTAAACAAACACACAACACAATATGTGTTGGACACCCCTATACCCAAACAAACACAACACAATATGTGTTAGACACCCCTATACCCAAACAAACACAACACAATATGTGTTAGACACCCCTATACCCAAACAAACACAACACAATATGTGTTAGACACCACTATGCGTAAACAAACACAACACAATATGTGTTGGACACCCCTATACCCAAACAAACACAACACAATATGTGTTGGACACCCCTATACCCAAACAAACACAACACAATATGCGTTGGACACCCCTATACCCAAACAAACACAACACAATATGTGTTGGACACCCCTATACCTAAACAAACACAACACAATATGTGTTAGACACCACTATACGTAAACAAACACACAACACAATATGTGTTGGACACCCCTATGCCCAAACAAACACAACACAATATGTGTTAGACACCACTATACGTAAACAAACACACAACACAATATGTGTTGGACACCCCTATACCCAAACAAACACAACACAATATGTGTTAGACACCACTATACGTAAACAAACACACAACACAATATGTGTTAGACACCCTTATACCCAAACAAACACAACACAATATGTGTTAGACACCCCTATACCCAAACAAACACAACACAATATGTGTTAGACACCACTATACGTAAACAAACACAACACAATATGTGTTGGACACCCCTATACCCAAACAAACACAACACAATATGTGTTGGACACCCCTATACCCAAACAAACACAACACAATATGCGTTGGACACCCCTATACCCAAACAAACACAACACAATATGTGTTGGACACCCCTATACCTAAACAAACACAACACAATATGTGTTAGACACCACTATACGTAAACAAACACACAACACAATATGTGTTGGACACCCCTATGCCCAAACAAACACAACACAATATGTGTTAGACACCACTATACGTAAACAAACACACAACACAATATGTGTTGGACACCCCTATACCCAAACAAACACAACACAATATGTGTTAGACACCACTATACGTAAACAAACACACAACACAATATGTGTTAGACACCCTTATACCCAAACAAACACAACACAATATGTGTTAGACACCCCTATACCCAAACAAACACAACACAATATGTGTTAGACACCACTATACGTAAACAAAAACAACACAATATGTGTTGGACACCCCTATACCCAAACAAACACAACACAATATGTGTTAGACACCACTATACGTAAACAAACACAACACAATATGTGTTGGACACCCCTATACCCAAACAAACACAACACAATATGTGTTGGACACCCCTATACCCAAACAAACACAACACAATATGTGTTGGACACCCCTATACCCAAACAAACACAACACAATATGTGTTGGACACCCCTATACCCAAACAAACACAACACAATATGTGTTGGACACCACTATACCTAAACAAACACAACACAATATGTGTTGGACACCCCTATACCTAAACAAACACAACACAATATGTGTTGGACACCCCTATACCCAAACAAACACAACACAATATGTGTTGGACACCCCTATACCCAAACAAACACAACACAATATGTGTTGGACACCCCTATACCCAAACAAACACAAAGACAAACAAAACAAAAACACAACACAATATGTGTTGGACACCCCTATACCCAAACAAACACAACACAATATGTGTTGGACACCACTATACCTAAACAAACACAACACAATATGTGTTGGACACCCCTATACCTAAACAAACACAAAGACAAACAAAACAAAAACACAACACAATATGTGTTGGACACCCCTATACCTAAACAAACACAAAGACAAACAAAACAAAAACACAACACAATATGTGTTGGACACCCCTATACCCAAACAAACACAACACAATATGTGTTGGACACCACTATACCTAAACAAACACAAAGACAAACAAAACAAAAACACAACACAATATGTGTTGGACACCCCTTTACCCAAACAAACAGAAATGACGTAAATAAGACATGCACCTTCCTACAAACAACTAAAAAATAGTCTTGGGTGCAAAACACCTCCTCTCTAAGTGAAATAAATTCATTTGTTACACACCTTTTGTCTGGTTGCCTGTTTAAGCTCTAATTCTCTCTTTTGACGTAGCATTTCCTGAAGTAATTTTTGTTTAACAGACTGGCATTTCTCTTGGTAATTATCTGTTGGAAATATCAATGTAAAATAAATAAAACCTTACATCTGTACAACTATCAACACGGAAGCTAACGAGAGTAATATATTAAATGTCAAAACTATGCAATGCGTCAAAATAATTTCTAGTGAAATACCATAGGAATTTAGACTTAACATTAACATTTTTCATATCTCGCGGGTTTCAGTAAACATTATGGTTATTAAATGTTCCATGTTTATTTTTCTTAAATGCATACTGCTTTTGATTGTTATAGATTATAGGAGTGTTGATTATGAATGAGAATCGAACGTAAATACTTCGATATGGTATTAAGGAGAAAGAACAAAGACTGGTTGGCTCGGAATCAGAATAATATGTCAGAGTGGGGCGACATGTCTGTCCGTGGACTGTTGTATCAGTGGGCACGCACTATAAAAAGCCAATTTAGCATGTTGGTCTAGTACAATATGAACCTTATCATTATCTTATTGAAAATTAACTTGTTCTCACCATGATATAACTGACATATTGCTGAGTTGGCTTTAAATAACAATCACTCACTCACTCGATGTGGAATTATAATTGACAAGTACCATGATTTTATGATTGATGTACAATGATAGTTTTAAGTATTTTAACGTTAGGGCCTTCCATAAAATGTCGTTATCTTACTAAGCAGCATGATTGATGAACAGGTGCTCGGTACACACACTAAGGTCAAGTGATACTGGTCGATCCCCTATCTATATTACTAAAACACAAGGGAGATATCACTCCTGGTACAGCCAATTTTCAAATCTCTGCAATTTTTGTTCTCAACCTTTCACCCGACTACTTTCTAAGACCCTTTACTCCCAGAATCATTATTTTTTTAAATAAAATACCAACGTGTTAACATTACTTGACCAACACATGGATGATATCGACGCTGTATGAAGTGGAGAGGTATGTAAGTTGAGATAACTTGAGTCCGATCCAAATGTTACATAGTTAAAAATAAAATAAGTTTAATCTAATTGTATTCACGATAAACCAATTAAGCATTCAACAATAGAATAACATCAAGATAAATATGAATACACAAGGATACAAATACCATACCATTTTGATTGTCGGTGTTGCTGTCTGTACGACTGTGTTTACTAGGTGGCTGACCAGTCGCAGATTGTAATTTTTCTACCCATGCGTCCATATCCTCCCTACTCTCAGCGGAGATATATGTTGAGGAAACTTCCTACAAATATATAAAATCGATAATCAGTAGTAATAAAAACGTATATACATGTTTCTAATTTAGTGTTCACGGCTCGTTTCTGGATTAACCTTCATCAGGTACGCCCAAAATCAAAAGATTGGAAAACCAGAAAATTTTTAAGTTTTTGAGGCAAACAAATCAAAGAGTCTAATAAGGATAGCCAACAGCGCGGTTAATGTCACTTGAGAGAAAAGAATCTTAGCTTTATTGATAATTACATTATTTAGATATCACAAACAATATAGTTCTAACTAATAAGTATAATGATATAAGTGAGGGACCGACATGATAGCGGTTGTATTGGATTTATTACATCTCCTTGTCCAATCAGTGTCCATCACCGCTAATTTTGTTGATTTCGAATCCTACCAGTAGCGAAGTCTCTATTTAATAAAGTTTGTCAGTTACTTGAGAATGGTCGATGGTTTTCCCCGCGAATAAAAGTGCAATGTACATGCATAAATGGTCATCACAATATAAGTGAAATAGGATTGAACATTGTGTAGAAATCTTAATACAAGTGAAAATGAAAGGATGAGGAAAACTTCCAAAAAAAGAACTACATAATTCTATTAATGATCAGATAATAGATAAAAATACAGGATATGGGCGTTTCACGCTAATTTTAGGGTATGAAATATTCTCATTATTGAAGACCCTACTGTGACTGAAATGTAGAACTGTATTAAAAGCGCTGTTCCTTTGCTTGAATTTGTTGGATAGTTCCCCAGGTTCACTTATATCCATATCCTTTCTTACTAATACAAGTATTGAAGTAATACATTAATGATGTGAATGGTTAAAAAACTGTGAAAACGATTTATGTCTTTTTTTTTCTTGTTAGTGTCAGTTAATATCATTATTTTATGTGACATTTGCCTCACAGTGAGTTCACTGGGCATTGGTGATCCACACCTCAACCCACAAGCTGCACTGATTGAACAGGTAGTTGTAAATCCATCTAACAAACAATCAAGACCACAATGGCGCCACCATTATTCTAACTTTTGTGGAGCGTGCAATAAGCATATAATACTAAAGTTATTTGTTTATTAACTGAATGTCGGGCAGAAATTACTGGAACAAACCTCATGATATAGTTTTATTGCAAATCTTTTCCCTCTGAATTTATCTATTAACGGCGACACTTTGTAACCATGGAGATCTTGAATGTCTACAGTTGTTGTGTCATCTTCTGTGAGAAACGAAAACAGGGAACCATCCTTTAATGCGTACCAATATCTGAAGAAAAAAAGAACTATGAAAATATTTACAATAATTGTTCTTGAATCTACTGTATTTTTTTTAGCAGAGGGAGCTACATGTATTCATACACTGGGTTGTGTATCTATTTTTTGTAATTTTATTAATGGTTGGAGGTTCACAGACGGATATATTGCGGCAATCCGGAATCTGGGGTTAGTCCGTTTCCGGCTTGCCATTTATATCCTCTCTTGTAAAAATCCCGCGAAGGTAGCAGACACACATTTTGTTCACAGAAAGAAATTATAACAAAGGACTGGGAGCTATAAGGGCGAATATCGGCCCCACCTCAGATGTCGATAAATTTTCTCCAAAATGTATTCACAATATGTGCTTTTCAGAAATAAATACAGTTAGTTAATATGTGTATCTAATTCCTCACAGCGGATTGACAAAGTCAGGTAATGAAAAGCACTGAACGTCATTTTTTTCAGAATACAGAACGTACGTATCATTGCATTATAATGCATATCTTTAAAAAACAAAAACAAAAGCAAAACATAATAAAACTCAATAAACAAAGCATAAATTTGACTTAATATGCAATGTGGATTGATTTCAGGAATAAAAACATGTTCCGAAGCTATATTATGAAATTAAAGTGAACGAATAGTAATGTCGCAACGTCACCCTTTTTCGACGGTTTGCTTCACGTGATAAAATCTCTCATTATTTTGATCGCTTCATTTGTCAGAGGTTATATTATGATGCTGAAATTGCATGAATGATCTCAAGAAATCTGATCTAAAAATGTCATCTTTAAATGTAAGAACTACGTACCACATCTATTATTTCACGTTCAAATTGTAGTTTTTCCTAATTCACTTTTTCGTCACCTTAACAAAACTTTAATCATTTAAAAAATATATCTCATACAGACCAATTTTGGTTTCATCGTCTGCTATGACATTGAAAATGTACATATTGAGGTCATATCAATGTAGAAACTTATTAACATTGATCGTAGAAAACTGGTCGAAATTTTGGTATTAATCTTAAAAGAAGTAATAGATAGGTTTATTTGGACAATAGAACTTTGTCATATTTGAATTTTTTTTAAACACTTTTTTAACCGTACTTTATTCTCAACGACAACCAATGCGATGATATATTTCAGTACATTTTTACGGACCACCATCACAAATCTATAAAAAAATAAATGCCAAGGTGCGGGTTGAGAGAAGTCCAATATTTAAAGATCGCTTTTTTTTTATAATATGGAAATATTTTGGGAAATGGTGTGAAGCAAAATGTTTAATGTGTAACGATTTTAGCTAGGAACCTGTGAGAATTATTTTTGTTTTTTTGATAAACTGATAACAAGCCTTGGAATCAGATATCCCATAGAAAGTGATTGTCGATAGATAATTGTTTTACAATCAAGTATTTCATATATATTTATGATGAGAACAAGTTTACAACCATATAATTAATCGTGTAGGTAAAATGTGTGTCGCTGCCATGAGTCTATGTATGATTGTTTTGATTGTCACTAGAAAAAGAGGAGATGGTAGATATTATTTTGCTTTGTGACAAACCAATAACAACACTCCTAATAAACTGTTGCTATCAGAATCTGCTGTAAGTTTTCTTCTACGTGTAAGGAGTGTGTCCTTTACATCCCGCGCTCTAAGGGATGTATTAAATGTGTTCCTCGTAGCTGTCTGGTGTCCCTTTCACATAAAATCGGCGTTTTCCTAGAGGAAGCCATTTGTTATTTTATTTATGCTAAATTCGCAGTCATGTTAGGATTCTAATAATAATAGGTTATTATACATTATTATACAGCTATAATTTTAATCCAATCAAAAACACCCATTTAAGACATGTGACCGTACATTATTTTTCCCGTATTGTACAACCGGAAGCCGTATTTTTTCTGTATTGGACATCCAAGACGTTTTTTTTTCGTATTTTACATTATGTAAGGAAAGTAACTCGTTGGTTTTTGTCGTCTGCTAGTAGATTATTTTTAATTGTAATCTACAATCAAATTAACTTGTTCGATATTTAACAGTTTGAGGGAAAATAAAGTTGTTAAGAATAATTGTTGATCAGTTATTTTGCTGTTTTTAATTCATTTTTAGAGCTTACGAGATCTGTATTGATACAGAACATTTTTTTTTTTTAAATATTTCTGATTTAAATTTTCGCACAAATAAATAATTTTGTCAGACTTGGGAGAAAAAAATTAATCTGACTAAGGAAAATCAAGCAGTATAATAGTTATGTAAAACTGGATATTGAATGGAACATTTCTGATTTCATATGCAAAGAAAAATAAATGATTCCATTCTCCCAAAACTTGTCTGTCCCATGGTGAAACAATAGCCCCTTTTAGGCTTATTTATACCTTATCGGCGACGGTCTCCCGACCATTGACCGATTGTCGCTTTCTATAGCTTTTATTAAATAAGAGAACTGTCTTAGAACAATCTACTGTATACTCATTTAACCCCGTCACTTTTTATTGAAGTACCTGAACTAAGCCAGGAGGGGTCATTTATGTATGTGTTAGGGATATCGAATTTACATATCTCTACGATTTTTCTATTGAATGCTGGAACTGTTCCGACAGTGTGCTATATATTTTTTTATTTTATTATAGGGTATGAAAAAAAACCAGCTGAGTTGCAATTGTTAGAAAAAAATATGGTTGTGATCGTCTTCCGTAATTAAAATCGTCAAAATGAAATACAGCCGAATCAAATTTAAAATATACCTTGACATTCTTTTTTTTTACTTGAACATCACGTTCACGATCTTTTATTACAACACTATTTCACTCAAGTGTACATTTTTTTCCTGTTCTAGTTAAAGGACTTTATCAAACAGAATCATACAGTTTACGTGTATTGCAGTTATTTACAGAAACATAAGATATTTACTGATGAATTTCATTACTTGAAATGAATCATGAAATGTACAGAGATTGTGTATATAATGGTCTCATATATACAATCAGAAGAGTGAAAATATTGATTTTAAGGGTCTGACTGAGGTTATAAATAAATTAATATTTAACAACCTCCACAATCATCCACCAACAAAATATTTTGATATAATCATTAACCCTCTATACTCAAAACAACTGCTCAATTTGGTGTTGGTGGAAGACTGTGGAGGTATATAAAATAGCTAAAATGTACATTCGTTTATAGTCCATTTTTAGCATTATCCGTCTAATTATGATGTCATTATGACGTCATAACGCACCCAATTTCACGGAAAGATATAATTAGTAAATTGTTTTTATTCTATGTCAAACATTATTTTTTAATATAATGTGGGGCCAATTTTGCACCTTAACGCCTCTCCCTCTTTAGAGTTTTTACTCGTATCTTTCCCAAAGATACGAAAAATGTGTTATTTTTAAGTTTTTAGCATGTCATCGTTAATATTGTACTATTGGTCAACAAAGTCATTGTGTTTCATTCATGAAATACCTGACTTTATGACATGTATGAAGTATTTATACATATAAAATGTTTTTATTGAGTGACTAGTCTTGTGTGGCTGCGATCATATGATAGTTGGACGTACACTTAACAAGTTGGATTGTCGTCGGTGGCGAGATGTACCCAATACATCTTTATTGGTAAAAATTAAACTGTCCGTAACTTCCGGTGGTACTCCGTTTCTCTCCACCAATACAACTGACCGCCATGATATAACTGAAATCTTGTGTAAAATGGCGTTAAACATCAATAAAGGAGCCAAATTGGTTCGATTCTTTTGATTGATTGTTGTTTAACGTCAAACGAGCAGTTTATAGTCAGTATTCGTGGCAATAAAAAGGTGGGGAAAAAAACAACAAATCATGTAGGTAAATTGACCTATGGACGATTGTTGTGATGGCCTTAAATAAAATGTGAGATAAAGAATAGGGTCGGGGAATGACGCCTTATAATGGACCGTCATCTAATAACAAAATATTTCTCGTTACGAAATAAACTTTAGAGAATACAAAAGGGGCAATCAAAAGAATGACAATCTAGAGAAACGGACAACATAGGGTACACAAGACGAAGACAAACAAAACAAAAACATAACACACTATGTGTTGGACACCACTATACACAAACAAACACAAACAACGTAAATAAGACATGAGCCCTCCTACAAACAGCTGGAGGCAAAGACGAATCGAACATCGGTTTTATGTGGAAGTCGTAACGGACATCACAACTCGGAACTCAGAACATAAAGACACATACATGTAGTAGGACAACACAAAAAACTAAAAAGCTGCTCAACGTTTAAAAATTTATATGCAAGGTGTGCGGTATTCTCATAACACGAGGCATTCATTATTTTCTTCTTTTTGATAATTATATGTATATGCTTATACTATTATATGTATATAGTCATTAGTACATATAAATAAATATGGACAGAATAAAATCATTAAATTTCTAATCTACCTTTGGGGAATTCTTATTTTTTACTGTGTTCAGACCTACATATTTTTTTTTAGAATAAAACAACTCAACCGTATTTTTAAATGAAATTTCTAATGATTTCACTGTTTAATGTTTATAAGTAAATATACTTTGATATTTGAAAACAAATATGAAAGATAAATATTTTTCATCTGAAAATAAATAATTCATTGACTAGTTAACATTGGAAGGGGTGGGGGTTGGGGGCAAACTCGGTGGCCTATAAAAATACAAATGTACCTTGAACTGAAGGATGCAAAACTTAATAATCAGACCCTGCAGATTTCAACAAGAAATTTTGATAACATTTGAAGAAAAAACACTGATTTATCATTACCAAAACCAAATCTGATTTTTGTTTAAAACGAAAAAAAAACAAAACTGGCTCGGGGAAAAAAATACCCCCTTAAATAAAAGATTAGATAATCGGTCCCTTAATTGATTTACTATAAATTTCTACAGACCTGATCCATTCACCGTTGACCAATCTCCGTTCTAAACAACCACATATTGGACAGTCTCCTAGGTTGCTAGGCGACATTTTCTTCACAGTTAGTGGTTTGTGTCTCTTCCGTGATGTTGCTGGTGAATCCGGATATTCCTCTTCCGCCATTTCGGTATGTTGTAATTTGTAGAACGAATGTGAACGTCTTGCCTCTCGTCCAGTCGATCCCTACAATCACAGAAAAACAATTTGATAGGCCATTGCTATTTTTGATATATCCTTGATAACAATAAACAAATACTATTATTATTGTACGTTCCAGCTGGTGAAGATTAAAGATATCTTCGTGAGAAATGATTTGTAGATGTAGAATCATGACAAAGCAAATGATTGGTTAATTTTAAACCACATCATCTTTTTATTATCTGCGATAATTTATTTAGTCAAAATAAACAAATTAATTGAATACCGAGTCAATAGTTAATTTGAATCATCTCCTGAAAATTATAGACTTTTCGTGTCATTAAAGTTTGTCTGAAAACCTCACAAACACTAACAAGACATTAAAAGATAAAACTGAAAATATACCACACATAAAATGGCCGATTTAATAAACTGTTTAATACTAAACGGAAACATAAAATTTGGAAATAAATCTCAAGTTTTATGTAGAAACTTTAAAGTTTTTAAAACGTTTAATACATAAACAGGCGGTCATAAAAATTATATGTATTTAGGGAAATGAAAAGAGAATATGAAAGGAATCGGTAATTTTAGGTTTTTATTGGTATGTCCGGGGTGAACTTGAACTGTTTGTTGTCTTCTTTTAAAGTCTCTGCAATAACGGAAGTGATTATTTATATATATATTATTTATGATAAATTGTTAATTTCGTATTCATTAACACGCGTTAATTTCTTCAAACTCGGTCAGGGTGAGTAACTATTCAAACTCGGTCAGGGTGAGTAACTATGTTCGAGCTGCTCGATCTCTTGTTTTCTTTGTAGATCGTTGTTTGTCCTTTTAGCCATTGTATTGTCTGTTCATCTTCGATTACGACTTCTGATTACCCCTTTGATATGTTCAAACTTTTCTTTTGTATATGGGGGTCACAATTTAACAAGCATATGTTACCAGTGATTAAATGGTCATGTTAACAAGCCTCTTTCATGTAGAAAATATTTGAACGGCAAGAAGACAGTAATTTGCTTCTATGACATTTTTATGACAAAAAAATAAAATATGAAAAATGACTGTGACCCCAAATGTCTAGTCTTTTTGGTGGAAGCTTTACTCTCAAAGAATCACGTACCACCGTTAGACAGTTATTATCATGAATTCTCGAGCAATAATTGAGACGAGCACACCTCGATAAAGGCTGATACCGTCTCTTGCCTTACGTAGACATTGGAGGTATGATTAAGTCTCCTTGTTTGCTCAGTCAATCAAAATATGCACTGAGTAACCGGGTAAAAACAATACATACGGGTTTTCGCCAATAGTGTTTGACTGCATAAATAATAGACTGCAGAATAACATTCGCATCGTATGTCAATATTACAGGGGGTCGTCGTGGTCTTGAACGTTTGGTAGTTGAATTTACAACTACCTATAGATGCAATCAGTTCCTATCACCACTGAAAAGTTGTGAGTTCGAATCCCGCTAATGGCGAGGTGAACTCGATACAGCATTATGTGATAAAGTTTGTCAGTGACTTGCGGCCGGTCGGTGGTTATCTCTGGTTCCTCCACCAATGAAACTAACCACCACGATATAGCTAAAATATTGTTAAAAGTGGCGTTAAATATTACATTCTTGACTTTGATATGATTGTTAGTATTAGAAGATAGCAGTACTGATGTACTCTTCATTTATGTCTGATGAAGCGAATTCTGATGTTTGTATAATTTGTATTTGTATGCATAGTTCCGTTTACAAAGAAAATAGTCAAAAATTTATTTATTATGCTAACATTCATCGTTTGCTCTCTAATGTAGCTTTCACAGTATGATAGCTTTCACAGTATGATATTGTTAAAAAATACTTATATTTAGAAAAACCCGTGTATTACATTATATAATAAGACAAGTAAATAAAATATTATTTCATTATGATGATGTGTAAAAACTGTGAAACAGATGTAGGAAATAAAACCCAACATGATATCAACAAAAACAAGCGTATTCTCTTTCCAAATCATTTTCACCTTGGTTTGATTAAGAAGATGATTTTAACTAGAGGCTTGTAAACAGGTCCAGATTACGACATCTTAGGGCCCATATGCTAATGAAATTATGGCCCCATCAGAAGGAGCCACCCTCTAACTCACCCGTACCTGTCTTGAGTATTTTTTACTCGTGATATATTTTAGCGACATTTACTTAGCTTGAACTAAACTGTTTTAGGGCCCTAGGCTGCAGCCAATACTAGCCTATAGGATAATCCGGGCCTGCTTGTAAACATGACCCTGTAATCACTGGTAGCATATGCTAGTTAAATTGTGACCCCCAAATTCACAAGAAAAGTTTGAAAATACCATAGGGGTAATCAGAAGCGGTATATCGATTAGGATAAGCAATACAATGGCTAAACAATTAATCTTAACTAGAGGCTTATATATTACCCTGTAATCATTGGTAACATATGTTAGTTACTTTGTGACCCTCAAATCACAAGCGAAATAGGAAGATACCAAAGGGGTAATCGGAAGCCGTAAATCGAAGGACAGGCAACAATAGCTAAGTCAAAAAAGTACAAACAATGATCTACAAAACATTACCATGGAAACTAAAAATCGAGCAAGACAAGTTTTGAAATACCAAAGGGTAATCAGAAGGATAATCAGAAGGTTAATCAGAAGGGTAATCAGAAGGTTAATCAGAAGGGTAATCAGAAGGGTAATCATAAGGTTAATCAGAATGGTAATCAGAAGGATAATCAGAAGGTTAATCAGAAGGATAATCAGAAGGGTAATCAAAAGGATAATCAGAAGGATAATCAGAAGGATAATCAGAAGGGTAATCAGAAGGATAATCAGAAGGGTAATCAGAACGATAATCAGAAGGATAATCAGAAGGATAATCAGAAGGGTAATCAGAAGGTTAATCAGAAGGGTAATCAGAAGGATAATCAGAAGCAGTAAACTAAAGAAGTACATACAATGCAATGGCTAAACGACAAAGGACAAACAATGATCTACAAAACATTACACAGAAAACTAGAGATCAAGCAACACGAACCCACAAATAGATGCGTAAAACGGGATATGATATATGACGAATCAACTACTGTATCCATACTTCAATAGAAGACTGTGCATCTCCCAACAATGAGGTTTGTTTACTAGTTGTGAATGTACAGTTTCAAATTTCCAACATGTGAGCCAAAACATTTTATAAAATTTGAACGTTCAAATATTTAGAAATAATAGAACGAAATTTGAAATACGTGTACATGCATTAGCTGTTGTATATATACATTTATGACCAGGTGTAGATTACCAAAATTAAACTAAAAATTTGGCAGCTGTCAATAAAATTATATATAAACCATGTGAGAAAAAACAGGTCAAGAAGGTTATTTCAGTCAGGGCGTCCAAGAGAAATTTTGCAAGGCGGAACAAGACTTCCCGGAGACAGGTTGAGACTTTTCTCAAAAACTAAAAATAGTTGAAAATACCCCCCAAAAATGAAAAAAAATCATTATAAAACGTCTATGGCTTAGTTTATGGGACCCTTCAGAGATTCACCGGCTCCTTCTTGGCTTTCCGGGACTCGGACCGATGTACCGGATGGATGAACCCCCACTCATAGGCCCTGTTTATAGTTATATATATGAAAGATACAAAAAATAAGCTAAACAATACAATAATTGACATTCATGTTTGTGTTCGTATAAATATTTTTTAGACAGGAATTTCACGTCAGGAATTTGCTTAATATGAAAAAAACGAATAATGAAATCATCTAACAATTTTACTAATTAAATTTGACAATAGATATTTTTTTCTGTGGGGAAATAATTATTTCAAAAGGTTACAGTTTAGTACTAAAAACAATATAATTGTATTGGACATATATTCTTAATTATGAAACACGTTGACGCCCACACCATCGGATACAATACAATTTTTCCTCAAACCACGAATAATGGTACCGTATACACGAATGAAAGTTATTATTCATGGATTGGTTGTGTTTAAAACGTAAAGAAATTATTGTTTTCCAACTCAAAACAAAACAGCTTGATTTCATGTACAAGACATTTTTCAATTTGGCAAAAAGACAAAAACAACGAAACGAAAAAATCATTTGACCTTTTCTCCTCAGTGCTGATATACAATTAATTAATACTATTTCACAATTTTGCTGACGTTAATAAGATATCGTTTTAAAACTGTGATTTATTACCTATCGCACTTAAACAGACTTCACTCAGCTATGTTATGAGGTTTTCTGCTATTCATTTTTGTTTGCGCTGCAATTTGGTATTCCAACTAGAGAAACAACATTTAGTATACAAAACAAGGATACATGTGTAAGTAAGTAATCATGAGAGACTATCTAAATTTACGATTAGTAAATTAAAGGAACAACGCTTTTATTGCTGTTCTTCATTTCACAGTCACAGTACGGTCTTCAACAATGAACTTGTACTTTAAAATGAGTGTGAAACGCCCCCTTGTTTACAATCAATCATCTTTATTCTCATAAACCATATACAACAGTATAGAGAAGACATAAATATACATATAACAAATACAAAATAGATATAGACATAGATACAGTATATACAACAAAGACATGGGTGTGAGACAGCCTAGATTTATTTATATTTCGTATAAATTTACATAATTTGTCTAAATTTTGTTTTTAATAAGCACTCATGATTTGTTTAAATTTAAGAATATTTGGTCTTTCTCGTAAATTTGTAACAATGAACCTATTTCTAAAGTTTGAAAAATTTTCACATTCCATTATGTAACATTACAAATTTATTTGGTATTCATCTCCAATAGTTATATTGTCACATTTTGTACATATTCTATTGACACGGTCAATATTGTTCCACCGGTACACTAAGTTATCAATGGTAGTTTGGTGCTGTTAATCACGACACCAATCGTCAGTCTGAGACAAAAACCACTAGCCCTATGCCCCAGTCTAGTAAAAAGTTTTTCGGGCTAGTAAAATTTACATACAATTTTGCTTAATCATACAGAATAACACTTCTAAAATGCTGTTCGGGCTAGTTTGTCAAAATGTTTTTGGCACATACTGCATCGTGAAATCAATTTTATTCACATTGCAATCCCAAAATGTGCTACAAATACACAGACTAGATAATAATTGACTACAGCATTGTAAGCTTGGAGCCGCCGTGAAAACCCCAAGACGTTCATCTATTTTGGTTCTACTTTCGTTTCTTTACTATGTATTTACATTACTTTAAATTTAGCTAGAAAGACGAAGACAACTGTTTCAAACTGATACGTTGGAAGAGTAAAACCTATGGAGTAATGACGAAGTTAAATTTTATCGGTATCAATACACGACAACAGCAAATCGACAAACTAGTCTCAGACTTTCCTATGGAAAATAATCCTGACAATTGGTACGTGTTATAGAACAACATATTTCCAATACGTCGGAAGCATACAATTAGAATATTAAGACCGTTTTATTTGTTTGGAGAAGTGGTTTTACACATCTGTCAACTCCCTGTTTGTCAATTTCGAGAGGACGAATTTAGTCAACAAATGTGAAAGAGAGGTCATACTAAAATACAGCATGCAGTATACAAAAAAAAAATATCTCAAATTTTGTCCATACTTACGATAAAAAACCGCACACACAATTCTTGAGTTACGAAAGAAGAGTTGAAAACCTGTTGCTAATTTCTGCATAAAGCTCTTTGCCAATTTATGTTAAAAATACTTTACTTTAAAATAAATGTTTAACTCATTTTAGTTTGAAATCAAAATAAACAGAAGGTGTGTTGTTTTTTCTCTTTTCAAAAAAGTTTCAATCATCAGACTCTGACGTCAATGTTTTTTGGGAATATTTCATCACAGTTTGGTGTGACCCAAGCGTCAAGTGAACAGACATATTGATCCGGTTTGACAGACAAGATTAAGCCATATTAATCCAATGGGTAAACTTAAGCAAACCCATTGATTGTAAGGTCAACCGCATGATTTTTTTTTTTGGTTCTGTTTAATTTTGTCTTGTTTTATTTTTGTTTCAGTTTGTTTTTGCTTTTGTTTTGTTTTTGTTTCTTTGCTTTTGATTTTTTTAATGAAATTACTACAGGGATACATGTGCCAAAACCGCCCCCCCCCCTAAAAAAAAAAACCTCCCCCAGCATTAAATATAAATAAAAGGGTATCCACTCCCTGTCGACTTTGCATACCAAAAACTATTTTTTCATTAAAACGTTTTTATACCCATGCAACCTGTCAGAAATACAAATAATATAATGTCGTCTTGTGTGCCTAGACATATCAATAAATCTATAAAATAACTTTTGAAGTAATTGAGTTCAATTACGTTGAAAGTCTAGCAGTATACGAATATTTTGGTTTTTAAAGAGTATGGGTACTTGGAAAGTTTGATAACAATATGACGCACATTTAGTTAAATACAAAAAGGTATTATAGTACAGTTACACAACAAATAATAGAAATGTGACCGTGACGCAGGAGGGACGGGCTATGTAATAGAAATGTGATCGTGATGCAGGAGGGACGGGCTAAACTTGCATTTGAAAAGCTTAGTCTCTCAAAAAATGTATATAGCTGAAATACTACTAAAGTTGGCGTTAAACCCTAATTAATCAATCAATAAACCATAAAGAAAGTTTCTAGAAAGGCATATTTTACTATTAAGCTAGCATTTTAATATTATTTCATATTTAGATACTGACATTTTGTGTTTATCTCCGTGTATAACGGCCCCCACCACTACTAACCCTGGTCGGCACCGTATTGATGTAAATATATAAACGTTAGGGAAACTCGAAGGGACAATCAAGAATGGACAATCCAGAGACACTGGAAACATTGAGCACAAATACAGAACGAAGACAAACAAAATGAAAAAACACAACAGAGAAAGTTAAAATGATGAGCAACACAGAGCCTTCAAAAAATGGAAGGTAAACAAATACTCCGAGGTAAACAAATACTCCGAGGTAAACAAATACTCCAAGGTAAACAAATACTCCGAGGTAAACAAATACTAAATACTCCGAGGTAAACAAATACTCCGAGGTAAACAAATACTCCGAGATAATACTCGAGGTAAACAAGTACTCCGAGATAATACTCGAGGTAAACAAATACTCCGAGATAATACTCGAGGTAAACAAATACTCCGAGGTAATACTCGAGGTAAACAAATACTCCGAGGTAATACTCGAGGTAAACAAATACTCCGAGGTAATACTCGAGGTAAACAAATACTCCGAGATAATACTCGAGGTAAACAAATACTCCGAGATAATACTCGAGGTAAACAAATACTCCGAGATAATACTCGAGGTAAACAAATACTCCGAGGTAATACTCGAGGTAAACAAATACTCCGAGGTAATACTCGAGGTAAACAAATACTCCGAGGTAATACTCGAGGTAAACAAATACTCCGAGGTAAACAAATACTCCCAGAGGCTTTATATATTGGTGGAACATACATGTATGTATAGAGAATCATAACTTTAGTTTGATTTACAAAGAAACGTAACTTTGTACTATATCAAATTGTTATTTCCGCCTTTAGTATGTCGAGTTAACCTTGTAAATATAGACTCGACGTCTTTCTTATCAAGCTTGTAGTTGGTACATTATCTACTTTATCTAGAATATAACATCTTGATGAAGATAAAGAAATATTCTGAATACGAATTATGCAAATTTTGTCATTTCTTTAAATTTCTTATACACATTATCATAAATAACATTAAATTGAGTAAAAGGAAATGAGATGTTAACAAAAAAGCCATTTAAAACATATTACACTTTCAATACATAATTTAAATGGCGGTCATAAATATATTTATGTTTCATTCATAATATTCAAAACAGCATGGATATATGACTTTTTAATATTTTCTTTTTTTTTCATTTTTCAGATCTGAACAGCCGATAACAGAATAACACAGTAGGCACACAACGTTATTTTAATGAGAAAACAACGTTGAAACAACATCACGACGTTTTTTCCCCCCAAAGTTAAAATGCCACGGTACGTGTGCCCGCTGTGACGAAGTGATAGTAAACTCTATGTTACTGTTTAACTGATGTCGAGGTGTGCTAAATACAACATTATGTGATAAAGTTTGTCAGTGACTTGCGACAGGTCGGTGGTTTTCTCCGGGTATTCCGGTTTCCTCCACCAATAAAACTGACCGCCACGATATAACTAAAATATTGTTGAAAGTGACGTTAAACACAATAACCCTACTGTTTAGCCAAAATTTGAATAGTGGTATTAGGATAATCTAAAACAAAAATCCTGAAAGACGTTGAGGAACTGTCCCAATTCCAAATTTCAATATCAAGTTGAAAGTCAGTTTATTTTACAACTCCGGTAGTTTTTTAATACCACTTTGGTAGCTTTCATAATTGTTTTCTGGTCAGTAATTCTCTAAATATAATCATATCATATCTGTCCATGTTAACTCTGTCTCTACTATGTTTCTACTGGATTGTTGACTTGTTCCGATGGTATGGTATTTTTTGTTTTTTATTTTATTATTCATTCAAATAAATACCCAAAGCAAATCATATAATAGAAATACATAATTTTATGCTTGTACAATTTTAATAAAAATAAAAAAACACAAACAAAACCCACACGGTCGGAACAATACAGAAAATGACCCAATACAGAAGAAAAAAACTTACCTCTATGCTAAGGAAATAAAATTCAAATGTTTTCTTTTTCAAATATGAAATATAAATAATTCTAACTCTGTTGCAGTGAGAGATGTTATAGATAGTGACTAGAACACTTGTTGTATACATATGTATATCTGCACAAATTTGTAAATTACATTAAGGCGTTCAGAGTTGTTTGTACATTCTGTGATCTAATTAAAAGACGTTGGCGCTACAGGCTGTGTTAATAAAACTCTTAAACCCATCATTAAAATGTCGAACAAAATGCAATGAAGGGCTATTCTCCATTATTTATGTGTGTATAGCAAATATTTAATGATCTGGTATTTCAGTGATTGATTTTTGTTTACACTTGTGTCTAAAATTTCGATAACGAACTGATGAACTTCGTGACGATAAGGGTGCTTTTAGAAGATATAAAAATGCATATCCACTTGTAACTCGTAAATCGAGTAATTTAATTAACACGTGTAACATTTATATATATATATATAAAGGATAGGCCACTTATTTTCGACAAATAGCTGGGATAGGCGCCTAAGGACATTTTTTTTTGAAAATCGGTTAAAGAGCTCTATAAAGAGCTCATATTCTATGTTGTATTTGTATATGCTTCCGACTTTAAATGAAAATTATTTTACTTTACTTTACTTAAGGTTGACTGCATTTAACAAGATTAAAATGTAATACATGAACAATGCATATATATCCTGAATACAATCTCTAAAATAGGGGGGGGGGGGGGGAACAAATTCAGAACGATTACACTCGTAATGTAATAAGTTTTATGAACCCTTGAACGACATATTGACCTCATTCTCGTATTATATTATAATGATCGCTTTATAAAGTCACAAAAACTAGAGAAAAACAAGATAACGGTAGTTTAGTAGATTCGAATTGAACCCTACAAATCATTATATACGTTTTGTTTTAATTCTGAATTACTGTTAATGAGCCTGAACCAACAACTTTCTAATTCTAACAATTCTTTATTATTATTATTCTTTACTATTTGCGTTGGTTGTATTTTTTCTCTACCGAAAAGATTCCACTAAGTACCAAGAGCGAACTTCTCTGCAGATTCCACTAAGTACCAAGAGCGAATTTCTCTGCATTACACCTACAACAAACCCATACAACCATACATATCAGAATGCAAATATTTTCAGATCCGTAACTTGTCACTACGAATAAAAAATACCTCTATCTTAGCAGAAGAGTTTGAAGATACCAAAGGTGTAATCAGAATCCGTAAATCGAAGAAGGAGAGACAACAGAATGGACAAAAGAAAAAACAGGGGCGGATCCAGGATTTCAAGTTAGGGGGGCGCACTTATAAAAATTGCGTCGAGCGGAGGGAGGCGCGAACATTTTTGGGGTATTTCGTGTGAAAATTCACGATTTTACGCAAAAAAATCATATTTTCCCACATTTTAGGGGGTGGGGGGGGGGGGGGGGGGGGGCGCCGCCTGCGCCCCCTCTGGATCCGCCCCTGAAAAGGACAACAACGATCTATAAAACAATACACATAAAACAAAAGATCGAGTAACACGAACCCCAAAATAACAAAAATCTACCAGAACCCCTATCAATTCCATTAAGTATTAAGGGCGAACTTAACAAAAACCCAAACAGCTCTATATCAAAATGGAAATACTTTCAGATCCGTATTATATCACTACGAATAAAAAATGTATCTACGTCAGGAAAAATTATGTTCAAATAAAGAACAAAATTAACATTATTTTTACCTGTAAACAGCTGAGACGCTTTAGAACTTGCCATTTCGACCTGCTGCACATTCTTCTTGCAAATTCACAATATTTGTTTAAATTAATTATGTGTTGTGTATCCTTGTGTTACAAGTATAAGTGTTAATACTATAGTAGTATTAACAGGCCAAAGAAAGTCAGTTTTAATTAGCAAGGCCGTAATACCAATGTCAATTTCGTTGAATGGATATATATTTTCAATGTTTATTGCATAGGAATGACATTTGTTTCCAGATCTATCTTGTCAAAGTAACTTTTAGATTGATATTAAGCACTGATTTAAATATTATATTTTTACCAAAAAAATGTTAGACAATGGCATTTTATTACATATGGAATGCAACATATTTTCGAAACCATAAATCAGAAATTGTATTATTAGTGCCCTAATTTTAATCGGAGATTATAAACGAATATATAACAAAAGAAATTTGTTTGTTAAGCTGCACGTAGTTTCGACTTTTTAATATCCATAAAGAGCGTTTATAATCTGTCTTTTAATTAATCAATCTGTATTTAGAAAATGAACTTCATGTTATTTTAGACAACGAATGTTAAAACGATTAATTGTACTTTCAAATTCAAAATAGTGGGTAACCCGGTTTTGTCACACCTGCGCGCTTAATACTTTTTGTGAAGGTTTCGAAAAAAGAGTAGTCACATGATAATTACTACAAAAGACTAACTATTTCGTCATCACCCAACTATCAATGCTATTCTATTGGCAGTAAAATGTCGGGGTCACAGTTGGCTCTCTCCCTCATTTCTACTTAGTTTTTATACATTGTTGAATTTGGTTTCATCCTGAATATTGATGAAATACTGTACACTGGGCGTTAAGGAATAATCGAGCAATCATTTGCCAATTTATCATATTTTGGCGGAATAACATGGAATCTAATAAATATGGAGTTATTTCCTACTGTCCGCATTTGTTTCTTTCTCTATTTTTATCAAGAAAGAATTTTCATCTCTAATTCATGAACCCAAATCATACACCAACAAGCAAATAAATGGATGCAATTTTTAAATAGGATATATCCCAAATTGCAAAAAAATATATATTGATATAGTTGCATTTTGTAAAGTTATGCATTGGTTTATTGATGGGTGATGAACATCCAAGAAAACTTCTGAACCTAATATAACATGTAGATATGATTCTCAATGATAATGTGTTTTTATTGAGAAAGATATGTAAGTCGTGGTAGGTATGAAATCTCTTTCATCTTTTATTATCAAAATAACCAACATGATGCATATTAAAATATTGTCCCGCTTAGAAGTATTTATACAAATAAATCCTGATTTTACAGTCATTCCATTGTGTATAGCAAATGTCAAATGCCATATATAGTAACACATATTTTATGCATTAGAGAAAACGGGTGTAAAATATAAAGATGAAATACATGACCGCGAAAAAAACCCCCAAAAAAACCAAAGCAAAATATGGGGTTATGAGTTATGATGTTTAATGCCACATTTATATAATAATGTGGTCTTGTCCAGGTAATATGCCAAAATATTACCCAGGTCTGAGAGACATATTACCCGACCGAAGGGGAGGGTAATATCATTATTATACTGTGTGTCTAATTGTCCAGGTAATATGCCATACTATTACCCAGGTAATATGTCAAAATATTACAGTACCAAATATCACTACAGAAACTTACACAAAGTATAGTAATCAACAATATTTCAGTTGTATCGTAGCAGTAAGTTTTATTGGTGGAGGAAACCGGAGTACCAGGAGAAAACCACCGACCTGCCGGAAGTCACTGACAAACTTTATCACATAATGTTGTATCGAATACACCTCGCCTGAGCGGGATTCGAACTCAAAACGTTAGTGGTGAGAGGCACTGGTTTAAACAAAAATAAAATATAATAAATATAAAACAAAACAAAAGTGAAAGCAAATAAAACTGCCTCCTGTTTAATACATAGATCATCAGTGTTCACCATGCATGGGCTAGAGCTTAGTAAGGATCATTTTCAACTTGAGTCAGAGTTAAGTCAGGTTTGTTCGCTTATATCATTTTTCAACCTTGGTATCTTCTGAGGTTGGACTCTAGTAAATATCGAGAGGTGTTAAATGAATCAGTTATATTTTTGAATATGCTTGTTCGGGGTAGAAAATGCAGAGCTGCCCGAGTCGAACTCTTAAATTTAGTTTGTCGTTCAAATGAGACTCTAATGGATAATTTATTTCCACATGAACAGGCAATGCAAATGTTACATAAAGATACATTTTTTTAAAATTCAATATATCTAAAATTTGATACTTTTTTACTCTGTCAATTAATAGTATAAACACATCTGTTACTTGTGCTTATATTACTATATGCATAGCTATTTCTCATCGCCAAATAAATGTAGTGACTTGAGGAAGGTCGGTGGGTTTCTCCGAGTACTCCGGTTTCCTCCACCAATAAAACCGACAGCCACAATACAGCATAACTGAAATATTGTTGAAAATGGCGTTAAACACCATAAACTTATAAATCAAACCAAATACATTCAAACCTGCCCATGTGGTCACCTCTATTAAGCAGTCACCTGTGTTAAAAGGTCACCCTTTTCCTGTCCTGTCATAGAAAATTTCATATGAATTGAACCTCTTTTAAGAGGTCACCTGTCTAATAAGGTCACTTTTTCTGTGTCCCAAAGGTGACCTCTTAATACAGGTTTAACTGTATATGTACATAGGTACAGAAAGACCTATTATTTGATATTTATATCAACTGTTTAGTTCAAAAATATATACATTTAATTTGGAGGCAGTATATACATGTACATGTATATCTTTATGTCGGCATCCTTTACGCTTCAATGCACATACATGTACGATATATAACTTACTGTAGTATTTATATCACAGAAAATCTTAGATAGAAAAACAAAATGCCAGCGGGTGAAAGACTAATGTCAAGTCTTTATACCAATAAAGACATGATCTAACCATTATTTAATTTAATACTAAAACCATCTTCTCCCGGGGTATGTTATAATACAATACATAAGCTAGTGATAAACTCAATATTTACTTTAATTATGATCTTGTTTACGAAATAGAAAAGTGGGGGAGGTGAAATATACATGTACAATCTTAATTAAAAATTAGATGTTTGTTGGAGTTTATTTTCATCGCCACACGACACCCGTGTATGGCCGGCTTAGCTATGCCGCTAATAAAAGATCCAACAATTTTAATCAAATTGCCGCAAAGTATTTTTGATTCTGAATTTATTTCTTATCATATGTACAAGAAAATAAATTCACAGTTTCAACCGAATTAGAAATGCACCATGCATTCCTCGTTGTTTGTAAAGTTTGTCTTGTTGTCGATGAGATGAAGATGATGTGTACTTTGTACCACAATAACTCACGTAATTGTATTCTTATAGTATTAGCTCACTGAAAAAACAGTGTGCGGGTAGACATGTTACTCCATTCGGACACATTATATTGAGACTGTGTCAAGCAGTCTTTGCTTTTAGTCCTTAACACCGCGTGCTTAGCGGAAAAGTAACAAATACAAATCAAGTTTATAGTCTCCGGTATCTCCCGACCGGGGCTCGAACCTACGATCTACAACACTCGAGGCAAGCACGCTAACCATTACACTACCAATGAGGTTTTCTTAAGTTAGAGGATAATTACGGAATCGACAAATATTTTTTTAAGATAACACTCTGCAGTTTTCATTTAATCGGTGTCAGTGGATGCGTCAGGAGAAAATAAACACACGTTGATATGCACTCAGTTAACTTTTAAGTCGAAATTTCAGGAATCTAATTTTTAAATTTTTAGGGTATTTAAAAATGTTTTAAGACATATCATGTAACTTCAATAAAATCACATTTTCAGAATTTATGAGGAAAAAAATAATGTTTACAACATGTAATGTGACGGAATAATATACCTTCCTTTTAAGCCCGGTATACACGATGCAAGTTTTGCATCCAAGTCTCCATTCAAGTTTCTTGAATTCAAGTTTTTTGATCGTGTATACCATACAAGAAACTTGAATCAAAAAACTTGAACGGACTTGGATGGAATAGAAATGCATCCTATTTTTTTTCAACTTGGATGGAACTTGGATGGAGATTGACCAATCAGAAGACAGAATCCTTATCAGCATCAATTTGTGAATGTAAATAATAACAACTACACGTGTTGTGCAAAGATGGCGGGAAAAGAGGAAACTCCAAAATGCAGGAAAAAGAAAGTTACATGGACTAATGAAATGATTGAAGATCTAATAGACTTCATAGAAATACATCCCATCGTTGCCTTGGAAGCCATTTACGAGCCCATATTGACCTCTTTTTGGAGCTTAATCTCCTTCGCACTACAATTGTACATAATAATGCAATACAAAGGGCAGCACCCTCCTCTCCTCCCAAAAATGCCATTTTGTTTGTTGTATCTCCCGCCAAAAACAAACTTGAATTCAAGTTTTCTTGATCCAAGTTTTCTTGAATGGAGACTTGGATGCAAAACTTGTATCGTGTATACCGGGCTTTATACATCGCTGAAATATATGCATATTTTATCTGTATGGTTGATTCCTTTGAACTTTTTAGGTCTTAAACTTTTATTGACGAATTTTATTACAAAAAAACTTTCTACTCTAATGTACGGCTAAATATTGGGCTAATAACGAGGTTGATTTATGGTTCCTTAAAGCTACTTTCTGTTTTCTTTTTATATTAGGTTAAGACTATGGTGTTTAACGCCACTTTCAACACTACTTCAGCTATATCGTGGCGATCAGTTTTATTGCTGGAGGAAACCGGAGTACCCGAAGAAAACCACCGACCTGCCGCAATTCACTGCGGTTAATTTTAGACCAATAACTAGGTTGATTTATGGTTACTTAGAGCTACATTCTGTTTTATTTTTTTGGAATTGAAAGAAATACATTTATATGAAATGAATGAAATGAAACTTAATTAAAAAAAAAGTACAAATAAATCGTTTATAATATAATTTACATCATTAAATACACATCATTAAAGAAAGTAAACATTAAAAGACGGTCGTTGTCCTCAGTGATGTCGACTGTTTCACCAACAACATACGTAATTTTACTTGCTCATGTGTAGTAGAATTAATACATATTTCTACTTGCTCATGTGTATTAGAATTGATGCGTAGTTCTACTTGCTCATGTGTATTAGAATTGATGCGTAGTTCTAATTGCTCATATGTATTAGAATTGACGTGTAGTTCTACTTGCTCATGTGTATTAGAATTGATACGTAGTTCTACTTGCTCATGTGTATTAGAATTGATGCGTAGTTTAACTTGCTCATGTGTATTAGAATTGATGCGTAGTTCTACTTGCTCATGTCTATTATGCGAGCGTCAGCGAGCTTTTTATGGCATAAAATGTGTACTTAGGATTTTTTGACAAACATGGCTGCACATACTGATGGATAAAAAAAATTTCGACGCATTGTAAACACGTTCCGTGTAACACACTAACACACTCAACTAATGAAGATCTTCTTAACATAAAGCGCAAAGGTGATCCTAAGTCTCGTACCCTCTCTCGTACGTCCGATACCACTGAAATCCGGAACCAGTGTGTAATAAAAGTCATTTTGTTAGCTGTTTTACTTATATTGATATTTTTTTATTTATTAAATCTCTTCTGACATACTGACAAGAATTTTTGTTTCTACGCGGAAGTTAACTTTTGAGATTTCGTAAGGAACGACAGTTCGATTGAATGAGACTAGATTCGGCCCTAATAAAAAGTCCCTCCCCGATATATCTCGGCCCAAAAAATCTCGACACTTTTTGATGTACTGAATGAGCGTGAAATTGCCAGATAATTTTCAGATTCGCGAGCATTCAAGGCCGTGTCTGTTTCATATTATGCGAGCTTAAGCGAGCTCTTTATGGTATAAAATGTGTACTTAGGATTTTTTAACAAACATGGCTGAACATACTATCGGAGAAAAAAAAATCGATGCTTTGTAAACACCGGTTTCCGTGTAACACACTAACACACTCAATTAATGAAGATCTTCTTAACATAAAGCGCAAAGGTGATCCTGAAGTCTCGTACCCTCTCTCGTACGTCAGATACCACTGAAACCCGGAACCCGTGTGTAATAAAAGTCATTTTGTTAGGTTGTTTTACATATATTGATATTTTTTAATTTATTAAATCTCTTCTGACATACTGACAAGAATTTTTGTTTCTACGCGGAAATTAACTTTTGAGATTTCGTAAGGAACGATAACTCCAATAAAGGAACGACAGCTCGATTGAATGAGACTAGATTCGGCCCTAATAAAAGGTCGTCCCAAATATATCTCGGCCCAAAAAATCTCCACACTTTTTGATGCACTGGATGAGCGTGAAATTGTCAGATAATTTTCAGATGCGCGAGCATTCATGGCCGTGCCGGTTTCATATTAGAATTGATACGTAGTTCTACTTGCTCATGTGTATTAGAATTGATGCATAGTTTGACTTGCTCATGTGTATTAGAATACGACAGTTCGAAGTTGGGGGAAGAGTTATGTCCCATGTCTAGCTCTTTGTATAAGGTGTACATCCGGGTCTCATTTTTTGGACACTTTTCTAAGATGGCTGCCGCCATTTTTTACAAATAGCTGTCATTATCAGCAGAGGAAAAACTTTTCCTTTTCTACCTTGCTGGGCAATGGTTGCGTGTTAATTTCATATTCTATGTTATCACTGATCATTGCCTGGCTAGGTTAGGATTATTCATCAGAAGCGGAAGTTGCAGATAAAGAAACTTTGCTATATTGTGCAGTATCGGATACGCGGATGTAATGACAATGTTCAAACTTAGTTACTGTAGATGACACTGAACATTTCAGGTGTAAGATTACCGACTATATTTAATGAAAATGATAGACATTTTATGATTTTATTTGTCACATTAAAAGAAACAAATACTTTTTTTACGAAGGTATTTTCCCTGTATCAATGTTAGATTTACAGTAACATAATATGATAATAGGTGTTACCTAACTTGGGACGAAGTTCAATATTTAAAATAATAATAATATGATAATAGGTGTTACCTAACTTGGGACGAAGTCCAATAATTTTTTTAAACAATAATATGAGACAGGTGCTACCTGTAGTGCCAGCGAAGCACAATCCACATTATCTAATATTTAAATCATGTAAATCCTTGGGATGATTGAAATAGAAATTTTACTTACTTTTGTGTAGTTTTTGGAGTGTACTGTAGTACAATGCAAGATTGAAATAGGCACGGCCATGAATGCTCGCGAATCTGAAAATTATCTGCCAATTTCACGCTCATTCAGTGCATCAAAATAGTGTCGAAATTTATTGAGCCGAGATATATCGGGGACGACTTTTCTAGGGCCGAGATATATCGGGGACGGCTTTTAACATTAATAACCGGAAGTAGTTCCAGATTACTGCGCATCCGATTTTCTGCAGATTTAACCATGTATTGGTTTTCGGTGTGTCATTTCCTGTGCATGAAATTTAAGCCATTAGTGATGTGGATCTGGAATCAAAATATTGCTATTTCTACCATAGTTGGGACTTCGTCTCATATTAACTCGGATATGGACCTATAAATGTTTTTCAAAGTAGACCGGGGGCGGATCCAGACTTTCTTAAAAGAGGGGGCAAATAGGGGGACCCAAACCCAACGTCTCAATTTCATAGAAAATATTATTTCGGACAGGAGGAGGAAGAAATGAAACTCTGTTTAATGATATTGTCAGTCCCATGGTATATGCGTAATGGGCTAAAACACACTGCGATTTTGAGTCATTTTCTTAACATTCATAACCAGAAGTAGTTCCAGAGTTTCAACTATACATACAACATTTTAATTAACGAGTTTATTACAAATCTATGAATTGAAAAGAAGGTACGAAACGTCTCACTATACATTTTTACCCCGGTACGAAACGTCCCGATCTAGGCACGAAACGACCTGGTACGAAAGGATCAGGTTACGAAAGGTCCTGCACCCTTCCATATTACTGCGCATCCGATTTTCTGCAGATTTAACCATGTATTGGTTTCCTGTGTATCATTTCCGGTGCAAGGAATTTAAGCCATTAGTGATATGGAAAATATTGCCATTTCTACCATAGTTGGGTCCCATAATATACAGACAAACCAATTATTATTTGTCATATTAGAAAGAATATATATATAAATAACTGTGGGTATTATTTTTTTAATATTTTCCTGCAACAGGCTGCACAATGTTCAATTCAAAGGAACATAATACAAAGTAAAACCCGCCATGTTGAATAAACGTCCAACGGCGGGAAATATAAATAGTACTATTTTACCTCCTTCACAAAAGACTTCCTAACTCCGAACTCCCGTATTGAAACGTAATTTTACTTACTCATGTGTATTAGAATTGATACGTAATTCTACCTGCTCATGTATATTATAATTGATACACAATTCTACTTGCTCATGTGTATTATAATTGATGCGTAGTTTTAATTGCTCATGTGTATTATTATTGATGCGTAATTCTAGTTGCTCATGTGTATTATAATTGATGCGTAGTTCTACTGGATCATGTGTATTAGAATTGATACGTAGTTCTACTTGCTCATTTGTATTAGAATTGATGCGTAGTTCTACTTGCTCATTTGTATTAGAATTGATGCGTAGTTATGCTTGCTCATTTGTATTAGAATTGATGCGTACATGTAGTTCTACTTGCTCATGTATTAGAATTGATGCGTACATGTAGTTCTACTTGCTCATTTGTATTAGAATTTTAGTACACGTAGTAGTCCATATTGACGCGGGACCGATAATTTCCACATACTTTTTTTTTTTTTTTTTATAAATATGGACGTTTATTTTATATTTTATTATTCGGTCTATTATACAACTAAAAGTTCCCGTGTAGTTGAAGGTTAAGTTGGCCTATTTTATTGGTAATTTAATACGCATAAAAATTCGAATACATATATTTTGAAAAGAAAACTTATCAAAATATGTCTCCATAAAAGTGATGCTTATTGCCGATGTTGTATGCAACTTTTATTTTTATTGCCACGTTACAATACTTTAGGTTGTGAAATCGAGCTCACAGCGAGATAGTAAAGGATACCCGTCACTTAGGGGAACATGGTGACATTCGCTATTTCATAAAGATGATATCATTTTTATGTGTGAAATATTTAATATTTAATTTATCCTGCAATGAGGCGTTCGTGTAAGCTTACACAGAATGAGCTTAGTGGTATTCTTTATAGATTAATGTTTAATCTACAAACAAATGATGATTATGATTTCAGATGGATTTCTCATATAAGATCTGTCTTTGACAGAACAGGTCTCGGATATATATTTACAAACCAAATTCAGGTTAAATTTTGTAATCTGAAGCCCTTATTATTTGAGCGTCTTCGAGATCAATTTATTCGGGTATGGTTTTCCGATATTGAAAACTCGTCTAGAGGTCAATTCTATGCGACATTCAAAACATAATTTTGTTATGAAAACTATTTGTCTAGATTATCTGAGTTTGGAAGAAAACAGATATCAAAACTCAGGACATCTAATTGTAAGATGCCGATAGAAACGGGAAGGTGGCAGAACATTTCTAGAGAGGACAGAATTTGTCATTTATGTAGAGACGGAGTTGGTGATGAATATCACTACCTCTTCCTCTGCAAAAATGAAGCTGTTTTTGAATTAATACAAAAATATATACCAAGGTATTATCATCTAAATCCTAATATAAACAAAATGGGTGGCATGTTCTCACTGTGTAGTGTAAAATATAGCGGTTTTTGTGAACAAACTGAATAAGTTATTATAATTTCAATTTTCTTATTATGCCCTTTTGCCTGTCTACTTACTCATTCTGTTATTTATATTTGTATATATGTTGATGTATGACCTCATGTAGCACATGTTTGTGTCTGAGTGTATCAATAAAATCTTGACAAAAATCTTGACTGTATTATAAAACTACTGCTTGTATAAAGAATTCTGGTGCCTTGCTCTTATGTAGAACGGAGGCTAAAAAACAAGTACATGCACTGGTTTATATGGTGTCCTCTTCGACGTCCGCGTTAAATCGTGTTGGAATGCGTGGAGGTTTACTGGTTTGACATAGCTTGAAAAACACAATATACCTATATGTAATGCATTTGTTAAAACTCGAGGTATCATTTAACCGTTTTTTTCATAAATGAAAAAAAAACCCCTGTGAAATCAGATATGAATTCAGAGTGACAATATCCGTGTCACAAAATGACATAAATTCAATTTCATTGTGCAATATTCAGTTTCACAGAACAATAGCCTCTTTGTTCACCTTCATCGTTTTTCCCCCTGTAGATTGTAAGCCATTACGTATACATGTATCATGTTACTATAAGAAACTATTATAAACTGAAATAACTCATTTCTCATCCTTGTGTTTATGTACTAACATGAATTTCTTGTTTTTACGAGAAACATCTGAGATATATAATATATAGGATGTACAAGAAACCGAAATACTATTTACGATCTACATATTATTATAAAGAGCCATTAGTTTGCCGTTGAGAGATGCTAAACAATTGTACAATACGACAGTCTATAAGACCACATATTGATTGTGTTATAATAGCTCACTTGCAGTCAGTAATTTCATTTTGAAAGAAACTTTAGCTTCAAATTTCTTTGAGATAAAAATAAAGCTAAAGTTAAAAAGTAAGTATAGACAATATAACCAATCACAACAACATGAACTACTTCTGTGTCATGCCACAAATAAACTAGAGGTACTGCTGGACGCAGGAGTCCCGCATTGATACATAAATGGAATAACTTAACTGTCCGCTACGCGGGACTAACACCCCCCGCGTCCCCACCAACTTAATTGAGCCAAAACATATTTGGAACACCACTCTTAGACTCATAACTCTGGGAAAACTTGATGGACCAGGATATACTACTAATGTGCACATCTTCATATTAGGATCTTGCAATGTACAAAGCTTCATGAACTTCTGATTAATCATGTAGGAGAATTTGCGATGATAAAGTGCATACTGAATTGTCTCAAAATTTCTAAGCCCAAAGAAGCATAACGGGGGTAACACTCAATGGACTGGGATATCATACTAATGTGCACATCTTCATATTAGGATCGTGCAATGTACAAAGTTTCATGAACTTCTGATTAATCATGTAGGAGAATTTGCGATGACAAAGTGCATACTGAATTGTCTCAAAATGTCTAAGTCCAAAGAGGCATAACAGGGGTAAAACTCAATGGACAATACAATCCTTTATACTGCAAAGTTCACACATCATGATCTTAAATTCTACAAAGTTTGGTGGAAATCGGACAAAAGATGTGGAAGTTGGTCCGGACAGACGGACAGACAGACAGACAGACATGCCGATTCCTATATACCCCCCAAACTATGTTTGCGGAGGGTATGATAAACAAACACAAAAACAACAACGACAGAAGGCATGCCGGTGGACATATACATGCCTTGGTTTAGGTAATGCAGAGAAATGTGCGCTTATCGGATACAGAAGAGTTTGAAGATACCAAAGGGGTAATCAGAATACGTATATCGAAAATGAACAGATAACACAATGGTCAAAAGAAAAAGTACAAAAGGACAGACAGGCTTATTAATGTGGCGGTGCTAAACTGGTTAATGGGATCCCACGTCCTCTTGATAATTGTATCTCTAACGGTATTTCAAATATAAACAAACGATAAAAAAACATGCACAAATTCGCATCAACTCAAAAAGACCACATACTGTCACAATGTTGAATGACAACATTAACATGGACAGTACAATGGCAGGTTCAGTGAATGACAACATTAACATGGACAGTACAATAGCAGGTTCAGTGAATGACAACATAAACATGGACAGTACAATAGCAGGTTCAGTGAATGACAACATAAACATGGACAGTACAATAGCAGGTTCAGTGAATGACAACATAAACATGGACAGTACAATAGCAGGTTCAGTGAATGACAACATTAACATGGACAGTACAATAGCAGGTTCAGTGAATGACAACATAAACATGGACAGTACAATAGCAGGTTCAGTGAATGACAACATAAACATGGACAGTACAATAGCAGGTTCAGTGAATGACAACATTAACATGGACAGTACAATAGCAGGTTCAGTGAATGACAACATAAATATGGACAGTACAATAGCAGGTTCAGTGAATGACAACATAAACATGGACAGTACAATAGCAGGTTCAGTGAATGACAACATAAACATGGACAGTACAATAGCAGGTTCAGTGAATGACAACATAAACATGGACAGTACAATAGCAGGTTCAGTGAATGACAACATAAACATGGACAGTACAATAGCAGGTTCAGTGAATGACAACATAAACATGGACAGTACAATAGCAGGTTCAGTGAATGACAACATAAACATGGACAGTACAATAGTAGGTTCAGTGAATGACAACATAAACATGGACAGTACAATAGCAGGTTCAGTGAATGCTCGTAGTTAACTGACAACTAAGAAGGTAGTTACAGGCCAGGTATAGGAAGATTCTTTGAAATGTATATCTGTGATTTATTAATATTTGGTCATCAATTTTGATATTTAGGTACATGTACACGTACAGTCAAACTTGTATATAAAGGGTACTCAAGGGAACCTGAAAATGTTCCGTTTATGAGGAGTTGCCCTTTATTCACAGGTTAAAATTATATGCACTATTCATTAATGGGGAAAATGAGACTGTCCTTTATAGACAGTGATTTGCTATATAGAGGTGTCCTTTATAGACAGTGATTTGTTATATAGAGGTGTCCTTTATAGACAGTGATTTGCTATATAGAGGTGTCCTTTATAGACAGTGATTTGCTATATAGAGGTGTCCTTTACAGACAGTGATTTGTTATATAGAGGTGTCCTTTATAGACAGTGATTTGTTATATAGAGGTGTCCTTTATAGACAGTGATTTGTTATATAGAGGTGCCCTTTATAGACAGTGATTTGCTATATAGAGGTGTCCTTTATAGACAGTGATTTGCTATATAGAGGTGTCCTTTAAGGCAGGTTTGATTGTACTTACAACGTATTTTAGTATTTGACCTCAAAATTCAATGCATGAGTAAAATTACAGTAAACTCCAGTTGAGATAAAAAAAAATCATGAAAACAGATAATCATTAAAACGGCTGTTGATATATTTGGTAAAAGAAAACAAGATGTAGATAAGATAAATGTCGTTATTGATACTACTATTGATTAGAACGATATTGTATATGTCTGTTTAGTCTGACAAAATATCTACTGCGGACAATATATTCTAAATAAACGTTAGAGAATACCGAAGGGACAATCAAAAAAGCACAATCTAGAGAAACTGGCAACATAGGGTACACAAGATGAAGAAAAACAAAACAAAAACACAACGCAATATGTGCTGGACACCACTATACGCAAACAAACAGAAACAATGTAAATAAGACATGCGTCCTCCTACAAACAACTGGAGGTAAAGACGTACCGAGCATCTAAGTACGCCAATATAATAGTACCAATTCAACCATAATATCATATCGGATCCACATAACGACGAATGCCATAATTCTTTTTCCAAATCCTATAACTCTCCAGATTCCCCATATCTCCTGTTTCACAATTTATGTTTTAATAGTATACAATTATTTTATTCTATTTTATTTAGTAGCCTTCCAAGGTTTTCATGAAGGTTATTGTGTTGTCTGTCTTCCTTAGATTTACACATTCTGCTTACCTCTTTGGTATTTTCAAACTCTTCTTATTATTATAATCAGTAACTTTGAGCAAGGTTCATGAATTGTATAAGAAAATAGCTTAAATACTATAAGAAATAACTAACATATTTCACAATAACATGGACAAAAATCCATCAAATTTTTACTGGAAAATAGCTTAAATTTATAGAAATAATTGAGATTTTTCAAAATGTAGAAAAAGTGAACTTACGTATAAAATATCACAATAATAACTATATCATATCCTGATATACTTGTAATGACCACTGGTCAGTTTATACCATGATTATACATGTATGCCAAGAATTCCGTTAGTTAACCTCGTGTGTTGGTATTTACGAGAAAATTGTTGATAATCGAACACTAAAAATGTGCGGGCCAATCATCTAGCCAGTCGTACAATTTGTGTCGCTTTATATCGGCACATACTGACAAAAATAATAATAAAAATATGTTTATGGATTAATAAATACAGGAATTTAATCATTTTTGAGTTTCGTCCCCAAAACCGTACATGGCTTTATAACACAGATCTATTTAGCGATTGCAAGTCTAAATTTAATCGCTTTTCAGTTTCGTCCCCAAAACCGTTTTTTTCATGGCTTAACACAGCTCAGTTAGCCGCATCATCAAACCAATATTTAGTCGTTCAGACATGTGGGGATTTTATAAAGATAAAAAGCATTCTTGACAGTGTAAATGGGAAACGAATACGTAAATAATGAGAATAATTTAGTTTTATAATAAAGGGACGTTTATATGATACGGGTATAAAATAGTCATCGACTAGTATCTTTATATAATTTATGATTGTAAATAACACACAAATATTGGTTGAAAATGTGTTATATTTTAAATTTGTCTGTCTACGCATAAAAATAACAATTCTGTGTGTCAAGCTACAATGAACAAAGAAATGTAGCAAAATGTGTGGCATTATAAATTGCGACTAGCCAGAATATAGCATTTGGCCAATCCCAGATGATTTGGATGCTGAGGGTCGAAACATCAGAGGAGTTCCGAGTAAGGATCTACACCCTTTGTCTTGTTTTGCGCTTTTTGGAGTTAAGTTTGTCAATTGAAGTGGTTCGTGTTATTGCGATGACCAATTCCGAATGACGATCTACATTTCACCATCTTTTGTCGTCTATCTTGTAAGTGCTATGGAGTTTGAATGTTGTTAACACAGTTAGCGGTCCGTGTTATAGCGGTGACAATATTACTATGCAATTCAACTTGTCCAATCTGATAAATTTTTATATTGAAGGTTTGATCTGGGAGTAATAACACTCTTTTAAGGTATGATGTATCGATTTCTCTTGAAAATAAACGACGGAATCGGACAATTTAATCTGTCCAAAATAAAATAAATTTGATTTTACTTTTTTTAAGTTGATATTATAATTAAAAGATAAGGAACAAACTTCAGTGTTTTCAGTCATTGACCTAATAAAGCTATTTCTGGTACCCATAGCTTTCAAATGTTTTGCCTGTTAAACTTTGGTAAACTAGTTGTCAATAAGTTCACTTCCTGTTGACATAAAACTATCAAAAGGAGCAAACAAGGGATAATTTTATAATTTTATCATTTAATGTAAAATATAACAGTCTCATGGAATAATGTGATTTCTTTGGTAGAATAAACACAAAATTTATGCAGTGTCTTAAACATTAAGCTTAAATGTGTATTCGGTTCAAAGTTGGGGGAAAGTTTCGTTAAAACTGGCCCTTTTCCCGGTTTTCTAAACACCATACACAAACAACTTTATATTTCAGGCTAAAGTGTCCTAATATTGTATATAGGTTGAAGTTTTGGTTTGTGGTGCTTAACGTCACTTTCAACAGTATTTTAGTGTTGTATACAGGTACAGTGATTTCTATAAAAGTAGTAATGTGTGAGGGATTTTAGGCAAGCTAAAAACCTAGTCTGTGGTGAAGTGAGGGTTTTCTATACGTTCATCTGTACTTATGTGGGTAAAATCGGATATCTGATTGTTCAGAAAAATGACGCAATGCACTGCAAACGTATGCATCGTCATCAATCCGGATAAGTAAACAACATGTCCTTAAATGGATTCGTGTACAAGGGTATTTGCAACCTTATTAGGTAATATAATCCTGTTCCTATTTTCCGTTGGTCTAAATATCACGCAATGCGCTGTATACCTTTAGTCGGATTATATAACACACCATATTATGACGTCGAATCGGTGGGCGGGGATTTCTATTTTTAGTTTTAGGGTTTTCCCGCTATTTTTGGGGATTCCCTTTTGGCCGCCATCTTGGGCCCCTGGACCTTAGGTTTTTAGCTTGCCTAAAATCCCTCACACATTACTACTTATAAATGTTTTGGCTAAATTTTGATATTATATTTAGGCTGATAAATCCTCGTCAAATATTTGTATTCTACATGTGTCAAATATTTCGTCGTCAATGAACTCAGATCTAATAAAACATTGTACATGTAAACACATTATAACGAACAGAAAGACAGCACATTGTACGGTGATTGTTGCTGGAGGGAATATCTATAGTGAACTTGAGGTCACGTGAGATATAAGTATATAAATCAAATTGTTTCCCGCTCACACTAATTAAATTGTAAATGAAAATGACATATTTACTACATTCCAGTTCATATTTAGCTTGTAATTAAAAAACCAGGTGACAGAGATGTAATAAAATAGGTCACGTTAACAAAGAGAACAACAACAAATGGAAACTGAACTCGGTATCGGGTATCTAGTTTTAGGTACTTCGAATATTAAGTTTCAATACTAGAAATTGGCAAAACTTTTCTGATCTCTATATTTTTTTTTACATTTGTTTAGCTCGAGAAGAAATGCATAGTATGATAAAAGTAATATTACTGGACAGACAAGTAGAAAACTCTCAATGTCGCTATAGTAACGCAAACGTTCTTCGAATTGGTTTTGAAGAGAAAGTGAGTTAGGGAGTTTGTACAAAAACCAGTGAAAACCAAGGAGTACGAAAGTTGAGATTTTGCTTGAGTTATGACTATTGTCGCATCTAGTTTGTTGCCTTCACCCCCTAGAAGAATCCTTGATATGAGCATGTATTGTATGTACCATTCTATTTGTGGACCATGCAGGGATATATAAACTTTCCTATTTTGAATCCTAGTTAATGTGCACTTCAACTTCGTTTGGTCGAAATCGATGTGACGATATTCGAATTAACCGATTATTCATGTAATCAGAGATCATGTACCGATAGTGTTCCACCCGAGCACTTTACTGGTTACCGACAAGAGAGTGTTTTAAAACAATTTCATACCAAGGTATCGTGCTGTAAAATCGATTTATGCAAGAAAACGACTTTTCCGGGTTTTAGTTATAGCAACGCATGGTCGACACTCTAAATTGAGGTTGGTTTATGGTGCTAAACGCCAATTTCAACAATATTTCAGTTATATCGTGACGGACAGTTTTATTGGTGGAGGAAACAGGAGTACTCGGAGAAAACCACCGATCTGCCGCAAGTCACGGACAAACTTTATCACATAATGTTGTATCGAGTACACCTCGACATGAACGGGGTTATAACTCACAACTTTAGTGCATTCTAAATGCAAAATGCAAATTAAAACTGTTGGAGAGTGAATCACGTTAGATATATACAATATGCACGAAACTATTCCCTACAATGAAAATGATTTATTATGCATGTAGGAGTTTATCAAACTGAAAAAGATTTATTCATTTCGTTCTTGTATGTATTTACTTGATATTTATTGCATGTCCCAGTACTTGAGGTTTAAAAATAATTAAATTTCTTCAAACAAGTATAGAGATCATATATTCCTTATATATGGGAAAGTAAAGATAAATACAAAAGACGGTAAATTAAACAACTCTGGCATTTTATCTTAAAAATTGGCATTTCTGAAAAATGTACATGGAGGCATAAATATCTTGTCCTCTAATTACACTGTGAGATATTTGTATTTACTGCCTTTTCGATAGGAACCATACAATGTACTGACTATTTCATCGGTTCTACCTACATTGTAAGAACAGGATAATGGGGCCGTTGTGGTCGTGATCGCATGGCGATGGCATTTACAACTACCAGTGCAATCAGTACCTATCACCACTAAAGTTGTGTATTTGCACCCGCTCAGGCACGGTGTGCTCGATACAACATTATGTGATAAAGTTTGTCAGTAACTTGCGACAGGTCGGTCTTTTTCACCGGTTTCCTCCACCAATAAAACTGACAGCCACGATATAACTGAAATATTATTGAAAGTAGGCGTTTAAACACCATAACCCTAACCATTTCGCCATCCAATCATTTGCTTTCTAATACGTGCACACGTACAAGATTTACGGCAACGTAAAACCGACACATCTAGCTATTAAATTACAAAAATGTAGTTGAAGGTTTGATTTATACCCTAAACCAACAATCCAGTAAATTAGTCAGCGAAAATGTCGACCAGAGAACGTTGACGTTTTAGGTAAATAATAAAATTAAAAAACAAAAGTAAACAGAATAATTAAAAATAAACGAACATTAATTTACTTAACCTTTTTCATATAGAAAAAAGTAGACAGTGCATCATTATAAAGCGACAATAAAATGAAATATACGATTAAATTATCATCACAATAAAAACTCAAAACATCACCAAAATATACACTAAAATATCACCAAATATACACCTAGATATCACCTAACTAGACACTAAGATATCACCAAGTAGAATGTCATCGAAACAGACATATCATTTTTTTATTTGATTTTCATGTTATTATAAAACTATAAGACTGTTTTCATGACTGCTTTTGTACTTTTTCAATGCATACAACGATAAAGAGTTATATTATACATTACAATAAGTTCGCAATAAAGTATATTTCATTGCTTTGTATTGTATTTGATCCTGTATTCGTTCGATTTGAGCAGTGGAATTGAATTGACTTGAAAATGTTTGCTATACACGACCACTGACCGAAATTATAGTTATTCAGGTACCACTTGCATATGTTCTAACTGTTGAGTTACAGGATACTAGTTGTAAACCAGTTCACCTCCTGTTGACAGAGAATATCAATAGGGAAAATGGAAATGGGGGAGGGGGGGGGGGGGGGGGGTAAGGAGGTTTATCTTTATAATTTAATTCAAAATATAACCGTCCATTGATTACTGTGATATCTGCAGGATAAACACACAATATAAACGCAGTATATCAGTGATGCTAATCTTTGTCCAAGTTTGTTAAAACCAAATGCACACACACATACCATTTTAAGACACTGCACTAATATTATATACATGTATATATATTCTAAGCAGTAAGTAAGAGCTTCATAACATACCTTGGTTAAACTGCTCCATATAGGAGCCATAATTAGCCGTCTAGTGCCTGGCAGACGTCCAACTCTTGCTGATCGACCCTTGTTCCTTTCTCCTACTGTTTTAATGGCACATAAGCCTGCATCAGAGATTCTACGGTATAATTTTGATTTTGGCGGTTCCATATTGTACACAGAAAGATACAACAAGTATATTCCAACACGCAAATTGTACACAGAAAGACACGAAAACTATATTCCAACACGTAAATCAAAATAATTGGAAACGAAAACAAAAAATTATCATAACATATCAGTGAGCCATTTTGTAGTTCCTTAGATATACGTGTTTTTTTTTAAAAAATATTAGCTGGATATAGACTATTATATAGATAATAACAATATTCAACACTCTGTTGACACATCAACAATTTATCACGGTGAAATTCAAGAGATGACCTTTTAATTTTCTCGATTAAATTAGAATTAAATCTCTAATAAATTCCCTCGTTGTGTGAATTGCAGCCATACTTTACATTTTTGTCAAAGAATATCACAATTTATTATCTGTTTGAGTATACTTCAGGATTAACCATAAACACAAACAATAACAATAATAATAATAATAATAATAAACCCCCCCCAACTTAACACACAATCATTTATTACGGTTAAACAAATATCAATTTGTTTTTATCTCAAACTCCCCACTTGTCACAAATGATCCACGTAGACTCTTCAGCTTAAAGTACGTTGGGTGTCGCACAAGAACTCTTCACATTGAAGTATGTTATCAATCCTATTAGGCACTTTGATCTAAGTAAGAGAACAAAAATGACACCCAAGTTCACTGACACCAAGTGCTGGCTGATTTCAAGTAAACATCAATACTCCCTTTTAATAGGTATCCACGAAAAGGCATCGAAATTTAATTAGACTCAATAGCATTGATTCGAGACGGATAAATTCAATTAATTCATATGTTATTCCAAAATAACTGTTTTATTCCAAATAAACATGTTATTTCACTTTTTTTTTATTCCTCCTAATAACTATTTTATTCCAAATATTTAAATCCAGAATATTTTGTTATTCCCCATAAATATATTATTTCACTTATCATATGATGTACAGCAACCACTAAATTCGGATCTAGTGTGGTGTACATGTACTTTCAATATTGGAATTCAATCCGGTATCGATTTAACTGAATTGAAGCGCAAACACAACATCTATATTTGATATAAATTTATAACGAGAAAACCACAGGTAAATAAAAAAAATATATTAATAAAAATTTCTTTTTATTCCTTTTTGATAGGAATCGAAAAAAAAATTCAACGGTATTTCCTGTGATAATTTATGTGTGGCTAAAAAATTGTCATTTTAAATATTAAATATTAAATATTAAATACTAAAAAAAAAACATCCAACAACAACTACAGCATTCCGTAATAAGCCACAAATGATATTTCATCCGTGTTTTTGGATCAAGGGAGAGTGTCATGGTTGATGCGCTTTACCTATCTATACCTTTCCTCCATAACACAACTGACTTTGTAATATCTATGTCATTGATATTGATGTTACATGTTTGTACACTTGTCACTAGCCCGTAACATTTAATCAGTCATCTCAAAAGTATATATAAAAAACTTTATTATGATTATATACTAGTACACATACTGTAACAAGAGAATAAATACAGGCAAACCTGCCCATGCGGTCACCTCTATTCGGCAGTCACTTGTATTAAAATGTCACATTTTTCTTATCCTGACAATAGAACATTTCATATGAATTGAACCTCTTTTAAGAGATCACCTGTCTTATAAGGTCACTTTTTCTTTGTCCATCCCAAAGGTTACCATGTAATACAGGTTTGACTGTATATAAAAAATCGTTAGACCAAAAAATAAAAATAGCAAATTCTTCTTAAGAGATTTATAGGGCCATGTCGCGTTTTAATTCTTTAATATTTTCTCGTATCAGTTGTAGTATGTCCCGAATGTAAACAAAATTACGGAAATATAACTTAAGTAAAGATAAACACTATAGTATTATAGCAACGATGACACGCACTAACCCCGAATTGAAAATTAAAATATCAAAATGCCATTTTTATTGATGGCGGTGTTATGAATTTAAAAACAACAACAACGTATGATACACAAATGTAAAATGACTGGCACGATCACCCCACCAGTGGCGAAATGTTAATTTTACCGAGGCTTGTCTTTACTAGCAAATGATGTTTACGAACCTAGCCACACTCCTTGATTTTACAGCATATAAAGTTAACAATATGTAGGGGAAAACAGTTCATCTAAATATTCCTTTATTAATGCGAACATAAACAAAACTCGTGCGCCACGCTCTCTCACTGATTTACAATTAGCGAAGTTAATTTTTGGAATACCATTCGATTTAAAGTAAAACAGTTGGAGGCTTCAGAATCGCTATAAAATGATTATTTTGTCAACAGTATTCTAAGCTTTACGTGTTTTAAAGAAAGTCCATGGCTGCTGTTGTTTCACTTCCGCGATATACTGTTGCCATTGCTTATCGCTCACTCTACACAAATCGGTACCACGTGACTGTTATTTGCATACTACACGAAGAAACCGAGCAAACATTTATTCGTATGCGAAAAGTTTGAAGATTATTTTATGTATTTTCGATTTTATTTTGCTTCACTAGTGTTTCTTTTCCTTTGTTGATCCACTGATTTCTTGTATTGGAGTCTTACGAAAAGTTTGAAGATATCAAAGGGGTAATCAGATGTCGTATATCACGGAAGGGCAGACAATACAATGGCCAAAAAGAAAAAGGACAAGGGGACCTTTTGTTTGACTGAACAATATCAAGTTCCTGGCAGTCAACTGTTGAATTATTTTCTTTCAGGAAATAACAGTCGTAAATTATTAGATACCAAAAACATATGGATTACAACACAGCAAAAGGCTATAGAAATCTGAATCAGAAAATACCGACTTGATATTATACAACAATATTCTAACGACACCGAAACAATTATCTAAATTTACAAATAAATTGAAAACTAACTTATGTAACATTTGGCAAATGGGGTGAAAAGAAAAGAGACATTGTAATTTCCAATGATTCATAAATGAACATTTCATTTGCCAGGTGCTCAAGCATAATGATTGAATATGTGGTTGTAAGCTAAAGTCGTTTGTGATGTTAATATATATAACTTGTAAACATATTCCCTTTATTATCAGTGTAATATCAAAGAACTTATCACGAACACATCATAGTAAAGCACTCTTTACTGTGGAATGGTCGATCGTTAATGCTAATCACCGACGGTAAATCGTTTCATCACCAGATGCATGTAATATACCAATATACAATTAACTCTTTGTGAGATCAAGAGCAGGAAATGTGGACCCAAGTCCTGTGACTCGAGGTGACATGACCTGACCGAGGCCAACAAAGAGTAATTAATTGCTTTAATATAACTCTTTTCTCTTAATGCTGCAAGTTTATTGGAGAACCACTAAATGCCAATTTTAAAGTCTATTTTGATAGAGCTTGGACTGAACCCATGCTCACGATCTGAACATGACATGAAATTTCAAAAGGGAAGACAGCGGCCATTTTGTATTTTGGATTGAGTCATTATTGCTAGGTCATATCTATGACATGATCAATAATGACTCCATCACAGGTCATACTGTCAAAAATAACGCGTGTTAAGTCATATATATTAATGAGGTATGATAACACATTTTGATGCACTTGTTTTTTTTAGATACCCTATATATCATCAATAGTGTTAAGTGAGTGAGCTATATCAGTGATTGTCGTTTAACTCCAAGTGGTGAGAAAAAAGGACAAACAACGATCTACAAAACATTACACAGAAATCTAAAGATCGAGCATCACTAACCCCGCTATAAATACCGTGGGTGAACTCCGGAATGGTAAGCAGTTCCTGCTCCACATACTATACTATACAAGAACACAACCTCTTCGTCTGTCAATGCTTTACGATTTCCATTCCCTCATGAGGAGGGGAGGCGGATCGTACGTAACCTCGGCTAGCGAAGATAGTTTAATCATATTTATTTGTCATAAACAAGACAAAAGGATCAGGCACAAATTATGCAATTTAGGTTACCGTCTCCGTTATTTACATGATATACATACATTGACATATACTGAAATAAACTACGTTTAACATTATAACAATTGGTGACAGAAATAAAACAAACATGTAAACTTCAGCGAAATAAGTACATTTCGAGTACATCTTTTCATGATAGGAAGTATGAGAGAGGATATTAAGATAAGTTGTGTTTGACTGAAGATGCACTGATTTCTATAGTAACAACTAACTGAAACCACAGTCTACAGATAGATATGTCGTTCCACCTGGACATATTATTCTGACTCAGATCCAACCAGTCATTGATCATTTTCTTTTCTTTCGTTATTGTGATTGCGATATCCGTAAATTATACCTCGTCATCTGTGGCAGATATTCCGTAACAGTTAATCAAATAAACGTTAGAGAAAACCGAAGGGGCAATCAAGAATGGATAAACCAGAGACAATGGCAAAATTGGGTACATAAGACACAGGACGAAGACAAACAAAGCAAATAACACAATACAGAAAACTAAAAAGATGAGCAACATGAACCTACCAAAAACCGGAAGTGAACCCCGGTGCTCCCAAAGAGTAAGCAGTTCCTGCCTCTTAATGCTATAGCCGAGAACCAACAAATGCGAATTTAATAGTCTTTTATCACATATTTTGTTGCAATATGTTCGTTTTTGTATGTCCAATAATAGCTAACAGTGAGTGTTGGTTATTTGCCCTAGGGCAGGGCAAATATCCCGTATTTGCCCTCATATATCCGAATTTGTCCCCGTATTCAACTTCCGGTATCTGCGCAGTGGTCTCAAAGATTATATGTCAAAGTACAAGGAAAGATGATGCATGAAGATATGCATAAAATCGTATTTCAATCAAATTAACAAATTTCAACATATTGGAATAAAGTTTAAATAACTTGAAACGGAATAATTAGCTCAAATATGTACGTCGTGTTGAATAGATGACCTACATGATCTTGTAACTTTAAAAAATAATAAATATAATTTTAGGTACAGCAATACAGCACATATTTACCAACAGTCAAGACTACCCGGTATGGATTGAACTCTTCAAAAACCTGGAATGAGCTGCCAGACCACTTCAGGAAAGAAACATCTTTCAATCAATTTAAAAGTTTGATAAACTCTTGGAATGGCAGCTCATGCCACTGCAGCTTCTGTGCATGATCTTAAATTATTTTCCTACTTTTTTGCTTTGTTTAAAAAAAAAGAAAAAAAGTTTAGATATAATAATAGATGTGCATATGCTTTTAAAATTTATCATTTTTAAATGTTGCTAGTTTCTATGTGTTTCATATACATCCATGCTTTTTGTTTACTCACATATATATATGCTTTTAAATTATGCTGGTGCTACTGCTGTGTTTTAATTGCTTTCACATTTTAGTTTGGTTTTAAATTCAGTGGGTTTTTTTTTCTCACAAATATTGTGTGCATGTTTTGTTTTATTGTTTGTATATGCATTTTCTTATGTCGGATTTAAAAGCTCACTAGAGCATGTGTTATAATTGTTTGATTCTTTCCGACTTTAAGTAAAGCTTATTGTATTGTTTAGGAATTTCCATTCAAATGTCAACGTCTTGAGTAGATTTTACAAACAGTTTCTAACGTCATTGTACAGATCGACATTGTTTGGTATATTTTTGAAACCAGATTCGAAACAAAAATATTTGCAAGTTGAACAAAGGAAACTCTCTTAAGGATTTATTTTCGCAATTTGTCAGTTCATAGATCTTTTTTGCAATATAAAAGTCAATGCTTGGAAACGGTCAATGTAAAATATGTGATAAAAAGATTATGACATGAAATTTTCCATATCGTCCTTGGTATCAACCTTCGACCCATATCAGCACTCTAGCTTCGCTGTCGGGCCTGACATGGGAGTCTCGGGCTAATGCCAGGGCCGATATGGAAAATGTCATGTAATAATCTCTTATTATTGCACGATCGAGGATCGAAACCACGATCTACTGCACTCCATACGAACACGCTAACAAGTATACACCACAGAGGCGGTTCAATAGTGATACGACCGCCATGTTAAAGGCAAAACATCTTTGTATTATATTAAGGAAATAAGCTTTAATGTCAATTCAAATGCACAGAAATATAAGACATTTGTACATAGTCGAAAAACGCTACGTTAAAATAAGATAACATAACTTCGTAATAAAAACTACCACGATATAACTGAAATATTGTTGAAGGTGGTGTTAAACACCCTAACACGTACTTAATAACAAAATCACTATCGCGGTGGAGCATGTCTACCTCTGAACGTTTGTTTCAGTGAGAAAACACTATGAAAATCTATCTCGGCGTGTCGGTCCAGTACAACACAGATATCATCATCATCTCTTTAAAAAGAGACTAATCTTCGTGATGATATTACTAACAAATCCGCCTAATGATAGAAATGGGAGAGTTGCATAGGTGTTCAATGGGTTAAAGTTGGCATGGGCAAGGAGGTCAGCAACAGCAAAATCTTAATGCATGTTTTTAAGGCGTTGCTTTAGAGATTATAAATCAATCGATACTATTAACACATTACAATATACACATTTTATAGCATAAAAAGAGTTTGAAGATACCAAAGGGGAAATCAGAATCTGTAAATCGAAGAACAGACAACACAATGCCCAAAAGAACAGACAACACAATGCCCAAAAGAACAGACAACACAATGCCCAAAAGAACAGACAACACAATGCCCAAAAGAACAGACAACACAATGCCCAAAAGAACAGACAACACAATGCCCAAAAGAACAGACAACACAATGCCCAAAAGAACAGACAACACAATGCCCAAAAGAACAGACAACACAATGCCCAAAAGAACAGACAACACAATGCCCAAAAGAACAGACAACACAATGCCCAAAAGAACAGACAACACAATGCCCAAAAGAACAGACAACACAATGTCCAAAAGAACAGACAACACAATGCCCAAAAGAACAGACAACACAATGTCCAAAAGAACAGACAACACAATGTCCAAAAGAACAGACAACACAATGGTCAAAAGAACAGACAACACAATGTCCAAAAGAACAGACAACACAATGTCCAAAAGAACAGACAACACAATGCCCAAAAGAACAGACAACACAATGTCCAAAAGAACAGACAACACAATGTCCAAAACAACAGACAACACAATGCCCAAAAGAACAGACAACACAATGGTCAAAAGAACAGACAACACAATGTCCAAAAGAACAGACAACACAATGGCCAAAAGAACAGACAACACAATGGCCAAAAGCACAGACAACACAATGGCCAATAGAACAGACAACACAATGGCCAATAGAACAGACAACACAATGCCCAAAAGAACAGACAACACAATGGCCAAAAGAACAGACAACACAATGGCCAATAGAACAGACAACACAATGGCCAATAGAACAGACAACACAATGCCCAAAAGAACAGACAACACAATGCCCAAAAGAACAGACAACACAAAGGCCAAAAGAACAGACAACACAATGGCCAATAGAACAGACAACACAATGCCCAAAAGAACAGACAACACAATGCCCAAAAGAACAGACAACACAATGTCCAAAAGAACAGACAACACAATGCCCAAAAGAACAGACAACACAATGGCCAAAAGAACAGACAACAAAATGCCCAAAAGAACAGACAACACAATGTCCAAAAGAACAGACAACACAATGGCCAGAAGAACAGACAACACAATGCCCAAAAGAACAGACAACACAATGTCCAAAAGAACAGACAACACAATGCCCAAAAGAACAGACAACACAATGCCCAAAAGAACAGACAACACAATGCCCAAAAGAACAGACAACACAATGCCCAAAAGAACAGACAACACAATGCCCAAAAGAACAGACAACACAATGCCCAAAAGAACAGACAACACAATGTCCAAAACAACAGACAACACAATGCCCAAAAGAACAGACAACACAATGGTCAAAAGAACAGACAACACAATGTCCAAAAGAACAGACAACACAATGGCCAAAAGAACAGACAACACAATGGCCAAAAGCACAGACAACACAATGGCCAATAGAACAGACAACACAATGGCCAATAGAACAGACAACACAATGCCCAAAAGAACAGACAACACAATGGCCAAAAGAACAGACAACACAATGGCCAATAGAACAGACAACACAATGGCCAATAGAACAGACAACACAATGCCCAAAAGAACAGAAAACACAATGCCCAAAAGAACAGACAACACAAAGGCCAAAAGAACAGACAACACAATGGCCAATAGAACAGACAACACAATGCCCAAAAGAACAGACAACACAATGTCCAAAAGAACAGACAACACAATGCCCAAAAGAACAGACAACACAATGGCCAAAAGAACAGACAACACAATGCCCAAAAGAACAGACAACACAATGTCCAAAAGAACAGACAACACAATGTCCAAAAGAACAGACAACACAATGCCCAAAAGAACAGACAATACAATGCCCAAAAGAACAGACAACACAATGCCCAAAAGAACAGACAACACAATGCCCAAAAGAACAGGCAACACAATGTCCAAAAGAACAGACAACACAATGCCCAAAAGAACAGACAACACAATGTCCAAAAGAACAGACAACACAATGCCCAAAAGAAGAGACAACACAATGGCCAAAAGAACAGACAACACAATGTCCAAAAGAACAGACAACACAATGGCCAAAAGAACAGACAACACAATGCCCAAAAGAACAGACAACACAATGGCCAAAAGAACAGACAACACAATGCCCAAAAAAACAGACAACACAATGGCCAAAAGAACAGACAACACAATGGCCAAAAGAACAGACAACACAATGTCCAAAAGAACAGACAACACAATGGCCAAAAGCACAGACAACACAATGGCCAATAGAACAGACAACACAATGGCCAATAGAACAGACAACACAATGTCCAAAAGAACAGACAACACTATGCCCAAAAGAACAGACAACACAATGTCCAAAAGAACAGACAACACAATGCCCAAAAGAACAGACAACACAATGGCCAATAGAACAGACAACACAATGTCCAAAAGAACAGACAACACAATGCCCAAAAGAACAGACAACACAATGTCCAAAAGAACAGACAACACAATGCCCAAAAGAACAGACAACACAATGTCCAAAAGAACAGACAACACTATGCCCAAAAGAACAGACAACACAATGGCCAAAAGAACAGACAACACAATGTCCAAAAGAACAGACAACACAATGCCCAAAAGAACAGACAACACAATGCCCAAAAGAACAGACAACACAATGGCCAAAAGAACAGACAACACAATGCCCAAAAGAACAGACAACACAATGGCCAAAAGAACAGACAACACAATGGCCAAAAGAACAGACAACACAATGCCCAAAAGAACAGACAACACAATGGCCAAAAGAACAGACAACACAATGCCCAAAAGAACAGACAACACAATGCCCAAAAGAACAGACAACACAATGGCCAGAAGAACAGACAACACAATGGCCAAAAGAACAGACAACACAATGCCCAAAAGAACAGACAACACAATGGCCAGAAGAACAGACAACACAATGCCCAAAAGAACAGACAACACAATGGCCAAAAGAACAGACAACACAATGCCCAAAAGAACAGACAACACAATGCCCAAAAGAACAGACAACACAATGGCCAAAAGAACAGACAACACAATGGCCAAAAGAACAGACAACACCATGCCCAAAAGAACAGACAACACAATGGCCAAAAGCACAGACAACACAATGGCCAATAGAACAGACAACACAATGGCCAATAGAACAGACAACACAATGTCCAAAAGAACAGACAACACAATGCCCAAAAAAACAGACAACACAATGGCCAAAAGAACAGACAACACAATGGCCAAAAGAACAGACAACACAATGTCCAAAAGAACAGACAACACAATGGCCAAAAGCACAGACAACACAATGGCCAATAGAACAGACAACACAATGGCCAATAGAACAGACAACACAATGTCCAAAAGAACAGACAACACTATGCCCAAAAGAACAGACAACACAATGTCCAAAAGAACAGACAACACAATGCCCAAAAGAACAGACAACACAATGGCCAATAGAACAGACAACACAATGTCCAAAAGAACAGACAACACAATGCCCAAAAGAACAGACAACACAATGTCCAAAAGAACAGACAACACAATGCCCAAAAGAACAGACAACACAATGTCCAAAAGAACAGACAACACTATGCCCAAAAGAACAGACAACACAATGGCCAAAAGAACAGACAACACAATGTCCAAAAGAACAGACAACACAATGCCCAAAAGAACAGACAACACAATGCCCAAAAGAACAGACAACACAATGGCCAAAAGAACAGACAACACAATGCCCAAAAGAACAGACAACACAATGGCCAAAAGAACAGACAACACAATGGCCAAAAGAACAGACAACACAATGCCCAAAAGAACAGACAACACAATGGCCAAAAGAACAGACAACACAATGCCCAAAAGAACAGACAACACAATGCCCAAAAGAACAGACAACACAATGGCCAGAAGAACAGACAACACAATGGCCAAAAGAACAGACAACACAATGCCCAAAAGAACAGACAACACAATGGCCAGAAGAACAGACAACACAATGCCCAAAAGAACAGACAACACAATGGCCAAAAGAACAGACAACACAATGCCCAAAAGAACAGACAACACAATGCCCAAAAGAACAGACAACACAATGGCCAAAAGAACAGACAACACAATGGCCAAAAGAACAGACAACACCATGCCCAAAAGAACAGACAACACAATGGCCAAAAGCACAGACAACACAATGGCCAATAGAACAGACAACACAATGGCCAATAGAACAGACAACACAATGTCCAAAAGAACAGACAACACAATGCCCAAAAGAACAGACAACACAATGTCCAAAAGAACAGACAACACAATGCCCAAAAGAACAGACAACACAATGCCCAAAAGAACAGACAACACAATGGCCAAAAGAACAGACAACACAATGCCCAAAAGAACAGACAACACAATGGCCAGAAGAACAGACAACACAATGCCCAAAAGAACAGACAACACAATGGCCAAAAGAACAGACAACACAATGCCCAAAAGAACAGACAACACAATGCCCAAAAGAACAGACAACACAATGGCCAAAAGAACAGACAACACAATGCCCAAAAGAACAGACAACACAATGGCCAAAAGAACAGACAACACAATGGCCAAAAGAACAGACAACACAATGCCCAAAAGAACAGACAACACAATGGCCAAAAGAACAGACAACACAATGCCCAAAAGAACAGACAACACAATGGCCAAAAGAACAGACAACACAATGCCCAAAAGAACAGACAACACAATGGCCAGAAGAACAGACAACACAATGCCCAAAAGAACAGACAACACAATGCCCAAAAGAACAGACAACACAATGGCCAGAAGAACAGACAACACAATGCCCAAAAGAACAGACAACACAATGGCCAAAAGAACAGACAACACAATGCCCAAAAGAACAGACAACACAATGGCCAAAAGAACAGACAACACAATGCCCAAAAGAACAGACAACACAATGGCCAAAAGAACAGACAACACAATGCCCAAAAGAACAGACAACACAATGGCCAGAAGAACAGACAACACAATGGCCAAAAGAACAGACAACACAATGCCCAAAAGAACAGACAACACAATGGCCAGAAGAACAGACAACACAATGCCCAAAAGAACAGACAACACAATGGCCAAAAGAACAGACAACACAATGCCCAAAAGAACAGACAACACAATGGCCAAAAGAACAGACAACACAATGCCCAAAAGAACAGACAACACAATGGCCAAAAGAACAGACAACACAATGCCCAAAAGAACAGACAACACAATGGCCAGAAGAACAGACAACACAATGGCCAAAAGAACAGACAACACAATGCCCAAAAGAACAGACAACACAATGGCCAAAAGAACAGACAACACAATGCCCAAAAGAACAGACAACACAATGGCCAAAAGAACAGACAACACAATGGCCAAAAGAACAGACAACACAATGGCCAAAAGAACAGACAACACAATGCCCAAAAGAACAGACAACACAATGGCCAAAAGAAAAAGTACAAAAGACAAACAACGATCTACAAAACATACACATAAAACTAAAGATCGATGAACACGAACCCCACTAAAACCCGGGGTGAACTCAGGTGCTCCGAAAGGGTACGCAATTCCTGCTCCACTAGTGGCACCCGTTGTGTTAATCTAGTTATAAACTCGGTGATAAATCATGCACGAGGAACAGGTCCGGGAAATTTGTGACACAGATATTCCATAACGGTCAACCAAGTCATGGTGGCGACCGTAATACTTTCGAAATGATGACTTCAACTTAACCAAGAGGAACCATTTGTTCAGTAGCTTCCTTGTTAGCAGCAACACTCTATCTAGTATAACACTGGAGCTTTCATAGCAGGAGGTACTGTTTTTGTTGAATTTCTTTGTAGCAACCCAAATGTCAATAGATTTACATGTATTTATCTTCCATATATATTCTTCCCATAAATGCACGATATAAGCAGAATATATTTTAAAATGGTTGTATGTAACTCCATTTAATCAATAATTCAAATCGCATAAAGGCGTTTTTCTGTTACGCAATTGTGTAGAGACAAGATATATGAAAACCAAACGATTTTTTTTGCATATTATTCAATTTAATATTTTATTATTCTGTTAAGAAAACGTATAATAAAAAAGAAGAAAAGAATGTGAAAATTTTTTAAAAAATGAAAAAAAAATTTAAACATTAGATATACATAATTATCTTCAATATGTATGCAAACATTCTCCAAAGTTTAAAAGACCTGCATTGAGCTGTGGAAGTAATTGATTATTCAAAATAGGGAACGTCTCCTGAATTTTTTTTTGTGGAAATGACCAAGTTTCAAAATATTGCAAATTATGAAAACGACTTTGGAAGGGATACATAACGCCAGGTACATATCTTCAATATGTGTACAAACATTATGAAAAATTGCTGAGAAAGATGATTGAAAAACTGAAGAGTTGCTTACACAAAATGGGTACTGTCTACCAACCATTTTGTCGAAAAGAGGCTAACATCAGATAGTCATAATTTTTGACAAAATTTGATTATCTCCATTAAAAATTAACGTAAGAGAAAACCGAAGGTATAATCAAGAATGGACAATCCAGAGACTCTGGCAACATTGGGTACACAAGACACAAGACAAAGACAAACAAAACAAAAATAAAACGTCCCTAACAAGTGTGAATATGTCTGTAATTATTCGCTGGTAAACTGTAAGAGTTTATTAAACACACTAGTTACCTTGCTCACTAATTCACCCCCAAAATCTAATGTGTGTCATGTTCTATAACAGCAACAGATGTAAAATGTATTTATACTAGTAGATAAAATTCATTTAAAGATAGGGGAACATATCTCAATAATAAGATAAGGAACTGAAGTTACATACATACTGCAGATTCGATTCTAAGTTTATATAGACCAAGGACACTTCAACTGAAAATAAAACAACACCTAGTTATAAGCTCAAACGTCATTTAAAGTAGGCATAGGCAACAGATTGACCAGCTCGACCAATCGCGGCAACATTAGTCATTACTCATCGGTACCAAAAATAGTGCTATCGTCACCAGGATTTTAAAATTCCAATTATGAGACATTCATGTATGAAATAAATAGGATTAATATCATTTTTAACGGGATTAGTAAGGAGAAAATATGTTAATTGGATTAGTAATAACAATTTTAATTTTGTCAATTTCTTAATGAGATTAAGGAAAATATGTCTACAATTTATTTAAGAAAGTAATATTCTCTCTCATACAGGTTAAGCCTGTAATGGGTACTACAGTATTTGTGTTCTATAATATTCCATTAATGCCTCAAAACTATTCAATAATAAGAATGAGAATTTCAAAACTAAAAATCGAAAATATTTAGATAAAATAATGTTAAATCGTAGATTCATATGTATTTGAACATTGGGATCTCGAACACCATAACAGTAACTATACTAAGGAAATATTACTTATCAATATTCATATTTAGAACCTGAACAAGTACATTGAGGTTATATACCTTAGAAATTCCTAAGCATTTTGTCAATATCTTACTCAACATCTGACGTCTCATGGGGTACAGAGAAAACATTTAAAACACAAAATTACTTCACCATTGATATCAGCAAACTGTATTGAATTGTAGTATATCTAGCTGATATACAAGATATGATATTTATTTGCCAATCAAAAGCCCACTGAGGGTATTATCGTCATGTAACACACAACATATATGTAACAAGACCCCTATAACAATAACAAAAAAGAGATAACATTCATAAAAAGTTACAGAAAAAATACACAAACATATATAGGATTGAACTCCATAGGGAGGTAGAGCTATTTTGCAGCTATGCAATTCTATTATCATATTTATTTTGTGATTTAAAAAAAAAAGCTTACAGTTCCATTTAAGAGCTATATTTAACGAAGAAGGCATCAAGGGACGATACTCAAGGACATATCGACTGGCTTAGAGCATACATAAAAAACCCTCATGTCTACGAAGAAGAACCCGTAGCTATTTAATGATCAAATCCAATGCGATTTAAGGTACATCAGAGGTAGACTTTAGTTAGATTGATGAGCAATTCCACCAAAGAAGACAACAAAGGACCATGGTGACGAATAAGTCTAGCATAGACCTCTTCGTGTCGTGTAGAACAGTATAATAGTCACAACAATAAGAAATAACAAAATAAATTATAGGTTTCAGAAAAAACTTTTTCTAATAGTAATAATAAGTAGAATAGAAAGAATATTGTATACAACATGGAAACAAGAAGTGACAAGATGACAATATTAAAATATTACAGTGAGGCCTGTCTAAACCGAAAACATGTATAAAATGAACTTTAAATAAATTCCCAATGTAGGAAATATTTGTTAATTTAACCTGTATAAACCGAACGCAAAAGTTGATCTCAAAGAGGTTCGGTTTAGACATGTTTCACTGTACTATTATAATAAAAATAAAAAAAAATAAAATAAATTTTATTCCAATTATGGGTCCTCGAGGGGCAAACAGAAATTACACATATAGTAAAATTACACATATAAACTCACAAGAGGGAAAGAGTTGATGATTGATAGAACATGACATACAAACATGTTATAAATACATGCATGTTTTGGTAAAGAAATCTTCCAACAGAGTTTAAGATCTCCTGATTTTCACAATTCAACAACCAAAATAATTTATTTTTATCAGATAAATTGGTAAAATTTTTAACTTTAGCTGATATGAAATTGAAAAGATCACCTCTCTCCCCACTATAATATTCAGGTAATGTTGCATGTATGTGTTTATTTTCTTATATACCACACAAAATAAGTTTTAAGAAATAAAGGCGTTAACGTTGTAGATAAATACACGCTAGAGAAAGCAGAAGAGGCACTGTTACTCATATATATTATGATTATTATTAGTATAAGTATTTAGTATATTTTATGGGCAGTTTTGTTCATTGTAACGTATAATATTTGTATTTTTTTTATTTTTTAATGTTATTGTTTATGAATCACTGTAATGACTTTGCCCATTGTATAGTCAATTAGATTAGCATAGCACTTAACGTTTGTGATGGCAATATATTGCAAGATATACACTGTATAGAAACCAAACTGAAATGTGTTTTGTTTCATGAACATCTCTGTAATACCACTGTATCTTCATTACTTTAAAATGATGTTTGAAAAGTGCAGAATTTCATTAACATGATAAGACTTTGAAAAAGAAGAGATGGTTAAATAAACACGTAGATATCAGATTTAATGCGCACGACGCGTTTGTGGAATAACCTTTATCATGATCAGGTACGCTCATAGTCGAAAGGAATAAAACATCAAAGGGAAGTTTAATATATGACTTTTCATGGGTTTAAAACACAGTAATTTACTTAATTAAGAATGAAATCTGATATGAATGAGTGTAAAATGTATCACGAGTGTCTGTCCATGTCGAAGACTTGTATTTAACATCTATGGACAATTTGTAAATATCTAAAGGCATGTTGTAAAACATGGAGTGGAGTCTGGAGTTTATTTTGGAGTGGAGTCTGAAGTCACTTTTGGAGTCATTTTTTGAGTCAATTTTGGAGTGGTTTTTTAAAAAATTCTTTTCAAAAATGCATTTTCTTTCATTTACAAAAATAGTGATTATAATCTTTTGCCTGTTGAAGGTATTATTTGACGGATTGACTACATTAAAATCTATGGCTGAAGTAAATAAACAACAATTCTGAAGGTATAAATAGTAAGTCATAAATCTGTATGAATTTTTTACTGCTTTGCAAATGATGGTAGCATAATCTTCTCGTTATTGATTAAAACAGAAATTATTGGTTTTTGTCAGAAAATAAATAGAATAGTTAAACTGGTGGAACTGGCAGATACATTAACACAAAAACGGCGTTGGAGACATGGACGCTGTGGCAGGAAGGGGTGGGGGCAAGAGTGTTTTTTTTGGGGGAAAAATAAGGAGATCATTTGAATTTTCCACAAAAAGGGGCGGTACTATTATTTTGCGGGTTTGCTCACAGTTTCTCTGGTTATCGGTATTTAATGGGAAGCTATATTAATTAGTCTTACGTTTCCTCAAAATTAATATATGGTAGAATAACCTAGATCAGATTTAGATAAGCGAACATATATACTAATACTAATTGAACATTCTACATGTACAGTAAGATGTGATGATTTTATAAATAGTTTTAGTATACAGGTTTCTCGTTTGCCGATATATTTTTTCATTTAAAAATAATATCAAATAAATATCACAACTCATTGAACATTTGGGGGAAAAAATGTACCAAATAGTAGCTCCAAAATCGAATATAGAAAGGAATCCAAATTTGTCTCCCATAAAACCTTTGTTGGTCCATAGATGTATAACCCACCTATGGATTTATACATTCATGGATGGTCAATCCAGGATGGCTAATGAGAATAGAAAATCCGAATTATTATGGTATTGCTGTAATATTTAATTATCACTCTAGTGGATCATCAATGTACAAATATTAAACTTTTATTACATGTAATATGATATATCAACACAGATATTCATATGCATATGTCAACGAAAATATTCTATAATTGTCATTTTCAAGAGTTAACTCTTATTATATCAATTTCCAACTTCTGATTACAGTAGTTCAGAAAAACAGAAATCTTCACACTAATCATTTCTAACAATACAAAATAAAATCTTAATTAAGGGTCATAAATCTATTGGATACTAAATGCACTGACATACAAAGGTTATTCTCCCTGACCAGATTGAGACAGTTAAGCTCATTATCATGGCTGGTTGATTTCCCTATTACACATCATTTGTAATAAAATAACAATATAATCTAACCATCTGGACACAGGACATTAAAACTTTCTCAATGGTACCATGTACCTCCATCATTGTACTTTTTTTACTGAATAACTTGTCAATATTGAACTAATATATTCATTATACTTTGAATCTTCAAAACAAAGGATTAAATTCCTTCATAAATATAATTAAAATATTTATATTCATGTGAATATATTAGGATATATAGTTACAAGGCGCAATTACCTATATAAGTAAGACGCCTCCCAAATCTAAATAACAACAATATATTCATTATTTGTTCATTAGAACCATAGCTGGATCATTTATGTTAGAACTGAGGAGAGACGACCTCCAACTATTTTTAATTCATTACTCCTTTTTTGTGTCTGTTTTGTAGTTATATATGGGCAATATCGAATTTAAAATCGACTCCAATAATGACTCCAAAATTGACTCCAAACTCCACCCCAAAAAAGACTCCACTCCATGTTTTACAACATGCCATATCTAAATATGCATCTAGCACCTCATGACCATTTAAGACATACACGTACATCTATTTCATCACTGTTGTCAACAAACGAGAGAAAACACCAAAACCAAGTTTAATATCTGTTTTTAAATGGGTTTCTATGTGCCCCCATTAGGTGTCAGACACTTATTAAGACATACAAATTGTTGATATCTAGCGTAAAAGTTCAATACACCACTCGCATTCATCAACATCTCATGCTCCTCCTTCAACATTGCCAGACGCTCGTGGTGTATTTGTGATGTTTATAATTGTGCTGATAAAGTGTTCAGAATTGTATACAATGTCTGTGTCATGTCGCTAAAGGTGGATATAATTCTCTTGTTTGTTTATAAGCAATACATTAGCAAGTAGGTACACATGAATGATCTAATGGATAGATGCATAATGTATATGGGAAAATAATACATATGCCCATGATATATGGTAGGACGTACAATCACTGACCATTCGTAATGAGTAGCTACTCTACAATAGGTAGGTGTTTGAGGATAAAACTCGTTGGCAATATTATTCTATTACAATGTATTGTCTTCTCCTGAGTGAACAGTTTTCCTATAGTGTTGTCTTGTGAGGTATATATATAGTGTCTTAGCCAGTGGCAAAACAGTCAACGTATAAATTCCATATTATAACGATTTCAAAGTCTTCAACTGTTTCGGCTTTGAATCAAAGGATATCCTCAAATTTAACTTCGCAAAGTGTAAATCCGTGAGAAAGCTGGTCTCCGCAAATTATGTTTATATATGCGCATTAATAAACGAGTAAACCATCTTCCGGCGAATTTAAATGTTTTGGTATGATACATAGGTAAACGGACAGAAAGTCACAGGACAAAAAGTCACAAAACTCCTAGGACAAAAAATCACAGGACAAAAAGTCACAATCTATATTTTTTACCCTGGCGGACAAAAAGTCACAGGACAAAAAGTCACAACTTACTTATATTTTTGTATGTAGGTAGGACAGAAAGTCACAATATGTATACACTGATACATGTATGCATAATTTTGCTATGCATTGTCCTTAAAACAGACCGTAATATAGTATCTGGTTCTTTTTGCTGTTTTAAACTTTATTACAGTTTAAGCTATCAACTTGCTGTGTGATATATGTTTTTCTCAAGTAATCGCTATTCAAAACCTCCTCGTTACTTCAGGATGAAGAACAATACAAGTTTTATTCTCATTTCTTTGTGTCAAACTGTAAAGACTGGTTTTTTTGTGTTGGACTTACAAGTCATTGTGTAAATATTTATACCCTTTAACACTATAAAATAAAGTGTCTTCTAACTATCCATTTGCCTTTCCTTTCAATATGTCATTCATTAATGTGATGAATGACGTATTGAAAGTAAAAGCATATGTATAATAAAAAGAACCCTTTGATTACAATGTATGCAAAAAGGTGTAATTATTTACAATAGGACATCGGCAAACGAATACGGAAGCAACAAGCCAAAGTGATAATCCAGAAAATCATAGGTAACAAACATGGTAATACAGAGATTACACAAAAAGAGACAATAGAAGCAACAAGGACAAAACAAATAAACAGAATTGAACACGAATGCCACAAAAAATAAAGCACTAGCAGTGTGAACTGCAAGGACTTATGGCAAGTACTAGCCTAAACTCAATGTTGAAGGTTTTTAAGATGTGGGAGAAAATGAAAGTATTTCCCATGTTATGTTTCAGCAATATTCTGTGTTATCATGGTTATTGTCTGTGCACATGTGTTCATTGGGACTTTTTGTCCTAGTGATAAGCTCCTATGCCAAATTTTATGTTGTGACTTTTTGTCCTGTGACTTTTCGTCCGTGACTTTTTGTCTGTGACATTTTGTCCTGTGACTTTTTGTCCTGTGACTTTCTGTCCTACATTCGATACATATTCATACACCTACAACAGCTGATCGAAATGATGAGGTGAGAGATTTGAAATCATCCGATGTTGGCCATGTGACAGATTGAGGCATTTGATATGGTTCACCTTTGATACACGTATAAATATAAAGATCAAATTACCATACTGACGTTCATAATCTATCGTGCAATAGTTAAGACCTATTTTAATATTATCTTTGAAGTAATTTGTAATGGCACCAACTTCAGAAAGACGTATCTCTGTTATCAGTATAATGTAAAATGCGTTTCCTGTTTTACAGAAAAATTCAAAGCTAATTATAAAAAATCTGCCTAAATTATTTACAAATAGAAGAATTTTATCAGTACTAATATAATGTCAAAATCCTGTGTGTATGTGTTTTTTTTTTTAATTTTTCGTGCCTTACGCCACTTTCAGCAATATTTCAGCTATATCATGACGACCAGTTTTAGTGGTGGAAGTAGCCGGAGTACCCGGAGAGAACCACCGACCATGGGCAAGCAACTGGTAAACTTTATCACTTGCGGCTGCGAGTCGAGTGCACCTTTTTTGTAAATTACAAAGCCGGGCGCGAACCCACGCCGTATTGGTGATAGGCTTGTATGAGTTGTTAGGTAATCCAACTACCTAACTCATTGAGCCACGCGTGACCTTTGTGTGTGTGTGTGTGTGTGTGAAGTTCTAACAGTTCAAATATTTAATAAAATAGTTAATGTGATTCTGTGTAGTGTTTTGTAGATCGTTGTTTGTCCTTTTCTCCCTTTTCTTTTTGCCATTGTGTTTTCTGTTCTTTTCCGATTTACGGATTCTGATTACCCCTCTGCTATCTTCAAACCCTCCTAGAAAGGATATTGATGTAATGGAACACGACAGACTATCCAACATTATGCTTTGAGACAACGATTTTCTCCTGTTTTACACATTATATCGTGGTATAGAATATTGTTTTTAAAGAAAAAGAAAATATTTTGAGGAAATCACATTGCAACGACATCTGATTACACATCGGCACGACTGACCGTCTCAATATTATAAACAATCGTTTATAATCTATGATACGAAAAATTACCACTAGAACGTACTTGAACGATCTTGTGTTCAGTTTTGCATAACGTTTGTTGCTATGCTACATATTATTTAACAGCAGTTGATCACTATATCCTACGATAAATACCATAATTATTGATTATGTATCGCTCATAATAGAGGGGAGGTAAAGAGAATAGCATTGCATATCCTCTGGGCAGCATTGTCATTACCGGAAGCGGAAGCGTCCATGTGGGTGACATTGATATAGGCCTACATAATTTAGGTTTGTTTTGTTAAGGGGTTGATTGTATTAGCATTACACTCTTAAAATTACGCAGTTGGGTTACAGAAAGACTCAGATAAACATTAACAATGGTTTGAAGGAACAGAAGATATGTCACAATTATGATGGCATAAATACCTGAAAAAGGCTCAAAATAATCAGAATTTTGTGAAATGTTTCTGAAAAAAAAAGTTTAAAGATTTAATTTGTTCGTTTTCCCAGACACAAAAGCTTCCGAAAAAACATTTTGAATTTTCGGGAGATTACGCAGGATAAAAAGAGGAATTAAAATCATTATCCAGTCTTGGGGCAGTCTGACAGAGACAATGATCTGACTGCAATAATGGAAGGTTGTTTGTGTTTATTTATAATATTTTCAGGGTCAATTGACAAAGTACGTGATCTTTAAAGAGACCTTTCTACCGCCATTTTAGACTAATGTAAAGTACTTTTTAATACATACAAGTACCGTAGATCTAATTTATCTTATTCACTTAAAACATCAATCGTTTGCTATACATCAAAACCCATCAAGTGCTTACAGTTAGGTAATAAAACATGTCTCATTAAAACGCATCAGTGAGTGTGCTTACTAAATAAAGTTAATTTAGAATCGTATCGTATCAACCTCATTAAGAGGGCAGTTTACAAGTATTTAATACTTCAATCATATTTAACAAGTATATTTCAATAACCCTATCACCAGGAAGACATAAAAAGTTGACGAAAATTACGACCTAGTTTTGTCGTTATTGGCAAGATTCCGAATGGCGTACAATATTCAGTACATATTGAGCTCATATACAGTATTATTATATGCACCCACGTATAACCTTAGCTGAAAAAATATGTTCAAAGGCGATTCATGAATATATTAAAAGCTTCAAGTATTTTAACATACTGATATTTTTTTATTGACATAATTTATGCAAATTATTAAAATAGTTTGAATTAGCATACTCTCATATCGAGCTGAACCTTTTGGTATTTTTCTCATTCATAAATTCGTTGTTCAGTTGAGCTATTATGGAGAAACTATACAAATTGATTATGCAAGAATTTTAGAGAATCTAATTTGAAATAAAATTGTAGAATTTTAGCTAAAGTAAATGTTCAACAAGAAATGATATATTTGAAATAGATCTTGTCGTATATAAATACGAGTGAGTAGGTGTTCATTGGTTTACGCCAAATGAACAGTTTCAGCCATATCATGACGAGAACAAGCTATATTTCGATGAAATAATTATGTTGTCCACATTGTATTACACCAACACGCTTAATTGGATATTTACAGTGCTAGCTCACTGAAACAACAGTCCGTGGGTAGACATGTTGCCCCACTCGGACACAGTATCTTGATTCCGAGCCAACCAGTCTTTGCTCTTTCTCCTTAATGTTACGTGCTTAGCGGAGAAACAACAAATACCAGTTATATAGTCGTTGGTTTGACTCGACCGGGGCTCGAACACACGATCTACGACACTCGAGGCGAGCTCATTAACCATTACACCATCGATGACACCAAACGTATAATAATTTAATTTTACCATTACTATAGAAAATGACCACTTTCTTATTTTTGAAAATAAAAAATATTTTACAAAAATATTTTTTCTGTACTAATACATGTATACAATTACATTTTTGTACAGTTATGTTATCTATATGAATGTATTAAGCTTACCTACACTGCATACACATAGTTAGAAAAGATGTCCAGCTGACAGTTAAACCAAACAAAGAGTAGAACAATAGGGGAATTCAATTTAAATTGTTACAGCATTTATTTAATGTGTTCTAGAATTTATACCCGCGGGATATACATGTATGTAATACTGATCTAATGGCATAGATAAATTAAATCGCAATTTGGTGAAAAAAAACTCATTCGAGAAAATTGAGTTATCTCGCTTTGTAAGACTTCACAATTGAAATGATACTAGTGAAAGCATCCACCTGTAGCTAGATACACACATACAATATTTGATTACACATCGCTATGGGTAAAAATCAAACGGTTTTAAAGGAAAGTATATTTGTTATACAATATCAAACGCTTTAAATTAAAAAAAAACAATAATTTCCTATGTAATATATCACTAGCAATAATTGTGGTAAAATGTGAAAAAAAAACCTAAAATCAGCAAGATTATTTTAAGGGAAAACGGCACAAATATTACCAAATGAGACAGAGGTTACACATTAACAATAGGAAATATCAATTTAAATTGCTACAGCATTTAAAAACTATGATTTCATATACCGCAGTTATTTCTGAGTTATATTAAAACATAAATGAATTGATGGAGAAAATAATGTCCTCCAATTTGCTTAGATCCAAATATTTTCTCATTAAATCGAGACCGGAGCCAGCGAGTGGGGTACTCAATCAAATGTTGTTTTAAAACATTTTGTCACACATATGCAACATTAAAAGGGAAAACATCATAAATTAAATTGCAATCGTGGCAAAATCTTCTACAATAAACCCAAAGTATGTTTGTCCAATTAGAAAAGGAAGGCAGAAAGTTGCTCTTGACAATTTGACAATCGATTAAAACATATAGGCTAGATATCGGGGTGTCAATTACATTGTCTTCTCAAATCTAGAAATCTCATGGCTGTGTTCAGCCAGTCCTTATGTATTTTTTCAGTCATCAATAAAATACTAATCCGCAAATATGTATCATAACACTATTTATAAAAATACAAAATGTTTATATGTTTATGTACGACATTTAGATTAACCAATACTAAAGTGCTATAGAAAATAATTTACCCACACATTGTTAATAGTACATAGTTTATTGTATTGTAATATCACAGCAACCCATGTGGTCGGTTTATATTTGATTGTAGCAATAACTTTCAAAGATATAGTTTCAACATCAGTTAATGCATATTATAACATGTCCTTTGTCCATCAATCTTCGTCGAGACCCTCAATCTCACAAATGATTTTGTGCTTTGTGTTAAACACTATACTGCACCAAGTTGTGTTTATAATAAGACTATGTTTCATTTCGAATACTGTGTTGCCTTCCATAACTTTGACTGATGTAGGTTTACATTTATATATGATTCTCCGGGGAAGTTTTCAAAACTGTCAAGCAACAAAATATACTTTGCTTTTCAAAGAATACCCTCATACCATTGATTGTCGTCTAATGAAAATAGCAATTAGGTGAAAACAAATGCGTTAAAATTTAAATTCATACTGCTTTTTTGCTACGAGCAATCCAATTGGTTAAAAAAAAAAGGAGGTCATAAGTCGTATTTCTCACATCATTCAGCATTCATAACCTGTAATGTGGTTTCTTCAGATCCCCCAACACCGCGACATACCAGTAAAGGGCGTAAGTTAGAGTTGTGATTTTAAATAAATTGTTGTATTGATCGTCACATTCAGTAATTTAGCATCGTGCGCACTAGATTTGGTATCTACGTTTTTATTGGAGCCTATGATGACTTTCAGACTAAGTGGAGAGAGAAAGCACAGACTGTTATAGAAAACTGAAAATATAAACCCCAACCATGGGTTTAGGTGTCTGAAAACCTTAATTCTGGAGGTGATTATCGAGGCGCGATTATTACTTACTGAAATAAAACGTAGACATCAAATTTACTGCACACGAAGCGTTTCTGGAATAGCCTTCATCAGGTAGACTCAAAATCGATAGATTGGAAAGCCAAATAATTTAAAGTTTTGGGAGCAATAAAACCAAAGGACATAAACAGGTGCTTGAGGGAGGAGAACATTACTTTTATTAATTATTACATTAGTTAGGAAGCTACATTTTGTACTTAACAGAGCGAAACAAACATGTAATTAATTTGATAACATGACAAACAATGATAATAAAATTCTTACCGATGCGTCTTTGTCCATCTGTGCCAATGTCCGTCCGTCTGTTACAATATGCAATCCATCTCCCTGAATACCATTGATGTCTTTATTCATAATACCATTGGTATTTTGTTTGCCTGAATTCAATTTTGCACGAACAACATTAAACAAATAGTTCTTGTCCTTTTCCCATACCTGTTTCAGAGTATCGTCATGTTGAGGTGGAATAACTTTGTGGTAATTATCAATACCAATGGCACTTTCATTGTCATCGGTTGAAGAACTGAAATCACAATCACTTCCGGATAGAAAACCATTCGGAACAGAATGTCTTTTGTTTAAATCCGTATTTGCAAATTCCCTAAGAACACCATTGGTACCACCAGGTCTTTTATTTGGCCCAGTTGTTGGTTCCTTCAAATCGTCTTCGTCTACATCAGATCCACACTGTATTTTGCTGGACTCCATTTGTAGGATTTGCAACCATCGACTCAAATCAGCATTATCACATGCGTTTAAATAAATACTCTTTTTATTGCGTTGAGTCAGTTTGAACACAAATAACCTTTTATAACGCTTGTCTGTATCGGATACGTAAGTGACGTCACAACGAGTTAGCATGACTGCTATTTCGGCATGATCTTCGGGATTTTGCGATTTGAAACCATATAAGCAACCTTTATTAACAACGCACCAAAGTTTTTGCCATTTTATGAGGTATTTATATTGCAAATAACCTGAGATATTAACGTCTTTAATATCTTTCAGTTTTATTTTAGACATCAACGATTTATCGTTGGAATTTCTTAATAATCGTTCTTTTAGATCAGATGCTGTTCTGACAAGACCTTTGCTAAGACCCTTTTCTGATGTTCCAAGATCAAGAGACTGTGAAAGCCGCTTACTACCAGATTTCACGAGAGGAGATTGCTGATTTGCTGAATTATGCTTATCGGTTTCATCCAAAGAATGTGTCTCTCCATTTTCCTCTGATTTACTGTTTCTCCGTTTAGGTCGAAAGAGGCTCTCTAAACTACCAAATGATCGTAGTTTCTGGAAGGCTGTTGGTGATTTTTTGTTTAATGGATCCGATTTCTCAAAATGAGTGGCTTTCATGGGAACGAGCTTGCTGTTTTCTGCTTCAGCTTCCCGTCTGAGCTTTCGACGAATATCACCAATAGAATTGCGAACATGGTGGTTCCTATTTAACGTCTCTTGATCATCTGGAATAGTATTGTCATCAGTAAACTCATTCCAAGCATAACTGGATCGATTGCCACAAGTTGCTTTAGGTGACGGAGCATATCTCGGTGATATGTTCGAGCCCTGAGGCCGAGAAGATATTCCAGCAATAGAGTGACGTCTTTGCTCGGATGATTTGACGTCTTCAGAATCATTGTCTAGCTTTGAGGCAGCTTTTAATGAATTCATCCAATCTTCCTGTTCAAACTGATTATTTAGACTGAACAGGTATTTCTTACGAGACGAACAATCGTCTATTATGATCTGATATTTGTCAATTCCAGACACAGTTTTTGTAGAAATTCCTTTCGCATTCACAGATCGGTAAACTAGAGATCTAACAGAACAACCGGGAAGAAGAACAACTGTTTTTGGCATTTCTGAAGTTTTCGTTTCAAAAACACAGAACAGCATATCCGCAAGAATGCACCATACATCTGTGTGTTCTGATTGGTCATATAACCATCCAGTTCTGTCCGGAAGTTCTAAATCAGCCCTTGCTACGTTTCGGAGTTTTTCTTTCAAGGAAGACATGCCATTGACATTCGATACTTCCTTTTTAAATTCGGAACTAAAAGTTGGTTCTCGTGTCATTCTTGACTGTGTTTTAAGGAAGCGATTTCTCAGGACATCTCGGTGATGGTTCAACTCATCTGTCACGACCAAGACATCATTGTCTAGTCCTACAGCTCCACGCTAAAAAATAATAAATAAAGGAATTGTAGTTCATGACTGAAAATTGATACATTGTGAACACTACCAAGACATCATAATTCTACAGCTCCATGCTACAAAAATAACTAGTGTTCACGAGTGAAATATAAAATTCATAAATTGTGGACACTACCAAGACGTCATAGTGTAAATCTACAGCTACACGCCAAAGAATAATAATAACTAGAGTTCACGAGTGAAATATAAAATTAATATATTGTGAACACTACCAAGACGTCATAGTGTAAATCTACAGCTACACGCCAAAAAATAATAATAACTACATTTCACGAGTGAAATATAAAATTGATAAATTGTGAACACTACCGAGACGTCATAGTGTAAATCTACAGCTACACGCCAAAAAATAATAATAACTACAGTTCACGAGTTAAATATAAAATTGATAAATTGTGAACACTACCGAGACGTCATTGTGTAATTCTACAGCTACACGCCAAAAAATAATAATAACTACAGTTCACGAGTGAAATATAAAATTGATAAATTGTGAACACTACCGAGACGTCATAGTGTAAATCTACAGCTACACGCCAAAAAATAATAATAACTACAGTTCACGAGTGAAATATAAAATTGATAAATTGTGAACACTACCGAGACGTCATTGTGTAATTCTACAGCCCCACGCTGTCACGGGTGAAATAACAAACATATCAATGGTGAATAAAGATTAGCATTTCATTTTTGGCAGAAAACACCTTAAAATTATATTATTCCATCAACTATATAATGCAATTTTTCACTCGGTCAACAACAATTAGCTGGTTATCTGACATTAAATCAACACTCACCATCTATAAATGCTGGACAATATAAAAAAAATAGAAAAGGTGTGTAAAACACTCGACGTACGATTTTAATGGCCATTAATTCAAACGCCGATTAGTAAAATCATATACAATTCAAAAGTTAAGCTCTTTTATTAAGAATTATCCTAATCCCATAAAATACCACAACAATGTGTTAGGTCCTGGCTTACTGCCAATAAAGAAATGTTAAAATTATCATGTACAATGTACTTATCTTTATCTTCCGAATGTGTTTTTTTTTGTTTTCCGAGAGATTAGTAAAAATAAATTTTCAAAAGAAAATCTATTTTAAAGCCGAAATAAATCTTTGTGAATTGATTTTTAAATACTTTGGGAACTTTGATGTGGCCATGATTGATTCAATTAAATGTATTGTAAACACATGATGACTGTCCAAAAATGATAGACATGTGTATATAGGTTTATAGTATTTAACGCCACTTTCAACAATATTTCAGTTATATCGTGAAGGAGAAAATCGGAGTACTCGGAGAGTACATCTCCCCATGAACGGGGTTCGAACTCACAACGTTAGTGGCGATATGCACGGATTGCATAGGTAGTTGTAAATCCAACTACTATACGATCACGACCACGACGACCCTCTAAAAATATGGCTAATACCAGAACCATTAAAGGATAACTTGACGTAAATCACATATATAAACAAAAACGTAGATATCAAGTTTAGTGCGCACAACTCGCTTCTGGAATAACATTCATCAGGTACGCTCAAAATCGAAAGATTTGAAAGACTAATAATTTAAAGTTTTGGGAGCAAAAACGTTCACCATTGCATTTAGTGCTTTAATAGCAAGGTTAGGCTATTGGCGTCTATTACCACAAGTGGAACAGGGACTGCTTATCCTTCCTGAATACCTAAGTGCAATTAGGAGAGTCGTGTTGTTCAATCTTTAGTTTTCTGTGTACTGTTATTCATTGTTTGCATTTTTTTTATTTTTTTGCCATGGCCATCGTCTTACTATTTATGACTTCTGATTACCCTTTTAGTACCTTCCAACTTTACCTTCAGCATTTTTAAGCTATATTATGACTAACAAACTTAACGTTAAGGATAGCCCCGACAGCTGTCACGATATTATGGGTAAAACCATCGGCTATGGGTAGGCGTCGAGAAACAATAACGCTATAGTTTTATATAAAAATGTAATTTACAACTTTCAAAAATATACTCTAAAAAAGAATATAATCTTGGCTATTGAAATATAAAAAAAAAGAATATAATCTTGGCTATTGAAATATAAAAAAAAGAATATAATCTTGGCTATTGAAATATAAAAAAAAGAATATAATCTTGGCTATTGAAATATAAAAAAATATATAATCTTGCCTATTGAAATATAAAAAAAAGAACATAATCTTGGCTATTGAAATATAAAAAAAAGAATATAATCTTGGCTATTGAAATATAAAAAAAAGAATATAATCTTGGCTATTGAAATATAAAAAAAAAGAATATAATCTTGGCTATTGAAATATAAAAAAAAGAATATAATCTTGGCTATTGAAATATAAAAAAAAGAATATAATCTTGGCTATTGAAATATAAAAAAAAAGAATATAATCTTGGCTATTGAAATATAAAAAAAAATAAATATGATCTTGGCTATTGAAATATAAAAAAAAGAATATAATCTTGGCTATTGAAATATAAAAAAAAAGAATATAATCTTGGCTATTGAAATATAAAAATAAATAAATATGATCTTGGCTATTGAAATATAAAAAAAAGAATATAATCCTGGCTATTGAAATATAAAAAAAAGAACATAATCTTGGCTATTGAAATATATAAAAAAGAATATAATCTTGGCTATCGAAATATAAAAAAAAGAATATAATCTTGGCTATTGAAATATAAAAAAAAAGAATATAATCTTGGCTATTGAAATATAAAAAAAAGAATTTAATCTTGGCTATTGAAAAAACCCCAGAAAGATATAATCTTGGCTATTGAAATATAAAAAAAAGAATTTAATCTTGGCTATTGAAATATAAAAAAAAAGAATATAATCTTGGCTATTGAAATATAAAAAAAAGAATATAATCTTGGCTATTGAAATATAAAAAAAATATATAATCTTGCCTATTGAAATATAAAAAAAAGAACATAATCTTGGCTATTGAAATATAAAAAAAAGAATATAATCTTGGCTATTGAAATATAAAAAAAAAGAATATAATCTTGGCTATTGAAATATGAAAAAAAGAATATAATCTTGGCTATTGAAATATAAAAAAAAGAATATAATCTTGGCTATTGAAATATAAAAAAAAGAATATAATCTTGGCTATTGAAATATAAAAAAAAAGAATATAATCTTGGCTATTGAAATATAAAAAAAAGAATATAATCTTGGCTATTGAAATATAAAAAAAAGAATATAATCTTGGCTATTGAAATATAAAAAAAAGAATATAATCTTGGCTATTGAAATATAAAAAAAAAGAATATAATCTTGGCTATTGAAATATAAAAAAAAGAATATAATCTTGGCTATTGAAATATAAAAAAAAGAATATAATCTTGGCTATTGAAATATAAAAAAAAGAATATAATCTTGGCTATTGAAATATAAAAAAAAAGAATATAATCTTGGCTATTGAAATATAAAAAAAAGAATATAATCTTGGCTATTGAAATATAAAAAAAATATATAATCTTGCCTATTGAAATATAAAAAAAAGAACATAATCTTGGCTATTGAAATATAAAAAAAAGAATATAATCTTGGCTATTGAAATATAAAAAAAAGAATATAATCTTGGCTATTGAAATATAAAAAAAAGAATATAATCTTGGCTATTGAAATATAAAAAAAAGAATATAATCTTGGCTATTGAAATATATAAAAAAAGAATATAATCTTGGCTATTGAAATATAAAAAAAAGAATATAATCTTGGCTATTGAAATATAAAAAAAATATATAATCTTGCCTATTGAAATATAAAAAAAAGAACATAATCTTGGCTATTGAAATATAAAAAAAAGAATATAATCTTGGCTATTGAAATATAAAAAAAAGAATATAATCTTGGCTATTGAAATATAAAAAAAAAGAATATAATCTTGGCTATTGAAATATAAAAAAAAGAATATAATCTTGGCTATTGAAATATAAAAAAAAGAATATAATCTTGGCTATTGAAATATAAAAAAAAAGAATATAATCTTGGCTATTGAAATATAAAAATAAATAAATATGATCTTGGCTATTGAAATATAAAAAAAAGAATATAATCTTGGCTATTGAAATATAAAAAAAAAGAATATAATCTTGGCTATTGAAATATAAAAATAAATAAATATGATCTTGGCTATTGAAATATAAAAAAAAGAATATAATCCTGGCTATTGAAATATAAAAAAAAGAACATAATCTTGGCTATTGAAATATATAAAAAAGAATATAATCTTGGCTATCGAAATATAAAAAAAAGAATATAATCTTGGCTATTGAAATATAAAAAAAAGAATTTAATCTTGGCTATTGAAAAAACCCCAGAAAGATATAATCTTGGCTATTGAAATATAAAAAAAAGAATTTAATCTTGGCTATTGAAATATAAAAAAAAGAACATAATCTTGGCTATTGAAATATATAAAAAAGAATTTAATCTTGGCTATTGAAATATAAAAAAAAAGAATATAATCTTGGCTATTGAAATATAAAAAAAAGAATTTAATCTTGGCTATTGAAAAAACCCCAGAAAGATATAATCTTGGCTATTGAAATATAAAAAAAAAAATTAATCTTGGCTTTTGAAATATAAAAAAAAAGAATATAATCTTGGCTATTGAAATATAAAAAAAGAATATCACACTGTGGGAAGAATTCAAAAATCCAAAGAGCCTAAACAGGATAGCCAAAATCGGCTAAGGTCATAAGTATAAAACTTAAATAAACTAAATTACAGTTTTAAAATTGTATTTCATTACGACAATTAAAAGTTAGAATATGATTGTTTGTCAGTACCACTGTTACAATACCATATTATTATTTTAATATATGATTGTTTGTCAGTACCACTGTTACAATACCATATTATTATTTTAATATACCCAATAAGTGGTATGTACAATATCTGTTTTCATGCCATTGTCAAATTGACTGTAATTGTTCCACTTTCTATTGTATAAAAGACTTTAGTCTAATTATCTGATATAAAATTGTAGTCATGTAGTCATATCACCTTTCAACCAGAAACCAATTAGTTTTATCTATGAAATCAATACTTTAATTAAAATTTTTCCGTGTTCTGAATATTGCAATTTTGTAATAATTGAAATTGAGAAGAAAAACAATCCTTTTATAGATAATAAACGATAGAGAATACCGAAAGGTCAATCAGAAAAGGACAATCCAGAGAAAATACCAACATATGGTACACAAGACGAAGGCAAAAAAAACCCCCCAAAAAACCCCCACAACACAGGATGTGTTGGACACCACTACAGGCAAACAAACACAAATAACGTAAAATAAGAAATGTGTCCTCCTACAAACAACTGGAGGTCAAGACGAATCGAACAATGTTTTTTGGAAACTGAATTGACGTTTAACATATTGCCCTTGTTCTACTTTGGGTATCACATATGCCTTCTTTTGTTTCTAGTTTAGTTAAAACACATTCCTTTTTTCACCTTTTGGTCAAAGTTAATAGTTTATATATTATATTTAAGAGGTGTACTCGATTCAATATAATGTGATAAAGTTTGTCAGTGACTTCCGACAGGTCGGTGGTTTTCTCCGTTTCCTCCACCAATAAAACTGACCACCATGATATAACTGAAATATTGTTGAAAGTGACGTTAAACACCATAACGTAACCAGATACACGTTGTGAAATAAAGATGTATATAGTACACTTCGCTGTGGACAGTTTTCAAGTCACATAGCAGAGTTTTTTAATAGGTAAATCCAACTACCAAACGATCACGGGCATATCGACTCCTATGAACTGTAGTAATGTACATGAACCATTAATCTTTCAAATATATAGTTATTAATTAACCCAATGAATAAATTCAAGATTAAATAAAGAATAAATTATGATAGTGTACATAAATAGGCACAGCTTAATTACCATGTAACGTTCCTTTCAGGTTTGGGTTTAAGCTTAGGTTTGTGGTGTTTAACGCCACTTTCAACAATATTTGAATTATAACGTAGCGGTTAGTTTTATTAGTGAAGTAAACCAGAATACCCAAAAAGAAAACAACATATCGTAAATCACTGACAAACTTCATCACATAATGTTGTATCAGGTACACCCGAGTGGGATTCGAACTCACAACTGTAATAGGCACTGATTGCACATGTAATTGTATTAAAAACCCAAAAAGAAAACAACATATCGTAAATCACTGACAAACTTCATCACATAATGTTGTATCAGGTACACCCGAGTGGGATTCGAACTCACATGTAATTGTAAATACAACTACCACACGACCACGACAACGATGTCCGCTCTGAACTGTTGTAATGCATATCAACCATTAAACTTTCAAATATAAAGTTCTTAAATAACACAATGAAAAAATTCAAAATTTAATAAAGAATAAATTATAATAATGTAACATAAATATGCACAGCCTTAATTCCCCCATTAATTTTCTTTTTATGTTTCAAAATTAAAAACCTAAATTATTATAATGGCTTTTAAATAGCAGTGCCAAATATTTGTTCTTATGTTGTAAGGCAAAACATCCACACAATGATTAAAATTACACATATTTTTTTGGTGCGATTTAAAACTATATTAATTATATATTGGCTGCCAATGTTTTGATATGAGAGAAGAAAATCGATCATTTTTAATATACAATGTACAACTAAAAACCGCAAACACAAATATTAATACTGCTATTTGAAATAATTTTTTTAAAAATGTCACAGAAATTAAAATTATATTCTTTAAGTAATTTATAAAATTTATATATTGTAAATCTTTTAAATAATTTCTTAAAAGTAAATTATAATGTATAAATTTGTAACTATACCTTTTAATTAACAATGTCGTTGAACCACATATAAACCTATACCACACACACAGATAAGTATGTAGAATATACGTTCAATTTTCAATCAAAGAATGTAAACACTGTCTTAATTTAAATATCAACAAAATCATGTTCATTCAAAAATAATAAACACAAGTACTATAGGGTTTTCATAATTCTACTAATTAAATAACTTGTTCCATTTCGGTTGAATAAGTAGATTACGGGATTTCGTCGCCGAACCGGAACAGGTTTTGTTTAAATTTATTATGTTATGTTCAGATTGTATCCCACAACGTTATAACAAGGGAGGTCTCCTTAAATACATTTTTACAATTAATAACAGTAAAAATAATCTGAATTTTGTCACCGACCGGAACATGATTTGTTTTAATTTATTATGGTCAGATTGTACCCTACAACGTTATGACAAGGACATTCTCCTTCAGTACATTTTTACAACAGTAAAAGTAATCTAAATTTTGAAATAACTTTAAATTGGTACTAATATTTTTTACAATCAATAACAGATCTTGAATAAAAATAATCTAAATTTTGAAATAACTTTAAATTGGTACTAATATTTTTACAATTAATAAACAGATTTTAAGTAAAAATAATCTAAATTTTTAAAATAACTTTAAATTAGTACTAATATTTTTTACAATCAATAACAGATCTTGAATAAAAATAATCTAAATTTTTAAAATAATTTTAAATTGGCACTACTATTTTAACAATTAATAACAGATCTTAAGAACAAATAATAAAAATTTTAAGATAACTTTAAAGATTGGAATATACTAATTTGTATTTTTAATCTAAAATCTCGGTCAAACAGATTGAAGTACACAAATCCTTTATTAAAACATTTTTGTATAAGACATTAAACTATTAATAGTTTTTATATTACGATAATTTTTACATTAATGATTTTAATGGATATACCTATTTTAAGACGTTTCGAAATTTCAATGGTCTATTGCATTGTTATTAACCAAGGAAAGCAAGAAAAAAAATGAAGTTAAGATGACAAATGTATTTGAAAAAAAAAATATTTAAGGGGCCGTCGTGGTCGTATGGTAGTTGGATTTATAACTACCCACATGCAGTCAATGTCTATCACCACTAACGTTGTGAGTTCGAACCGCGCTCAGGCGAGGTGTAATCGATACAACATTATGTGATAAAGTTTGTCAGGGACTTGCAACCGGTCAATGGTTTTCTCCGGGTCCTCCACCAATAAAACTGACCTTCACGATATAACTGAAGTATTGTTGAAAGTGGCGTTAATAAACACCATCAAACAAAAATATGTCTGAAAAATAGACCGAACAGTGTTACAATTAGATTTTTGAGATGATATTTTTTGTTCCAAATGGACGGGATCCGAACTCAGATCTTTGATGCACTACAGCGACCTTAGCCTTATGTCCAGCACCATAGACCACTCGGTCATATCCGGTATTAAAATATTGGTTCAATATTCGAAGTCTTACCTTGTCTCTTTTAATGCGAATCTAACATAAGACGTGTGTCTAAGGTACATATATTAAATATTTGTTTATGTCTACATAATTTTCTTTATTATAAATGCTTTTCAACAAATGGATTATCATCTCAGGGCTCACGTAACAATTTAACGCCGCCACGATTTATTGAAGTGACTGTACCAAGCAAGGCGAGTGAGCGGTCATGTATACATACGCTTGTTAGTGGAAGGAGAGTGATCGGTCATGTATACATACGCTTGTTAGTGGAAGGAGAGTGATCGGTCATGTATACATACGCTTGTTAGTGGAAGGAGAGTGATCGGTCATGTATACATACGCTTGTTAGTGGAAGGAGAGTGAGCAGTCATGTATACATACGCTTGTTAGTGGAAGGAGAGTGAGCAGTCATGTATATATACGCTTATTAGTGGAAGGAGAGTGAGCTGTCATGTATTCATACGCTTGTTAGTTGAAGCAGAGTGAGCGGTCATGTATACATACGCTTGTTAGTGGAAGGAGAGTGAGCATGTCATGTATACATACGCTTGTTAGTGGAAGGAGAATGAGCGGTCATGTATTCATACGCTTGTTAGTGGAAGGAGAGTGAGCGGTCATGTATACATACGCTTGTTAGTGGAAGGAGAGTGAGCGGTCATGTATTCATACGTTTGTTAGTGGAAGGAGAGTGAGCAGTCATGTATCCATACGCTTATTAGTGGAAGGAGAGTGAGCGGTCATGTATTCATACGCTTGTTAGTGAAAGGAGAGTGAGCGGTCATGTATTCATACGCTTGTAGGTGGTATAGATTTCGCCATAGTTTCTACAATTTTCCGATCGGATTTTGTGAACTGTTCTGACGGTGTGGTATATAATTTTGTTTATCTTTTTATTGTCTTCAAAATCAAATAATTGGTATCTCAAAGCATAAGGAATAACCGATAATAAAATAAATTGCATAACAAGAGACGAGTTTTAATATAGTACCCGAGCGTTTCGTAACCTTAATCGTATATGGTAGTTGGAGTTAGGTATTTTGGTTTTATTGCTCACAAACACGTTTAAATATTTAGCTTTCCAATATTTGATTTTGAGCGTACCTGATGAAAGTTATTCTAGAAACGTTTCGTGCGCACTAAATTTGATATCTACGTTTTTATTACAAATACCTATGTAATCAGTGCCTATCACCACTAAAGTAGTGAGGTCAATTCTCGCGCGTGGTGAGGTGTACTCGATACAACATTATGTGATTGGAAGTGACATCAGGCAGGTCTATTTCTTCTGTTACTATGGTTTGACCCATCGATAAAACCGATCACCACAAATGATGTAAGTTGGATATTATTGAAAACTACGTAAAATTAACACACATAGCCCTAACTTTAAACATAACATTCATACTTTTATAAATAGTTTCGTCAAATAATCAAGAATATTTCATGCCAACAGGGAAATACTTATTTATTAATGAATTCAAATTCTGAAACTAAATATCTCAGAAAAGATAAACTCCTTACTTGTCAACAGAATCATATATCCTCGTATTCCACAAGACAACACAAACAACTATCGTTTCGTTTTTTTAAAGTCCCAACACCATACAGCTGAACATTTTTTGCACTTCCCGCTGATCTGTATAAACAAGGTTTGTTTTTGTTACATTTCCAATCAAAACCTTTGATTATCTTTGGGGCAATTTAATCGTCACGGATCATTACACAATACCTACTGTGAAATAATTAAAAAACAATAATTCATTTTTGATAAAATCCGTCGTCTCACATTTTATTTTATTTGTTTAAATTTGAAAAGTTGAAATAACTTTCTGTAAGTTAATAACAAGACACAGTTCTTTGTATAATATAAAGTTGTGTAAATATGACTTTAAATACGAAATTTAATTTAATTTAATTCTATATCTACTCTTTGGAATGCAAATTACTTTCAAGATAAAACACGAAGGCTTATTAATTCTAGTATATTCTTGTCAAATATTAATGATTCCGGTTTTTTAATATGTTGGGTGTTATGTTTCTCTATTTAGGTAAATAAATGTAGCATTTGAATGATTATTTCAAAATTGATCCTGATATATAAATTGTTGCTCTCATGATTACAGTATTGTAATAAAAACGTAGATATCTAATTTAGTGCACACGACGCGTTTTTGTAATAACCTTCATCAGGTACGCTCTGAGTTAAAAGATCGGAAAGTCAATAAAAACGTAGATATCTAATTTAGAGCACACGACGCGTTTTTGGAATAACCTTCATCAGGTATGCTAAAAGTCAAAAGTTTGGAAAGCCAAATAATTTTAAACATTTGGGAGCTAGTAAGTCAAAGGGCCTCAACAAGATGGCCAAAATTGGCTAAGGTCACATATGCCTGAGGGAGGAGAATCTTAGATTTAATAATAATTACATTATTTATTGAAATTCAATGAAAAATAGCTGAAACAATCTCCATCCCCTTTCAGAATGGTCATTTTTGACCTGTTCTGACTGTGTTCAGCAACTTTCGTAAAACAATTTTCAGGGGAAAATAGCTGAAATCAGTTAAATAATTAGGAAAACATACGTCAAACAGAGGTACAGTTTTGTTCCGGGTTGGGCGAATGATATGCTCCTTTCATATTACAGAATCTTGAAGTAGCTTCTGGTGAGTAAGGTCATTATGGTTCTTTACAAACTAGAACAACTCTATTTATTATGTCATCGGGTTGGAGGTATGGTGTTTAACGCCGCTTTTAGCAATATTTCAGCGATATCGTGGCGGTCAGTTTTGTTGGTGGAGGAGAGCGGGGTACCTGGAGAAAACCAACGACCTGCCGCAAGTCATTATGTCATCGGTGTGGTAGTTTTGAGTAAATACATTGTAAAAATAGTGTAAACGTTATAGCAAAATGCGCATTTTGAAAAAAACCCATATTTTATTACCGAAGGTGTGGCATTATTAAGATACTGACTGAAAGCTTAATACAGTGTATATGTATCTGAACGCGCTTAGACCTCATCGTTTGTGCAATATTTAGGTGTCTTCGAGCGATGGTATATCGTGGGTTTTCGCAAAATTGCTCATTGGCGTTAAACAACAATCATTCACTTTAAACGCGATTAGGATTTTAAAATGTTTGAAGAACCAACGATGAAATCAGAAGTCGCGGATATAAAAACAAACAATACTTGAAATACAATGACACAAAGATAAACATGTCTTGTTACTGTTAAAAGACACTAACATTATATAATATGGACATATATTTATATTTAGACAATCAACTTTATTATATCAACTGTTAGTGTTTGTGTATTGTTATTAGATAAACATTACATTCAAAGGAAGAATTTTGTTATTGTCCAATAGAGGGCCCACAAGGGGAAAAGTCATTACAGTGATTCATAAACAATAACATTAAAAAAATATAAATATTATACGTTACAATGAACAAAACTGCCCATAAAATATACTAAATACTTATACTAATAATAAGTATGATAATTAATATAAGTAATGGATTGTCCATTCTTTGATTGCCTCTTCGGTTGTCTCTAAAGTTTATTTAATATTACCGGTATGTTGACAGATAACACTTTAACATAGATAATATTGACAATATATTTCTGGTTCATAATTGTATTACATTTTACTTATCATAATTATATTATGTATCTTTTAATATTTCAGTTAAATACTTGAAATTTCAGAAATGAAATGTGTTTTATTAAAGTGTACGTCATCCCCATATTCAAATAGTAAAGATGGCCATGATAAAATTTAAGCATGACTGTTTTTACTTTTAAGTTGACTATGTAAAAAATTAATATAAATACTTGAAATTTCAGAGATGAACCCTGTTTTATTATAGTTTGCGTCATCCTTTATTCAAATAGTGAACTCATTGACTATCGTATTGATGCGTGATTGCTTATACTTTCAAATTTACTTTGATATACAAGTAAATATTTAAACTAGGACCAATTATTATTCATCATTATGATAAATAATGTCCGTTGAGATTTCCACATAAAAACGATGTTCGGATCGTCTTTACCTCCAGTTCTTTGTAGGAGGGTTCATGAGTTATTTAAGTTATTTGTGTTGTGTTTTTCGTCGACTTGTGTAGGGGTTCAGGTTAACGTCAAGTGGCGAGACATACTTATTCGAAGACTGTTATGACACTCTTCATCATAATTATATGAAAACACATTAAATAATCTTTAAATAATCGTGCATTGATTAATAATGAATTTTAATAGGGTTATGGTGTTTAACGTCACTTTCAACAATATTTCAGTTATATCGTGGGGGTCAGTTTTATAGGTGAAGGAAACCGGAGTACCAGGAGAAGACCACCGACCTGTCGCAAGTCACTGATAAACTAATGTTTCATCGACTACTCTCGTTAGTGGTGATAGGCACTGATTGCATAGGTAGTTATAAATCCAACTACCATATCATTACGGCCACGACGGCTTCTTATAAAAATAAATAAAAATGTAGTGAGCACGACGCACTCTGTAATAACCGTTATCAGAAGCTCTCATAGTCAAAAGACTGGAAAGGTAAATAATTTAAAATTCTTCGGGAGCAAGTAAACCAAAGCACATAAATATGATAGCTAATATCGGTTAAGGTCAACTATGCCAAAAAAACACATAATAAAATACTGATATGATAATATAAAGTCATTGGTTGGTGTTAAATATATTTTGATTCTCTAAACTAGACCCACTGCGATGTATATACTTATCTAGCAGATTATATTAAAAAAACAGACAAGATCAACCCATATATCATTGACATTTGGCAGATATCAGTGATAAGACAAGCCAATGTTTTTGATCATAAAGTTGATAGAGATATTGATAAATGTGTGTAATATTAAATGGGTCAAAGGAACAATGGATATGTGAAGGACACATATCTCCAGCGGGGGAACCAGTTTTGATTTTTGAGATGGAATGTATTTGCTTGCTATTTGTTTCATTTGCTGACATTACAAGCATCGAATTAATTAAACCTAAGCACCCATTTAGTCTCATCATCCTAATTTAGTTTGACAATTTTGGGTTACTTCGGAATTGCACTGTATACAAATTTTGAACGCTTATGAGGGGTAGGTAGGAATATGGTGCTTAACACCATTTTAACAATATTTCAGTTATATCGTGGCAGTTTTATTGGTGGATGAAACTGGATTAGCCGGAAAAAACAACTAACCTGAATAATTTCATCACGTAATGTTGCATTGAGTACACCTCGCCATGAGCGGGATTGAGCATTGATTCTATTGCCAATATATTGGTAATCAAAGTTGCATATATGATATTTGTAGATTAATTAATAACGCTTACTTTTTAGGCATAAGAACCCGAGGGTATCACCAACCTAGTGGCAAAAAACTGATAAAAACTAACGATAGTAAGCAAGTAAGTAAGTAAGTAGCCAGTAGTTTAGAAACCGAGGGTATCATCAGCCTAGTAGTTGTGCTATTGTCACAAACCATTTGTAATCTATTTACTTAATTTGTAGTCATTAAGATTTTATTTAAAACGTGTTCAGTATTAACAGTTGTACACGACCAACTTTATTGCACATACTTTGGACGTAGTTGGGTTTTGAAATATTTTGAAACTTTGGTTTTAAAGCAATATTGAAATAACTATATAAATATTGTCCGGGGTACAGTGCATTCGTGTTGGATGATAAAATGTTCTCTGCATAATTGATAGCAACACAAAATTGTATGTATGTTGAATTTAAGAGGCTAAATGCCTGTAAACAATCGTGTCATCCATTTACTGATGTACAACTATATTATAAAGTCTAAGGGAATCTACCAACCAGAGAACTTAATGAGTAACGGATCGTCGAGACATGACGATGCAGCACAAACATAATAAATTATAGAAGTCTAGAAGATTGTGCAACGATACCGATAAAGATGTTACAAAAAATATATTGACAAAATTTTCGATCAACAAATGACCTTCCTCATTGTCTATCAAAGTTAGATTGAGTTTGTAAAAATTAGATGGTATAATTACAACTCACTAAATAGTCAGGTGACAAAGTGTGACGTATTAAAATTCTTGAACTCCCTCATTTCACTGTAAAGATATGATGGTATATATATATATATATATATATATATACGTCTGAACAATCTAATTAAAATTAGATGTTTATTTGATCTTTATGTATATTTTGTATTGACGATACATTGGACTTATATACACAATCAACCGCGTCGATTGTGTAATGGTTAGGGTGCTCGAGTGCGGTAGACCGTGGGTTCGACCCCGGATCGGGTCAAACCAAAGACTGGAAAACTGTTATTTGCTACTTCTCCACTAAGTGCGGAGCACTAAGGAGTAAATCTAAGACTGGCTGGCTTGTAATCAGGATAATGTGTCAAGTGGAGCGATTTGTCTACCCTTGTTTTAAGTGAGCAAGATACAAATTAATCTAAACGTGTTGGTCTACTACAAAGCGGACATTCTCATCGAGATTTAACTTGATCTCCACGTGATATAGCTGACAAGTTACTCACTTGGCGTTTAACAATCGCCCACTCACCCGCCACTTTTTTTTTTATATTAAAGTGCCTGTATCAAGCCAGGACAGTAAGAGGTCATGCATTTGTGTGTTAGGGGTATCGTTACCAAGCCTGTACCAAACCAGGACAGTAAGAGGTCATGTATTTGTGTGTTAGTGGTATATAATTTGCCTCTTTCTACGATTTAGATATTTAATTATGGAATTGTTCCGACAGTGTGGTATTCTTTGTTTTTATTTTATCACTAGCTCTCTATACAAAGTCAGGGGCCGTCGTGATCGTATGGTAGTTGGATTTGCAATCAGTGTCTATCACCACTAAAGTTGCGAGTTCGATTCCCGCTCCATCGAGATGCACTCGATACAACATTATGTGATAAAGTATCATTAACTTGCGGCAGGCCGATGCATTTCTTCGGTTTCCTCCATCAATTAAACTGCCCGCCACGATATAGCTGAAATATTGTTGAAAGTGGCGTTAAACACGATAACCTTAACCCTATATAAAAAGTATATCATTGCCTACCTTCTTATATCATTAGAATATGCTTGATTCCAAACAACTATAGGTGAAACAGATACTCAAATTACATGTAAACGAATGCTCCAATCCGTCACAAAATCAGTGTATATTCCACTTACAATTATATCAATGTCTAAAACCTTGTACCCAGCATCAGAATACAGAAGCACAAACCCAGGTCCTATTTATTATGTTTCGCTTGAATTTGCATAGGTCTCTGTATGTATGTAAGCATGGTATCTCTTTAGATCTCCTTCATTGCTTTAAACACACGTTATCATTGTTTAGCTGTCAAGGTGTTGGCCTAAAACTTGTTCGTTATTTTGTGTTGTACATCTTGATAATCTTGAGTTTAAATTTCCACACAGTGTAAGAGACAAGTCGTCACAGTCAATACGTTCACATAGTCAGCCATTGATAATGTTTATGATCCTTTGCCATGATTATAAGTACAGTCAAACTTGCCCATGTGGTCACCACTATTAAGCAGTCACATGTATTAAAAGGTCACCTTTTTCTTGTCCTGTCATAAAATATTTCATATGAATTTAACCTCCTTATAAGACCACATTTTCTTTGTCCCAAGGATGACTTCTTAATACAGGTTTAACGGTGTTAGCTAAATAAGAATCCAATCACAAACAAACAGAATTCGACACGAATATAAATTCATTGTTTTATAATGATGTACAACAACCTATACTGTTCAAGCATAAAGTTTTTCAGATGGTGTGAAAATTTCAATCCAACATATATCATACACTTTATCAACTTTTAAACCATATAAATTGATTTTTTTACAAATACATATATCCAAATATTTAAATCAGTGAAATTTATACAATGAAAAGTTGTTTTCATATGCTATTTATTAAGATAATATCACTCACGGTGTCTGATAAAAGACACTTGGAGAAACATGTTTATAAACTTTTACTTAAATGAAAAACTTTGCCAGGCGAAAAGTAATCATAGGTCGTGTCGTGGCTGCCAAAAAAAACTTTAATATTTAAGTGATTAAACATTGGTATAAAACTGATAAAGTCACACGATATAAGTAATTTTGAGACATTAAACATCTAGAAAAATTGATGGACCTTTTGTTAAACGTTGGAATTTACAAGATTAAATTTGATATAATATTTCAATTTAATCATTTTAATAAGCTATAATTTCTATAACTGTAAAGGTGATATGTTTGCATTTATGGGAGCATGAACTCGTAATTACTGTGTAATTGACCACCACAAAGATCTTGATTTCAATAATGTGCCCAATTTGACCAACTCAAAGAAAAAAGTTATTCTTGAAGCAAAAGCGAATTTAATACGATATACCCCGATAACAATATGTTACACGGATGCCAAGCAATTGAGGAATATGAACGCTATTTACACAGAAGTCAATGACCAAAGTAATTTGTATTTCATATCGGGATATGGCTAAAAGTGAAATTTAAGCTGTAAAACATTTTGTAGATTTTACCGTTGCAAAGATATGAGAGGTCTAAAAGGGAAAGGGACTAATGGCTAAACAAAATGAATTCTGACATTAATAAAACATTAGAGAATACCGAAGGGGCAATGCAAAATGGACAATCCAGAGAAACTAGCAACATCGGGTACACAAGACTTAGAAAAACAAAGACACAACACAATGTTATTATGTGTTGGATACCACTTCACTCAAACAAGGACAAATAACGTAAACAATGGGTTAATTGTTACATTTTGTGCATCGACATTTGTTCGTATATTACTATTATCTTTTGACGGGACGATTTTCGGTCAGCGATTATCATTAACTATATACAATTCCGCATTAAAGAGTTTGGATCAAACTAACGACCTACCACACTCGATGCATTGAAGACTAAATCTCTTTGGTGGGGAATAATGTTTTACTTGTTAAAGCGGTTATAAAGATGTTTAAAAACTGTGACAAAGATTGAGACCAAAGTATAATGTGGGGAACATATTATTTAAAAAGAAGTAAAGTGAACTTAAGGTAACAATGATTCATACGTAATCATGGGTAAGTTTGTGATTAAAATAATTACTGTTCAAATATAGAAATAAGTTGACTAATTCCGAACTTATGTGTCATATGGCCATGAAATGAAAACCAAAACAACCCGCACTGTCGGAACAGTTCTAATATCCAATAGAAATAGGGTTAGGGTGTTTAACGCCACTTTCAACAATATTTCAGCTATATCGTGGAGGTCAGTTTTATAGGTGGAGGAAACCGGAATATGCGGAGAAATCCACCGAATATCACATAAAGACGATCGAGTACACCTTGCCTGAGCGGGATTCGAAGTCACGACGTTGGTGGTGATAGGCACTGATTGCATATGTATCTATAATAAGGGATTACTTGTGCTTTGCATAAATTAGCTGGAAATATGTAAAATCGAAAACCCAACACACAAATACATCACATCTCAATTTCTTGGCTTGGTACAAGCACTTCAATAAAAACTGCCGAGATGAAGCTATTTGTTTGGATCCAACCCTTATAATAAATAAATCAACAAGCATTACACAAGATATTACATTAATGTGTGGTCAATACTTTATTGATTTAAATGAAAATATACATAACCGTTAAAAGGCCCAAAATATCGCTTGAAATCTTTCCTTTTGTTTATATTGGGATTTAAATGTTAATTGTGTTTACTTGCAGCATTACCTATAAAATGGTAACATTATTTATGATTTACTTATTTAACGTGTTAAGTCTAAGTTACTGGCAAACAGGATTATTAAACGTGACAAATTCATGGTCAGAAAAGGTTTGAATTTATCAAAGGGAGGTAATAAGAAGATGCAAATCGAAGAAGAAATGGTGTAGAAAGTTCAGAACGTTTGGTTATTTAGTTGTTGTCTGTCCTTCGATTTACGGATTCTGATTACTCCTTTGGCATCTTCAAACTCTTCGTACACATCTTTAAAAAATTGAGCTGGATACTTATGCGGATGTCCATGATATAGGACAATGTCAACAGATTTAATAAAAATGTAGACCAACATCGGAGAGACAATAATATACCCCAATCGCATCCGTTATCCTCTCTGTGTGAGCTTAAGGCGTAAATAATAATACATTAATCAAACTTGGTCAAGGAATAATGTTATTTAATTATCTTCCATATGAGGAATAAAATGAAGAACAAAAAATATCACACTGTCGGAACAGTTCTAAAATCCAGAACAAAATTTGTAGAAACCGACAAAATACCCCTAGCACATAGATACATGACCGCTCACTTTCCTGTATTGTTATATGTACTACAATAAAAAAAAATAGCGGTATTAAACTAGTTTTTTAAGGGTTCAAATCCAGGGGCGGATCCAGGGGGGGGGGGGCGCACCCTGCGCGCGCCCCCCCTAAAATTGGAAATAATTTTTGGGGTAGAATCGTAATTTTTCACACGAAATACCCCAAACATTTTCGCGCCTCCCTCCACTCGGCGCAATTTTTTTAAGTGCGTCCCCCCTAACTTGAAATCCTGGATCCGCCCCTGAAATCTCCCTCTTAGTGAGATGATGCGTCCATGCAAGTGTTCCACATGTGAGTAAAATGCCAACCTTCACATATACAGGGTGGACAACGTACGTCATACATCCGGGTATTTTTTTTTATCGAAAACTTGATAATGGCGGAAATATTTCAACCATCTGACAAAATAAAACTCAGCTTTATACTATTTTAACAACGAACCTGTATGATCAGCATCAAGAGGAAATATTTTCGGAATGATTAGACAAATGAGTTTTATTGTGTCAGATGGTTGAACAATTTCCGTCATTATAAAGCTTTGGATAGAAAATACCCGGATGCATGACGTACGTTGTCCACCCTGATATAACTGGGTAATCAACGTTGCTATAACAACGTTCTAATCTTGAAAATTATACATAATATATTTAATTTCCGTGACAGAAGCTGTCAAGTTATATTGCAGATAGCTGATGGCCTCAACCTACATTCAAATATTAGATTGTACACAAAGCCTTTGCAAGATATAATATGGAAACAACAGTCACCTTGAACCAACATCTAATTGCCAGTGTCATCTTTCGTCATCTGCACGCAAAAATTCTGACAGAATACTTTTCAACAATGTGTTGATACCTTTCGAAAATCTTTTTGAAAGATTAGTTTAGATGATTCCTTAAACATCCGTGATTTAATAGTTTAGTAATCAGAAAACGGCGACGTCGAAAAGTTTGAATACAGAACATCACCAATATATCTGAATGTGCTATTAACGGCATTAGCTTCTGTAATTCGTTTGTCTTTGATAATTTTTCGAATACACTCTACCTCATAGGAGTCAAGGAAAAGTGTGGCAAGGAGAGGGGGCACAGCTTGTTCCCATTGGCATACTGGTGATTTGTTGAAAAATTGTCCCTCCTAGCTCGACAAATATTTCTTCGATAAGGAACTCCAACATACTGATGATTCCATTTTCAGTGTAGCACTTTTTGTCTTTTGCTTCGTGTTTGACAAAGCAAGTTAATTAATGAGCCAAAACAATAAACTTGTGACGTTGCTTGCTTACCATTTGTAAGGAAACAAATATTAAATCCTGCTAAAAATTTGACGTCCATGTTGCCTTACAGCTTAACGACAAGAACATTTTGTAACGTGCGAATGTACGCACCATGTGTGAATCACACCCGGATGTACATATGTAGATCTATAGATCCTTAGAGATAAAGTACAAGGTATCAAATTTAAAATATTTGACAAAAAGAGGTTTGCAAATACGTAGATATCTAATTTAGTGCACACGAACCGTTTCTGAAATAATTTTATCAGGTATGCTCAATGCCATCGGAGAAACAGCAAATACCTGTCTTATAGTCTCTGGTTTGACCTGATTGGGGTTGAATCCACGATCTACCGAATCCAAGGCGAAGAAGCTAACCATTACACTAAAAAGGCGGTAAAAAAAGTTCCAAACGTATACCGGTATTTGGTTGAATTGTCTTTGGTATATACCAGGAGACATATCTTTTTCAACTTTATAGCAACTAATATTTGGAATAGTCCGTTTTATTTAAAAATCAACTTCCAATATTTTGTTTTCTGAAGTTGTGTTTGCCCCAAACTAGATCTTCCTGATTATATTAACACAAAAATGCATTTATCTCTTGACCCTATACGATAAATATTAAATGGTTCAATATAGAAATAAGTCATTAAATTTAGTCTTTTAACCTAATAAAAGTATGTAAATCGACCTAACACTAAAGACGACATTATAGACATAAAGGTATTTAATATTTATTCAAAATATCCAATAAACGAGTCCATTTTGTGGCATAAATCACTTAATGGGTTCATTTTATAAGAAGTTGAAAGTTTAATAACATTCATAATCTCGTACAAATTTAGTATCGCCATACCATTTTAAACGAAATGAAATCATATGTATATGCACCATACTTCGGAAAAAGCCGTAAAATTCAATATCTATATTTGCTATTTTTACATTAAAGCAATGTTATTTTAGAGAGCTTGTATAGACACAACATAATGCTCAATCTCATTCATATACAGTTGTGAATAAAATATGCTTAAAACAAACAATATTATTTTAGGATGAAAAGTAGAATTTCATAGTTAGTTTAAATATTTAATCACCAATGGCGCTTCAAATAATTTTTTTGCCTGCAAAAGACATATTATTCTATTTGGTCCTTTGCTATTTCATAATTTTATATATGACGCTTGCACATGCAGAAACAACATATCTGATTAATTAGATTTGATTATTAGAAAGTGCATTAGAATGGAGACAACTGTAATGTATTTGATGTTTTACCGGTTTCAATTGTGATTTAATGGTCGCAAATATCCATTTACTAGTTCCGTTAACTCATCAACAGTATACTAAATTAGCAACCACTAAATCAACACTTGAGACCAGCTGATCTTTAAATACAGTTATCCCGCGATAGCTTTAGGATGTACAACTACTATAAACTCCATATTATAATACCTTATTTAAATTCTATATGAATTAAGGATTACTTTTCCTTCATGTTCACTAACATCCACATGCCGTTGGGTTGAACAAAATGTTTAAAATTTGCACCGAAATTCGAGTACTCATTAAAACTCTAATGCAACACTGTTATATTCCTAATTGGCTAAAATGTTTTACTCGAGGAGAAAAATATCTAAAGAGAAGTATGATATGTAGACTATTGTATCCCTAACCGGTTAATGTCCGTCACGTCGTCCGTTTTTTAACACATTTTGTTTAATTTTAACCGGTTAATGTCCGTCACGTCGTCCGTTTTCTAACACATTTTGTTTAATTTGTCATAATAAACGATGTACAAATCAAATCTCATTCATTAGGTTACGGATTACGAGCCGATGGATTACCCCAAAATCAAAATAATGCAATACTTCAATGGAGGGCGGGTAGTCAAATGCTCCATTATTGTCAGTGTAGTTAATCCCCACAGAAAACAGAGATTTTAATATATATTCATTAAAAAGCGTTAATTAATTTTAACTTGCAACTAAGAATTAACGAACAATTTTGATCTACGATCATCACACTTATATTATTCCACATCATTTTTGCATGGTATATTGCATTCAATAGAAAAAAAACCCGACTTTCTTTAAAAAGGGATTCCTTAAGGATAATGTCATACAAAATAACTTAAAAAAATTATGAAATCAAGTGTTGTAAAAACAGTGTCTACCTTCTTAACCACGTGATACTTTTTGAAATAAAAAAATAAAAAAACACTGTCGGAACAATTCCAAAATCAAATTTCAAAATCGTCGAAAAGAGCCAAAATTGATACCTCCTAAAGTACATACACTTTCCCGGCTTGATAAAGGTCCAACAATAAAAAAAAATGGCGTAGTTAAAATAGTTTTATGGGCTCACACCTACCATCTTAGTGAACAAAACTCCGTAAAGCAATTTCCAAAGAATAACACCAATGATTCAACTAATTTCTGTAATGTGCGTGTTGAACACAATCCGCCTACACAGGTCTAATACAAAACAAAACAAGTCAATGAATACACAAACATACCTTCATGATGGTAATCGTATGTCCTACTGTCTTAGAATACATTTCTATCTTTACAATCTGTTTGTCTAACTAATAAAGTAATAATCAAGTCTGTTTACATAGATCTTTCCTCGTTCACATTTCTTAAGTTTATCAATGATAAGTTAAAATATAACGTTAAACTCGACGACAACCGTTGAAATATATCTTCTTACCACATTACAATAGAGGGTTTTATTTTATTCAATTCATGAAGATAGTTAGATGGGATCGACCAAAAATAAAGAAGACGAAAAAAGATCTAGAGACCAATTCAAAGATTTAATTCTTAACAAAGTTTTGCATGCTTGATTTAACCTAACTGAAAACACATTTTTTGTTTGTCAACATTGTCCAATCAAGTCTTATAAACACATGATTAGGGAGAAGATTTCAATTTGTTAAATTATTTAAGGGAATAAAAGAGGTATTTATATTTCTTATAAAAATGATACATAAATTTAAAACACATATTTACACAGCGGTACGTTATAGAAGATTATAAATGATATATTCTGTTACAAGTCATTGTAGACATTGTAGAAATAACTGGGTTATGACATTTTATAGAATTTTTTAAATATTTAATGTGAAGTCAAATCATGTATATACATATGGTGTTATATAATACTTATTAAATGTAAAGTTTGTCACGTGATGTTATGAGGATAACTGTAAGAATTGAATTGATGAATATGGAAAATATTTAATGGCAATAAAAGTCTAATGACTGTATTCTGTATTCTGTAAATGTTGTTCTGCCAATCAAGGCACGCCTCCTATTAGCAGGAAGAATTTTTATTAATTATCCTCCACCACGTAATAAAACATATAATCCAGTTCCACTTAATATTAAGTTATTATTTACACGATAGTGACTAGAGTCTATCACGACATAAAATATATTACTACAAAATCTAAAATATTGAAATATAAAAAAATTTTTTTTTTTTTTTTTTTTTTAAGTGAACCTTGTGTACCCCAAGACCAAGATTGGTTGATATCTGCTTATGATATTACTGACTATTCGCGATTAATTTATTCAATAATTTAAATCTATGTAGATTTTAGCAGAGCATAGCGTTTATTATGCAGGGAATACAAAAGTTGACGACGGATAGGTTCCAGACTGTTACTGATAGAATCAGTTAATTTTGTATCTTTATGTGACTGAGATTTGTGAATTTTCCCCGTCGGTGGGTTGTTCGACGAATCTTAGATTCGGGACTATAAATCAATGTACGTTTTACCAATCGGGGGGTGGGGGGAGTATACCCCACTTTTTTGGCCACCATTTTAATGAAACAGCTGAAATAGGAGTATGGAAGCAGAAAATGTGCGGCAAAATACGTGATTTATGGTTACTAACGTATGCTTTTGTGTTAGATTACTCTCTTATGTTTTGCTTGTCAGTTTTGAAAGCTTTCACCCCTGCTTTCCCTGTATTCTGAAGCTTGCCAAAACGTTTTGGTCCATTTCAAGAGTTTTCCCCCACAATCGTCTTCAACCCTAATACTTGCCACACACCCCTCTCCCCACACACACATACTCTTTCATGTCCATCCTTAGGAAGCTTGCACCCATACCCGCTTTCCGGTACACTCCTTAACCAATCAATTCGCCATTCTATATCCAGAGTTGTCGTTCCTGCTACGCTTACACAACATCTCTGTCAACGCTCATTTTACAAGATTTTTGTAAAATTTAGAAAGAGTAAAAAAAATTGTTTTAATTATTGTAAATATCAATAAAGATGAAAATAAATCACTCATTTCAAATCAATTCTCTCTTAAAAATGATTTTCCCCCCATTTCTTGGAGAACTATTTTACGAAGGTAAAAATTAAAAAGTTAAAAACGATCACAAATCATTTTGCAACTCAGCTGTGTTTTTTTCATAACCTATAATAAAATGAAAAAATATATAGCACACTGTCGGAACAGTTCCAGCATTCAATAGTGGTGATAGGCAACGATTGCACAGGTAGTTGTAAATTCAACTACCATACGACCACGACGGCTCAGGTTCAGTTAAGATGAAAGGTAATTAAGTCTACCCATGTTGAATTTAAAACTCTGTTAACAGTTGAAACACTGACACCAAAGGATAGATAAATAAATAAATAAATAAATAAATAAATATTGCACAGATCGTGCTATTTATCTTAGTGAATCTCATGATCATCGATGAGCTAAAACAATTGACGAAGGTGGTCCGTTGATGAGCATGAGCAGTATAAAGCAGGGGCTTGTAAATGCGTATTAACTGCATTACATGTAGACTGTTTGATAAAGTCCTTTAACTAGAACAGGAAACAGTGTACACTTGAGTGAAATAGTGTTGTAGTAAAAGATCGTGAACGTGATGTACAAGTCACCATTTGATTCGGTTGTATTTCAATTTGACGATTTTAATTACGGAAGACGATCACAACCATATTTTGTTTTAACAATTGCAACTCAGCTGTGTTTTTTTCATAACCTATAATAAAATGAAAAAATATATAGCACACTGTCGGAACAGTTCCAGCATTCAATAGTGGTGATAGGCAACGATTGCACAGGTAGTTGTAAATTCAACTACCATACGACCACGACGGCTCAGGTTCAGTTAAGATGAAAGGTAATTAAGTCTACCCATGTTGAATTTAAAACTCTGTTAACAGTTGAAACACTGAAACCAAAGGATAGATAAATAAATAAATAAATAAATAAATAAATATTGCACAGATCGTGCTATTTATCTTAGTGAATCTCATGATCATCGATGAGCTAAAACAATTGACGAAGGTGGTCCGTTGATGAGCATGAGCAGTATAAAGCTGGGGCTTGTAAATGCGTATTAACTGCATTACATGTAGACTGTTTGATTCTGTTTGATAAAGTCCTTTAACTAGAACAGGAAACAATGTACACTTGAGTGAAATAGTGTTGTAGTTAAAGATCGTGAACGTGATGTACAAGTCACCATTTGATTCGGTTGTATTTCAATTTGACGATTTTAATTACGGAAGACGATCACAACCATATTTTGTTTTAACAATTGCAACTCAGCTGGTTTTTTTTCATAACCTATAATAAAATGAAAAAATATATAGCACACTGTCGGAACAGTTCCAGCATTCAATAGTAGTGATAGGCAACGATTTCACAGGTAGTTGTAAATTCAACTACCATACGACCACGACGGCTCAAGTTCAGTTAAGATGAAAGGTAATTAAGTCTACCCATGTTGAATTTAAAACTGTCAACAGTTGAAACACTGACACCAAAGGATCAATAAATAAATAAATAAATAAATATTGCACAGATCGTGCTATTTATCTTAGTGAATCTCATGATCATCGATGAGCTAAAACAATTGACGAAGGTGGTCCGTTGATGAGCATGAGCAGTATAAAGCTGGGGCTTGTAAATGTGTATTAACTGCATTACATGTAGACTGTTTGATTCTGTTTGATAAAGTCCTTTAACTAGAACAGGAAACAATGTACACTTGAGTGAAATAGTGTTGTAATAAAAGATCGTGAACGTGATGTACAAGTCACCATTTGATTCGGTTGTATTTCATTTTGACGATTTTAATTACGGAAGACCATCACAACCATATTTTTTTTTAACAATTGCAACTCAGCTGTTTTTTTTCATAACCTATAATAAAATAAAAAAATATATAGCACACTGTCGGAACAGTTCCAGCATTCAATAGTGGTGATAGGCAACGATTTCACAGGTAGTTGTAAATTCAACTACCATACGACCACGACGGCTCAGGTTCAGTTAAGATGAAAGGTAATTAAGTCTACCCATGTTGAATTTAAAACTCTGTTAACAGTTGAAACACTGACACCAAAGGATAGATAAATAAATAAATAAATAAATAAATAAATAAATATTGCACAGATCGTGCTATTTATCTTAGTGAATCTCATGATCATCGATGAGCTAAAACAATTGACGAAGGTGGTCCGTTGATGAGCATGAGCAGTATAAAGCTGGGGCTTGTAAATGCGTATTAACTGCATTACATGTAGACTGTTTGATAAAGTCCTTTAACTAGAACAGGAAACAATGTACACTTGAGTGAAATAGTGTTGTAGTAAAAGATCGTGAACGTGATGTACAAGTCACCATTTGATTCGGTTGTATTTCAATTTGACGATTTTAATTACGGAAGACGATCACAACCATATTTTGTTTTAACAATTGCAACTCAGCTGGGTTTTTTTCATAACCTATAATAAAATGAAAAAATATATAGCACACTGTCGGAACAGTTCCAGCATTCAATAGTGGTGATAGGCAACGATTTCACAGGTAGTTGTAAATTCAACTACCATACGACCACGACGGCTCAAGTTCAGTTAAGATGAAAGGTAATTAAGTCTACCCATGTTGAATTTAAAACTGTCAACAGTTGAAACACTGACACCAAAGGATAAATAAATAAATAAATAAATATTGCACAGATCGTGCTATCTATCTTAGTGAATCTCATGATCATCGATGAGCTAAAACAATTGACCAAGGTGGTCCGTTGCTGAGCATGAGCAGTAAAAAGCTGGGGCTTTTAAATGCGTATTAACTGCATTACATGTAGACTATGATTCTGTTTGATAAAGTCCTTTAAGTCCTTTAACTAGAACAGGAAAAAATGTACACTTGAATGAGATAGCGTTGTAATAAAAGATCGAGAACGTGATGTACAAGTCACCATTTGATTCGGTTGTATTTCATTTTAACGATTTTAATTACGGAAGACCATCACAACCAAATTTTTTTTAACAATTGCAACTCAGCTTTTTTTTTTCATAACCTATAATAAAATGAAAAAAATATATAGCACACAGTCGGAACAGTTCCAGCATTCAATAGTGGTGATAGGCAACGATTTCACAGGTAGTTGTAAATTCAACTACCATACGACCACGACGGCTCAAGTTCAGTTAAGATGAAAGGTAATTAAGTCTACCCATATTGAATTTAAAACTCTGTCAACAGTTGAAACACTGACACCAAAGCGTAAATCAATAACTAAATATTGCACAGACCGTGCTAGTTATCTTAGTGAATCTCATGATCATCGATGAGCTAAAACAATTGACGAAGCCGAAGGTGGTCCGTTGCTGAGCATGAGCAGTATCAAGCTGGGGCTCTTAAATGCGTATTAACTGCATTACATGTAAACTGTATGATTCTGTTTGATAAAGTCCTTTAACTAGAACAGGAAAAAATGTACACTTGAGTGAAATAGTGTTGTAATAAAAGATCGTGAACGTGATGTACAAGTAAAAAAAAAGAATGTCAGGGTATATTTTAAATGAGGTTGAAACAAGTCACCATTTGATTCGGTTGTATTTCATTTTGACGATTTTAATTACGGAAGACCATCACAACCATATTTGTTTTTAACAATTGCAACTCAGCTGTTTTTTTTTCATAACCTATAATAAAATGAAAATATATCTAGCACACTGTCGGAACAGTTCCAGCATTCAATAGTGGTGATAGGCAACGATTGCACAGGTAGTTGTAAATTCAACTACCATACGACCACGACGGCTCAAGTTCAGTTAAGATGAAAGGTAATTAAGTCTACCCATGTTGAATTTAAAACTCTGTCAATAGTTGAAACACTGACACCAAAGCATAAAGCAATAAATAAATATTGCACAGACCGTGCTAGTTATCTTAGTTAATCTCATGATCATCGATGAGCTAAAACAATTGACGAAGCCGAAGGTGGTCCGTTGCTGAGCATGAGCAGTATCAAGCTGGGGCTCTTAAATGCGTATTAACTGCATTACATGTAAACTGTATGATTCTGTTTGATAAAGTCCTTTAACTAGAACAGGAAAAAATGTACACTTGAGTGAAATAGTGTTGTAATAAAAGATCGTGAACGTGATGTACCAGTAAAAAAAGAATGTCAGGGTATATTTTAAATGAGGTTGAAACAAGTCACCATTTGATTCGGTTGTATTTCATTTTGACGATTTTAATTACGGAAGACGATCACAACCATATTTTGTTTTAACAATTGCAACTCAGCTGTGTTTTTTTCATAACCTATAATAAAATGAAAAAATATATAGCACACTGTCGGAACAGTTCCAGCATTCAATAGTGGTGATAGGCAACGATTGCACAGGTAGTTGTAAATTCAACTACCATACGACCACGACGGCTCAGGTTCAGTTAAGATGAAAGGTAATTAAGTCTACCCATGTTGAATTTAAAACTCTGTTAACAGTTGAAACACTGACACCAAAGGATAGATAAATAAATAAATAAATAAATAAATAAATATTGCACAGATCGTGTTATTTATCTTAGTGAATCTCATGATCATCGATGAGCTAAAACAATTGACGAAGGTGGTCCGTTGATGAGCATGAGCAGTATAAAGCTGGGGCTTGTAAATGCGTATTAACTGCATTACATGTAGACTGTTTGATAAAGTCCTTTAACTAGAACAGGAAACAATGTACACTTGAGTGAAATAGTGTTGTAGTAAAAGATCGTGAACGTGATGTACAAGTCACCATTTGATTCGGTTGTATTTCAATTTGACGATTTTAATTACGGAAGACGATCACAACCATATTTTGTTTTAACAATTGCAACTCAGCTGGGTTTTTTTCATAACCTATAATAAAATGAAAAAATATATAGCACACTGTCGGAACAGTTCCAGCATTCAATAGTGGTGATAGGCAACGATTTCACAGGTAGTTGTAAATTCAACTACCATACGACCACGACGGCTCAAGTTCAGTTAAGATGAAAGGTAATTAAGTCTACCCATGTTGAATTTAAAACTGTCAACAGTTGAAACACTGACACCAAAGGATAAATAAATAAATAAATAAATATTGCACAGATCGTGCTATCTATCTTAGTGAATCTCATGATCATCGATGAGCTAAAACAATTGACCAAGGTGGTCCGTTGCTGAGCATGAGCAGTAAAAAGCTGGGGCTTTTAAATGCGTATTAACTGCATTACATGTAGACTATGATTCTGTTTGATAAAGTCCTTTAAGTCCTTTAACTAGAACAGGAAAAAATGTACACTTGAATGAGATAGCGTTGTAATAAAAGATCGAGAACGTGATGTACAAGTCACCATTTGATTCGGTTGTATTTCATTTTAACGATTTTAATTACGGAAGACCATCACAACCAAATTTTTTTTAACAATTGCAACTCAGCTTTTTTTTTTCATAACCTATAATAAAATGAAAAAATATATAGCACACTGTCGGAACAGTTCCAGCATTCAATAGTGGTGATAGGCAACGATTTCACAGGTAGTTGTAAATTCAACTACCATACGACCACGACGGCTCAAGTTCAGTTAAGATGAAAGGTAATTAAGTCTACCCATATTGAATTTAAAACTCTGTCAACAGTTGAAACACTGACACCAAAGCGTAAATCAATAACTAAATATTGCACAGACCGTGCTAGTTATCTTAGTGAATCTCATGATCATCGATGAGCTAAAACAATTGACGAAGCCGAAGGTGGTCCGTTGCTGAGCATGAGCAGTATCAAGCTGGGGCTCTTAAATGCGTATTAACTGCATTACATGTAAACTGTATGATTCTGTTTGATAAAGTCCTTTAACTAGAACAGGAAAAAATGTACACTTGAGTGAAATAGTGTTGTAATAAAAGATCGTGAACGTGATGTACAAGTAAAAAAAAAGAATGTCAGGGTATATTTTAAATGAGGTTGAAACAAGTCACCATTTGATTCGGTTGTATTTCATTTTGACGATTTTTTTAATTACGGAAGACCATCACAACCATATTTGTTTTTAACAATTGCAACTCAGCTGGTTTTTTTTCATAACCTATAATAAAATGAAAATATATCTAGCACACTGTCGGAACAGTTCCAGCATTCAATAGTGGTGATAGGCAACGATTGCACAGGTAGTTGTAAATTCAACTACCATACGACCACGACGGCTCAAGTTCAGTTAAGATGAAAGGTAATTAAGTCTACCCATGTTGAATTTAAAACTCTGTCAACAGTTGAAACATTGACACCAAAGGATAAATAAATAAATAAATAAATATTGCACAGATCGTGCTATTTATCTTAGTGAATCTCATGATCATCGATGAGCTAAAACAATTGACCAAGGTGGTCCGTTGCTGAGCATGAGCAGTAAAAAGCTGGGGCGTTTAAATGCGTATTAACTGCATTACATGTAGACTGTATGATTCTGTTTGATAAAGTCCTTTAACTAGAACAGGAAAAAAATGTACACTTGAGTGAAATAGTGTTGTAATAAATGATCGTGAACGTGATGTACAAGTCACCATTTGATTCGGTTGTATTTCATTTTGACGATTTTAATTACGGAAGACCATCACAACCATATTTTTTTTTAACAATTGCAACTCAGCTGTTTTTTTTCATAACCTATAATAAAATAAAAAAATATATAGCACACTGTCGGAACAGTTCCAGCATTCAATAGTGGTGATAGGCAACGATTTCACAGGTAGTTGTAAATTCAACTACCATACGACCACGACGGCTCAAGTTCAGTTAAGATGAAAGGTAATTAAGTCTACCCATGTTGAATTTAAAACTCTGTCAACAGTTGAAACACTGACACCAAAGGATAAATAAATAAATAAATAAATATTGCACAGATCGTGCTATTTATCTTAGTGAATCTCATGATCATCGATGAGCTAAAACAATTGACGAAGGTGGTCCGTTGCTGAGCATGAGCAGTAAAAAGCTGGGGCGTTTAAATGCGTATTAACTGCATTACATGTAAACTGTATGATTCTGTTTGATACAGTCCTTTAACTAGAACAGGAAAAAATGTACACTTGAGTGAAATAGTGTTGTAATAAAAGATCGTGAACGTGATGTACAAGTCACCATTTGATTCGGTTGTATTTCATTTTGACGATTTTAATTACGGAAGACGATCACAACCATATTTTTTTTTAACAATTGCAACTCAGCTGTTTTTTTCATAACCTATAATAAAATGAAAAAATATATAGCACACTGTCGGAACAGTTCCAGCATTCAATAGAAAAATCGCAGAGATATGTAAATTCGATATCCCTAACGCACAAATAAATGACCACTCCTGGGTTAGTTCAGGTACTTCAATAAAAAGTGATGGGGTTAAACTAGTATACAGTAGATTTTTCTAAGACATTTCTCTTATTTAATAAAAACAATAGAAAGCGAAAATCGCGGGATTTTTGCACGACAATGGGTCAATGGTCGTGCGACCGTCGCCGATAATGTATAAATAAGCCTAAAAGGGGCTATTGTTTTACTATGGGACAGACAAGTTTTGGGAGAATGGAATCATTTATTTTTCTTTACATATGAAATCAGAAATGTTCCATTCAATATCCAGTTTTACATAACTATTATACTGCTTGATTTTCCTTAATCAGATTATTTTTTTTCTCCCAAGTCTGGAAAAATTATTTATTTGTGCGAAAATTTAAATCAGAAATATTTAAAAAAAATGTTCTGTATCAATACAGATCTCGTAAACTCTAAAAATGAATTAAAAACAGCAAAATAACTGATCAACAATTATTCTAAACAACTTTCTTTTCCCTCAAACTGTTAGATATCGAACAAGTTAATTTGATTGTAGATTACAATTAAAAATAATTTATTAGCAGACGACAAAAACCAACGAGTTACTTCCCTTACATAATGTACAATACGGAAAAAATACGGCTTCCGGTTGTACAATACAGGAAAAATAATGTACGGTCACATGTCTTAAATGGGTGTTTTTGATTGGATTAACATTATAGCTGTATAATAATAATAGGTTATTATACAGTGTTATGTACAATATGGAAAGATATTGTACGAGTCTTTATTGTATTGAAAACTCGTAATGGACGAGACGCCGCAGGCGTTGACTCCAATACGGGCTTTCAATACAATACGGACGAGTACAATATATTTCCATATTGTACATAACACTGTATAATGACCTATTTATTATACAGCTGAAATGATCAATACTATAACAACAATTTTTTGTTTAACTTTTAATACAGTCTAAATAGAACAACTGCACAACAGTATTTCGTTAGGAAAATTGTTCTTTATACAGATCTCGTAATCTCTAAAATGAATTAAAAACAGCAAAATAACTGATCAACAATTAATCTAAACAACTTTTTTTCCCTCAAACTGTTAAATACCGAACAAGTTAATTTGATTGTAGAATACAATTAAAAATAATTTACTAGCAGAAAAACCAACGAGTTATTTCCCTTACATAATGTATAATACGAAAAGAAAAACGTATTGAACGTCTGGACGTCCAATACGGAAAAAATACGTCTTCCGGTTGTACAATACGGGAAAAATAATGTACGGTCACATGTCTTAAATGGGTGTTTTTGATTGGATTAAAATTATAGCTGTATAATAATATATAATAACCAATTATTATTAGAATCCTAACATGACTGCGAATTTGACATAAATAAAATAACAAATGGCTTCCTCTAGGAAAACGCCGACTTTATGTGAAAGGGACACCAGACAGCTATGAGGAACAAATTTAATACATCCCTTAGCGCTGGATGTAAAGGACAAACTCCTTATACGTAAAAGACAACTTACAGCAGATTCTGATAGCAACAGTTTATTATGAGTGTTGTTGTTAGTTTGTCACAAAGCAAAATAATATCTACCATCTCCTCTTTTTCTAGTGACAATCAAAACAATCATACATAAACTCATGGCAGCGGCACACAATTTACCTACACGATTAATCATATGGTTGTAAACTTGTTCTCATCATAAATATATATGAAATACTTGATTGTAAAACAATTAATTATCGACAACCATTTTCTATGGGATATCTGATTCCAAGACTTGTTATCAGTTTATCAAAAAAACAAAAAAATTTCTCACAGGTTCCTAGCTAAAATCGTTACACATTAAACATTTTGCTTCACACCATTTCACAAAATATTTCCATATTATAAAAAAAAAACGATCTTTGAAATATTGGACTTTTCTCAACCCGCACATTGGCATTTTTTTTTTATAGATTTGTGATGGTTGTCCGTAAAAAATGTACTGGAATATATCATCGCATTGGTTGTCGTTAAGAATAACGTACGGTTAAAAAAGTGTTTAACAAAATTTCAAATATAGACAAAGTTCTATTGTCCAAATAAACCTATCTATTACTTCTTTTAAGATTAACACCAAAATATCGACCAGTTTTCGACGATCAATGTTAATAAGTTTCTGAATTGATATGACCTCAATATGTACATTATCAATGTCATAGCAGACCATGAAACCAAAATTGGTCTGTATGAGATATATTTTTTAAATGATTAAAGCTTTGTTAAGGTGACTACAATTTGAACGTGAAATAATAGATGTGGTACGTAGTTCTTACATTTAAAGATGACATTTTTAGATCAGATTTCTTGAGATCATTCATGCAATTTCAGCATCATAATATAACCTCTGACAAGTGAAGCGATCAAAATAATGAGAGATTTAATTTTATCACGTGAAACAAACCGTCGAAAATAGGTGACGTTGCGACATTACTATTCGCTCACTTTAATTTCATAATACATCTTCGGGACATGTTTTTACTCCTGAAATCAATCCACATTGCATATTAAGTCAAATTTATGCTTTGTTTACTGAGTTTTATTATGCTTTGTTTTTGTTTTTTAAAGATATGCATTATAATACAATGATACTTAAGTTCTGTATTCTGAAAAAAATGACGTTCAGTGCTTTTCATTACCTGACTCTGTCGATCCGCTGTGAGGAATTAGATACACATATTAACTAACTGTATTTATTTCTGAAAAGCACATATTGTGAATACATTTTGGAGAAAATTTTATAGACATCTGGGGTGAGGCCGATTTTGGCCCTTATAGCTGCCAGTCCTTTGACCCACTGATTTTTTTTTACTGTCAATGTATTGCCCATTTAAGTGTGTAATACATTGACAGTAAAAACATTAGTGGGGGTGAATTTAGTGGCCTGGAGCAAGTCCCTGCGGTTTGGACCATAAAACTAGTTTATCCCTACCACTTTATATTGATGTGTCTGTACCAAGCTGAGAAAGTGAACGGTCATATATATATGTGTGTTAGGGGTATCAATTTTGACTCTTAGATTTTGAAACTGTTCTGACGTGTAGTATTTTTCCTTTCATTTTATTAATGTCCTGACACATATCTATGACTTAAACACCAATCAATCAATCAATCAATCAATCAATCAATCAATCAATCAATCAATCAATCAATCATATCTATGACAGTTTAAACATCTCTCATAAGATTTACTTTGGATTATGAACATCCCAGTCCTATTATATTCACTTCTGTCGTCAGTTAAGAACCCCTTTTGAAGATTTTTTGTGCTTGTCCAATTGGTTTTTTGGGTGGCTCAATGAGTTAGGTAGTTGGGTTACCTAACAACTCATACAAGCCTATCACCAATACGGCGTGGGTTCGCGCCCGGCTTTGTAAATTACAAAAAAGGGTGCACTCGACTCACAGCCGCAAGTGATACAGTTTACCAGTTGCTTGTCCATGGTCGGTGGTTCTCTCCGGCTTCTTCCACCACTAAAACTGGTCGCCATGATATAGCTGAAATATTGCTGAAAGTGGCGTTAAAACACCAAAAATCAAAATCAATCATATACTTTTTGGGGTTTTCTCAATTGCAAAGACAAAAGAAATATTTTTGTTTTTTGTTTGCATTAGTTTTGTCTTTGTGCTTGTAACGGTGATTTTCTTTCTGGATTTCAAAATTCCATAGTATTTGTCCACCTCTTTTTAAATAGCAAGTAATCTTTAATAAATTTGCATAATAGAAAGAGAAAAAAAGAATAGTAGAAGCATAACATCCAGTATGATAAGACAAACACAAGATATCGTCGTGAATATACAAGAATTATGAAGATATCTAATTTAGTCTTGGAAATAACCTTCATTATGTATATGTTCAATGTCGAAAGATTGGAAAGAGCCAAATAATTTAAAATTAATTCGGAGCAAGAAAATGAAAGGGCATAGACAGAATCGCCAAAATCAACTAAGGTTATTCATGCATGAAAGAGATAATTACATTATTTAGGAACTGTAAATATCAATAGGGTTAGGGTTATGGTGTTTAACGCCACTTTCAACAATATTTCAGTTATATCATGGCGGTCAGTTTTATTGGTGGAAGAAAACCACCAACCTGCCGCAAGTCACTGACAAACTTTATCACATAATGTCGTATCAAGCACACATCGCGTGAGCGGGATTCGAACTCACAACATTAGTGGTGATAGGTAGTTGTAATTCCAAGGACCATACGATCACGACCACGACCGTCCCGTAAATATCAATAATAATAATAAAGTCTACGTTTGTGAAACAATAATATACATCTATCACATCCTTTCAAACAGTGCAACATACATTACAAGAGAACAATATGATTTTTATTTCTAACGTCTTAACAGCTTGAAAAGACGGGATCAATTGTACTTTCGTGCATGTTTGCCAGTATTTGTGATACCCGACCTTGTGTAGGTGTCTGGTACGATTAACACTTGAAGTGCTTATATGGGCTCGAACAGTCGTCACTGGTGTTAGACACGTTGTCAAAAGTCAAAAACCAACCACGCCCCGCGCGTTAGTTAAGAGAGTGTGAAAATACTTGTTATATGACATGTTTTCGCATTACATATATAATAAACATGTAGGAAGAGTTTGAAGATACCAAAGGGGCAATCAGAATCCGTATATCGAAGAAGAACAGAAAACACAAGATGTAGAATTAAATCTGCATGTTTCTGGAATAAATCCAAAAACAGGGACATGTACACTAAAAGCCAACAGGCTGGAAAGTCAAATAATAAAAAAAAGTCTTTGGGAGCAAGAAAAACAAATTAGGTTATCCAAAATAAAATTACTTACTTTGTAAAAGTCTTTAGTTTCTAATCTTATTCTTGCAATTTCCCGTCTTTGTCTTTTCCTCTCCCTTCTCCGATTTCTTTCCTCTGTATTTTCGTTTTCTATTTGTTGAAGAATAGATGATAAAATCGTGAAGACAGGATCATCGTCTAGATATGTCGCATTCTGTCTCTGTCGAGATCTAAGTCGCAAAGCATCTAGAATATTAATGTAGTTTTGCACTTCTTCTATTTGAGATTCCCGACGGTGAAAGAGAAATCGTTCATGAGCTGTCTCTCTTTCTGAACGCTGAATCGTGCCCTGTTTTGTCACATCCTCTTGGCTTCCGGATTGTGATGCATGATGGATGGTCTCTCGTGCGGTTAGCCCCAAATAGGACGTATGTGTTGATGTTATTGGTATTGGCTGTACAGCATGCTCCAAAACATCGACGTCCATGCAAAACATGGTTAATAACTACAACAAAAACGTATCTATAACAACAAATAGACCGACCATGTTGTTCTCAAATACTTCATGTAATTAGTGGTGAAAAGTGACACAATATAGACATTTATTTGTATTTGTGTGTGAAATAACATTGTAAATGCATTATACTAATGGTTAGACATACCAATATTGACACATTTAAAGGAAGACAACTCGTGTCTTACATTTCTGATTTATTTAGTTTATGGCGTTTAAAAATAATAATGATGGATTAACATTGTGTCGACATTTAAAATGATCAATTAACAAACAAATAAAGAAGTTTTGTAGGTCATTGAAATAATTTTAAAAAATCATGTCAAATAAAGCAATACAAATGAATGATTGAAGAGTCAGTCTAATCTATAATGAGATAATAGTATGTCTGTTTTTATTGCATGAGAAGAGTTTGAAGGGTAATCAGAATCAATAAATCGAAGGACAGACTACTCAAAGGCCAAAAGAAATACACGTAGGACAAAAGGACAAGCAACCATCTATAAAACATTACACAAAAACTAAAGATCCAGTAACACGAACCCCACTAAAAACCGGGGGTGAACACATGGAAGGGTAGGCAGTTCCTGCTCCGCTAGTCTAAATAATTGAATAGGTAAATGAACAGGCTTACCAACAACAAAGTTTTGTGGTATCTGAGATGACGTTTTCGTTAATTGTGATGATTATCAATTGCACAATCATACTATATATTACAATAAAGATGCTATGTAATTTATCAATCAGAAATTTGACCAACAATAATTGTAGATTACAGTTTCGAATATTATTTGAGAAGGGGGCGGGGGTGGGAGGATTATAGTGTTCAACGCCACTTTCAATAATATTTCAGTTATATCGTCGCGGTTAGCTTTATTGGTAGATGCAACCGGAGATAACCACCGACCTGTCGTAAGTCACTGACAAAATTGATCACATAATGTTGTATCGAGTACACCGCCCTACACGGGCTTCGAACTCACAATTGAATATTATTGGCAACATGATTGTGTTTCTTGACTGTTGTTAAAAAAATATGCGATTTATTTTATAATATTTATTCATATAATTTCGGGGCTGTCGTTATCGTGATTGGATATCCCAACTAAAGTTGTAAGTTTGAACCCCGTTCATGGCGAGGTGCGCTCATTGCAACAATAGGGAATAAAGTTTATCAGTGACTTGTGACAGGGAGGTAGTTTTCTCCGGTTTCCTCCACCAATAAAAAGAAAATGGCGTTTAACACCCCATCAATAATAAAAAAAATTGTCTCATTCAATCCCATCAAAGTTGTGGTATTGCGAACAAAACCAAATGGAAATATACATATAGCTAGCTTTTAACGACAATGTACATGGGAATTTTGATAGTCGGTGCCTCTATTCTGAAGTCAAAAGGAAATGTAGAAAAAAAACAAAAAAACTATAGAAAGTCCAGAATATCGTTCCATCATTTTACGTCTAGACTTTACATTTATATTTTATTAAATGACACTCGAACACAATATATGTGTTATATGAGGATTATGATTATAGTGTTTAGCGCCACTTTAAACAGTATTTCAGTTATATCGTGGCGGTCAGTTTTATTGGTAGAGGAAATGGGAGAGAACCACCGATCTGCATCAAGTCATTGACAAACTTTATCACACAATGTTGTACTGAGTACATGAGGGAGGTAAAATTATGAAACAATATTATATACACGAAGAACTGAACAGATACAAATAAGAACATCTATCCCAGTCCACTTATCAAAATGAATAATAATCTTACCTTTAAATAAGTTCCTGTAACAGAGCAATACAATTGACTTCAACTACAAAAGGACGAGTGTCATTTATTGTATATTTGTACATATTTATGATAGTTACAGGTATATATATAGATTAATATGATTGGTAAAGTCATTTGATGTAGAAAAAAACCCAACATTTTCTTAGATATAAACATGTACGGTACAGTATATATAGTCGGAAAATTTAACCTTCACGTTTATACGGAAAGGAAGAATTTCCAACAGCGAATCGTAGAAACAGGAAAAATCTATACCCTAACACATAAGCATGACCGCACACTCTCCTGGTTCATGGTGATCAAAACATCTAGCGTATAATTAGAGGTGGGGGGATTAACTGAGTAGCTGATTTTTATTTTCACCTCAGTTATAATAGGAACTATTTGTATACATGTAACTGCGTGTCGTTTGTCGATAACCGTCTATGGATTAATATGATTCCTCTGCAGTACAAACACAATATTTGTGCAGTGTATTAAAATATGAAAAGTAAATCTGTCATTTGTTCCAATATGCTATGTTCATACACATGAACATTTATATCTTAAGACATTGCACTAATATTGTATAAGTATTAACCAAATTAGGGCCCCATGGGGACGAAAACATTTCCAGGTTGCAAGGCTAATACACATGAAAATATATCTTAAGACACTGCACTAATATTATATATATATTAACCAAATTAGGGCCCCATGAGGGCAAAACAAAGCCATTTAACAATCATGTGAATACTCCAATGCCAAAATTGTACCCACATTCGAGTTTAAAAAATGGTCCCGTCGTGAATATAGCTACAACGCTCATACATATGAACATTGTATTTTAAGACACTACATTCATATTGTATATGTATGGAACAATTTAGGGCCGCATGGGGGCAAATAACTTTTAACAATCATGTGAATACTCCAATACCCCCATTTCACCAACATTCTAGTTTAAAAAATAGTGCCACCAGGAATCTAGTTGGAACACTGCTTATTTGACGTTAAACAACAGCAATTAATTAACCAATAAAATAACACAATTTCATCATATACAACTCATGAAAATTTTCAGACCTAACTTTCCTTTCATAATTTCCTTTGTAGAACAAAAATAAAATATGGAGTCAGTGATTATTACTTAACGACAAATGAGCAAATATCATGACGAGAACAAGTTACTTTGGATGAGATGTCTGCTGTGTACTAGGACCAACAAGCTTAGTTGAATTTTGTAGTGCTAGCTCACTGAAATAACAGTCCGTGGATACATATGTCGTTCTACTCACACATACATTATACTGATGCAAATATCGATTTCGTAGACTTTGGTTTGACCCGACAGAGGACAGAATCCTCAACCCACTAAACTCGAGGTCATCATCATGGCACCGAGGCGGTTTCATGTGGAATATAGCCACATCGGTGGTGTAATGGGTAGCGTTCTCGCCTTGAGCGCGGTAGATAGTGGGTATGAGCCTCGATTGAGTCAAACCAGACTTTAAAACTGGTATTTGGTGGTTTTCCGCTAAGCAAGCAGCATTATAGCGAAAAAGCAAAATCTGGTTGGCCCGGAATCAGAATAATGTGTCCGGGTGAGGCGACATGTCTACCCGCAGCGTGGTTTTTCAGTTAGATAGCAATATAAAAATCCAGAAATAAGCGAATTGGTCTAGTACAAACCGGACATCATCTCATTATAATCTCATCGAAGATAACTTCCCAGTCCTTTCCTCATTCATGACTTATCACCTGATTTGTAACTAGAGTAATACGACGGGTGCCACTAGTAGAGCAGGAACTGCTTACCCTTCCGGTGCATCTGAGTTCACCCCGGTTATATGGGGGTTCGTGTTACTCGATCTTCAGTTTTTTGTGATTGTTGTTTGTACTTTTTCTTTTGGCATTGCGTTGTATGTCCTTCCATTTACGGATTCTGATTACCCCTTTGGTATCTTAAAACTCTTCTTGTTCTCGCCATGATATAGCTTTAAATCACTGATTTGGCGTTAAACAACAATCACCCCGTCACTAATTTAGAATTGATAAGAACATGCTAAAATAATACTTACAAATTTATCATATTGTAGTTTTTTCTCTCTCTGAAATTTCGACATTAAACTGCAAAATATACTTACTCATGTACATGCTACCTCTTGTATTAATGTGTACTATATGAACGTTAGAGAATACCGAAGGGACAATCAAAAATATTGTGTTTATCTTACTAAATCTACTATGAAAACTAATTTAGAATATTTTAATTTACATTGCATTTAAAAAAAATACCATTGAATATGAACTACAATCAAAGCCATATCTGCAAACATAATAATTTTATCTTAACTACATACTGTATACAAAAGTAAGACTTATGTTAAATATCAGCTTATTTAAACTCGTTGAAAACCAAATAAAATTTAATTGTTATGTTCCTTCCGGAATTCTAAAAGGTACAATTGCGATCACACGTGATTTAATTTAAAAGTCAAAAGTCAAATATTTTATTACTCGTGTAAATTTTAATATTTCAAATGCAATTTTCCCGTGATAAATAAACTTTTAATATTATAATGAAATGATTCTGAACAAAAGAAAGAAGTCCATATATTTATATAAATAAATTTTAGAATGAAATGCAAATATATATATATCATAAAACTAACCTTCTTGTTGACGCCCTCCCTTTCTTAATCCTTAGTAGGAAATTCTACAAGTATGTGATATCTTTACTTTAACGCTCCATTCATATATTTTTGATACATTATCACCAATTTTATCATATATTTTTGATAGTTAAAATCTAATTCGATTTAAAGTCTATTTGTAAACATTGAACATTCTTACTATTTCTTTTTTCTTTATCGAATTTCATTTCATTATCAATTTCATACTTTCTTCAAAGAGTTGTAGGGGGTATCGATAAGTTGGCATACGATCTACCTTATACATACAACACGAGCTGTATTCACAAAGACAATTCAAATTACTGAGCGGAAATATCCCGATCTCGGGTCACCGGTGAAATTTGACAATCAGATAAAGGAACAATTAAAACTCTCAAATATAATTAATTTACCTTCTATGATATTCAATATTTCACAGTATTGAAATTTTTAAGTTTGGGACCATAAAACTGTTTAACATCACCACTCTAAATTGAAGTGCCTGTACTAAGCCAGAAAAGTGAACACTCATGTATTTGTGTGTTGTGGTATCGATTTTCCCTCTTTCTACAATTTCGTTTCTGGGTTGTAAATCTTATAGGATACATATCGTTATTAAGGTGGTTACACAATAAATTGCTACAGCCAATTTATAAATATTTTATTGGTTTGAAAAATCAAGAAGTTGTGTTGGCCAGTTGGGGTAGTATTAGAATTGCTTATATCTTAAAAACAGTCTTTGTTTTACATGTACAGTACATGTATTTTGCAGCTATAATGACACTTTTATCCATTTTTGTATATAGTGTGATATTTTTCACCTAAATATATTTTTCCATTAACACTTACCGTACTGAATTTTCTCCATTGAAAGTACCATTTACATTTAACCCCGCCACATTATTGTGTATTTCCATCACCATATGTCAGAGTCAATTTTGTGTTCGATGAATTGAGATGAGATGTAGTTGATATTGGTCGAATTGTTAATCATCACAGTTTAAACTTTCTAGCTTTCCATGAGCTTCGAATGAATCTATCCACTGAAACCCAGACAGGAATTCTTTAATGACTTCGTCTAACAATATCATACATCTGTAGATTTTTATCATTCCGTTCAGTTTTGTAGTGAGTGAATTTTCTGAAGGCCTCTACCACTATCGTCAAAGAGCTCCGGCCGAAAATGTTTTGTCAACTTCCGGTACATGACACTTAGGCATGATTGACGTACAGGCGACGACAAAAAGTAAGTATTATGATAATATATTATACTTTACTGTTTTATTTTCCCTATTTGTCTTTGTAAGCGCAGCCGGTCCATATAACGTTATATGGACCAGGACTGGACTGCCTCGTTTTCGATTCGGTTCCGGAACGGTTTCGTAGTTTACTTTTAAAAATGTCGTCTGAAAGGTTCGTTAGCCTAACTGAGGATGAACTGCGGGAAATAACAGACGGCAAAGATGCCAAAAGTACTAAAAACTCGACGAAATATGCTGCAAATACCTTCCGGACTTATTTGAGAAATAAGATTTTACCTGAGGACTTCGAAAATTGGAGCAAAGCATATTTGGATTCGTGTCTGCGTTGTTTTTATGCAGAAGTAAGAAGTGCCAGTGGTGAGTTATACAAACGAACTTCACTATTCTCGATAAGGAATGGAATTAATAGATATTTATCTAAAACTTCGTCCATTAATATAACCAAAGACGCCGAATTTGATGCATCGATTGACATGTTTTTGTCCATGTGTAAATATACTGTCAGAGAAGGAAAAGGGTCCGTTGTTCACAGGGATGGTATCGAACATTCTGACATTGAAAAACTATATACGTCTATGGTATTCAGTGTGCATACACCAACTGATTTGTTAAACAAAGTATGGTTCGAATTATGTTTACATTTTTGTCGACGAGGAAAGGAAAATCAGAGAGAATTGACACCACAAATGTTCGCCATTGAAACTGACAATTTAGTGAAAATGTATATATGTCAAATAAGGTCAGAAGTAACGAAAAATCACCAAGGTTTGTCTTCTGTTAACACGGATAGTAAAACAGTGCGAATGTACGAAACCACGACTGACAATTGTCCTGTTAAAAGTTTTGTCAAATCGACATCCGAAGTGTGAAAGTCTTTTCCAGAGGTCTATGATGATGACGATGACATTTGGCATGAGAGGCGTCCTCTCGGTAAAAACAAATTAGGAAACATGATGAGTGACTTATCAGTAGCAGCTGCATTATCAAAGACTTACACTAATCATTGCATTCGGGCAACAGCAATAGCAACACTGGACCAAGCAGGATATGAGGCTCGCCATATAATGACAGTCTCAGGTCATAGAAATGAAGCATCAATTAAAAGTTCCTCTAGAGACACTTCTACTAATCAAAAGCGTAAAATGTCTGAGGCAATAAGTAGCATAATTCCAGTAAATACATGTAATATGCACACAGTCACAGATTCAAACCCTCATGACCAGCATGTTGATGATGCGCTTCAGGGTGATATGGATGAAATTTTAGCACTTACTACATCACAAACAGAAACTATGTTAGAGGAAATCAACATATATGAGACCCAGTCATCCCAGGAAAAGAATGATATTGTTTTGAAGGACATATCGAATTCAGCGAAATGTACCACTACATGTATTTCTAATCAGAAATTATGTGAAAAAAAAATTGTGCACAAAAACGTTTGTCAACGTCCTGCCCCACCACCACCGATGGCATTTCATAACTGTTCGGTAAATTTGTATTACAATCAGCAGTAGTCTTCAGTTGACTATTTGACAGTAGAGTTGTATTAAGAACAAAATTGATAAAGTGTACCGAAAGTTTCTGTTAATGTAATTTTCTAGATAACTTCGACGATGCTGACATATTTGAAGTTGTGTTACATTTTGTGCTTGAAAGACATAGAAAGATTCATTATTTATAGTGTAATGTTTAAAACATGAAAGTGAAAAGCAAAGGAGTAGGTATGATAAGGGCAGAAATTGGCCTAAAAAATAGACAAATTATAAATGCAACGTATAGCTTTCGTTGTTTCTTGATTTTATAAGACCTTTACCCCAACTACTATTTTGGTAACAATTTTCCATATTTGCACGTGCGATGACGTCATACTAGTCAATGAAAAGTCTATCGTTTCATGAAAATATATGAAATCTAACAAGAAATGTGTATTTAATGTCAATTTTCAGTATAGCCACAAGCAGGTACCAACGTAATATTTTAGTATGATGTTTAATATACATAAACACATATCTCATTTCATTTTTGTGTTGGTACCCGAGTGTGGAGAGAATGAAATCTGCAATCAAAAAATAATTTTTAAGGTCGATTTCTCGTCAGCGGCCATTTTTTATTGACCGTTTTCATCCGTAATAGACAGAAATAGAAATCGACCTTTTAATCTCATCCAAAATAAAGTTGGTTATCGTAGTTGTTTTGCTACGGGAGTAAAACTTGAACAATTTTTATGAAACAGTTTTGACGTTAAATAAATTTTTGAGGTGATTTACTGTCGATCTGATTGTGCATTGAGTCCGACGTGTTTTTTTTCTAACCTTCAGTGGAATTTCATGTGTTACTATACTAAAGTATACTTTAATATTATCCCACAATTCACAAAACGTACAGAAAACAAAACAAGCAACCAAAAAGAAAATTAGTACGTCAGATTATCTTAGAAATTAATTCATTGGATATGTAAATACATCGGAACTTTCTACTAAACTTTAGTAGTCCTTTTACTTTTTATTATTATTTTTTTCTTTAACAAATATATTTTATTTAGCTCTTTCGCAAAGTGAATTCCCGATGAATAATTGTATTAACGTAAATTTGATTGATATATAGCTTAATATTAACGTTGCGGTGGCGTAATGGTTTAGCACACATGACTGCCGATAACAACATCGTGAGATCAATATTTTATTCTTACTTATTTCAATAAAGTATGGAAAAACAAACAATATATTTGATAATTTATAATTCATCTAATACAGTACATATAACGATATAACGTGCATGTTTTAACATAGTACACGGATGTCAGGTTTGATTTACAAATTCGGTGTTTTGTTTATAATGGTCCTTTTGTTATCCTTACTAAGAATTTCATTGATATACCGGTAGTCTATCGTTTATGAGTCAGTTGCTAAATGTGTAGTATTACTTGGAATTTTAGTGGTATGATTTTACTTTAATGGGCCATGACCGATAATACAGTATTACCAAGCATTCTATTTATATAATCTATCACGTTTTACTTTTCTCAACAAAAAAGGTTTGAAGATACCGTAAATATAAATTACCGTCTTCCAATCAAAGTATACTACCGTATTTGTACTCTTAGACATATCAGAATCGAAATAAATCATGGAAGCCAGAATGAGTTTTGAGTTTTAACATGGATTGGCGGATATTAGTAAATTTTATCCCTCGCTTCTGGCTCGGGATAAAATACTATTCTCTGATGTTTTCGTGGCAAGTAGAATTTGGATTGGCTAAAAAGGTACTTTTAAAACTTCAGGGAAGCCGTGCGGTGACAGAAAATCAATAATCGCTCTCACCTATGTGCTGTCCATTTACATTGTGCACAGCAGACGACACACATTTCACAAGATGACAGAAAATCAATAATCGCTCTCTGTGATCTTTGTCCAAAGATACACGTATTTATGTTTTTCCTATAATAAGGACATACTTATTAATGTTGGAACATTCAGATAAAAATGTTATCAGTCTCTAGATGTTATATATCCCGTTTTAAAGGGCAGTGGTTTTGTTAAAAGGTTCGACCTTTTAACAAAACCACTGCCCTTTAAAATGGTATATATAACATCTCGAGACTAATAACGTATAATATCCGCCAATCGATGTTAAAACTCCCAACACATTCTGGCTTCCATGATCTATTTCTTAATTATTCAACATGGATTATATCCTCTCCTGCCGCTTTAGAGCTTCTTCACCATGTTATGCAGTTGATTTAGTTCCTTTGACATTCTAATTACTGAGAATAATTTCCCTCTACCACTATCGTCAAAGAGCTCCGGCCGAAAATGTTTTGTCAACTTCCGGTACATGACACTTAGGCATGATTGACGTACAGGCGACGACAAAAAGTAAGTATTATGATAATATATTATACTTTACTTTTTTATTTTCCCTATTTGTCTTTGTTAGCGCAGCCGGTCCATATAACGTTATATGGACCAGGACTGGACTGCCTCGTTTTTGATTCGGTTCCGGAACGGTTTCGTAGTTTACTTTTAAAAATGTCGTCTGAAAGGTTCATTAGCCTAACTGAGGATGAACTGCGGGAAATAACAGACGGCAAAGATGCCAAAAGTACTAAAAACTCGACGAAATATGCTGCAAATACCTTCCGGACTTATTTGAGAAATAAGAACTTACCGGAGGACTTCGAAAATTGGAGCAAAGCATATTTGGATTTGTGTCTGCGTTGTTTTTATGCAGAAGTAAGAAGTGCCAGTGGTGAGTTATACAAACGAACTTCACTATTCTCGATAAGGAATGGAATTAATAGATATTTATCTAAAACTTCGTCCATTAATATAACCAAAGACGCCGAATTTGATGCATCGATTGACATGTTTTTGTCCATGTGTAAATATACTGTCAGAGAAGGAAAAGGGTCCGTTGTTCACAGGGATGGTATCGAACATTCTGACATTGAAAAACTATATACGTCTATGGTATTCAGTGTGCATACACCAACTGATTTGTTAAACAAAGTATGGTTCGAATTATGTTTACATTTTTGTCGACGAGGAAAGGAAAATCAGAGAGAATTGACACCACAAATGTTCGCCATTGAAACTGACAATTTAGTGAAAATGTATATATGTCAAATAAGGTCAGAAGTAACGAAAAATCACCAAGGTTTGTCTTCTGTTAACACGGATAGTAAAACAGTGCGAATGTACGAAACCACGACTGACAATTGTCCTGTTAAAAGTTTTGTCAAATACTTGTCAAAGCGACATCCGAAGTGTGAAAGTCTTTTCCAGAGGCCTCTGATGATGACGATGACATTTGGTATGAGAGGCGTCCTCTCGGTAAAAACAAATTAGGAAACATGATGAGTGACTTATCAGTAGCAGCTGCATTATCAAAGACTTACACTAATCATTGCATTCGGGCAACAGCAATAGCAACACTGGACCAAGCAGGATATGAGGCTCGCCATATAATGACAGTCTCAGGTCATAGAAATGAAGCATCAATTAAAAGTTCCTCTAGAGACACTTCTACTAATCAAAAGCGTAAAATGTCTGAGGCAATAAGTAGCATAATTCCAGTAAATACATGTAATATGCACACAGTCACAGATTCAAACCCTCATGACCAGCATGTTGATGATGCGCTTCAGGGTGATATGGATGAAATTTTAGCACTTACTACATCACAAACAGAAACTATGTTAGAGGAAATCAACATATATGAGACCCAGTCATCCCAGGAAAAGAATGATATTGTTTTGAAGGACATATCGAATTCAGCGAAATGTACCACTACATGTATTTCTAATCAGAAATTATGTGAAAAAAAAATTGTGCACAAAAACGTTTGTCAACGTCCTACCCCACCACCACCGATGGCATTTCATAACTGTTCGGTAAATTTGTATTACAATCAGCAGTAGTCTTCAGTGACTATTTGACAGTAGAGTTGTATTAAGAACAAAATTGATAAAGTGTACCGAAAGTTTCTGTTAATGTAATTTTCTAGATAACTTCGACGATGCTGACATATTTGAAGTTGTGTTACATTTTGTGCTTGAAAGACATAGAAAGATTCATTATTTATAGTGTAATGTTTAAAACATGAAAGTGAAAAGCAAAGGAGTAGGTATGATAAGGGCAGAAATTGGCCTAAAAAATAGACAAATTATAAATGAAACGTATAGCTTTCGTTGTTTCTTGATTTTATAAGACCTTTACCCCAACTACTATTTTGGTAACAATTTTCCATATTTGCACGTGCGATGACGTCATACTAGTCAATGAAAAGTCTATCGTTTCATGAAAATATATGAAATCTAACAAGAAATGTGTATTTAATGTCAATTTTCAGCATAGCCACAAGCAGGTACCAACGGCATATTTTAGTATGATGTTTAATATACATAAACACATATCTCATTTCATTTTTGTGTTGGTACCCGAGTGTGGAGAGAATGAAATCTGCAATCAAAAAATAATTTTTAAGGTCGATTTCTCGTCAGCGGCCATTTTTTATTGACCGTTTTCATCCGTAATAGACAGAAATAGAAATCGACCTTTTAATCTCATCCAAAATAAAGTTGGTTATCGTAGTTGTTTTGCTACGGGAGTAAAACTTGAACAATTTTTATGAAACAGTTTTGAAGTTAAATAAATTTTTGAGGTGATTTACTGTCGATCTGATTGTGCATTGAGTCCGACGTGTTTTTTTTCTAACCTTCAGTGGAATTTCATGTGTTACTATACTAAAGTATACTTTAATATTATCCCACAATTCACAAAAAGTACAGAAAACAAAACAAGCAACCAAAAAGAAAATTAGTACGTCAGATTATCTTAGAAATTAATTCATTGGACATGTAAATACATCGGAACTTTCTACTAAACTTTAGTAGTCCTTTTACTTTTTATTATTATTTTTTTCTTTAACAAATATATTTTATTTAGCTCTTTCGCAAAGTGAATTCCCGATGAATAATTGTATTAACGTAAATTTGATTGATATATAGCTTAATATTAACGTTGCGGTGGCGTAATGGTTTAGCACACATGACTGCCGATAACAACATCGTGAGATCAATATTTTATTCTTACTTATTTCAATAAAGTATGGAAAAACAAACAATATATTTGATAATTTATAATTCATCTAATACAGTACATATAACGATATAACGTGCATGTTTTAACATAGTACACGGATGTCAGGTTTGATTTACAAATTCGGTGTTTTGTTTATAATGGTCCTTTTGTTATCCTTACTAAGAATTTCATTGATATACCGGTAGTCTATCGTTTATGAGTCAGTTGCTAAATGTGTAGTATTACTTGGAATTTTAGTGGTATGATTTTACTTTAATGGGCCATGACCGATAATACAGTATTACCAAGCATTCTATTTATATAATCTATCACGTTTTACTTTTCTCAACAAAAAAGGTTTGAAGATACCGTAAATATAAATTACCGTCTTCCAATCAAAGTATACTACCGTATTTGTACTCTTAGACATATCAGAATCGAAATAAATCATGGAAGCCAGAATGAGTTTTGAGTTTTAACATGGATTGGCGGATATTAGTAAATTTTATCCCTCGCTTCTGGCTCGGGATAAAATACTATTCTCTGATGTTTTCGTGGCAAGTAGAATTTGGATTGGCTAAAAAGGTACTTTTAAAACTGCAGGGAAGCCGTGCGGTGACAGAAAATCAATAATCGCTCTCACCTATGTGCTGTCCATTTACATTGTGCAAAGCAGACGACACACATTTCACAAGATGACAGAAAATCAATAATCGCTCTCTGTGATCTTTGTCCAAAGATACACGTATTTATGTTTTTCCTATAATAAGGACATACTTATTAATGTTGGAACATTCAGATAAAAATGTTATCAGTCTCTAGATGTTATATATCCCGTTTTAAAGGGCAGTGGTTTTGTTAAAAGGTTCGACCTTTTAACAAAACCACTGCCCTTTAAAATGGTATATATAACATCTCGAGACTAATAACGTATAATATCCGCCAATCGATGTTAAAACTCCCAACACATTCTGGCTTCCATGATCTATTTCTTAATTATTCAACATGGATTATATCCTCTCCTGCCGCTGTAGAGCTTCTTCACCATGTTATGCAGTTGATTTAGTTCCTTTGACATTCTAATTACTGAGAATAATTTCCTCTCATGATTTAAAAAATAAAAAGATCAACATTCGGTTATAAAAAGATTTAAAAAAAGCAATTTACAGAGCTGAGCATTGACGAGTTTCTGCGGTTGCTAGGGATAATATTTGGTTACTAGGGACATTGTAAGGTTTAAGGAATTCTTATAATATATACTGGTTAGTAAATGATAAGATTTCTCTAGATCTGCTAAGGTGCTGTTGTAGAATTTTTTTTCCTGATTAAATAAAAGGTCCATGCCATGAGATATACAGGAAAATACTGTGCATAGGGAAACCTGTTGCTATGGACGGGGCATAACTATGAATAAAAATATCAAAATGTATTTTTGAAATATGAAATGACATTTGTAGTGTGTATAGCTAGACACAAATGTACCGCTTAATCAAATATCAAGTCAAAAGATCGTAGATGTCAAAATTCAACCATTAATTGCAATAATATAGGCTAATTTAATGTTTACAAAACCGTTGCTAGGGTGACAAAACTACACAAATATACTATATGCTACCATAGAGAATTGGAATATTATTTTTAGAGTGTACATACACAGAATATAACATTTTGTCGAAAAGACTATGCAAGATATGTAAAATAAAACCACCATATTTGAATTTCCAATGATTAATTGGACCCTCCCCCATTTACGTTGCTAAGCAACAAAAGACAAAGTGAAATCATCAAAAAAAAAAATTCTTACCTTTCAATGATTGTGTTTAATATTATATCTATATAAACAGTTTCTGAGATTGGGCCAAAATCTACCCTTATCATACTCACTCCTTTCCTGTGTTTAAAAGTTCAAAATAAAAGTTATCTTTCAAAATATATTCTTTATTATAATGTGGCTAAACTGGACTGAATCTCAGTGTGAGCTATTGCCATCATTTTGCAACTGTCACTATCTTATGAATCTGCACAGTTTGACCAGTGTCATATCAAGGTCATCCTTCATCCATTCATCTGTATGTTGTCTGTCTGTCCGTCACACTGTTTTATTTTGCCATATCTCTCTAACCCTTCAGTGTATTCACTTAATATCTTGTGTGTACAACCATCTGCAAAATTTGACATGTCATGATGAAGGGTCACACTTTTTTCATCACATATCACAGCAGGTGACATGTGTTCCTTGGATCAATCTTGTATGTTTTGTGTTTGTTTTAATGGAGTTGTATGTCATTGCAGCACTTTTTCAGCTATATCGTGACGACCAGTCTAAATTGTATTGGTGGATAAAGCAGGAGAGTACTGCCGACCTTGGGCAAGTAACTGTACTTTATCACAAGTCGAGCGCACCCTTTTTTTGTAAGAGTACAAAGCGGGTGCGAATTCGTTCTCCATTGGTAATAGGTAACAGTGGTCTATACAGGTAGAACTACTAGACCACTCGGCTATCCAGGCCCCTGTATGTTTTGTGTGTTAAATTGTGTCCCAAAAGAAACAAAAGATGATCAATGAAACAAGCTCAATTACATGTACATGTATAATGAATATCACAAGAAGATTTCCATACATGTTACAAAAATGCTACTTGCAAAATTGTTTTAAACATTTAGATCATCAGCATCAGTTATTCATGTAATAATATTTCAACTCTGGACCTGACTCAACATATAAATAGAAGTCACTACAAGGCCTATAATGAGTGACATAAATTATTGGTATACATTACAAATCACCAGGACATGTATCGCACAAATACAGCCAAGTGCAGAACCATGTTCAGACATGAAAAAAGTGATGTTCTTCATACTGTTATAAATGTAATTCATACCTTTCCACATCAAAAAAGCATGATACAAATAGAAGTTTAACTGAAAACAAGAGTTAATGCTTATGAAACCTGCATTATTATTTTAGATAAAAAGTATAATATAGCAAATAGTTCATGTCACTTCAGGTCATATGGCAGTATATGGACCGGTCCATCACCACAAAAATATTATATGGATCGAAGCGAACCGGTCCGTATACTGCCATATGACCCTCAGTGCCATGAACTATTTGCTAAATAGTATTATTATATCTTGAATCCATAAGATGTCGTTATTAGTCGATTATTTGTGTTTGTTTTTATCAATATGTTGCTGTAGTTAACTTCATCGATTACTCAGATATGGATAAAATGATGGACATAAACAAAGACAAATCCTAATAATAAGCTTGAAATCATCAAATAAAGCTATAAAAAGTAGTCTATATGTGTAATTAAACCATTTGTAATGCTTGGATAAATGATAATTTACACTGGGGTGCTACCATGGATAGTCTTAGACTTACTACAGTGAAAAACACAATGTTTATATACGTACATTCGATCCGGTTTTGTCAACCATTACTTTTCGGTTGAGTCACAAACATTGTATTTAAGTAGAACCGGTGTTGTCAATGTACAAACTTGAGTGGGTGAGTGATTGTTGCTTAATGCCAATTCGACATTTTTTTCAGCTATGTCATGGCGAGAACAAGTTAATTTGCAAGAGATGATGATGAGGTCCGCTTTATACTAGACCAGTACGCCGATTTGAGTTTTTATAGTGCTAGCCCACTGAAACATCAGTCTGTGGATAGTAATGTTGCCTCACTCGGACACATTATCCTGATTCCGAGCAAACCAGTCTTTGCTCTTTTTCCTTAATGTTGCGTGCACAGCGAAAAAGTAACAAATACCAATTTTATAGTCTTTGGTTTGACCCGACCGGGGCTCGAAACAGGATCTATCGCACTTGAGTCGAGCACGCTAACCATTACGCCATCGATGTGGTTGTACAAAATTGAAAGAATAATCGAAAAAATCCCAATATCACAATTACGTTTCCCTTTTCATAATTTAGTTAAGCATGCAACTGTTTGTTTGTTCAGTATATATTACAAAAACCGGTCCGAAACATGGCATACGCACAGTTTCAAATTTTGATACTGGAAACGTGTCGCCGTTTGGTTGTTACTACTGCCAAACGACATTTTTTGAATTTTACCGAAGCTATTCGACATTCTACTTCAAGTCATGACCCATTAGTACTGGAGGTCAGGAATCTTGAACTCAATTCGTCTACCGGGAAAATTGGCTACAGAAGTCATAACTTTAATGTTATACCTAAAGAACTTAAAACTGCAGGTCAGTCAATACCAACTGATGACAAGTTATTCGTTCGAATCACGAGAAGAGGAGGTGATGCAATTACAAGCTGCTATCAACAGATTCGCT